>OX382197.1:9270633-10615949 GCA_947507515.1 Eulithis testata
TCACAATCTATTAAGGTCTAGTATGCACTCGGAGAATCTATTTATCAGCCGGTATTTATCGTAACGGCGCGGCGTCCGGCTCTAGAAAGCTGCGGCTGCATGCTTGCTTATCTAATGTAAGCCGCTGTAACGGTCCAGAAAGTCTGTCCGTGTTCCTTGGGTATCCCACAAATTATTTAGTAAATTTAACCTTTAATTTAGCTAGATTCGGTTAATTTTCAACGGACGATGAAACTATCTTCAGTGTGACACACTGAATCTGTAGCAACTGATAACTTCATAGTATAAAGAATGAATAATATTAACTAGACGAGTTTAACTAGAAAGGTTCAATATAATAGTTAATAGAAGGTATACATAGTTGTAGCAATTAAATTATATTCACTAATTGTGTTTACCTAGTAATAATTCATTTACAATTTTAATCGCAATGACACTTGCGAATTGCTCTCATAAAAATGTCAGGCGGTTTTCCTCTCAAAATAGACTATGAGATTGTTAAATTTAGGTACATTTGAGAGTTGGAAACTGAATAAATTGCTAGTAAATGCTTTAAACTATCTATGTTCGGAGTCTCATAAAGGTCTGCTTCTTCATTACGATATAGTAGGGAATTTAGATAAATACAGTATGAAAAACGTAACGTAGAATGTAGATATTTTCAAGGAGAGTAGATACAAGCTATTAGTGTCTTTAGAGACCATCTTTCATTCAGAAAACGGTCTAGAACCAAAAGAAACATCCAAAAAACAATACTATTATAGACTATATGAACCAACTTAGGTATACATTGAGTTGTATCTGGGGGTATTATCGGATGCCTGACGAAATGGTAGGCGGTGTTTTTGGAAGGCGGTATTTTTGGCAGGCGACTAAAAATGACGTGGATCGCATACTAACTATGAAGTAGGCAGTGGCTTTGTGGCGTACGTAATCAGAGGGTATAAAAGACAGGTACATCTAGAAATGGGACCTTTTTGGTTCGAGCCGGCGAAGAGTAAACATCTACCAAGGAGGAAGGAGTACCTACATAACTGAGTCAGGCAGATGCCATAGTGGAAAGGACAATGGAATGAAGATTTTGGTAAGAAGACCTTCTCTTGCTTTCATTATATTTATTATGTGTCCTATTTTCAGGAATTGCTGGCGGCGCCTTCATCAATGAAGTCTTCGCTACATGCTGGACTGCCATGCTGAGCTACATGCTGGACTGCCATGCTGAGCTGACTGCAGGACTGCCATGCTGAGCTACATGCTGGACTGCCATGCTGAGCTGACTGTAGGACTGCCATGCTGAGCTACATGCTGGATTGCCATGCTGAGCTACATGCTGGGCTGCCATGCTGAGCTGACTGCTGGACTGCCATGCTGAGCTACATGCTGAGCTACATGCTGAGCTACCTGCGGAGCTGACAGCGGAGCCATCACACAGATCCAGGGTCCAGGTCAGGATAAGATGTGGGAGATCAGGGTAAGTCTTTTATATTTCAACTGAGTGTTCAAATCATGTGTTTCGATAGGAAAGCTGGGATTTTCAGGTACAGGATTCTTCCGAGGAATAGGGAATCTGGGGGGTTTTCAGATTTAGGATTTCCGAGGAATAAGCTGACATTCAGATCTAGAATCTACGCTGCTTTTTCTAAATGGTTTTGATTCAAGACACGCATTATATTTTGAGGGTACTTTATTTCCTCTCGTTTGATATTGCTCATTTTCTATTGAACTCTTTTGTGTGTGATTTTATCTTTTTACTTTTAAACGAACTATATTTGACTGGTTTTACTGAATATCTACGCCTTTAGAGATTTATTTAACTACCTTCTTTTACCACGAGTATGTGAAGATAAGTACCTTTTACTTCTTTACATTGATGATATTGAGTGCATTACTTTACGGATTTTAAAGAAGAGTATCTTACTACCCTGGTTATTTATACTTACTTTTACACACACTACTAAATATGATCGATATTTAGTGATGGTTACTTTGATTTCTACTTACTCTCATACATTGCATAGATACTTAAGTATAAAGTGAACTATTAGTTAGATAATTACTTATTACACAATAGGATAGGGCGGACTTTAGCTATAAGAAGGTAGCATGCGTTATCTTGTGCGTAAATCAAGAAAGGATTCCATCTTGATTGGAGATAGGAAATGTGGCTAGGTATTTAAGTAGGATAGGTTTGCATTAGCTGTAGGGAGAAAGGAAAAGCCACATAGTACGAGATTCATGAATGGTTTCCGTCATGAAGGAATCAAGGTAAGTCTTTGAATTATATCTGTGTGTTTGTTTCAGGATCTTTAGAATAGAAAATTAATGTACAGACTTGCTCGATACATGTCCTAGGCAAACATCTTGTTCAAGCAGCAAGTACAAAGATGGCAGAGGAATTCTAGGATAATTGTAATCTTGTTCGATCCAAGTTACATTATCCAATAAATAATCCTTCACTTAAAGATGAAACCTGCGTTTACAGCACTATTTTAGTGAGTTAGATTTTAGATGTTATTTCTCCTTAGGTTCACAGCAAGCAGGATCTTGTAGGGAATGAAACTTCCTGAAGATCTGGAGCAAGAAGAAAGAGATATGGGGGAAATTTACAGAGTTAGGGTTCCCTAGGTTCTAGCATTTGTTCCAGATGAAGATTCAACGTGGATTAACTCGAGGAATTTTATATTTTCAAATATACCTGCATTTTACAGAGGTTTTACTGTGTTTATGTGTACCTAATTGATTAAAAGAAATATTTTGTGTTTTATTTTTCCCTAATGTTTGTGTACTACTTATTTTGATTTACTTGAGATATTGTGTGTTATCTTTAGTGTTTCTTATTACCTGTTTTATATTTCATAGTGTGAGCGTTCAATTAATATTGCAACCAGCAATGAAAGTAAGGAGAAATATTGTAGTTATATATTTATATACTACACTCGTCCTTACATACTTACCACCTTGATAGTACAGCTATTTTTCTAGAAGTTTATTTTAATGCCTTAATTACATATTCTTACTTATTTTACTTACTTTTACATACACTAGTAGATAGGATCAATACTTAGTTACGACTACTTCTACGTACTTACCCTCATAATACATACCTACTTATAAGACGAGCTATAGTTAGATAAGTACATACATACGCCTGTTCCTACATATTACTACGTACTACATTATAAAACAGCGTCTTATCTCCTATGTGTTAAGCGATAGCGACTTTGAATATTTGACAAATTCGAATTTTAGAAACAGCTGCGACTTTTAAGCTTTAGATTTAACCCATTTAACCTTTAGGACCTTAGGATTTTAAACCCTAATTTGAATTTCAGACTTTGAACCCTATGATTTTAGAAACTTAAGCTTTTACGACTTAATTTAATCTTACCTTATTTTATCTGTGGATACTAAATCTGGTTTAGAACAGATTCATACACTACAATAGGTATTCTTACCTATCATATCAGATTAATTTTATCAAATGACTTATATTGTTCAACTCTGAATTTAATCATAGTGAAGTCACTTATTATTCTAGTGGCAATATTTATTAAGCCATTGAGACAGCTTGAGTAGCTTTCGCTGTCATATCCTTCAAATTCAGTAAAGTAATTATATCTTGAAGTCTTGCATTGACTATTTGTTTTATAGTGACATTTAACTTCAACCTTTTGTCTTTTGCTGACCTGTCTGATTGGTTTCCTCAAACTATGTGCTTGAAGGAGAAACTATAAGGAAAAAGTCATTCTCAAATGTTTAAAGGTCTGTACAGATACTATTTATCTAACTCTAGAGCGCGTGTCTCGTGGTTATTCTGAACTTATGGAAAAGGGATGATAACTACCTACAAAGAGTCTATGATTTATTCTATCTAGTCCGATACCTATTAATTTACATGAAGTATGTGTGGTCAAGCTAGACACTTCCGTTGTCGAAGTACCCTAGGCCGATTCAAGCTAGGGTTACTTTATATTAGCTAAGTGACTGACCTTATCTACTTCTATTGCCTTTTATCTTGGCTTTGACTTTAGCTATCTAGAAAGATTGGTTTGAGTGAACCATGAACTAGGAAGGTTACTTAAATTTAGATTCAGTTGTTAGAAGTGGTTATCTAACAGGCTGCCTTTAACTGCAGCATATAATTGCATGGGACTGATTTGGCTTTGAGTAACTAAAGTTATTTAAAGATAATTTAGTTTCATGATCTTTGTAATCCATAGTAGCACTGATGTTGGATTCAGTTTAGTGAAATAGTAAAAGAAAATAGATTTTACGCATTCCTCTATTCTTAATCATACATCCGCTAAAGTATAGTGTACTGTGAAGAGGGGGTTTATTACGAATACATGTGAATAATATGTATTCGTAGTTTGGTGTCGAGAATCACTAGATGACGCGGATGGCGGGGCGTCTCTCTGATGTAATTACATACTATTGTAAATACATTAGCTTCATAGTGCACTATTTAACATCATTCTAGTAACAAAGTTATAATAAACTTATATTCTGAGACTTTAGAATCATTTTATATATTTGATATTAAATTTTATAAGTAGATTTCTACTGTAGGAAATATAGCTTTTCTATTTACATGTATTCCAGCAAAGCCAAATATATCATAATTCTGAACATATACTTCTTCCTAAAACTAGTACTTGATGCGGTTTAGGTCTTCCATTCTATATAAATTTCATGAAAGAATCTCATTGATAATGAGTCGTACCTGCTTAAGATAACTTCTGTTGCCTCTAATTATCTAGGATCTACATAATATGTTCCTTTTAATTAACCTATTATATTTTATTTATTAGGCTACAATAGTAGGAATAACCCTCGCGATTAACTAAACTTCTACCTACGGTTTACTCTTATTAGCAACGATTAGATAGATAATAAAGATTAGTGTAGATAGGAAAACGTTACTTTCATATTAGGTAGATTCATAGGTTAACTAAAAGAGGTCTCATCATAATTCCCTTAAAGTATCTGAGTTCCTATCGGTTCATAATAGTAGGCGTCCTAATCACAACCACTATACGATCACAAGGCCATTAGAATAAGTTAGTTATTAAGTTAGTTATAAGTCATAAGATTAAAGTAAAGCAACGTAGTTAAAATTAGATTAAATTGATTTAGGTTAATATCTCTCTCTTAGGTTAATATATCTCTCTCTTTTAGTCTTTTAGTTAATCTCTCTTGTAATCTCTCTCGTTAGGTTAATTTTAGTTAGTTTAGTTAGAGAAAAAAAAAATTAGGTTAAGCTTGAGGAGGGGAGTGTTACACCATGCTTAATAATTTGCAACTAGAATGCATTGATATTCTAGAGCTGTGTTGCAAAATATTTTAGCAAGTAACATTTTGTACTAATACTTAGGTACCTACACAAAATGTAGTTTTTTTCTAGCCGAGTGTGAGTCTCATAATAAAATCTAGTAAAAATGTGATTGGCATCTTGTTTGCATCTAAGTGTATTCGATTCTGTCCATCCAAAGCTTGCCTCGAAGAAATTGCTTTAAGCAATAAGGCTGCCCATTGTACCTACCTCCCAAAACTTGTTTTTATTACCGATTTTAGTATTTTCATGTTATTTTGTTTACATAGAAGTGATTTAGGATTAAGTATTTATTTATTAGAAAAGTAACAATAAAAAATATTCTATCTAAGCTGCAAAAGCTGCAGCTAAGCTTGTGAATTTCTTATGCAATTTTATTGAGTTTGGTATAAAAATTCAAACCGACTAAAATAAGTTCCCGAATGATTTAATAATCGCGATCTAGGTCAATTTTGTAAATACGTACAAAAAATAATAGTACGAGTTTATCCTGAGAATTTTACTAGTTCTCGCTTATTTACTCTAACGCGGTTATAAACACGCCCGTATCCAAACAATGGCCAAACCCCTTGCATCTTGTTCACACGGAGAGCATTCCGGAACACGTGTCCTCCAGCTCCCACCAATTTATGACGTCTCCATGCGGGCGCATTATTGACAACCCACCACAAAATAGTCCCAACCTTCTTGAAATTGCAACTCTACTCCATTGCAATAGAGATAACTTTAAAACACTTTACACTGAACCTTTTTTGAGAAGTGCCTGTGATTGGTGATTGCGGATCGCGTTACTAGATAGTTTCTTGAGACTCATTTGGATAAGAATTACCGTGAAAACTGATACGCTAAGTACCATTTAAGTAAACTCAGGAACTTTCAAGCTATATGGGGGGTACTTCGAAGGTGGTTGATGTCACATTATGGGTCTGATTTCGTAGTTTAGTAATGATACGCGTGAATGCAATGGACACGTATTTTGTTTCTAGATAGTGGTGACCACCTTGGTGAGAGAAATAAGAAAAGAACTCATCGAACAAAATCATTTCTTTGCGTACTAATAATAATAATAATAGGCCTTTACATCTATTCAAGATGATTTATACAGCGTCAGGAGACAACCTATGCCTACACTTCACGGGACACTGTAATGCCTGGGACAATGTTTAGATGGAGTAGGCTTACCCAGCACCTATACTATCATCTAAGCCTAGTCAGCCATATCGACAGAAAAGACAAGGTCAATACGTGCGGAGCAGACTAGGCCGCGGGTTTCTTCACGATGTTTTCTTTCACCGTTATGCTCGTGTTAATGCGCATATAAATTTTCCTAACGAACAATCCATTGATGCACGGCCGGGAATCGTACCCACGACCTTCGGATCAAAAGTTGAGGTGCAATCCCACTCGGCCAACACGGCTTCTAGGTTATATGTATACTAGTACAGTATTATATGATCTGTTCTTTGGGCAAATATTTTTAACGGTTTTTTATTCTTGACCCTTTGCTAGCAAAATCTGCTTTTATTTATTCGTGCTGAGACCTCTAAAGTCAGGTAGGTACCAGCATAAAAAAAAGCAAAAGGTCCAAAATCATAATTTTTGTAAATTTTTGAAGGAAGCAATGTACAAATGCAACGGTTCAGCGGTGATTATTACAGGCTCAAAAGACAATGATGATGATGATGATGAAAAAATCTAAGTCTCCTAGTAAGTAGTGTCTAGGCCAGATAGTCAATTCTAGAAGAAGTATGACTGTACTATACTGTATGTATTCCAGTGTTTAGGACATAATATAACTCTACAAGTTTTTGTATAGAGCAATCACTCTGTTATCATCAGGGAGCTTGTTATCCTCGTCGCTCAGGTTTCCAATTTACAACGACATTGTGTCGAGAGCGTCGAGGTGGGAAAGGGTGTTTGTAAAGAATCCGATTACTTTCTGTGTGCCAATGCTGACTTGTGTAGTTGAGAATGAATATTTGTTTGGCATGTTGCAATTTGCAGTACTAAATTAGATGATTTTTTCCAATTTAGTACTGCGAATTGTTACGTCATTTTAGTACAATACAGAGTATCAAATATACAGGTGATGTTATTACTCTTTTTGCTAAAAGAACCCTGAACATTTAATTTATTCACAAAAAAAAGTTACGACTATTAGAGTATTTACAATATTTACAAAATACCTAAGAACAGTTGAGCTACCTTTCTTTTTTTATATATTCCAGAAATCCCCACTGGCTACGTCGTAGTCGGGAGTCATTTGATAGCTGTAGTTTCTTTGTAACAGAATCAGTCCTACTTTTTTCGCGGAGTTTGTTCCATAAAAGTAAATATATTACCAAAAACAAGGATGTAACTCGACGGACGAGGGCAATAGTTGGTAAACTCAATTTTGAGAGTTATTTCGAGTGAAACGAACATTATCTAGTTCCTCCCGGAGACTGACCAGCCTTGTGATAAGAAACCTCTTGAAGCGGCTGAATTTCAGTGGATTTACAATATTAATAATTTGTAAGACAATGTTTACTTACCATATCCTATTATCCTATTAATATTATAAACGTGAAAGTTTGTGAGAATGTATGGATGGATGTTTGTTACTCTTTCACGTAAAAACTACTGATCCGATTTGGATGAAACTTGGAATATATATTGTCCGTGACCTGAATTAACACATAGGCAACTTTTTATCCCGAAAAATTAACAGGATCCAACGCGACGCGAACGAAGTCGCGGGCGGAAGCTGGTAATAATAATAATAACAGGCATTTGTATCTAATCTAAATGATTTATACAGTGTCAGAAGCCACTTATTACCAACGGACATACTTATAATGATATGTATGGTGTGGTTTTGTATGCTATTTTTGTAGATTTGACTCGTTATTTAGACATAATTTTGTATAGGTACTTTTTGTTTAATGAAACGGAGACAAAATGACTTGCACAACAATTTATTCTCTCCTTCTTCTGTAACAATCTTTATGCTTAGGTTCTGTATCGTTCAGGCTACCACCGTACCGCAAAGAATTCAGAAATACCCGGTGGTAATTTTATCACCAACGACCATGACGTCTCGAGCCATCAGTAACGAAAATTGAATCTCAATTTATGGCAACTGCTCTTTTTGGCTTGACGGGCTAGGCTTGGCATAGCTTTCAAGGCTGGCTTGGCATGTCGAGGCAACTGGCTTAGCTTGGCTTGGCTTGGCTTGGCATGGCATGGCGAGACAAAGCTGGCTGATGACATGGCGAGGCGTTACATTAATAAATCATAAGAATGATAGCCAAACCAAAGTTTTACAAATGAAAAATAAGTTTTTGTTATTGAACTCATAAATACTGAGCTTACTTGAATCTGTGGTCTGCTTGGTTCGGATAAATTGCCAATTTTGACTTACAACGGTTTGTGTTATCGCACGTGTAAGCCCGGGCTAGGAAAATATTTAGAGTTACTACTGTTTTATGAACTTGCCTTTCCTAGGAGTAGGTACCTACTTAAGTATTTTTAGAAAAAGTTGTATCGATAGTTTGGATACGGCGAGTAGGTTAAAAAGTAAAACTGAAAACCAGCGCCTGGGCAGGGTATACTAACATAATTATCCTGCCTTGGCACCATCCTGAGTGGTGGCCATTTTTGTTATTTTTAATTATAGTTTTAAGATTTAAATTTATAATACATAACCTTTGTAAAATAACAAAATATATATTATACATTCTATTCTATTCTTATTTGACAGGCGTCATGGCTCAGTCGGTAGTAGCTCTGCCTTCCGTGCTGTGGGTCGTGGGTTCGATCCCCACCGAGAACAAACATTTTCTGTTCCAAAACATAAATGTTTGTTCTGTGTCTGGGTGTTACTATGTGTATTATAAGTATGTATTTACAAAAAAAAATTATATAAGTATTATATCAGCAATTTAGTTCCCATAGTACAAGCTCTGCTTAGTTGATTTTGGGACTAGAGGGGGTATGTAATGTCCAAAGATATTTTTTATTTATATTTATTCAAAAAAATAAAGGTTGCTCAATTTGTGCTTTGCAAAAACGTATTGTTATTGAACTATTACGAAAGTATTCTTACAGTGGTTAAATAATATAAATAAATTTTAAGGATATATCCAATAACCATACTTTCTTGCAAGCACGAATTGAGCAACGTTTATTTTTATAACCCCCTTGATATATTTTAATTGATTCCATAAACGGAATTGCAATCGCAGCGTAAGGATTAAACTGGAGACTATAAAGTTTTTACCAAAAAGTTAACAGTTTCTTTATTGCCTTTGGATGAGCTCAAATGATAGCTGTAAACTTAACAACCTACTCGTATCACTATATGCATAATAATATTCGCTTAGTAAATCTTGTTACCTGCCCTTAGCACCAGGGCCTCTACTTTGAAAAATGACTAACGAAGATTCGGTAGCGACACTTGTGTTACACTCCGCAGCCGCCTTGTGTGTCGACGCGGACTCTTGCGAAGTGACAGCGTCACTGTGCAGTGTAACCCAAAGGCCAAAACGATACGACGAACCTACGAATATAGATTTTCGTGGTAGCCACTAGCCACTCTGTTTCACCATCGAGTCTATCCATCAGATAAAAATATTTGTCATTGTTTTTGGTTAGTCGAACCGAACGTAAAGATGACGAAATCTGATGGATAGCGTCATTGGTTTTACTTTTTTTTAAATCAGAACTCAGTTTCATCATCTAGAAAATTGGTAGGAAACTTGTCTTGGTTCTTAAGAGTTTTTGACTTTCTTTTGTTTTTATTTGAAAACTCCGTGGAGAAATGCAGAAGGAATGTAGGTACCTATAAGAAATGCGCTGTGCCTATATAAATATTTCTAAAGGAAGGATGCACGTGCACTTGTCGGACAATCAAGTGACAAGGGGTCGACTTTTTATTTTCTCAATGAATTTTATACATTTATGACATTTAATTTTATGAAAGCTACTTTTAGTAGAGCAAGTGCGTTTACAGCCTTAAAGTAGATCGTTACTAATTGCTGCATGCCTTCTGGCCATGAAGGTGGACTACCAGTTTCCTCCATAGATTGGATCCAATAGCCGAGTCCTCATTAAGCCACGCTCACCTCGCGTAATGATGCCAGTCTTGTCCCATACCCTTGCACGCAATCCACAACTGCCTAGATCACTGGACCACAGTCTTGGTAGATGTAGCTGGTATGCTTCTTGACAGCTTATATAATGTTTGCTTAGGATTAGAACACAAGTTCTGTAGAGTGTGCTCAGCAATTTTTATGAAATTCTTGAGGAGTCGTTTTAGAAACTTACAGTTTAAGGCCGTGCTCACTTTGGACACGAATTTGTTCGTACGTAAACGTACGAGTAATGTTCGTACGAATTGAGTGCTCACACTGAATACGTTTTTTTCCGTCAAATAGTATGACTGCGTGATAAATCCCAACAAGTTCGGATTGTATTCGGACGTCGTAAGTAAACGTACGTGTACGTACGACTGATCGCATGCAGCGCTCCCATAGTCTTTGGAAGGTCGGTATCATTCGTGCGTAGTCGTACGAATCAAGTTCTGATGAAATCGTATCCAAAGTGAGCACGGCCTAAGTTATAGCTCTGGGGCATTATTCTGTATGACTTAGGAGATTCCTTGCCGTAACCGTATGACGTCACCGTAAGGAATGACATTTATGGCATAGGAAATACGGCATAGGCATAGGGCGATTTCACGCTGCTGTCTTGTCGTGCTGCGTAACGCGCTTGTATTGGTCATAGTGAATAAGGCCCCTGGCAGTTGAGCGGTTACGAAAAATAGTATTTATGTGCTGTGAGTCTTTTCTTCTCCCTCTCTCTTATAGATAGATAGTTTATTTGACATACACACAGAAAATAAAGAACGGACATAGAAAATATAGCAAACATAAAGATACCTACAAGAAACAAACAAATAGTAACAGCTATAGGTAACCTAACGTAACAGGTGGGTACCTCCCAGCTAATTCATAAAAAATCATATACCATCTTATTATAAAGAGCAGAACATAAAAATGTAGGTTGTTTTTGTTTTATTTAAAATCAGTTATACTAGGATGTACTTATTTATGTTAAACTAACTTTACATAGAGATATCTGTTTTCAGACATAAAAATAGAAGAAAACAATGAGACTACCTAAAGCACTTTTATTTCAATATTAAATGAACCAGCTGTATCTTCACACACCGCGACACAGCACACCCAGTTAATGTATTGTCGTATCGTTTTACTACCTATTAAGTGTAGATATTTCGTAGACCTTAGCTGTAGCGAATCTATGCCATAAAATGAACAAGCTTTCTCTTTATTGACTGTGGCGAGGTACGCCCAGTTAATCTATTGTCGTGTGGTTTTAGTACCTATTAGTTTTAAGAGCCTTGGCTTGATCATGCAGCAATAACAGAAAGCCAGGTTTTAACAAAGTAGTAGTTATAAAATCCATTATGAAATATATATGAGCTTGTAAAATCTGCATTTATTCGAACTTTATTAGCGGATGTTTTGATAGTTGAAACAATTTTATTTTAGAAGATGGAAAGTACCATGAATCTTCAAACAATAAAAAGAATCAGAGCGCCTAGTACGAGTTTTGGTGAGTAAATCTGGTGTAAACTGTCAGTGTCTCCATACAAATCAACGCACACTGGTGTGCTAGGAGTCAGACGTTTTACACCAGATTCACACACTAATACTCGTACTAGGCCCTCTGGAGAGGGTTTTAAAATGAGTGATTATCTTTATATAATCACCTAAAATGTGTAATTATCATAGTTTAGCTAGGATGTCATGTAAAATAAACTTTTATGCTTGGGACGTGTCTAATGTATTTGTTGCGAGTGACTCTTTCTTGGCCATTTCTGTGAGATGAGAAGTCTGTCCCTGAGGATTTCAATCGTGAACTTATTTATTTTTGTCCCCGCGGGCCTAAGATGCGCACCGCGAGATATTTGTCATGTCGTTCTGTCAAAATGTAAGCATTTTGCACCAGTTTAGGAACTATTGCATTATCTGTGGTAATGTTGTCGAGAAACCGCGCCTTTGAATTTTCAACTTTTGACATTTTTGCACGACTATTATCTCGTCCTCAGAGAGGTACGACGACTAACAAGTGTCAAAAGTGTACATTATGGCGCGTTTTGTCGACACTATTAGGTACCACAGATAATGCAATCGTTCAAAAACTGGTACAAAATGCTTACATTTTGACAGAACGACATGACAAATATCTCGCGGTGCGCATCTTAGGCCCGCCTACCACAGTTTGATACTCTATCAACTTCTGATACAGTGCACTTAAAAATATAAAGCCGGAATAAATAATAATAGCCAGAATTAGACAGTATATAAAAATATCATTGGGTTTTGTTGGGATGGAGTTATAAAAGTGACAAATTGTCATTTAGTTTTGTGGCATACTAACGAAAACCTAACCATAGTATTCTCAGATTTCGTTAAGAGAATTATCCATAATTTTACATTGTGGATTAAGTCATGCCGTTTAAACTCATGAACGATGATGCTACACATTTATTAAGATTCACCGTGCGTACCATATTGTATCTTTCTACACTTCTGCCATCGCAAAACCTACTTTATTTTTATCGGTATAGAGTGTATTGTTGCTTAGTAAACGCTGCCTTCTTAAGACGAGATAAGCCTTTCAATTTCCAACAATGCTCAGTATGCGAAAATTGTTGTCGACCTCTGGTACGTGTTTGACTTTTGACGCGTCTGCTTTTATTGTTAGACAGGGGCCGCCTGCGACTTTGCTTGTCTGAAACAATTCCTGCACGTTGAGATTAAATTTTTGTGTTTAGTTTCGCATGATAGCTAATAGTTTTCATTAGACAGATAGATATCTAATGAGTTTTGGTTTAGGTACGAAGCCAGAACCAAAACTAGCCACAACTAAAAGTTTGTTTTGATTTGTTGTTCAAACAACACAGCAGTCTTCTGTAAAAATTCTACTATCGGTCAACCAAAATGGTGACCTCAACATAACAAAATATATACTTAACCTTTCAAAAATATTATTAGTTTTGGAAATGTAGTACCTACTAATAGTTTTAATCTTCTAGTAATTTGTTTGTACCCCATTTGTTGTTTGTGGTGTTAGGATTGTATTTATTGTCAACCAGTAAGTCACACACAAGTTTTTTATATATATTTAGATACAAGAAGGTGCTTCGGTAGTCACCTTTCTTTATCTCCCGTGAATGTATGGCAATCGCACGTTTCTGTATTCAATTGAGATGGAAAAATGTAGGCAATTTTTATTTTTCTCCATCTACAAAAAAACCACTAAGGCCTTTACATCTGTTGAAGACTAGCTCACCCGGCAGACTTCGTACTGCCTCAATCGATAAATTAAAGACCAGAACTTTTGTATTATTATTACTTTATTATTCACCTTTTAAACCTTCTCTGGACTTCCACAAATAATTCAAGATTAAAATTAGCCAAATCGGTCCAGCCGTTCTCGAGTTTTAGCAAGACTAACGAACGGCAATTCATTTTTATATTATACTAGCTGACCTCGCAGACTTCGTACTGCCTCAACTTTCATATTTATTCACCTTTTAAACCTTCTCTGGACTTCCACAAATAATTCAAGACTGAAATTAGCCAAATCGGTCCAGCCGTTCTCGAGTTTTAGCGAGACTAACGAACAGCATTTCATTTTTATATGCAAGATAGATAGATGATCAGCGTCAGGAAGCAACTCATGCCTGCACCTAACGAGACACTGTAGTGCCTGGGACAATGTTTAGATGGAGTAGGCCCAGCACCTATACCATCATCAAGAAAGGATGATCACTAAGAGATAATTGATATTCTTTTCTTCGTTATAGATGTAGGTATGAAATAAATGTGTAACGATTTTCCAATGAATATTATAAAGGTCCCGACAATCTCGCATCATTTAATACGTACCTTACGACAGGTTTGCGACAAACTTTAGTCATTGCGTCACGTAATAAGAGACCGAGAAGGATCTAAGGGTCCGTTCACACAGACCGGCTCGGAGAGCATCAGCGCGCATTTTTCTTTTCACACAGACCGGATCGTATACGCTTGGAGTAGGTCGGAGCGGAGCCGCGAACTATTTCACATGGACCGGCTGGAAGCGATCTGAAAGCGGATGCGCTCGGAAACGGCTGCGCGAACGAGAAAAAGTACGCGATCGGAGCCGGTCAGCTCCTCTTATTATTTCACACCAAGCGCGTTCAAGTATTCTTAATGACAAAAGCAGTGCACATGCAAAAATAAACCTTACTGCGAATACTAAAAACTCTGTTTTCAACGTGATAAGAATCTCTCCGAGGCGGTCTGTGTGAACGGACCTGACATGGTACAGCCTGTTATTCTATAGAGGAGCTTAATATCCAGCAGTGTACTTAAGAAGGCTGATGATGATGCAGTTTTCAATGAATGATGATTATTTCAACCAATAAAATCCAAAGAAAATGAAACCATTCATTTGTATAGCCTCCAAACTAAAGTAATTGATAACATCTTTGTCCTCATCAATCGTGAGCCCATTAAATCGATTAGATAGTGCACGCTCATTAAACAAAATCGATATCTGAGACCCCCATATGCCGATAGATCGAGTTGGATTGAAATGACTCCCGATTATACTTCCGAAATCAAGAGATAAATCGACCACATGCTATGACTTCTAATGTTCATAGAGTTGGTAGAATGTCAAAAGAAGCTATTTTGCTTTATTATTGCTTTAGTCAACTGACCACTATTGGTTTTATTAATATCTTGTTTTAGTCAATTGACCACTAATACTAGTAACTTATTACATATTGATATTAGTAACAATTCTGTTATTCTCTTAAACTAACCAAAGACAGCACCAAAAATGTTACCATGCCTTTTTCATACTCTAAAACGACTAAGGCAAAGTCCAAATCAGAATAGTGGGGGATTATTGGCTCATTTACGGTCGTTTATTTTCTTTTACGTTTTACGGTCTTCATCTACGTCTCTATCACTGTACGTTACTTTATACCTATAACTTACTACGCTGTCGTGTAAGCGTGTTTTCTTTAGTAATGTGACTCTAAATTTTTTTTATTTATATTCTTATCATTGTTATTGCACTTTACAACCAATTTTGATGCATAAAGTATAAAAATGACTAGTCTCTGCTTTTTTATTCTGCGACATGAACCTTAATTTGGTTTATAAGATTAAAACTCTCGCATCGATCATCGACAAAGCTAAATGTTCGTTTTGATGTTTAATATCGATATTAATTGACGAGTTCTTGTTATCGAGTGATCGTTAATCGAATGCACGAAGTCGAACCGAATGGGCAGTAAGAATATATCGGTCAGTGTGGATTATTGCCCTTAGCATGAAAATGATTCGAATAATCACAATAAAATATCAAGCTTGTACCGAGCTAAGAGAGACTTGTTATAAACTTTTTCTTTTTTCGCGTTGCGTTTGAGTTACTGAGAGCATCTGGTGAAACTGGTCCCGCAAGATTATAGACTCGAGTCTGCTTTTATTAATACGACAAATCTTGAAGTGGTTTCTATTTCGCTTTTTTGTTCTATTCAAGGTTCAGTTAAGGGTGCGATTTCAAACAGCAGTCATAAAACTGTAGGAATTATTTATAAATTGTTTTTTTCATAAGTTTGGTCTATCTTTATGCTAAGCTCTATACATTTTTTCTCAGTGGATATAGATTATGAAAACTTCGGGGGTAAAATTGATATTAATGGGTACTTTTACCCCCAAGGTTTTTGGAAGTCTCCTAATACATATTATTATAGAAAAATCTTTTTTTCCTGCATGGGTAAATAAACTTAAATCAATTTTCACTTACAGTAACTGCTTTTTCGAAAGA
Source organism: Eulithis testata (assembly GCA_947507515.1). Taxonomy (NCBI): domain Eukaryota; kingdom Metazoa; phylum Arthropoda; class Insecta; order Lepidoptera; family Geometridae; genus Eulithis; species Eulithis testata. Next base: position 9,286,862 of record OX382197.1, read on the forward strand.
AAAAAATGGTTGGCAGCTAAACATACCTAGACGAGTTTAGAAAACAGTCTACAGAGAAGTTTTATGTGAAGTCTTTCAATTTGCTGTTCCGTACGAAGTTGGATAACTGTTGATTGCTGAATGTTCTCGCATCTCTAAGTTTTCAACTCGATAACGATAAATTAAAGCTATTTTCGAGTTCGGCAAAGTTGTTTAATGAACATTCCTCGTAGGCAGGATACCTATTTAACCAACACGCGCACTAAGCGGCTATGTCATTCAAGTTTAAAACTTCAAAGACTGTTTCAACGCAATAAGATTTTTTTAATAGACCCTGGCCACGGATCATATAATACTATACTACCCTGGCCAATGGATGCTTGTCTGTCCGCTTAGCGCACGTTTTAGCCAAAACAAAAGAGTGGGCTAGTAAAATAAACGATGCAAAAACTGGGCATCGGGAAACTACAGCACATTCGGTTTCCACGAACATTTTTAAGGAAAAATATTTTGAGCATTTATATCCATCCACAGACTAGCATCCGCTCTACCACAGATTATATAATACTCTATACCTAGACAACATAGAGAAGGTTTGCACAATCTGCTAGTTTGTATTAAAAAAAAACACGAAACTATTCTTTTATTTTTTTGTAAATGGATTTTTCTAGCTTGTATTTTATCAGATTGTGACCGCAGCCAACGGAGGTAAATTTTTTATGCAATCCGTTTGTGCAATCCTAGTCGAAATACTTTCATTGGATGCAGGTGCAAGATCAAGGCTTGGAATAATGGAGTTTAAGTAGCAAGTACATACAAGTCCTGAAGGCATCGTGAGGCGCCACGCCCTTCGGAAATAAACACACGTGCGGTTGGCGCGAATCTTAAGCGGTGATCAATCATTAAAATTTATTTTGAATTTGCTTGAATTTTATTTCGAATTTGCTTGGACAAATAAAAATAAACAATATTTATACCTATATGTTTGACGTTTTGTAGCCAACAACATAAAAAAACCACCAACTATATCTACTCTTTGGGATCATTGTTGGGACTAAGAAGAAGAGAGTGGTAATTACACACAAATAGTGAAAACCGTATCTATAGTTTTCACTGTGGTATTATCACCGTGATATCAGGCTTAAAATATTTGGGATCACTGTATTTCGCTCTAACCCTGTAAGCTGAAATATAGATACGGTCTGATTGACCCTGTGATCTTTGTACTGAATACGTCCGCAAGGCTCCTTGCAGTAAATATAAGGGGCGTGCGTCGCTATCGGCAATCGACTGCAGCTGCGTAGACCCGAGTTAATGCACTTTCTACATAGAGAAAATTATATACTTGGACCTTGTGGGTATAGACAAGCTTGTAGATTTGTATTGTTTTATCAAGAGCACTCGTATTGGAGCCCTCATCATGTTGTTTTTGATAAAAAGAGGCATTCCATTTAGAGCACGGATTTCTACACCACCTAAAACACCGATCAATTTTTAACCTTGCTTTATGTGGTGTTTTGCGCCCTTTTGATTGACTTCAAAGTTGCAAAGGTGGCGCCTCAAGTTTATCAATCATTGTTTCCCGTTTTTCCTGTTTACTTTCGTTCCAATCACCTGCTCCAATAAAACATGAATCATTCGGGTATTCCAAATAACAGAAATGAAATAGGTGATTGGAACGAGTAAATTGGCTATACAGTGCACCGAGTCTGGGTTTCGCTCTCAAAAATTGAGTATCGAATTCGTAAGCTTTTATAATATAAAAGCTTTCGAATTCGATATTTTTAAGGTAAAAAATTTTTTTTTTAAGGAAAAAAATACTCTGCACTCAGAGCCCATAGTCGGTGTGATTCCATTTTCAAAAATCAAGGACTATTTTGTGTAGTCATCGAGTAGCACCTCACCCTAGTCACCGATTATATAGTGAATGAAACAAACCATTTCCATTCATACTACGAATTTAATTCGCATTTTCAATTTTATTAAAAAAACTCAGACTCAGCACTCAGGTCAATTGGCTACTGTGCTCGATCGCGCGATATTTGTCGAATCGACATCACAAAGCCACGTGTGCATTTGGATGCCTGAATTTAAAAAAAAAAACTTGTTGCGTTCGAGCATTCACCGAACACGAATGCCAATATTTTGTTTGGAAATTGTTTTATTTTAAGTAATGAACTTCGCGCAAGTTAGAGTTTGCACTTCACTTTTGGAAATTTTCAATGTGTACTTTGAATGTATTGTAAAATAACTTTAGTGTTCTAAAACATTTTTGTATAATTATTATCATTGTAAGCTCCTGTAATGCTGGTCCGGTTCGAATTGGAGTTTGTTGCAGTTTATCATCTGTTTTAGGGAGTTTATATCCGCTAGAAGATGAAGACGGCTCCGGTAGGATAAAATAAAGGTTTGAAAATATACCTTACTGATGGTAAGTAGTAAATAATATTATAGTTCATGAAAAAAATACTGAAAAATGAGCTGTATCGTTTGTCACCGGCTCTTTTTCTGACCACCCAATACGCTTGTTCTTTCTTGAATGAATGAAAAATTATTCAACATTAGGAAATATTATACCTACTCACAAAATACGAGGGCAATAATCTCACAGGCCTAATAGCCTTCCCGCACGCAAAGCGATCTCTCGGGAACCACATGAACCGTATAATACTCTGATTTTCACTTGAATCGCTGGATTATGCACATTGACTGTTTCTATGATTTTATAGTGTTTAAATTGAATGTACCACAGAATAATGCACAGTTAGTTTACCCCCAAGCGACATAAAGGCGGCGACTTCATTCATTACGGTTTTAGAATTCCGTAGATAAAATACCGAAACAGCTTGGCATGGAAACTCTTTTGAAAGCATGAAAATAATTTTAATTAATATGCAGATTCTGAACAAAAGTGCTTCTGGAAGTGGTTTGCTGTGTCTTGTGGCATTTTTTGAGAGCCAGTTAGTAAATCTACATACGTAAACTTATGCAGAGCAATCTGAATACCTAATCGCTACACAAGATAAACAAGCTTGGGACGAACTGGCGCCAACTCATCCAATAAAAAAAATGTAATCATGCAAAACGTAATGACGATTCAAAGTGATCAGTGAGATTTTATTGAATGTGGATTGAATTGATTATTTGGGTGTTGCTATGTATTATAAGTATATATATACAAAAAAAAAGTATATAAGTATTATATCAGCAATCTAGTTTCCATAGTACAAGCTCTGCTTAGTTTGGGACTAGAGAGCGTTGTGTGTAATGTAATGTCCAATGTCCAAGAATATTGAATAAAAGCTTTTTGACTTTAACATTGGTATAGTACCTACCTTCCTATCGATTTTAATAATAAGTATTATTATTTAGTTATCTTCTGATAAACTATGTTGAATCAATATTCACTAGTCGAATCAATATTGTACGATTTCAAGCATCGATATTTCGAGCTAGAATATCGATCGAAACGCAGCCGGCTTTTAGATATTATGGCGGAACCCACAGCAAAAACCACGCAAAAATCGTTCACCCTTGGCAAAGTTTTTGCTCCACATTGTGACAGCTTACGAGTCCAGCCTCGATATCGAATGGCCGTTTGAGCTGAATCCTCTGAACGGCTTGTAATAAAGCCCACTTTGTGAATGGGCTTCAAACGGTTTAATGTTTGAAGATAAGCTTGATGCTCTATTCGGGCTAAATACTGGGCTATTGAAGCGCTGATCCTGCACTTATCGGGGCTGAGAAAGTAAACTGTGAAGGAGTTTGTTCAAGATATCTTAGAAAATTTAAGAGGAAGTTTTAAGTTTAAAATGCTGGCGAAAATGTGTACCTACAGTGAATAAGTACTAGAATATGGTAACTACTTACTGTACCGCATTGCTTATTGTGTTGTTTTGTAGCGCTGTAAAAATTATTAAAAAAAAGAATTTCGACCGATTTGAATAGTAAAAAAAAATAACAATAAATGTAAAGAAAAGTAGCTTATAAAAAGTTACTGCGTTTACAAATAATTACCTAAGACGCGCGACAGGCTGAAACTAAATAAAAATACTGCTACACGCAGTATTTTTATTTAGTTTCAGTTTCCCTCCGCGCGGAATAAGTGAAACTTCGAGTGCCACGCATTCACTCTCGCTCTGTCTCTTTCTCTTTCTATTCCCCCTCCCTAGGAGTGTTAAACGTTTAACGCAACCTTGTTGGAAGTTGCATTAGAAGTTTTACTTAAATAATTTATAAGTTTAAAAAACTGGAAAACCGACTTCAATTTGATACGCCTTCATCATCAAATTATGATGATGATGATGGCAGTTCATTGAGACTGTTCTATTGATCGTAAACACCACAGAAAAGCAAAATACGCAATGTATCCGAGATACACTGCGTGGTGACACTACAACGGTTGGCAGTCGAGCTGGCAGTGACGCGCAATGTAACTCGAATACGCTAACGCGGCGACTGTCAGATTTCTTCGTGGGTAATTACTGTTCTATTGCTCGTAAACGTCACAGAAAAGCAAAATATGCAATATCGTTTTGTTTTTTCCAGTTATTCTTATTTAACTGCCTAATTGCTAAACCGATTTTGATAAAAATTTTATGGGACCAATCTGGAAGCATACCATTTCAGATAAAAAAAGATTTTTTTAAATCGGTTCATAAATAACGGAGTTCTGAGGTAACAAACATAAAAAAAAATAAAAAAAATACAACCGAATTGAGAACCTCCTCCTTTATTGAAGTCGGTTAAAAATGAGTTGAAATAAACCCTGTGGTGTGGCATAAAGTTGAAATAAAATAAACGCCTCGAAATATCTTCAAAGTATTCCATAGTCGAAACGAAGTCTAATATTTAACCCACTAAATGCTTACTAATGACAATAGCAGGAATGTAACGTAAAAGTGAGTATAAAGGTAGTATTTTAAAATATATACTTAACAAAGAAGCTTCGTATTTTTGTAACAATATTATTAACTCTTCATAAATAAACTAAAGCGTAGAGTTTTTTTAGGAAGAGCTAAAAAAGGTTCATATAAAAAAAATTGCTGTTCCCAGACAGAGCTCAATCAATATTTATAAACCAGACCGGCAAACAGTCAATACCTAACCGTACCAATACTATAACTTTTTTGGTAAGTATATCAGGCAGATACTTACTAAAACTCCAAAGATAAAGCTAGAAGCTTTGAAAAAAAAGTTTAAAAAATAAAAGATACTTAGCCCCAAATCATAACCCTTAATACGACCTTTCTCTTTGTCCGGTTAGTAGAGCCAGATATGGACAGTTGTGACGCGTGGGTATATTAGGTTAATTGCTGCGTGGCCGAATATAATCTAAGTTCATGTCATGTTTTCATTCATTTCTAACGGAAATGTCAACAAATTATATTTAAATAAATTAATATTTGGATCTCTAATAAGTTGCTAGTTTATTACTTGTCGGTATTTTTATACACAATAGATAAAAATCGCTGTTATACATAAATACATAATGTATTTTATATTATTATTTTCTGCATTATTTTCTGTTCATGACGAAGAATTTAGAGGATGACGAAGATTTTTAAATAAAATCTTTTTAATTTTGAAACAAGCGGTTGCTTCACCTGGTAGATAACCTAAAATAAATAAAAAATCTAGTTTTTTTTTTATTCTACAAGCATCGTTCACTACAAATATTTTATTATACAAACTACACGGCCATTTAAAGTTAAAACAACTTGATGGCTGTTTAATAGCTTTTCGAGTGCATCTTCAATATTTTCTCTTTGCGCGGTCCCCTGTTCCTTTTCTACTACTCATTTAGATAAACAAGCTCGGTAACTGAGCCTACTAAATGCCCTTAATCGGGAACCGGTTTTATACAAAACTAAACTCCATGCCTTCGTCATTACGAACTAAAATTGTAAAAGCTCTCTGCTTGAACTACTTGTATAGATGCTTGTCGAATGTTTTAAACATTGGTGAGACCGAGGAAGCACTTAAAGTTGGAAAAAACTCACCAACAACGTAGTTCTGCTTGTAACAATGCTTCTCGGAAAAGCGTTTTTTACTTTTGGTAAATGACATTTGCTAGTCCCTCTGCCTGCATTGCAGAGCTTTCTTCCCCCACTCTTCTTGTGATGGTTGCAAGCGATGGTCACACTTGCGTAGCGTGGGAGTACATGCTTTTGTTTCGCTTGAAGTCATCACCAGCTATTTAGTTTTGCTATCTTAGACCACCTACCTTCTAGACTGCAAAAACTAGGATACTTGGTATGCGAGCCAATCAGTCTGTACGTTTTTAAAGGAATTCAATGCAAGCCTGTATCGTTGAAATTACAAAGACAAGAGATTTTGAAAACAAATTGTTACTTTCATGGGGAATGAGAGCGTTTAATTTCATATTAAAACCTTACAATTTTATATCAACATTCTTTTTCAAAAATATGCTTAGTGCCCAGTTAAATTGGCGTCCAATTCAGCTCTATGTTCCATGACCAAGACTCATTACACTACTCCAGACTGGCGTAGACATTTTAATAGTGACTTTACTAAGAAACTGTGCTATTACAACCCCGTACAAGGCTTGACCATTTGTGGTAAAGTCATGATAAAGTGCTAATGTATACTTACTACGTATAAATAATCTATAAACCGCTACTATGTCCCGTAAAAGGAGTTACAGGTCTCGGTCAGTAGCGGAACTTGCCCACGACTAGCCATTTTCAATGCCATATGTGTATTTTTAGATGTTACCTTTGTATTAAAAACTCGATTCTGTTAGAGCAATAAACTAACTTCATTTGGCAGCTGTATCTGTTTAAAAGAAAATAGACTGAATAAATTTATTATGCCGTCAACTTAGAGTAAAAGAGAATAAAAAAAAGTGGACACCTTTAAATAATCACCTAATAAAAAAATACCTACCTAACCATGTTGAGATTTTACCACAGAACACCAACAACCTCGTACATACCTGCTAACATTCTACAAGTCAGAAAATAGAAAACACTTTAGAATGTAAGTACATATTATAGAAACGACATCATTTCTAAACGCTAAGACTGATTTCATATATTTTACGTTTCCTATTTCTATATCAGTTGTGATTGGGAAGTCCTTTCACTATGACCAAATAATCTTATATCAATGTGATCGATAAAATCACAATCGAAAATATTTTCCTCTCGCGTTAGTAGTTCATTATGCCCCAATTACTACACATTGTTCGTGTTGAGCATGACGTAAGACAATGGCGTATTGTTCGATCTTGTCTTGGTAATTGTAATTTGTCTCAACTCAGTTTTAAATTAAACGATGATCTGCAACTACCATTTGGCCTGCATTTGACTATTTAGTTCTCATCACTCCGTCCGTTTTAGAGATAAAAAGTCACAAAAGTAGGTTGTCCAAGTAGGTTGTAGCAACCTGTTAAATTTAAATACTAAATTTTGTAACAGTCGATTTATCATGTACAATTTAGGGTTAGGTTTTTCGTTTTCAAGAATTTTTTTATATATTTTTATTACGATAAGTTCATAAATAATAATGAGGACATGTTTGCTTCACTGTCTAAGGTTTGTCTAATCCAATTGAGTTGAAGTCTTGACCTCCTGATGAGCTAATGCGATTATCTTTCAGTGTGGGAGTTTAAGGATTCGCGTTAGGGGTTAATGGTTCATTGACCGGAAATATGAGGCGATTATTCTGATTACCTACTACGTCATCACAAAATATAAAAACTGATAACTTACTGTCAAGTTTTAAAAACCTTCTTTGACGTAAACCAATGATTAACCAAAAATCTGCTAAATTATCTTTTCAATGGAAAATTTTCAATCTTGTTTTATAATTAATGACTTTCTGTGTATTTTTGCAGTTGCAAATCAAAAATGTTTCGCTTTAGTTAAAACCGCGATTTGTCCCCAGTCATCCTTCAGCGACTACTTATTATGTAAATTGCGTTACCGAACTCTATCGTAATTGCCTTTCGGCTGCGGTGGTTCGATTACTGCTACGTTTTCATTAAAGTCAATTCTTCGTTAAATGTTCCGTTTAATTTATTTGTGAATTATCAGCTAAAGTAGTGAGTAGTTTACTTTTTCATATATAAGTACTTTTAGAATGGCTGCAGACTTTATCGGACTTTCTGACAGGTAGGAAAAAGGATTTTTCAACTTTTGAAAAAAAAAACTAATTAGATTTACCTACCTAATTATTTTTTTCAAAAGCTGTGAGCTTTCGAAGTTCAAAATACACGACCATGTTCAACGTGAAGATCTAATGGGCCATTAAGAAAATTTAACAATAACGTGAACCAATGTTTATAACATTTTCACACTCATTAAATTATTGTTAGTTTATTGCTGAACATTTTTGTTGTAATAATTATAAATTAGTAACAAGAAACCGAAGAAAAGGCACCCCGTCATGTTACCAAGTCGAGTTAATGGTTCATATTACTATGACTTGCCCATACAAAGAATTACCACATTTAATTCGAGCATATTTCTAAAACATTTAATTTTGGTGATATTATTTAGATTTGAATAGTAATTTTTTATGTATGTGTTCATTTTGTTTTAAAATAATTTTCTTAAAATTAAATGAACCTTATCAAATGCGGTTTTGCGCACCTTTAGCTTAGTGAAATTATGCAAACTTATAATGCAATTAATCAATTAATTTGGTTTAATTAGGGTAATGAATTGACTATCAAACACAATCTATTATTTAACTAAGCTAGCATTAAAGATTTCCAAGATATTTAAGTTTTTACAGATGACCCGGAATTTTATTCTTGACATCTTTGGCAAAACAGAGGTACCTACGAGTGAGTACCTATAGGTAAACTGCCCGTAAAATTACAAAACCATTTAAAATCAACGAGCCTATACTATTAGATACTAGCCGTCTCCTGCGGCGTTGCTTGCGTTCTAGACCCTTTAGAGTGTGACTTTTCAAAATTTCTTTCTTAGTGCACCCCTACACTATTTATAAGGATACTACCCTTCAAATTTCATACCTCTAGGACTTATAGTTTAGGCAGTGCGTTGATTCTAAGTCAGCTTCAAAAGAGTTTTATATATATTGATTGATAATTAGAATACAACAGTAGTGTAGATAGAGGTTGAGACTGTTGTGTGAATTTTATGGCCTGTGTTTTGTGTTGACTACATTTTCTATAAAAAAAACTGTCAGCTGGGTTCCTAACGCTTACTGAAGTGAACATACTTTATGTGCCTGTTAATGGGATAAATGGTCAACTCATTGAACGTTTTCTTTGATAAGAGAGGAGATAAGCCTCATTTAGTTTCTCAATAAAAGTCAAAATACTAATTAAAAACAAATATGGTGTTGTGTGAAGTTAAGTACAGAAACATAGTAATTTGTTGTGGGTTATTGACGTTTTTATTTTACTCTAACTATTATCTAACACTTAAGATTTTATAGGGAAGTTAATTCCACCTGTCAATTACTATTGCCAAGTTATTTCTACAAACGCTAGATAATATTTATTATTTGTAGAATGAAAACATAAAATTCATAGTTAACGTTTTATCTTACTACAGTAATATCGGATGACTTTTATTGTTTAGAAATATCATCGTTTAAATATTTTTCTACTCTGAAGAATATTTGCCATTACTTTCTAGTGATTGTAGAATGTCAAAGCTTCTTGATAATAAAATATTTTGGAAGAAGAAATTTGGTTTCAAACCTATTTTTTTTTTACAAAAATATTACGTATATGAAACAGTTGCAATCGATGATTACTTCAACTGTTATTGATTCAAATCAGGAATAAATTGATGCATATTACTAATCCGAATTAATGGTAACCCTATACCGCGTAATACTTAATTACTTACATTCTGATCCTATTACAAGGGTCAAGACAAGTTATAACAGCCGTAAAACCTAATGATTTTATAGCTATTTAAAACCCACACAAAAACAAAAGAAAATAATTGAAATAAATAATGATTATTGTTCATTCCCTTCATTGAGACTAATGATTTTAATGATAGCTCTGTAATGCTATGGAACTGCAATCATCTGTTACCATAACCGACTCAGCATGATACAATACTGATAAATTGTTAGAATTCAATAATACATTAATTTATTGATTGTGAGAATAATGAACAATGCATAGATTTAATTAATTTAATACAAAGGGAATGAAAGGTTTGAATGATGGTGGAAATCTCAAGTGACGTTTCATAATAACGACTGTGGTAACATGAGAGCAATGATAAGTTTTTGAATAATGAGGTGAATGGAAGGCGAAGAAGATATGTACCGAGCCCAACTAGGTAGGAAAATAATGATGATGATAACGTTTATACTAATGCCGTCGATGAATGGAGGAGGCTAGTGGAAGAATAAGTTTTTAGTATAGGTAATATCAGAAAACAATGCGATTAAATTTTCAAACCACATCGGCCACTTATTAGTGGTTTATTTCTAAAGACGCGGTCAGGGAAAAAAAGTTTAAATGAAAGAGATTGGAGTTGGTACAAGTGCTGTGGTTTCTACGTCCCGCTGGGACTCACAATTTTAAGCTCTGAAGAATGGCTTTTTGCTCATTTAACAATAAAAACTGAAATGTTTCACCTCAAACGCTGATAATGGAGCTATTGACTTCGAATTGTGGTTTAATACTTGTAAAACTAAAGTTCACTGAGTATAGGTAAAATACCTTTTGAAATACTATTTCATTTAGAACTAAATTTTGGAACCCGTTACAAAAACTTGAATATCTTGGAAACCATAAACGCTAGCACAGTGAATATGCAAGCTTATAATGCTATAAAACAATTACTTTTATTCAGAATGAGAATAGTTTATTTAGTAGATCTGCTTATTTAGTTTTTCCATCTTATATTCGTTTTTGGTTTCTTTACAGTTTTATAATGGTATAGATGTTACATAGGCAAACATAGATGTTTGTTCTGTGTCTGGGTGTTACTAGGTATTATAAGTATATTTACAAAAAAAAAGGATATATGTATTATATCAGCAATCTAGTTTCCATAGTACAAGCTCTGCTTAGTTTGGGACTAGAGAGCGTTTTGTGTAATATCCAAGAATATTAATTTTATTTATAGAAGAAGTATAACTGTCTATCAAGTACAATTAATTTCACCAAGGTAGCATTCATGGTTTCCACGATATTCAAGCTTTTATGTCAGCTTTTTGGCTCAGAATTTTGTTCTTGACTGTAATTCCGAGAAGTGCACCAACAGGCGTAACTTATCAACAATCTAATGAAAGTTGTGAAAGCATTGAAACAGGATTAACATGCAAAGCGGTTCAATTAAAATTAATAAGTTTGTAATTGAAAACACTGAACGGAAACCGTAGCAATAAATTAAGAAGTGGCTCAATTGCTCCGATTAGAAAATAAGCGGTTTAACAGATCAAGAACTGGTAGCAATTACATTACAAAATACAATTTATCAACAGTGAAAGTATATTGAGACAAGTTAGAGATACAATTTATTGGTAATCTTTAATTCGAATGACTGTTAAGTGACACTGAACACCTGCCGAGTTGCCGACATGGTCCTTTCATTTTTCAATAATGTCTAATTCGAAGATAAATAAAAAAAAAACATTTTTTTGAGAGTAATTTGATTACTCTTGGTTCGTACGTCTACTGATCCATGTGTAAGTCGCATCCGTAGATACAATCACAAAAAATGTAATGCACTTATTTATAAAACTTATGATTATATAACCGATTTTAGTCATAAATGACAACAATATTTACAAACGAAACCATTGAGTTTAAAAAAATCATTGCATTATATATGATTCGTGTTTTTCACAGAAAACATCATCTATCTACGTGGCAAAATTGTAAAGAAAACCATGCAATGCAAAACCTTCATTTTTGAACCTTTTATTAAATTATTCGCTCAAAATATTAGTCACTAATGAACACCAGCAATAACCGCAATACTGAGGTTTAATAAAAAAATAAACGGGATTAACGAGTGAATCCTTTTGCGAAAGAATCACGGATTACGGATGATAAGAGAAAATATTGCCTATTTTGTAAAATTAATACTGATTCTAATCTCTAAGATGAAATTCGGCAAAGATAAACTAATAACAGAGTGATAAAGCCAACTTTTATGCAGGAAGGCCCTTGTATGTTTTATTGCGGGTCGCAAATAGTTGAGATTAGCGCAGGACGGTGGAGAAAAGCAAAAGCAAAGCAGGCCAATGTGTTTTTTTTTAATAATGAATAGACCATCTTTTTACTTCAATCTAATCTGGTGGTAAGCGACGATGAAGCCGACGATGGAGCGAGACAGTCTAGAAGACACTTATTCACTAAACCAACCTCGAGTCTATGTGTATGTTTTTTCAGAAAAGGTTTTGGCAGTTGTTAACATAGTAAACTAATCAATACAGCAAAGTATAAGAAATCGAAAAACATTTCACACACAATTTTGAGCCACCAATACTATTTTCAAATTTTGCGTCGAGGGCGTTTATTTTACTTACCAAGTTCTTCTTGGTTCGAATGCAAAACCACCATTTTGCTAACACCTGCCCGGTTGCAACAGTAAATTATCGTTTCGCTGGCTTAGATTTAGTCGTGACCAGAATGCAGTCAATTGCGACCGTCGCGCCGATTGATTAATTACGTGTGCTTTTTGTATGCAAGATTTATGTAGATAGGGCTTGCGATTAATATCGATATGCAGCAAATTCAGATATCGTTATAACAGACGGGCTAAGATAATAAGTAACATTTGTAATTTGGATGTGCTAATCTGTCATGGAGGTGGTAAAATGCCTTGGCGCACCATAAATAAAATGTCTTTTGTTTTTGGTGCGCCACAACTATTCTGGTTTTGACAACGCCCCTTGTGTTATGTCGCCGAGCAATAAATGAAAGGTGTGATCAAGATCAATTTTTTTGATGACAGCTGTCAAACTTCAAACGCCCATATCTCGGAAACTACTCACCCTAGAGTTCGCGTTAGATTTTCTTATATCTAAATTTTTAAATTGTATGACTGTGATGTGAAGTATGGAAAGTATTTTTGTTGGTTTGTTCTTCACGTAAAAATAAAAAACAATAATTTTCTCTAAGAGAACTCTAGGGTGAGTAGTTTCCGAGATATAGCCGTTTGAAGTTTGACAGCTGTCATCAAAAAAATTGGTCTTGATCACACCTTTCATTTAGTTTTGGAACGAGAACTCTAGGGTGAGTAGTTTCCGAGATATAGCCGTTTGAAGTTTGACAGCTGCCATCAAAAAAATAGATCTTGATCACACCTTTCATTTAGTTCTAAAACGAGAACTCTAGGGTGAGTAGTTTCCAAGATATAGCCATTTGAAGTTTGACAACTGTCATCAAAAAAATAGGTCTTGATCACACCTTTCATTTAGTTCTGAAACGAGAACTCTAGGGTGAGTAGTTTCCAAGATATAGCCGTTTGAAGTTTGACAGCTGTCATCAAAAAAATAGGTCTTGATCACACCTTTCATTTAGTTTTAGAACGAGAACTCTAGGGTGAGTAGTTTCCGAGATATAGCCGTTTGAAGTTTGACAGCTGCCATCAAAAAAATTGATCTTGATCACACCTTTCATTTGGTTTTGGAACGAGATCTCTAGGGTGAGTAGTTTCCGAGATATAGCCGTTTGAAGTTTGACAACTGTCATCAAAAAAATAGGTCTTGATCACACCTTTCATTTAGTTCTGAAACGAGAACTCTAGGGTGAGTAGTTTCCAAGATATAGCAGTTTGAAGTTTGACAACTGTCATCAAAAAAATTGATCTTGATCACACCTTTCATTTGGTTTTGGAACGAGATCTCTAGGGTGAGTAGTTTCCGAGATATAGCCGTTTGAAATTTGACAGCTGTCATTAAAAAAAATAGATCTTGATCACACCTTTCATTTGATTTTAGAACGAGAACTCTAGGGTGAGTAGTTTCCGAGATATAGCCGTTTGAAGTTTGACAGCTGTCTTCAAACATTTAGATCTTGATCACACCTTTCATTTGGTTTTGGAACGAGAACTCTAGGGTGAGTAGTTTCCGAGATATGGGCGTTTGAAGTTTGACAGCTGTCATCAAAAAAATAGATCTTGATTTTAAGTTCTATGATTCAAGAAAGAAATAAAAATTGCTTGTTAGGTATAATAATATAATTTCCCCCAAATTGGTAAAATAAATTAATATGGAAATCGAACCACCTTAATAGCTATATCACATTTTGCTTAAAAATTGTTTACCTGACTGTACAATGCAGCTATTTTTAAAGTTGTCCGAATCGTCACAACAAAAATTATTAAAATCAAAAGTGACGATTGGGAGAATTTGTCCCAAAATATTTGGTCCGAATCGTCACTAAGTCATAATTACGGAGGTGGAGATTTTTATATAGGTAGCCGCTGTCCGGGTATAGACCGAGATTGAATTTTCAATAGTATTTTACCGCCTGCGGTGGGGTGGTGGCAGCCACGACAGCGAACTTTATCTCGCTGTTGCACAAAATATATAAAGCCAAAGCTATTAAGCCGTGTCGTGACCTATATCAATAACAGTCCCGAAACTCATAAAATGTGCTCAATTTCAGCACAAACAATTCGACAACTTTGGTTGATCTATATTTGTACCCAAATCGCCTAAATAAGCAGCATTTGCAGGCGTGAATGTGCATAAACAGCACATTAAATGAGACCAGCTTTATCAGATCGATTTGTATCCTTTCACCAGCTAACCGGACAATGGCGCGTGCTTGGGCGTGCTCAAGGGTGCGCGAGGTACACGCGGAGAGAAAACTTACAAACTTGGAATATTCAACACAGCTCAAGCTTCAAACTGTGGGCTTCTTTTGCGAATTACACTATTGGTAGAGTTTACTATATTTATTGTGACGGTTTATGCCTCGTGTGAATAATTCGTGGCAGCACATAAACTGCTTCTTGGCAGGTACTGTCATTGTACCAGTTGATGATTTAAAAAGCACTTCAAAAGAGAATAGTTATTGTGAAACGAAAGAGCTATCAAATAGGTCAGTTGTAAGAGGAACACCAGCATGCTTAGTGATGTGTTTATTTTATTCGTATACTACAAAGGTGACGTAAGCTATATTTTTGTATAGAAATTGAGCAGTACCCCTAGCGTTTACGAAGTAGTTTACAAAACTGATGATTCTCTAGACAAAATTATAGTTCAATTCAATTCTTGTCTATGGCCTTTGCAGTGTTGCCCGCAATTTCGCCAATGTCACGTTTTGTTAGACCTTAGCACGATGGAGAATGATCGGTGGTGAGAAGTAATGTTCGGTTACGTGACTTTGCATTAAACGTCAAACATCAGACTCGGCATGCAGGAGGTGGACATCAGAAGATAAAATCCCTGTTCCTACACGAACAAAATTATTTATCACCAGCTGATACCTGCGAAATTAGTACGCGTGCGAAACTTTTCATCAAAATATCTGTCAACCAGCATACGATGAAACCCGTGCCAAAGGCTACTTTTGGTTTAGAGAGGTCAAGCTGTATAAAAGAATCCACGTCTTTCATTTCAAAAAATTATGGCCTATGTTTCAATCCGGAAAAAGGGCTTCTCCATGGTATAAGTTACATTGAAATTGGTCCAGTAGTTTAGGCGTGATCCGCGAACAAACAAACAAACAGACAAACTTGATTTTTGGAATCAGAATAGTTTATTTAGTAGATCTGCATATTTAGTTTATCCATATCTTTAATTTAATTTTGGTCTTTTTTACAGTTTTATAATAGTATAGATAGATAGATAATAACTTCCTCTCGCCATTGTACAGGCACAGTGACTCGTGACCCACCACACCCAGCCCAGAACTACCGGCTTAGATTGGCAATCGCCTTGCCGTCATATCGTGCTAGTGCTTAGCATTTCAACTGGACGGATTTCAATTACACCGTATCAGTAACCTAAATCATAGGTCGTTTGGTCAGAGAAATCTTAGTTCATTACAAACCAGCGCGTAGAACAGAGTCTGGTAAAAGGGCTGGTTTTGCTTGAATAAGCTTATCACAAGTCACCATAATTGACGATGATTATAAGAAGTTGGAGAATGACGCAGGAAAATTTTTAAAATATACGACTACAGAACAAGGGCATTACCCTTCAATATTCTGAGGGCAGAGATTTTCCAAAACAAATTCTAGATCTAGTAAATTCCAAAGTAACAGTGCATCCATCACTTTGCTATCACATTCTTTTATATTACGTGATATTACTTACTTTCTATTTACTCGTACTCCAACTTTGAAGAAACTCGCAATCCTCGAAGACCGCCTTTTTACACCGTTCCTTTTATTGTTACACGTTTTTACATTAATAACAGTAGTAATTTCTCTAGAAATAGTTTACTCACCACTATAAAACTCTCAGAAATAGTTCTGTTGTTAGATACGTGGAAACTACCTTCAATTCAAAGAACACCAATCCCTCTCGTTTCATTCCTGAACCATTTCAAAGCGATGTGCATGATAAATGAGAGAGGTTAGCACGAGTACCAATGGAAAACTTCTCTAGAATTTTATCGATTTTGCGAGCCTTGAATGCGTGATCCTTCTCAGGTGCACAAATTTGAACCTAAACCACAGCAGAAAATCTTTGCAAGATGATAGAATTGCAAGTATTTTGCTCTGGCATTACTGTATTTTTCTTCGCTCAATAATTACGTTTACTTCAAATGATAATAATATTACTTTGCAATTTAGAAACCGTATATTTTTTATCTGGTTATTTTAAAATGGTATATTTTATACCAGCTCGCTCAAACTTTATTTTGACTAGGTACTTCTTATTTTGATTATTTTGTTCCTGGTGCTAGCACCCTTGACTTTCGGTTCCGTAGATGGAATTTCCACAGCAAAGGAATGGGCTCCAGAACATTGCTCGTACAGTGCAATAGAAATCAAATTACGGAATAGATTCTAACCTACAGGCACCTTCAAGTTTCAGGATCTTATTCGTGGATTGTTATTGGCAGTTTTATTATTCATTTCTATTCTGTATAATCTAAACGTGGAATGCCAGCTTTGATCTTGGTACAGTAACATAAAGATGAACAGTTTAAGATTGTTCAATTTTTGAGAGATTTTGGTCATCATTTTGTTTTGTAACTTGCAAGAGTGTAGATCACATCAGTCAATAATATAGAATTAGGTATAGAAATATGCTTATAGAATTTTGCGGATGCATTTATTTTCATAGGTCTTTCTGGTTTGTTAAAAAGTGCTGGTCGTAAATAGGTAGTAATAGGTAATAGGTACTTGAAATAATAGAGTCCGATATTTGAAATCTCTTTAGAAATTTTCCAATTTTGATCAGACAAGACTTTTCAAATGAATTAGAAAATTAAGCCTACCTAATTAAATAAATGTAAATTTTATGGACTTTTACACAGAATACTTATATATTTTTTGTAAATACATACTTTAATACATAAGTAACACCCAGCCAGAACAAACATCTATGTTTTACACACACAAATGTTTGTTCTCAGTGGGAATCAAACCCAAGACCCACAGCACGGAAGGCAGAGCGATTACCGACTGAGCTGTGATGTAATGCCTGAATTGTGTGTCATAGGTACCTATTTAATTTGTATTTACTGCCTGAGCTAAATAACTTAATCATACAACGCCCTACTACATAGATTATTGCAATGATTACATTTAAATTGTAGACCCAATTGCGACTGGCCTTGTTTTCAAGGCAATAGACACCTTGAATGTACTAAAAAACATGAATCTGAGAGAATATGAATCTAGACATAAATGAATAAATTAATTGAAATACAAGAGTGCTTGAGAAATTCATACTAGTTCTAAAGCAATGCTGTTGTCAAAAGTTCAATGAAAATTGGCGACTTCCGCTATGATGAGTCGAGTGTGTGAGAATGCATATAACGAAGTGTGCGAAAAGTATTGTAAAGACAGATGAAATGAGATAGAATGACATATTATGTAATGTAAAGACAATGGATGAGTTCTTAGGTAGATAAGTAATGATTTTCGTACTTACAGATCTTTTTTAATATCAAACACTTTTTTAGATATTATGCAAAATTCACATAACAAACAACAATTAAATTAAACTAATTTAAAGGTTAGTGATTATTACTGAATTAGAAAATTGATATTCTCGTCCATCATAGTTTAAATTTTGATTCTCAAGTTAAAATCTGTTTATTATTTTTCGGATTTTTTGGAATGTCACAGAAGTGACAAAATACCTGTTTGATTGACTTATGACCTTCCAACAAAATCCCAATGTTATTTTGACTAGATTAGATTATCTCATTGTCGTAAGCCGAGACTGCGGTTATTTATAAACAGAGGCTGAACACTGAAGAGTGTTCCAAACCGTTTCAACAAGCATTTGTCTAGCGCTGTACCTAGATTCGCCTTTACAGAAGCTATACATCGCTTGTGGGTTTGAGGGTTAGTGCGAAGAACACAGTTTTTCTCCTAAACCTGTCATAACATTGAACTACCTCCCAAGATCGCTGAGCAGATGCGAATCGACAATTAACTTGTAAAATGATTAGGTATGTAGGTACGTTTTTGCGCTGGTTTAACAAGTCGCCTGAAGCTGAAGGCAGACTTAATTGGTCAGAGACCGGTCCCTCGCAGTACGCTAATAAGTACCCAAGTGACTACAAGGCGCAGTTTTGATGCTACACTCATAGATGTGCGTTAAAAGATAATGCTTAGTCTATTGATGCAGTTGAGAGCAAAAGTTCCGGGTTATCTATAAAAACTTGAATATCGTGATATTATTTTATTTTTATTTTTATTTTTCAGTCGTGGTTTTCCCTCTGCAGGGCAAAGGCCTCCCCTCCCTCCTTCCACTCTTCGCGATGAGTGTTAAGGTACTGTTACACATGCTAGTTAGCAGGCTTTGTGCTTATTTAGCATGTGTGTCGAAACCTTGCTAATAATTAGCATGTTAATTATTACATTAAGATTATAGGGAGAATGCTAATTAGCATGCTTTTTAGCATGCTATTTTAAAGCATGTGTAACAGTAGCATTAGCTTAATAAAAAGTATGGCGTCAGACAATTATTATTCTAACCCAAATAAATTGCGTTTGATAAATCATTATTAATCATTAATTAAATAAAAGGGATTATTAATTGCATTATTATCCATGGTTTCCAAGATATTCGTGTATTTATAGATGACCCGGAATTTTTGCTCTCGAATGTATCTCATATGGCCGAATACTCAAACGCCACTTAAATTAAGATTATTGACATCTCTTACAAATGAAGAATGTCAAACAGAGGCAGAGCACTTACATGTGGTGCTTAAATATGAGTAACATTTCAGTATTCCGGCCTTAGGGCAGGTTTTATTAAGTGACGTCTCTGAATGTGGTGGATTTAAAGTTCCGTCACTGATTATGTTTAATACTACACAGCGTAGTACTTAGACGTCGTAGTAAGTATACTTAAAAGTTACGCGACTGCGTCTTTTAAAGAAGATTATAGGTAACCGTTGCTTCAGAAGTTTTGCCAACAGCAGGTGCTTCTGAATAGTCTGTAATTTAAGTGTAAGATTTATTATTAAAGAAAATGAATAAGTAGTTGCGTAAAACCAGTGTAGCTACAAACACTAGTCTAGGTTGTAGAGTCAGACCACGCAAGGTTTGCATAGAATTTAGAAACCCCGTTTGATACAGAACAAATTATAACTAGCGTGAAAGAGCAGTGTGAGGGATTATCATCATCATCATCAACCTATATCGGTCCACTGCTGGACGTAGGTCTCTCCCAAGACGCGCCACTGAGCCCGGTCTTCGGCTCTTCTCATCCAGTGTTTGCCAGCTACATGTCTCAGATCGTCACCCCACCTAGCCGGAGGGCGTCCTACACTACGCTTGCCTAAACGCGGTCTCCTCTCGAGTACTAGTTTGCTCCAACGATTGTCGGTTCTGCGGCAAACATGTGAAGGATGTTTAATAGTATTAGTTTTGGGGTTTTTTATCATTATTTAATTTCATTGCTTTAACTTGGTCATACAAAAGCTACCGATACAAAAAGAACTGGTGTGGTTAATGTTGACAGTCAACAACGGACATGAGTTCATGACTTACAGCTTCACTTGACACTGGCAAATTTGTCTGCCAAATTACGGGCAGAGGCCATAAATAAAAGAAGAAGAAGCTTTTATTTCAGTAAAATGGAAAATGAAAAAGTCTACAACAGTCCTTAGTGGCGTTATTTTATAACAGTAATAAAAGTAAGTTCCTACATAACTATAAGTAAACATACAGCTAAATAAAAACAACTTTCAAACACATGGTGTGTTTAGAAGTTATTTTTATTTTTGTTTAGTTTACTTCCCGTAGAAAACAGATATCCAAGTCTCAATAAAACAAAAACCAGTTTTCGTTGAGGGGTAAACTTTCCTATACATTTATATGGATTAATTTTACTTCGATACAGGAATCTGGGGTAATAGAATCGGGAAATAAAATCGAAAGAACGGGATCAGAGAGAAGGCCAATTCACGTATTTATTTAATAACTAATTTGGAAACTAAACGAATAAGACTGAGTCATAGATTTGGTATTCTGCTCCTAATTAAATTTTAGACTATTGAATTAGTAATTAATATTTATATTAGAAATTTATATTTGTATAATTATATAATTTACAAATATAAATTTGAAAATTATATTTGCAATACAAAATTAATCTTGTTATAAATACAATTTATGTTTGTATTTTACAAGTTTTGTAATAAAATCATTCGATAAACTTCAAACTGAAAGTTTTCAGACCTGAGAGTTTGGTTGGATTGGGCCGCTGCCAGTCCAAACTGAGCCAATATTCCAATACTAAATCGCTGTAACATGGAAAATTGTATATTTATTTTATTAAAAGCCCACTCAAACAATTGGCCTGGTCGGTCAAGAAATACGAAAATGTAACTTTTTTCGTCAAATACCTACAGATTTAACTACGTTCTCAATAAACAAACATAGCAGTAGGTTTTTGAGTATTCCATTTTGTAATAATCATCTTGACATCGAGGTAGGATTGAAAGTTTATTTTGATTTTTATCACGAGAATTGGGTTTCCATTCCAGTAAGTCGAAACAAATGGGTTGCCCCTTTTTAATTGAATGTCATTTTCAAACTAATGGGCCAAAGATCAATCGGCTTTCTTTGAAAGCTTAATTATGTTTATTCGAAACCATTAATTTGAACCAGTTTGTATCAATCCAACTTGCAGCAAGTACAGCCAGCGACAAAAATACGTAGGTATTTTTTTAAAATAAGGAAGTAAATAAATCTTTTAAGTATTAGGTAGATAAAACGGGGCAAAAAAGTCGCCTCGAAGTCACAGAAAATAGTCATAGTATGAAAATTGCGTTGTTTCGTGATAATATTTCATAGTTTTCCGTTTGTTACGTTTTAGATAAGTACCTAATCTATGATCAAAACTTTGAGGTCCACTGTTGGTGGCACAGAATGATGACATTTCATTGAAACGCTCGTAAACACAAACCAAAGTGAGTAAGCACCGTTTATCTGTTTTGATAAGGTTACCAAATACATTAAGGCACGAAAGACTTAAGATGACTACATAATTAAATCTAATGAAACATAAAAAGGCTGAAATTTCGAGCCGGATGCCCGTATAAAGGGTTTGTAATCGGTTTAAATTCCGTCCGCTGTAAGAGACGGGGTCGCTCGCGGCAGAACTAATTTCTGAGGAACCCAATTAACCAAAGTGACTACGCAGTAATAATCGATCAGAAAGACACACCCGAATCTTTAATCGTTATTCCTAAAGAATCTGAGGAGGAGAAACTTTATTTTGAGGTCGTGACAGCAATTAACTTTGAGAGAGATGAGTAAATGTTTTAAAATACGGAGGATAAAGACCAGGTGCTACTGAACGACCAGCAGGACCCGCCACTGCGGAACGAATGAAGCATACCAATCAGTTTAATTAATCATTCAGCTTTCCAGTAAGTTTCTTTGCAGCATTTAGCTGCAAAAAAACTTACTGGAAAGCTGCGTATAGTCCCTCAAAATCCTTCAATGATCATTTTATCGTACCCCGATAATTGGGATCGCCAAATTTACGATCACACACGAATAAAAAGCTTGGAGACTTGTGCTGCGACTAAAGACCCTTTCGAGACAGACGGGTTATGAATGGTCCCTTTAGAACCTTTATGGTTGTAAGGATCCGTGAGCGCCAACTTCCATATTTTGCGTTAGAGGTGTTAATGTGAGCCCTTGGGCTTTTACCTTGATTATAAATGGGCTATTGAAGTGTCTTTTACCATGTTCCATTGGTCTAGTCTGTCAGACATCGATTTTATGGTATTGCCTATTAATTGTGAAATGCTGGGAGTATTTTATGTAAATAGGCTAGTACACGCATAGATTCTGCATGTAGCTACTTTTTATCTTTAAGCGCTTGTGAAGTTCTGTAGCATAAAGGTTTTCGTTTTTCAACAAGTGGGAATCTTTTACAGAGGCATAAATATCTATGTAATAGAATATCAGACTCTAAAGTTGCAGACAATGATATACCTACTTACCTACCTTGGGACAAAAATTAGCACTTCGACAGAATTATGAGCGATTGTTTGCAATGTGCATAATATAATGCAAGAATACCTATAGAAACTAATCGCTGGGATTTATACCTACTAATATCCACAGAGAGCTGTAAAATGTCGTTCTTAGGTATTTCAAAATTTAATTTGTATTTTATATCTAAAAATAATCATTTTCAACCAATAAAGTCTACAGTTTCAAGTTTATTTTCAGCTCTGTAAAGCCATTATGCATTATTCAATATGCAGTGAATAATACTTGCAGTGGCCACACTCTACCGACCAAGTTGTTTGTGGTACAATAACCCTACATTCCATTCATGTCGTATTGGTGGTTAGCATAATATTATGGTGACGTCAGATGACCAATTGTGTTCTCCAAACTCATGTGGTGACCTAATGCTACCCAATTTTATTCAGATTTGCATATTATACCTACCTACTGTTCAAATGACATACGAAAATGCTACTGTAGATATAAGTAACTTTGCACGTTATGGATTTGCATATTATGCTACTTCCTTATTATGGTATTTTAGACATGGTCAAAAATGTAAATGTTTCAATATGTAATTTATTCTAAATATTATGGATTATTTTTTTCTGATTCTCAATGTTTTTCAGACGTAGGTACGTTGGGGCTATGGATTGTCATTCATCTTTACAAAGCCATGACATTCAAAAATAATAGATAAGTGTTAAAAAGAGGGAAATAAAGAAAAAACAGAAAAAATATCAGGATTGTTTATTTGATAAACAAATAAATTTTGAAACAATATTATTTTACATCGTAACAATGTGACTTTTAAGGCTCAAATCCTATATAACTTTAGTATTTAGGTATACTCATTAAAATTACTCTAATATCACAGATTATTTATATGTACACAATTCTAAAGCGTTAATAAATAAATCGATACACAATATTTTATAGTAATATATGAGAGTTTAAACATTTTTTCCAAATAACCTAGCTTTATACATTTTTTCTTCACATTTTTATCTGGTCCCAACACGCAACTTTTTATTCATATTTAACAAAATCATAACATTTTAAAACTAAAAACTTATCGTCACAAAAAGAGTAAAAAAATAAACAACATCAAAAGTGAATTTGTTGAACTGTGTATGAATATAGCAGCTTACAAAATGTAGGTAATATGATAATATACAATGAGCTACTTGACGATTCCACAGCTACCTCGGACAGAATTTCAAATGAGGGAAGAGGAAACAATGCAGCGATAAAAATCTGAAACAAAGCAACTTATAAATAACAGGAATTCGCTTTAGTAGTTGAGAGAAAGAATGTTACTTGTAAGAATATTTGAAAGGTCTATAAAGTAGCACTTTGACTTTGCCAACAAAAGTTTTTGTAATCTAGATAAGGTGCTTAATGGAAGTGGTTTGCAATGGCACTTTCTAAAGGACCACTAATATCTATAAAGAAAGGTATTACGATTACGAACCTTAGCAGTGAAAGTATCGCCGCAAAGATCAATAAGATTTTCTATAAGATTAGTAAAAGCATAGATTGAATAAGGTTTAGGTACTTCCGTAACAGTAACAGTTAGCCCATGGTAAAACATACATAGATATAGATAGGCATATAATAAAACACAAAGTACAAAAGTGTCAATGGGATATTGTGTCAATTTGAGTCCCAATATATTTTGTTCGAATCAACAGCAAGTCTACAAAACAACAAAAGTAGAAACAAAAAAAGATATGAGTAGATTATGACATGTATGTAGATGTATACCTAGTAGGATCGTATCTCGTGTCGAAACCGGGCACGTTGACAACGTTCCATTCATCCTTTCCTTTGGAGTAGCTGAACGATATCTGATCCTTGAAGGTCTCCAGAGGCAGCAGCTTCATCTGCTCTAGATGAGAGTGGAACTCTGGCACTTGTGTCAAGTTCTTCTTCATGAGATGTTCTATAAAAAAACATGTGTTTATTGTTTTGTAGACTTCTCTCTATCTTTAGGTTTGGAATGAAAAACAGGATATTAATAATGGAAAAAATAAAATTGAACACAGTACTTTGTCTTGAGCTGCGTTTTCTCTCTACAAAGACAATGCTATGATGATAGTGAAACAGCAGCTTCAATCTTTGCTTTTCAATTTCTACTACGCAGTACTTATCAGAATAGTTGCTTACCGATAGTAAATCCAATAGACACATCATCAGGTAATCGTATTCCTTCACAAATACTAATGAACCGTCCGCCGCTGAAACAATAAATTGACTACTTTAAAACATCCCGCAAACAAGTGAATAAATTTTTCCATAGAGATTTTATTTGATGCGTAACTTTTTGATATAAAACAAATATGTGAAACATGTTATACGACGGACAAATATTCCACAATTTTTTAATAGGAAACTGGGAATGTTGTGAATTTTAATTGGATAAAAATACAAACCTTGCAACAGGTGACATTTTGAGTGACAAACTTCTGCTAACACAAAACCCAGCACCACCCGTGGCGAACCAAAACGAAAGCGCCAACTGCAACAAAAATACAATTAATCATAACTCTACCCTGTATTACAACCCTATTCTCTTCCTAATAAGGTTTTATATCCCCTAGCTATTATACGAAGCTTACCTTCTTGGTTGCCTTCTTGTACAACTGGACAGGTTCGTAAACAGAAGTCCGACCTAAGTACCAGTCCTCCTGGTGATTGTATTTCTGCAGAACGCTGACCAGACGCGGCACGTTCACGTAGTTATCGTCGTCAAAGTGGCAAAACCACCTGCAAACAAAACACAATCTTAATACAAATACAAAGCTTGCATATTATTTAAACGAGGTTACTTCGTGGTTCTACTTAGACAGAGACAATGATCTAGCGTTTACAAATGAAATTGTTAGGCTAAGGTCTGCTCTAGACAATTTCGTTAGACAATGTACTAGCATTTACAACTGACTGCCGACTGTGTAATTGCAAATTTCTATTTTGTAAAATTAATCATACTTTCTTTGTACCTTATATCCTCCTCTACATGACATAATTTTCTTGAACATGAAATGGCAATAACCCTCTGACAATGAATGTCAAATTATTGTACTCCCATAAAAATCTTCTTCTCCTTCTATTTACGTCATTTCGACAGATAATTTTGCCAGTGTCAAGTGAGATATTTGAAATAATATCAGACAAGTCAATTAATGACTTGTCTAATATTTTGGAATGACGGACAGAGGCCATTATTTAAGAGAAGAAGAAGAAGACTAATATTATATCAAATATTTATATTTTTAAAAAAGAAGAATAGTATGTAATTTATTTCTGCACAAAAGTTCCATTTTTTTTTATTGACAGCTTTGTATGCTGTCATCAAGCATTAGAATGATACCATCTGATAGCGCATTAGGTTGATTACTCTTACTGTAGCTTCATTAAAAACAGAAGCTATTGAAAACAGGAGTTAACGTTGAAATATTAAAAATGTTTTGCTCAGTGCCAATAATTAGCTTCGCACTGTTGTATAATTTGCTGATATTACTCTTGACGCAAATAACAGGAGTAGGGTTTGACTCCATGTTAATCCAACCACACATTGCGGCATCGGATCACCGCTGATTTATAGCATGGAAGATCAGCGGACAGCGGTACAGCCAACATCAAAAGAAGATAATCGTAAATCATCAAAAGACGTTCTATATAGTTTGAGTGATTCATTCTAAAGCCTTGGTCTCGCAACCGTAACGCACAACGCTGCGGTGTGCAGCACAACGCAAAGTACCGCGTTTGCTCCTCGCCGCTGACGCAGACTGCGACGTAACAAAAGACCATACTAGACGTTTTCCATACAATTATATATCCGGCGCTACATGCTGCATACCGCTGCGTTGTGCGTTACGATCGCGAGACCAAGGCTTAAAGTGTAAGCAAAACTCTTGAAAAGTTGAATGAGAAGGAACTACTACAAACAATCAGTGCTTCCAACTGCAGATTTTTTTAAAATTTTAGAAAATTGACCTATAAATAAATAAATATTCATGGACATTTTCCATAACTCGCTCTAGTCCCAAACTTAGCGTTTTTTGTAAATACGTACTCTACCTATAGATGTAAACAAAAATCCCATCCGAAATTGAAAAATGTTAACTTGGCTTGATGTACTTTTGTGCCCGCCTGTACTCGATCGGTTGGCGTACGACAGCGTCTACGAACTATAATCTGTAAGTATCAGGTTTCTGCATATCAAGTGTAGGTACATTGTAAAACTGGATCGGTTATTGCAAGACAGCTGTTTAATTGCACGCCGGGGCTATTTATTATTGGGCACGGAATTACAGCCCACTCGGTTAAGAGTTACGCAAATTATTTTAATAGAGCATAATGTTTTGCATCTTAAGAGGGTTTGGTGTTGTAGTAAAGTTTAAAATGAATGTTAAGATGTTACAATGGTCCGTGGACTGTTACAATTTCACTTATCTTTTTGGTACAGCTACAGCTTATATGTATAAGTTTCAAGAGAATAATATTAACTTTACTTAACATATTTTTTTTTTTAAACTACGATAAACAGCTTATTCGAAACTAAGGCAGCGACCATTGAGAGCTACTCGAAAGAAAAAAAAACAGACAGTAAAATCAGTATTTATTTACGATAAAAAAAACGCAAAAGCATTAAAAAAACTGTTGTAATCGACCACTATAATTTTTATCAAAGCATTTTTTTTTTAATTTACTTACATAGTTCAAGAAAAACAGTCACTTAGCGACCTCTATAGTTTCTACATCAAGCCAAAAATAAAACTAAATTCACTTCAGTAGCTCCAAGAAATTTCGATTCCCCATACTGTTGTAGATTGAGTAGACACTTACACCGGCGAGTTTACTTAGAAACCCGATCCCATCATTTGGGGTGCAAGTCAAAACACATTTTCTGTGGGAATAAAACAAGAAATCTCTAACAAAAACATTCGGTGCTCTATGTAAACGTCAAAATTATTGTGAGCCCGGAATAATATTGGAGTTGCTCTTTAAAAACCATTAGCGTTTGTTGTGTGTGTTTGAACTCCGAAGGTAGGCAGTACTGATTTGAAGAATACGTCACAAGCTTGGGTATTGGTAGATTGCTATAATAACTAAATATTGTTTGCGTTTAAAGTCGGAAATTACTTGTAATATAACTTAGGCAAGCGTTTTCTTTTATTTGTATTGTTTTTTAAATTTATTTCAAAGAATTTTTTTTCAGTAGGGAAACTCCCAAATATAGTTGAAATATAGTAGATAAAAGAAATTATTATTTTTATTTAATTGAAACACTACTACTTATCATGAAGTGAATCATTAAATCGATCATTTTTTGGAAATTATAAGAATTACAATTTAAATATATGTATTTGCTGTGTTTTTGTATTAATAGAATATTAAAAATAATTTCGTTATTAGAATCATCAAACAAATTTGAGAGTTGCTTAATATTTAAACCGCCAAGCTTCTAAAAACAGAAGTTCGTATTTAGTTGGTAAAAGCAAAACTTTGGTCGCTTTCTGATAAGCTTGCTTACAAAATATTGAGTTTTTTAAAATTTATTTGATGATAAATATCTACTCATCCTCTTTATGTATTGCTAATTTAATCCCGATATGCAAATCAGTAACAAAATTTACTCCTTTTACCGTAAATTATTAATTCTCCCTGCCAAAAAATATAATCTGCTTCTTTGATTTGTTAAAAATCGAAGAGTTACGAACTCATTTACTAAAAAATAGTTACAACTTTAACGTCTACATCATGTTTTTGTTTTGATCTAACTGATAGTAATCTATCATTAAGTTTTTGGTATAGTGCCTTCTGGTAAGATCGGCATAGTTGTAAGTCCGGATGCTAAGCAATTTTGCGATATTTTTATATGATAATTGCTTAGTTACGTGATTTATCCGGACTTAATATTACGCCGATCTTACCAGACCTACCCTTACATATCTCTTAAAATAAGAGACAAACCCAGTATAATTATTACTCCTTACGGCATTTATATTTAAATCTAGATTTTCCTGTGACTTTATCTGTGAGTATCTATTTTTTCAATTCAATTCAATTCATTTATTTGCATAAAAATATGGTAATATAAGTACAAAGATGTAAAAGTATAAATAAGTGCCGCATATTTTTACCAAAGTGATTGGCGTGCAAAAGTTAGGTCATCAACTAACTACTAGGTTCGATAAAACAACACACTGAAAGTCACTGTAACAACAAAAGTACCTACCTACCTATTAATAGTTGTAGAAGCGACACGAACCCTTCTTCAAAAAGTCAGAAACTGAATAAAAGCTCTCCAATATCAACCATTTTTCCAACTCAGTACAAAACTTTTTATATGGAAGATCAACAATATTTTTTGGTAGGGAGTTGTAAATTAGGGGGGCCATATATACACAGTTTTTTCTGTAAGTTTCCAGCTTAGGCACTGGCATCTTCAGACGAATAATAGTTGCTAGTCTTTTATTGATGTTAAGATTTTTCTCAAAAAGAGAGTCATTGTTTTTAATAAATTTGGCGACCTCATAAATGTACAGAGCGGGCACAGTCAAAAGTTTTTGGCTTTTAAAAATAGGTTTACAGGACTCAGTCCATCTCATACCAAATACTGCGCGAATGCATTTTTTTTGAGCTATAAAGACTCTCGAAATTTCGGTAGAGTTCCCCCAAACAACAATGCCATACCTTATTATTGAGCAAACATATGCATGATAAACCATTAAAGCTGTTTGTTTTGACGTAGTATTTTTCAGTTTTTTGAGAGCAAAAACAAACCTATTTATTTTTACACAGATGTTGTGCACATGATATTTCCATGACAAGTGCTCGTCTATTGTAATTCCCAAAAAGGATGACTCCGTTACTTGTTCTACAACATTTCCATCAACCGTAACATTTAAACATAATGGTTTCTTGCTGTAAGTTTTAAAACTTAAAATTTTCGTTTTGGATACGTTGAGCTTAAGTTTATTTATGTTGAGCCAGTCAACAATGTCATTTAATGCCTTAGTTATTACAGGTTCGTAACTATTATTATCATTGCATTTTATTATTAACGTTGTATCATCAGCAAACATAACACAGTCATGGTTTAAGACTTTTGGCAAATCATTAATATAAATCAGAAATAATAGTGGTCCCAAAATACTTCCCTGTGGAACGCCACTAGGGTTAATTCTTATATCAGAGTCAAAGTTTTCTAAAGTCCTATTGTTGAGTTTCGTCACTCTAGTAAATTGCTGTCTGTTTTGCAGATAAGAGCAGAACCAGTTTTCTGCAACCCCTCTTACTCCATATTTGTCCATTTTGGCTAAGAGAATCTTATGATCTACAAAGTCGAACGCTTTACTAAGATCTAGAAGCAAAGCCGCTGGGGTTATTTTATTGTTAAGGCTTTCTAAAATATTTTTTGTAAACTTAAAGGTAGCTAAACTAGTCGACATACCTTTTCTGAATCCGTGTTGATTGTCAACCAACGTATCGTGTTTGTCCAGAAATGTAAGTAACCGATTATACATAATTTTTTCAAAAACCTTAGAAAGTATAGGTATTAAAGATATAGGCCTATAATTATTAATGTCATGTCTAGGACCTTTTTTATGCAAAGGTTTTATGGTAGATATTTTAAGTCGGTCTGGAAACAGCCCTTGTTCAAGAGATAAATTTATTAGGTAAGCCAAAGGTTCCACAATATACTGACTAACAGATTTCAGCAATTCGGTAGAGATGTGATCATAACCAACAGATTTTTTATTTTTTAAAGACTTAATAATCCTAAAAACTTCGTCTGGACAGGTAGGCTCCAAAAACAGACTGCTGCAACATGTCGGATAACTGTTCATATTCATGAATGATTGATTTTTATTAATATTGATGTCCGTATTATTATTATTATTATTATTATTTAAATCATTATTGTCCTTATTTATATTATTATTAGTCAAATTATTACACTTAGTGACGTCAATGAAAAAGTTATTAAAAGCATTACAAATATCAGCTCCGGATGTCAATATAATGTCATTGTCATTTATTTTATCAATGTATTCTTTCAGCTTCAGTGTCCCTATCTCATTGTTAACAATGTTCCATGTGGCTTTTCCTAAGTTTTTGGCACCATCTATGTATTTTTTATTTGAAATTGACTGTAATTTATGTATACATTGTTTGAGTAACCTGGAGTAATCATTATATTCTTTTTTACATTCAGAACTTTTTTTAAAATAATATTGATATCTAAGCTTCCTTTTCCTTTTACAGCTAACCTTTACACCCTTTGTAATCCATTTTAGTTTCTTAGTTTTAACGATTTTCTTTATTCTTATTAGAGGAAAACATAAATTGTAAAACAAAATCAGTAAATCGTGGAAAACATTAAAAGCTTCATTGGCTGTCGTATTCTCATAAACATCCGAAAAGCTTAGATTCTCCACGTAGTTTATAAACTTCATTTTGTTTTCTGTAGATTCATCATTTATTGACATATAATAGCAATCGTTATTTTTATTTAATGACGACACTTTAAAGGAGATTACTTGAGCTGTATTATGATCTGACAGTTGAAAATTATACGTCTTTCCCGTAGCGTCTTCAATGTTACTTATTATATTATCTATACAGGCATCCTTACGAGTTGGCTCACGGATATGACATTGCAATCCATGATTGGATAGTAAGTCCAAAAATTTTCTGGACCTAGTATTTTTTACCAAAATATCTATATTGTAGTCACCAGCAATAATGACTTTACAATTTTTATTTCTTAAACGCTCAAAAATAACTTGCAGTCTTTCATAAAATATATCTATGTTTGAATTAGGAATTCTGTATAGGCACATAATAATAGTTTTCGGATGTTTGACCTCTACAGCACATAATTCAAAATGGTTCTTAAGGGTTAAATCCTTGAAAAGATCGGATTCTGTGCATTCAATATCATTCCTAGTCAATATGCAGACACCACCTCTTCGTTTGTCATTCCGAGCGTAAATAGCTTTCAAGGTAAAGTTGTTTATTTGAAGATAGTGTTCTTCCCCCCTAATAATGAAATGCTCACTTAAACAAATAACAGAAACTTCTACTTGAGAAGTCCTCAGTTCGTCAAATATTAATTCGAGGTCCGCGGCTTTATTTAGAGCCCCTGAAATATTTTGGTGGAAGACAAAAAAAAATTGGTTTTTAAGAGAGGGCACGAAAAAAAGTTTCCTGCGATTCGGCATTATTGCATTGAATATTTGCTCCTTTTTTAATGATAGGGAAATAAGAGGTAATTAGGCCTCGCTTAGGCTTTATAGGACTTGCATAAAGACATACTTGTGCTATCTGTTGTTTATCCAAAGGCTTTTTAAAATAATACGGGATTGTGCCTCTTTTAGGGTCAGAGGTGGTGGTAGGTCGTCCTTTTAACGTGATCACTTTTTTAACCCACTGGAAATTAAGGAATGTGTTCTTGTACTGAGTTGTATTAATGTTATGTACTATTCTATTTACAAGATTAACTAAATTCGTTTCAATGAACACGCAATTATCGTACAGCTTAGTTATTAATTTTAAGTTATCATTAAGTTTATTTATATTGATTGATGAATTGTATAGAACATTTACAACATAAACATTGCATTTTTCTAATTGTTTTAGAGCATTACTCAGATCCGCCATAACCTTTAAAGGGTTCGTATCATTACAACCAGTCATAATAACTACATGATCGTTTTTTGTTAGAGTTTTTGAAAGACTATCACAATTTCGTAAAACATCCGTAGTCAAAGCGTCGTTTTTTCTTAAAGCTAATATATCATAGTCCTTGAAGTTAAATCGATTTCTGCTTCCTAGCAACTGTTGAATCAAACCCTCTCCTTGATTGTCACACAGCAGAATGATGTTTATTTGTATTTGTGGCTAAAATATTTACAGCAAATAGATAGTATGATATCCCAAATCCTTTGTCACATTCCAAAGACTGTACCAAATATCATTAAGATCGGTTGAATGGTTCAATCGCAATAATGTAACAGACATATAAACATATAAATATAATTACTTAGAGTCGATGATATTTCAAGCAGGCATAAATCTCACCCACCAATTAACAATAACATATCAACCATCTGATGTGGAGTAATGGATGCCATGATTAATTAAGCTCTGCGCCTCTGCCTTACATGTCATTATATTGCCATTATTTATGAACTATAATTTTATATGACGATATGACCCAGCAAAGGTTAAAACCTTTGAATCTCATGATAAAATACTTTCGTATATTTTTTAAGAATAGTTTATATTGAAAGGAAGTGCGTAAAACAGCAAATCATAAGAATAGTCATGAATGTCGTGATTCACGAGTAATCGTGTAAAAATATTCCCTACAGTTTGTACATAATTCGTTTACGAATATGCTACGAGTGTTCTAAGCCTGCATTTTTTGTTAGACTATACTTAGTAGGTATTATGGGTTTGCTTTCTGCCTTTCTTTGAAAAAAATATGTTATTATTGTCAACGGTAATAATAGTATTGGTATTGTTACCGTTGTCAATGGTAAAAAACTTTTATAAAAAAATACTTTATATCGGATTTGATATTATTCCCAATACCATACATAATTGGTATAATATATTTCGGTACTAAAGAATAATAAGATAAGTTATTACTCACTTCTTTCCACTCTCCAGAAAATGGTCGTATTCCACAGACATTTTGCAGCAAAGGTGTTTGCGCTGATGCGACGCCGAACAATTTGTGTTCACCATGTGCCCGTCTGCAGACAAAGAAGCATCTTATCACCACGCATTAAGGAACAAAATATGATTCTATAACTAGTCTACCAATAGGTGAAAGACTAACACCTTAATACAACTTCGTGAGGTTCAATTTCGGATGTATACCTATAACAGCTTATCTGTTTATGAAAGGAGTTAGATAAGGAAGTTGCAAAAGTTTAAATGAAAAATGTTGGTAACTTACTTGTTTGGTTCTGATGCTGTCGGTTTTCTGTGTCTGTGAAGAACCATGTCTGCAACAAACAAAACAGTAGGTAAAAATAACGAAATAAAACTAAGTCTAACTGATAGAAACTAAGTCTTAGAACTGACAATCGTTGGAAACTAATACTCGTATGAGGAACACGTTGGGGCAAGTGCACTCCCGGCTGGGTCAGGAGACGATTTATGAAATGTAACTGCCAAACACTGATGAGAAGAGCTGAAGACCAGACTCAATGGCGCGTCTTATGAGAAACTTTCGTCCAGCGGTGGACTAATATTGGTTGATGATGATGATGATGATAAAGTTTCCAGAACCTATATTAATATTACGCTGTAGATATGTATCAAAACTAATAATTGCCGCAACTATCGGACTGAAAATAATGTTTAAACAAGAAATGGATAGGATTTTTTTGCTAGTAGGTACAGTGACACACCAGCAAAGTAGAAAGTAAATGAAAGTAGATAAGATCTCATTTGATTTGAATTTTGGCTACCTACACGAAGCAGTTGGATATAACAAGTAAGATAAGAACTAAGATTTCTAACCCAGCATCCCAAAACAATATTTCAAGTGTGGCTGACGTTACAAAGGAGAAATCATTTGGGATAATTGCTACCTCCGGTATAACATACTGCCAACCCTAGGGAAACACAATACAGCAGTTTGGTAGTACGATAGTACCAACCTACATAATGATGTGCTTGATAAAAGCGTTTACCTGAGAAAAGTATAGAGCTGGTTGCCAAATACCTAATTACAACCTATTAAATTACCCAAGTATACTGTTTTGTTATTTACAGAACAGTTACCAAATATATATATTGTATAACTAGGTGTATATGCGTAGATATTATATTGTTGTCTCGTATAAACACTTGTTTACAAACTCATAAGTCAAGACTATACATCAAATACTGAGAATAGCTCATAACAACAAGATAGAGGAGTATTTAGGGTGGAAAGACCGCAATCTCATTGCTTGTTGACAGAGCACACGAGACAAGCAATATCTAGCTGTGTAAATACATCCAACAATGAACTAGAGATGCTAAAACGAATAATTTATTCTTCTTGCGTGACAACTAAACTAGGTTCGAATAGAATTTTTACCCCTTCGGCGATGGCATTTATTAGTTCACTCTTTGCATTTGGTAGGGCACAGCCCCCCTGAACTGCTTTCGCTGCCCAGCATAATGTCATCAAATGTGACAATTGGGACAATTGGGACAATCCGAATCGTCACAAAGTCGTCACATGACGTGGCTGTAGATATATGAAAACAAGAAGCTTTTGACTGCAAAAAACGAGCTACAACGCGCTAATGTCACTATTTAGTCACAGAATGTCTATGATTTAGTATGTGAACCGTTCAGAAAACCTGCCAGGCTTAACCTGGCAGGTTTTTATGAGACAACGATACCCCCACAGAGGGCAAACGAGCAAATGGGACATCGTTTGGATAGGAAATAAGAACTCCGCAGTCATATTGGCTAAGACTATGGTCGCGATAGTCCCATCTACACATGCTGTCCCTAGAGCGACCAACTTGGGTTCGGATAATTTATTGAACAAGGAACATACGAACAATAACATATTGGATATAACATGAAGCATAGGTGCGGAAAATCTTAGTGCGCAAAGTGTTGGTGCAGAATGTGAAACTCCTAAGAATACAATTCTTTATAAGCGGGCTTCATCAAACTGATTGCAGTGAGGTTCTGCAGGTATACGTATATTTATTAGCTGTTACAAGATCCATACTTAAATTGTTTACGATATATTTGGCTAAGGTGCCGGTCTGATACACCTTATCAGTTCAATGTTTTAAACTCAAATGGTTTTGCTTTGCAAAGGTTCATTATAATACGTTTCAAACAAGTTTCAAAGGAACAATGGTAGGAAACAAAGCCAGCGTTGTTTTGATAAGTACATAATGTACAACCTCTTGACGGAGGTACTACATTGTCTAAAGAATCACTATTTTGTATTTTTAGTATAAGAAAATAATTGGTATGTTATATTTTATTGTTCATTATATTTTGCAACTTTTGAAACTATCACGGCTATGAAATGAACGTAGGTAGTTTCACTAAAAGCTACTCAAACTAACAAATCTTGGTAAATAATGTTTTTAGTGGAAACTCTCATTTTATTTTCATCTGGCTGATACCCGCGACTTCGTACGCGTGCGAAACTTTCTACCAAAATATCAACCAGCATACGATGAACCTCGTGTCAAAGGCAGCTTTTAGTTTAGAGAGGTCAAGCTGTATCAAAGAATCCACGTCTTTTATTTCAATAAAATATAGCCTATGTTGTAATCCGCAAAAAAAGCTTTTGAATGGTATTAGTTTCATTGAAATTGTAGTAGTTTAAGCGTGAACCGCGAATAAACAAACAGAAAACTCGATTTTCGGAATCAGAATCGTTTATTTAGTAGATCTGCATAATATTTCGTTTATCCACATGTATTATAAGTATTTACAAATAAAAAAAAAGTATATAATATGTATTCTATCAGCCATCTAGTTCCCATAGTACAAGCTTTGCTTAGTTTGGGACTCGAAGGCGATGTGTTAAATGTCCGTGAATATTTATTATTTATATCTTTAATTTTAGTTTTTGGCTTTTTTACAGTTTTATAATAGTATATAGATAGATATAGATTTGTATAGTTATGAACTCAAAAACCAATAATATTTGTCATTATGGCAAATGGTGTGATTGAAAAACACAAAAACAATGGTGTTACCAAAATTCATGTACAATATTCTAATCACGAAGGTAGGTGGAATCAAGACTAAGGTTACGTGATATGTTTTGGCCAAACCACAAAATGGACATGCAAGCATTGTGAAACATTGATTGCCTTCTAAGAAATTGTCATAGAAAAAAACTGATAAGCCGAACTTGAAGTAATGCGATATCCGGAAACGAGTCTGTTGACTGCGTTAGTAAACACAATATCGCCATATTAGAGATTTTGATAAGGTTAAACAATATTACAGATTATAATAATAATACTACCAATATCATTGTGACATGTGAGCTGCGTAAAATGTTTAAAAAACCTAAATCAAACCTGAAACCTACCCAGATATTAAAAAAACTTAAAATAATCAGCTTTAAATGATGGAACCTTCCCTACTTTAGATTTATCCTCATTTTAATTTCATATTGACTACCGAAGTAAGCTGGTATACCATTAGGTACTTATTACCCATAAAACTTATTTAATAATTAATTGAAACAATTACCAATTTTACCTCAAATGAACCAAATAGAGCAAATAATACGCAAACATAAAAGTTCACGTCAGTAAATCATAAATAGCAAGTTTTCGACACAAAAGGGCGCATGCGCGGACCGCAAACCGGTCACGTGGCACTGCGCGCGCGCCCGCCACGCGCGCCACAATAGCTACACTTGATTAACATTTGATCAGATTCTTGGATCACGTTTTGAAAGACCGTGGGTCACACAGTAATAATAACTCAGCAAAAGTTATTTTATGTAAGTTTTGGTAATGTCAAAAACACTCTCATAACAACAAAATTTTATATTTTGCTTGTGGCAAGTACAGTTTTTATGCTAGTACTAGCCGTCGCCCGCGGCGTTCCTCGTGTTCGAGACCCTTTAGGGTGTGACTTTCCAAAATTCCTTTCTTAGTGCTCCCCTACACTATTACCCTTCAAATATTACCTCTAAGACTTATAGTTTAGGCTGCGTGCGTTGATTGTCAGTTAGCTTCAAAAGGGTTTTATATATTTAGAAGAAGATAAAAGATTAACGCAAAACTACCCTCTCTTTATTGAGCAACTTTTAGCTCCGGTTGATAATAAGTATTCATTTTTTTGTTATTTTTTTTTGCTATAAGCCAGCAACAGGTAGACCTGCAAAAAGCTCGGCTGATCCACAAGCCTAAGCTAACAATTTAAATCAGCCATTATTCCCCTCCAGCTAGATTAACGGTTGATTATGCACGCTCCACATTCAGGAAGCTGGACGGCCGACGCACGACTTGGCAACGACCCTCATTGTTTACTGAGCAGTTAGGTTTGTAGCCCTGATACCCTGAGATGTAGATACCGTCATTTTATAACTCTGAAAGCTCTGATAAAACAATCAGGGCATGCGATTTTTAACCTTCTGCAATTGTTAACAGAACTTACTTTTTCTTTTCCTTTTGTATAAACTATTTTAGACTATCCTCTCTTATTCTTTAACCCTGTTATTAAGGCGATGTATAAGGCAGACAACCCTCTCGCACGCACATTTTAATATTTTTGAAGATATAAAATATCACATTGATCCACACAAGTTTTCCGACCAAAAAACTTATACCAATGCAATTTTTTTAGTTAGAAAACATGTTTGGTTCAATGTGATATTTTTACTGAACGTTTGCATTGTTATTCTCTCGACCCTGAAGGTCTGCAATTTCACATAATTACGTTTAGTTATATTATATCTTCAAAAATGTTGAAATGTGCGAGCGAGAGGGCTGTGTGCCTTATACATACGCCTTAATGAATTCGATATTAGCTTGCAGTAGTTACACCATGTTTTGTATCTGTCCGTCATTTGAACAGACAATTTTGACATTCGAATTCGATCAAACCGACTGAACACGGTGTCACTATTCCTAGCTTGCATCGCAGGGTAAATCTCGAACTCAAAGGATGAAGTACTAGGTGCCGCCCGCGACTTCGTTCGCGTCCCGTTGGATCCTGGTGATTTTTTGGGATAAAAAGTAGCCTTTGTGTTAATCCAGGCTACGAACAATATTATATATTCCAAGTTTCATCCAAATCGGATCTGTAGTTTTTACGTGAAAGAGTAACAAACATCCATCCATCCATACTTACAAACTTTCGCGTTTATAATATTATAATAGTAGGATAGGATGTACTTTTGTATCAGTTTTAATGGAATTAAAAATACTCGCATCTCCACGTCATAAAACGGTGATCGCTAAGACGGTAATCATTTCTAACTACACCAAGTCTTTATAGTAACTGTTAGACGATCTACGGGAGTTGGGTAAGTTGATTCTGATAATTTTCTTGTGCATTTCTTGGAAAGCGCTGCTGAGTTTAAGACTTATAGATATTTTAGTGGGATAATGATGGAGTTTCCAGAATTTGATTTTAACACCGAATTATTGGACTGTTCACTTACTTACAAAGAATGTTTTAATATTAGGTACTAAGGGAGTCGGACATTTAATTTTATTTATCGATAGATGACAAGCCAAAAAAATAAGTAGCTAGTGTATAGCTACTAATTTAAACACCTGCAGACAACATCCTTTGACTAGATTACGAACAAAATAATTGAATTGGTTAAACAATTAGAAAATCGCATGAATTAATATATCAATTACTGTGCTCAACAAAATAAGTAAATGAGGTGTATCTTATGATTATGCAAGGTTGATGTAATTATGCAGATATTTTGGTTTTATTGCCTATAAAACTTGTAATATTATAAAATTAATTACAATAAATTAAGAAGTCAGCACTTATACAAACACCCATAAAAAGCGTAATTTAGACTTGTTCTAAATGTCACCCAAAATGTTTGAGATCGGGCAAAACACATGTTTCAATATTCAAATTCATATATGATATGACTATAGTGTATCGTTCATGGCTATGCCTAATTTATATTATTGCCTGAAGTGATGTTCATTGCATAGCCGTGGTTATATTGTATGCCATGCCACATACTCTTACAAAACAATTCATTCTAACAGTAGTAAGCGATCAAAAGCTTTAGGGTAACGCGGCAAAACATAACCATTTTCTTGTTTCATACTGTTTAGAGCGTAGTTTTTCCTTATTCGGTCTTTACCTACTTTTTATTACAAAAAGACGTCAAACTACACATAAAGGTTCCCTGGAAGAAATCGCTTTAAGCGATAAGGTCGCCCATTGTACTTTATCGTATTATAACTATAAGTTAGATTGTAAAACATTGTTTTTGTGTACAATAAAGTGTTATCTATCTGTCTATCATAGTGCATTGGCGAAACTAAACTGACATAGAAACACGACAGTCAATAAACGAAGGTACGAGTATATACACTACTTCGTTTTATTTTGTGTAAGAGTGTTCAAAGAAATATTTGCATAACAACGTTCTTCTCTAATCACGAACATATCTAGAGAATTTAGTGTTCTAGCAATTTTGGATAAACGGTCGTGAAACGGGTTTACACTGGGTTTTGCTGCAAATTGGTTAAGGTGTGGTTCGACTAAGGTGGAGCGATAAAAAAATATATGGAAAAAAATATTTTAAGATTTTGAAGAACAATTTTTTTTGTTTTTGTTGTCCAAAATGTATTGAACTTTATGATCAGCTAAGTGTATGTGTGTGCTACATAACGTGCCATACGTTTTTGACATTTCTTTATTCTCCAGCGATTGTAGAATGTCAATTTGTCTGTCCATCAAGGAATTAGGATATGTTGAAATGACGGACAGGGTTCATAAATAAAAGAAGAAGTTATATGGGCAGATCAACCTACTTACAGACTAAACGAAAACAACAACTTATTGGTCATAAACAGCACCTGCTCTATCAAAGTCGAAGAAAATAAGGGAAATAAAATAACCTACCTACGGCATTATAGAATAAAAAAACACCAGTAGGGTTACTCTCGACCATTAGTTCCAATCCCGATCCATAGATGTTGACAGAAATCAGTTTTCAGTAAAAAAAGGCCATCAGAATCAAAACCCGGATCCAGTTTGGAACTGTGAGGGTCAAGAGGAGCCCTACAGAACTTATTGATGCCAAACAGGGCTTGCCTTAGCAAAGTCAAAAAAATAAACTAAATAAAATAAGGCAAATAAATAAAGTCGTTCTTTGTAGACAATTCGAGGCTAATGGCGGTATTGACCGCTCCCACACGATTCCCGCTGTGATCACTTCTAGTGCATTTATTGAGATTTATAACAATGTAGCGGAAACCTCTGCGGGTATTCTCTTAAATATCTTGTTATTGGTATTTCCAAAAAGCACGTCTAGCATTTTCTCAGATAATTTTACCTCTTTATTTGGTTCAAAATGTATTCTATCAAAATAGTTGTACAATTTGTACATACCTAATTACATTAGGATAGAAGGTTCTTTTATCAATACTCATTTAATATATACACCAGATTTTTTTTTGGTTATGGTACCAAATTTACCAATTATTGGTTTGTTTATTGTTTAGCATTGAGATAGGTACTTCCTTTGTTCAGGCTATTCAAAGCTGGTGTGAATAAACGTCTTTGTAAAACTGAGCAGTTTGACTGAATGTAAAGTCATTATACGTAAATAATAATGGTTTTTGTTTCAAATCTTTTGTTTTCCTTTTAACAATTGGTAGGTTTCTACAAGTTAACTAAAATGTGAACAATTATTATGAGTTTTGTTATCCTTCGTAATTGTTGTACCTATTTGAATAGTAATGGCGCCAGCTTTCCAATTCACTGTAAATACTTACTTAGTGTCTGTTTAATAAGCTTTGTTGAGGAGTATTCTTTAGTTTACCTGGTCTCTTACTACGTTGATATTATTATTAACTACTTTTAGATGTACATATATTATTATGCAGTAATATCAAACTGTTATTCTTACCTGTTCCTTGGCTAACTGGTACCATGTTTTTAGTATAATCGGCAACCTCGTATACTGATAATGCTTCGTTGTTTTGACACTTATGAAAACATCGTCTAATGTTATGTTTTTACTCTGTCCACTATCAGAGACACTCGTTTTGGTTACAGGCTCGATAGATAAGTCAGGCACTTGCACTCCCGTTGGAGTTTCTTGTAAGTTGAACGCTACTCCTCCTTGATAAACCAACAGGCTGCAGTATCCCAGCGCCACCAAGGCGGCTGCGGCTTTTATTATCCTACGGCCTCCCATGCCAGGGCCGTTCGGCGCCAAAGCGCCGGGTACCTTGCAGTGATTGAACTTTTTCACTCATCTGTTGGACTTGATCGAAACACTTGATAAACAGTAGGCTGATGTTGTACCCGAGACCGACAGTACCGTAGCCTCCGAGAACGGTTACAAACTAAATAAAAATGTAGCACAGGCGGCAATCATACGCCCGCGCCTCCGCGCCTTAGCCCCACCACGTGGTGCGGGCAAGACGGATGATACTGCTTGCTCTTTCTTGCTCCAGCCTACCTGCGCGTGCGCCGGCCTGAATGCACCACCGCCGCCGGCAGAGACGCCCTGTCAAAGGTTCAAGTAATCGTTGCATACAACATCGGCAACAGCTATCTTGAATATAGCCGTCCAATTTTATGCAATGTTGTCGACACGCTTTTTTGCATTGATTGCATTTGTTGCACCAAAATTATTCGGTTTGATTTCTTTGGGCCCGTTTGTTTTTTTTTTTAAATTCATTTCGGTGAGATCAAGAGATCATTAATAAGTTATGTAGCTCCGTCAACCTAATGCAGTCCTTCTGAGCATCAGTCACATCAGCAAGGTTGATCTCATCTAAAAGATTATTATTTTTCTAAAATAATATTAGTAATTTAATTTCGAACACAACGATGGGTACTTCTGCCCATTCACTACGAGCGAATCACAATGAAAGTGCGAAACAATCACGCATTAGTTCCGATTAGTCTTTCACTTCGACTTTCGAATCTCTATCACGGTCGGCAATTTAGTACCACATTATCTAATTTAAGGGGAATTTAATGCAACAATGACCGGACTCTTAATTTCATTACCTCCCACAGTTCCCGCCGTCAGGCCTGCAACAGAGCCTGTTTCACTGCACCATCATCATCATAACCAGCTATGAGTAAATACAATAAAATAAATCAAGAGTCCAAATTTCCATAAATAACAATTGGGCTTTAATCGACAGCCACCGATTTCTCCAATCTTAACGATTGTCAGTCCAACGAGTGGAAGGGTCCGCTTTACTTTCTGGTTCGTGGTCACGTGATCTATTTAATATTCTATGACGCAACGGAACTAATAAAATTGTAGAAAATGTTAACCGTCTATTGAAGCTTCAAGCTAATGAAAGTATTACTTGTTATAAGTCTAAGTACTTACATATTATATAAGATACTATAGGTGCCGCCCGCGACTTCGTTAGCGTCCCGTTGGATCTCGTTGATTTTTCGGGATAAAAAATTGCCTATGTGTTAATCCAGGTCACGGACAATATATATTCCAAGTTTCATCCAAATCGGATCAGTAGTTTTTTCGTGAAAGAGTAACAAACATCCATCCATCCATCCATCCATACTTACAAACATTCACGTTTATAATATGGGCAACTCCCATTTGTTCTATAGGACTGTTTTTAAAACTTTTTTATCCCTCTAGTTCCATGGGCTAGTTTTCGTTACAATAGTCCTACTCAAATGGAAGTTGCCAGATATGTATTAGGGATAAAAAAAGTTTTAACAGTTCTACACGTAACAGTTCTATAGAACAAATGGGAGTTACCCATAGTATTAGTAGGATTTTATTAATCATCATCATGGTAGTGGAATAACAATAAAGATGGACATATCTAGCAAACATGAATTTAGTGCATATATACGCGGGCAGATTATAAAACACAAAGTCAATGCAACGAGATCTCAAGAATGTAACAACTGAATGAAGTGCCACAGAGTTTTACAGTATCAATTTAGAAGCAGGGTGAAATTGCAAGTTTCTGTTCTGTAAAGCGGTAACAATAGAACATTGTGTTCGATGGAAACAAATTAGGACGATGACACGGTGAAATCCATGGCAAACTAGACGGGAAGTTGGTATCATGGTTTATCTAATTAGTAATGATTTACGCTTCTAGCATTGTTGTCAAAATCTTTAGTTTCTTTGGGTTTCCGACTTTTAGGCCCTTCTAGCAAAGTCAACATTCTACAGTCTATTCTATAGTCTACAGTCTACTGAAAACGTACGGTAATAATGACCGAAAAGTCACGTGACTATTGTCATAATTTGTTTGACATTTGCTAATAGACATATTGAAAAACTAGCTGAGTTCCACGACTTCGTACGCGTGCGAAACTTTCCACCAAAATATCTGACAACCAGCATACGATGAACCTCGTGCCAAAGGCGGCTTTTGGTTTAGAGAGGTCAAGCTGTATCTAAGAATCCACGTCTTTCATATCAATAAAATATAGCCTATGTTTTAATCCGGAAAAAGGGCTTCCGAAAGGTACAAGTTTCATTGAAATTGGTCCAGTAGTTTCTGTCTGTTTGTTTGTTCGTGATCCGCGAACAAACAAACAGACAGACAGATAAACAGACAAACATACAAGCTCGATTTTCGGAATCAGAAACGTTTATTTAGTTTATCCATATCTTTAATTTTAGTTTTTGCCTTTTTTATAATATTG
Source organism: Eulithis testata (assembly GCA_947507515.1). Lineage (NCBI taxonomy): Eukaryota > Metazoa > Arthropoda > Insecta > Lepidoptera > Geometridae > Eulithis > Eulithis testata. The sequence continues at coordinate 9,330,829 of OX382197.1, forward strand.
AAAAATGTGACTTTGCTTGGCAAATAAAGACGGAATACTCAAGTTCGGAATTTACACTGTGTTTTGTCTCTATATTAAGCTTACAAGGTTAGGTACGTAGTGTCCTAGACCTAGAGAAACCATAAATGTACATAATTGTTTGATCAAGAAGGAAGCCAAAGCTTATTTTCGTTGGTATAAAACCAAAATAATTCAGACAGACTCCAATTTGCAACATTTCGAATGAAATTCAATTACGAAAATGATATCGCAATCACACATACTACACCGCAGATACCTCTCGACGCACTCGAACGCGTTCAATATTCTAGCAAATTGCACGTGAGCCAGAGGAATAACAATCATAGCATTAGTGGAGGAATGCCTGTGATAGTAACTGCCGTAAAAGTATAAATAACTAGCTAATTATTATATTATCATGATTGTCATGATATAACAGGTTTATATTGTAGATGATGTACCTTCTGGTATTTTGTTTCCAAGCCAATTTAACCTAATCATCATTTCCCTGCTCTTATCCTATGCTGAGTGGAGTCTACTTCTTCTTCTTGCTCCTTTCTCTACTTGCTCACCCATCCCACTCATATTTAAAACTCTTTCTGTGTTTTATCAATCCATTCTTATTTGATTAGATTACATGAACTATCAAACTATTTTTTGTCCATTTTTGCCATTTATTTGTTGTTCTATCTTAGAAGTAAATTATTTTTTTCAAGTTGTCTACTGTTCGAGCGATCGTCTCATCAAAATTGTGCATAGCATAGGTAATAATATCAGTTTGTAAGCGTTGGCGCACACTTGACGACAAGACGTCGCGTCGTGTAGCTAGGGAGAGAAAAGAAATATTTTTTTGAAAATCCGCCTTTTTTTAGAGGCGGATTACGTCACAATATAAAGCATATTGTGACGTAATCCGGCTAAAATATAAAATATAAAATTAGACGGCATAAATAGGGCTTTGTTTAGCAATTCTAAAACCGTTTTTATTTCTATTCCAGCTTAAATAGTTTATATTTTTTTTTCTTTTTTTATGACGTAATCCAGTTCTAAAAAAAGCTGGATTTTCAAAAAAATATTTACCTATTTTCTCTCCCTAACTACACGACGCGACGTCTTGCCTTCTAGTGTAGTTTGACGCTAAGAGTCGACAGACAAGGCCCTTCCAAATCAATGTCCGTTTATTCATTAGTCTGAGTTGCCAGTATCGATATTATGAAAATAATGTCGTATTAGCGTAGTAGCGAGAAAGCTAAGCGTACCCTATTGTAATTACAGAAGCGTGTCGTAATGGGGATCGCACACGCCAGCGGCAGCCACCGTGGGAACAATGAGAACGATGTTGTTGATATTTGGCAAACTACTTGAGATATTTTTATCCCCGACTTTATTATCTGTGGCGTTCTACGCAAGTGAACATTCTATAATCACTAAAAATAAAAAAAAAATTTAAAGATTAAGTACCTACATTGAAAAAAGCGAAAAGTCACGTGACCATTCTGATTTGATACATTTTGACGTTTGCACTACCTAGCGATTGTGGAATGTATTTACCTATCATACAATTTACCTAGTTTATTTTTATTAATTATAAGGCCTCGACACGGTTTAACAGCTCAGACCATGTAGGACAATGCTTTACACAGTAAAAGAGATATTAGATACTTGTCTTCTCTAGTTTTAACGAAAGCTATTAAGCCGTGTCAAGGTCTATAAGTACTGATAATTTGACATGTACCTATATATACCAAATCGTATAGAGATCGCAAGCGGCTTCAGTCTACTTTTACTAACAGGCATTTTTTTGCAACAATTTATTTTTAGGCTGAACCTTTCATCCGTCTATCATCAGATTCATCAGTTTATACTACAGTGCATTTCAACTTTGCCCTACTTATTTCCCAGCTAATTATGGTAATTTGAATGGTCCACATCTACACAATAGGGAGTTCTTCCGGCATTATGCTTGATACTCGTGCTATCTACTTTACATCGGTGAAAGTCTCAAGATGGTATCATCGCGTACACATGTTTGGTCTCATGTTATTTTGGACGTTCTGCACGAGTGTACTCATGTCAAAACGAGCCCAGAGAATGGAACAATGTTACACAGATGTTCACTGGTGCGTTATTATCTCAACATTGTCCGACTAGTTTTTTTCTTGTTTATAATACGAGTATACCTACCTATGTGATAAATTGACGTGAATGATAGCGTGAGTGAAGCGCAGCTCTGAATTTAGCTTCTCGCTAGTAAAAGGTTACATTATGATCTCCTAAGAAGCGGAAATTGCTATAGAATGATGATACTCGCAACAAACGTCAAATTGTCAAAAATTTAGGTAGTGTTATATGAAGGTTTTATTGCCTCGTACATAACTGACGTACGGGCTTTCGTTTTCCTTGCTTTACTGATATGCTGCAACTAAGCACGCTATCTAACGTTTATCCCTTTTCAAACCCCCGTAGCTACATTAGTGGGAACACTTAAATATACATTTTGGTTCTATGTTTTAGGAATCAATTTGGACAATTTGTTAGAATCAGTGGCCTTAGTTCTAGTAATCATATAAACGTTTTACTATTGTTGACGCTGAATTTACCTACTTTTTTTTGGATGTCGCTCGTAAACTAATTATTAACATAAATAGCTAACTAACTAAGAAATGTAAAAAATGTATGGGAATTTGGGAATAGCCGCGTGACTTTTCGTTCAAAAAAAATTGTCTAGCGATTGTGGAAATTCCTCTTGGTTAGGTCTTATTCTGTGGCGACAATTATGTAGCACCAATGTCATGTAAAATACAGAATAATGTACACAGTAATTTTGTGAACAACATGGTTTTCCTCATCGGATGCTGTCGTTTATAGGATTAAGCACAACTCTCGCGCGCCAACCAGCAGATTGGCGTCGTCCGGCGTAGGCGACGCACCCGACCCATTATCCAATCTGACGTTGTCATAATGTCATTGATCTGTAACGTAGGTCACTAATACTGTTTCAACCTTTAACAATAAAAGGGCCTTTGCATCTAAAGCTTTGGTTTCGCGATTGTAACGCACAACGCTGCGGTATGCGACATGCGGTGCCGGACACATAATCGTATGGAAAACGTCTATAGAATGGTATCTTGTTCCGTCGCAGTACGCGTCAGCGGCGAAGAGCAAACGCGGTAGGCTGCGTTGTGCGTTACGATCGCGATACCAAAGCTTACACTAGATTTATCAAAAGCTACTTCCTACCCATGCACATTGTTTAGTGCCTGAGAGATTATTTTCGATGCAGTTAGCACAAAAGTAGTGTCGACGAAGAATTCACCAGTAACAACCGGCACTGGAAACAAAACACTAACGGGTAGTTCCAATTTAACAAATAGTTCACATAATTAGCAGCAAGAAGTAGAAAATAATGTGGTTTAACATACTTCCTCCTATGGCCATTATAACTGCAGCTATGGGGCTGCCGGGGCTAGGATTATGGTGGTTACATTATGCAGTACTCGTGAACCACTTCAGACGTACCTTGAGTGATAGATGGGACCGTTCGATGTACCAGCGTGACCTTAGACTCACAGGAAATCCATACAAAGTTAATGGATTGGATCAAATTCCTGACAAATGAATGCTCCGTTGAAATGAGTTGAACAGTAGTAAATAGATCATAATTTTAATTTAATAAAAAGTAAATAAATTATGTGAATTCCAAGTTAATTACCTACAACTTCATACAAGTGGTAGGTACTGTAAGTAAGTTTTACAAGCGTGACCCAAACGAGAACCAAATAATTGTGGTTCTGGTCGATGACTGTGATGAATAAATGACCGTCTTGATCAGTTTTATATAATGAAAATTACTTACATCATATGCGTAACACACACACACAGTATAGATACCTACTACATGGATGTGTGTGTAGTTGAAGTTCTTATTCGTGAGGCCAATCCAGTTCTTAACCATTAATTTGAACATAATCTTATTGATTTTCGGTCCAGTGACCTATCTGGGGTATTAACACGATTTAATTTAAATCGAATGACATATCGATATAACCAGATTATTACACTCAATTTAATCCCAGTGGAATCAGGTCGTGACAACTGTCACACTGGTGTCAAAATTATCTTTTTAATCCCTTTATGGTGTGACAAGGACCGGTCCAGAAAACTTATAAGATTACTATACAGGCTCTGATTTTTATGTTGGTTAGTTTTAAAGCTGGTATGTAGGTAGGTACTTGTGTAGGTGAACTCTATAGATATTCATTATGGGTAAGAATGGAGTGACAACTGAGATGACGGCTGATAGAAAACCACATGTTGTGCCGACCCCACATAAAGTGAGAAAAGAGCAAGAAAATGATGATGAATCGTCATCATCATCTCCTTGCTCTTTTACCTTGATTGTAAATACTGTAGGTATTACCTACTTGTAATTTTCTTCGTGAATAAAGTTAAATTACTCTATAATATAAAAAAATGGATACTCAATATAGAATTTAAGTTTATAATTTCTTAAATTTTATTTCTTTCTTACTTTTTATTCCTAACAGCTCTAACTTATAAATTAATTTATCAAGTTAAATCAACAAGTTCAGTACATAATCGATAAAACTTTATTAAAACTTAAGTAAATAGCTTTATCAACTCATTCTAAGTTAAAACAACTTGCGTGAAACTCATAAAACACGTCACACTCTAACTTTAGAAAGTCAGTAAGTAATTAGATTTAATCTGTGAGTTTAAAACAATACCCACTGTGAACCATCGACTCTTCACGAAAACAGCTGGGTCACAACAAAAACATAAAAAACTGTAATTAAAATAAAAAAAAACTCTAAACTCTGTAGCGCCATCTATCTCGCTACATAAATAAATAAATAAATAAATATTCACGGACATTTAACACAACGCCTTCTAGTCCCAAACTAAGCAAAGCTTGTACTATGGGCACTAGATGGCTGATAGAATAAATATATACTTTTTTTTGTATATACATACTTATAATACATAGAAACACCCAGACACAGAACAAACATCTATGTTTGTAACACACAAATGTTTGTTCTCGGTGGGGATCGAACCCACGACCCACAGCACGGAAGGCAGAGCTACTACCGACTGAGCCATGACGCCTGCCAAAGGTCGCTCGGCGTGGTAGATCTTCCCTTTTCGTAGGAGGACACATGTTCTCCTCAACTCTAAAAAAACAAAGTCCATTTTGTGCTTTACTCTACTGTAAAAACAAAAGAAATGGACAAGATTTACAAGAAAAACTACTACAGTTTAGTCTAGCTAGTCGTAAGCCCAACCGTTGAAAAAGGCATAATATATTATGAGTGAGCTAGCTGGTAGGTATATTATGTTTGTTTATTCACTAAAACTGGTAAAATTAAATGACTCCGTTCACTTATAAATTACGGGTTTAGTGAAAGGTGACGTTAACTATGGGCTGCTCAGTCTGCCTACATAGAATACCGTATAGCTACTGGGACCATACAATTCAGATATAAAGGGACCACTAAAAGAAACTAGAGAAGTAGATTTACTTGTCCACTCTTAGTTCTAGATCAATTGTAAAATAGTTGCATATTTTTCTTGTACTCTGGTCTCTGACATTATTATCCTACTGGTAGACCTATTGCAGACATTCTCGCAAATTGTATAAATGGTCATGAACAGGAATAACCCAAATAAAAAAATTAAAAAATAATTGAATAAAATTATAAATAAATAAAATATTTCTTTTAGACTTTGTAAGCGAAAAACAATCTAAGTCCCATTACTAAGTCCAAAAATGTGCTATCTTAAATCGTACCTAATCTTGCCCTCTTGTCGGATTGAAATATTAACAAATTTTATTTTCGTCAAAACTTGAACTTTGCTCTGCTCATCAATTTTGATTTCGGTGTCCTATAAAAACTTAACCCATGGCCCTTGCTCAAACAGTGTATCCCCCAAATCAATTAGACTTGTACACAGCAGGGTACTGTTGTCTTAGTCCAACGAGTCTAACCCAGTGAATTAAACTTGGTGATTTAGTTGGCCCTTTTGTGAGCCTTGGGTGATTATGAATGACATGGGTTGCGTACTTTATCATCATCATCATAGCCGTAAGACGTGTACTGCTGAACTTTCCCTGAGTATAGATTTTCAGAGCGATCTTGTGTGGCATCAATATGACTCTTAAGGTATCGATTCTATTGTTGCATTTTACTAAACTAACCTAATTTGACAGCACTAAAAATGATGCCGTCCTTTTCTCATCACATCGTATAAAAAATGAGCCCATATGACCCATGTGACAATTTTACGGATAACTTAGTTTGTTTTTATAAAATGCCTTGCAGGCGATGGTATGAGCATGGGTTTCATCTGTCAATAATCTAAAGAAAACCCTTAAGTAAAGATTTTGTTGTTTTTTTTTCGGAAGAAGAACATGACTCGAGTCACTGAAGTCTGAATCGAGTCCAGCGGGTCTAAAATGTGCACCGCGAGATATTTGTCATGTCGTTCTGTCAAAATGTAAGCATTTTGTACCAGTTTAGAAACTATTGCATTATCTGTGGTAATGTTGTCGAGAAACCGCGCCTTTGAATTTTCAACTTTTGACATTTCTACATGACTATTATCTCGTCCTCAGAGAGGTACGACGACTAAGAAGTGTCAAAAGTGTACATATTGGCGCGTTTTGTCGACACCATTAGGTACCACAGATAATGCAATATTTCCTAAGCTGGTACAAAATGCTTACATTTTGACAGAACGACATGAAAAATTTCTCGCGGTGCGCTTCTTAGGCCCGCAGATCAATACGGGCCTTAATGTTCTTTTTCATTGTATCACGTATATTTTGAGCCTGTTATCTAGAGGGGCTGGTCAGTCCGACCGTATCCTCCATGCGCTCATGCTTTAGACTCCTTTTTGCAACAAAATACTGATCCAATTAGGAAATACCTCCAGTCGGATTTTTTTTACTACGAACGAATCTGAGATTTTATTATCTAGTCCATCTCGCTCCTCCTACGCTTCCAGCTAACTGCCATTCGCTAGATGGATACCATTCCAAGAATTCATCAGACAAGGTATCTCCAAATTAACTATTCCCATTGGCTGATTCGAGATACTCACACGATATAGATCCACAGATTAATCTACAGTTAGTATGTTTCCACATAAAATCACAGTGTATTGTAAAGTTAGATAGCGCGTCAGAAATAAGGAGTGGGCTTTTTAATTAAATACCTCAAAGTCATTTGTATTTATGCGGAATTTTAGTGCTTTTGGGTTTTAGTTCCCACATAATGAAATAATGAGGTGTTTTAAATTCATTATTTTTCTATCATTGAACATTTCAAATGATTACTCAGTTATTTTATTCATTTTGCATTCAATAAATCAATTCAGTCGGATCTTTTTAACCCGGTGACTTATTATGGTTTATTAAGAAACGCGCAGTTACTGATCTCTGTCATTTTTTTGTAGTAATTTTAAAGAAATTGATGATAAATATGCAGATATTTTATTAGCGTTTTAAGCAAAATATCTGTTTTAGACAATAACAAATATACAATCAAGTGAACACTCGACTGAATCCATTGTACTTGAGTTCACTCGACTAGAAGCTACGGCTTTGTTCATTCAAAATAACCATTTCTGATTGAAAAACCGTAGAGTGAATGAAGTTTGTTTAAATAAAATACATAAATTCCTGTAATACGTTTTTATTAAATCGACCTCTAACAATTTTAAGCAACTGTTTACACCAAGAAGCTTTTATACCAAACTTGTATACCATCATGAATGTTACATTTTGTATGGTATTGTTTAGACCACGCAAGTCATTCATTGCTTCAATTTAATTGTGACTTGATGATAAACGACAAGCAACTACTTGTATCATGTAAATGGGCCTTCATTCCAGGTGGTGACCTAAACATTCCAAATTACTTATTTCTAATTAGTTTTCCACGTAAATAAATAAACGAAACTTTATTGGTGTGGTGTCCTGTCACATTATTCTACATTTAAATTAGTTACGCCCGCGCCCGCGTCGCCACAACAGAGCTTCATTCCCTTTGATGTGCGTTCTTGCAGCTAAAACTCCAAAATTCAAATTATGATCACTTAAGAATGTCACAGTACCTTCAAAATGGTATTTTTAATACAGTTGCTCAAAAAAGGCGTATTGCAGGGACGTATAGCGTTCGGGATGTGGGCTATTACACACTCGTGCTTTTTTTTTACCTTTCCCGAACTAGTGCGTTATCTTTCCCAACTGTCAAAATAATGTCTATTAAAAAGAAAAACCAACCTATTTGCCTACCACAATGGGTGAAGAAAAAAAAAATCTCTGCTTTTATTCCACGGTTGGCGCCATTTTTCAGAAATTTTCTTTTTATTAAATTGCTTCATTTTTTCGCAACTGCATGTATTAAAAATAGTCATTCAGTACACGTGCGGAACCGTCATTGCAACTTGTTCCGACTGTCAACCCTCGCCTTCGGCTGCGCCTCGGCTCGGGTAGACATTTGTCGGAACTCTTTGCAATGACAGCCGTTCCGCACTTGTAATGAAATATACTATTAACTGTAACCGTTAGAAAACAAAAGCGTACCAAAATGTCCGCTTATGAATTATTTTGTGGTAAGTACCCACTATTTTTTTATAACAACTGAATGGCGGAGCAAGCCGATGGCCCACCACATGATACCATAATAATAATGTTAATGTAACTAATTTCGATACGTTAAGAAATCTTTTGATCGTTACAGAAATACCTAAAGATATTTAGATTTTTTATTTTTATTGATATGTATAAAAAAGATTTCGTTAAACCATTAAAAGTCCATATCAAAAATGTTTTATTCAGTAAAATCAAAGTGATCATTTAAAAATTGCTAGCTAGACTTATTGTTAGATCGAAATATGGCTATTTCTTATCCTTTAAAAAAAAAACCTATCGAAATATTCGAACAAAATCACGTGCTTATAATAGGTACGTCTGATTCGGCCATAAAAGTCGTCCCGTGTAATCGAAAGACGCATGAAGTCGTCGATATTACTCAGTGGCAATAAAGTTTAATTATCGGCCCCGACGATTCAGCTAATCCGTTATTTATACGTCTCTTGCGCTCAACCTCTCAGTTTTAAATAATGGACCAGTTGTTTTGTTAGACAACAAAATTTATAGTTACAAAGTCCTTTCTGTAGTTTGAACGCTTTTATATGTAATTTTTAGCTAAGTTTAATCTTCTTCTTCTAAATATATTAAACTCTTTTGAAGCTGACTGACAATCAACGCACAGCCTAAACTATAAGTCCTAGAGATATGAAATTTGGAGGGTAATTTCCTTATAATTATAGTGTAAGGGCGCACTAAGACAGGAATTTAGAAAGTCGCATCCTAAGGGGTCTAAAATAAGGATCAAAGATTTTGACCAAATAATGCGTATGCTGCTACCACGCAAGTAAAGCCGCGAGCGATAGTTAGTTGTGTATAAACTGTTCAGTACAACATTCGTTTTCATGACTCTATAAACTTTGATTTGCGTCGCACCAAAATTAAACCGAAGCCTTTTCGAAGAACGATTTTTTATTTTAAGCCATGGAGTTTTCAATATAAAGTGTATCAAACGCTATCAGACGCGTCAAAGATCGTTATTTTATTTACGTATAAACCTATTTATCAAAAATGGCCACCTGATAACAATTTCGTAATTTAGAACGTTCAAAAAGATTTTATAAAATAACAAAAATTTTAATTTATTATATAACATTTAGTATTTTTGTAGGACTGAGCTTTTTCTTCAAATGGGTTTCTAATTTTTCTACATCCTGCTCGATTTGTCTGAGCAACGTCGCCTGTAGTTTAACCTTTGGTCGCCCCCATTTGTTGCAGGCGGTTCCTTATAACTCGCATTTTTTCAAGAAAAGGTTATCGATAGGTACTACTTACAAAATGTACTAAGTTTAAGCTAAATATATGATCTGTATTATGTATTTATTTTATAAAAGGTTTGCAAAAAAAGTAAGTTTTCTTTGCCAAATTGTAAAAAAATAATAACATTTTAAAGTAGCTAACCTAGTTGCGACCCGTTGGCCATTAGCTAACTTATTTCGCTTTAAACTGGAATTAAGTTAAGCTTAGCATGAACTTAATTACTGTTGAATGCATTTCATGGAAATAGGATTAATTCTTAAAGCAAGTTCCACTGTTTTATAGAAGGTACTTCTTTTAAAATTGAAATTGAATTTATAAATATTTTTTATTTATTTAATCATCTCGGTACTGCGTTCTTTTTTATAGCACTTTACATGGACCAATACCTCTTAAAATGATTTCCCAAAAATAATCTGGTATACACTGCACGTAGGTAAACTAAATAGCCTTAAAATAAGTAAAAGTTATGATATCTCGAAATACTTAAGATTTAAATACCACAAACTATGGGTAAAACTGTTCAAATCTTTCAAATTCTGCTGCTAAAAGTGACGTCATTCAAAGTAAATACATTACACTACAAATCTCTCATTTTTTAACGCTTTCTAATACCCGGAGCCGCCTTCCCGGTCCCGTGGGCACCATTTATATAAAACAAAAGAGAGCGGCGAAATTTCATTGCCTATAGATGGCCCGAGGCCGAATATTCAAAACAATCCCTTGCCTCCGCAGGGGTATGGAAAGAGATTTGTATTTTTTCTTTCGTAACAGAAATGGGAGAGGCAGATTGATAAGTTTAGAGTTACATAAAAGTGGGTTACTCGTGGCTCCAGTAATTGAACAACACTGTATTTCTTTAGGTGCTTCCGACCTTATTTGCACACCTGAATAACTAAGCTGAAGCTAAGCCCGCGCAATTGACTTAACTGTGGTTTACGACTTGTTTTCTCTATGTTCGATTAACCCATATTGTGTTCGAGTTCTTGACGTCACGTAACGTCCTCGATTTTTCTATCAAGCCAGGGGCGTCGGGTCGCATCGGCTCCCGCTGGATCGTAAATGCACTGCGCATGCGTTAAAATTGCGCCAATTTTGCGGGCAGCGTCCTCTGGCGGCGCATCTAAGCCCCAGTCTAATCGCAACTCGGTGGAGGGATGGTGCATTGCGCGCGCTCTCTCCCGACGTACGGAATGTCAAAAATTTTAAAAATGGAATAGTTTGAAAGTGCAGCGTAAACGCATACGTTGCGTTTTTCACGCGCTCGTTAAGGACGTCATACTCAACCTAGTGTTATGTTTTAGGTTAGGTTGCGTTTTAAAGTCGTTATTCGCCGATTCTTTTCCATTTTCAATATTTGTGCGTGTATGTGGTTGTGTATCGCGTTGGCTTGATTGCAGTGTCCGTGGCTCCATTCAAGTGCCGTAGGTGTACAACCTTGACACGCTTTCCCGCGCTAGCGCCCTAACCTTGTTTTTAGTTGCACTCTCTCTTGACATTTACCGCAAAAAGTGAGTGCTCCTCTAATTAGTAGGAAAAGTGGACAATTCAAGCACTTGGGACAGAAACTAGATAGAATAATAATTATTAGTTCAAAAATTTGTAGCAATGATAAACGCTGAAAAAAGTTATCATAGACACTGAAAAATTAATTAGTTTTCTGCGAACTGAGAAACTGTAAGAATGGAAAATTTGTGACCAAGAAAATTGGATCAAGATGAGGATCCTAAAAGGTAAGTTTGTTATTGACTCTCTTTCGTCATTTGGAAAGAATTCCTTATCTCTGTCTCTGTTTTATGATAAACGGTATATGGTTATTGCTACGCATTTGCACACTGACTGGCACTGACACCTACACGATATCGATATAAAGTGAGTTACTCGATTAAAAATATCGAGTCGACGTCGACACGATAGGAAAGCGTCTAGTTCTAAATGTCATTAGCTCTGTGTCGATATCGTGTCGTTGCAGTGTGAAAAGGCCTTCTTTACGTCAGTGTTTTGCAGTTTTTTTACCCGTTGCAAAATAACATAAAACAGTAATGAGTAATCACAGACAAAGTCAAAAATAATTTTATTCAGTAAAATCACAACAATAATTCAGAATCATTTTCGACTCCACTTATTTTAGAAGGACATCAAACCTTTTCTAGGCACGCCAACGACTAAAAGGCAAAGGTATAAATCATCTATAGACAAAATGCTATGGCGTAGATACTTCTATGTTTCATTCGCTTATATATGAAGAGACTCGTGTATTTTTTATACACACAGCGTAAAATATGTCTTTAGAACCCAGACAGATGGGATTTAATGAGCGTGCGGTTAAAACGAAAATAGCATTACCCAAAAGCCCAAAACCATTAAATAACGCCAGCCAGGCAAAAATACTTCTATTTTACCGCTGTTTAATTATTCATAAGGTTTAATTTTCGGTACAAGGACGCTCGGGGCAGTGACAGGCTCAGCGGCTGAAAGTTCACAACCTTACAAACATGTCTGGGCCATGAACTATAAAACTCCTTGGTCTCACCTCTGAGACAATAACCTTCAAGACTATTTTCATCCCTAGATCGGATTTTGAGATGAATAAAATAATGCGAGACGACTCTAATGAATTTTTTTCGTAGACCGGCTACGCTGCTACGGCGTAACTGATGGTAAAATTAAAAGATTGTCATAATAATGTTCTGGGATCGATGAATACCTACTAGTTCTTGAAATTTTTCTCAGTGGACGTGCTCTGTTAGTTTATGTAATTGTTAATAATCAGAGGGTATCCTCAGCTAAAACTCGATGAAATTGGAATACCTTTCTGCTTTGCACCGTCACTATTTCATCACAATAAGAAAAAAATCAACGAAAATATAAAATACAATTTTCAAGAAAAAGGGTAAGTATTTCCGTGTCCTGCTAACAAATGCTCGGTCACGTTTCTAAAATTACGCACACCATGTATTCTAGAGACTTCTCCATAGGTAAGCAAAATTTTATGAAAGGTTCCTTCTCGTTTATACCGATAACAAGAGCACACTGGACGATATTGATACCTATACGATACCGACATGTCAGCAGTTTTAACGTTAATATCGTTGTCGTTGTCGTTGATCGCAGCGTCAAACAACTTCTCGCTCGCACATTTCAACATTTTTAAAAATCACTGAAATTATTTTTTTTTATGAGAAAAGTAATGGATCAAGCTAATAGCTCACCTGATGTTAAGTGGTAACTCCTGCCTATAACAATGCCTATAATAGAGCAAGTCCAATGAAGACGTGCCCTGTAAGGCAATGTACTGCGTCCATCACTCTGAGACGTAAAGATCTTGAAGTCTCATGTGCCTGTAATTACACCGGCGTTCTTACCCTTCGAACCGAAACACTATGTGTGAAAAATCACAAACAAAAATGTTGTGTGCCATTGAACAAGGTTCAGCATAAATATCATTTTGATCCAAACAGGTTTTCTGACGAAAAATGACGTTTCGTTTGGACAACTCGTTAAATACAAATTAGCTACCTATAATTGTATCAGCTTTTTGTCAATACAGAATTTATTTTTATACTCATGTCGCATGCGAAGTACGCGTGTCGGCAACAGTGTGAATACAGTGAATATCACGTACCCCAATGCTATTGGGAGATTTTCATTCCTTTTCTCAATTACTGTGAGATGTGACCTAGGAAAACTTCGTGACAAATAGACGGAACCTTCATTTCGTTTGATGTTATCGCTGGTTCGTAAGCGTTAACGTATTTTGCTTAGTTTAGAAAATAAATAAAGGACTCTATGTTTACAAAAGAAATACATATAAAGGATTCTATCAAAAACTATTTTTGAAGTTATACTTTTAATGCGACTTCCAACAACGTTGCGCTACGGGATGACATAGTCTCTGTCTTTTTCTATTCCCTCCCGAATAAAAAGAGACAAAGGCTCATACGCTACAAATGCCACAATCAAATATAGATGGCAGTGTTCAGCAATTCAGCATTTGACCGCCCGTGTTTTTGTAGATAAACACTTCCTACTGACAGCGAGGGGAATAGAAAGAAACTTTAATACGCTACAATCAAATTATAATAGATGGCAGTGTTCATGCAACTTTTTACTTTTTATTTTGAAGTGAAAATTTAGTACTGCATATTGGTCAAGTACATAAAAATAAATACTAAATTACTTTCACTTTAAACACAGAACTAGAGTGAATGCGTGGCACTCGAAGTATAACTTCTCCCGCGCGTAGGGATTGCACGCACAGGTTTTTTTTTTAACTTTTTTCTAAACTTTTATATGGGTTTGCAAAAAGTCACTTTTTATTGTTAAACTTTTAGGTTGTAGTTTTTAAGCAAAAACAATGCTGTTTTATACATTTTTTTGCCAAGCTGCATGAAACGGCACATTTTTCTTCCCACTAAAATTTTTGGGAATGTTTTTACGCAAAAGAGAGAGAGAGAGAGTTTACTAGAGCCACATAGTAAATAACATACATAGGTATACAAATAGGCTGATAAACACATTACCCTTTTACGTAACGCAGTCGGGTAAAATCAGTCAATATTCCACATACTATGTGAGACGGCAATAAATTCAAATGCATACGGTGTGGTTTCAGGCGTTATGTCTACGCCCCGCTAGAGGGTAGGCGTAAATTAGTCCAAGGCAGCCTGAGTGCCCAGCCTAGACGACCCAAGGTTTTAATGATCGTAATATACGTGAGTGGCGTGCATTATTTCTTTGACGTAGGTATTTGAAACTGGTTTATTTTACTAGCTGATGCGTGCTAAATACTTTATAATGTACGCATGGATTTAATAAAGATTTTTTTAACATCAATGTTTCAAACTAAAACCTTATAAAAGAATATTTTTTGTACTTAATTTGGATCCAGCCAAAATTAATAGTGGAACAAAACTTTGACTTTTTTTTCTGCCACTTTGAATATTTGGACCATGCTTCTAGTGAGAACATATGAAGAATGTTGTCACGAATAAAAAAACCCGATTTTTAAATAGTCTTAGAAGTCTAAACTTCAAAGAAGTCTAGTTTGAACCTGACTGCGTCACTCATGAATCTCTGATTGGTAGTTGCTCCTTCGAAGTCACGATAAGCTTCAAAGATTACCGACGACTTCTTACTCCAGGGGTCTACTACCCAAAACGATAACCGAATGTTCGTTTTGTCATATTACGTTACACTGCACAGCGACACGGCTACTCTGGAAGAGGCGCCCCACTCCGCACAAGAAGGCCACGCAGTGTACCTCAAAAACCACTCGTTTATCGCAGTAGGCGCTCAGATTATGTTGATGCTATCGACCCCAAGAAACTTACGCAATATTTTGCATATTTATTCCTCAATATCGTTATTAACTCGTAATGTTATTATCTTTTATGGAACATTGGTTGATATAATACGATCTTATAATGGGGAACTTGATCTTTTCTTGATAATAATAAAAACTTGATCATTGTTTAATGTTATTACAGTGAGTATCCAACACAACACTTAGGTACTTAATAAATATTCATACCATCTAAGCAAGTACCTGTTGTTTAAGATTTTCATTCAATGAAACTCCTTGACAACATAAAAAAATAATTTTTTCATTGAGTTTTTTTGTATTACTGAAACTCCATCACTATTTATATTATTTTATTTTCTTACACGGAGCCCATGAATGTTGGCTTATTTATTGGACTACATTAAGGAAAAGATAGAAAAGCGAGACAAAACCTGGTTTATCGACTGTCACTTATTGACAATGACATTGACATTTTAGTCAGTTAAACACCTTTTAAATGCAAAAGATTGCCGTTCTGTATGTTTTTACATTTTATTTCATAGCTAAATCAAGAAGTTTTGCACTGAGATAAAAAAATTCTGGAGCTGAACGTATATCTCTATTTATTAAGCTACTTATGGCTAAATTTATAGCTATTTATAATTTTAACGCCCGTGAGTAGCGCATTTTTCACCGCCATTGGCTTGGTCACGTGATTAGCTCGAGACTACGTCATTGGAATAGAGTCAAGATGAATCAGCTGCCGAGAAAATATGTGAAGCTTTTTGCACTGGTCAAGATAAAGCACTTACCATTAGTGTGCTTCCCTCTGGCTGATTTTTTACTGTAATCACTAATAATAAAAACAATGTCTAAGACAAAAATATTGTTTTCTGTGTTTTTTCTCTAAGTGCAATATTTAGTAGATAAATTTGCTATCTGGTTTAGCTGGATACTGAGAAGGAAGATTTGGACTAATTTGAATAATGATTCTGAGCTTAGTGTGTTCAAAAAGTTTTCAAAACTGTAACAATCGATTATCATCAAGTAAGCTTTTGAAGTAATTTGAAAGTCTTATAAGTCGTAAAGGTAAAAAAGAGTTATATTTCAGCTAAATATGTTAATTTTGGAATAAAACATTACTTACCTTTATTCCAACATGTTTTAAATTCCAAAACGGATTTTAGACATGTTTAAACATGTCCAAAAACCAAATCTCCAAGGGTTTGTGTCAAAACGTTGCGGTTATCCTCAGTTTCCCTCACTCTTTTCGGAAATTTGTTTGCAAAAACGACTCAACATTGTTGGAATGTCAGCTTTCGGATTAGAAGTGTACTTTTTATATTGCTATTCGTTTAGAAAGCTTTTAAAAGGTTAAAAACAAAATATTTAAATTCGTAAAACAAGTTCAAAATTAATGTTTGATTTGATGTACAATCAGGTAAGTTCAAGGAGTAAATTTTAAATATTTAATAATTTGTAATTTGATTCTGTTTTGCTCTGTCTCTTATAGGTATTCTGTAGCGATATTAGAAGGTAACTGTCAAGTTGACTAGAGGGGCTGATTCTGTTAAAACTCTAGTACCTACAGAATTTATTAACTTGCAAACTTTTGACTTGGTTCGTACAGGAAAAACTCCGCTCTGTATGGAATCGTCAGTTATTCATAAATGCAAATTTTATTTTCTTCACTGTCATTGTTTCCACCGTTCTCTCGCAAATTTGCATGAGGATTTCTCGGTTCTCGAGTTTTTCAAGACGCGATATCAGCTATAAGACAGCCGTTAGAAAGCGGTGGACACAAATTGCTCTACCAACTAAAATGACATTTCTCTCAGAAAAATTCGGAGAGTCATGCAGAGACTATAGAGACTGATCGGACTCAAACATATTTTTTTTATGAAAATGTCTACTTAAAGCTTGAGTAACAATTTCTGTATCGTCACACGGGCCTTTGTAAATTTAGTTTCAAATCGGCAAAAGCAACCAAAGTTGAAAACTTGAGCAAAAAGACAATTTATTCAATTTGAATCACATTCTAGTTAGAATATCCTCAAACCCTTCGCTTGATTCGATTTTCTACTTGTTCTATTTGTGTCGTTTGTCCTCGGCAAAACTAGGGTAAAAAATAGGCTAGCAGATCAAAGGAACTAAAAATCTTTTTAAAGGCTAATTTACTTACTTAGGTACATTTTAAAGTTAAATAGACCTATTTCTAGTAATTTATAAAAGCCCACTCGCTTGCGAGCTTAAAATAATTACGTCTAAAACAGAGTCTACCAAAAATAACTACGCTCAATAGTTTTTTTTGCAACTTTGATCACGTGAGGATTGTTCTATGCGTAACTTCATACAAGGTATCCGGTAAATTGATAAAAGCAAAATTATATATTTTTTCTGATTGGACCTCCAACACTGACCTCTATGCGTACTTGTATAATAGAGGTCAGTGACCTCCAAGCTCCTGCTGCATTAACCACTTTTAACAACAGCATTTTTTTTTTATTTTTTTTATACAGCTGTTTAAAAAATATCATAGCGTGTTCGTGTTATTGTACAACCGTATCAAATATAGTTCCAACATTTTTTAATTTTAAAATATATATCCTGGGCTTCAGAAATGTACGGAGGATGCTTTATTCTGTCTTCCTGGTTTATCCCGGCTCATCCGGATAACGGATCACTAGAGGCGCATTTTTATTTGCCCTCTGTAAGGTATCCGTGTGTAAGACTTTTTTAATGAACATCAGAACCGATGGGAGATACGTACCAATAGAAGAGTACAGGGAATAGGGGGTTTTTTCGTTTCAAACTTTTATTGTGATTTCCAGATATGAAAGATATTTTTTGTAAGATTATTTCTAGGGATTTTTCAACAAAATATTGTCTGAAATGAGAGTAGGTGATCAAAGCAATATTTTATAGCACACAGCATTTTCAAATTAGAAACTACGATGTTTACAACAAAGCTTGAATTCCGCTCTAGTGAACTATTTATAATCATGATGAAGTAATAATTTTACGTAGTACTCTAAAACATTTTTAAATTAAAATTGTTACAGTCAGAAAAAAAACAACAACAAAAATATTCAGGCCACATTAAAACGGTGCCAACTCCTGAAATAACCCGTCCATTTCTACCAGATTTAATCAGCCGATTACTTTAACCCTTCCCGGTGTCACGTCCAAAGGAATTCACGTCCCGAAAGCATCACCGTAATCCAAACAAATGAGCATGACAGTGATATTAATGGAGGCGCTTCAGGCAATACTGATACTTCTTACAATCTGGTTTATAGTTTGGATCGCATTTTATAGGTTGTAGTAGTGAAGTGTATTCTGTATATTTACTGAGATAGTCATCATTGTATCAGTTTGTAGAAGTCCGCTGCTGGAGATTAGCCTTCCTCATAGATTTCCATAAAAATAACAATTTTGAGGGTTTCCATACACTGGTTTCCCGCGATCTTAATAATGTCGTTAGTCCATCAAGTTAAAGGCCTTCCTACGCTTTGCTTTCCGGTTCGTGGTCACCATTTGAGAACCTTTGTTCCTCATTGATTGTCAGGGGCCTAAGCTCAATTCGACAGATATTTTACTCTGATAGATCTCGAGTTTTCGCCTGAGATATGACGTGGTCCTTATTTGCTAAAATCAATGCCGAGTAACAAGGGCCTAGGGGCTGAGTTCAGTGCTGTAATTATAGCTAAGATAGTTATGAAATAAATTGTGATCAAATATGGCTTTGGATGGTTGTTTTTTTTTGCGTCAATACTCGCCAGCTTTGCCACAGAACTTACAGCTTACTCTCCGTTTATTTACCGTTCTTATTCCATTGTCCTCTTCATAAGCACCATTTCCGTGATAAGCAGACTTTATTCATAACAAACCCACAAAGCGAGCTGCTTAGTCCACAAATTGTTTACTTAGCGTTTTCTTTATCATCCTCGAGATAATATCAATTTGAGCCCGCACCTGGGGAGTGTGTACTAGAGTTTATTCTGTGGTATAAGTGAACGTAGATTACCTCGTTCATTTTCGTTGTGCAAATTAATCATGTCAGAAGAATAGCATTACGTCTGTGTTAATAAACATTCTGTCTCGATGACGTAAGTAGGTACCTACTTTAAGAACAATATAAAGAAAATACTTCGGTTAAACGTTGAACACGTGCGCCACCCTTTAAAGACAAGTTCCCAAGTTCGCCCAAGTTCCGTGCGAAAAGTGTCGTCAGAGTGACGTCATGAATATAAAGCGTCGCTTGACGAGACGCTAATCTAAATGAACCGTCCTCGAGATTGCTACAGCGAAAGTATTAGGGATATTGGCGAGTTGACTTATCTCAGGGCACCAGCTGTTCTATTTAGTGTTATGGCCAGACATGTTTTGTAATACCCATTACGTCATTCTATTGAGGGCGTACCCTTGTTGAGATTCTGTTGCGGTGGTTGCTCGAATTGAAAAGTTTCGAGTCTAGAACAAAGTTTAATCCATCTAAGCTAAGTTTCTCAATTTATCCCGCATTATACGCAAAGGAGGTTGGTATGTTTCTGTTTTATTTATGAGCTCAATTTAAAATCTGGCAGCCTAAGCATCTGAACTAATTTTCGTATGAATTTATTATGAACTTTATTGTTGTTTCTTAGTCTACTTTGTAAATAATAGGTTACAAAATTGTTGCTTATTAACCGACTTCAAAAAAGGAGGAGGTTCTCAATTCGGTTGTTTTTCTATGTTTATTATCTCATAACATTTGAAAAATTCGATTCATCGCAATACGTTAATCCAACCTACCAAAACTGGAGTCCATACTCCAGTGCATTAAACTGAGGAACGGCGTTTGACCAAGAGGACTTACGGAGATTTTCGGAGTCGTAGAACTCCCTTTTTTACTTTACCTAAGTAACTGTATTTTAGGCAGATGAATAATATTTTAAACGTTTCCCCTTGGTATAATTCCTCTCTCAATGAAAGTGTTCGAAATCTCAAAGGCGTGGTTCTCTCAATTCAAGAGTCTTGAGGCGCAAATACTCAAGTGGGTGTCGTTAAATACCTGTGCCATTGGTCCCTGATGTACAGTTGTGAATAAAAGGGAATCAGTGATACCTTGATCCCGCTCCCAGATTTAGAACCAAGGGTCTACTCTGCGAAAGATAAGCGAAGGTTTGTATTGATTTTACACTTCGTAGCAACAAGGAAAACGCTTCGCAGTTGAACCTTTGCAGTCGTATATACCAAGCAGTGTAACTCGAAAATACGAACGTTTAGCAGAGTGGAACTACGGATTTTATTCTTAGGGGAAGGATTAATGTTCTGAGACTGTTAAGATAAGAAGATGTTAGCTGGTTAGTGATCTTTAGAAACATGAAAGTGTTCTCAGCTTAAAATCCAAATTTTTAGATTGGTTCCAGAAAAAAGACCACAGTCAACATTGATGATTATCATGACTTCTCACGTGAGTATGACTCCCGCAAGGCTTTAACGTATTCCGTATATTTTTTAGTACCTACTTACGTAGGATATTTTGCTTCCGCTGAACTATTTTTAGATTGCCAAAAGATAACCATTGTAATTTTCAATCTGTAAATCTGAGATTGATATCAGATAAGTAGGTATTCATAAACAAATATTTTCCTTCCTTTTGTAAAAATATAAACTACAAAAATTCTTTGCTTCAAAACCGTCGTCATAATGGCCAATATTTCTGTACGTGTACGTAGAACTTTTATTGCTTGGTAGGTTAAAATTTAAGCTATATAACACCTATAAAAGTTTAATTGGAACGCAAAGCCATGCTGTATTTTTATTCGTAGTGAGCCTGATGCCAGTTGATAGAACTAAGCTGAAGCAGCCGTTCAAGATTAAGGCCGGCATCCACCGCAGTGCGAACAGAATGAGAAGTGTCAAATCAAACAAAAGACCCAACTGCTTTTGTCGTTTCGCTTGTAGACCGCACAATGACCTATGTTTTGTAGGTTTTAGTGTCATGCTTCATTTCTACTACTACCTCTTCTTGACATAGGTGTATGGTACCAAGAAAACAATAGGAAACAAGTCATAAGTTTCTTGCCCATCTTTCTCTCTTCTAGGTCTGGTCGGCAGGATTTAGTTCTTAGAATCACATAGTATAAACCCGATTTCAAATGATTCTTATGATTTTATTAAATAACTGAGTAATTTCTTGACCACAGGTCTTGACTGGTAGAGTTATCATTCAATGACTCCTTGAAATCACTTATAGAAGGCTTATGATACAGTATTTTATTTTTGAAAATGCAATGGCTTTTTAAGGGCTCGCGATAAACGTGGTTCAACCCTACAGTATAGACCGTAAAAAAATAACTTCTTATTGCAGCCGTCAGACAATATAAGCAGGCAGCAAGACTTCGCAATATAAACAGGCTATTTAAAGAATGTGAGCAATATATACGGTTTTCCGGCCAGCCTTCAGAGTGGCAACGATTCGGATATTCACATACTATTTCTTTCACTTTGGGATTCCCAAAGTGGCCATGTGTCGAGTGAGTGCTGTTGCGAAGATGAAACATTTTCAGCTGCAAAAACGTGTGCAGCGAATCTCGCACCTCCATACCTTGATAGGACTTTTGAAAAAAGTTCGTATCGGTAGGTAAACCGAAAATCAACAAAACACCGACTGTAAATATAAAATAGCTAAAATACTACCAAAGATTTGGGCTGAAACGGTTTTAAAATGATACCAAGCTATAAAATAAAAACAATTTGTATTTCACAGCAAAACTGGATGCCATTAGAGTGGGTCGTAAATCGAGGGTTTTATGTGACTTGCCACGAATGTTATGGATGGAATGCACGACACGTAAATATTGGTTGCTGTACCTGAAAGTTAGTCATGTCATACTAACGGACTCACTGCTTAGAGTAGCTAGATTACCAAATATAAATTTTGACTAATTTCTAAACGCAGTTCCGATACGTACTACATTCGTACTGACTTGGATAAAGGTTTCAGGATTCTTGAAAATATAGTATAACCACAGATTATATAATACTATACTAGTAGTATAACTAAACGAACTTTGCGACCGCCGCGCCACCTGTCGACAATGCGCGTATTTTTGTATTATGTGTGTGAAAAAGATGGTGATAGAATATAGTGGTTGCACGAGAAGAAAAAGTGTTTTTCCTAAAATATAAAGAAGCCCTAAATGAACCGTAGCAAACCAGAAAAAATTTGCTTGCGTAATTCCCATGAGAAACAGGCGTGGTTGTGTGTGATTTTGATAAAATATATTCTAACCGACGCACACAAAAATAACCAGGACAAAATACTTTGTTTTAAAGTACTTGTGAAAAAAACGAGAGTGAAAATACAGTACCTGAGGTCTTGTGCTTTAAAAATCTGTATTTTATTCAAGCTATGCTTAAGGGATTTCCTCCATTGTTAAGGTAAACCTGGTTATTTATTACACTTGTCACGATAAGCAGAGAAAACCTTTGTTACCTGAATAAAATGTTAGCTACCATTGTTTTTTCTCTTTCTTCAAGGCTCTATTTCAGACTGTTAAATACACGTTACTCTTTCAATAGCTTTTCTGATTTATCTTTGAATGGAGCCAAAATTAAACGTTTATTTCATTGGCCAATGGTAATGTACGCTGACCGTCATAATTTTGTAAAACACGATCGTGGCTATCAAAATGCTTTTTCAACCCTTTTAGTATTGAAATAAGGATGAAATTATACGATACTTAATTTTAAATTCATCGCCCCATTTGATCAGCATTAAATCAGAAATCCAGTTTTGCTCAGGTCAATATTTATTTACTGCAAATTATTATCGTAAATGTGAAATAATATACGAAACATTATTTATGTAGGTATAGCTGAAAACTGAAATTAATAGAATATGTATTTTAATTCATTGATAACTCGTAGATATTTTTTTACTGATGCATTGGAGTCACGGGTTATTTTATGCCTTTGAATATTTTTCATGAAAACCTTTCCGTATGCCTACTATCTGATGCAAATACATATTCTTTTTTCGTTTCACCTACCTACTATTGATATAGGTACCTATCTAGGTAAAATCAGTAAATAGAACCTCACTATAAAGTCCACGAACAGCACCGAAAATATTTTACAAAGTTTAGAAGTCTCTTTCTGTTCAAACCATCAGAAATCTGACAGTGGAATTGAACACAAGTTCAATTCCAGTGTCAGATGTCTGATGGTTTGACGTTTCCGTTCTTGTCACACCTACTTGACAAGTTTCCAATAAGGAGAATCTGATTCTACAAATAAGAGGGCTTTTCGAAGCATTACGACTTGCGACCTCGATGCGATGGCAATTTTATATTGGAAAAATGTGTACTGAAAGCCAACATAAAGAGGTTCTTTTTATTAAGTATACCTAGTTCTTTTTTCTTCTTTCCTCTCATACCTAATACACATTTGTCACAAACTCTCACGCTTTATGCATTGCACGATTTGAATTTATATACTTTGTCTAGATCAAAGTTCCGGCGTACATGCTGGTGTGCGTTGTACTTTAGTTAGCAAGTCGTGTTTCTAATACCTCCCCTTAAATTGAGATAGAGTATTTGAAGTGAAATAGACTTTATCAAACTGACAGTTCGATTAGGTTTCATGAAATGCATTGTCTAATAACTTAAAGTACCGGGATTTGCTTTTTGTGCATATGGATATGAATATGTTATGTTTTGTTGGTTTCATTTTTAATCCATGTCCATCTTAATAATAGAAATTAGATCAGAATTAAGGGTATAGATAGACAAAATAAAAAATATATCACAGTACAATTTTTTGTTTCATAATTAAAAATCTAAGCATGTAAGGTTCAAGGTTCCCATACATCAGTTGATGTCCGTCTGGATTGAGAGATCCTATACTCGGATCAAGGTCAAAATTAGGCAGGAAAATAAGTTACCCTAGCCGTTAAAAATCGACAGTATAAACAAAAAAAGGTTCTGGGCAACTGTCGCTCGTGCGCGGACTCTAAATAAATAAATTCATTATATTTTGGTACAAATTGAAATAGACACACGCGGTCTAAAACGTAGACCAACGAGAAATGACACTAGCGAACGGAAACCGATGATGTGCGACCCCATTTCGTAAATGTTTGTAAGGTGCAATAATTTATGTCACAGATTTCGTACGTTACTGGGAACGGAACACTGTTGCAAAGAGTTTCATATTTTTAAACTTATATTATGGGCTCTTTACAAACTACCAAAAGTTGTCGCGTTAGCGTAATATACAATTTTAAATGAGAAAATTATTTGAGAAATATTATCTATTAAGTTTTTACTATGTATGATCTCTAAGATCCCAACGGTTAAAAAAATTACAACAGTACAAGAACAGAACATTATAGTTTCAACCCTGATGTAGGTTAGAGTGGACAAGATTAGAAGTGGTTCCAACCATTTCCTCTGGATGAAAATAAAAAGTTCCCAGAATTCTTTGAAGACGTTGTGACAATAATAATATTGACTTGGACGCTTAAGAGGGCGTTGAAATCTTCTAAGAAAAGGTAAAAGAGCTTGGTTCTGCACAAACTGTCCAGTAAAATTTAATTAAAATTCTATTGTAGGCATAAAACGCCTGCAATAGAATTTTAATTAAATTTCACTGACTCTCAATAACTTGTTAATATTTATAATTAAGTAACTGGAGTTGGCAACTGTTTACTGCGGAAAATGGAAATATTTTGCAAGGCAATTTATATTATGAGAAAAACATAACGTAAGACTAGGCGGTATGGTTCTAAACTATAGCCTGCTCCGAGGAGCGAAAAAAAAAAAAAAAAGCAATTTATATTACAATTTTTTTTTAAGCTTTTCCAATACTGTTAATTAAGATGATTCTAACAGGTATGATCCAAAGATCTTTTATATCAGATCTCTGGGGTTATTCAGATATTGAGGACTTTAAAAACATATTTGAAAATAAGTACCAATTTATTAATAGTGTCACTCTCCTAGTGTTCAAAGTTTTTTTTACTTGTAAAATAAGTATCTAGTTTTAAAAAAGAACATACTATAAAAGTGGCTAAGGATGTAAATCTGTTTAAACGTTCACCTCCGATCTCCCAGGCACTAATTTAGGCACTAACGCAATACCTGGGTGTGAACTGCACTCAAATTAGCATCCAATTTGCTTAACCCGCGTTAACGCGAGCTTTACGTGTAAATTTGACGCTTTAGTACGGTTAATTTGAAACGTTGTGACATCAAAATATTAAAAGTTGTATTGTATTAGAATTCGTTTTCGGTTACAATTGGATTACTTAGAGGTTTTTATATGAACTAGAGCGAAATTTAAACTATCAAAATTGTTAGTATTTTTTGTGTGGATTAGTTTATATTTAAAATTTCATAAAAATGTGGCATTACAACGATATATTCCAGAAATCCCCACCAAAAAATTTCTACCCGTGGGGATTTCAGTTTCATCCAGTGACAACTTCATCGAAAATAAATTACTTTTTTAATCTTAAAGAAAGTTTGTACCAAGAAATCTACCTACCATATTTGGTACTGTAATTCTCTTAGTATTTTATTACCTACTAATCTTTTGTGGTATTTTTTAGTGCATTCACCTGTGAGTTTGAAAACTGCCAAACTTGCCATTTTTTAGCCCAAAATCCCACATACCATACCGGTACCTACTACTTCCACCACAATGAGTTATAATCTAAGACAAGCTAACGTGTACTTAATGTACATCATTAAATCAAGGTATAATGTTAGCTTGAGCCTTGCATCATGTTCTTAGGTATCTAAATTGTATTAAAGTGCCCACCACAAGGCTTTTAGTGAAGTTTCAGTAAATTACATAGAAGGCCTACACAAAGTAACTGAGCATTTGGGACTAGACCAAGCTAGGTAGGGGCATTTAGGTCAATACCCAACTATATTCCTGTAGAGAACGTATAGGGGAATAGAAAATTAATGTAACGAGCCTTTATTTTGGAACTTCTGAAGGACTCGAATGGAAAATAAATTTTACGCAAAATAAAATAGGTAAAAACTGAACTATATATATAATAAGCGGATGGTCGCATGACTAAAAATCCTATAAAAACGGAACGCGTGCTTGACTCGCTCTCTATTGCATTTCTGACTTCAAGGCGTTCACACCTCTCGAATATTATTGAAATAGGCTGTCACTATGCCCAAATGAATTTAAATTGTATTGCTAATTATTTATCCTGACTGATGTTCTAGTTATGAAATTCAATTCGTAATAATTAAAACCATTTGAAGTTGTTATAACTTTCTTGATCTTTTTTTTAGTGGTTTTAGATAGAAACCGCTTATTTCAGAAGTGGGATGGGACTCAATTCAATAGTCCTATCCTAGCTCTGGCCTAAAGCGTGAATTAACTTTTGAAGTCTACCGTCAAAAGTTTTCTTGTAGAATCATGGTTAGTGGTGAAACTAAGCCTGATAGGAATAGGTAGGAGTACTAATGATCTTTCTAAGTGTTTAGAAAAGTGTGTACCCTCAACGAGTGCTGCGTCATCGGTGCCGATGGCAACGGATGCACCTATGTGCCATTGTGACTGCCTGCAGCCTGATCATCATGTCTACACGCCGCAGTCACACCCGCAAGTCAACCACTGCTCCCAGCAGTGCCAGTGCCGGTTGCAGAGTCCGCGACCTCAGTATCAGTGCCGGCTTGGGATGCTAGCACAACGTGTGAGCCTCTTGAGAGTGCTGTGTCGTCGTTGGACATCACTGAACGCCTCATTGGAACGTTGAGAGCGTTAAGCAAGGTTAGATCCAACCATTATTGTGTTTCGATCTTTGATAAAGTTGCGTGATATCGATTCTTTGTGCAAAAAGGTTAAACGAATTGAACGCGCTGGAAGAACAGCGAGTGCTTATCCCGGATAGCTAATTACCTGAAGGGCTTGTAGTTGGTTTATTTTGAACTTGAGTTTAAACCACTGCTATGTTCACGCAGAATCGATATTGCAAACTTTTTATGAGGCTATGTGTGCCGATAGTTACTGTTATGCCACGTAAGGTAGATGATGCGAAGCTCTTATTTTGCGCAGTATCATTGTCAAAAGATCATAGCAAAGAACGATGGTTGTTACTTTTATACGTGGAATAACTGGTGCATAGTTACGTGCCTATACATTTATGTGGTGGCGTTGGCCATCTCCAGCGCTTGTGCAATACACAGATAAGATTCTTTCTAGTGCTAGTACCTAAATATATATGTGTACTGTGACCTAAATCTAGTCCCTATGTGTGAAGGTAGATCGAAAAACATCGAAAGGTGGCTATGTTTGTTCTGTTAAAGACCAGGTCATGACGTTACTGTCTTTTCTGCGAAAATAACGATCTACAAAACAAGTTTTATTTCTTATCAAGGATCGTAGGATGCCTATACAGGTTAATTATGGCATCGGGACTGTGGTTATTCAGTGCCTAAATACCTACAGACGTGTTGATGAATATTACAGTGGACGTGTCTAGCTTTTAATTCTGAATCGGTGCTAAGCAAGCATTTTAGACATTTTTAAGTACCCACACATCATATTTTGTGAGGCAATTGGTAACCAAAACATTGTGTGTATGCCTGGGTTACCTTTAACCCCTTGACATTGAGTTAGCGATATTTTCCCGGATGCTCGTCGTCCCTCAAAAAAGTAACATGAGTGTGTAGATGCTTACAGGTACAGCTAGATGATCTCTCATCGTGAAAGAGTGCATTTGTTCGTGTGAACAGTGAGCAATGTATGTGTGAACCTCTAGTTCAAGGTATGATCAATAAAATTACGTGTAGTGCTTGTCAACTCATGCAAACCAATTCGGAAATGGCTCCTCTTGGTGGTGAGGGCCGTGAAAAGTTTTTAACTGTAATTCATTATTTGTACCGTCGCTACAACGGTAACAATTTGATAAATGCACTTTGAGTTGATGAGTAGAACACTTGTTTGTTACAGCCTGTACAGACTTTCATATAAGTCAGAGGTGTGATGAATCGTTCGAGATTTGCCAGACAAAGGTGTCATATGCAAATTGCAGTCGTCATACTTATTTTATTTTTGGTTGAACTCGAGCGAGTTCTAGTAATAAAATAAAAAATAAGAATAATGTGGAAATGTGTTGTGTCAATTTTATTATTTGTACCTACCCGTAGGATTGACTTTTGTTTCCGCTAAGTAAGTTCAAGACCGATGGTTCAGATGCAAATGTCACTAGCAGTCACCCATTCAAATAGTGACTGGGAAGAAAGTTGCTTAACTTTGGTAATCGGTGAAGGTTGGCTTGGCAAGCTACGCCACGAGCATTTCTTCTCCCTTGGTAAAAGTGAGAGTTCTTATGTTTTTAACAGTGTATTTTACAGCTAAATTGAAACTAGCTTACGGACCGCCTGATGGTAAGCGGTTACCTTGGCATTTGGATGCCTGCATCACCAAAGGTGCCACACGTGCGCTGCCGACCCTTGAAAAATTTGGAACTACCTGGTTTGGAGGTACCTTGTTGTAGTCACTATAGGGAATACCTCAGCATGTTTATTGTTCCACAACCTGAGTGAGTGTTTGTGGGAGGGAAATCCTCTGAGACCGGACGGTGCGTGACCACCTTGGCTCTAGAGTGTGTGGATGAATTCCCTGAGATTGGCGAGTAGCAGACTACTTGCCAGAACGACAGATCGACATATCGTCGTATTGTAACAATGTGTGAAATTTCAGAGTTTGAAGGAGCCATGGTCATTGGTAATGTGTTGATGTTAGCATTGTTTTTAGCTAAAAACGTGTGTGAAGTCTTATTCAGGTTTACTGATGGTTGATGCTGAACTGGTGGTTCATGATCGAGAAATCTTGTCAACTGTTTTTTTTCAAGCTGAACGGTTTTGGTTTAGTGTTCTTTTTGGTGTTTATGTTCCTGCCGGTAAACAGTGACAAAGCTATTTGTGATGTAAGTTTAAGGGCTTTGTTGTGTTGCTTTGATCGAGTGTGTCCTTATTCTGGTTTTGTCCGTTTAGCAAGCGGAAGATGGTCGAAAGATGACAATGTGTTCTCTATGAGCGAGTGAGATGCAATCGGTAGTTCTATTTTCTACCACATCAGTTTTGTTGGTGGAGCTGTTGCTCAGAATATTGTTTGGTTTGTCATTTATCTACTGGTGGTAGGTAGATAGAAAACAAAACTCTGTTTGTTTTTAGCAGGTTTTTCACGTCAGTTTTGTTGGTGGAGTTGTCGCTCATAATATTGTTTGTCATTTATCTACTGGTAGTAGGTAGATAGAAAACAACTCTGTTTGTTTTTGGCAAGTTTTGGTTATGTCAAAATAGACCGTGGATATTGTCCTGCCGAATAGTGTACGAGTATAGTTAGCGCAGATGTAATGATTTTGGTTGTGTATTTGTTTTGACCATTGAACTATCACGAAAGATTAATTTCAGTGTAAACAATGCAAAAGATTGGTTCTTTTGATGAGTTAATACCGTGGTGTTTATTCGTGGTTACCTGTAGCAAGTTGAGTGAGATATCTTGCATTGCCTTTGACACTAGCTTTTCGAAGTGTTCGACGATCAAGCAGTTCTAGCGGTAGTGTATAGCTGAAAAGGTACTGAGCAAAGTTTTGCTGTTCTGTTTTGTAATTTAAATGAAAAGTCGACATTCGGTTTCATTTAGTGGAGAAGTTATGAATGTCCTAGTTTTTCTATCAATGGTTTTCTATCAGAGAAAAGTATCTTTGTTGTCTATGTAGCCTATGTCTCCTGCAAATAATGTAAATAGTGCCTGTATTTAGTCGAGGTAAACATTTTCTGTAGTGAGCAGCTTTATAAGTCAATGCGTGAGTGCATTGCACGGCCACAGTTGGCGCAGTTTAATAATGCAATGGATGGATTAGTGACGCTAGTGTGTGCTTAGACAGAAGCAGTATTTGGTTGTAAAAGTTTTGAATGTCAGGTTAGACCGAGCGAGAATAAGTTCAAAGTTTTTACAGACTACCCTGGTAAACATGAAACAGATGCAATAGTTGGTCTTGTTGGATACTTTCGTTGATAGTACCTCAGAATGTTTAGGTACATGATTGAGTTACCTTGATAGTAGTTCTTACTTGCAGTAACGTAAAGTTTGATGGGTGTCAAATACTTACGAGCCAGTGCTTGTTATCTTTGACCGACTGTTACTAACGGAGTAGTAAACATAAGTTGATGTATAGTTGGCTAGTTATTGCAGTCACAGGTGTGATTGATGTACGTAGATATAGCTGGATAGTTTTAAACTGTGTTGTGGACAGTTATGATTCAGTGTTGGTTTTATGTAGCTATGCTATGCTGCAGGGTTCGTGTGAGCTGTGCTTTTGAGTAGAAGTTGTGCAGTTGGAAGTTTTAAACTGATGGTTCTCCATGCGAAGTTATAGTTTGCGTTGCGGTGAACGTCAAACGTACGCACTAAAGCCCCCGGTACAAGGGCTTGTCTCTTGTGATGAAACATCAGTTTCATGATGGCAGATACTGGTACAGTTGATTAGCGATTGGTTCAACTGGTGTTATAGCTGAGCAATGATTGCTCGATAAAGGCAGATACTGGTACAGTTGATTTGCGATTGGTTCAACTGGTGTTGCAGCTGAGAAATAGTTGCTTGATAAAGGGAGTGAATCCCTGAGTCGCGGTGTCGCGATTCTTGTTTATAAGTCTGGTTTTGTGTTTTTGTGTTGCAATTTTGTAACCTACTTTGTTTTGACTCGAATCCTTTCATGCTGATGTGTAACTTTGTAATTGAATTTCCAGTTAATTGCCGTGACAAGCAAACTTGGCGCCTCTGTCATTTGAACGCCTTGACATGCTAACTGGGTGCCTCTGTCTTGTGGATTCTGTAGACAAGCTAACTTGGCGCCTCTGTCGTTCGAACGCGGTAGACACGCAAACTGGGCGCCTCTGTCTTGTGGATGGATGTAGATGTCGCACGTTGAACGCGAAACACTGTAGTTCAATTCCACTAACAAACTTGTCAGCTAAACGCGGCTGAGCCGTGGCTTTTCATTTGTTTTGGGCTATTTCGATTCAACTTCACGGTAACGTTTCAGCTGAGCTGAAAATTGATCAAGCCGTGGTTGGAACTGAATAGAACTTAACTTGTTGTGAATTGGTGGAACTGAGCTCTTGGTACTATGGTCACTTATCTCTGTGACGATTCAATGTGATCCGTTAGATTTTCCTAAATAGACTCATTTTGATTTTGACATTACAAGTTCAATTGAAAATTGCTTATTTGAGTTATACTCTGGCATGGATTTTTCAACACTTTTCTTGATGAAAATTTGAAGAGAAGTCTATGCTCGAGTTTCGATTCAAACTTTAGCAACTTTGAAGCATACAAACCTAAGACATGCTAACACGGTGCCTCTGTCTGTTGTTGAAAGATATACAGGTTCTCTGTATATCCTGGTTAGGATAACAGAATGATCTTAACTGTGTGTTTTCTATTTTCAGTTCAAGAAAACACACCCTGCTTGGTTCATCCCAGCTTGTTCTAGGCAACTCTGATGACAGGCGCCTGAATCCATGGCGCCATTACTGCAGTTCGTGCCTCCAGCCTCGCTGACCTGAGCCTGCCTGCGGGGCATCATCGTGGCCGCGCCATCATCGGGGGGAATCTCCTGGAGCTGTACTGGATGATTGTGGTCGAGGTCGACCAGCTGTCAGAATGGCCGAATAAGCGGATGGTCGCATGACTAAAAATCCTATAAAAACGGAACGCGTGCTTGACTCGCTCTCTATTGCATTTCTGACTTCAAGGCGTTCACACCTCTCGAATATTATTGAAATAGGCTGTCACTATGCCCAAATGAATTTAAATTGTATTGCTAATTATTTATCCTGACTGATGTTCTAGTTATGAAATTCAATTCGTAATAATTAAAACCATTTGAAGTTGTTATAACTTTCTTGATCTTTTTTTTAGTGGTTTTAGATAGAAACCGCTTATTATATATATATATATAAATATAACTATATATATAGGTTTGAATTAAAAAAAACCAGTGCGAGGAGTCCCTACGGGCGGAAGAAGTTATACTTCGAGTGCCATGCATTCACTCTCGCTGTGAAATTAATTTAGTCACAGATTATATAATACTATACATTTAGTATTTATTTTAATTTACTTGACCAATATGCAGTACTTATTTAGTTAGAAAAGGTTGTATGCTCATGTTGCCTAAAATCAGAACTAGATGACGTTGCTAAGTTTGGTTGGATCCTAGAACGCGCTATCGAAGCGTTTCGAGTTTTTTGGTGGTCTTTGTATGTGATCTCTCTCGCTAGTCTCTATCTCTTTCTATTCGGGAGAATAGAGAAAGAGACAGATACTATGTCCTCCCGTTTAACGCAACCTTGTTGGAAGTCGCATTAGAAGTATAACTTCAAAAACAAAAAGTTCCTGAGCAACGAAGTCGTTCGTGGGCACCGGCTCCTCTAACCCTGTTATTATTAAACTCCATGTAAGGTTGTAGTTACACTATAGTATTATGATCTGTGGTTACACTGTGTTTTGTCTTAGGCTAAATTTGAATCTGCTTGTCGATGCAAAAACCACAACACAGCTATTCCACGCTTACATCGATTTCTCAATAACAAGGTAAAAGTGCTTCTCATTGACTACACCATTTGGTCTAACTTAAAATACCAAAATATCTGTAGATAAATTTTTATCTATTGCATGGGGCTATGAGTCAGTCAATTAAGGCCGGCTGGATTGAGAGATCCTATACTCAGATCAAGATCAAAATTAGGCAAGAAAATGTTTAAAAATTGTTAGAATTGATAGCACTAATCCAAAAATTTGTTAAACCTAATTATACGGGAGTTATAGCCGAAAAACAGAATCCCTCAATCTAGCATTTCGGGAAATTTGCATTCTTTTCTACCTACAAATTCTAAAACATGAATGGTAGCTGTATTCACACATTACACACGCGTCACAATAATGTCACATTACAATAACATAAGAACCCATGTCAGATGGTGGCGATAGTACATTTGGACCGATCACTGTCACCTCTAGGAAATCCATTCAGACAGTTCTGCTTATCAGATAATAGTACATGTCCTCATGTGTGATATTACTATCTTATTCTGAAGATGTCGAAATGTTTTATTATGAATTTCTATTTCATTGCAAAATTGTAGGTACTAATTTAACGATACGTGCAATTTGTCTGTCTGTAAATAAAGATTTCTAAAATTTGGCTAAAAAGTCATGAAAATGACAGGAACCAAAATTATTCTAAATATTTTTTACTCAAATTTTTGCGTCCTCTCAACATATTTAAGTATGTTGTACTTATCCGTTTATAATTTTGTTTACTCCATTCAAGTCTTTCAATAGACGAGATGGAAGGCGTCGCTTTAGCCAACTGAGTAAGATTGATGACAGCATCTATAAAATCTTCTCTATTCACTTTAAATTTTGAATTAGAATTTCATAGCATTTGAGGATTTATTTTATAAAATGTAAATAACCAGCAGAAAAGCTTAATTATTAATACTATAAAATATTTTATACTATAAAAGTTTCTGCTTTTATAAGATGGGTAGATGTGCTGGGAAGGTAAAAAAATACTTGAGTTTTTATTTGAATAATTAATGTTTTCTCAAAGTTTAAGTACCCTAGTCATAAGGTTGTTTTTTTGTATAAAAAATATATCAACTACGTCGTGCTAGGAAAAGAAGTAAACGCTAGTTTCTGTATCAAAACAACTTATCTAACAAGCACAACACGACACACTGCAAATTCCATAAAACCTAATCACGTAGCCAAACAGTCGCCTGCAGATAAAAACAAACCGTTTTGATATAGCCTGATATTCGTTGGTACAGATGGAAACAAAATTAAAAGCAAATATGATCACAGTCTTGTTTACCTACCAAAGATTGACAATTCTGATTAACACAGTGTGTTTGACGCCTCCTCATCTCTTCGACTATGAGCTGATTATAATCAAAATAGAATAGAATAGAATAGAAAACGTTTATTTGATTGCACAATAAAAAACATGACTGTTACAGCAAATATAATAAAGATTGTGTGACAGTGAAATGGGTCGTCACTCAGCATAATGCTATAGTAGCGTGTACGATACTACAGCACTGGTATTCTGTCTATATTCTGATATAAAATGAAATCCTGATTTTGACGCGAAAAACAAAGAGATGCGTGTCGGATGCGAGTCTGGTGCGCGTGTTGTATGGTTTTGGGCTAAAAGGTTCAATTTAATTTTGTTTCAGACATCTACTTCGTCTAAAAATTGTCCCGCAGGCACTACAGTGTTCCGTTAGGTGTTCCGTTAGGACATAGGTTGCCTTCTGACGCTGTATAAACCATCTTCAACAGATGTAAAGACCTATTATTTGTTTCAGATATTGCCTTCGGAATCGGAATATTCATCGGTATTATCGCCTTCACCGATTGTGACATCGTTACTCCAACTACACTCCAGAAAGGTGACCCTACCTATCAAGCCCAAACGTACCAGAAACACGATCTAAATTACCACAAAGACAAGCCTATACTGGAGCCTGAACTGCTACCTGTGTTGCTAGGCAACGATACCAGGTGTCGGATATCGGAGTACCAGTGTGCCAACAAGAAGTGTGTGCCAGTCAACCGGTTCTGTGATGGCACAAACGATTGTGGCGACTCATCGGATGAGCCAAGGCATTGCACACGTAAGTTTTAAATTGAATTTTCTTCTCAGGTCTCTGTGTATGTTCTTCAGGCGAAAAAAATGCAAGCTGCAAGTCGTCCTAATGAAAAAAATTATAAGTAGGGTCGATGGGTGCTTTGTAATTTGATGCAACTGTTATAGGTAATCGCTTCACTTCGGTGGATCATCTGCTTATTATCCCTTTTTTTTTAATAATTTAATTTTGTTAGGTACGAGTACAAGTGAGTCTTCAATCAATCTAAAAAAACAATGTAGCCAATAATAACAGGAAACGGAAATCTGCCTCAGTCATTCATTTCGTAAATGTGGGTCGCTTGACAGAGCCAGGTAAGCTCCAATTCTTTAATAATCCTTTTACTCGGGACTTCACATGACGGGGCGGCAGCTGAAAGTGTTAAGGAAAATATAATATTTTAACGTAAAAATACGACAGTAGAACTGAAACCTTGCTGGTACACCTGCCATTTTGAGTAAGGATTTATTGCTGCTCGGAGGAATAGTGTTTACTGAAATAGTTTGAGAAGGGTGGATTACGTAGTTCCAACACACTGGCATAGCAACTTCTTCAAACAACTAAACTTCTGAAGCACTGACGAATATAAATAAAATATGTACATACGTAGTCATTATATACTAAAGTACCTAAAGCATTCAGATTTCAGACTATAAAACTTTATCGGGCGAATACTGCAAGACTACTTGGATTAAGTTCAAAAATTGGCAGTAATAGGTAAGGTAAAAATGAGATAAGGCAGTTTTAAGTGGGTTTTAAAATTTGAGTGACATTTCAGTATCTGGGCGTATGTTCTATACGTGATAAATTCATAAACTGGCGTTTCATTCAATATGTGAAAGGTGCTGATTTAAAAAAAAATTACAAAAAAAAATATA
The DNA here is from genome assembly GCA_947507515.1 of Eulithis testata. Lineage (NCBI taxonomy): Eukaryota > Metazoa > Arthropoda > Insecta > Lepidoptera > Geometridae > Eulithis > Eulithis testata. Next base: position 9,366,650 of record OX382197.1, read on the forward strand.
ATTACATTTTTATAGGAATCAAACTACGTCAAAACCCATGTACAGCTCAAAACGGTAGAACTCTATCGTAACCTCTAAAAATAATTATATAATTTTAACGTTATTATCATACAAAACTTACACTATTTTTATATTCAAACCAAGAAAGATAAATTGCACGCTCTGGAATATTGATGAATGTTTTTAAAACGCTCTACTTACAATGTTTTTCTTTCAATCACTGATGCGAATTAATGCGCATCTTTGTTATTGAAAAGTTTAACAGAAGTGTGATATATTATATTATAAGTACTGTAGCCTAATACTAGGTTTATTACGATGCACTATTCAAATTCAAATTCAAATATATTTATTTCTCTCGTGCTAATAACTAGGGTAATACAAACGGTCACCACCTTATATCTAAAAATAGACTAAGGTGGTTAAATGAGAGCTGGCACCCAAAAGGTTTAATGATAGAACCTGTGTGGTGGGTTTATGGGTGATATTACATAGTACATACATACCTACACTTAACGATGATTGTGTAGTTTGACCCTAAAGTCAATCATTGTCATTTTGTTTGAGGTGTACGCAAAAGCTCACAATTTTGATATTGATCTGAGTATAGAATCCCTCAATCCAGACGAACATGACACACACGTGACTACACGTTGAATGCAGATTTGTTATTGATTGATTGTACTAAAGAATCCGTTTCATAGATAGTTTAAAAATAAAAACTAATAGAAATAATGAAAATTAAGTTCCCTTTGACTTAAAACTTGGTCGTTGCGTAATGATTTATTAGTCAGGGGTTCAATCCTGAAGTTTTTATGGGGTGAGTGATTAATTTTATGGCTTGACGTGAGACTGTTTTTATGAAGGTTGCGGTTCGCCTTTGGTGTTATAAAGTTATGTACTTACTAACTTTTATTTTAGCATATTTTTTTAAACTTAAGTAATCATTATTAATATTTAGAAACTGTATTAATAGCAATAAAGTTATAATGAAACGCTCAATTAATGTTACTCGTAATTCTACTATTACCGTTATTTTCTTCTGTGATCTTGCACCTTATATCAAGCTCACATTCTGAAATTGATAGAAAATAAAAGGCGCATCAAAATGTGTGGAAATTACATAATTGAACGATAAGAGCACGTGACTATTCCCATACCAGTAACACACGAATCGCTACCAACCGTAGTTTACAGTTCAAAATAGCACGGTACGAATAGTGACAATACACACGTAGTCGGGTTTTTTTGTGGTCCTATTACTTTATCCTATTGATGGGACTAAGAACGAGTGATATTATTCCTAGCGGTTCCATTTGAAGTTTTCTATTGCCAACTTGGTTTGAGTACCGTCACGTCACAGATATTGGATTAATGCGTATTCCATTTATTATGCGTACCTTAGTACCTTACTCGGATATCGCGCCATTGCTTTTTCAAATCTCAGTTGGAATTTCCTTTTAAAATCTTTTAGTAAATCGTTGTAGGTGTGAAATAAAAATCCGACAGCATGTGGCTCGACCTCGCCTTGATCGCTTTCCCACGCTACGAGTGGCTCTGTCTACCTGCGTTTTGAAATAGAGTTAGCTTTTTCACTTTCCATGTAGGTATTGGTTTTTCCAGCCACTGTTCATAATCAGTTTGTTGCTTCTCTACGTCCACTTTCACATAAACTGTGTTATTTTCTACTTTATAATTTTAGGAAAAGTAACATTTATGTAATTATATAATAAAATCTAATCGATTCGAAGTGATGTGACGGCCAATTATAAGTTTCCACAGATTATTTTTAAATTGAAAGTATTAGTATAGGCACAGATTACATAATACTATGCGTATTGGTTACTGAAGCCATATTTTTGGTTGTAACATGAGCGAAAGAAAGAAATAATCTTTATAACTTGGTTTGTAAATCTTTTGCAATATATATACATGCGCAATGCATATTATATTGGGTACTGGCCGGTAATATTTTGTAACCTGTCCCTGAATACATAACAGTTTTAAGAGATCATTAAATAAATTCTAATCAACTACTACCAGTTATTTACAATAATATAATATCACAAAGCAAATCTAAGCTTTTGTAAAGAAATTCCGCGAAAATTAGGAACGAATGTAATTTGCCGTAAACCTAACTAAAATAGACAAACAAGTCAGAAGGTTTATTTGCTATCTATGTAAGCTACTGTTTGTTCAATTGGCTGGAGAGCTGCCAAAAATAAATTGCAGTATAGAAGGAAAACATTGTGCAAGGAGTCCTAAGAGCTGAAGGCAAATGAAATAGTACTTTTACTCTTTACAGCATTTCTAACTTGACGTTACAACAAAGTCAAAGTCATATCTTTTATTCAATAAAAGGGATCATTTAGAATTATAGGTGCTAGTTCCTCTCGCCCAGAGCCTTCAAAATAGGCAAAGAAACTACGGCCTGCTTCATAGCGATTTTTGGTATCACTTTCTTTTATTGGTTCCAGTGTCAAAAACAAGAAAAGATCATAAAGAACATCAGAAAATCAATAAAAAAAAATTTAACTTCATGGCCCGCATCGCACGCATCGGACGCATCGCACGCAACGGATTTTAGTTTGCCTTGTATAAAAACTCATACAACTGCGTCCACTGATCCGCACCGTACGGACGAGTTTTTATACAAGGCACATGTACATGCGATGCGTCCGATGCGTGCGATGCGGGCCTGTGGACGCTTGCCTTCAGTCACTGTAATACAAAATATTGAACTTCAGACTCAGAAGATCATGTAACTAGTTAACAACATTATTGCATTTAATCTCAATTCCAAGCCGTTTGGGAGCAAGAAAAGGAACATAGTTCCCAAGAACAATGAATTTAATAATTGAGTTTCTGAATGGAAATGGAACTAGTCCCAATACGCCTGCAATTCTATTATATTCGTGGATAAATAATACACAGTTGAACTTTCACGTGAGGGTATGATCAATGTGATGAAGAACAAGATTCATTTCCAAAATTTGGTTCTGGAACGAGAACTCTAGGGTGAGTAGTTTCCGAGCTATGAACGTTTGAAGTTTGACAGCTGTCATCAAAAAATTAGATCTTGATTATAAGTTCTATGATTCAAGAAAGAAATAAAAATTGCTTGTTAGGTATAATAATATAATTTTCCCTAAATTGGTAAAATAAATTAGTATGAAAATCGAACCACCTTAATGTCACCACACAATTTGCTCTAGTTTGCTCTACAATTCTAAATTGTTTGAAAGGATGGAAGAGAGTACCATTAAAATATTGAACTTATTTAAATAAAATGACGACGGTGAATAAAAATATCCTGCAATATTTTAAAGAAATAATAATGAAATATCAAACATAAAAAAGTAATGAAAATAAGGCGACATTTCAGCCGCAGCAATGTGTGGTTCAAAATATTTTCTCATTTTATTAAATCTCATGAGAGGGGTTTTTGAATCTGTGATTTAATTAAAATAATTTCGGATTTACTTCTTTATCAAAATAATATTTAATGGTGGTTGGTTTTTTCCAATCAAATTTTGGAGGTCTATAGTAGGTATTTATAGTTATTGTTATTATAAGTACCTATATACGTGTGTGGTCTTGAATTTAGCAGACGAGCTGTTTTTTCTCAGTTCTAAGTAGGCACTGTCTGTACTCAGATAGCCTATTAGACTTGATCAGGCTACACTGGTTTAGTGATTGACCACAAACTCTCTTTCTATCTTATTTTTCTACTTTTTATGGATTTTTAGACTGATTTATCATTTTGAATTATGAAAATGACTACAGTCATATTATGAGGTTACGTCCATATATTTGTTTCTCCCGTAATATCAGTGTTATTTGTATAAATGTGGGTTTCTAATAGTTATAATTATTAACTTATGCAATCTGAGCATTCTCATAAACGGAGCCGGAAACTAATTTCAACTTTTCCGGTAAAGTGTTTACATAAAATTCGACTATGATACTTCATTTTCTCGTGTTACAATTGCAGCAATTTTGCTGAGCTATGGCTGATGAAATATTGATATTTTAGACTTTGGGAAACCTGAAAACACTATTATAGAAAATGTAAAGTAGTTACACAGTTTATGGACAACGTGATCATTGTCAGCAAAAAAAAAAGGTAGTAAGGGTACTTGTACTAATATTCTGTGGGTATGGGTTCACTATCGAATTTGCAATAGAATTTTGAAACGTACTTAAATTCATCTTACCCCTGATTCTAGTAGTACAATAATACCAGTGACTGATTCATTTTGTGAATGAGGGTACGGTCAAAAAAAATCGTATTGCAAATTCATAATTACCAGAAAAGCATTGAGTTTTTTTGACTGGAGTAATTACTAAAATTCCATATTTCTTCAGTGATACTGAGCACGTTCTTCCAAAAATAAATCTTTCCATTCGTCCCAAAGCCATCCAGGATCCATTCTTCGTAGGTACTTTTTTATCTGAAAATTCTTACACAATTTATTTCCTTTGAACGGAGGATTGTTATTAAATCTGTGCGAGTACAATGCTGCTTAGGGGCCGAGTTAATGGTTTTGGGGCCATGCCTGTTTCGTCAGAACGAGATTAGGATGAAACGATACTTGCTAATATCATAATTGCCAAAGCTTAAGTGTTTGTTTTGCAAACCACTACAAATAAAAAAAGACAGATATAAAACATTTATTGCTTCATTTAGTAAGTATATAGGTACAGTAGTAATAACAAAGAGGTCAAGAGGAGAAAATTCAGCATGAAAACAGACGCACTTATTTGTTAAAATTTTTTAGAGCTAAAGTTGTGGGTGCCCACTCAGTTTAATATGATACTAATTTCGTGCATTCTACAATTGCTAAAAAATAGAAAACGTAAAAAATTCATAGAAATAATCACGTAATTTTTTTTTCAGTAATTTCTAAGCATTTCTATTCTTTGGTGACAGTAGAATGTCAACAGGGCTAGAGCCGCTATTAAACTATCTACTCAAAAATGTAGGTTTTTAACCCGAAACAAACTTGAGAAATCAGTGCTGAAGTCCTGCAGTCTGAGGTTCGCCTAGCAGAAACCCAGCCTTCAGCAGAAAACCTACCATTATTAAGTTTTTAATGACGTCGACCACAATAGTCCGCCCACGGCGATAAAACAAAGGATAATGGTTCCTGTGGCGCTCGTAATAAGATAAATAACCGCAATCACACCGAGTGTTATCTTAGGGCTGGCCCAGTCTAAAACGCCTGGTTTTAGAATGGGTTCAAAACAATTCAAGGCAATGTGAGACCCTAAATCAAAATTGTAGATTTATTTCGGTGCTTGTTTACATTGTGGAAACCACAAAAGTTTGTGGTTGCGACGAATGCCACAAAATAGGTTCAGTAAGTGTCAATTTAATTCAGTTGGTTTCCCTGTGGTTTTATTTTACACTCGAGACGAGAGCAATAAATTCGGTGCACTAAAACGAACCTCTACGCCCCAGAAATCAAGAATAAAATCTCCGGATAAGTTTTTGTTTTCTGAGTTTTCAATAACGTAATAAAGTACAGCAGTGTTCATAGTATTACGCCAGTTACAAGCGGTCACAACATCAACAAAACTAAGACTTTTGGTATTATTAAATCTATACATCTATACATCTATACAAATATTATAAAGAGGAAAGGTTTGATTTTTTGTTTGTTTGTTTGTTTGTATGAATTGAATAGGCTCCGAAACTACTGGACCGATTAAAAAAATTCTTTTACCATTAGAATCCTACATTATCCCTGATGAACATAGGCTATATTTTATCCCGGAATTCCCACGGGAACGGGAATTACGCGGGTGAAACCGCGAGGCGCTGCTAGTACAGTATAAATGGAGAAATGAATGTAGATGTAGATGCAGCGGTTTTACCAAAATTAAATGGAACTTTGCACTCTTCTGCGCTGAGTAATGAGTATGGGTTGAGTATGCAGATAATAATTTTAACAAGAATGTGTGTACTATGAAAAACTATATGAATGTTTTAGTTACACTATCAGCCGCCTTGTGCTTCTGCTTATATTTGGCCCTATCACCACGCAGTGAAATAAAACGAAATAAACCTTCCTCTATCGTTATACGTAGTAGACAAGTATAAAATTCACATGGTGTGTCTGTTCAATTATATGGGTACTTGTATTTTCTGTTGAATAATGAAGAGCTCTGAAAACAAGCTAGATTAATTTGATACAATAAAGCGGTTTTTAATACCGCATAATATTTTAATATTCTCTTACACAGTCTTACCTTACACATTTATTCTTTATCTACTAGTAGGTATAATGAAATACATAATAGGACAAGTAGAAATTATATTTACAAAGCCTTTTATTTGATATGTTGTTGATAGCTCTGGGAAACCATCTCAGGTAATGCAATTATCACCTGGTGGCTTACAAATGATAAGATCATTTGTAAGCCACCAGGTGATAATTATACATAAATAAATCTTTGTTGCTTACACTTTGATTTTCTTGGAATAAATAAAGCCAATGAATACAAAAAAATCCATGAAAAGGGTATTTTATGATTTATTAGAAAGAAAGAAAGAAAGAAAATAAATTTATTTGCAAACACTTACAATAAACTATAAATAAGCAGGTACAATAATGCCTAGTGTTGCAAACCGGACCATGACTCAGCATGGAATTAGTAGCTAGTAAGCGACTAACGCGACTATTAGTAGAACATCCAACAAAGAAACCGGAAAAATACAATCAGCCAGATAAATAATTATGACTACGTGTTTCTTCAGCTAAAGGATGAAGCCGGCGGCATTAGTACCTCTTCAGCGGGCCTAAGATGCGCACCGCGAGATATTTGTCATGTCGTTCTGTCAAAATGTAAGCATTTTGTACCAGTTCAGGAACTATTGCATTATCTGTGGTAATGTTGTCGAGAAACCGCGCATTTGTATTTTCAACTTTTGACATTTCTGCATGACTATTATCTCGTCCTCAGAGAGGTACGACGACTAAGAAGTGTCAAAAGTGTACATTATGGCGCGTTTTGTCGACACCATTAGGTACCACAGATAATGCAATAGTTCCTAAATTGGTACAAAATGCTTACATTTTGACAGAACGACATGACAAATATCTCGCGGTGCGCATCTTAGATCCGCAGGTGTCCTGGTTGCCGGGTAACCGGAGTAAATGTATGAGCGAGCATGCAGGGTAGCTTTCACACGTGCAGCCCGGTCTTACCTATGAATTTATAAAAGTATCTTCAATGTCATCTGTAGCGATAATAAACTCTATGTAAAAGCTAAAAGGATTTAGAGTATGTTGCATTAAGAAAATGTTCTAAATGACAAAACAAGTATGATATTAAAAGGGTCTTTGCCATTTTTATCACATCGTATCGTCATCATTATCTTGTTACAGAATTCTTTTGTGGTGAAAAATGTACATTAAAATGGCTGCTTTTTGCTTTGTGGCTCAAGATAATAATATAAAAGCCGGTTGAGTGCTAGTAGGATTATGTATACCCAGATCCATAGGCATACCTACATACTTTATCTAATCTAAGCAATTGCTAAATACATTCAAAGCTAGACACTCCACTTTTTAGTCACAAACAAACAATAGGTAAGGTTGAGTATGCGTCAACATGGAGAAAACGCGGCGTAGAGGCCTTAGGGCTCCTGCACACTTGACGGAAATTCCGTAACCGATCTTCCGCGGGAGTCAATCCGGCATCATACGATCGTCCACGACGAACGACCGATCTTCCGCGTATAGTGTGCCCGCTATTTGTAATTTATATGCAATAACATGTATTGACGTTCCGTCGGGAAAGGTCCGCGACGGAATTTCTGTTGTCCGCGACGAAATTTACGTCAAGTGTGCAGGAGCTCTTAGTTTGACATTATTATCTTTTGTTTCACGATTATTTTCGATGGTACTGAACAAATATGTATAGTTTGCATAAATGGTTTTTTTCTTTCTCTTTTCTTTCGTTCTTCTTTCTTTCTTTGTTCTTTCCTCTTTCACCTTTCTGTCTTCTTTCTTTCTCCTTTCTTTCTTCTATATTGGCCTATACTACCTATACTAATTTTGATGTACATTGCAGTTCAGCCACGCCAATAGAATTATTCATATAATGCTGAACAGTTCATGTGCCGCGACACTGACGTGCCATGCCTGAAACAACGCCCGTATCAGTCTCCCAGCAGGCTAATTTACGTTTAGTACAAACTCGGCCCCGTGTTTACCAGCCATGAGTTGTGAACTACCCTCATTACAAATTCAAATTTAATACCATGCGGTTTAGGCTGATACTGTAGAGCTAGGGTGATTTGGGCCATTTAAGGTTTTCTAGAAATTAAATTTGGGGCTATTATGACGCCACTATGGGAAATGCACTGCACTCTGGCCAAACTAGATTGTCATCGTATGATGCGGACTTATCGTTGAGTGATTAGGCTGCCCCTTCTTACTCTTTCAGAGAAATCACGCAAAAGTAATCGTGCGTTCTTTTCACTTCCATACAAATTGTGCAGTAAAGAGCCTGCATTAGCTTTATTTTCTGAACACCGTATATGTATAAAAACAATAAGTATCGCTTTCCATACGTGGGTATACTAATAAAAATAGAAATGCTGCCTGAAACTGAATGTGCCATAACCCGAATCTGCTATTGCCAAAATCTGCCCAAAACCAAAGGCAATGAAAGCCTTATGTATTTTACTAATTATTGCAAATTTTGAATTTGTTTACTTCTAATAGCTGTAATTTGAGGTATGCTATATGCACAATGTAATCACCTTTATATTATTACTTGAAGCTATTCGTTCCTTTTCCAGCAACTCGTTGCTACTTCAGCATGCAACGAAAAGTTTCAGCTCAGTAATTATTCCGAGCTAAATACCATAAATGCTCCATTTCAAGTTAATTTTAAACTCACTGCATTTTTGCACTGGTCATTCTACGATCTCATAGTTTGCATAATATGTAATTCAAATTAACAAGTTTATTTCTATCAACATTTTATTTAAGTAGTTAGGTACAATAAGGCTAGCAAAAGTTTGGAATAGTTTTCAACAAAGAAGATATTATTATGTTATTTGCCTTTATATGTTATTTTAGCGTATTACTTCTTGGTTTATGGCTTTGGCAATTTGTTATTACAATTCTACCAGCAAAATGGATCAAGCAAGCTTTTTCGTTCAAAATAAATCCTGACTTGACGAATTAAAATGGGTTACAATACATTTGGATACTGACAGAAAAATTTAAATTTTCCTTTTCGAACATAGAAAATCCGTTTCAGACGTAACTGTGCAATTATAAAACGTTGACCCGACGCGACTTCGGCCTCACAATCTAATAATAAGTTACATTTCCAACGGTATTGATTCGACTACAGCAAACGTTAGCATCAGCAAATTCTATTTTTATTCAGTGAAATTGATGAATAATTTTGATAAATAATTGATTATCAGAACATTCGGTGTTCACGATCCAAATAATGCTATATCGAGCTTGGTTGATATCGAATATTAAAATATAAGAGTATAATACTAATATATAAGACTATAAGAGAAAATAAAATCCAGCAATAGGTAGGTAGACATTGCAAAGCAAGTAATATTTTTTCGAGTAAGTAATACTTCGTCATTGAGTATTCTTACTATAGTAGGTGCCAAATAACACCGCAATACAGGTCATTCACCCACCTTCAAAACGATGTTGCAAAATTCAAATTATGAATGGTAAACACACAGTACTACGAGATTCGAGCGATTACCGTCTTAGCGACAGATTTGTATGGAAAGCGACAGAATTAGCCATTCAACATTTTTGAAGATATAATATAACTATAATATGTAATTATGTAAAATTGCAGAGCTTCAGGGTCGAGAGAATAACAATGCAAAGGTTCAGTAAAAATATCACATTGATCCAATCAAGTTTTCCGACCAAATAATTTATACCAATGCAATTTTTTTGGCTAGAAAACTTGTTTGGATCAATGTGATATTTTTACTGAACCTTTGCACTGTTATTCTCTCGACCCTGAAGGTCTGCAATTTCACATAATAACTTTAAGTTATATTATATCTTCAAAAATGTTGAAATGTGCGAGCGAGAGGGTTGTCTGCCTTATACATACGCCCTAAATCAAATAACTGGAATTATTATTTCAAAACTAAGCAAGAGGTGCACAAAGCAAAGCCTCACCTGGCGAGTTCTAATTGCATTTAGCAAGTTATTCAATGCATGAACATCGCGTTAGGAATTCCAGCTATTCTGTTTTTAGCTCCATCACTTGCATTTTAATACAGCTGGTTCAATCAATTTCCTCTATATGATTATCGCTGATTTCGTGGTTACTGCAGTGTTTTACTAACGGGTTATTTCTTATCTGCCTTTACGCCTTGTGAATACCATTTTACAATTACCTAGAGAAACATGGAATATTTTTGCTAATTTTAAATAAAAAAATATCAAATATATTATTAATTATTAGATGATTCAGAAAATTTATGCTACATCTGGATCTGTGGGATTGAAACCAATATGGTCACTTTCATTCGAACTCCACTGGTATTTAATAAGTGAGCCAGCTTTTTGTTGTAAGCTGTTGCTTTGGTGGTGCAAAATGGCAAGGACCAGTGTTTCTGAACGTATGAAATTCCTTCAACCTTACATATGAATTTGGCAAAGTATTTCCCTTTGACAGGACCACATCGTGTTCTCCATTGTGGTGAAATGTTTTTGATGTGAATGCTATCATTATTGTGGCTGTGTATAAAGTAAATATTATGTAGATATTATAAATGTGATTGTAAGTTTGTTTGTTACGCTTTCACGCAAAAACTACTTAACCGATCATCATGAAACTTTGTACACATATTCTTGGAGGTATTAGAAGTAACATAGGATACTTTTTATACCAGAAAATTAACGGGATCCAATGGGACGCGAAAGAAGTCGCGGGCGGAAGCTAGTACTAAATAAGAGTGCTAATGTTACTTCATTGAGATTATTTGAGCGGTGTTACGTTGTACCACAGATTATATAATACTATACGTTGTACCTACCAGTAAATTTTTTGGCTTTTAATTTATTAATTTGAGAAAAACCTGATTGACTTGACACTAACTTTTTTATTTGACACAAAAACCTGCTCTTTGTACGATTAAGTTCGTCTAGCAGGAAATTATCTGTACATTCCACACTCAAGTTCTAAAATAAGTACTACAGCAGTAACCTAATTTAATAAAGGCGTTCTAATTAGTATGGTACGTGATTATAAAACTAATGAGATTTAATCAAGAGACGAACAGTTTACATGTTGCCCTAATCAAAACGAAACTTTGTGATCATTTACGTGCGAAGCAGGCTACCTAACCTGAGCAGATGTCTAATTTATTTGGTTAAACCTCTTTAAGAACCTTTTCAGAGGTATAAAATCATGCGAGTTTAGCAAGGATTTCCGCTTTCTACAGTGTTGATGGGCCCTATATATAAACTCATAAGTTACTCAAAGTTGTGAATGAAAAGAAACAGCGAAGCGAAGCGAAATGATGCTACCAGTTTCTTTTTTGAACTGGGTTGACACTACAGATTATGGAAAACAAACTACGTTTGTGTGCAAGTAAGCCGATAGACGGAGACTAGCACGGTTGACATTATGCAAACGCAAATGAAAATGACGAAAACTCTATACATTTTGATTAGTCTCTATAAGTTATTGTACAGTGTTGTTTTTATTAAAAACGGGACATTTATCATAGTTTGTGAGATTTTTCTCGATATTTTAGCACAGTTGCATGCGCTATGAACACGATGGAACCTCATTGCAAGTAACTGTAATTAGCAGCCGTCTCTTTTTACTGCGTATTTCCATTTAAAAAGTTAAAAATCATTCACAATAAAAACGCACAACTCTGTGAAGATATCAATTTGCGTTTCCACCGCCAAACCTTGTACACGTTTGACATTATTAATCTTGTACAAATTGTTCTTGATTGTAAAAACAAATCGTTTGTAAAGATTCTGTTGTGAATGTTTTGAGTGGAAACAAAAGTATATAGTGCAGTTACGCACTATATTCTAGTGTGATATTGCAATATCTAGAAATCTATTTTGCTTAATTATAAAAGGTTTGTTACTGACATTACAGTTACACTGCGCGTTAACAATCACGATCTTTAGTTATTCAGCAACTTTACCTTCAAACGTAAAGGAACCTGGTTTACATATAAATACAGTCTCAGTAGCACCAGCTGTGTAGATTTCGTAATAGTTACTTTGTTGGAGTCAAACTAATTTGCATGATACTGCCTGTGTAGAACAAATAAACGAACACTGCAGAGATTGGAGGAAATTGCTGGCAACCGTAATGGTACCTCTGGTTTTACCGATATAATAATTTCTAATGAACGTTTCTAATCATAGAGTTGACGGTTTCGGTGGCACGGTGGGCTCGTCCGACTTAAACACAAGAGGAGCCGGTTTGATTATTGTGACAGGAAAAAAATCGACTGCAGTGCAGATGAGTGTCTTTTTTGTCATTTTTGGAAGAATATTTAAATTCGTATTAAGTAATGGTTGACTGTTTTTTGAACTCTGATTGTGCGTGAATATGTGCTTACGGCCATAGAACTATTTCTAATCCAAGTAGCGTTTCAGTATTCAGGCGTAAACTACTCAAAGTTCATTTTTACCAAACTAAACTTCACTATTTTCTAGTTTGGCAGTTTCTCTAATCTTTGACGTATAGCTAACCAGCCTATCAGCAATCTACATACACCATGCAAATGGTGTAAACATTGATTGGGTTTTGAACTATCGCGTGGAATACTAATCGAAGCCAAAGTTACGCCGTATCTTCGGCACCAAGTTGCCATACCCTAGTTACACCACAACAGGCGTGTTCACACTACAACTGACACGACATTTACAAGATATTGTGGAGAGCTGATCTCATACATTTAAACCGGTATTTACTAGTCAAACACTGATCCGGACTTAAGCATTGTTTTTTGTATGAAAATCTCTACTCAAATCTAAGGTTGAGTAACGATTTCTGTATCAGCATACGGGCCTTAGTAATATGGGGACGCACACCGTGTCGTCGCCAACAACGATATTTTTATTTAAGCAACTGTCGTGACATTTGTGTCGTCCCAATGTGCAATCTCTCAACTTTGTTGATCGATATCCGCACAGAGTCCCGAGTCTGTACATTTGTTTTGACTTTTGACTCGAGTATAGCACACGCAAACGCATTCGCAAAGTGAGAAATTTTGTTGGGAATTGCACAATTCCCAAATCTCCCGCTAGAGACGCTTATCCGGTTTTCATACAAAATTCCTCGCTTGCGAGTCTGGCGCTTTCAAACGCTAGACTCGGGGCTCTGTTAACGGATATTATTTGTTAATCTGTGTTTATCTGTGACTGAAAGTTTCTGAATGGACGGGTTTATAAATGTACTGGATTTATAGTGATTTAGGTCAACTTAACTTTGGCATCAGACGGCTTGGAGCCACCTTACAACCTTCATTCCATTAGTGTAACTTGGTACTACATATTTCTACTAACTTAAAAAAAATTGCGGAAATGTGATGTGAAAACTCAATTATTTCTTCGATGTTTGTTATTTGTTTTCATGTTGAGAACAAATTGGTAAGCAAAAAGAAGTGCAATAAGGTAAACATGAATGGAGGTAGTATTATATATACAAAGTTCTTTTATGTGCGCATGTGTATACAATATTTTTTTTATCGTGAAATATATTATAACTAAGGTGTAAGTAGGTACTCATGAAGTACGACTTGAAAACCAATATCAGCTTAGATTTTCAACATGTCAACAAACAATTTATTGCAGTGGAGCCCCAGTGAAAAATAATAAGCATAAAAGACATAATCGTTCGGTAACTACTTGGCACGGCGCCAGACAAGTTCCTTCAAGTTGCTCCCATCACCAGATTTTATGCATCAGATTCCGCCAGATATTTATTTCCTAAGGCAGATCCTAAATGCAGGAAATAAAGTAAGCTTAAATGTAATTCCTGATCACCCTAAGTTACATTACTAGAGCGACTGACACGCTCACCGCGGCACTGTGACGTCACAGACGCCGCGTCAGTGTCGCTGGGCTCGAATGACGATCCCTAGAATTTCATACATTTGCATAGAACATCGATCTGTCACTCTGTCGCGGCGTCACTGTCGCAGCGCCACTGACGCTATAGACGCTTAGTTCGGAAGGCTACCTTTATTGGGAATAGACACTAGTCGTTAAACTTTTATAACTTTTCGTATTTTGCAGAAGTTACTCCTCTATCATAAAGTGATGTGGGTAAATATTTTGTTTTAGTTATTTTATGTAAAAAGCATGTTTTCGTAGACCGTCTACGGCGTAGCAAGTGCTACGAATTCTACCTTTGAACCTACGAAAACAACAATAAATTAGGACCTCCCAAACCTTTTTTCATACCCTTCGTTGAAGCATTACTTGACATTATTTTTCGTTAGTCACTATCCATTAGGCTAGTATCCCATTAGTCGGGTTCTGACGAACTTTCTGGGTAATTTATTTGAATTGATGACAAATTAGTTCATAGATACCTACCGTACTAGATTTTTGTAAAAATACCTACCAAGCAATGTTTTTATCTATTGAATTCACAACTTGTTAGGATTCTCACCCAATGGTAGTCATCACTGCTTATAACGATGCATCAAGATAATGATGAGAGTAGAAAATGGATTTTTAATGTATTTTACTCTCGAACAACTTTATAATGTTATGCTATATAACTACAATGCCATTTAAACAATATCAAATCAAAATATCTTTATTTCTGTAACAAAATATACAAACCATTTTTACAAGGTTGGGACATTCCTATAAGTAAAAAATATATGTGTTAGAAAAATATCTCAAAATAAAAAAAAAATGTAAAATTTACACAAACATCGTTTTCAAAGCTGGATCCGCTTTTAGAAAGAGGTCGCTTTTACGCTCTGACGGTGTCAAATCGGCTTTTTCAGCCGCCGGATGGAAGCCAGACGGCACACCTCCACTAATCGACACGCATCGTCACTTAACGGGGCCCTATGTTGCGTATCTACTACTTATATGACGGGCGTACCTACAAGGTTCGTTTTATCGGTTAAATAAGAGAATAAGAATCTTTTTGAGGTGTATACTGCGTGACGATGTGGATGGTGGTCGAGGATTGCGTAATTCAAATATCATGAGTGAATTTTAGTTCACACTCAGAAGCGTTTCACAGAGAAAAGATAACCTCAAATTGCCATGTCATGGCATCAAAAACAATAAATAAATATATGAATCCATCGCATTTTTCTTTTTCTTCTTCTTCTCTTTTTTTAAATCTTTTATTTTGTAAGGACTTTGAGTCGCTTAGCGACTATGTCAGCCCTGTTATAACTTACAATGGAATTTCTATCTACAATTAATAGCCTCTGTCCGTCATTTCGATAGATAATATTGGCAGTGTCAAGTGATATATTTGAAATAATATAAGTCGAATCAAGTCCACCATTTTCTCTTCAAAACCTGAAAGCGAATTTTCACACTCAGAGAAACCACATAACACACATGTATTCCTATTGCTCACACTTTATGTTACGACCTAGACGAGTGTTATTGGTTAAAATTCCACCAAAATTAAACCCAAGAATACTCATAATACTCACAATAATACAAGAAAACTATTAAAATAAAAGTGCTAGGCGTTGTTTCGAAAAATAATAAAACTCGTCCCATCGCATTTTCGGTGACTGTTTTAGTTCAAGACAGTGTCGCCTTTATCAATGACATTTGCAAAGTTAAAATGACTCAGTGGCATTTGCATGGTTCGACAATAAAAGAGGAAAGATGTAAAAATCTTAATCTTTTACCTTCAGAATAAGCTTGTCGCTAAAACTGCCTGTTCATAGGAAATCGCGGCAAAAATTACTAAATTGTGAAACAGGAAAATGAGATGACACCGCAAAATAAACGCGATTAAGCCATATTTTAAGCTGTTTCTCATGTTTTTCTCAACTCATGCTGAGGTTTTTGCTCTTTACTTACGGCTGAGCTACGAATAAAAACACAAAAAGTGGTGTGGAATATTTTGAGGGATTACTTTTTGCCTGAAAGTAGGGTGGTTGGCAAATTACAGCGCAAAATTCTACGTAAAATATCTATTTTCTGGTCTTTTCATTACTGCAGTGCTTCAGTAAAAAGTTGAAGTTAAAAATGCATAGTTGCGCAGTTTGGTATTCTGTCACTCATATAAACAATAGTAAAGTACATGCTTTGCTCGTGCTGGTTACATAACAACAAACAATTTAAAAGGTTTAAAGTGCTTAACTTTTGACAGAAGTTGAGAAGCGATTTTAAGTAAATCCATGTCTGTCTGTAGTGAAGCTTAGAGACTATAAGAATTTGCATCGCTATTACATCGTAGTTAATCGCTGCAGAAACACTACAGCAATTTTCACGCGTGGAAAATCAGCCACCGTATAGAGCCCGCTGCAGACTCTGAGAGCTGAATTTCTTTAATTTCTCTTTTATAAAAGATGAACCAGGACGTATCATGGACAACTCCAAGGGTGCTTTTTCGCCAGATCTAAGCTAAGTTACAAGTAAGTAGGCTGGTGTGGTGGCAGATTCAGCCGAGGATAGAGGCGCAAGTTTGCAGGTCTAGATAGGGCCTACACATTTGTGTCTCTCGGGGTCAAGACTATAGGTCCGTGGGGTACCGAGGCCCTCCGGGTTTTTAAAATTCTTTCAGGGCGTCTAGTTGAAGCGACGCATGATCCGAGGGCTGGTGATTATCTAGGCCAGCCTATCAGCATTGCTATTCAGCGCGGCAATGCAGCCAGTGTCTTGCGTACGCTTCCGACTGGTACTGATTTGGACCACTTCAGCTATCTATAAATCGTTTGCAACGGTTTGTAGATGGCTCAACTGTTTCATGTGTATTTTGTAAATATTGTGAATATTGTAAATACTATATTACTTTTAATTTTCTTTAAGTATTGTGAGACTATTATTTATTTTGAATGGATAGTATGAGTCCGTTTTGGCTGGTAAGTCACAAGTTGTGACTGATCCAAAGCAAAGTCAAAGTCAAAAATCTTTTATTCAATAAAATCTCACTGATCACTTTGAATCGTCATTACGTTTTGTAAGCGAGTTCAAAGCTGCTCCAGCAGCAACTCCTCCAGTAGGTAAATACACCAATAGAAGGATGTGTTTGAAATACACGAATAGAATCCCTATTCGTGTATTTCAAACACATCCTTAGCAACGTACCTTAGCTTAGCTAGCCCTGGTGGAAAAGCACCCTAGTAACTATAAAAAGTTTCCTTCTCATGCCCCTCTTAAAGTTCTAGATCCACCAGTACACCGACATGTCCATTACTGGTGCGTTGATTGTCAGTCTTTTTCTTTTTCTTCTCTTAAATAATGGCCTATGTCCGTCATTTCGACAGACAATTGTAGAGTGATGAATTTGAAATAATATAAGTCAAGTTAAGACGGCTGTCGTTTGTTTTGCAGAGAAAATGTTGGATTTTCTCTTCAAAACCTGAAACGAATTTTCAGATTCAGAAAAACCACTTTGCACACATTTATTCCAATGGCTCACACTTTATGTTAAGACCTAAGTATTATTGGTTAAAATTCCACCAAAATTAAACAACAATACTCACACAAAATTGACAAAACTCGAATCCCGATTGTCAGTCACGTAAAGGTTTTATCTATTTAGATAACTTTATTCCAGTCCATCCTCCTTCAAGAGTGAGCAGTAAGTGGTAGTAAATCGAATTAGCAGTTGTAATCGTGATTGACCGAACGCAACCCAAAGGTATATATACTCATAGAGGTCCCAGACGATATCCCTTAGTCAACACGCTTCTCCACTTATCCCGGAAGGAAAAGTTGCGACCGCATATGGACGCAGACAATCGCATTTTATATATTTTTTAAAATATGTATCAGTGGTTATAAAATCACTTCCGAAAACTTCAAAGTACCTATCTATCTATACTATTATAAAACTGTAAAAAAGCCAAAAACTAAAATTAAAGATATGGATAAACTAAATATGCAGATCTACTAAATAAACGATTGTGATTCCGAAAATCAATTTTGTCTATTCATCTGCTTGTTTGTTTGTTCGCAAATCACGCCTAAACTACTGAATCAATTTCAATGAAACTTATACCATTCGGAAGCCCTTTTTTCGGATTGAAACATAGGCTATATTTTATTGAAATGAAAAATGTAGATTCTTAGATACAGCTTGACCTCTCTAAACCAAAAGCCGCCTTTGGCACGAGGTTCATCATTATGCTGGTTGACAGATATTTTGGTGGAAGGTTTCGCACTCAAGGGTATCAGCTAGTTTATTAATATAGATAGATAGATACAAAATACTTTATTGCACACCACAACTAAAAACTAAACATACAGGAAACATAACAACTTAAGTCTATGACATACAATGGGCGGTCTTATCGCTAAACAGCTATCTCTACCAGACAACCTTGAATGGAAAGGGTTGTGTTGTAATCTACCTGGGGTACTTTAATATAAGGATTTTTGAGGTCTTATTACACTCAGAACAAAAAAAAAAGCAGATTTAGTATAATAATATAAATATATAAATAAATATAATGAATATTCACGGACATTTAACACAACGCCTTCGAGTCCCAAACTAAGCAAAGCTTGTACTATGGGAACTAGATGGCTGATAGAATACATATATACTTTTTTTTTGTAAATACATACTTATAATACATAGAAACACCCACAAACAGTGCGGGCACATAGAATATTACTACACATCTGTGCTACTAATACGAATGCAATCGCGTGCAGACGACCTTTCATACTAAAAACGGTTCCACAGTTATCAACCTTGTAAAGCGATTCCATACGAAAAAGTTCAAGCCAAATACAAACGTAGATGCATAACGTAAACGTAATTTGTTACGTTTTATTACGTTCACCATTGTGTGCTGACGTGTCGTGCCGGGTGAGGGCCACTTACCCTAGCAGTAAAAGGTTTTTGTAATAAAACTTTTCTTACATGAATTTAAGGCTTAAATCAAGAGCATTGGCGCACTATGCGCACTATGCGACCTTGGCATTCATAGATAAATAAACATTTGAGGAGAACATGGTAGGATAGATGTCCTCCTACGAAAAGGGAAGATCTTCCACGCCGAGCGACCTTTGGCTCGGGGTCCGAGGACCAATGGATGGTATTCGGTAGTATTACTTATGTTCAAACTCCGTGATAACTTCGTTTGCGCGATCTAGGATATTTCTCATGTTAGTTCTTATGTAGCGAGATAGATGGCGCTACACATTCATGAACATTTCATGCAACGCCCTCTAGTCCCAAACTAAACAAAGCTTGTGCTATGGGAACTAGCTTATCTATAGAGCATGTGACAATCGGTCCGGGCCTCTCCTGTGAATAATGATTACCGAAGATTCGGTAGTGACGTTTGTGCTACACTGCGCACTCTGCGCAGCAACGCTGTGACTTCGAAAGAGCGATGGTCTTCGAGAGACCATCGCTCGAGGCGACCGCGCAGTGTAACACAAAACGTCACTACCGAATCTTCGGAAATCAATATTCGCTGTAGAGGCCCAGTTGCTAAAGCACAATGGAGTCCCAAAATCTTATTAGACACCAAACTTTATTTGCTGATTTTTAGGTTTTTGGTGTATGAAAGTTTATTCGTTTTATTTAAGATTTAAGAAAGCACCGAGTGTGGAGTGATAATATAAAATGAACCTAAATTATTTTGTTGTCATTATCCCCACCAGCCAGGATTAAACATAAGATAAGAGCACGTCCTCATTGGACTTACTCTGTGAGTTAATGCATTGTTATAGGCAGAAGTTACCACTTAACATCAGTTGAGCTATCAGCTTGTTTCATTACTTTTATCATAAAAAAACATGATAGTGGGGAAAACGCCTCATTTTTTTCATAATCCCCACTGTTGGGGACAGCTTAGTGGGGATTATGACAATAAACCGAAGTGGTTATAGGGATTCTAAATGCAAAAAAAAACTATGGATTACAAGTTTTAAAAACCCAAGATAAGACCACGGGGCTAAAAAGACAGGTAAAAAAATAATTAATGACTGTCCCTGTAAACATTACCTCACCAAATATGAAGCGTCTCTCTACGTTCAATTTTAAGCTATCGTTTTATAAGTCTCTACGATCACGCACAGTTATGTGCCATAAACCCTGGTCCAGTTGGAAAATAGCAACATTTCCTGAAGAATTTCACTTCAGTTTACGATCGTACGCGGTCTATTAAAACGCTCTTAGAATCTTTCAGAAACCTTCAGAATGGTTTTATCGCAGTGTTATTGCGGCGTGTTTACTTGTTTATGGTAGGTTTTTGTGTCAATATTATGATAAAGAATTTGGTAAACTACTAATCTGTGACGCCTCAAAATGAACGCCTCAACACAAGCAGACATAGTGCGTTTTATATAGGCATTGTGCTACTTAGACCTTACGCAATTTAGTTAATTTCCTAATCAGACAATAAGCGTTTTAGGTCTTATGCTGCTTTGATGTTTAGCGTTTTAGATGACCCGCTCATGAATGCCAAAAACTAATTCGCGGCCGACCATGGCGAAAATAGAGAGACAAAATTGATGCCTACCTACGGGCCTAAGAGGCGCACCGCGAGATATTTGTCAAATCGTTCTGTCAAAATATAAGCATTTTGTACCAGTGTAGGAAGTATTGCATTATCTGTGGTACCTAATGGTGTCGTCAAAACGCGCCATAATGTACACTTTTGACACTTCTTAGTCGTCGTACCTCTCTGAGGACGAGATAATAGTCGTGCAGAAATGTCAAAAGTTGAAAATTCAAAGGCGCGGTTTCTCGACAACATTACCACAGATAATGTTGTCGAGAAACCGCGCTGCAACCGCTGCAATAGTTCTTAAACTGGTACAAAATGCTTACATTTTGACAGAACGACATGACAAATACCTCGCGGTGCGCATCTTAGGCTCGCTGGAGTAATAGTGTTTAGATGTTTGGGCATTGTTAAGCAAACAGATGATTCCTTGTTCTAGTATGCTGCCTTATCAAAATTAAACACTTGGCCACACATCATATAATACGCTGACAGAGTTTAGTTTTCTACATAATTGGGTTAGGCTGGCCTAACCCCATACTGACCTGTCCCCGATGTTGATTACCGAATAGTTACTACGTCGTCAATTGTCGGTACAACAGCAGACAAAATTATTACTTATGGGTTTTTTAAATCTTGCTACATGTTTGTTCTAAAAACTGTACAGTTTTATAACATACATGTAGCGATTTATCGGTACCGTTCGACCTGTACAGTCTGATCGTAACGATTTCGACGAACACCACGACACCACGTCACCTCATCATGTACCACGCATGCATTCTGTGCGGCGGTGTGGCGGCACGGGCATTACTAGTAGTTCGCCCCGAACTGAGATCTCGTGATGGTCGGAGGTTAATAAAACCCAAACAATTTTTATTGACAATGGTTGTAATAAACTTTGCAAATCGCTTCGAAATCGCCGTCTAGCTAAGTACCAGTCTTACTTGAACTACTAGCTTTAGTATCAGAATGTACAGCAAAAAACAAAAGAACGCAGTAAATAAACGAAATAATATGCCAGCAAATACCCAAATCACAAGTCTTAGCTAAAAATCTCGCACATTTTCCACATTAAGCACCAGCATTTCTAAATCGAATCTACATAAACCACGTTAGCTCTCTCATATGTTATTATCGGTAACAGAATTACCCCGAGGGGGCTATACGGAGCTGTAAAAGCCTGCGATAAAGCTCTTACATACCAGCGCCTGCGGTGCGAAGGACCACTTCACGTGTATTTAGGTAATACTGAACGTACACTCTAAATTATAAAAACCCCGTTGGCGTTCGAAACTCTGATAGACAGTTTTAGTAAGCGTTAGTCATAATCACACAACAATATTTTTTTATGAATGTTGTATTTTTACAATGTATAGGTATGTACTTAGAGAAAAGATAGTTATCCAAAAGTTTTTGGAACCGGTTGGAAGTGTTTTTTTTTAAATCTGCCATAATTGAAAAAAAAATGCCATTGAC
The DNA here is from genome assembly GCA_947507515.1 of Eulithis testata. Classification (NCBI taxonomy): domain Eukaryota; kingdom Metazoa; phylum Arthropoda; class Insecta; order Lepidoptera; family Geometridae; genus Eulithis; species Eulithis testata. The sequence continues at coordinate 9,388,809 of OX382197.1, forward strand.
ATTGTGAATGATGGCTAACATTTGCATGTAAAGTGCATTTCTTTCATCATAAACATTATTTTTCATATATTTTTCTTTTATTCCTATAGCAAAGTACCAATATACTTCCGTAAAATACAAATCATAATATTGGCTCATAAGTTTCTCATTGAAGTTTTAATTAATAACAAAATTTCCGTTTCTCTTAAGTTTATGATGAAATTAGTTAAGGTTAAAGCAATAGCCCGATAAAGTAATTTTGTAGAATTTGCTCGGCCTCTTCTGGGCGTGAAACTTATTTTTGTTAGATACCTTAGAGATATTTTATAAATTAATTTAATTTTTGTTTGGTTATAACTTCTTTATTATCACTACATAGTATAAAACAAAGTCGCTTCCCGCGTCTGTCCTAATGTCTGTATGCTTAGATCTTTAAAACTACACAACGGATTTTGATGCAGTTTTTGTAATAGATAGAGTGATAAAGAGGAAGGTTTATATGATCATCATCATCACTGCATTGCACCCGTGTGGAGCCGGGGCGGGTCGCTAGTTATGTACAAAGCAAATTATTTTGAGATGTCACTAGGTACCTACCTAGTAAAAGTCTAAATTATTGAAAGATTTCTTAATTGATCCCATATTATGTTACAAAGCATAATCACCAAAATAACACATACAATCAGTCCTACCTGTGGTCTTACTATATACAAAACACGACCTAACAAAATATCGTCCACAAAAACATAATTATCGAAACTGCACTGCCATTGTGTATTATTGTCAACACACACTTTTGTTGAGTCGAATAGTAACAACAACTCATTGTCCATTTATTTTTGTAGAACATTGACAGAATAATCTCGTAATGCAACTGCCATAAAAAAAACACAAAGAAACAAGAGATACTTTTAACTCTGGCACCGTTCAAAGGCCAGCCAGGCATGTTCATCTACGATAATCCTATTGCTGCGCGTCCGAACGGAAGGAAATATCGCTTTGTACACCGCTCCATCGCGTGTCCTGAACTAATTCAATTAACATTTACGGCGTCGAGTGGCTAGTGTACGTTGTACGTGCGATTTGCTAACGAGTCGCCGCGTCGTATTCAACCCTGTACCTAGTACAGGGTTGAATACGACGCGGCGATACGATACAGGGTATTAAAGTAACATTATAATACTGGGGGCAATCGTTGTCTCATAAAAACCTGCCAGGTGGCAGGTGTTCTGAACTGTTCTCATACTAAATCACAGGTTTTTGTTACTAAGGGCCGTAAGATCAATAGTGGTTTAAACCACGAAAGTTTAACCTCCAGTCTCCGATTATTTCATAAGATCAACGGTAGTTAATCGACCATCGGTAGCTTAAACTGACAGAGATGACAGTAGATTAATCCATCGATCAAATGTAATCGTAGTTAACGAAACCCATAGTTTAAACTGCTTTTGATTGTACGGCCCTAAATAGTGACATATAGCGCGTTTCAGCGCGTTTTTTTGCCGTCTAAAGCTTCTTGTTTTCGTATATCTGTGGCCACATCGCATGAGCGAAAGCAGTTCAGAGCTTGCAATATGGGGGCTGGTGTCGATGCTGCTATAATATTTATTTGAATCAACCTAATTTGACAGTGCTGAACTTGTCTTAAAGCAGTTTTTGTCGTTTCAGTTTATGAGAAAGGGATGAAAACAATTTGAGTGCTGTCTTCAGTTGGTTTTAAAAATTCAGCAACAGATTCAGCACCAATATCACCATTTTGAAAATTACTTCCTTACGTTAGTTTTGCTATAATAAATAAATGCAAACCAGCTTAAATCCAATAAAACAATAGTTATTTTAATTTTCATAATGTGATCAAAATCTGATACAGCATTGGTCAGCTTGAACATTTGCCTCCTCTATATTGAGATTATCGTACGCGTCAACGGACACCAAAATACAATCTTAATTCAGGGCAGTAAGGTTCACTGTAGTTAAATTAGGACACACGCAGGCTTTCAGTTGACTTGGTCGGAGCGTGAGGGGTTAAACGTCCAGTAATTACTACCGCAGTGGGGTACATAGAAGATCATTGGCAGTGGATCTCTATATAGTTTTCACATGATTGCTTTGGATTATCTGAATGTAAAGTTCCATGCAATGGACTTAATGCTTACTTAGGTAATTACCCAACTAAGTATGGCGAAGCAAAAAGGAGGGGGGGGGGGGTATATTATTATTTGGACCGGTATGTATATGTTTACATCTCTCATATTTGGTAAGTAGGTCCTTTGTTTGTGTGCCTCGTCTTCAACTCGGTCCACATTTACACGTTCTTCCCTCAAATTACTTACCGCCTTAGGGCTTTTCTAGCTACATTATTACCCTAGAGCGCTAATTGGTCACCTTCAAGCCCCATTTGCGGGTAATAAGGACCTACTTACCTCACAATCGATAAATAAAGCAGAGTAGTTAGCTCGGGTGTAAGCATCAATTGCACCCTCGAACTATAGGCCCAATTGATGTCCTTGGCTACTAATCTACTATTATCTGTTCCGTCATAACTTCAAAACTACTCATCAGTTTTGTTTTGTTTATTGTGAGTGAGTAGTTGCTAGTTTTGCATAGCGTTTTTTTTACGAATAGGCTGTGAAAGGTTTAATTTTACACAGTGTTTATATTCAACGGAAAATCCTGGTACCTACTTTAAAAGTCAATACACGTCCGCATTCCTTCATAAATTTATCAAAATACGTGTAATATATGAGGTAGTGTATGCGGAATGAGAATATTGGCTTAGTGCCCGATGCTGGTACGGTAAAATATTACCTCAGGGCAAACAAGCCAGCGCTAAAGGGTCCCAGTGACGGATCATGTTTTGGATTTTCTTTGAAAATATTGGGACCTTTTACATAATATCCATTGCGATTTACCCGTAGGTTATTTCCACGCTCTAGCTCTCAATTTAAATAAGATTTCATCAGAAAACCCGCAAACAATAAGCTTTTTGTCTGTTTACAATACATTTCCCAAAACCAGTTGAGATTACTAATCTGAAAAAGGTCGAATCGCAAACACTTTCAGAGATAAAAACTTTTCAAACCTTATCTAAACCACAAAAATATGCCGCGATAAAAACTTTTCCGCCGCGGAACCAATACCTAAAAGTTTGAAACTGCTTTTGAAGTCAAACCTCAACAGCTGTTTTCACACTGCCACCGAGACGACACCGACACGATATTATGTGCGGAGAGCCTCATATATTTATTAGGCAATTAGTCTGAGCATAAACGGGTCACCGATCTCAGATGCTGGTGTCCTGCGATAGCCACTTTTTATAGTTTCACTTGGTGTAGCGAGTGGCCGCCACCACGGCCACACGTGTGCTGCAAGTCTACAAATAGATGAAAAAGGAAACAAGGACGCCGTCGCAGGCCACTGATGGCTGTGGTCGGTGGGGCGTATGCGCTCAGCTTCAGCAGACGCAGTGCCGCCGCCGATACTTTTCTTCACACCACAGACGCTATCGTGTAAGTCAGTATCGTCGGTATGCAAACGCCCAATCATGTAGTAAATATAGCTACGTCATAATACGTGTAGATTTAATCAACTTCCTTTGTGGGAGTCACGCGACTCGTAACAGGCTTACTAATGGATTTCCTGTCGAGGGGTTCATCCAGCAAACTATATACACAACAGTAGATAGATGGATTTGCATAGTGGCGGATTCAGGATTTCAGTTTGCAAGCATCTCGTTTGGGGAGGAGAGAGGAGAGGCGTGGGTATGGTCTAGCTTTTTATGGATTAAAATTTTCCCTGACAAATCGTAATCCACTTAGGCTAGACTCAGACATATTGGAGGCAGGGGGGATGCTTCAGCTTCTAGCCCCCTCCCCTAGATCCGTTAGTGGACTTCGCGTATTAGACTTCACTTAGTTGTGGTAGCTGTAGAACTTTGCACGGCGTGTTATGTAAATTAGTTTACTTACACTCGCAATATACCTAATAGTTGGCTTGAGAATAGGAAACTTTTCATTGATTTCCAAACTCTAGGGCAAGATTTGACGACAGTCATTGTCATAAAATTTTCTGGATAGATAGACATTAGATACCTATGTATTGGACATTTTTGTCTATCAATTTGTTGCAATTTGTAAAAAAAGAAAATAGTAAACATTTTTTGTAAAGACTTGGTTGATGTCTAAGAAACTGAAATATAAACCCAACGGTGATTTCAAAAGTGTACAAGTACCTAATATCATTGCTCTAATATCTAGTGAGTAAGATAGAAAAGCTATTACTGAAGTGTCTCCAGGGCAAACGGCAGTCTTAATACCACTCGTCTCGGCTCTTACGATTGAGCTCTCTTCGCCGCAATTGTAGTTTGGCACCGCAAAATGCTTTGTAAAATCTTGTCTGCAGAAAATAGATGTTATGTTTCTTATTTACCTAAGAGTTGCATACGATCCCGATAAGTTGACACAAATAAGAACTATGAGTGACATCTCGGATAGTACCTATACCTCTACCTGCACATTATGACCCCCGAACGAAAAACGGAAAGGGTGTTATAAGATTGAGTGCCTTGTGCGTTTGTCTGTCTGTTTGTTTGTGCCCTCGTAGATCTGAAAGAAGGGCTCAGATTTAAATGTGTTTTTTTGTAAGAAAGTAAAATTTGTGATTGTTCTTAGCCATGTTTGGTGAAAATTGGTGAAGTCGCTTCCAAGTTATCAGGATGTCCATCAGCTCCGAAAATCAGTTTTGAGGAATTCCAAGCATAATTGCAGTAGGAAACATTTAGTTCATATCACAGATTATATAATACTATACTTACTAGTAGTTCATACCAAAATATTGATATTTATATACTACAATTTATACTCCAAAGTCTGATGATGTCCCACAATGATTAAGAGGATCTAAAAAGATTTTCATGATTGGAGATTTACAAATTGTAAAATTAACATGTATAAACTTGCGCCCCATAATTCACACTAGAATCTGTATTAACGTGCATATTAGAAACTACGAGTAGGTAACACAAATAGATAACTACTTCAAGACTATGCAAATATTGACTCCCTCGCAGTGCGGAAATTAAACCCGCTTCTCTTGCATCTCAGTCGGTTAATTAGCCACTGCGCCACTTCATGGAAATATTCAAATAATAGTTTTGAAATCTCAAGAATGGATGAAAATGCTATCTTTAAATACCGTACGTACGTCTTGTTAAAGTATGTAGCATTAAGGCGTATGTATAAGGCAGACAACCCTCTCGCTCGCACATTTCAACATTTTTGAAGATATATTATAACAAAATGTAATTATGTGAAATTGAAGAGCTTCAGGGTCGAGAGAATAACAATGGAAAGGTTCAGTAAAAATATCACATTGATCCAAACAAGTTTTCCGACCAAAAAAGGTATACCAATGCGATCAATTAAAGTGCACATTTTTTGGTTAGAAAACTTGTTTGGATCAATGTGATATTTGTACTGAACCTTTGCATTGTTATTCTCACGACCCTGAAGCTCTGCAATTTAACATAAATTACATTTAGTTATATTATATCTTCAAAAATGTTGAAATGTGCGAGCGAGAGGGTTGTCTGCCTTTTACATACGCCTTAATATAATTGCAATATAAACTTACATAGAAGATTGCCAATAACATTATGTAGTTTATACCACAAAATAAATGGTAAAATAGATTTTTTTTTTCTTTCAATATGACGAGTTTTTTTTTATAATTGGTACTGATTTGGCCCAGTTGAGCTATCTATAAATCGTTTGCAACGGTTTGTGCGGTTGTGTAGCTCAACTGTTTCATGTGTATTTTGTAAATACTGTATTAGTGGTAATTTTCTTTATTACTAAAGTTTATTATCAATGAAAAAAAAAACGGGAAAATAAATAAACTCAATATTTGCTTCACACCTGTGGTACGATGAATAGTTGATGCAAATTTTCACGTGTTTCCGCAGTTGAACGTTAATATATACGTCCCGTGCGGTCAGCAAGCGGTATTTTAGTACGACTGTGGTTTGGTACTCGGAAACTTGCTCTCAATTTATGTAGCTGTTTTCACACTGCTTCGATACGACTCCTACACGATATTGCAGAACTCATCTCACACATAGTACTAGACTTTCGATCGATGCGAACACAAGGGTGTTGTCCGTACATGTGTACATGTAGGTACCTAATGATCTTTCTTTTCCAAGGTATAATGGTACAATTTCTTAATATTACTAAAACTAGGAACTTATTGTGTTGCTAGGTCTATATGTTTATAAACATTTAGCAGTAATAAGAAATACAAGTTCATAGATACAAACTACGTCCAGTAAACTTACAATAAAATTTAATTGACAAAGTAATACAATGGGCGGCCACGAACGAATGAGACTGATGACTTTGTCTTATAAAACGCCATAACCTATGCTTATTATTTAAAAGGAAGATAAGTAGGTAATACCACAGATCATATAATACTATATAATACTATTATTTTGTACAATATGTGCCAGCTGTTTCGTCGCAATGCTGTAAAAGTTCAATGAGAAAATGGATTACCGAGGTCGTGGCATTTTAAATACAGGTTATTTTGTTTTTGAACCCTTTTCTTACTGTAAATTTTATGGGTATTATATTTTGAATTATGATTATGATATACTTTTTCTTTTTTATAAGTTTCGGTACTCTAACCCTAAGATTATTAACGTCTGAAATCTATCCAGTTAAAATAGGAACAATAAATCAAGCATTTCTTTTAATTGTTAGGTACTAAGTAATATTGTGTAGTTACAAAAATCTCAGAACACAGTCAAAGACGGACTCCATTAGGCTTTCGATAAAAACTTTCCAAAGAACACTTTTCCTTACAAATTCAGAAATTTGTCCTTGTTAATTTCCCCGAGTTCGCAAACTTTATAACAGGTTAAATTGAAATTCGTTAAGAACCCAAACCTCTTGCGGCCGTAAGTAATAAATAGGCAGTAGAATGGTAGGAAATGCTGCAGAAGTTAGAAGAAATATTTACCACAATTTGCTGGGGGAATCGAACCAATTTCACTTTGTCGGGTTCGACAGTCAACTTTTTATACTCGGGCAACCAACTTTACAATAGGTTTGTAATACTTGCTCTAAAAATTCATGTTTTTAGGGCGTTATTTATTTTTATGATGTTTACATCATTGTAGTTGTAGACATAGGATGGCCCTCAACCTGGTGGACCGACGCCATTGTGGTTTGCAGTATGATAATAGGCTCATAACCGTTCGTACTCATACTTATGGAGTACTAGCTGTCACCCGCGGCTTTGCTCGCGTGGTAGCAGCATACGCATTATTTGGTTATAATCTGTGATCCTTAGTTTAGACCTTTTAGGGTGCGACTTTTCAAAATTCCCTTTTTAGTGCACCTACACTATAATAAGGATACTACCCTCCAAATTTCATACCTCTAGGACTTATAGTTTAGGCGGTGCGTTGATTGTCAGTCAGCTTCAAAAGAGTTTTGTATATTTAGATTATTTATTATTTATTGCAATATTGATAAACCAAATAGTTCACAATAGTAACTTTCTACTTAAACTACGAGTAGATACCAGTAATCAATTACTCTCGCACTTGGCTTGCAACTACAAAGTCATTCATTCTCGCAATCATTAGCGTCAGAACCGAGTCTCGGTAACTAACCAGCAAACAGTCCGTTCTAGAAGCTCCCTTTTTACTCATTTCAATCACATTAATAAACTACTGTCTAAGTTGACACTGTAGCGGAGGTTACTATGGCACATTGTGGATTGTAAAATTCATCATCCAAGAAGATACTTAAAAAATAAAACTCATTTTTGTAATTGTTCAACTATAATTTGAAATCATTTCGTGCGAGAATTGCCATGGTAACTGACACTTTACTACAAATATAGCAAATAAAACGTAGCTAGGAGCGAGGTAAATTTTAATAGGTATATTAGGTATATATGTCGTGTAGTGAAGCAAGTTTGAATATTAAGTACTTTAAGCGAGCAAAGAGTACCTTACCTACTTTGTAGTTACAAGGGAAAAACTAACTTTTGGTAGGGACCTACTTTTGTATGCTCAGCGTACTAAATAATGCAGGAATGAAAGTACACTTATGAAAAAAAGTGCCGCAAGCACGCACAACAAATAGAGAGCGGAATAATGAAGTCGCTTCTCAAATAAATAAATAAAATTTCGCTATAGCTCAGGAACCCTTGTTGGGTAAACACCATTACGGTTTCACCATAAACCCACGATAAGATGAATAGGAGGCCGTAAAATAGATCCAGTGTTATGCTTATCGAATACTAAGGATAACGGCAAGTTTATGCTTTGGGTAACCGTACAGTTAACTTTGCAACACTATAAAATTTTTGATGTAGTTGAAGTTTATCGAAATTAGCGTTTCCAGCTACGTCGTGGTTCAGTAGTCATTGATGTGTATTTAGTGACAAATAATCCATCTATTTATAGGTGACTAGTGTGTAAAAGTCCACACTGAAAAAAATCAACATTTATTCATTTTCAAAGGTTGACCGTATTTTTCGCTTACTTCCTAAACGAGAAGTGTCAACAGTCGACTAGGTACCTATCCTAAAAATATAAACACTAAAGAAAACCTTTTAAAACACCTCCATTCACTCCTAACAAAGGGCTGCAGAGCACGAACACAGCCTGTCGAGATAAACCTATCATTTGTTTCCAAACGGTTTTCCACGATACAATAAGCGCTAGCAAAACTTTCGAGATTTCAACAACAGTGCAAAAATAGTCAATACCTCTGTATCAGGTATTGACAAAGATCTGTCTAGCTATTGTGGATCTGTTTGCGGTAAACACGAGCCACGTGGATGTGATTCGCGACCGATATTGCATGCGGCAGTGACTTCTCACACTGCTACCGGCACGATATTGACTAAGAGCTAATTTCGTACATTTAGCGCTATATGAATTCTGGTGGTTATACTGTGTCGGTGTCGAAACCAATATTTATGTTCAAGCCAATGATATATCGATCGGGTTCGTGTAGTAGGTGTCGATATCATATCAGCGAGTGAGCAATGGGATTATGTTTTACCTTCATATTATTATACGTTTAAATAGCTAATTTAATAATCACTATAGATACAACATTTGAATGCCCTATTCGGATTGGATTCTTTTCTTTTTATTCATTACAGTTTTGGCAAAGCAGTCGTGGTCGTTATGTATTACTTTTATCAATGTCTGTGGCACGCCTCACGATTTCTCGCCACTTCTCTCTATTTATAGTCATCCGGGAGCATTCTTGTAGGTTTCCACCTACCACCGACTTTATCTGGTCGGCCCATCGCATAGGCGATCTGCCACGCGGTCTAGTACCTTCCACCTGTCCCAAAACTACAAGGCGCTCAATCGAGTCAGTGTCTCGCCGTGAAACGTGGCCAAAGTACTTTAGAATTCGACATTGAAGCAAGCGGATTGGATTACCATGACAGAAGTTCTTTGAAGAGCAGAATGATTCATGGTAGCCAATTCACCGTGGTTTCGAAAATTGAGGTTGGTAGGTGATGGAATTACAAATCTCAATACGCCCTAAATTCCTTCAACTTCAGAAAAAAATCTATTGAACGAATACTCGTAAATAGTAAACTGTATCTAAATTGAATGCCAATAAGACTCTTCGTGTGCTTCAGCTGTAGGTAATTTGATTTCACAGAGCGCTGAGCATTTTTTCTGTGACGCAGGTAATTTTACTCGTTTAGCTTGAAAACCTTTGTTAGGAAAATACTTTCAATAATACAATGACATCAATGTAACAAAAATATACTCTCAGGTAATATTTTTGAAAGTGAAAAGGTAACTTATCTACCTTTCTGTAAGTTCTTCGACGTTCTGCGTGGTCACTATTTGGATGGGTGACCGCTAGTGGCTTTCGTGCTTTGGAAGGAAGTTAAACTGTCAGTCCCGGCTCTCGGAGGCCTAAAAGCTTCGTCCCAGAGTTGGCTTAGTTTGTTTGATACCACTGCAACAATTCCATGCGATAAAAATTGCACGTTCCAAATGTTTTACTCAGAAAGAAGCATTGAGATTTTGTGCAGAAAACTTGACAGTAACAAAGAGAGCTAACGAGCACTCCGTCCCGCACAAAATCTTCGTAACAATGGACTTGACGCGATTGGGATGTTCTCCTATTTTATAGAGTTGCATTGTTTTTGAGGAAATTCATTGCATTTTCGTATGTGAGCTAAAACACATTCCTTTTAGCTCAAAAAAATTACGTAAATGAATACCTTTTTTAAAGTGAAACTTCTAATGCGACTTCCAACAAGTGCGTTAAACGTTTAACGCTCCTGGGGAGGGGGAATAGAAAGAGACAGAGCGAGAGTGAATGCGTGGCACTCGAAGTTTCGCGTAGGGACTCCACGCACTATTTTTCCTTACAATACAAGGAACAGTTTCAGCCTCCGCAGGTGCCTTGGAAAATAATGTTCGTATATTATTTATACCTATATTATTTAGGTTATTATAATGCACTCGACAGTAAAAAATAAAAACTTGAATATCTTTTATTGAAATTATACAAGCCAATAATGCCAACAATTACTTGTATTGAATGTCTATCAAACACAATTTATTTAATTTAATTAGTAATTTCCACGATATGCATGTTTTTATAGATAACCTTAAATTTTTACAATCAGAATTCAAACCCGCGCGCCCGTGGATCGAACCCGACAAACAAACAACCCGCTATTCTGCCTCACAAACCCCCAACTTTTGGTATCCGTTACACTAAAAGCTCTCTCTTTGATTGCTGCATGATACATCAGTATCTCGCGGTACCACTTGGAGTCTGTGGGATGTACCACTTAAAAGTACTGCCTTGATTGCAGAGACACGCGATATAATGTTGCGATGTATTAGTTTTGAGAACTGAGAACTACATAAAACTTTTTTTGGAGGTTTATGTGACGCATGACGCAACTACTTGACACAACTAGTTGTAGATATTGTGTATTTTTATCCTAATTCTATGGGATATTGGTCGGGTGATAGTAACTGGTAGTAACCTGGAATATAAGTAACATAAGTAATTAAGAAAAACTAATAAATAAGCTCTAAAGTTCATACTTTCTTACTATTGAAGTGAAAACTTTCTATCTTTCTATTCTTTAGCACCGTTGTGATTTGAAAGTCGATGAAACGAAAATGAAACGAAAGAGCGCAAGTAAAAAGAGACATAGCCGTAATTTCAACCATCGCAGCAGAGCTACTGTTGGCCGAACAGTGATACCGTTGGACTGCGGTCAGACCAACAACGAGAGCAAGTTCAAATCCAAAACGACATTATAAGCTTTTTACAACTTTTTATATCTAGTTCTGATTTAAGCAACATGAGCATAGAACCTTTTCTAACTAAATAAGTACTGCATATTGGTTAAGTACATAAAAATAAATACTGAATTAATTTCACATGAATTAAACTCGGAGCGAGAGTGTTTTTGAAGGTTTCACTTCTACCACGTGTGAATTTTACACAAGTTGTTTTTTTTTTCTATAAGTATCATTTTATTCAAAAGTAAATTCTGAAATAATTTTTTCTCGCCTACCTTACATCGCATGTTACTGTGGTATAACTTCCCTTTCATTTGTATCACGTATAGGATGGAACGTACCACTTACAATCGGTGTGTGTGTGTACGCCACTTCGCAACGAAAGGGCTCTACAGTTGATGCATTTCAGTGCTTGTGCGGACCCTTCTGTCCTTTACGTTTGTTTTTCTGTTTTTGTTGAAACATTGTAGTCAGGTTTACTTGGAATTTGGACAAGCTTACTCGTAAATAATTCTGTATAGATTTATGCACTACTTTTATTACGAAATAGATACACGTTTTTTTATTGACCAGTAGAGCTATCTATAAATTGTTTGCAACTGTCACATGTGTATTTTGTAAATATTGTGAATATTGTAAATACTGTATTCATCAATAGTTAATAATTAATTTTGTATCAGTTTTATAAATATTGAGTATTTTTTTTATTAGCCAGAGGAATTATTCAAAATTCTGACTAATCTTTTAAGCCTTGTTGATATTTTTAAGTAGGTGCTTACCTAAAGTAAAACTTTGGACGAATAAACACACTTTCACTGATATATACAGGCTTATACAGGGTTTACCTGTATAAGCACACAAAGAACGCACACTAAATAGTAATTACTAAGCAGCTCTATGAAACCACCTGCGTACAAAATTCTAATTTCTAAAGATCCTGTATAAAAGTTCATTTGCCATTTAAAATTTGCCGTTCAAACAGCACATTTTGATAACACCTCACTTTTTGTTCATGCAAACAGTTATCTCGGTATTGGTCCGTGACCCGGCACAAGGGAGCTGGTAATGAGGATCTCTGCAATTGCGTTGAACACACACATTTTGTGTTCGTGTGTAGGGAAATTGAGCGTGTACTATAAGGTACTTACTACACTGCCGAAAATGTTTGCTAATAAATTTGTAATGGCTTTTGTCGACAACTTTTCGATGTAAAGTGAGATTTAGTGGTAAAGCTCGTGGTTTTGCTGCCCATGTGGTGATCTAGTTCACAGTCATTATTTCTGTTTGTCACAATTCTATTTTTAACTTCTATTTCGTCTCAGTAGTTTAGTGTTACAGATTATCGCTTTTGGATGAGTCCAATCAAAAATTGTAACGTCCAATATCTCGCTTATATGAAAATATAGGTACGTTGATAATTTCCGGTAACACTGCTCGTTCCCTGCCTCATTGTCCCATATTTATTGTTTGGCCAATCAGCTTGAAAGCTGTCGTAAGACTAGGAAACTCCCGCTACTTTATCGTTGTGCAACTCAGCGGAACAAAAACTTTGCCATAGTGCCTCCCTATTCTTGAGACGCCACGGCATCAGTGCACAGAGCAAAGACACAGAAGTAGTGAAACATTGTAGATTATTGCCAAAGTTCAGTTTCAAAGATTTCATCTCGTTTGAATAAAAAAAGCTACACATTCAGCTTCCAATTCCAAACATTTTTCGTATTTTCTATTCTATTTCAGAACTTTTGACAACTCACACATTGGTTCAAGATTTTTCGTCTACGTACGCATAGAAAAGCCGCACGACAAATTGAATCACTTTATTTCGACAACAAAAAAAATGTTTGTGTACGTAAAGAGTGAATCCCACCTGCAATTACGTGAACTTGCAAGAATAGCGCTCCCTGTTGTTTGTTCTGGACAGAAAAAGCGTTTTTTTTATTTATGCCCCGAATTATTATGGTGATTGCGTCATATTTTGCAGTTACGCCGTTTTATGCGTCTAGCGATACTTACGTTACTTCCCTACTTTGTATTGAGAGAGATATCGCTAGTGGGACAAAAAAATAACTCTGGTTGCTTAATATGACAGCGGAGTTCATGAACTACCTTTGGATTAGCCTTTGATTTCGTTCGTGCGAAAACTATATCGATTTTGGTAAACTGACCCTATTTGGTACAGAAACTGTAGTAGATATCTGACCCAGCATCGTAGTTAAGAAAGTTTTAATCTAATTGTGTGAGCGTACTTCGATATTGGTTTGAGCTTTGGAAAATAAAGTTTTAAATGACATTCAGACCTAACCACCCGGAAACGTACTTGCCTACATAAAGTCTTATACAAGAGCAAAAAGAGAGAATGCCGTCAAAGGGACGAAAGTGATAGAAGCATAATTTCGAGAACAGCCGAGCTTTTTTTGTAATATATATTACCAAGATTCTCAGTCATTTTTTTGTCAACAGGCTGCAATAGAACCTACTACGGAGACATCGGCAGGACTTACGAGGTGGAGCTGCACCGACCTAGAGAAGACCTTGTTCCGTATGTGTGCCTGCTCACCATCACTGCTGCTGGCGGGGTGCATGGAGACCTGGTGCAGGTCAGTGGATATTTAGAACAAGAGGTCAACAAAGTGTGGTCTATACGAGCTTGTCAGAGAGAAGTTAGAACATTCTAATTACTTAGGTACCTACTAAATATTTCTCCTGCAGTTTTATATCTGCTCTACAGTAAAATTAGCTAGCCAACTTCAAGTAGGTATGTATATAGATTTTCTAGGTGAACTTACTTTTATATATTTTTTTTTTAAAGAGATGTCCTACCTTTTTTGTGTGATCTAGGTCTTTGGTCCTTCCTAAACCAGAAATTGGGCAGGTATGGCTCATATAATCGTAATTTTATTGTACGTTACCTTCGAACACTTGAGATGCAGCGAACATTACATTAACAAACTGACTCGATATTTCAAAATCATTTTCCGGACTATTCGCTGGATAAAAATATGAAGCGTAATATAATCCTGCAGACCGGCGCGGCTAACATGAAAAATGCTCTGTCAGGGCTCCCGTTCCACACCTTTGAGATATGACACAATAACTTGCCCTGCGCTTTGAGGGTCGTAATGCCAGATATGACTTTTTACGTTCGGATATTTTGTAAAGTGCACGATTAAATTATAGAGAAAAAAATCAGAAAAACAGTTTCAAATAGTTTCAAGCACACCTATCAGTCTACTACTATATTAGGTAGGTAAGTATAGTGAGACTGTGAGACATGAAATTCGTAGTCGATATTTGAAAATATTTACTAAAAATCCAGCAGAAAATAGAATCCAACTAGCCACTGACAGCCGTATTTCATTCTAGAGGTGTGCAATAGGTTTTCTCAATCTTTTCCTCAAATTGAGCATTTTCAACGTAATTGTTGTTTTATTTGATTTTAGTCTTGTTTAGTTTGTGCGATTTGAAATATTCTTACTAAGAGTACTCGTGGCGAGTTATGGTTTTGCTCTTGAATTTCGAAAATCGAGAATTGGATTCACTGTTTTTGTATGGAAGAAGAGGTCCTCGATTCACTCGCTAGGGGTGTTTATCGGCCACACAAAACGAGCATTCGAACTCTGTAGAAGCATGTATAAAACATTGGCTTACCCAAAAGAGAAAGAATTAATAATTGTTCCAACTTTTTGCAGCATTTGTTTCGAGTTTCCCATTAATTATCATCTGTGCAGTTTAATTTCACAGTCGTCTGTTCCCCGCCTTATAATTTGCATGTAATTAGACACTGTCATTACTTTTCGAACAAGAGTTTTTTTCCTCTCGTTTCTCGCGTTAATTCCAATTTGTTGGGAGAAAACAATTCTCAAAGAAGGAATCTCACTTTGTAGTGTTACGTGCTAATAAAAAGCTACTCGTATTGTAGATAAAGCTTTTGAAACCAGTAGAAAATGCAGTTGTCATTATTATAGTGATGTCTAACACTAGTATAGTATTATTATGATCTATGATGTGCTCTTGGTAAGCTTTCAATCTAATCTAGGTAATTTGCACAAAAATAACTGAGTTGGTAGGTGTCTATAGCCTTTGAGATGTGATCATCTAAACAATAATTTGCAAACTAGTATACTACTAATGCTACAAAACAAAAACAAACATTTCGTTACTACCGAATATTCTGTTACTGCGCCACAGTGTGATTTAATTCCAGAACGTAATCCACTTAAACCGTTTCATTTAATCCTAATAAATCCGAAGTGATGCAAGTAGAGTGGATTCGATTTTTATAGTGATTGTATTATTTGCGTGCTCTGTAATAACAATATTATAATTATTTTGGTCTAAAATCGGGTACAAAGTTCGTTTATTCAATTCGAGGTCGTACCTATACATTTTTATGAGTTGTCACTTTAAAATTAGGTACCTACCTATTAGGACACTGTGGGTAGAGTAACCAACTTATCATGTCACTCACTTCAATCGCCGCAGTCTCTGTGCGGCACTGACATGGTTGGTGCGATGGCGCAGCGAAGTAGGTCAGCGGACCACGCAGTGACCGGAAAACCTTTATATTTTTACCCTTGATGACAGTCGATATGCTTAGGGTTGGTGCTTGTTTGTGAACCATTGAGTTTTGAATGCAAGTTTTATCAGCTTATCCACTGGGCTCATTCCAGTTATTCCCTGCGTGTTTCCTCTGCAAAGGAGATTTCGGGAGTTTTTGTGCAAAAAACCCTTAGCAACCCGTGTGACGCAGGGAACAATTGCTGGAAATATGCCTTTTACGTATAGATTTCTAGAAACATTTTCGACTTTTGTTTTCGATCATGCAAGATACAGTTGAGTGTAATAGGAGGTTCTTACAAAGAAGTAGTGTTACTATGAAAAATGCTCCATTAATATACTTCTGTTGCTTAAAATTCATCATTGTTCGATATTTTTGTTGTGTTAATCGCTTCAGCTATTCCAGATAATAGACAATCCAAATCCTGAGTAAAATCCTACAAATGTAAAAAACTAAATTAAAATAAAAAGATGGCAACGGCGGTGGTAGAGCTAAGTAAAAGGTTTTCTTTACTCCTTTGAAGAAAATTCGATAGAAAATACGGGCAGGTTTGTGTCTTCAATTTTTCTTCACACTTTTAGGGAATCAGTGAAAAAGTTTTACGTTCGTAAACCTTTAAATGGGGAAAACTTCGTTGGAAGCACTCGTGCAAAGGTACCTTAGCATTAAGTAGGAAGTTTTTTTTAATAAAAATTTTCTTTTTAACTGCAAGTTTTTTTTTACACATCAATATCTTTAACCTTACCTTAGCATCATTGCATCACAAAATCTTTTTTTCCTGTTTATTTGTGGCTATCTATCACAATTTCTCAACGCCCTTTACACTACTCTCAGAATAGTACCTCATGCTCTAGTGTCATCAATGCCCTAGCACTATCTACCAGAAACTAGTGCTAACCCATTTTCCCCTACCAGTAGCCAGAAGAGCTTACGTAAATTAATTCGTGACTTTTTCCCTCAAAAAGGGTCTTTAGTGTTCCTCAGTGACTTTTACCTCGACCCAAGTTATTTTCGACTTGATTGGTTGACTTGGTGTGGACTTGCACCTCAACTTTCCTTTCGATCCGAAAGTCGTGGGTTCGAATACCGGCCGTGCATCAATGAATTTTTTGTTTCGGAAAAATATGCGCATCAACACGAGCTCAACGGTGAAGGAAAACATCGTGAGGAAATCCGCGGCTTAGCTCCGCACGTATTGACCTTGTCTTTCCAGTGGATATGGCTGACTTAGCTGAGAGGATGGTATAGGTGCTGGGCAAGCCTACTCCATCTAAAACATTGTCCCAGGCACTACAGTGTCCCGTTAAGTGTAGGCATAGGTTGCCTCCTGCTGTATAAATCATCTTCAATAGATGTAAAGGCCTATTATGATTGGTTATGGTTACCCTAGTTATGTTCCTGAACGTCAAAATAGAAGCTAAGCTAAGTCCTCTAGAACAGTATGGAAACCAAGTCCCACCCATACAAAACAGTCTGAAGTTAGCTCTAATCAAATTGCAAGTTCACTTTGGAAACTGAACCAGACGTAAGTCACCCGAAGCCACAACCCGAAGCAGTTGGTTGGTTTCCGTGTCGCACTAACAAATAGTCTAAAAGTCGACGATGAATTTATTACAGGACATGTTTAAAAAATATGCTCACTTTATTACAAATATTTATTTACTAGGTGTGTCCGCGACTTCGTCCGCGTGGAAAAGGGTCTTTTGGGTAGCATTTTTAATTACTTCCATACAACTTTTCATCCCCCCCTTTCAACCCCCTTACAACCCTTTTTTCGCATTAAAAAGTAGCCTATGTCCTTTCTCAGGCTCCAGACTATCTGTATACCAAATTTCATTTAAATCAGTTCAGTAGTTTTGGCGTGAAAGCGAGACAGACAGAGTTACTTTCGCATTTATAATATTAGTAGGATTACTATACAGTTTTAACGTATTATATAATCTGTGACAGTAATAAATAACGGTCGTGGGTTTGATATTTCAAAGCCTAGTATTTCATTGAAATCTAAATTGAGATCAAGTGAAAAATTACGTACTTAGGTATGTGTTTTAAAAATTTACGCGAGTAACAGGTATGCTATAAATAATATACCCGCAAAAAAATCCACAAATACTTTGTCACTAAATAGTATAAAGCAAAGTCGCTTCCCGCGTCTGTCCTAACGTCTGTATGTAGATATGTATGCTTAGATCTTTAAAACCACACAACGGATTTTGATGCAGTTTATAGATAGAGTGATTCAAGAGGAAGGTTTATACATATGTATCATCCATGCGAAACCGGGGCGGGTCGCTAGTTATTAATAAATTCCATGTAAACTTGGAATACATACACCGTGTTTGGTCTCTTTCGATCGAATATGCTTGTCAATACAAAAGACAAAATACGGTGTAACTATTTCACCTACATCGAGTTTTACTGAAAACAGAGTACATGCGCACTTTACATTTAGCTCTTGCACTATCATGATTTTCAGCTTGGTCGCCTTAGCAAATGGACCGAACATCCAAGGGAGCCATCTGTCTCCTCTACTTTATAGTCGTGTTTTGAAGAATATGCCCTTCAAGATGCTTCCAAGCGTACTCCGAATGCCAATAACGGAGATTGTTTGCTTTCCGACCCTTCGATCATTTTGTTTTACGGTGTGGCCGCTATTTTATGTCACGGTGACCGTAATAACGTAGCTGTTTTTATCATAAAACATTTCCTCGCGCCTTTGCCCGCCTTGGGGATAAGTCTGTAAGTAATGAGTAGAGTACACTGCATATTTCAAAAACTCCGATATGCTTATCGAGATTTTTTCATATCTCTTGACAGAATTATTATTTTGGTATGCTGCTGTTTATTTTCATGTTACTCTTTCAACTGTTTCACAAACACAAAAATGTTGTGTTTTTGTTATAATACAATTAAATTAGAAAATCAGGTTGGTTTTAGCAAATAGGTATCTAGATAACCTCTGTTCACGAACATTAGGCTGGTAGCATTTTACGCACCGTTATTGAACTTTTATAGAAGCTTTATCGCTACTTTACTGTTTCAATAAAAAACCAGATTCATTGTTGTCATTATATACGTTTACTTTGTTGGTGTGTTTTGAATCTTACTACTTATTTTCGCTTGCTTTGCTAGTTATTCTACTGATAGTACCTACAAATTATACAAATTTTGTATCTCTAGTACCACCACAGAATAATAGTTGGTACTACCAGTAGTTCTCGTGTTCTTATAACAGACAGTACTCGGCTATAGATTTTATTCCATTCACATAAATACCAATTTCACTAAGCCTTTCTATCAGTTCAAGTTATCTATTTTATCCTTAGAGAACTAATAAATAAAATACCTACCTGAGAACGGGACATTGAGTAGTAGGACATAGTAATTATAAGTGGTAATTTTAATTTGTGGTCTTATACCGCCGAAACGGTTGAAATAACTCACTGAATAAATAAACACCACACGAATTCAGCTAACTTTTCTCAACTAGCACCAGTTTCTGACAATATCAGTATTTAAGGAGCTTAGAACAAACGTAGGTGTATTGAAAACTACCCCCATAGTATCTAGTATCTTCGTAAATAAGGGGTTGGTTATCTGAGACAATACAACCTGAAAATATTTTAAGCTTTTGCTTGATAAAAATCTCTGCAACTTTTAGACAATTTAGCACACCACATGGGCGTCAACTATGAAAAACAATAAGCGAAGATTCGCTGGTAACATTTCGATTACACTGCATAGTTGCTATTTGTATATTGTGCGCGGTCTTTGGAAATTGGCTACACAGCTACGCAGTATAAATAAAAATGACGAAGCAATTCTTTGTTCACCATCTTTCGTAACACCCAGTCGTTAGTGTTTAGCCGTAGACAAGTGAGATTGAATTATTCAGTGCCCAAGAGATTCACGCTTTCGGTGATAGATTAAGCCAAAACTTTGCTCTACCGGGACATGTTTAAGTTTTAATCTTATCAATTTACATCAAGAATAGTTTGGTGTAATTGAATTTACCGTAAAATCCGCGATCGGAAAACTTTTACACTGCCCTGTCTCACACTAGTGTGAAGGCACAGATCATCGTCATCATCAATCGTCATCAATATACATAAAACTCTTTTGAAGCTGACTTAGAATCAACGCACAGCCTAAACCATAAGTCCTAGAGGTATTAAACTTGGAGGGTAGTATCCTTATGGTGTAGGGGTGCACTAAGAAAGAAATTTTGAATAATCACACTTTAAAGGGTCTATTTAGAACGCGAGCAAAGCCGCGGGTAATAATATGTGAAGGTTAGGAGTAGAATGATTAATTGCATGTTGTGATGTCCTATAATTAGGGAAACACTTAGATTTAAGCCCTTTGTTTTTATAAATTGTATTTTCATATTATTATGTTCTCTTTGTTGGATACCCGTACCACAGATTATATAATACCCGTTTTTTATGCCAAGGTGGTGCCTTCGGTATTCATCATTATATTTTTTATGTCTAACTAAAGATATACATTATTTTATCACTGTTAACTGTTTTTATTCTTGTAAATTATATCGATTGAATTGTTACTTACGTTACTTTAATACTGTGATATTTTTTCTACAAAATCAATCTAGAAACAAAGTTTAAAAATATCCTCTCAGCTTGCAAAAGTTTGCGTAAAGCTCGCACATAAGAGATTGCAATTTTGCAAACCTTTGACGAGCGCTTCTGAAGTATTCTTACTATCATTGCATCAAAATTCTTCACGTGCAACTCGCGCACGAAGAGTTGGTGCGCTTAGAACTCGAGTTTTACCCAGTAGTTTGGATTGCAAGTTCGTCGGATTAAGTTTCAAAGTGGCAGTAAGCAAGGCACATAGCTGAAGAGACGATTGTTTGTTGCAGCAGAATTAGATTTTAAACTACAGCCCCCATCACTGACAAAAAAATCTATAGTAAAAGCTGGTTGCATGGAGCCTCAGTAGAGAAATACTTAATAGTGAAGTCTCTTAAGCTAAAATAAAAAAATATAGAGCCGGTGGGTACCTTACATAATATTATCACGAACAATTTACAGTTTTACAGTTTAATTTACAGTGGTAGTCCACAAGAATCCAGAATAGATCTAGTAGTTCTTCTGTATGTTACATTATGAATGTAACACAGCCGATAATAAAAACCAATAAAAACACTGCACACCTCAAGGGAAAAACTAAACAAAAAATCTGTGCGGTCGTAAAAACAAATGTGTTCAAAAAGTACGTCATGTACAATAATGTACATATTTAAAGTAGCAGCAATGCGCTGAGCGAGGCTAATCCAGGGCATAAATTAACGAAATCCCATGAGACGGAGAGCACTGACACCGACAACAGAACTTCTGCCGGGAAACACACATGTCGTGTCGGGAATATTCAGCAAAGCCAAGTTATGTTGATTCCGGGTTTTAAATTGTATTTGAAAAAAAAAGATATTGTTGTTGGTGATGGTGAAGAACGGTTTTTTGCTAAACCTTGCAAATTAAATAATCAAATGAAGTTAATTACCGTTCAGTGAGCACTCGACATTAAAAACAATTATGTTTATGTACCTACATTGTATGTTAAATTAACTTAACTCACTTTGTACTTTTATTTATTCCAGGATATAAATACCTGCTGAGTAATAAACTTATTTATCTTTTTGTGTACCTACTAGATTATTAGAACATAACTTACAGCATCAAGTTTAGTGATTCTATGCTAGAAAAATTATGACAAAGTCGTATCTATAGTACTATAGTAGGTGCCAAATAACACCGCAATACAGGTCATTAACCCACCTTCACCTCGATGTTGCAAAATTCTATTTATGAATGCTAGGCTAGTATTTCATACAGTAATTAAATAGATGAATGAATGAATGAATGAATGAAAACGCTTTATTGTACATAAATAACACCGAAACATATTCCTATGATATAAACAAAACAGGTTACATTAAATGTACAATGGGCGGCCTTATCGCTCAATAGCGATCTCTTCCAGGCAACCTTTGGATGGAGAGGATTTGAATAAATTTAGAGAAGGGGGTCGGGTTGCTAATAAAAGAAATTTCGTGATTTAGTAAATACATATTATATAATATACGTATATATACATAACATGCTATGCATAATATAATCCATATACAATTCCAAAAACTAATATACCTATTTAAATATAATTAAAAAACATATATACAATATATATATGTATATATAATAACTAACTTAAACAGAGAAATTATATAATAATCCAACATAATATATGAATAATCCTGTATTAACATAAAGATGATCAATAACAATACCTAGGACAATTTCGAAAGATAATAGCTCTTCACTCAAGCTTTGAATATTGCAAGGGATGCAGCCTTTTTAATAGAGATCGGTAGTTTATTCCAGAGGCGTACGGCTTGAACCGTAAAGGAATTGTCGAAGAAACTAGTTCTGTGAACGGGAGTTATTAACAAAAGATTTTCAAATGACCGAAGAGGACGGGCGTTAGAACAATGGAGAAATTCAAAACGCTCCTTCAAGTAACAAGGAGTGGAAGGGTTATGGAGAATGTTATAGAGGAGTGAAAGAATGTGACTATGCCGACGAAGACGAATAGGAAGCCAATTCAGCTTGGCACGAAATTCGGAGACATGATCAAATTTGCGTAATCCGAATATGAATCTGATGCAGAAGTTTTGGAGCCGCTCTAGTTTGCTGAGTTGGTCTTCCGTGAGGTCAAGGTAGCTAGCGTCGGCATAGTCAAGGACTGGTAGAAGAAGAGATTGGGCGAGCGCAATTTTAGTAGCAGTGGGTAAGAAATTGCGCAGTCGTCGAAGTGAGCCACCGGATGCAAACATTCTCCTACTTACAGATTCCATCTGTTGTCCCCATGACATGCTGCTGTCTATAAATACGCCTAAATTCTTGACATGTTTACTATATGGGATAACTACGTTGTCAAATAATACTTGAGGGAGAGTTGCCCAGTCAATTTTCGTCAGCGTACGCGAGCTTCCAAGTATAATAGTCTGGGTTTTTGACGGGTTAACTTTGAGACCGTAGGCTATACTCCAATCTTGAATTTGTCTAAGGTTGACGTTTGTACGACGAATAGCATCGGCTAGGTTGTCCAGTGAATCTTGCGTATAAATTTGGAGATCATCTGCAGATGAAGAGTGCAAAATGAAGAGGAGATAAAACTCCACCTTGCGGGACACCGGCAGATGTGTCACACCAAGTTGAGAAGGTGTCGTCAACGCGAATCCGCTGCCGACGCCCATAGATGTTCATTTCAAGTTTTCCGAATAAATTGAAGTGGGTTCCGAAATTAAATAATTTCTTCAGTGGAATGAAGTATCAATCTCGAGTAGTTAGAGATGTAAGTAAGGCTCTCAAAGAGGTTAATATCCAGTTGCGGATTCAGGACTTCGGTTTGGGAAGGTCTTGACCCAGGATAAGAGTTTGGGGGGACTTCGTGCATCTTATTATGGTTCTCCCTGACAAATCTTGGTCTACACAACTTCAACTTCTTGGTTTGTGGCTTTTGTGGCTACTTGTCAATATTCTGCCAGTGTCAAGTTCGCTAATGCTAGTGTCATAAAAATAAGGGGAGTGCGGATAAGAATATGGTCAGTGTACAAAGGAGGCCAAGGAGGGGAGCTCCTTGGATCCACTACTATCAATATCAAATGCTCTCATCGAAGTTGTCATGCGGCGCGTATCATCTTATTTCCCATTTGATAGGAATTATTCAGTAAAACACTGAGAAGAGAGTCTTGTTCCATTTTGCAATAAACAATTATATAAAATAGCATTGCTATTCAGCGCGGCAATGCAGCTAGTGTCTTAGGCACGCTTCCGATTGGTACTGATTTGGACCAGTTGAGCTATCTATAAATCGTTTGCAAGGGTTGGTAGATAGCTCAACTGTTTTATGTGCATTTTGTAAATATTGTGAACATTGTAAATACTGTATTAGTTGTAATTTTCTTTATAAACAATTGTATTTGTATGCTACGAATTTTGTTTGCACCCTACGAAAAAAATCATAGTTTGTTCCTTCCTATTACCATACTAACACATAAAGTTCATATCCACCAAGTTACAGAAAGTTGAAAAGTAATTGATCGTTTTCAAGGTAATTGATTATTCTGACCCGTCCTCAATTGGTGTTGGCAGGTATTGGAGTACACTGAGCGATGATACTCATCAATAAAACATCTGGATTCCACGTCGATGCAATTTCATTACTTGTACACGAACAGACGTGTGGATCGACAGATAAACGTAAATAATCGTGGTACCTGCTCAATGAAATTTTTACGTTCGAAGTCTATGCGTTTGGCTCCAAAATACTAGCCCTCTTGGCAAGTTCATATTCTTCATTCGCTATAGAAGAACTAAGTATTAAAAACAATAAAAACCATCAAATTGGTGTTTCTATATAATATAAGTATATATTTACAAAAAAAAATGTACTTATGTAAGTACATTTTTTTTTGTAAAAAATGATGGTTTTTATTGTTTTTAATACTTAGTTCTTCTATAGCGAATGAAGAATATGAACTTGCCAAGAGGGCTAGTATTTTGGAGCCAAACGCATAGAGCCAAACGCATAGACTAGAATACATAATTCTATCAGCCCTCTAGTTTCCATCGTACAAGCTTTGCTTAGTTTGGGACTAGAAAGAGATCATTCGTCTGATAAATATTTTGTAATTATCGTGATTTATTCTAATACATTTCTATCGTATCTCGTATCTGCTAAATGATTTATTGTTGAACAAATTACCTAGAAAGGATGACAATAATCACATGAAAACGTTTACTCAGGATTAAAATTTGGAAATAAAACTTTTATAATCAGATTTATCATAATAAATGTATACACTTAACCTAACTTCCATGAGGATAAATGCGCAAATTGCAAAAACAAATAACTAGTAAAATGAATATGTCTTAGTGCTAATCTCGCGTTCCGAGGTCCACAATGTGACCTAAGTCTTGGATAGAATTTGAAAAGCTTCCGCGATTTTTTTAGAGAAGTCGTAAGCTGATTTATCGTCTTCTACAATCCACGTGGAGCCACTTGCACCTTGATTGATCACTTGTATTATCCCATTCACTGCGGACTCAACTCTGGAACAAGTTTTCATACTTTTACAGGGTGTACCAATTATTTTTTTAAATTTGTTTTTGAGAAAAAAAAACGAATCAAAATGTACCACGTGCATTATTTACCATAACGACATCAAAATAACCAATAATAAAATAACACGACACAAAGTTTCAATACGTTATTCAACACCATAAACTCTACAGATCAGCAACAAAAAAAAAAGGAATCACAAAACATAGTAAAAAAAATATGGTAAAACCCCTCTAGGCACCAGTTCCGCAACCAGAGTCTTAGTTTTATTTTGTATAATTTTTCTTACAAAATAGCACGATTGTTTGGGATTCAACTCCCACCCAATAGATGTAGGAATTCTTTGTCAGGCCGGGTAAAGATCAAACACCCAAAAGTTCTAGTACAAATAAAATACGCAAAGTTATCATCTATTCCAATGTTTTGTTAGTATATGTTCATTATATTGGGACACCGTGTACGCTCTTAGCTCAAATAAATATGAAGAATGATGGAACGCGAGGAGATTGCTTTATTTATCGCTTTGTTTTCAGCGATTTCGTGTGATTGCTTTTCGTTATTGATTGGACAGCTGAAAAATATATAGCTTTTGAGAAATTACTATTTTTCAAACTTTTTGTTCTGACAAAAACAACTAGTTAAACTAGTGGCTCTTGGAGCTGTAGACCTCGCGAGCATACTAAATATTCCAATATTCAACATCATCAATCAACATCATCAATGTCGTGTAAGGTGTTTTCTGAAAGTCTTTAAGTGCACTTTTATTAATTTCTAATTTAAGGCTTATTATTGTGCTGATGCTCTCATTCAGTGAAGGAAAACATCATGAAGATAATTATCAGTTAGTATTCTAACAGCGACGAAACGCTTGCAGCCTGTCACGTATTGAAAACTAACGATAATGCAAAATGTTGTGTGTGTGTGTGTGTGATGTGATGTTTTTTCTATTTAATTTTGTAAATTTTTGAGGAATGTAATGTGCAAGTGCATTTTCCGTTCTGTGATTTTTTTGATATTTTTGATTTTTTTTGCATCATCTTGTGTAGAATGAGGTCCTTTGTGTTTCTCTCAAATTTGATTGAAAACCATCGATTGTTTGATGAGCTATCCTGTTCATCATGCTGAAGATCCTTATCAGATCTTCGCCAAACTTTTATGAGACCAACTTATAGTTACTACCTTTCAAATAAAAAAAGAATAATCGAAATCGGATCTCATTTGGTGGAGATATCCAGTATATCAAATAGCCCCCTTTTTGCCCTTTTTTTGGGGGAAGTACCCCTCCAATCAAAAAACCCCGACGACAAAAAAATTCTAATAAGTCATATAACCTGTGTACCAAGTTTCGTCCAGATCGGTTGAAAAATGCGACCTGTAGAGGAGAACAGACAGACAGACAGACAGACAGACAGACAGACATCCGGACAAACGCATTTTTGGCCAATGTGGAAACTGAGACGCTTCGCTCGCTTCGCTCGCTCGGTCAATTAATAAAAAAATAGAAAACGGTAAATAGCACAGTCACTCAAAATATGCATTCCACCAGAGCTTATGGGCGCATAACTTGACGTTTCAGAGATGAGTTGTGGACTTTGAGTATCTGTTAAGAGTGCTGCTAGCTAGTTTCGATGTAACTGTTTATTGAGTACCTTAGTTTAAAGGTTTGTACCTATAAAGTGCCCTAGTAAATACGCCTCTTTTGACTTAGTATATTTCTTACCTGAGTATATACTCATTTTGCAAGAAAGCTTTTTATTTACCAGTAAAGTTCACTTTACGTTGTAGCTCAAATTCAAAAAATAACTACAGTTTCGAATCTCACTTCTGTCGTACGGCCACTCTGCTGGTAAGCTGTGTCTGGTCAAAGTTCTGCAAATTGCTTCGCTGGAGAATGGCGGTGTCAGTCGGCCCGAGACACACTGTCAGGACGCGTACTCGTGTCCTTTTGTAGTGTTCTTCAGACTGCAACAGGAGACAGTTTTAAGATTTTACAACGTAAACCAAGATTTTTGGAAGGTAATATTTTAGTTGAAAAAAAAATTATGCTGTGCTGGAATTTTTGGACACAAGGTGCCTATTTGACTATACCACAGATTATACATTATATCTACATAAAATAGTATGAAAGCGCAATGTGCCGACGATACCCTAAAGATCGTGAAAACCCCTAAGGGCTAAATCTCATACATATTATCATTGCGAATGGCATTTAATTTTATGATGTTATTCAATAAAACCCTATGAAAATGACCCTTTCTAACTATAAAACAAACAAGACAGAAAGGTTTGTTCCCACTAGTTAAATTGCTTGTTCTATTGATAGACTAAGGCTGCCATAAAATATGCACCAACGTAACCTAACCAGCCAGTGGGTGATATCCAGACTAAGATAATGATGATAACAAAAAAAGAAAATTTCTGAAAAATGGCGCCAACCGTAGAATATAAGCAGAGATTTTTTTTTTCTTCATCCATTCTGGGAGGCAAAGGGAACTATGCCCATACAGCCAAGTCTTCAGTAGAATTCTTTTATTGATTGAAATGAAAATGAAATTTAATAAGATGAAATGAAATAAAACCTAACCTAACTCATTCAATCAAATCATTAAATCTGATATTGAAACAAATTAGTAGCTTCTTTTTAGAAATATACGTATTTGCATGAATTATAAAACATCTATGAATTTTTTTAGTAAAAACTTCATGGTTGGTTTTTTTTTTTAATAGACATTATTTTGACAGTTGGGAAAGAGAACGCACGAGTGCGGGAAAGGTAAAAAAAAAGCACGAGTGTGTAATAACCCACATCCCGAACGCTATACGTCCCTGTAATACGCCGCTTTTTGAGCAACTGTATTAAAAAGTTAAATACATAAGTAGCTTTTCACATGGATCTTTATTCGTTAAATAATAATAAAATTTATATCATGAAAAAACTCATTTCACGTTTTCACGATTGATATCACTCCCAACTCAACGCTTGAAGAAGCCATGAACCCAGTTTACGACACAGTATATTTGATGAGTATTCCCAAGATCCTTTCATTTGAACTCTTCAGCAATTAGCTTTAGTGTAATTACATTATCTTGCCTAATTTTAAGATAAAAAGCCTTTACAGGTAAAGGGGGAGTCGAAATAACAAAGAGATAGCAGTGGCCTTCAGATTTTTCCAGCGACAGAGCCTTTGCCGGTAATAAAAAAGATTTATCTTACAGAAAGGTGCGTGTTTTAGATAGGTAAAGCCTACTATGTAGGTAGGCACAGTCAAGTGAATCCAGTTTTAGATCTAAAACGACTTTTTCGAGGTAGGAATTTTTACAAAAGAAAATATTTCGAAAGTAGAGTACTAGATAACGTCAGAATTTAATATTATAATACTTAGAAAATTAAATGTAAGATAATAAGCCCGAGCCACATCTTACCGCGCCGGCACCGTACTGGTAGGTATCGGTAGGATCAAAAGCATAATCCTAGCATTCCTGCATAAACGATGAGTCACGTGACAACGTTACTAAACGATAAGTCACGTGACCCCTTTCCCATCCATGATGTTTTCTACCCTCTATCGATTTTAAAATGTTAACTTGGCACTTGACTATAAATAATCAATATTATAAGCCAAAATTTCTTAGAATTGCTCCAACGAAGTCATAGCTTACCCCCATAGAAACACTGTAATGCAGGACAGCTGCCTTTGTAGACGCGTAGACCGGGAGATGGCTGCCGAGGTTCAACGCTAGAAGTGATGAGATGTTGACCACGGTCCCTCCAATCCCTCCTTTGTCTATCCCCATTGCGTCCATGGCTTTGATTGTGCTGTTTACTATGCCAGTCTAAAAAAAAAAAAAAAAAAACCTAAAGCCCCTTTACGATTTTCCAGGTAACAGTATGTTCCGAAATAATTCTAGTGACTCACACTCAGACAAAATACAAAATACAAAATTCATTTATTTACCAAAGGAGTAGTTGCTTAAATACATGGAATCACCTGTGGTCCCCGCACTAGGTCTAGCCTGTGTCGCGGGAGGCCGAGAACAAAAACAGATTACCTTATACAACCACAAAGGACAGTAACAAAAATACATCAATATAAAAAGAGAGAAGGGAAATTATTTTATATAATAACTAGCAGCGCCTCGCGGTTTCACCCGCGTAATTCCCGTTCCCGTGGGAATTCCGGGATAAAATATAGCCTATGTTCATCAGGGATAATGTAGGATTCTAATGGTAAAAGAATTTTTTTAATCGGTCCAGTAGTTTCGGAGCCTATTCAATTCATACAAACAAACAAACAAACAAAAAATCAAACCTTTCCTCTTTATAATATTTGTATAGATGTATAGATATAGTAAGTGGGTCAAGGTGTGGTAGCAACATAGAGCACGGCTTTGAACGAAAACAGTCAGGAATAAGTATGTAGGCACAGATATTAGGGTGGTTATTTTAAACTAAGTATGAGGGGTAATGTGTAAATAGTGTGTGTTGTAGTAAGAGGGTCATGTAGAGTGTGAGGGTTAAAGTCTGCGATATTAAAGGAGTAGGAGTAGAGATTTATGCGTAAAGCTACGTTTACGCTATGATAATTTTGGTATAATGTAGTGTGTCAAATATTAACTAACAAATAATAATTATGTATTTGAATAACTAATAATTCATTATTAATAAAATACTAACTAATCAAACTCATGTGGTTAAGCTTTGCCTACTGTGCTATGATTTGGGACTCCCACCTTGGAATAAGTGACAATTAGAGTGACTAGAGAAGCGACGAGTTTAGTAACGCCAGGTTTCATAGATATTACAAAAAAATCTACCGTGCACTTCTTACAACATATATATTTTGCCATCACAAACAGTATGGTTATAAAGGTATCCTTTTAAAAGCCACCATGCTCAATGCAGTCATTGATCTTACCCAGGGTGCCCGAGAAAGAACCCAAACAAAACAAACAATACAGCATCTATTTTAAGCATTTAAAATATATGAAACGAGAAGGAACTCAAACAATATCTACCATACATGAAACATTTCAATAATATTCAAACTAGCTGGTACTCGTATATCGTAGGAAAAGTTGGAAGGATGTTGGAAGTTGTTGCTTGAACTAAATTGTATGGTCGATTTCATTGTAATCGTATTCGGGACACGAAGGTACAAATACAAATACAAATACAAATTCATTTATTTACCAAAGGAGTAGTTGCTAAAAGTACATGAAATTACCTATGGTCCCCGCACTAGGTCTAGCCTGTGTCGCGGGAGGCCGAGAACAAAAACAGATTACCTTATACAACCACAAAGGACAGTAACAAAAAATACATCAATATAAAAAGAGAGAAGGGAAATTATATAATAATATAGTAAGTGGGTCAAGGTGTGGTAGCAACATAGAGCACGGCTTTGAACGAAAACAGACAAGAATAAGTATGTAGGCACAGATATTAGGGTGGTTATTTTAAACTAAGTATGAGAGGTAATGTGTAAATGTGTAAATAGTGTATGTTGTAGTAAGAGGGTCATGTCGAGTGTGAGCGTTAAAGTCTGCGATATTAAAGGAGTAGGAGTAGAGATTTATGCGTAAAGCTACGTTTACGCTATGATAATTTTGGTATAGTGAAGTGTGTCAAATATTAACTGACAAATAATAATTATGTATTTGAATAACTAATAATTCATTATTCATAAAATACTAACTAATCAAACTAATCAAACTAATCAAACTCATTCCTTATTATACTCTAATTATTTAAATTTAAGACATTTATAAATATACTTTTTACTAGACTAAAATGGCCAGTAGACTTTCCGTTTTGTCGTAATCAAGCGTGAGAAGCCACTTTCTTATCCTTTCCTTTACGCCATAGAGGGAACAAGACAATTCACAGTGTTTACTGGCGCAGCGATAAATGAAAGGAAAGGAAAAGTTTTTAAAGCGTCTAGCAAACGAGGTCTTAATGGCTGGAACTTTAATTTTAATCCGTCTACTTTCCGTTTGTTCAGTCTGAGCAGATGCAGATCGGAGAGTTTTACTATGCGCAAGAACCACACGCGATAGGTAGAGCTGCCGTACGCTGAGTGTTAAAGTTTCCCTATGTAGAGATGCAGTCGGATATCTAAAGGGCTTACGAAACATCACTTTGAGCACAGATCTCTGTGCCCTTTCCAGGGTGATTAGATGCGTCTTGGCTGCTCCACCCCATAATGAGGTATTGAATGTAATCCGAAACGATCTACGCTGGTTGGAGTTAATATAACTTTGTAATTAAAACATAGGAATAAATAAGTAAATATATTCCTTTACATATTGGGCCACAGCTGCGAGGGAAATAAAGTTTTAGTAGAGTAGGTATATTATTAAGGGTCAAATAGTACCTAGAGCGTGTAGCATGACTAGTATTGATTAGTCTTGATTTCAAGCCACATGATGTTAATTTCAAGATTTCAGATAGATAATAACGAATTCAAAATAGACGCCTACATTTTGTTTCGGTTTTTACATCGCCTAAGTATCCTGAGTTACGGCGTGGTCTAAAATTTACAGCTATTTTCAGACCCTCTAGCTCAGAAAATAGCTGGTACTTCACATAACATAAAGCATGAAATCAGAAAACGAGTTGGATTTTTTTCTAATAAAACTTACAAAATTCACGTCAATCATGTGCTTATAACACCGCTCGCTGTCACTTAGCACTGCTGCGTTGTTCACTACAGCATCCAGCCGGCTGTACTTTTCCAGGACAAGCTTGTACGCGGCAGTGAGTTGTGCCTCGTCTGAGACGTCGCACTTTATAAACTTAGCTTTTAGCGCTCCGAACTTTGTGGTAAGTTCAACCTCTAGTAAGGCACCTTCGCGCTCTGCAATGTCTAGAAACGCGACGTGCTGAAATATGTTACAAATGTTAGTATGATTCTATAGGAAAAGAAAGATCGAAGTAAATACTAGTGTAAGTACAAATACTTAATAGAAAAATTGTAATATACAACTTGACTACAAGGATCAAACCTACAATACCGACGACGTCTTGCTAATCCAGTCCGCTGGAATATAATAATAACAATCATCGATTATTACATCGATCATTGACCTGGCATCAGATGCCTATGCTGCAACTTTTAGTAGGTAGTTTAGGCAATGGAAATTATTAGGTGTAAATCTCAATAAATCATCTCATTTCATACACAAAATGCATTTTTTTATCTTTGTAAACACATTTTAGTCCGATAAAGAGCCGTAGCGCGGCCCACGTTACTAATAATTACCTAACTAGTGCATTAACACAAACAAACGACGTGTTTACTTTAGTAATATAGTTTGTAACTAAACCACTGTTTAATTGCATTGACCAAACATTATCGTTCTGTAAGCTAACAAGCCATTATGTTTTAGATAAAACCAACTATCTAGGGATACTTTAAGTAAGCAAATGGTCATGAATGTAAACCTCAGTCCCTGAAGAATTAAATAGATCTTTTTTTTCATTATTGCTGGTCATCATCAAGCCCTAGAGCACTAGTTTCCAGAGCTACGAAATCAGAGATACATAGAGTCAAACTTATAACACTTTTATTCATTGAATCGTCGGTTTAATAAAACATTTGCTCCTAAGATTTCGGTAAAATTAATTCTGATGAATAATGTTAAAGTAATATAGCAAAAAATGGCACTAGAGTCTAGTCTAGATATTATTACAGAGCTAGACACAGTTTATTAATATTCTGTCTTCATTAAATATTCTACTTGATTGCTATTAGGTATAAATACCGAGAACAAACATTTGTGTGTTGTAAACATAGATGTTTGTTCTGTGACTGTGTATTATAAGTATGTATTTACAAAAAAAAATGTATATATGTATTCTATCAGCCATCTAGTACCCATAGTACAAGCTTTGCTTAGTTTGGGACTAGAAGGCGTTGTGTTAAATGTCCGTGAATATTTATTATTATTATTATTAAATATTAGTAAACTAATAGTAATGGTTAATTCAGCTATCGAAGATGTAGGTATAATAGGAACCTACATAATACCTATTATGGTAGATCATTTGAATGACTAGGCATCCCTATAAAACAAAATCTGAAGGGTTTGAAGATAGGTCTACGATGCATGTTGAATATGGTGATCACAGCTGAAAACCTATTTGAACAGACATGATTGTGTGTGTTCTGCAACGTAAAACGTTGTTACAGGGAAAGGTAATCGCTTAATATTAAGCAGGCTAGTTCCAACAATTTTTGTTCTGTTGAAAGTACATGAAAACCTAAAAAAGCACTGATTGTAACACGAGTAATATTTTCGCATATTTTCATACACACTAAAAATAGATGTAAATAATTAGGTACAAATTTCAATATTCAATATGTTTCGTCGTTTCAATCAGATACAATTACCTACTTATTACACAACTAAAAAAGGTGTAAATGTAAAATATTTGTAATTTCATGACAATATATTACTTACCCTCGCATTTTCGAAAAGCAAAGCCCTAACCACCCCAGCGCCAACACCCGCTGCGCCACCCGTCACCAAAAACACTTTATCTTCCACATTCAGGGACCTTTTCACAAAATTGGCTGCCATTTTCTACTAAACTAATGATTTACTACACAAAATTATTAACCTTTATCATCTAACAAAATTAAATAACAAAATTATTTCTTATATTCTCTAGAAATACAAGTTTTGCTAGCTAGATAACAGCACACACTGACTCAAACAATTTTATCTCGGTAATTTGGAAACAATCGCTATCAAAAGTAACTGAGCAACACATTAGTACAGTCATTGTGAGAAAGAGCATAAATAGGTGAGCAATGACTGTTTCGCAAAGCAACCGCTAGAGAATTGGAGACGATTTTTTAAGAAAAATGTCATTTTTGTGACTATTCCATAAATTTTGGATGCTATTTTATGCAGCGATTAGGATTACGTGTTTTTTTTAGCTATTTCGTTTCATAAATTTTATAACATGACTAGAATAGGCTAAGTTTTATTTCTATTCTGTGGCTAAGATAATATTTTTTTTAAACAAAACCGTTTTTTTCTTTTGTTTTCCTACTAAATTTTAGTAGGTATTATAATTTTTCCTAAACTCTGTTTTGAACACGGTTTATTAAAAAACTTAGCTGAGATAGAGTGGTCATTAACTAATTCGAAGTAAACAACTTGTGTGTTTTCTGAGCTATTTGTTTATCATGATGACTGTACAAGCACGTTTTCGATACCAATGTTATCAGCAGATAAGAATATTATTTCTCTTTGCGACTGCTTATGGCTGTTATCTCGTAATAATAGCTCTGCGGTATGTGATTGATTTTGTTGGATTAAAAGTTGAAGGACGTTATACCTACCACTTTTTTCGTATACTAGAGAAGGGAGTAGAAATCTTCAAAAGTGTTTGAAAATGATCACGTGACTTCTATTTCAGAAGTATATTTTTCATACAATGTATTTATTGATTATAGTTTTCTATTTTCCAGCGATTGTAGAGCGCCATTTTGTTTTCTATTTGCAAGAATACTTTTCTAATCTACAATGCCTCTGGGATTTAAAGTCGCGTCAGTAAGGATTTTTTGTTAATAATTCACCTTTGCAAAAATGTACGCTTGAAAAAATCTTTTCACGCTGAAATTGATATCGCAAATCCCCAAAATCACGCCTGCGTAAATTTTTATAACACTTAAACGTATCTTTGAAGATATTTTTGTCATCGTACTTGATTTTACAATGCAGGGTGCACTTCAGAGAACCCATCGACACAGAATACTCACACTAACGTAATAAAAGATTGGATGGGTACGGAGTGTACGTGATTTTAAAATCTCAGGTCAACGTGTGAAAGGCTAAATTCCTTTGACAAAACTTCGGAATCCGTCTAGTGGGAAATGGTCCAATTGCCGCGTTAAATCTAAAGACGATAGAAAGAAGGGTTATTTTTGATTAGAAGCTAGTAAGCTAGTGACACGAGACTTGGCGGCTCATTTCGTCTTAGGGGTTGACGCGGCGAAGGGGCTAAAGCCTTTTCAAGAGATGCCTCTATTGAATACGCAACAATAACGTCTAATAGCAGCCTCGGTTAGCGCTTTTCTAAATATCTTGGAACACTTCTGCGGTTTCAGGTTTTAATAATTTGAGCTACCTTTATGTAGACAGTTTGAAGAATATTGTAAGCCCAAGATTCAAAGATTTGCGAAAGTATTAGAAAAATCTCTCTAGGAATGTATTTTGAATTGATTTATTTTGAACTAAGGACCTAATATAAATATATATTAAATAAAAAAAGCGTGGTTTTGATCCCCCATTCCCAGAAAAGTTATGATGATATCCTCCGTTCTTTTTAAAACCTTGATGAATTACGCGAGTGGAATTCCACTAGGTCTAAAGCTAGTCTTTGGTCTACATATTCGATCAGCTAGTATTCTTAATTTAAGTAAAAAAAACTATACCATAGCGACGAAAAACCAGACACATTTTCATTTCGATATACATTGCGCTGCGAACTAAAATAGCGAGCTCGTATAGAAAGTAAAAGCGAAAGAAACATTTTCCGCAATGTTACTCTTATTTTAATTACTTCTGGCTCACACGCTTTATTAACATGTAGCGGGGAGGCTCGAAATAATAAAACGCGAACAAAAGAGGTGCTTCACTGTGCGGCCGCGTACTCTGCCAAGGGTTGCAGTACAAAGGTGGTTTACACCAGAGTGGAACCATGACTTTATAATAGGAATTATTGTACTACCAGCTTAGGTGCTCTAGCGTGCTAACGATCCAAAAAGCAGGTAATAAAAAAAAAGTTAAGTAGGTTTTAAAAATGTACGGTTAAAAATCAGTTTTGTGTTCTATCAGATCATAGGTAATAAAAATACTTAGCTATCATGGTTTTGCTATGCTATTCGTTCAGTGGATCGGAATTTATAGCAGAATGTCGATCCAGTGCACGCTGTACCATAGAATTCCATATCAAAGCAACATATCCTCTTTCTCCGCATAGGTACGCTCCAATTCCATCCTACGTAATCTATTGTATATTTTTCAACCCGAAAACCAAGAAAACTACCTATTGATATAGTATGTTTGCAGCCTTAAAAATAGCTGAAGTTCAACGAAATTCAACTCCTTAAAACATTTAGTGGAAGGGTTAAGTTTTGGAAAGATAAACTAAACGCAAGAGCACGCAAGTTTCACAACCTATCATAATATTTGATAAAGTTTCATGCATAAAATTATTCTGCGTCTGTGATTTTGTCGAAATCAAAAGCTTTATTTCAGTAAAAATATAAAACTAAAATTACGATACTCTTTACAAAAGCACTTTGCGATTCACCACCACAAAAAGTGTAACCTTACCTGCATGGTTTCAGTTACATGACCACTAAACGTTCTCGAACAGATTTGAACTGTACTTTTAGCGGAATAGAGATTAAAAATGCAGGCTGGTCAACCGTTTACAAGAGCAAACGCCTGAAAAATCGTTAAAACAAAGTACAAAGGCAAATAAAACTGGCGGGCATACCTAACTGCGGGCGGTCCGCAAACAATTCTCGCACCCTGCGGTGCTACTCAGAAACCATCGGAAAATACCGAGTAGCCTAGTGACATTTTTCTTCTTCTTCTTCTTCAATTATGGCCTCTGTCCGTCAATAAAAAGTAGTCTACTTGCTAATCCAGCGGGTCTAAGATGCGCACCGCGAGATATTTGTCATGTCGTTCTGTCAAAATGTAAGCATTTTGTACCAGTTTAGGAACTATTGCATTATCTGTGGTAATGTTGTCGAGAAACCGCACCTTTGAATTTTCAACTTTTGACATTTCTGCATGACTATTATCTCGTCCTCAGAGAGGTACGACGACTAAGAACTGTCAAAAGTGTACATTATGGCGCGTTGTCGACACCATTAGGTACCACAGATAATGCAATAGTTCCTAAACTGGTGGAAAATGCTTACATTTTGACAGAACGACATGACAAATATCTCGCGGTGCGCATCCTAGGCCCGCAGGTTGCGGACTATATCGGTCTTATTCCAGAACGGTGACTAAAGAAAGTCACGGTTTAAACGTCAAGGTTTATACAACCCGGGCGAATTAACATGACACCTGGCTCAGAACTCGATACTTCCCCCGCTACACCGCATAATTCGCCGGGGTTGCATAAACCTTGACGTTTACACTGTGACTTTCGTTAGTCCCCGTTCTGGAATAACACAGAACGTGTTCCGAGTTTTATACAAATCGGACCAGTGGTCAGCGTGGTTGAAACACAAACATCTAAACTTTGACCCAAGGCACCCCACGGGTAGAAAACACCATGAATTAGCGGCCACAAATCCTCCTCTTTGAAATTCATGCGCTGCAGAACTAAATCAAGCAATTAAATCATAGTTTGTTCGGTAGCATAACTCTCTGTAGCCTGGTATCAATTCCAAATACAAACAAGGGCTTCTTCTTCTTCTTGCGTGTCAATAATCTGAGCAGCAACTCTTCTAGACTAGGTTCAATATCGTCGGAGGCTAAAAAAATAGTGCGTGGAGTGCCTACGCGCGGAAGAAGTGAAACTTCAAGTTCCACGCATTCACTCTCGCTCTGTCTCCTTCTATTCCCCCTTCCCAGGAGCGTTATACGTTTAACGCAACCTTGTTGGAAGTCGCAATAGAAGTTTCACTTCAAAAAATAAAAAATAATTAAGGGCTGAACACAAATGCGGATTACGGGCGTAAGACGGGTGCGAGTTTGTATGATTTGTACTTTAATAAGTATTTTTATTTTCATGTTTTGGAAATGTCTGTGTTCATGGTAGATTCTGAATTTCTTTTGCTTTATATGCTGAAGGATCGCAAACTTAAAACGCTACACCCTGTTAAAACACCCTGGGCGTTTTAAACTTTGCTGAGCTAAGACTGAGCCAAGTAAATTAAAAAGTTTGGAGACTCTTCGTATACTGTTTTGTTAAGGAAGATGACCTCGTTTGAAATGTAGCAAGTAGATTTTAATGCAGGTACGCGTAGTATCCTCTTTTGGATTACCACCTCCAAGACTTTAATTCTATTTTCAAATTTTATCTTTTTTTTCTAACTCAACTATAACCACCGTTTTGTTCATGACATCTTTGCATTTTTGCTTTGCACTTTTTAATACCACCAGGCCCCAATTCCACTTATAGTCCAGTCAAATTAGTTAAAATTAGGTAAGAACCTCGGAATTTGAGATACCTTTATATTTTTATTCTAGCTTGAATAGATTTTGAGTTGTAGTATTATTATTAAAAATTATAAAACACGTTCTCCGCCTTCTATCTCGAAAACCATTCGACGTATAAAAATTTAATTGAAACAAAAGTTGTAGGAAAATTAATTTTCTACAATATTGATTATACATACAAATAGCAAAAATTCCATAGGAAACGACATATTTGCAAAAGATCGCTTTTTGTGACCTTTGACCTTGAGATTTTAATAGTCTCGGTGACCCTACCATATGTAGGTTTTGAGACAATTTATGAGATGTCAAGATACAAGTTTATACGAGTTTATAGCTTGGTATCTCAAATTCCGAGGTGAAATGCTAATTTGACTGGGCTATTATAAAAAAACAAAGATTAAATCCGGTCCTGCCTCGATTTCATAAAAGATGTCACAAAAAGAATTCTCCTAAATTATTAATTCTGTGTTCTTTGCAGTATATTCTGTGGAATTTTTCATAATTCAGTCGCATTTGCTCAACTTTCAAATTACCTAGTCACCAGCTAAATAACTACTTATACCCTGCAGTCTTGAAAATGTACCGTTTCGTGTATTTATTTTGCAATGCATAAATTGTTTGCATAAAATTACAGAACATTCAGAAGTGCAAGCACCTGCTTGTAAATAAAAGTGTACAAAAACAACACGACGGTTAAATAATGTTTCGCGCTGCAAGTTTCGTGAAACTCAGTTTATTTGCACTGAAATTCTCACAACAAAGTTAATACTGAGTTTTACAAATTAGGTACATACAATACAGTCATAAAATAATAAAGTATGCTTGACAATGCTATCGATTCGCTTGTTGCATTTTTCTAAACTAACCTAATTTGACAGCACTAAAAATGTTGCCGTCTCTTTCTCTTATACTGAAACGACAAGGACGGCTATTATTTTAGAGCTGTCAAATTAGGTTAGTTTAGAAAAATGCAACAAGCGAATCGATACCAATGTATGGTATTATCTTTACATACTTGAGCCAAAGGTTGTCAGCTCGTTTTCGCAATACCGACGGTGTGTCCAAACGTCTGCCATCATTAGTAATTCCTGAAAAATATAACGTAGGAATTTTCAAGAAAAGAACGAATAGGTGGATTATGGCTAAGCATATGCATGCTCATAAAAAAACCTTTACAAATTCTGCCATATTCTAAGCGCTGCAAACTCTGCGTGGTCGAACTCTAAAAACTTAGTTTTTACCCACTGGTATTATAAATTAAATAGGTATTTAATATATGATTTGAGGCAGCTTTTATTTATACTGAAAACCAACATAACTTATATTAACAATTTTGCTGCTCTTATTGTATTTGTTGGCTTTTAGAACTCTAAAATTAGAGTTCATAAACAGTATTCTCAAGTTCAATACTTAATATTAATTTAATACTTACTCAACAAATAAGTTTCTTCGGATAAACATTACTTTCCTAATACATACGATGTACGAAGTTTCATATTCAGAGGAGAATCAAACATAAATTAAAACTGAGGAGTGTCAAACTACGTGCTTATGGTTGTGTACAAAATTAAACTAAAAACTAAACCCTAATTATTTAGGATAGCAGATGATTTGAAAAAAATATAGTAAACTACTAGCTGTCGCCCGCGGCTTTGCTCCCGTGGTATTAGCATTCAAAATCTTTGATCCTAATTTAAACGCTTTAGGGTGCGACTTTTCAAAATTCCTTTCTTAGTGCACCCCTTCACTACATAAGGTTACTATACCCTCCATATTTCATATCTCTAGGTGCGTTGATTGTCAGCCAGCTTCAAAAGAGTTTATAGATTTAAAAATAAAATAAAAGATAGGAATTGCTACGCTCCAAGGTGGATATTAGAAAAGTGAATAAGCCATGAGTGCCTTTGCAGCAAAGGAATAGAACATTCTTGGACATCACACACATCACACAACAACGCTCTCTAGTCCCAAACTAAGTAAAGATAAAGGACAACTCATCAAACTAAATGTACTAATTAACTAAATTGGTAATAACTGAGTCCATACCACATCATTTAGGTAGCAGATAATCACGACGTGAATGCCTCATAATAATTATGGTTGATTAAATTGAGATTATTCAGCTTCAGTCTAACCGACTGCTTACCATTACGATGACTCAGCTTCCGTGTTTTGTATTTGCATAAGTGTCAGAAGTCTGATTTAAATAATACTCGCACTACTACAGTGTTCTAGTTAGGAGGGTCTTATTACCATTCTATCTGGTAGGTACAGGCAGTAACTTAACTTGATTAACAATTTGAGACTGCCTAGAGTGCCCTGTTTGGGGGCTTTTGAAATTTTTTTTGCCACTTTTGCAATTTTTTAATCGAAACTTGAACTTGAAACTTTTTCTCATCGTCATTTATATCGCTGACTGTACTTTAACGCGTTAAAACGTTGATTGGTTTTGAGCGGTCTGAACGCCCCGTTAGCAGAGCTAGCCACTATCTACTAACTTAATTTCAGAAACGTGGAGCAAATCGGTTTGAGAGCTTTCACGTTTAGTTCTTCACTCTGTATAGTGAGAATGGGCACTGGCCCTTTTCACCGAAACGATTAGTCAAATTACTTCTTCTTCTTCTTCTTTTTTGTGTCCTCTGTTGACTTTTTTTTTATGGTTTCTGACCTTCATTTCAACAGACTTACTTGCCAGTGTCAAAGTACAAAAAATATCACTATTCAATTCTTCCAAGAGTCATATAAGTCGTCGAGTCGGATGTCCTTTGTTTTAAAAGCAAACTGATGTATTTTTTCTTCTAAAACTTGGAAACAAATTGCAGCAAATAAGGATATCACCTAATACACATTATTCTTACGGCTTACACACGACATTGAGTGTTATTGGGACTTATCTGGGCTTCCAATTTGACATCTTACAATCGCTAGAGAAATGTTCGTCGCCAATAATGTATGGGAGTGGCTATGTGACTGTGTAGTATGAGCTTGATCGCCTCGGTTTGAACGGAGCTTTGGAAATCACTACCTACTGTTTTACCACAGATACGCTTAATTAGTTTCGGAGTGATGTTTGTTAGTAATTCAAATATCCTCAGCACGGAGAGTGAATAATGCTGACACGCGAGTTTGCTATATCAAATCAGCTAATTTATAGTTAGTTGGAGATTAATTTTGATTACAGTATTTAGGCGTTTAAAGACTGGTACAACAATTTGCCCAATACCAACATGTCAACTCATGTCAATAGCTCGAATAAAAGGTTAGTTTTGAAGGGAAAATCCACCATTTTTTCTTCAAAACAAACGACAACCGACTTGACGAATGACTTAACATAACTGATATTATTGCAAATACCTCACGTGACACTGCCAAAATTGTCTGTCAAAATGATGGATAAAGACCATGGATAAGAGAAGAAGAAGAATTTTACAAATACGATAGTTGTAGTGTTGCTGTAAAAAAGAAATATTTTTTTTTTTTTTTTTTGGGATTGCCAATTTATACCATTGAAAACTTACTTGTGCAGTCCATATAGGTATGCGAACGAACGTAGCTTTAAATTGCAAAATCTGGCACGTAGAAAAGCCATAAAAACAGTATGCTACATCTTGTTGGTAGAGAGCCAAAAACTATAGCCGTAATTTATACTAAGAATAAAAAAAAATTACAAAAAAAAATTACTTCACACTAAACAGCATCAGAGACTTCTTGACAGTGTGCTTTTTCAAGTTTGTTGCAAAGTTCTATAAAATAATATATACCTATCTTCTAAGTAGTATGTACCTACTTATCATAGATAGATTCTACAGATAGGTAGGTACTTAAGTATACCTAACAATCGCTAGAGGACACTCGTCGAAAACGTTTCGGAATGTTTTTTCATATATTTTTATGAGTTTCTATTCTTTATGCTTGAACTAGAGTCTAGCGATTGTAGAACATTCACTTTCGTCTAGCGCCCTTGGAAATAAATCAACACGGATGAATTTGGTAACATCGTCTCATAGTCAGAAAAATACATTTGAATTTAGAATCTCTTTATATTCTGAAGTCAACAACATTCCAAGACAGCAGCTTCAGCATCGCAAACCACATTTTAACAGTGAATAAATTGAAACGCCACATGTCTCCGCTGGCACGTTTATTCCATCAGACTCCCTCGGGCCATCCTGGCGATGCAAAATTATGTTTTCCACTAGAAAAGAGCGAGCATGAAGGGTGTGGATGACGTTTCGTAAACCACAGATCATATAATACTATACTAATGTGAGTGAGTATGATTTTACCTAGAAATAGGGTTGCATGTCTTGTTTGATAGTTTGATATAACGTGAATTATTTTAGAGTTTTTTAAAAGGTTTTTAATGTTTGTTACCTCATAACTCCGTTATTTATGAACCGATTTGAAAAAATCTTTTTTATCTGAAAGGGTTATATTTCCTGATTGATCCCATAATATTTTTATCAAAATCGGTTCAGTAGTTTGAGAGTTCAATAGAAATAACTGAAAAAAACTCGTCATCCACGTACACTACATAGCGTATTTTGCTTTCCTGTGACTTTTCAATGGTGTTTGTGATCAATAGAACAAACTCAAAGAACGACCATCATGATCATCATCTGATGATGAAGCTGTATCAAGTTTAAGTCGGTTTTTTTCAAGTTTAGGGCAAAAAGTTAAACTTGTAAATTATTATTCTGCTATCCGTTGCTAAAAATGGAAATGAAATTTCTTTATACACCATGATGATGGATCAAGCCAAGATGATCCACTTGATGATAACCTATAATTATAAGCTTATGCTCAACCATTGTGGTACGATTGCAACAGTTTTCCGCAAATAAAAAAATTTTTCTTATTGTAATTTGTATCACCAAGAGCTACCAATAGGTTATTGTAGAAACCGCAGTGTAGTATAATTTGAATCTGTACCTACAAATACTGCAGAAGCAAGTGAGAAAGAAGCCTTTATTGCTCGCTCACAGATGCAATTTTGATGGTGCAAATTGCGTTTTCCGCGTTGCCTAGCTCTATTTCGGTGAACTGCCACGGGCTTCACGAATGGGTAGATAAATCAAAACGCGCCTCGGGTGTTTCTGATACATCAAAAATACCATGAATTATTTCGCTTTTATCATAATCTCGGTGATATTGAACGTTATTGAATACTAGGTGCCGCCCGCGACTTCGTTCGCGTCCCGTCGGATCCCGTAATTTTTTCCGGATAAAAAGTAGGTAGCCTATGTGTTAATCCCGGTCACGGACAATATATTCCAAGTTTCATCCAAATCGGATCAGTAGTTTTTACGTGAAAGAGTAACAAACATCCATCCATCCATCCATACCTACAAACTTTAGCGTTTATAATATTAGTAGGATTTGAATGGCAAAAACTACGCTGAGGTAAAAAAAATAGAGTTATTTAGTCGCTGTTGTGTTCCAAGTTACGGAATAGAAGCTGAATTGGTTGAAATGTGTCTAGCTAGATTTAATTAATAAAAACACGTGTTTGCTGTGTTCCGTACTGAGCTGAACGTAGGTGCAATTCATTTTGAGTGTGAGAATTGCATTTCCCGCGTTTCAAACCGTTTCCCCTGAGCTTCGACTAAATCAAAAATGCGGAATTGCTCTCAAAGTTTCGAGCTCGAGATTTTTAATAAAAGTCAGACTTTCCGCATCTCGCCCAAAGATTTGGAGTTGAGGGACCCTTAGTGTTAGAAAGTTTTCTTTTTTCAAGTTTCAAGCATTCTTATTTCCTGATTAAAATTGAGCGAAAAGTAGGTTACTCATAAAAAACCATTTAATTTTAGTACGAGAATAAGCGAAAACATTCTGTTCTGAAATTAAATGGTAACATGTTACACCTACAGTATAAGACACTGCTAGATCCCATCAGACTTTTTGGTACGTCCTAGTAAGTCCTTCAGGGTGTTTAGAAATGATGATTTCGCTTTTGTTTCTGTTTGTTTACTTAGTTAACAGTTTACTAGTAAAATACCAGTCCGGCGAAACTCTCGAACTAGACTCGTGCTTTCGAAAAACGAACAATGTCAAAATTTGGGTCAAAACAGGGGTCAAAATTTGAATCACGTTTCATACAAAACGGGTTTTTCAGTGTGGAATTTTGGTAGAATGGGAGTCCCGCTTCTTTTTACGTAGGAACTACGTATTACATATTCTTTGTTTACTAGTAAAATATTATACCTACCTACTTTATATTTACCTAACCTTTTTATGTTTTCTTTCGTAGGATACAAAAAAATTTGATCTATATTCCCGATGCAGATATTATACTAAAATCCGGCAAATGGATATTACCCCATCGAATAAAATATAACATCGCTCAAAACTCGGAAATGAAACGTGAGAGAAGTCGCAATAAACCCATTACATTTCCAATCTCGCCACATTACAGAGAACATTACGATTCGTTGGAACTGGATGACTTTTGTTTCACTCACGAGCGGTCCTTTTTGGGACATTTGATTAGTTTTTCTGCACATTTCTGTTATGTTCGTTCATTTGCTTCAGCATATTTTTTGAACAGTATTCCGTTCAAAACTTGCAACAAGTTCTAGGTAAAAGATAAATAAATGCTATGCATTGCTACCAATAATGTACCTTTTGGATAAAAAAATTACATAAGAACATTCTAAAATTTTTAAAGAGTTTGGCTGGTATAATACCTGGAACCATTTTTTATTGTTTTTTTTTTTTGTTATTTGAAATTGGAACAC
Source organism: Eulithis testata (assembly GCA_947507515.1). Taxonomy (NCBI): domain Eukaryota; kingdom Metazoa; phylum Arthropoda; class Insecta; order Lepidoptera; family Geometridae; genus Eulithis; species Eulithis testata. Next base: position 9,433,753 of record OX382197.1, read on the forward strand.
GACACATTTCAAATCAACATTCAAGTTACATTTTATTTAAATCTCTTAAAGAAAAGAAAGACACATAAAGGAGCAAATAGAATATAACTATGAAACCACTAAACACACAAATTAGTAATTTAATTATGGTTTTCACAAGAAAGTAAGTTTTGAAACTGTCTACTTTCTAACTCATTTTACTAAGCTTTTGAATAGTCTCATAGTCAAAGGTTTAATTTTAATTTAATATTCAAATTGTATACCAATACAATTTGAATTTACCTTATATCAAAGGCTACCAAACCAATGTAAATAGATAACTGCACCATTTCACTTTAATTGGTTCACATAAAACGGCTTTCGAGTTACATGAACCACCAACCGCGCTCTGACCTCACATCGTTACAAAAACGGTCTGGTTAAGTTAAAATTTTGAATATTTTTTTGCTTTAAATACTTTGCTAGGTCTGATGGACCGACGATATATAGTGTTGAGAAAGCCGGTATTTGAAAAAGGCTTTTTCTTCTTTCTTCTTTTTCTAAGGAGGTGGCCTCTCCAAGAGAGAGTTTTTATAGGCTGATGTAATGATGATTACTTGATCAGTTATTGATGTATCTTCTATTGTACGCCCAAAATGGGTAGACTGTTGCAAGTTTTCTTACTATAAAATCTCTTTACAGAATTTTACAATACTTAAACGATTCTTATTCTTATTCTTATTCTTATTCTCACTATATTTTTTCTGTTGACAGCAAACTCACATAACCCTTTATTTCTTTTTTTTACAGGTCCTTTTCGACAGCTTCACCCTCGGCCGCTTTGTATCCTTCACAGAAGATGGTTGCCCCGATGGTTACATGCAGATCCAAGAAGCCAGTCGTCCACAAGTCGGAGGTTCCTGGTGTGGCACCTCCTGGGGCCCCTCGATATATTACAGTGAAACAAAATCAATCACGCTGATAATAAGGCTGTTACATCTATCGAAAGACCAAAATAATTACAACTTTGATTTTCGGATGGCGTACAAAGTTCTGAGGAGGGATTATGCAACGGTCCGATATGGAGGCTCACCTCCCGCAGGTACTTACATAGATTACTATCTGATACCCGCGAATTCGTACGCGTGCGAAACTTTCCACCAAAATATCTGACAACCAGCATACGATGAACCTCGTGCGAAAGGCGGCTTTTGGTTTAGAGAGGTCAAGCTGTATCTAAGAATCCACGTCTTTCATTTCAATAAAATATAGCCTATGTTTCTAAATGGCTTCTAAATGGTATAAGTTGCATTGAAATTGGTCCAGTAGTTTAGGCGTGATCCGCGAACAAACAAACAGATAAACAGACAACAGACAAACTCGATTTTTGGAATCAGAATCGTATATTTAGTAGATCTGCATATTTAGTTTATCCATGTCTTTAATTTTAGTTTTTGGCTTTTTCACAGTTTTATGATACTATAGATAAATAGATAGATAACTCAACATTTGTTATTTAATCAGAAGTAAAACTTCTCGCCATACAAGCTTTTTTCCATAAAGTTTCCTGAAATCTGCAATCACAGATCCTTTGAATAAAAAACGTCTGCTGTCATATTCAAAGATTTCTGGTAGCACCACAAATCCGCACAAAAGTATTTCCCGAAGTTTTCCAAGCCGATACATCCAATAACCATATCTTATTGCAGAACGCCCTTATTTCAAGATGAAGCCGTTACCGTACCCCGTAAACATATCACGTGAGGATGCGAGCGTCGCAAGGCCCACAAAAACTCCGGACTATTACTTGGGGGATTTGATCTCCGGGACATATTGCTCGAGGATATTCAGCGACTGCGATCGTAAAAACTGCAGATTACAGTCTCCCAATTTTCCTGGCGTTTACCCGAGAAACTTGACATGCTATTACGCTGTGAGGCAGCACGAGGTGCCTCAAGGAAAGCACGCACTGATTGTCGTCAAACAACCCAACGGTCAGCTTGTTTCAATCCGAAGCCAGATGGCATTGTACTCGACGGAGCAAGAGCGAGGGAACAATGGCAGGGAGTTAAAATTTTGGCAGCAATGTGACGAAGTTCAGGACTATGTGACGGTGTACGACGGGTACACGACAAGGGATCCAGTCATTTTGAGGTTTTGCGGCGGTGGCGTGCCGGTGCCGGAGGCGATATCGAGCGGCCCGGAATTGTTAGTCGAATTTACAACATCCCCTTTTGGTACATTTTTGCAACCTGCGACGGCACAATCTTTACATGGATTTCAGCTGGAGGTCGAGGTAAGTTATGTTGAATAGTTTATAATAGTTCTTGGCCTGATTCTCGTAGTTATCTGCAGATACTGCGGTTGTCGGTGGAGAGAGGGGGGGGGGGGGTCTAAATTAATGCAGTTTTCAAAGTTTAGCCGCCAAGAGTTGGCCTAGTTTTTTTATAAAACTTACACCGAGTAAGTCGTTAGCGTCTTCATGTAGGCAAATCTACGCGTCTTATAAAAACGTTTAAAAATAAAAGAGGATTTCACATAATTAGTAAAAAAAAAATGAACCCCTTTCTGAACCAAATATTAATAGGTAGGTACTCAATCTAAATAACGAATTTTGTAATCTTTTATTTTTTTAGCATTTTAGTCTTATGTTAAATAAGAAAAGCTTTTATCTAAATGAGATTAGCTCATTTATGAGCTCGCATGAGACGAGAGTTAATTCAATTAGAGCTCACTAGTCAGCCCTCTATTAGTTCATCTACGAGGTAACTGCGAAATGATGTTCCAAACAATTCCAATGCATTTTAAAGTAATTGAATTACTCTGGGAAACGAGAAAATAAATGCTTTCAGTCAGAAATTAATATGGTGATGAGTAATATGAGTATGGCACATAACATAACTCATGATGCTGAAACTATCGAATACCTACAAAGTTACAGTTTAGTTTTACAATTATAAGTATTTTTTTATTTTTTTTATAATAGGTACATACTTTTCTTTTATTATAATATTTTAAAATAAAGTAAAGTCAAACAAAATCAGTAATAAACATATTTTTTTCATTTACTTTTGAAATTGGCTCGGTATATAAATCACATATTGAAGTTGAAACACAATTCCTTTTAAAACCTGATAAAATATGAAAAAGCAATGAATAATCTTTTAAAAGCTACGAGAAAGAAGGCACATTAATTACGAACTCATTATTCTTCGGTGTAAAACGCAGCGAGTGAATCTGGCACATGCAGCGCTCATGCTAATTTTCTACTCCTAATCATATGTTGGAATTGGGCTAATGGACTCTATACATCATCATGAAGTGTTATTTAAAGTGTTTCGTTCTCGGTGAATAATGATAAATCAGGCGATGCCCTCGAGCCTTCGCTTGGGTCTATGCCAAAGTGTAATTAGTAACGTAGGCTCGCACGGACAATTGGAGGCCCACCCACATTGTTTTAACTTATGGAATTAGGTCGACCATTCTTTTTACCCCATAAACACGTGTAATCCTTTGAAATAATTCAATGCATAATGTCGTTTTAATAAAAAGGGTGCGAAGGGATTCCTCTTAGAGTTATTTTATCTCTGAGGTAAAATATAATTAGTGATTACTTTAGCAAGAGTGTGAGACTTTTCGGGGCAAAACTGTAGTATACTTTTATTAATTCATTATACAAAATACAATATCTGCTGTTGGAACAAAATACGTACTAATTCATCTTATTAATAAAATTAATTTGACCACGAATTTCAATTTCAGGTGAGATTTGTGGATATGCAGTCACCGACCTACGCAAAGAACAAACGGGCTTGCGAGTTCTGGATCAGGGGGACAGGCAGGGGAGTTTTAGAGCACCCCCAACACTCTCTACCCCCAAACACAACCTGCCTTTATCATATGCAAGGAATCGACACCTCCGGCCCTTCAGGACGGAACATTATTTACAGAAGGCCCTCGTTTTCGGCGCCGCGATTTCGAGTGTGGTTCTCGGTATTGAAATTTTATGTGACCAACGCACTCAATCCGAATTTACCCGAAGACGAGTACTGCGGGAGCCATTTGAATATATGGGACGGGCCGATGAGGATATCGCCTGGCTGCAGCGATATATTTTGGTAAGCTCGAGCATTTTCAGCGCTATTACTCGCGTTTAATCGGACTTAAGATTTTGCGATTCTGCTGAATTATTGCGTTTCTTCGCATAATTTTACCATTTTAGTTTGCTCTAACATTTTACTCGTATTACGGCTTACAAGTTTACGAGTTGAACGACCAACTTAATCGGCTTGGCGACGGGTGGCAAGTTTAATCTTTAGATAAAATTATTATTATGATACAGCTTCATAGGCGTCGTTTAAGTCCTAATTACCACTAGCGGATCCAAGGGGGGACTAGAAACCTCAAGATCTCTCCCCCTCCCCAAAAGCTCCAGGTCTACTCATAAGTAGACCAGGATTTGTCAAGAAAAACCTTAAGTAGCTGAGTCAGGCCTAAATATATAAATAAATAACATATCTACCAATGGGCTCTACATATTAAAAAATGCAATACTTTTTACAGTGACAAAGAACGCTCAGTGCAAATGTCCAGAGCCACATCCCCCCAATCTGTGATAGTCGGCCGTCCCCCCACAAACGCCACGCTCGTCGCCCGCTTCTGCCGTGAACGCGCCCCTAGAACTTGTGAACACGCTTTAATGAGACGGTCCAGAGCTTGTGCGAAGACTGAAAGCTTTTTATCTAAAGGGGACTCTTTGACACTGGAGCTGAAGCTAACGCAGGGAACAGCTTTGAAGTAAGTTATCATAGATTTGATAATACCATTCTCAGATCGAGGTTATCCGACAGAGAACCAAGGTGGTCGACATAGCTCAAAGGATTAGTAAGCTGAAGTGGCAGTGGGCCGGCCATGTTTGCCGCAGAACCGACAATCGTTGGAGCAAACTAATACTCGAGTGGAGACCGTGTTTAGGCAAGCGTAGTGTAGGACCCCTTCCGGCAAGGTGGAGTGACAATTTGAGACATGTAGCTGGCAAACACTGGATGAGAAGAGCCGAAGACCGGGCTCAGTGGCGCGTCTTGAGAGAGACCTACGTCCAGCAGTGAACCGATATAGGTTAATGATGATGATGATGATGATGGTTCTCAGATCTCAATCATACTGTACCTATTTCAGCCGCACAAGCAGTGATATTCACATTGCTGTGTCACGTTTTAAAGGGCGAGTGTTATAACAGGCACATGACTTACTCAGAATGGACGTTGCTTCACTGATGTATCCTGTGAGCCTGCGATGCCTCACAGTATACGTTCTTAATGAAGGAATGCATTGTTATAGCCAGAAGTAATCAAGTGATACATCTACTTGGTCTAAAAAAAATTCTCATAAAAATATTAGTCATAATAGCTCTACATTTCACAGCCAAAAAAATATTTTTTTGCTTTTTAGACCTGTCTTCTTCAAAACCCTCTATGAATTCGTGGACCTGCACCAAGATGGTGAGCCTTGGGGTCGAGGTCCTTGCTCCAGAAGGTTTTCTTCCCGATCGTTCCCGGAAGCACCTCCAGACCCCCCGATTAACTTCTCTTCACCACGAGACGTGTTTCTGTACGGACGTGGGGGCATGCGTAATATCAGGTAAAAAGGGTTTCGTATATCATATACTAGCAACCCGCCCCGGCTTCGCACGGGTGCAATGCAGTGATGATGATGATGTATTATACATATAAACCTTCCTCTTGAATCACCTTATATATTAAAAAAACTGCTTCAAAATCTGTTGTGTAGTTTTAAAGATCTAAGCATACCTACATAGAGACATTAGGACAGACGCGGAAAGCGACTTTGCTTTATACTATGTAGTGATGCTACAAATAGAAATAGATTTAAAAGGAGTAAATGCTAAAATGTAGCCTGATTAAGAAGAATGAAAAAGAAAAATGATCTGCGTTTATTATCCCACTAATAATATTTCATTTCGCCTTTATTATTCCACAGTAGGTACTCTACCAGTGTAGAGTATCTACTGTGGAATAATAAGGGCAAAATGAAATATTTACTATATGGAAGTAACAAAACGAGCTTCGTAACTTTATCGTAACACATCTGTAGCACTGAGAGCAGATATCTTTTAGATTGACGAATGAATCGACCTATTGGTTGGTTTTTCCTCGCACCTTGTTGCTAAAAGAGTCACCAGGTTAATCGTGTTATGAATGATGGAAACTAACAGTCTGATCGTTTTATTTCCAGTTGCACATACCGTTTCGAAGCCAACCCTGGTGAAGTAATCCGTCTCCGTGTAAATGGCGTCAGAAGTGGTGGTCGTCTCTGCCGTTCAGTACACTCCGCACATTCGCCGTGGTACCGCTGCGCTGGAGAACCAACCGCTGCTGTTAGAATCTTTGACAGACCTTGGGGTGATATTGGGACGGGCGTTCCAAGGGATTGTCTTTGCAGGTAAGACATTATGAAGCCATCAACTAATATACACTTTGAGAAATATTCATACATCACATTTTAAAAACTAGCTTCCGCCCGCGACTTCGTTTGCGTCCCGTTAGATCCCGTTGATTTTACGACATAGTAAGTAGCCTATGTGGTCATGGACAATATATATTCGGGTGCCTGGATGTTACACAAGAGTAATATAATACACTAGCTGGTGCCCGGAACTTCGTCTGGGCCGGATTAGAAGTGCAATTTGCTATGCGAAATCTTCTAGGCGTTTCTGAAGAGTTTGCGTCCCGTTGTATCCCATTGATTTTACGGGATAAAACGTAGCTTATTTGTTAATCCTGCGGGCCTAAGATGCGCACCGCGAGGTATTTGTCATGTCGTTCTGTCAAAATGTAAGCATTTTGTACCAGTTTAGGAACTATTGCATTATCAGTGGTAATGTTGTCGAGAAACCGCGCCTTTGAATTTTTAACTTTTGACATTTCTGCATGACTATTATCTCGTCCTCAGAGAGGTACGACGACTAAGAAGTGTCAAAAGTGTACATTATGGCGCGTTTTGTCGACACCATTAGGTACCACAGTTAATGCAATAGTTCTTAAACTGGTACAAAAGGCTTACATTTTGACAGAACGACATGACAAATATCTCGCGGTGCGCATCTTAGGCCCGCAGGTCACGGACAATATATCTTTCAAGTTTCATCCAAAACGGATCACTAGTTTTAGCGTGAAAGAGGAACAAACATACATACATAATAATACATATAAACATACATCCATATGATACATCCGTATAAACTTTCGCGTTTACAATATAAGTAGGATTACCGTTGTGATTTTTATCTATTTCAGCGATGTAGGAGACTATGAGTTCACATCCTCATCAACAGTCGCGGAACTGAAGTTTGATGTGGTCAACATGTCAGCCAGTGACGACTTCCGTTCATTCGGTTTTGAAGCTTCTGTAGAATTTGTACGATTGGAGTCAGAATGCAAGGATTCCCATCGTTTGACGGGAGCCAGTGGGGAATTGAACCTTGTAGCTGAGCTGGATGGACCTCCTGTGCATACTCATACTTCAGCCTACCATCAGCCTGGAAACCAAAATCGATTGACTGATTCTGGATATGTAAGTTAGCTTTTATATCGTCAGAATATAACTTATAAGATATAATGAAAAATACTACTTCCAAAGAAATGATCTGTTACCTTCTGTGATGCTCGCTTTCTTTCAATGCGTTCGAATGTTATCATTGGTAGCAGTTTGTAAAAGAAATCAAATAACCTTTTATATTCATCTTCATCTTTTATAAAAGCACTAGCGACCCACCCCGGCTTCGCACGGGTGCAATGCAGTGATAATAATGATGATGTATCAATATATATAAAACTCTTTTTAAGCTGACATAGAATCAACGCACAGCCTAAACCATAAGTCCTAGAGGTATGAAATTTGGAAGGTAGTATGTACTTATGTAGTGTAGGGGTGCACTGAGAAAGGAATTTTGAAAAGTCACACTAGAACGCGAGCAAAGCCGCGGGCGATGGCTAATTATACATATAAACCTTCCTCTTGAATTACTCTATCTATTAAAAAAAACCGCTTCAAAATCCGTTGTGTAGTTTTAAAGATCTAAGCATACATACATACAGACATTAGGACAGACGCGGGAAGCGACTTTGCTTTATACTATGTATAGTGATGTAGCATTCGCGATCTTTATATAAAAATGCCTACAGTATTGAATTTCCAATTTCTTAAAGCAGATCTTGAAAGAAATTCCTAATAATGATGAGAATAAACACCTATTTCACGTATTTCAGATAGTCCAATGCGACGATCGTCCGTTTCTCATCGATCCGTCTCCAGGCCGTTACCTCTACCTCCAAATCAAGGGAAGCATCATCAAGGAACCTGAACTGGATAACTTTACCCTGATCAATAACATCACCGTGGCCCCAGACCTGAGGCATTTGTGCAGAACTCCGAACAGAATCGCCGTGTTTGCTGGCGGATTGACGCCGATTTTCATATGCCCAAATCCTCCAAATGATGTAAGTTTGAACTTTGTGCTGTGTCTTGAGGTATATTAAACTAAGTAGTGTATAAAAACATCAAAGCAGGTAATTCTTGTGATTTTACTGGAATATCAAAACTTCGTAAAAATACTCCAACTAGATCTAGCTGAAGTTTGCCTAAAACAATCTATAGGGTAAAACCAGGATAGATGCCCCACTTTTTGAAAGAGCCTTGATATTTCAAAACTATTAATTTACCGTGATTATCTCCTATGAATATAGTTAGTTCAATCTTTTATCTTGCATTACAAGCCGTTTTTGTTGACCTACCAATTACTGATCGTGCAGAAATTGAGTTTTCGCAAAACCATTTTTTTGAGGATAGTTGCCAACCTTTATGGATAGATGCCCCAACATAAAAATGTTAAAGGGGATAGATGCCCTATAGAATAAACCAAAGTAAAATACGATTTAAAAGGTTTTATTTGAGCATATAGAATATCTAATAATATTCAAAAATCACCTCAAATTAAATTTTTACGTTCATTATCATAATTAAACATTATAGTTATTATTAAAAAAATTCCAAATAATCAACAATTAATTTTAATTAACACAACAATTAAGATAGATAATCCTACCATATTTTTATTTGTTCTGTATAGTTCAAGAAATTACTCGAGTATTTTCGTGGCATGGTTCACCTACAAACAGTAGGTATAGAATAAAAATATGTACACATAAGATATATTAACACAACAAAATATTTCCGACGTAAAATATAAGAACATAATAATGTTTTTCAAAACACACTGACAATCTATAGAGCTCTGGAGGATAGATGCCCCTAAGGGCACTTATACCAAGAAAAATTGGGGCAACTATCCTTTTTGATACGGATAGATGACTTTCTAACTTAAAATTGAACGAAATACAATAGAGAGGTTATTGACACCTAGGTGTGCAGTCAATGTACCAGTGTATTAACGTAAGAAAAAATTGAATTGAATTTATGGCTACTTATAAAGTTATACAACAGTGAATACTCACGTTTGAAACTTTGACGTGTTATCTTCGTTCGCCGCGGAGATAATCGCACGCAAAAGCGAAATACGTCTATTCTGCACAATCGCCTGCAGGGGGCTCAGGTGTGAGGCGCATACACTCCTTATTTCACCTATTAATTCTTTGTTAAGATTTTGGGAAGTTATGTTTTTTGAAAACGGGGCACCTATCCCGTTGCGGCATCTATCCTGGTTTTACTACTAATATTATAAAGAGGAAAGATTTGTATGTAAGTATGTTTGTAACGAATTGGCTAAAAAAGTACTGATTCGATTTAGATGAAACTTGAAATATATATTATCCGTGACCTGGATTAACACATAGGCTACTTTTTATCCCGGAAAATCAACGGGATCCAACGAGACGCGTACGAAGTCGCGAGCGAGTACGAGCGAGTACAACTATTAATAGGTAGGTACTTTTGTTGTTACAGTGACTTTCAGTGTGTTGTTTTATCGAACCTAGTAGTTAGTTGATGACCTAAAAACTTTTGCACGCCAATCACTTTGGTAAAAATATGCGGCACTTATTTATACTTTTACATCTTTGTACTTATATTACCATATTTTTATGCAAATAAATGAATTGAATTGAAAAAAAAAAAAAAAAGCGGAAGCTAGTGTATTATAACGTGGACTGGCCCTTTGAAGCTTCGCAAGCATTTTACTCCACCCGAAATTCCAAGTTAAGTCTGCCGAGAAGATGAATAGGTACTTCCTCTTATCCACCCCAAAATGTAGATTTACACACGAAAATATGTTTAGAGAACACTTTATTTTTGCAGGATGATGAAATAGTGGAAATATTCTCAGACGGATGGACTAAGGTTCTAGATCCGTTAGCGCGGCATGTGTTTTCTCCAGCTCCTTCACTAGACCGGTTCGACCTTGATTGGCCTCGGTCATTGGCTGTGGAACTTGTAGCTTCAGAGAGCGCCTCTTATCTGATATCCTGGCTTGAACTTTCTAGAAGGTATGCTTGTAAAACCTAGCACATGTGTAAATACATAGCTGGGTCAAAATGTTAGATCCAGTACCCTATAGCATATTGTGTTTACATCTTAAGTTAAATTTGTCTAATATTTACTCCAGCGCATTCACCAGACAACTTTGACTCTGATCTGATCCTGAACTTCATACACATGTAAGTCAAGGACTTTGTTAGGAAAATGATGTCTAGGAATGTTTACATCAGCGCAGTCACCAGACCTCTTCGACATTGCGAAATAAATGCGAAAGTTTGTATGGATATTTGTTACTCTTTCACGCAAAAACTATTGATCCGATTTGGATGAAACTTGAAATATATATTTTCCGTGGCCTGGATTAACACATAAGCTACGTTTTATCCCGTAAAATCAACGGGATCCAACGGGACGCGAACTCTTCCGAAACACCTAGAAGATTTCACATAGCAAATTGCACTTCTAATGCAGCTAGTGTATACTACCCTAATCTTGGCACCCCCACCAATTGTTCGCACTTCTCTGATTTATCCTATTTACTAAGAAAAAGCCCGACCTCACGATGTTTATTATTATGTTAAGTTGTTGTTTATATAACAACTCTTAACTCTTAAATCAGAGAAGTGCCAACAATTGGTGGGGGTGCCAAGTTTAGGGTAGTTTACCCTATTTGTAACATCGCAGGCACCCGAGCTCTCGCGGCGGTGTATACGCACTGTCAGGTGAATGCGAGTACCGATGCGCGTCGCTGGACGCGTGCATATCGGCCGACTTGTGGTGCGATGGAGTTGCGCAATGTCCCGGGGGAGAGGACGAGCGGCTCGCGCATTGCTCGGCGCTGCTGCGCGTGCCGGCGCAGTACGCGTGCGCACTGCTCGCACTCAGCCTGCTCGCTGCCATAGCCGTGGTGAGTCTAAAGCCCTTCTCCCATTACGATACGCACAGGCGATTCAAGTATCCTGCAAGTCTCGGAGACTAGTCACCGCCAAGTATCTCACATACATTTGAATGCAGGCTCGCACACTACGCCACTGGTATCCTGTCACTGTCTAGCTGCAGTCTCTAATTACCAAATAGTCTGAGCGCGCACATAGGTTACTTATTATCCCAGAAAATTGTCAGAACGAACGGGACGTGGAAAAATACGCGGGCAGAAGCTGATATAGAAATTACCCATGAAGGATTTCACTCAAAAACTAAGATATACTAGTAGTTCGCCCCGAACTGAGATCTCGTGTTGGTCGGAGGTTAATAAAACCCAAACAATTTTTATTGACCAATGGTTGTAATAAACTTTGCAATTAGCTCCGAAATCGCCGTCTAGCTAAGTACCAGTCTTACTTGAACTACAAAATCATTGAAACTCCAAGAAATGGTAGCTCACGTTATTATACTGGGTTTGCCAATTTTATAATTTTCACAACAATTCAAAAACTATTAGAACTAGAATCAAAATAAAAACGGGTTTGGAATGTCTAAAAAAACCCTATCATATGACACCACTTGATATTATTGTACGACTTTTTTTTTACTCCCTTTGGACCTTCATTTAACAAACCAGTAAAACTTAAGAGTACTATCCGTATAACTACTAAATTTTATGAAGATCGGATGAGCGGTTTAAAAGATCTCGAAGAATAAACATACAAACATACAAAACATTTTTGTCCAAGTTGTTACTAAGATCTCGTTCGCTTCGCTCACTCGATCAATGAAAATGGTACCCGTATATTAACAGAAACTGTATTTTCCAGGTGACGGTGATGCGGTCTTGCCGCCGCCAGCGTTCAGCATTACAGCAGCGGCTGAAGAGCATGTCTTCAGAAACCGCCATTTTTGATGAAAAAGAGGTGATTTGCTGACAAAGCGAGGACTCCGTGCGATACGTGGAGATTGATCGCGTCACCACAGTGTGACCGTCTTTCCGCGCGGAGTCCATAAAACCTTGGGCTTAAGTAATAAACATTTTTATCTTCACAAATGACTTTTTATTTCGACTGTACTGACCTGCGTTGTGCCACAGAATAAAACAACAGTACTACTTAAGGAACGAAACGGGAAGAAAATTTGAAATCAGAAAACAATAAATGGCACGAATCGGCTATAACCCTTGCTACGAATTGTTTTGACTTACCGGTGTGGTTTTCAATTATAAAATGAGAGTGAACTTAAGTGTTGTGGATATTGAGTGATTGTTGTTTATTGAAAGCTACTTCAGTGGTTATACGCGAGCAGATTCGAGCATACGAAATACCCAGAAATCGATATCGTAAACCAGTGTAGGGACATCATTCGTTTATAAAACTTCTCGCAGCGATTTGTTGGATTCAATTTATCAATTTCATGAAAGTGATCAATGAACGTGTACCTAAGTTGTTTAATGTAAATATTGAATTTTGTAAATAACTTGTCCTAATAAATTTGACGAAGTAGCTAGGTAGGTAATTTAGTGTGGATTATATTTTGGACCAAGCAGTCGATCGGATGTTACTTTGACTATTTTATTCTACGCTTTTTGATAAAGATAAGTATCTAGATTAGTTTTATTAGGTAATATTTTCTCATTTTTCTCATTATTTTTGCAGCTTCCTAGCGACGAATAATATATATTTTGAGTCCAAGCTTAAAACTACGCACAATTCAGAATTAAAGATCCTAAATGGACGTAAAGTTTACCGATCGATACTGCATTAAAATATAATAATATATGCAGTTATATTCATTTATAAATGCATATAACGTTCAATGTCTGTAAATATGAATAGATACGTAGATGCATTATCTCAAGGTTCGTTATAAATAAGGTAGTATTTAAGTAAATTTTATAAGAATATTTGCGGCAATAATTCCAGTTACAATTAGAATTATGTATTATTACGTTATTTATTGTTTTAATTGTAAAAAGTTGTATACGTGATAAAGATACTGCCATTTTTGTAATTATATTGAATGTTCAACTAACGAAATTAACTAAAATTTTAATTACCCTTTTTCTTATCTTCTTAAAAGTAAACAAATTTGTTATTTACGTTTGTTATAATCTTTGTTTTCTTTTAAATAACTATGGTGTAAATAATTATAGAAAATCTATTCATATCTTAGAAATATATCGAAGTGATATTCGTTTATTTCCCAAGGAAATTACTAAAGTTTATTGTATGGAGTTAACTATTAGAGAATTTTAGATGATAATTTTGATCTCAGCGAAAGCTAGAACTACCTTAATAATAAAAGCTATTTATATTTATAATAAGTTTAAATAATTAAAACAGAAAAATAATAAACTAAATTTAAAAATAATTATCATTACATATATTTACGTTATTCATACCCAATAATACCCATTGTTTAAAAATCTAATTGAAATAATTTATATAAATAAAAAATAACAAGCAAGAAAAGCCATGAGCTTGAATTTCAAAAGATACTTTTGTTATTACTATCTAAATAATTATATTTATTGTTTACGATTTTCTAAACCAAGAATCAGTGAAACAAGTCAATCAAAGATTAACATAAGAAATAGAGAATTCTTAATAATTATTAGATAGATAGAACGAAAGTTAAATAATAAAAAGTCAGAAAGTGTTCTTTATCGTTTACGTGTTTTGTCGTTATTTCAGGAAAATGGTCATTACCAAACTAGAAATAGAACTAACTAGATTCATATTCCTACAGTAAACTATTTTTGTACTACGAAATAAAACCTGTAGCTGAAAATCCATAGCATACATATAAGAAGCAAATATCTATCTATAGTAGATGCCAAATAACACCGCAATACAAGTCATTCACCCACCTTCAAAACGATATCGCAAAATTCAATTTATGAATGGTAAACAAACAGTACTACGAGATTCGAGCGATTACCGTCTTAGCGACAGGTTTGTATGGAAAGCGACAGATTTAGCCATTCATAAATTGAATTTTGCGACATCGTTTTGAAGGTGGGTGAATGACCTGTATTGCGGTGTTATTTGGCACCTACTATACATAGATAATTTACCAATAACTGATCAAAGTCAAAAATATCTTCTATGAGATAAAATCGCAAGGATCATTTAAAATCGTCTAAACTAGGTGATTCTAGGTTCAGTCTAGACTGCCACCTAGAATCACCTAGTTTAGTTCTTGTCCATTCTTCTAGTCTAGACTAGAAGAATGGACAAGAAACTATGGCTTTTTGTACGATCAAAGAAATATACTTCTAAAAATATCCAACGTAATAATATTATGTTGGACTACCTATAAGTCTTTTTTTTTAATAATTTGACCGTTTTCCGAAAGCGACCTAGTAATAAGTAAATTTGTAAATCGTAGAGATAAAATTATTAGTCGAAATGGTGTAGAGCGTTTGTAACGTCTTCCATAATATACGAGTTCCGGATTTCATTTCCTTCTATACGTTTCGTCATATCAAACATATATCAAGAACTGGGTACGTCAAATCAATGTCCATTTATACCACAAACACTCTCGTTGATTCAAAAATATTTTATTGAAGATTTACATAAGTATTTTAATCAATAATTTATTTAGGTACTAAAATAAAAAAAAATTAAACATTTTTTAGTTAAAAATTGTTGTTTCATGTTTCATATAAATATAAATTTATTTAGTAAACTTAGAATAGTACATTATGATACGAGTGCGGTGAGTTGAAAATTACAGCCGAGGTGATATTGCCAGCCCGAGCCGTAGGCGAGGGCTACAAGAAAGCAGAGGCTGTAATTTTCAAAGCGCACGTATGTCATACGACGTTTTATAACACATTTGCGAGGAAATAAATAAAACTCGGACTTTCTTCAATGAATAAATCTTTATTCACTTGTTGAAGCAGTTAGAAAAATTTGAACAATTTGTAAATAATATTACAGATTTTTGTTCAGTGCGTTATTAAATCATGATAGGTAAGTACTTTCTTAGTCTTGTTTTTTGATAGCGTTATTATCAAGTTTTTCATAGTACTCGTAGCCAATATTCAATGTCATCTGCTCCTAACCTAGACCCCAGTCATGTAAAACTATATAAATACCTACTCTTCAAAAATGTGTGGGAATTGCCATGTGACTTACCTACCTATATTATCAACTTAGCTTCAGCAAGGGGGGTTGTTCAGAAATAGGAAGTAAAGTCAAAGTCAAAGTCAAAGTCAAAAATCTTTTATTCAATAAAATCTCACTGATCACTTTGAATCGTCATTACGTTTTGTATGATTAGGTATGATTACATATTTTTTTTATTGGATGAGTTGGAGCTAGTTCGTCCCAAGCTTGTTTGTCTTCTAAATAATCAGATATTTTATAGTATGCTTTTAAAAGAAGTCTCTGTTTTATTACGTTTTTGAACTTGCCAATCGACAACTGAGACACATCACTTGGGATTTTGTTAAAGAAGCGTACACATTGGCCTTTAAAAGATTTACTAATTTTTGTGAGCCTAGTGGTGGGAACAGCAAGTTTGTCTTTATTTCTAGTGTTAACATTATGATTATCACTTTTTTTGTTGAATAGATTGATATTTTTTTGAACATACAATAAGTTTTCATAGATGTACTGGCAAGGTACTGTCATTATATTTATTTCCTTAAACTTATTTCTTAGTGATTCTCTGGGACCCATGTTATAAATTGCACGAATAGCCCTCTTCTGCAACACAAATATGGTGTTTATGTTAAAGTTAAAGGTTCATCAATATCGTGTTATATATGAGGCTCTAATAGTGCTATCGAGTTTTACAGAATACGGAATTTAATTCTTACTGCGGATTCAGCGCTTTGAGGTTTGAGGTTTGGCTTAGAGTTATTCTACAAACACACTCCTGTGTGTTTCTGCTCAAAAGAACTATTTTCAATAATGTAATGTGTGGTGTAAAAAGGTGTTCGTTTGCCGTACCGAGGTATCTGACTGCTAATATAAAGGATGTTGTAAAAATTAAAGTAATTACCGATCAGGTTATCCTGGAAGACAATAATGATGGATAAATAGCTGTTTAAGCGGAGATACATTATTTCACGTTCAAATTACGAGAGGTTATGATGAAGTTTTTAAATAAAAAATATTTACTGCATGATTGGTTTGTTTTATTTTAAGAGTTGATAAGATACTAAGTACAGAAAATCATATAGGTATAGATTTTACTAACTATAAGAAACCCAATCTTTGACTTATTATTGCTAAGTATATCTTTTTGATTAGATTTAGTTCAAGACTTGCATCTTCTACTATATATTGCACAGTCAGGTTAGTATATACTTAAGTATGGTGCATATATTTATATGTAATGTTTATTTAGTTTATATTAGTTTGTAGTAAAAGCTAAACCGCCTTCAAACAACAGCTATAACTACGTTAACGGTGCTCTTACATGCACATTGTGTGCAAGAACCTTTAAAGCCAAAATTGGCTATTCAAGTCACCTTAGAGCCCATCATAGGCATCAAGCAGCAACAATATCGCCGTAGCCGAAACCGGCCAGGAAGACATCATCATCATCATTAGTTTGTAGGTTTAATCTTACATTGATAATAGGTAATCCTAATAGTTCCATAGTACACAATACTATACCTCTTTATTTTAATCCTCTCCTATGCCTCAAAGGTTTGCTGGAAGAAAACTCTTATTAGGGTTAAGCTCGCCTTTGTACATATCTTTAGTTTTAACTTGTTTGTTCATATTTTTCTGTGTGCAATAAAGAATCTAAGACTTTGTCCTCGCCACCAGTAAATTTCACAGAACGCCGTCTAGTCTTAAACCAAATCGTGTACTATGTCAACTAGATTAGGTACTGACAGAATACTTAATAGAATAATATACTTTTTTAAATACATAATATTTATATCGCGTTGAGTTACATTATCTGCTTGGCTACTTCTCTAGTTCTTACTATTGAAAAACACCTCTACTCATAATACTATATGCTTCCTCAATGTTATGCGTGATATCTTTAGCTGGCTTATTCGATGTTATAAGCCAGGTACTACCGCTTGCACCTGATTTGAATGCTTCCATCAGTCCTGTAACCGCTGAGTCAGTTCTGCAAGCAATATTGAACCTTAATTCAACCTTGTCATGATAAAAAATGAGATTGGCACAGGAAATTCTAATTAATTAAGAGCATTAGCTCTTATATGGTTGAAGATTGTTAGAGAAATCTTATATCCTATCCATGATAGAGGTTTTCCGTTGATAATTGTTGGATATCTGTTATTTATATTTGACCGTGAAACCGTTAGACAATTTGAAAATTGTAAAAGACAAATATTGATAAATATTTCCCAAAACTTATGGGTTGGGGGAATTTCAAGGTTGTATCAGCAACTGATGCATGAGAGTAGGTGATAAGATTATGAAAGCAGAAAAACATTTGAGCCCGCTTAATTTCATATCTTTTTAATCTATAAAATCCAGTACAGTCAGCATCAGAAGTGGATCACTTTTTCAGAATTTCAAAATTGTTTGTTTTTGGTTCTAATCAGAATTTTTCGTAAGAAACATGATATAAAATATTGCTAGTAATGAAATGGTGTTCTTCAGTGATAGTTAATTAACTTTGACACTATTTCATCATCATTTACTAACGACGTTGACTGTACTTAAAGTATTATAACATACTTACGTCTGCATTGGTAATTTCTTAATAGATTCGACCAATATCGCGTCAGTTTTTTTATCAAAAGCATGCATCTTCGTCGTACTGAGCAAACTAGTATCAGTAACTCCAAAACAAATTGTAAGAACCCGCACCCCTGAACCAGGGTAATGAGGTTGGGACTGGAAAAATTACATTATTAGGTTTTATGAATGCATGAAGAAGTTCAGTAAGTCCCCTATAGTAAATACAAAATTAAACATTAATATCAAAGGTACTCTACATAAATGCAGGCAGTAGGGAACTTGTTTACTATAAACTAGGGCCGGAATACTGAAACGTCTTACACACCACTTAAAACTGCTCTGCCTTTGTTTGACCTTACTCATTTGTAAGAGATGGCTTAATAATTTAAGCGTGAACTTAATTTAAGTCGCGTTTGAGTTTTCGGCCGTAAATGATGCAATAAGGTTACCCTAATGTTAAGTGGTAACCACTGCCTATAACGATGCATTGCCTCACTGAGCACGTTTACTCAGTAAGTGCTCTGTGATTCATTAAACTGTGCCCATTACTGAGACATTAAGGTGTTAGTCTGATGTGCCTGCACCAGCCAGCACCCATAACCTTCAAACCGGAACACAGCAATGCTATCACTGCTTGGCAGCAGAAATAAGTACGGTGGTAGTACTTCCCCGGACGAACTCTTTCACAAGAAACTCTACTAGGTACTAGTAGTTCGCCCCGAACTGAGATCTCGTGATGGTCGGAGGTTAATAAAACACAAACAATTTTTATTGAGCAATGGTTGCAATAAACTTTGCTAATCGCATCAAAATTGCCGTCTAGCTAAGTACCAGTCTTACTTGAACTACAAAATCATTGAAACTCCAAGAAATGTTAGCTCACGTTATATATACCTACTGGATTTTCCAATTTTATAATTTTTACAACAACTCAAAAACGATTAGACCTAGAATCAAAATAAAAACGGTTTTGGAAGGTCTACGCAAAGCCCTATCATATGACACCCCACTTGATATTTTGGTACGACTTTTTTTTTACTCCCTTTAGACCCTCATAACTTCACGACCCCTTGACCGATTTACTTCATTTAACAAACCAGTAAAACTTAAGAGTACTATCCGTATACCTATCAAATTCTGTGAAGGTCGGATAAGCGGTTCAAAAGATCTCGACGAACAAACATACAAACATACAAAGCATTTTTGTCCAAGTTGTCACTAAGATCTTCGTTCGCTTCGCTCACTCGATCAACTATACTCAATAAGACACATACCTAATCAATTTTTACTAATACTTTACATTGCCAAAAACTGATAGGTATTTTTTTTATTTTCCTACCTCCTAAGATCCCTAAGACAGCAGCACCAGCAATACTTTTTTTTAAGTTTGTGGACCACCTACTTGTGTACAATTTAGGTTACTTACTCCAAGGCAATTACTGAACTGCAACACTGCGCTCTTCGTAGCTGCATATATAGGAAACACTGTGGCTTTGAACAGGCCTACAACCGAAGAAATGTTGATGATTGTTCCTCCTTTTCCACCATGATCCTCTCGCATTATGTCATATGCTGATAACGAACTGGTTATGAGCGCTGTCTGAAACAGAAAAATATTGGCCTTCACCATCGTCATCAAAGTCAAAAATCTTTTATTCAATAAAATCTCACTGATCACTTTGAATCGTCATTACGTTTTGTATGATTAGGTATGATTACAAATTTTTTTTATTGGATGAGTTGGAGCTAGTTCGTCCCAAGCTTGTTTGTCTTCTAAATAATCAGATATTTTATAGTATGCTTTTAAAAGAAGTCTCATGTTTCTAAAGTACTCCTGTGGTGTCTCATGGGGGTTGGTACAAATTTTTCTTTTCTTTTTTGCTCTAACAACTACCTCTTGGTCTTGACTCCTTTATACTCATGTCTTCTTTTACATTGCCCATCTATCATTTCTTTGGCTTCCTCGTAATAGGGCTTTGTTTTTTCTTGCCTGTTTATCATCGACATAAAAAAGTATATGACGTGGCTTCGGCCTACTTGAACTGATAGGGTTAGATACTTCTAACGATTGATCTAATACTTTAGATATTAAAACTTACAACGTTGACCGCAATCTCTTTAACATACGCAGTTTTTTCATCATTCATAATACCAGCACAGTTCACCACCACATCTATATATCCATACTCTTTTATGATGCTCTCATAAGCTGTCTCTAAATCGTTCGATGTGATGTCGCATTTGTAGAATTTTATTCTATTCGCCCCGTATTTAGACGATAGCTCTGCTTGTAGAAGTTCGCCATTTTTATAGTCCACATCTAAAACGGCTGTATGCTGAAAATAAGTTCAATTTAAGTAATATTTAAATTCATCCATCTGTCTATCTATTGTTTTAATCATTAGTTTTTACTTAGGTATTTCTTTATCCTGTTATTACCTAATAAACTCGATGTTAGCTTGGAATGATTACACAATGTTTTGTCTCTTTCGATCGAGCGATGTACCTATCTGTTGGTGCTGCGTGCTTACCTTGGCTCCATCATTTAAAAACGCCTTGACAACTCTCGCACCAATCCCGGCTGCTCCTCCGGTCACCAAAACCACTTTGTCATTCGATTCGTACACTGTGTTAAATTCGTTAGGTATTTTATTTTAATAATATTGTAAGTAATTTGGTTTCCTACATTTTAATGTTTGTATAGCTTCAGACAATTAATTGAATAACAGATATCTACTTACTGAAACATATTTACTTACTTATAAACCGCCAACAACTTTAACAAACTAAATTCTTCTAACACGAACACCACTCAGAGGTATTCTCCAAAGATTACCGAAATAGTCTTCAATATTCTGAGGTATACTCATGACTACTAGCGGACGTGCG
Source organism: Eulithis testata (assembly GCA_947507515.1). Taxonomy (NCBI): domain Eukaryota; kingdom Metazoa; phylum Arthropoda; class Insecta; order Lepidoptera; family Geometridae; genus Eulithis; species Eulithis testata. The sequence continues at coordinate 9,454,728 of OX382197.1, forward strand.
TGCGTGCATAATGAGATTTTCAGCCTCCCGTTACGTATTATTAGCTAGATACATTTATATGCACAAGTTTTTCCGTTTCTACTCGTGTTTTGTACCTAAACATTATTAGACGACCACCTATCTGCCACGACTTTGCCTACTATACTATAACTTTTTACTATCAACATTTTTTTAATTAGCTTTTGCGGCTATGATATCACTGCGGCCTAGATTAGATGGCCTATGATATTGTGATTGCCACTTCTGTAGATGTCATGCCTACTCGGAGCGTTAACAGTTCACCACTAAACCCTGTAGCTGCTAAAAGCTTTTAAGGATCAACATTACCCAGGATAGGACAAGACAGGACAGGACCGTTGGGAAAAAGTTACAAAACCTTTTGGAAACATGAATATTTTGTATATTATTCGAATAACATCTTCATAGCTACAAAGTATGATGGTACTAAGACACCTGCAAAATATACAATAGGTACTTATTCTACATAAACGGACATGAGATCGTAAGCCTTTGTGACTGTAGCTGTGATGTCCTGGACGGGTTTGTCGCTGGTAGCTAACCAAGTGCTGCCGCTCTCACCTTTTTTGTATGCGTCCACTAGTCCTTGAGCAGCGGATTCTTCCCTGGAAAATGTAGGGCAGAAGTTATAGATCTTTTTTTGAGTTAGAGGTTAATCCAGAAGTTTTTCGGCTTTTATATAAAGCCCGAAACACGGAAGGCGCGCGCCTGTCGAGCGGTCGGGCGCGGGTCGGGTATACTTGAATTTGTATCGGTTGTATTCAACCATTTTGTTGTTCTATAAATTGAATACACACGCACCTGACCCGCGCCCGACCCGCATCCGTCCTCTATGTAATTCTATTTTATTGAGCTCTGTGATGGGGAAATCTTATATCTATACCTATACCTAAGTACTAATAAATTGTAATTTCAGATTAGGTTGCGAAGTTTAGTTATTTATAGTATGCTTATTTTTCTGTAAAAATATCCTTGAACAGAGTTCATGTGTGATGTACCTACTTAAAAGTTATAACATCTAAAATTTAAGTATGTGAGTGCAAATCAATGTATACTATTGAGATAATGCATCCGAAGCACGGAAGATGAAAATAATCCAGAATTCCGAGAACTTGATCGATACATATTTTATATTAATTTCCATTGATTTGCATGGTATAAAAATATGTCAGTGACCACTAAAAAGTAATGATGATAATGATTAGGGATGTGACTTACTTTTGGTATGTGAAGGTTTTCAAAATGTCTTCGAATTTGACTTCAACACACTTGTCGAAACAGCCTAGGTTATTGAGATGAATAAGTGAAGTATCTGTGGCTCCGTAGCAAATAGCCACAACTCTTACGCCATTTCTTGAGTAAAACTGCTCACCCTAATACAAAAAAGAAATAATAATACGTATGTTTTTACTTTCAACTATAGCACATAATTCTAGCAATGTTAAGCAGTTCCTACCATTGAAATCATTCTAATGATTTGAAGATCTACCTAAAACTCAAGTATCAGAACATAAATACTTAGTTAGATTAGAGTCTGTTGAAAACCTTCTGCCCGTTTTTGCAACTAATTTTCGTAACCAGTTGCGAAAGTGCAAATACCATTCTTTACCCGCAACTGGTTGTGGCAGAAGAATAAATACTAAGGTGATTTTTTTAAATTAGGATAGGTGATTGATTGCGTGAAAATCCTCCCAAGATTAGCGGAGACGGATTTTTCGATTACTTTTGTGTGACGAAAAATGATAAAACCATATTTTTTTATTATTATTATTATTGTTCTGCTCGCTATAACAAAAATGTATAATTATAAAAAATGACAAGTTGCATAATACCCTATATTACTTGTTCTGCTAACAAAAACACAACTTCGTTACGTGAATATCATAATAGAAAATTTAGTAAGTAAGTATCATGTTTTGGCTAGGCTAAACCTAGTGCGGGGACCATTATTAATTTTAAGTATTATTATGTAACTACTATTTTGGAAATAAATGAATTTGTATTTGTATTGTATCAACAATGTAATTAAATTGCATATGGACGAAACATTATTAGACGCGAGAAATAATTGAAAATTATAAATTTATCTTTAACTAATCTCAATATAGGGTGGCTTGTTAGTTCCATTATATTTTCTCTCATTTTGTTTTATTTTTATATTTTTTTTTTTTTAGTTTTTTTTTATGGTATTACCATGTATAACTGACTGTGTAGTGTCTAGGTATTGTGGAAGTGCCCTTAAATTAAAACTACAAACAATTCGAGGTTTGATAAATGACTTTTGATGATCCAAAATCTGCGGCATCCATCGCCTGTATGTGGTCTTGCCCTTATCAGTTTGTTGTTGTCTGATAATAACCTGTGTCCAATATTTTTCAGGAATTTAGATACTCTTAGACATTATCGCACGCGACCATCATTCAAAGATCAGCCCTGGATCTAGGGGAGGCAAGCCGGGGCCCATGCCCCGGGCGGCCAGTTCAGGGGGGCGGCAAAATTTACACTTTACGACGACCTGTAAACTCATCATTTAGGTACTTGACTTTGACCACAGATTAAATAATGGTACAAGTACCTATAGTCCTTTTGCCGCTATTATTATGGCTGTATGCAAAATCCTGCATTTTATTTAAATAATAAATGTCGTTCGTTCGCGAGCGTTAAAACTATTTGCGATCTTCTATGAGCCAGTAACGCTTATCGAGTCTTGCAATCTTAGATATAGAAAATCGAACTGCACACGAGTTAAATTATGACAAGGCCATAGAGTTATTTGCTGAACAAAAAGCTCGAAGAGTAAAATTGTAATTTCAATTCCCAAATGCAGAAATATATTTGATTTTTATTTTTATTATAAGTACATATTTTTATTTTAAATCCTATCCTGTGCTGTGTACCTATAAAATACTCGCGGGGCGGCATTTTTCATTTTTTGCACCCCTAAAAAAAATTGAAGATCCGGGGCTGCCAAAGATACAAAAGCAGTTTTATCGTATCGTTATTTAGTACGTATTGGGTATTAGTAGGTACATATTATTATCCCTCGACCGTATATCCCATCTCCTTGGGGTCGGCCTTCCTTGTCCGTTTTCTCCACTGTGCACGATTTTGTGCGGTGTTAGTGTCGAGTTTATCTGATTTTAGGTCTCTTTCGACCGTCGTTAACCAGGTGGAAGGTGGTCTTCCGCGTCCACGCTTCGTCGTAGGAAAGTCTAGGACAAGTTTGGGGCGTCTCTGCACATGCCCATACCATCGTATATAGGCGCTTTTCTTTTATTTTGTATACTATAGGTGCGACTCTAAAACTTCCTCTTATGTAATTATTTGGACCACGACGGCAGGGTCTGCGCGTGCAGGGTAGAAGCTGGCCCCTGAGATACAGTTCTTAACTAGTTCGGGAGCCGGAATATACCCAACCCGCTCGAACACGTCGTTGTAGGCTCAAATGCTCTAGTCAAAATTTGATGCTACTATTTTGAAGTAGCTTTAGTTTTTAGTTAGATTAGTTTAGATAATAAGTAAAGGTTGTCTGGAAGAAATCGTATTAAACGATAAGACCGCCGTTTGGAGGACTTTGTCTGTCCTTACGTAACTGTAAGTTGTACCTGTCCTCAATAAAGTTTTTATTTATTTTATTTATTTAAATATTTCTGATTTTATCCAAGAATGTGACGCTCGCTGACCAGCGTAACATGCGCATTTCTGTTGTGTGCCAGTTTATTTGAGGTGTTGTTTATTTGGGTATTAGTAAGTATTCTAAATTATTAATAGAATAAGAGGAAATGCTGGTGACATCGTACATTATTTTATGCAAATGTTTTGCGTGTAGTGCATAACCGAAACATCACAGCGGCTTGTCGGCTTGTTAGAATATTAAACTACACGAAAGAACTAGACTCTTTCACACCACCGTGTAGTTTATTTTTGTCGATATTACTTATTACTCATTAATTACTTATAGCTACTTGTATTGGCAAGCAAGCAAACACTCAATCATGAGTCTGACTGTGCATAGAGAAACATACCCCAAGACAGTTGCTGAACTGCAAGACAGCGCTCTTCGTACCCTGGTATATCGGCACCATGCTATCCTTCTGGTATAGTGCGGCGATTGAGGAGATGTTGATAACGGTTCCTCCTTTTCCGCCTTTCTCTTTGCTCATGATATTGAAGGCTTTTATTGTGCCAGAGCATAAAGCTGTCTGCAAAGTGCAAATTTGTATTTAATTTATGGAGCATCAATCCAGGCAAAGGCTCTTTACACACGATGCTCCTAGGAACTACTATTTTGCTTCATGCAAAAACTACGAGCTTCTTGATTACACTTTTTGGAAATTAAAACGATGGGTGACTAATAATGAACTCGTACGCTTACTATGGTAACTTACCACATTGACATCAATCATCTTTTTGTAAGTTTTCAAGCTGTCGTTCATGATACCAGCATTGTTAACAACCACGTCGATGTAGCCCTGTTCATTGACAACTGCATCGAAGCATTCTTGAAGCTGATCATCATCAGATACATCACATTTGTAGAATTTTACTATGTTTCCATATTTGGCGTTGAGCTCGTTTTGGAGAGCCAGACCAGCTTTTACGTTGACATCCAATACTGCAACATGCTGCAAAAAAATATGACTATGGAACAGCATGTTAGATAATGTGTTTCCGAATATTGATATTTTGGTTGTTTTCAAGAGCACTGTGAATAGGTAGATGTACTAAATCATCGATCGCAAACGTTTTCGAATAATTAGAGAAAAAAACATGATTTTTCCTACTTACAATGAAAAACCTCTAGGTAGCGTTCAAATACAAGGTATTGAACACACTTGATAAAACGTTTTACTAATTTAGTAGTAGAAGTAATCGGATAAAAGCAAAAATTACCTTGACATTTTCTTTCATTAAAATCCTGACCACAGCAGCACCTATAGATGTAGCAGCTCCTGTTATTAAAACTATTTGGTCCTTCCATTCGTATGTCATGATAAATAATAATATCAATATTTTATTTGTTTAAAAATCTACACTTTCTGTACAACTTTAGGTCGATAAATGAAATTATCGCGATCATTTCCACCTAAATATAAAATTTTTATCACTGCAAAAGCTGTATTAAGATATTCTTTGATAATTTTTAAGTAAACAGAACACTTCATTATTCTTTATCTATAAGCACTTGACGTGGGGTGTATATTCCGGTGTTTTTCCACATAAAAACTGCAGTTTGTTTTTATTTTTCTAAACATTTTATTCCAATATTCTTAGGGCTGTATTCGCATAAATTGATCAGAGGCTAATTACCAAAACAATATTCTGAGGCTCAAGCATAGATTTGTGATAGTTTTTTTATGAAAATCTTTAGGTAGGTACACTCAAAATGCTTGATTATGAAGTAGGTATTACATAAGCCATATTAGGACTTTAGGACAAGCTACATACCTAAATGAAATACAACTGAATAATAAAATCAAATATGTCAAATATTAAATATGCACCGACATGAGGCCGTAAGCCTTTGTGATTGTAGACGTGATGTCCTTGACGGGCTCGTCTTTGGTGGCTATCCAAGTGCTACCGCTTTTAGCTTGTTTGAATGCCTCCACTAGTCCTTGGGCGGCCGATTCTTCCCTGATAAAGATAAAGTCGTAAAAATGGTTTTCAGGTGAACTGCCATAGAAGCAAACTAGATACTACGTCACTCAAAACAAAAATAAATAACTTCCGCTACGGGGTCCGTAGCCGTACCGATTTCGTAGCGCTGGCGTCGAAAACGCAATCTTGTTTATCATGCTAGTCAAAGTCAAAGTAAAGTCAAAGTATATTTATTTGCAGAATTACATGTGTGTAGAGATATTATAAAGTAGCATTGTATCAATGTAAAACTACCCTACAGGGTGTGCAAAACACAAAAATAATTAATACAAAATTGAAAATTAATTAGAATTATAAAATGAGCATTAATAGGTACGATAGGAATTATAGAATAGAATTTACGAGTAGTAGATATACAGTATTGAAATAAATTATAGGATGTCAAATTAATATTAAAATATGATTATGTCAGTAGTTTATCAGTCATAAATTCATGTACCGTGTATTATTGTTCATTTAGTACATAATAATGTTCTCAGCTTATTCGTAAACAACGACGTTGGCAGTTCTCTCCATGGCATTGGCAATTTATTGTAGATAAATGGAGCCATGCAAAAGACACTCTTGCGCATTAATGTGGTTCTAGAGTTACGGATGCAGACTTTATGTTGGTCTCGTCTGTTACGATGAACGGCATCAGACAGCCGACAAAACAGATCCGAATTGTGTCTGACAAACATAGCCGTTTCAAAAATATACAGCGAAGGTACCGTTAAGAGTGGAGATTTTTCGAAAAAAAAGTCTGAAGTACCCACTGGTAGGGATTTTTTTATGGGGATTTCTGGAATATACCGCCTACATTGCTTTAGTGTTCCAAATGGCTATATCTAGCTCAATGCAGTTGGAAAATTATCAACGCGTAAACAACGACATTGATCTAAGACAGCTTCATCATTTGGTCTACTCCCACTACTTACGTTATACGTAACTAACCATTATAAGGAATATCAGGCAATTCCAATAATCAGGCAACATATGGTTCATCTCAAAGTATTCAGATTCGACCCATACATCAAGGTCTGATGATGACCAGTATGATGAAGAGGATTCAGAGAGATTTTCAAATTCAGGGATTCCTTAATTTTCGTAAAATAAACTGGTTTGGAAATAGCTTGTACAGGTTTGTGTGCGCGATTTTTCGTACCTCAGTAAGTAGGTAGGTACCTAACTTACTTTTGGAAGTAAAACTCCTTCAAGTTCTCGGCGAATTGAGCTTCCATGCTCTTGTCGAAGCTGCCCATGTTGTTGACATGAAGGAGGGGAGTGTCAGTGGCTCCGTAACAGATGGCTACAACTCTTACGCCATTTCTTGAGTAGTACTGCTCGCTCTAAATGACAATAAATAAAATTATCAACTCAAAAAGTGCGATGGGAGAATTGTTCCTGTTCCAAAATTAGTCAAATGTGTGTACTGACTAGGTAATAATATCTTCCAAACATATTCAGATGTGCAGGTGCTATATCACATCAAGATGCTGTTGATGTCACAGTTATCTGCCTCACATCCATAAACTTTATCTACTAGGTACATCAACAGGAGATAGCTGAACAGCTTACAGATATTATTATTCGGCTGATAACATTTCTGTTTTGCAAATATCTTATCGTATCAATCGTATGATTTCACCTCGGCTTATCAATGGATAAAAAATTTAACTGGTTTAGCCATATCGAGCGCGTCTGCAATAAATTAAGACAGTTTTATGCGAACATTACCATTCTGTAAAATCGTATTCCCTTAAAAATTAAACTCATGTTATATAACTCTCTGGCTGAATCTTATATTCAATACGGCCTCAGCAGCTACGGTCGTACCTACACCACATATCTTAATTAAATATACGGACTCCAACTAAAAATTCTTAATATCGTATCTACAAAAACAAAATTACAATTCCAAAACAATGACATAGGCCTTTTTAGACATTGTAAAATTTTACCCGGTTCATATTCAATTCAAATATACTTTACTAAAAGAACATTTTTTCAAAGAAACACTCAAACAAGAAGTTAGGCACCCTGTATACACACGGAAAGTTGCACAGAACCGGTTGTGCATGCCGAGCGCACGAAATGCATACGGCGAGAGGACAGCTAGTTATCTAGTTCCTCGGTTAATAAACAACCTACCTACTGATCTTATTAATAGTATTACGCCTAAGAACATTAAAGTTAAATTAAAATCCTACTTTCTAGCTAATATTGAAAAATACCAATAATACCTACTATTTAAAAAACAAATTAATCTACCTACTTAATTATCTAACATAGTATTATATAATCTGTGACCTAACTAACTAGCAAGTAAATAAATTTGTAACTAAAACTAGCTACCTAAGAAATTGGAATGCACTTTGCTAGATCCTACTTACAGCTACCTACCCATACCTATCTAACCTAGTAGCTATACCTACCTAATGTAAGGATATCGATGCTAAGACTCATGTAGCATTATTCCTATAAACCTTGTGGTTTCCTTAGTGCTATAGTACAAAATAAGTTATTATGTATTTTTAAAACAATAAATGAAAAAAAAAAAAAATTATAGATAGGCACAAAAATAACGGCATTGGATAAAATAGTATGGAAAACGTCTAGTAAGGTCTCTTGTTTCGTCGCAGTCTGAGGCAGCGGCGAAGAGCAAACGCAGTACGCTGCGTTGAGCCGCATACCGCAGCGTTGTGCGTTACGATCGCTAAAGCTTAATCCAGCTTCATCATCATCATCATCCACCACCTGACCTCACTCACTGATGGCTATGGGCTTCTCTTTTTTGGTACCACTCCTTACGACCAAGCTTAATCCTTATGCCTTAATCTAGCTTATGATGAGCTAAATGCAGGGTAAGAGAAGTAGATAGAAAAACATCATGACTTCGTAACATCAGGAAATGCACTGGGATCAGAAAGATAGGCTTACTCTATGTAAAGAGAACAAGAGGATGACTCCAACCTTCGGCAGTGGAGAGGCACTCGAGAAGAAGATTCACCCTCACACAAGACTGGCAACTTTTGACGCTTTATGGAGAAGGCACAACAAGGTTCATCCTGAGCATTTTGGTACGGGAGGGCAATAGTTCATCATCGTCAGACCATCCTCTGCAGGACTTGGGCCATTTTTTTATTTTTTCTCTAAAGCCTCCCCATAGGTTTCCAGAAAGAAGGTCTCCATCCACCGATTTCCCAATGTAGTCAGTCATCCAGGTGGAGAGCCATCCTTAGATTTATCTTCTTTCTGGTCGTAACATAATTGGCATACCTAATAATGTTCATTAGAGGGCTACTTTGGACTGATTATGATTATGATTACATACCCCAATGCAGTTGCTAAACTGCAACACAGCGCTCTTGGTACTGTAGTATATTGGCAATAAGCATGGAGTTTGGAACAACGCGGCGATAGAAGAGATGTTGAAGACGGTTCCTCCTCTTCCACCGTTCTCTTTGCTCATGATGCTGATAGCTTTTATTGTCCCGGAGCATAGCGCTGTCTGCAAAGAGTTTTGTAGTTTTCATGGTTTCGGATCATCGGTAACTCGAACCTTATTATGGTGCCACTTTATCCTATTATCTCAGTAACTACTTGTGCTGTCGATTTGTTTGGGCAAGTTTTAAAACTTAAATTGCCCTACCCTTACCCAGGCCTAATCTAAAACAACTCCTACCCCTTTACTCATATTCAACTGTCATTTTAACGCGGCTTTAAAAATTGCTCTATCATTGTCATCTAACCCACATTCTTGTTTACCATGAAACATAACAATAACAGTTGGAAACTATGTGGTAAATAAATAGTTCAGGTGAGTATACGTAGCTTAGGTAAGTCAGTACAACATTTATTAAGATAGCTGAATTAGGTACCGTACCACATTGACATTAATCATCTTCTTATAGCATTTCAAATCATCGTTCATAATACCAGCATTGTTAACAACCACGTCGATGTAGCCCTGTTCATTGACAACTGCATCAAAGCATCCTTGAAGCTGATCATCATCAGATACATCACATTTGTAGAATTTCACTATGTTCCCATATTTGTCGTTGAGCTCGTTTTGGAGAGCTAGACCAGCTTTTACGTTGATATCCAATACTGATACATGCTGAAAACCAAATATGACTATGGAACAGCATGTTATGTGTACCTATCCGAATATTTATACTTTGGTTGTTTTCAAGAGCATTGTGAATAGTTAGATGTACTAAATCATCGATCGCAAACGTTTTCGAATAATTAGTGAAAAAAACATGATTTTTTCTTCTTACATTACAATGAAAAAACCTCTAGGTAGCGTTCAAATACAAGGAATTGAACACACTTGATGGAACATTTTACTAAATTAGTAGTAGAAGTAATCGGATAAAAGCAAAAATTACCTTGACATTTTCTTTCATTAGAATTCTGACCACAGCAGCACCTATAGATGTAGCAGCTCCTGTTATTAAAACTATTTTGTCCTTCCATTCGTATGTCATGATAACTAATATCAGTATTTTTATTTTGTTTAAAAATCTACACTTTCTGTACAACTTTAGGTCGATAAATGAAATTATCACGATCATTTCTACCTAAATATAAATTTTTTATCACTGCGAAAGCTGTATTATGACAGTATTTGATAATTTTTAAGTAAACAGAACACTTCACTATTCTTTATCTAATGCACTTGACGCGTGGGGTGTATTCCTGTATTTTTTCAGATAAAAACTGCGGTTTGTTTTTATAAACATTTTATTCCTATATTCTTAGGGCTGTATTCGCATAAATTGATCAGGGGCTAATCGTATGATTACCAAAACAATATTCTGAGGCTCAAGCATAGATTTGTGATAATGATATATGAAAATCTTTAGGTTCGTACACTCAAAATGTTTGATTATGAAGTAGGTATTACATAAGCCATATTAGGACAAGCTACATACCTAAATGAAATACAACTGAATAATCAAATCAAATATGTCAAATATTAAATATGCACCGACATGAGGCCGTAAGCCTTTGTGATTGTAGACGTGATGTCCTTGACGGGCTCGTCGTTGGTGGCTACCCAAGTGCTACCGCTTTCAGCTTGTTTGAATGCCTCCACTAGTCCTTGGGCGGCCGATTCTTCCCTGATAAAGATAAAGTCGTAAAAATGGTTTTCAGGTGAACTGCCACAGAGGTAAACTAGGTACTACGTCACTCAAAACCAAAATAAATAACTTCCGCTACGGGGTCCGTAGCCGTAGCGATTTCGTAGCGCTGGCGTAGCATTAGTGCTACGCAATCTTGTTTATCATACTAGTGGGGATTTCTGGAAAACAAACTGAAATACCCACTTGTTTTTCAGTTTAGGTTAGGTTTACGTTAGGATAGGTAGGAATTTCTTAATGGATATTTCTGAAATATACCTACCGCCTACAATGCTCTATTGTACCAAATCGCTATAGGTCAATGGAGTTGGAAAATGATCAACGCGAAAAACGACATTGATCTAGAATAAAACAGCTTCGTCGTTTCGCTTACTCTACTTATATTATAGGTATTTGACCATTTTATGGAATATCAGGCATTTAGATGTAGTTTGCAACATAATGGTTCATCTCAAAGTATTTAGATTCGACCCATACAGGTCTGACGATGACCAGTATGATGTAGAGGCTTTATCACATCATTAAGAGAGATTTTCAAATTCGAATTTGCTCTTCATAAACTATCTTCAACAGTCAACTCAGATACTTTACTTACAGCATATTATGGATTAGTTGAGTCTGTACTCAGATATGGGATAATATTCTGGGGCAATTCTACAGACAAAGAAGTTATGTTTAAGATTCCAAAACGCTGCTTACGAGCTATGTTTAAAATTCAAATAACTGACAGTTGCAAACTTCCGTCTTTATATATACTTGAAGCAGTGCTATTTGTTAAGAGTAATCCTCATCTGTTTCCACGTATGTTGATATCGTTATTCGAAATAAACGAGAAGACAGGTTATGTAGACACGCCACTAAAACCACATTACTGCGAAAAAGTATCATATGTATGGCTCCGATCCTTTTTAAAAAAATACCCAAATGTATTAGAGATTTAAATGTAAATAAATTAAAAACCAAATTGAAAAGAATATTAACTGAGAAATGTTACTACCATATTGACGAGTTCCTAAACGATAAATTATAATAGATTATTAAAATTATTATTTTTTGATTTTGTTAATTTGTAATTTAACTGTTGACTAAGATATAGGTATTATAATAATATGTATTTCTCTTTCCCGATTACTTCGACATTTTGAGTAATACATGCCATCTCTATTTGCACGCCAAAATCGGTAAGACATCTTGTGTCACCAAATTATGTACCTACAACATCCTTATTTACACATGTTTTTGCTAATAAATTATCTTTATCTTTTATCTTTATCTTTGAAGATTTCTTAATTTTTCTCAGTACGTAGGTACCTACTTTTGGAAATAAATATCCTTGAAGTTCTCGGTGAATTGAGCTTCCATGCCCTTGTCGAAGCTGCCCATGTTGTTGACATGAAGGAGGGGAGTGTCAGTGGGTCCGTAACAGATGGCTACCACTCTTACGCCATTTCTCGAGTAGTACTGCTCGCTCTAAATGACAATAGAATAAAATTATCAACTTTGAAAGTGCGATGGGAGAATTGTTTCTGTTCCAAAATTATTCAGCTGTGTGTACTGAGTAGGTAATAATATCGTCCAAACATATTCAGATGTGTAGGTGCTATATCACATCAAGATGCTGTTGATGTCACAGTTATCTGCCCCACATCCATAAACTTTATCTACTAGGTATATCAACAGGAGATAGCTGAACAGCTTACAGATATTATTATTCAGCTAATAACATTTCTGCTTTGCAAATATCTTATCGTATCAATCGTATGATTCCATTTATAGATAGGCACAAAAACAACGGCATTGGATAAAATAGATGCTCTTTTTCTAAGGTCATTGCGGCATGAGTGTTACCATCTAATTAAGCTTAAATTCATATGAATATGAATTTAAGCTTGCCCAATAGAAAGAGAAAAAGAAAATGCACCCTCACACAATAGACTGGTAACTTGTGACGTTTAATGGAGTCGGCACAAGGTTCATCCTGAGCATTTTGGTACGGGGGAGGCATATTTCATCATCGTCAGATCAGCTTATAGAAGTCCAATGCAGACTTCTTCTTCTTCTGTAGGATTTTAAGTTTTTCTGCAGGTACTTAAGCCCCCTATGTTTCCAGAAAAAGCCATTCTAAGCTTTCTTCATCCACCGATTTCCCAATGTCGTCAGTCGTCCATGTGGGGAGCCGTCGTACTCTTTGTCTTCTTCGTGGTTGCAACATGATTGGTTTGGCATAATAATGTTCATTAGAGGGCTACTTTAGACTGATTATGATTACCTATGATTATGATTACATATACATACCCCAATACAGTTGCTAAACTGTGCAGCACAGCGCTCTTGGTGCCGAAGTATATCGGTAATATGCATGGAGTTTGGAACAACGCGACGACGGAAGAGATGTTGATGACGGTTCCTCCTCTTCCCCCGTTCTCCTTGCTCATGATGCTGATGGCTTTTATTGTCCCTGAGCATAGCGCTGTCTGCAAAGAGTTTTATAGTTTTCATGGTTTCGAATCATCGGGAACTCGAACATAGGTTATCTATTATGGTGCGACTTTATCTTATTACTTCAGTAACTACTTGTGCTGTCGATTTGTTTGGGCCAGTTCCAAAACTTAAATTGCCCCACCCTTACCTAAACTAGAACAACTCTTACCCCTGTTCATATTCCACTGTCATTTTAGCGTGATTTTATGAAATGCTCATACCTAACATTGTCACTTGCATGACAGCGAAAAAAGAATTTAGCCATATCATTTTAGTTAGCTCGCTTTAGAAGACCAAATTATTATTATTAATTATGATCCTCACATTCTTGTTTAACATAAGACATAAGAATAAAAGTTGGAAACTATGTGGTAAATAAGTCTTTCAGGTTAGTAGGTAGGTATACGTAGCTTAGGTAAGGCAGTAAAAAATACGATATTAGACGAAATTAGGTACTGTACCACATTGACATCAATCATCTTCTTATAGCATTTCAAATCATCGTTCATAATACCAGCATTATTTACAACCACATCGATGTAGCCTTGTTCATTGACAACTGCATCGAAGCATCCTTGAAGCTGGTCGTCATCAGATACATCACATTTGTAGAATTTCACTACGTTTCCATATTTGGCGTTGAGCTCGTTTTGGAGAGCTAGACCACCTTTCTCGTTGATGTCCAATACTGCTACGTGCTGAAAACCAAATATTTGTATAGTAGGTGCCAATACAGGTCATTCACCCACCTTCACCACGATGTCACAAAATTCAATTTATGTATGATAAACAAACAGTATTACGAGATTCGAGCGATACCGTCTTAGCGACAGGTTTGTATGGAAAGCGACAGAATTAGCCGTTCATAAATTGAATTTTGCGACATCGTGGTGAAGGTGGGTGAATGACCTGTATTGCGGTGTTATTTGGCACCTACTATAGAAGGCTTGATTGCACTGTTTGCATGCTTCATTGGCATTGAACTTAAAATAATGAATGTAGACGATGATGGGTTCATTAATTCATAAGTCAAAATATTATGTACCTAACCTACCACCAGAACTCATAAGTAGGTATGTATTTAACCTATTAAGATTGCCAAAATTATGTAAGTACCTATAGGTAGGTACCTACATAGGCACACAGTGGGTATAGTGGGTTGGGTATCTACACCTACCTAACCTATCTAGGTTAGGTTAGGTATGTAGGTATAGGTACCTACCCACTACCTATCTACTATAGGTGGCATCGTACCGTACCTACTAGCAAAGAATTAATACGTAGTTCCTACGTAAGAAGAAGCAGGACTAACAAAATTACACACTGAAAATCTCGTCTTGTATGAAACGTGATTTCAATTTTGACCCCCGTTTCATACATTGTTCGTTTTTCGAAAGCGCGAGCACAGATTATATAATACTATACTAGGCGCGAGTCTAGTTCAAGAGTTTCGCCTTGAGCTTGAAAGCAAATGTACCTACCTACCTAGTAGGTAGGTACATTCGCTTTCAAGCTCAAGTCGTATGAGTACCTAGTACCTACCTATAGGTACCGAGTTAAAAGTTGTACATAGGTAGGTACCTACCTACTTTTCGTTGTAGGTAAATGGCTTAGCGCTTACCTTGACATTTTCTTTCATTAGAAGCCTAACCACAGTAGCTCCGATAGACGTAGCAGCTCCTGTGATCAAAACTATTTTATCTTTCCATTCGTACGCCATGACTGCAAGAATTAGGTAGGTAGTAGGTAAACAAACCACTTCGACTACTGTCTGATAAATGAGAATGTACAGTGCTGAGCAAACCTACCAATCTACTTAGAGACACATTATCTAACGGAATAGGTAGGTAAGTATTTGTCTAAACTTATCTTATCTACGTGTAGGTAGGTAACATGTAGCGTAAACTTATCAACCTATCAAAATTTGCAACATAGTATTACCCAAATTTGAACAATTTCTAGTTCATTCCGGCACCCGCACTCGCAAGTTGCTAAATTTTTAGTGAGCACGTGCTGCTTTCGGAGCGAGTATTTCTTGAACTAACAATACAAGACTGTATGATAGTGTTTTGATTGCTACAAAATTAGTTTTTTAACACTTTTGCGCGATTTTTATAAGGATAATATACAAAAACACATCAAATCTTGAGTGGTCGCATACTAAAATATGATTACTTATGTTATTTGACTTTACGGCCATGTGATCGCAAACCGACTGCTTCGTTGCAAATTTTAACTTACTCCCTTACCACTATTAATAATAAGGGTTACAGTTTTGTGATTTTAATTAAGTTGTCTTAATAGCTGTTAGCTTTCCGTTGGTTTGCGACCGCCAAAATATTAGTAAATACAGTACAAAATTTAAATTTGGTTGCCTAACATTACTCCAACTTCAGTTTACGACCGCGGTCGACGTCAGTTTGCGACCGTTTTAAACTGGAAATTTAACGGTCGCTTATTGAATGTAGTAATTTGATGTATTGTTTTACGACCACTTGATGTCATTTTTTTTTGTCTCCGTGTTTTGTTGACCGATTTTAAAATTATTAAAATTATAAACAAATTACCTATTAACCATAAATCATGATTGAAGCATTATTTTTAATCAAATAATAGTGAATTGTCCATTACAGACCTTGTGGTCGTAAACTAGGTAGGGTCTGGACGTATACTGAAAAAAACGGACGCAAACTAGCATATCGCCTTGTTTCTCAATAAAAAATCATTTAAAATTAAGAAATCAGAAATCAGAAACATTTATTCGCTGAATGTAAGTTTTAGGTAACATTGATGTTAAATCTATTAAAAGAGATCTATAGATACAATACAATACAATACAAATGTTTTTATTGCTTCCAAAAGATAATAGTATTAACAGTGTTGAAAATCTCCTTTTAAGTATGAAATACTTGTATTAGGAGAGATCCTACCAGTTATTGTCCTGGTGTGCAAACATTTTAACAAAATTAAATTCAAATACCTATACCTATTACAAATTACAATCATGTCAGTATCACTTTAGTAAAATGACACTTATAACTAAAATATTCGTCAGTAGAGTAAAAGCAATTAAGCAGCAACCATTTGGAGAGTCTACGTTTAAACAAAGATAACGGCAATTCTTTAAATTCATCAGGCAACTTATTAAATATTTTCACAGCGATACAAAAAGTCTTATATAAGATCTTTATTTTTTTTATGTTTTTAATATATCTTGATCATATTATGTGGAACGTTGAGAACCCATTTCAATAAATGTTAAGTAAATATTTCATACTAATAAAATGGCCTAAAGTTGGGTACCCTGCTAATCGGTCGGTATCTGGCGTAATGACCCTACCTATATTCTAGATGATCGATCTGAATAATGGTACGTAGGTATGTTTGCACTAAAATAATTCTATAGAACTTGCATTGAATGCTTTAGGTAGGTAGGTAGGTACCTGCGGGTCTAAAGCCGGGTTGACACGGTCAGAGTCTGCTCGGACCGAGTGGACTCCGATGTCTACTCTTATCATGTAAATAAACACGCAATCCGAGCTCACTCGCGCGCCGGAATTAGTCCATTGAAAAGTTACATTTGGGGTTGCGTTTTTTTAGAGGACGCAATTTTATTTTTTTGATGTAGGGGGTTCAGTGTAAAGCTAAAACCAAGTTTGTGGGGTCGCCACCCTTGTCCCACGGCCGCCATCTTGAAAATAGGGGTTGAAATAGTTTTTACGATGCATCTCTTAAACTTTCATTTGATAAAAAAAAATTGTTAACATTTTTTGTTGCAAATTAAATTCTCTACAACTTTGGTCCAGTAACTTTTTGTCGTAGAACTATAAGCGCTCCGAAGTCAGTACTATTTTTCAATACTCTTAACTATACCTATATTATACGTGTGTACTAATAATATGTTTTGTTATTATAACTTTTTTAATTACAAATTTTGCAATATTATTAATAATTAATTATTCCATCATCAAAATTTGAAAATTCAAAGGCGCGGTTCTCGACAACATTACCACAGACAATGCAATAGTTCCTATAGCATTTTATAGCATTTTGTACCAGTTTAACTGGTACAAAATGCTACGAAAGGCTACGGAATACGGGCCTAAGAGGTGTTTAATATTTCTTTCAACCAATAAAAACAACTAATAAAAAAATATATCAATATCATTCGATAAAAAAATGGAGGAGATCGAATATTTTTATTATCACTTAAAAACAAAATTGAGCTAATATTGACACTTATAAGACAGTCCTAAAGGTGCGTCCACATCTGTAACAATTCAACGCGCCGTGGCACCGTGACATGTTACGGGACATGCTACGCTAAATGTAAACCAGCGGGCCTAAGATGCGCACCGCGAGATATTTGTCATGTCGTTCTGTCAAAATGCAAGCATTTTGTATCAGTTTAGGAACTATTGCATTATCTGTGGTACCTAATGGTGTCGACAAAACGCGCCATAATGTACACTTTTGACACTTCTTAGTCGTCGTACCTCTCTAGTCTGAGGACGAGATAATAGTCATGCAGAAATGTCAAAACTTGAGAATTCAAAGGCGCGGTTTCTCGACAACATTACCACAGATAATGCAATAGTTCCTAAACTGGTACAAAATGCTTACATTTTGACAGAACGACATGACAAATATCTCGCGTGCGCATCCTAGGCCCACAGGACTGTGACATTATGCCGTGTCATTTTGCCGTGTCAGTTTGCCGTGTCAGAAGTTAGTATCAGCGCCGCCGGCGCACAGTGGTTCCAAAGTCCAATTTTTTCATACTAAGTTTTTTGTGTTTTACTCGTCAATTTCTCACAGTAATTACGAAAGAGGCTGCCGTATTGTTTGTTATTGATCATGAACTACAATGATTAGCAGTATCTTTTTTTTTAGATCTTGATCACACCTTTCATTTTGTTTTGTAACTCTAGGATGAGTAGTTTTCGAGATATAGCCGTTTGAAGTGAGACAGCTGAAAACCCCGGTCTTTTTTAATTTCACAAAACTCGGTTTTAAAAGTATCATAAATAAACTCGAATCTTGAATTTAGGTTTTAAGTTTGACAAAATGTAAAAAAAAGATTAATTAAAAAAACCAGTTTTTTTATTTCGCCATTGCCCGGTTTTTGGATATAGATATGGAGTTTCTATATACGGAGTTAGCTTGATTTCTTTGATAGGTATGTATGTACCTAGGTACTACCTACCTACTGCATTTGATTTTAATGAGTAGGTAATTTTATCGATTATCAAACTTTATTACAACGTGGTTGAGTATGTAAGTAGGTAGCATCCACACCTTTGCATCTATTTTATAAAGTGTCTACCTACTTGTACCCATTTAGCTTCTGGCCACATTTACCTAAAGAAAAAGTGTAAGTAGTAAGTACTACAGTGTCCCGTTAAGTGAAGGCATAGGTTGCCTCCTGACGCTGTATAAATCATCTTCAATAGATGTAAAGGCCTATTATTAAGTAGTAAGTAGGTACCTAAATACATAGGTATAATAAATAAATACATAGGTATAATAGGTATAATACATAGGTATAAAGAAGGAATAATAAAAAATAATTTTGTCCAGCTAGATTAGCGTTTGTAACCACTGTGCGCCGCGAGCCGAGCCGATCCGTGACCAGTGCTGTGACAATAAATTATTGCAGCGTGTCTGTTACGCGTGGCAAAGATGAAAGTGTGGACGGTTGCATTTACCCGTAACAGGGCAGAACACCAGGGCAAATCCTTTGAAAAAAACCGCCTTCCGATGGATCGGGTCGTGGCATGTGACATCGGAGCGTGACAGTACAAAAACGCCGTCCACACCTGCTACAAAATGTTACGCGTGTCTTGTGCGTGTTTGGCGAAATGTTACGGCGAAATGTTATGTTTGTGGAATGTTATGTGAATGTAATTTAATTTAGTAGGTAGGCACAGCTAGTCGGTATGACCACCGGGAAAAGAGCGCGACGCTAGACCACGCGGCGTCATTTATACCAAGGAACAGCGCCCTACAGTGGCAACTGTCTTAACTAATTAGCTAACTAGTCTATGTAGTACTCGAAGTGAAAGATTAATTAGGTATCGACTTACCTACTTATTTAGTTCAGCCGTTGAAGCACAGATGGCGCTGTGTTTAATACAGTCGTTGAACCACAGATGGCGCTGTGTTCAACAAACACCTAAGTTTTTGTCACACCGAAAGGTTACGGCACGGAGACACGGCGCGTTGAATTGTTACAGATGTGGACCCACCATGAGGTGGTCCTAAGCCTGATAAAGTATGAAGGAAAGTTCATTGTTCAAAATTCATTCATCCCCTCATCATAGTTAAAATCAATCATTCACTCATGCGTACCTATAGATAAATTTATTTAATTAAGCGAGTTTATCGAATATTTATTCAGATGAAATCAACCATTAAAAATATTCAACCGATATTGATACCTTGACACCTTGACACCTCTACAGTGGAGATCACCATCAATCACACAGATCAATCACCATGCCATCAACTTCAACTTCTTGGTTTGTGGCTTTTGTGGATAGTTGTCACAATTCTGCCAATGTCGAGTTCGCTAATTCTAGTGTAGCTTATACATGAGGGGAGTGTGGATAAGAAATGGTCACGCCCTAATCTGTAATGTTATTTTATTAGGATTATATTGAATTTGAAATTTGATTGTACAAAGGGAGGTACGGTACAACTATGCCTTTTATAGCGCGATCACACTATGCCCATGCCGCTGCCGGAATGATTGCCGCGATTAATTCCGGTATGATTGCCACAGCAACATCGCCTTTATTCTCAC
The DNA here is from genome assembly GCA_947507515.1 of Eulithis testata. NCBI lineage: Eukaryota > Metazoa > Arthropoda > Insecta > Lepidoptera > Geometridae > Eulithis > Eulithis testata. The sequence continues at coordinate 9,474,825 of OX382197.1, forward strand.
TAAGGAGCTAGGGCATGAACTTGGGCAAGGAGACGGGACAGCGGCATGTTCGTGTTCACCCCACTTCCCTGCCCACTTCCCTGCCCAAGTCTCTGCCCACTTCGGCGTAGTGTGATCGTGCTATAAAGATGATAAAATCGGATGTCACTGTCACTGTGAAACTTGACGGTTGACGTGTCAATGACATTGTCACTGTGATATTTATGCCAGTGCCACTGTCACTGAAAGACTCATGTCACTGTCAGATGGCGCCCTCTCTTCTCGCTACCATAAACTGACACTGGCAAAATTGTCTGTCGAAATGACGGACTGGGACCTTATGTATAGAAGAAGAAGAAGAAAAAGAAGAAAAAACGGAGCTCAAGAGAATATGTATAGGTAGCAAGGATTCGAATTTTGACATTTTTTGAAACAAGACAGCATTTTTATTTTAACAGTTTTTCTTGTGCTAATTGTGAGTATTGTTGTTTAATTTTGGTGGAATTTTAACCAATAATACTTAGTTCATAACTTAAAGTGTGAGCCATTGGAATAAATGTGTGTAAAGTGGTTTTTCTGAATGTGAAAATTCGATTCCGGTTTTGGAGGGAAAATCCACCATTTTCTCTTTAAAACAAACGACAGCCGACTTGACAAAGACTTGACTTAATTTATCATTTACGCAAGACAAACACATAAACAAACGAACTTGCTATGGGAAAAAACATAACGTAAGACTAGGCGGTATGGTTTTAAAACTATAGCCTGCTTCAAGGAGCGAAATAAAAAAAAAAGTATAGGGAGCAAAATATTGCACAGCATGTTAATGTACAGCCCAATAACTTACGCCTGATAATCCGTATCCCGTTATGATTAATTTGGTTGCGCAGTAGTCCTGTTGCGCATTATCGGCTGTTCATTAAAGGTCACGTGTCGTTATTGTACGGGTAATTTACGAGGCAGAGTTAACCTAAAAGACCGTGAACGTGCCAAGCAAGCGTAGCAAGCGTGCCGCGGCAGCAGCTAGTGAATGCCAGAACCAATATGCACCTTTTTCACTCGATATTTTTAAATACCATTCAATTACATACCTACTAAGTATATAAACGAAGCATAGTATTCTTGTTTTTCATGCTCCGAACTGCATCCGCCGTAAAGCAGGCATTCCGTCCCTAAAGTTCCATGATCCCGCCACAAATATTAATATGGGTTGAGTTGAGATAGGCATAATGTTGCGTAGGCGGAAAAAGGCACGGAGAGGGCGAAGACAATAGTCGCCCTCCCTCCCTTCATGGTGGTGGATAGCGGGTGACAGGCGCGGGGGCGCCTGTCACCAGCATTGCACTTTCCACCACCTGCGGTCGTTCCGCAGCCCTTCTTGTAAGGAGGGGCGTGAAGGGCCTGCTGCAAGCAGGCGGTCGTCAGCGGGGGACTGGACGTAAAGGCTCTGCCGGTTTCCCAGTCCTCCTCCACGTAGACGACGCTGGAGAAACTGGTGGTTTTAGTGGGTAAACCGGTCCGGGAGCCCCACATAACCCTCCCCATCCCCCAGGGGGGGGGGTATGCGTAACGCATTTCCCCAGTATAAAAAAAAAAGGCATAATGTTGCGTGCGAGTTATCGATAATTTGATATTATATCGCAAATAATGTATAGCACGATAATTCAAAACATGGTTAAGGTGTTGCTATCGCTGTGGACATTATTGTGATACAAACTATCATGCTGTACATTTTATGGGTGGACATAATTTTATTTTGTGTTGTGCTGTGTTGTGTTGATCGTGTTCAACATTCGATCCGACAAAAGAAAGACTCATTCTAATTTGTTCGTTGGCTGGTCTGCGACATACCGCCGCGCCGTGGCCGTGCGCACTATTTAGAAAATATTTTTGTTGTGTGTAGTGAGGTGACTGACTCCCATTCGTTGCAATTTGCAAATTCCAGCTCGTGGACACAAAGAATCAACTGGGGCTAGATTAATCATGAATCCTTACCAGCAGGTATGCTTTCCCAGTTATTATGGTAGTTTTAATCTTATGGGGTAAAACGGTAGGTAGAGGTTAGCATGCATGAAGTAAGTTGGTATTGTACCTACCTACTTAGGAAAAAACCCTACACTAGAGGTAGGTTTATACGGGGTCAGTAACATGGCAGTACAGTAACCCAGTCCAGCCCTGACTTGTTACTGGGTGCATGTAAACAATAGTTTTGTGCCGTTTTCGCAGTGACTGGGTCTGAAACCAAGATAACTGGGTCCAGTTACTGGCATTGTGTAAACCTTGCACCTCGCCTACTTCCTAGAACTAGTTTAGCTTGGTTCAGTAGTTTTCTAATTGTAATCTATATCAAACAGCTGCTAGAAGTATCTTTTTTTCAAATGTTTTCATAATTTTAGTACCTACGTACGTACATAGCTACTCAATAGTAGATACCTATTCCCATACCTTCCACTATGTACCTATTCAGTTGCCTACCATAGTATATTTACAATATTACTAATTTTTGCAGCTCTTTGGAATAGATTATAATTATTTTTTCTTTACTTCAAGGGCCAATCGGGATATCCACAACAGCCATACCTTCATAACGTGGGCTTTACCAACAGTGCCCCACAATCTTTTGGGAATCCAATGCCAATGCCCGGGTTCCCTACTACTGGGTACCCAGCACCTCAGCCCGGTTACCCAAACAGTCAGGCATACCCCCAGGTATCACAAGGCTATCAGCAAGGAGGTCAAGGCTACCCAAATCAGGGTTATCCACAAACTCCTCAAACAGGATATCCCCAGGCTTCACAAACGGGTTATCCTCAAGCTCAAACAGGGTACCCCCAAGCTCAATCGACCTACCCTCAAGCTCAATCAACCTATGCCCCGCCTGCTCAATCAGGCTATCCCCAAGCAGCTCAAAGAGGCTACCCTCAAGCAAGCCAGCCAAACCAGTACCAAGGGTACCCACAAAGCCAGTCACGTGTTCAAAGCGCCCAGGCTTATAGTGTGTCATCCCCAGTATCTAATCAGCCTAAGGTACGTTGAACTTGGCAACTCTGTCCTTTATTCGTTCTTTTTGCTCACAGCGCTTAAGGAGCGCTTAAGAAGCGCTCGTAGCGTAGCTTACTTAGCCAATCTTAACCGATAATCTAAGTTAAGCTACGTTCTGTGCGGTCACTATTTGGATGGGTGACCGTTAGTGGCATTTACATCTGAGCGCTTCTGTGCATCGGAGGGCATGTTAAACTGTCGGTCCCGGCTCTAGCAGTCGTTAAGCCACGACGGAGGCCTTAAGGCGGCCTCAAAACTCCGTCACCAGAGTTGGCCACTACCTCATAGGAGCTTGCTTGCTTATGCTCACCACTCTGTCCTTTCTGCTCACACTATCTTATCTATGTAAAGCTTTGTAAATTAGAGATTAACTTAGGATCGTAGTGGGGGTTCGTGGCTTAGGCCCCCAGTGTCGACGCACCTGTGGTCGACGCCCCCGATTCTATTAATTGTATTATTATTATTATTATTTGCACTTTTGCACTTAGTACAGTAAATGTCTAAAGTGTAACTTACATACCGTTTTAGAGATAAGCTCACATGACTTGCAAGTAATTGTACTTTACCAATAAAATACTTCTGTCTTTAACCGTACTAATATTATAAATGCAAAAGTTTGTAAGTATGGATAGATGGATAGATGGAAGATGGTTGAATGTTTGTTACTCTTTCACGTAAAAACTACTGAATGGATTTTTGCGATTGGTCTGTTGCGTGACGTTGGTAAACGGCCTGAGTAGTCCTTTAGACATTTGACTGAGCAGTACAAAAATAAAAAAATTACTACCATGATCGTAGTAATTTTTTTGATTATTTGAATAATTATTACGAAATTATTTTAGTTAAATGAGAAATTACGTATATTTTAAAATTAAAAGTTTTGGGATTTTATTGGGATATTTAATGCCTAAGTGTGGGTAAGCACTATAAAATTAAAAGAGATTAAGTACCTACTTATCGTTTTAAATAAATAGAATACCTAATATGATTGTTTTTTTAAAACATACATACAAAATAAAAACATTTCTAATAAGAATAGTTATGGTTATGATATAATAACGACAAACGTAGCAGCACTCTCCTACAATATATTACAAGCTTATGCCTTTTATGCCTGCCAGTACATCTGATAAAAACATTCTTGGAATTAAATTAAACTGACCGGGGGCGTCGACCACAGGTGCGTCGACCACTGGGGGCCTAAGCCACGAACCCCGTAGTGGATATTACAAACCTGGGGACGTAGCAGTGCTGTCATGCCCAAACGAATTAAAAATTAAAATATCTTGATTTCTGTAACAAAGTATGTAGGACTGTTACGTCATAGAACTGTTAAAACTTTTTTTATCCCTAATATCTGGTAACTTCCATTTGGGTAGGACTATTGAAACGTAAGCTAGCTCTAATGGGCTAGTTTCAATAGTCCTACCATGGAACTACAGGGATAAAAAGGTTTTACGTAACAGTCCTATAGAACAATTGGGAGTTACCCCAAAATATACAAACAATTTTAACAAGGTTGGGACCTTCCTGTAAGTAAACAATACTTGTGTGTACATGCCCAGCAGTGGATGAAACAGGCTATGAATGATGATAATGTAGAACTTTTACAATAGCAGTGGACCACAATATAAAATTTAAAAAAATATTAAATTAAAGTTAAAGATGTATGGACTGCGTGAAAAATTATACCTGCGGCCCTAAGATGCGCACCGCGAGATATTTGTCATGTCGTTCTGTCAAAATGTAAGCATTTTGTACCAGTTTAGGAACTATTGCATTGTCTTTGCAATAGTTCCTAAACTGGTACAAAATGGCTTTGCTTTTTAGGTTATGAATATAGAACTTTTCGAAGTGTCTACCTAAATACTTCAAAATGTCAATAATCATATTTTATGGACAATATCATTAAGGTTGAACAAGTCGCAGTCAGTCGCACACCTTTCCATGCAAACGTGGAAGGGTAACCACTCCACTGTTTGACGTTGACCAACCAAAACTAAGGATTATACACCCCAAACCGTAAAAAAAGAAATAATTTAAAAAATACAAGCTTCTAAACTTTCGTAAGAAAAGTATTTTTAGCTTGTATTTTTTAAATGAATACTTTTTTTACGGTTTGGGGTGTATACAAACATAGATTATGACGACATAAATTGATATAATCCTTAGTTTTGGTTGGTTACCGTCAAACAGTGGAGTGGTTACCCTCTCACGTTTGTATGGAAAGGTGTGCGACTTGTTCAACCTTAAGATGCAAATACAGATCTCTGCATCATTTTACGATTTAATAACAATGCTTGAATCCTTGCCGTGCATCAATGGATTTTTCGTTAATGGTGAAGGAACACATCGTGAGGGAACCCTTGGCTTAGTCAGCTCCGCACGTATTGACCTTTTCTTCCTGTGGATATGGCTGACTCGGCTGAGAGGATGGTATAGGTGCTGGGCAAGCCTACTCCATCTAAACATTGTCGCAGGCACTACAGTGTCCCGTTAAGTGTAGGCATAGGTTGCCTCCTGAAGCTGTATAAATCATCATCTTCAATAGGACATTATTTCAATGAAGTGCCCAACTATGTATTATAATGCCCTACTGAAGTCTTAAGTACAAACACAGCGCTCAATATCCAGCAAGCAACTGACATTACACATCCACCGGGCTATTCAAGGAACAGTTTGCTGCAATTATATTGTTATGCTCACTTTAACCTCTCCATTTATCAATCCATTCAGTCTTGGCATTGGTCTCTACAATGAAGGTGGTCCGTTCTTTGAAACCCAACTTTAACTTTAACCTGTGATTTAAATGTGATTGTTTATAATAGTGATGTGACGAAGAGAAAGGATGTTGGGTAAAAAGTGCCTTAGAAATAGGGAACTTTGGTGATTAATATGTCCTCTGTTACTTCTAGCGCAAGTATGCGCAGTGTGTACCGTGCTTCAATTGGCTTACGGCGCGGATTCAAATCATTTCGTTACACGGTACAATATTTTGTAAATTATGTAGGTCTTCGTGACATTTATCAATTTGCACTCCGTATGATAAACATTTTTAAATCTTGACATTTTGACATTTTTTTATTTTATTTTATTTTATTTTGTGTAGTGTCTTTGTAGTGGAACTAGCCAAATCAGGTACATTCTGGAAATCTTTAGGGATTCAAAATCATTCAGGATAATATTACGTGGCGTACGTAAAGTTTTCATTGTAGGTTCGGCAAATGTTTACAATCAAATTATAAGATAGCACAATTGGGGGGGAAAATGATTAGCAAAAAATAAATAATAGCTTTATTTGTTGACATTTTAACAAATAATCATAACACAAGAAAAATACAAATTATACTATAAATCATAGAATTATTTGCCCCTACAAATGCCTACAAACATGCTTCTATGTTTATTCAGAACAATTTGAGGTATAGGTATTAACTAAGTTCTGTTAAACTTACCTATTTGTTACCTAAAGATATTTTCACAGTCCAAGCCGACCGTGGTACCAGTCCACCCCTTCGACCCTCGTGCCGATGCCGAGATTCTCCGCAAGGCAATGAAAGGATTCGGCACTGATGAGAAGGCTATCATCCAAGTCCTCACTAAACGCTCCAACGAGCAACGGCTAAGAATCGCTTATGAGTTCAAGACTTTGTATGGAAAGGTAAGCATAGTTCTAATTCTAATTCGTCGTGGGGGAATGAGATCTACATTGACGTCCCGCGTTGGGGTGTATTGTACATTGTCCCTGCTGACCTCACCCCAGATCCAAGTCCTCACAAAACGCTCCAACGAGCAACGGCTAAGAATCGCTTATGAGTTCAAGACTTTGTATGGAAAGGTATAAGCGTATTTCTAATTCTAACTCGAATTTGTCGTGGGGGAATGAGATCTGCATTAAAGTCCCGCGTTGGGGTGTATTGGACATTGTCCCTGCTAACTTCACCCCAGGATCCAAGTCCTCACAAAATGCTCCAACGAGCAACGGCTAAGGATCGCTTATGAGTTCAAGACTTTGTATCGAAAAGTAAGCGTAGTTCTAATTCTAATTCGAATTTGTCGTGGGGGAATGAGATCTGCATTGACGTGTCGCGTTGGGGTGTACTGTGCATACCCCTGCTGACCTCACCCCAGCCAGGTCAACTCCTTAAACTAACGGAGAAGGACTTTGGGTTGATGGCAGCAATGTTCCAGCATCCCCGATGGTGTGGTAAGCATAGTTTTACCAACTTATATCTACTGTATATTTTCAAGTAGGTACATAGTTTCAAGTATTTTTTCATTAAGTCTATAGAATCCCTTATGTAATACTTTTACGGCCACCGATTTTGTGCGGCCTACGCCCAGGCTAATCGCTCTTAGCTGTTTGTTTATGACATTGGTTTGACTTAACATTATCATTTCCTATGGTGTTTCATGTCCTAATAATACTGCATTCGGTATTTAATAATAGGGCCAGTGTAGGTACCTACCTACATTAATTTAGTCACATACTTTACCGCTACCTACATGACTTGTATGTGTGTGTTTACCTCGCGTGTGTACTTTTATGATTTTATCAGTGTTGCTTGTTCACCGTACAGTTAAAACAAAAAGTTGCATCAGTAGGCATTTTCGTCTGTAATCTACAACGCAATAAGGTCTTAACTAAAGTATGCATAGGCTGTACTGTATAGAAAGACCTCAATTATGAACTGTATGAACTCGTACTTACAATGTATGACGTTATTCCCTTGCGTACAGGTGAATTTTATGGTATGGCAATGGTCACTTAAGTCACTCTTAGTAATTAAAAGCCGTAGTGTGCAGAGCCTAATGAAATGAAAGAAGTTAATTAGTTAAGATGTCTGGATTGGTACGCTGGAGACGTTAATTAATTTGATGGAGACTAAAACCATGTCAGCCATGTTGATTAGAAACATGTAGTTTGATCAAATTGATTATACTAAGCGTGATCTATTTGATCTCACACCATTGAATACCTACTTTAAATTATAATAGAACAGATAAGGAAAACAAAACCATTATCGCTGTGTAATATTTCGTATCTAACAATCAGGGGTTATTGTCCTCGATACAGCCGAAACAATGCATCATAAAAACTTTGAAATCCCAGAGCATGTATTCATTAGATGCATGCTATGGGATTCTCATTGGAAGCATTAGTAGTATACTAATAACACAAGATCTATTTTCTCGGAAGAAAACTAAAAAAACTATAGAGTACATTTCCAAGAAATATGACTCAACTCAATGCGCTTCATAGGTCTGATTGTAGGTAATTACCTTCATCGCAGCTGTTTCTTATCGCAATGTATGAAAGTCCATAATCGAGTGCTAAAAACATTGTTTTGTCAAATTTATACAGTAAGGCTTTCATAACAACCGGTTCTAGCAGAATTTCACGCTACGATCGATGAAAAACTTTCATCTTGGTGGCAGATTGCCAGATGAGCTGGCGCCAGAAAACTATTCGGTTACTGGCCTTTTCACCATTTTTTCGGTACTCTTGATCAGAATCGTCTTGTTTGCGTAACGCTGGATGTGCGTCCAAACAGAGTAAGAGCAGGCTAGAGAAAATGAACCATTTAAATTAAATTTGCTTTATAGTACATGACATTTTCTGCATATGGAATAACTTAGTAGTGACATCCACTCAGTTCTTGGCTGGTCTGTCCTCTAAAAGTATAATCTAACTCAAAGCCACGGCATATAAATCTAGAAACACAAAGTAAAATTTACGTTTTGGAATCGCGATCATTCTATTTACTTCCAAATGTTTAACTGTTTACCACAACCGTTATTATATGGTTGACCTCGATGTAGCGATATTGACACTGTTTCGCTTTTACGTCTACTTTCGATAGCATGTCGAGCGAAGCCATGGTGCGATCGATCATTGATTCCATTCAATCGTCTCAGACATATTTTCCCACGTTACTAAGAAGGTTGCGTAGTGATTTATGGTTTCCATAAATAATTTACGAATGTGTAGAGTTTTGGGAAATGTTATTACAAATTCTTCCTTAAGTTAAATCCGGTTTATAACAGTCTTCAAAAAGGAGGAGGTTCTCAATTCGGTTATTACGTATTTAGCTTTTCTGTGGTGTTTACGATCAATAGAACAGTCCCAATAAACTGCCATCATCATCATCATTTGATGATGAAGGTGTATCAAATTGAAGTTGATTTCTTCAGTTATGAACTTATGAATTATTGATACACGATAAAATCCTTTTAATTTAAATAATTTTATCACCCCCAGGACTTAATATCAGATCTGAAGAGCGAAACAAGTGGGAAGTTCGAAGATATCCTCGTGGCTCTCATGACGCCACTACCACAGTACTATGCTAAGGAACTGCATGATGCTATATCCGGCATCGGCACCGATGAAGACGTGCTTATTGAAGTTATGTGCACCATGTCCAACCACGAGATCAATGTGATCAAACAGTCGTACACGGCAAGTGAGTATTCGTGTTTTCAGTAAATATCATTTAGAAACTTTTTTTCGGTCACCGCGACAATTCTGAATGTTTCGCAACTATACTCTTTGTAAAATTTCGCTATAGGTTACATTATGTATTTTGTTAATAAAAAGAAGCTTACCACTCTAACCAATTGGATATTCGAGTAGCGTGGGTCGCAGATTAGAGAGCTCATCGAAATTTATTAGTGTTGACCAATTAAATCAACGTGGGTTTACATACATATATATACCATACATAAGGCTTGCCAGTAAACGTTAGAAAAAGTACAAACTGAGGATACCTACTCTGAGAAAATACGCTCTTGCGATCGTGTTAAGGAAAAATAAATATTATCCAGTATAATGCATGTTCGATACCTATACGGTGTAAAATTAGCAAAACTTGCAACGAAACTTTAGGTACCAACTGAGGATACTTACTCTGAGGAATTATAAATATTCTTCAGTACAGTGTCTGTTGTTCGATGATATCTGTACAGTAGGTATAGGTACGGTGTAAAATTAGCAAGAATTGAAACGAAACATTAGATTCTCGGTAGCATCTCTCGACCACGATATCGTGTCGACTAATGAATTGTTTCCGATGATGCGTGATGCTCTGAATATGAACGGCTTTGTGCCAACATTTCTTGCGATTTTGTACTTTAATTGTGTGACGCGCAAGACGGAAAATAACATGAAGAATCGTGTTCTTTTTTAAAAATTGTGGATATCTTACAGATCGCAATGTAGTCATTCCATTTCCATTCGCTATACACGAGATTTATCACGCGTATAGCGCGTTACATACTAACGTTTTGTTGTTTTTAACAAATCGATAATATAGGGTAAACTACCCTAATCTTTGCACCCCCACCAATTGTTGGCACTTCTCTGATTTATCCTATTTACTAAGAAAGATCCAGACCTCACGATGTTTATTGTTATGTTAAGTTGTTGTTTATATAACAACATCGTGAGGTCTGGCTTAGTTTACCCTGCCTATAGTTTAAAAGCATTGGCTTGACACTACTTCAATCTCTGCAAAAGACGCAAAGGCCGATAATACTGATAAAAATATAGTGGATTATTCTCAAATTAATTGTAGATGTACAAAATGTTAACCAATTTCAAGATAATCTTATTGTCTCTTTTTCTCTACGTATGTAATTTGTTTACTCTGCTTCGTAAAAAAACCTATCAATCAACATTATTATTATCTTAAAAAGCAAACTCAGCAAACATAACAGATTACCGTTCAAACAAGCATCAGTCAAGGAGCAAACGTTGTGAACTATATTTCTTGTAGCCTACAATCATTGTTATTATAAACCACTATTTACAAAATAATGTAGTTTTTAACCTGTGAGTTCATTTATCATGCGATACGTAACCGTTGAGTCATCGCATCACTTACGAGGCGGAAGGCTTTTGCCAAATGACGTGACGTCAATCTTTTGTGGGCGCTTTGTGGATAGGCCAAAAAACAATTCAGGTTTTCTATAATGGAATTACTTACCTTCTTATTTCCAATACTTACAAGAATCGCTTATAAGCAGGCAGTTCTTAAAAACGAAAAATAAAGTCAAAGCGAAAATATGTAGACATCTCAAGATAAAGATACCTAAAAAACCAAGGCCACTAACGTAGCTCTTTCAATAATGAAATAGATATAAAATTTGAGCTTGATGTGGTTGACTTTCAATGTGTCTATTAGAGGTTCGTGCCTAGTACACCTATACCTACCCCATCCTATAACCAAATATCGGTTTTAAGGAAATACCTAATCGTTTCCTACTATCAGTAGATTTTTTATAAAATAATTTCGGTAGTAAATATAAATAGAACAGTCATTGCATGTTCGCTTCCACGTAATAATATACAAACTATTTTGAATTTCAAACCGAACTTTACGATTATATCAAGCGCCACCGTTCGCCGACCATGAAAATATTAACAGGATGGGGCGTAATCGTCTTTTTGCGAACAGGATAAATTATTACAGAACAAAACCCGTATCTGTAAAAATATGAACAAATAAATTCATTTACCTCGTGTGTTTTTTTCTCTTTATTTAGAGCTATAAAAAGGTCCAATTCGTGCCGTACCTACTAATGATGTTTATATTGAAATGTTTGGAGTAGTCTTATTATGTACAACCAAGCCACGGCGGAGGCCTTAAGGCGGCCTAAAAACTCCGTCACCAGAGTTGGCCGCTAACTCATACGAGCTTGCTTGATTATTAAGTACACCCGATATGTGCGCGTAATCCTACTAATATTATAAACGCGAAAGTTTGTAAGGATGTATGTATGTATGTTCCTTGGAGATGGGCGTTGAGGCTGCTACTCAGTTTTTATATTTTTTGCAGTATCTTCGTTTAATTTGTACCTAATGCATATTGTACACTAGCTGATACCCGCGACTTCGCACGCGTGGGAAACTTTCCACCAAAATATCGGTCAACCAGCATACGATGAACCTCGTGCCAAAGGCGGCTTTTGGTTTAGAGAGTTCAAGCTGTATCTAAGAATCCACGTCTTTTATTTCAATAAAATATAGACTATGTTTTAATCTGGAAAAAGGGCTTCTGAATTGGTCCAGTAGTTTAGGCGTGATCCGCGAACAAAAAAAACAGATAAACAGACAAACTCGATTTTCGGAATCCATATCTTTGATTTTAGTTTTTGGCTTTTTTACAGTTTTATAATAGTATTAAATTGTTCTATACTATGTATGTATGTATAAGCCTGTTTTTATTCCAGTTTACGGGGCATTACTTGAAGATGACTTGCGCGGTGACACGTCAGGCAACTTCAAACGACTCATGACTTCCTTATGCATGGTAAATATCCTCAGTAAAAAGTAGTAATAGTGAGTTGAACTCAGATTTCCGTGAAACTATTCGTCGTATTCAGTAGATTGTTTGGGAATTTTACTACCGCACTAATATAGCATTTATCAATTTTTATCACACTGACTCCTCTCCGTTGCGTGGGGCATTTGGTAAATCTAGTAGTAAACAGTTGCAATACAAAGGTTTTATTTATACAAAGTATAACAAAAGTACACACAAATCACACGTGCTGCCTCTTAGGCTATCTCCTAATCATTTTTTATCGATGATCATTTATTTCTCTAGGCTAATGGGCGAATACTCAAAAGCCATTCAAACCCCACTCAATTTAAGTCCCGCTTAAATTATTGCCATCTCTTACAAATGAGTAATGTCAAACAGAGGCAGAACAACTCTAAGTGGTGCTCAAATTTGAATGACTTTTGAGTATTTCAGCCTAAGTAATCTGTATTCGAAATAGCAAAATGGGACCAGAACGAGATGTTTAAAGAATATAATGTTAGGTAGTTTGTTTTCCATAATGTAGCACATACCTTATCTACTGGTTAAAACCCAAGATAATTTTATTTATATATATATATATTTTTATAAGTTAATACGACTTAGTGACGATTCGGACAAAATATTTTGGGACAAATTCTCCCAATCGTCACTTTTGATTTTAATAATTTTTGTTGTGACGATTCGGAGAACATCAAATTAAGGAAGCCGTTGAGTACAGTCAGGTAAAAAAATGTTAAGCAAAATATGATTTAGCTATTTAAATTGCTTTGCGAGCGTGTGGTTACATTAAGGTGGTTCGATTTCCTACCTACTTACCTACTTATTTCTTTGTAATAGGTAAATGTTCTTGACGTTAGTGTTGTACTTTCCATAAGGAAAGAGTTGTAGTTACCTTCCTGTTGTATTTTCCGTAAGGAAAGTACATTATAGAATGTTTTTTTTTTTAATTTTTGACCAAAGACATCTATTATTAAAAGCTTTGCTTTTTATGGAAACCTTTTTGTAATATTTCAGGGCAACAGATCGGAAGATTTCCACGTAGACCAAGAAAGGGCCAGAGAGGATGCTAGAAGCTTACTAACAGCTGGTAAGTTGAATTGTATCTGTATTATATTATAACTAGCTGATACCCGCAACTTCGCGCGCGTGCGTAACTTTCCACCAAAACATCTGTCAACCAGCTTAGGATGAACCTCGTATCAAAAGGCTGCTTTTGGTTGATAGAGTTCAAGCTCTATATCTAAGAGTCCACCCTTTTTGCCTCACACAATTAACTACTTAGTTGTTCTTATTAATTTAGCTTTAGATATATTTTTTGTTATTTTTTTATTTATAAGTTTTCTTTGTACCCTACCTATATAGGTACTTAAGTCCTCTGTTATGTTTTGAGGAAAAATAAACAAGTTTTCTTTCTAAATATTTGCCATATTCTGCGCTGCAGACTTAGATCTGACTCAAGGTCATTATTGTGATCCAATGACGTATGTTATTCAAACAATGAGCTCTCTGACTCTGTGACGTAGATTATCTACGTCCACGCATAGTGAATGAATCATTTTGTCTTTCGAAACCTTGTGTAACAGACCACGTCAAGCAGATGAATCAAGTGGTAGGACATTTCATTTGTTACTCATGTAGTCTTTGTAAAGTACTTTAGTGTATTATTATGTTACTGAACCGTTTTAAAATTAACTTCTGAATCATTTATTAAGATACCAAAAAATAAACTGAACGGTCCATATTAATCACTTATTACCTTGTTTTAATAATATTATCAACTAGCTGATATCCCCGACTTCGTTCGCGTGCGAAACTTTCCACCAAAATATCTGTCAACCAGCATACAATGAACCTCGTAGCAAATGGCTGCTTTTGGTTTAGAGAGTTCAAGCTGTATCTAAGAATCCACGTCTTTGATATCAATAAAATAGCATATGTTGCAATCCGGAAAAAGGGCTTTCGAATAGTGTAAAAGTTTCGTTGAAATTTGATCAGTAGTTAAGGCGTGATCCGCAAACAAACGGATAAACTCGATTTTCGGAATCAGAATCGTGTAAATCTGCATACCATATCTCAAATTTTTGTTTTTGGCTTTTTTTTAGTTTTATTAGAAACTCTCCAGCGGGCCTAAGATGCGCACGCGAGATATTTGTCATGTCGTTCTGTCAAAATGTAAGCATTTTGTACCAGTATAGGAACTATTGCATTATCTGTGGTAATGTTGTTGAGAACCCGCGCCTTTGAATTTTCAACTTTTGACATTTCTGCATGACTATTATCTCGTCCTCAGAGAGGTACGACGACTAACAAGTGTCAAAAGTGTACATTATGGCGCGTTTTGTCGACACCATTAGGTACCACAGATAATGCAATAGTTCCTAAACTGGTACAAAATGCTTACATTTTGACAGAACGACATGACAAATATCTCGCGGTGCGCATCTTAGGCCCGCAGGGGCCCTAACATAAGTTGACATTCACAATAGCTAGAAAATAGAAAACCATAATGGCATTTCTGAACAAACAGTCACGTGACCATTTACTTAAATTTGTGTCATTTTATACTCTCGTTCGTAAAATGTCATCGCTGTTATCGATGAAAAACACACTCTGTTCATCAAACAGAGCGTTTTTTACTTTTTATATTGTCTGGTTCCTATAGTACAAGCTTTGCTTAGTTTGTGAAATAGAGATAGATAGAGATAGAGAGATAGAGAAATATTTATTTGGCACACAACACAACACAGGTACAACACAGTAAAATAATCACACAGTAAGAAAACAATACATAATTAATTAGAAAATAAAAATAGAACAGAATACGAAATATTAACTAGTAATATGGTTGTGGGTGCTGACCAGCGCTGATATGAGCCAAAAAGGTCCTGCCTCAGCTTAATGCAGCTCTGCAGAAGCAAAGCGGCGCTGGTTTTCAGTCAGAACCTGATAGTGGATGACATCACAGCTACAGCTGACCATGAATATTTAGCAGAAATGACCACGAATATTTATTTATTTCAGGTGAGCTGCGTCTCGGAACAGACGAGTCCGTATTCAACGCAGTATTATGCTCGCGTTCATTCCCTCAACTGGCGGCTATATTCCAAGAGTACCATTACTTGACCGGACATGATATCGATGATGCCATCAAAGCTGAGTTTTCTGGCGATTTGGAGAAGGCATTACGTGCTATTGGTAAGCATTTAATGTGATCATATTAAAGAAAAGTGAGGCTTATAGTTCTGTGATTTAGTGGCCATATTCCACGAGTAAACATTACTTGACGGGACATGATATCGATGATGCTATCAAAGCCGAGTTTTCTGGCGATTTGGAGAAGGAAGTACGTGGCAAACAAAATAAACAATCAGTTAGACCAATGCGGCGATACATTTTTCTGATAAATTTTTCTCATAAAAGAAGACCGATGTAGAATTTCCATATTTTTTTTATATATAATAATAATAATAAAAGACATAAATTAAAGATATAAATTTGTGACAAATAAGGTAGAATACAAAGAGAACAAAGAAGAGGTAAGGAGTAGTAGAAATAGCACAGATAACAGATGAGCAATAACAATGATAACAGATACAGATTAAATGAAAATAATGCTAGAGCTACACAATTACAATAGGTACTAAAATTAAAATTAGAGAATGTGTGTTCCCCCAAAGTCCAAGTATAATATTTTAATTTTTTTATTTTACCTAAATCGTCTCACTGCTGGGCAAAGGTCAAAGACTTCCAATGTTCTCTGTCTATTATATGATGAGTTTTTTTTATCTTTTCAGTGAAAGTGGTTCGCAATAAGCCACTGTTCTTCGCCGAGCGTCTGCACAAGTCGATGAAAGGTTTGGGAACAAACGACCGTCAACTGACGCGCATCATGGTGACTCGCTGCGAGGTCGATCTCGGAGACATCGCTGAGATGTTCCAGAATAAATACGGAGAAACTCTTCAGAGCTGGATAGAGGTAAAACAACAATTGTGAAATTGTACCTTTTGAATGTATATTTTATTGATATCAAAGACGTGGATTCTTAAATACAGCTTGAACTCTCTAAACCAAAAGCAGCCATTTGCTACGAGGTTCATCGTATGCTGGTTGACAGATATTTTACAAAGTTTCGCACGTGTACGAAGTCGCGGGAATCAGCTAGTTTTTTTAATAATAATGTTATTTTCAGGGTGACTGTTCCGGCCATTACAAGAAAACCTTCTTGGGTTTGTTGGGTCTCTACTAATTACCAGTACTTGCTTTTCCAGCGGGCCTAAGATGCGCACCGCGAGATATTTGTCATGTCGTTCTGTCAAAATATAAGCATTTTGTACCAGTTTAGAACTATTGCATTATCTGTGGTATCTAATGGTGTCGACAAAACGCGCCATAATGTACACTTTTGACACTTGTTAGTCGTCGTACCTCTCTGAGGACGAGATAATAGTCATGCAGAAATGTCAAAAGTTGAAAATTCAAAGGCGCGGTTTCTCGACTACATTACCACAGATAATGCAATAGTTCCTAAACTGGTGCAAAATGCTTACATTTTGACAGAACGACATGACAAATATCTCGCGGTGCGCATCTTAGGCCCGCAGGTGACTCTTTTATCTAATAATAATAACAATTGTATACCTTTTGAACTATTTTTTTACTGATAAATGAGTTCCGTGATTGATCAGGGACTAGAGTAACCACGCTGAATCTGCAATTAAATAGATGGCCAAACCCAAAACTGTTTGTACCACTTGGTAACTTTTTTGTGACTTTCGTAGATATAAAGTTGTCAAAGCATTTTAGCGTGACGGTGTATCCAACTATAAGTTTCTAAACCAACCAATTATAAGTGGTTATATTATAAGTGGTGCAGACTTAACATGGTCCGACTGTATACAAGAATTTTCGAAATGATTTGCTCTCATATAAAGTACATAATCTACATAATTAGTTTAGCTTTTTGATATTTCATGTTAAAATATTCCTGAATTCAGATTATTTACAATAAAACGTCACACGCTAAGCTTATGATAGTCTGTAAGTATTTTTATATTCATAATCTTAGCTCTGGTGCATAAGCACCCTAATGGTGGGATAACTACCTGGTTTCGGCTATCGGCTTTATAGACATCTTTCATTGAGAAACAGTCATTCTATAGTCGCTATTTCTACCGCGCTTCTAAACTAGTAGTTCGCCCCGAACTGAGATCACGTGATGGTCGTGAGTTAATAAAACCTAAACAATTTTTATTGACCAATGGTTGTAATAAACTTTGCGATTAGCTCCGAAATCGCCGTCTAGCTAAGTACCAGTCTTACTTGAACTACAAAATCATTGAAACTCCAAGAAATGGTAGCTTACGTTGTACTGGATTTGTCAATTTTATAATTTTTATAACAACTCAAAAACTATTAGACCTAGAATTAAAATAAAAACGGTTTTGGAATGTCTAAAAAAACCCTATCATATCACACCCCACTTGATATTATTGTACGAATTTTTTTTTTACTCCCTCATAACTTCACGACCCCTTGACCGATTTACTTCATTTAACAAACCAGTAAAACTTAAGAGTATACCTACCAAATTTTATGAAGATCGGATGAGCGGTTTAAAATATCTCGAAGAACAAATATACAAAGCATTTTTGTCCAAGTTGTCACTAAGATCTCGTTCGCTTCGCTCACTCGATCAAATAGTCAATACATCTTTACGATGTAAAAACCACCCCTCAAACCGTTCTTTACATAGACGGTATTAATGTCGTTTGTCGCTACAGGTAGGTATACCACCATTATTAAGATAATGCTTATTTCTACGATTTTTTTACTAAATAAATCTCATGAGATAATGTGTAAGTGAAACGTGTTATGAATGCTTCTTATTATTTCCGTTCGATTGATCTGGTAGTAATCTCATTAAATTTTATAAATTCAAAAAAAATATAAATTGTTTATTGTATGTCTTATACTTAATAAATATAGGGTTCAAAACTCTACAGCTTTTGCTGTCACTGCTTGGTGCCTCAAAATAAAAAAATAAATTTATGACCGATATTGGTTTAAAAAATTACAGAAATATGTTTGTTAGGATGTTAAACATCTCACTGATAAAAATACGATAGAGACAAATAATTGTTTATATTTTTTTTCTGTTTCACTATCTTGGGCCACAATGGGCCAAACTTCTCACGGACCAATCTTGAGTCTAAATGCGGAAACGGGAGTCCAACTAATAAAAAGAATGCCCCAGTCACTTGTGGCTGTCGAGATCGTCTCGCCATCTTCATTTGATATATTTGACTTATTACATAATATGGAAAATTCTTTTTAATACTATATTCACTTATTAATAAAATAATAAATTATTCTTATCATTCATAATTTTATTTTTCAATTAATTAACTAAGTTTTTTTAAGATGTTAATATTAATACTTCATGTAAAAAACTTTCCCACCAAACTTTTATGCATTCTCAAAACTATAGATAATATAGTTATGCGTTTTTTATAAAGTCATAGCTGAGCTTTAAATACCTCACACTTTCACTATTATATTTACTCCATAGACATTTTTTTTCATAGTATAGACAATCTTTCAAATTTTAATAAAAAAAAATACAACTGAATTGAGAATTTTCTCCTTTTTTGAAGTTTGGTAATAAATAAAGTGGGTACTTATATCAGTCCCAATGTCATAAGTAAAGGAACACATCTGTTTGCCTTTTTACAGTGTAAATGCCTAGTTAATGTGCCTAAGTCTACTACAGTGCCTATTTCCTTACAATTTTCATTGTACAAGACTCATGTCATTACTCATTCATAAGACTATAATAATTATATGCACTATGCTGTCAAAGCCTTATGATATTCCTACATTTTAAGGGTTAAAACTTGCTTAACATTTTGATACATTGTTACTGAGGGCGTATTCTCTTATGTATACTATTTTCTACTATAGTAGGTGCCAAATAACACCGCAATACAGGTCATTCACCCACCTTCATCAGGATGTCGCAAAATTCAATTTATGTATGGTAAACAAACAGTACTACGAGATTCGGGCGATTACCGTCTTAGCGGCAGGTTTGTATGGAAAGCGACTGAATTAGCCATTCAAAAATTGAATTTTGCGACATCGTGGTGAAGGTGGGTGAATGACCTGTATTGCGGTGTTATTGTGTCATTTTTTGTCTTTGCAAGTTTATATCGCTTATTTACTATAAAAGAAGTAATAAAGGTCTCAATGTAAACTGATTTTCTTTAGTATTTTTACATGTAGTAGGTATAATGCATTTATGCAGAAATAAAAGTTTTATGTATTTATCTTGTAGTTTTATTTTATATTTTAAGGATGTATAAATTAAACAAATAATATGGAAAAATATTTTCTTAAGTACCTACCTACCTACATACATAATAATAAAATATTTTTCCTGCAGAATTCGTTGAAAAATACCTACAAAATACCTAAAACATTATAGGTACCTTAAATTATCCTCTCAAAAATAACTGCAGTTTGGCACAAAACCTACACTTTTTCAAATGGTCTGGAATATACTTCTTGCTTACGAAATCTTTTATGGTATCACAATGTAACTTAATTTTCCTCTTAAAAAATATGTGCAGCTTTTTACAATAATCGCACGTTACGAAGTGATTAGTATTGTACTTTTTACTAACAAAATCTTTAAAAGTACTGCAGTTGACTTCTGCATTTCCGGTCTGTTGGTCGAGGTTTACGGAAGCTGTGTACTTTGATTTCTTTACATTGTTGTTGAACTCTTCTTTTAGGACTCTCTTAGCGGCTGTTCTTGTAGTTATTTGCCTGTATGAGAAAAAAAAATAGTTTACTTGATAGTTGAAAACTAATTTTAACCCTACAACAAAAACAAAAGGGGTGTTATAACATTGACCGTGTTGTACGTCTGTTTGTCTGTGTCCGATTATAATGCGGCTTTTGGTAAAAAAAGGTAATTTGCCTGGGATGGTTTGAACATTTAGTGAGATTTGACGAACTGGAGTCCACACCAAGGTCTGATAATGACCATCAATAATGAAGAGGGTCTAAAAAGATTAGCTTGTTCGGGGTTTTTAAATTTGACTGTCTCTATACAATAACTGCGAGTTGTTCAATTTCTACAGAATCGTAGGACCTCCGGCAGCGAGATGGGCAGACGACATCGTCAAAATCGCAGGCCGTAAATGGGAGAGACTAGGTCAGGACCGCAGTGGATGGCACAAACTTGGGGAGGCCTATGCCCAGCAGTGGCTAAAGTCGTGCTGTGGATGATGTTCAATTTCTCTTTTTGCTAATCAAATCAAATCTGACATACCTACAGTCTAATGTTTTACAGCCATGTGTTCTACGGGCAGGGATCAAATTTGACCAATTTCTGGCTAAACATAGACCAGGTACCTACTTTAATTCCTAAAAGAACCATTTTTAGAGGATGACAGCCATTTAAACTTACATGTTGATTTCTTCTGTAACTTCTCGATTTCTACGATCAAAAAATGTACTAATACACATTTCACTACAGTTTTCTTCCATCACGGCAGGTTCTTGTTGACTTGTACCAAAAAACACACTTAAACAAACATCATTTGATTTATTTTTCCTTCGTTTGAATACGTTTTTCTTCGCTCTAATTTTGTCCATGCTGAGTATTGACCTCCTCAGAGAGTTGAAATAGACTGATGTATGCGATGAATGATGCTCTATTTATATGTGTAGCTTCATCCTAATTATTTTACCGGACAAACACCGTCATTAGGGATTGATAACTTACTTTTTTCCCAGACAAAGGCCTACCTAATTAGGTGCATTCCTAATTAGTTGCTTTTTCTAATAACCCTTCTAAAACAGTAATCATTCACCGTTAATGTATACCTACCGGTCATTATAACAACTTTTTGTATGGACCCATCATTATTAGCGCAAGAAAAAAATTCGCTTTGTTTCAGCTGCGTTTTGTAGGAAGCAAAGGGAATAGTAATTTTCACGCGCACACTGTCGAAGAAACTGTTTGATGGGTAAGTAATTTTGCGTTCACACTATGCCGCAGTCGGCAGGGAAGTGGGTACAAGCAGAGTATGAACACGATCATGCCTCTGTCCCGGCTCCTAGCCCAAGTTCATGCCCTAGCTCCCTAGTGAGAATAAGGCGATGTTGCTTTGGCAATAAGTGCGGCAATAATGGCGGCAGCGGCATGGGCATAGTGTGAACGCGGTATGTTTTCGGGAGTGGTCGTACACCCAGTAGGTAAACCGAATGTAGGAGTATGTACTACGTAAGTACTGTCTTTTGTACCTACCTACTGCTAAACAGGCCTCTTATCAGCATTACATTACCTAAAGGGAATTATTACCACATTATAACATCAACATTCAATACATCCGGAAAGCAATTTCACTGAACAATAATGATGGATCGTCCCCATCCTGACGCCATAATAAAAAGATAGCGCCTACTTACCTAATCTAAACATCCTTGAGAAGCCTTGATGAATCGGGTATCAGATATGCAAACAAATGCAGCCAATCAGTTTCGCGGAACCAGAGGATTATGAACTTAATTAATATTGTCATAACGGGAGCTTTCGCTTGAATTCATTTAATGAGCAATGAATAATAATGTCTTCAAGATGCGATACCGTGGTGCCAGAGATGGAAGAAAATTCGGTGGCATAGTGTCAAGTACATACGGTCATTTACCTACGTAGGTTAAATTATTATTATTCTGTTATAAAACATTCCAATAGGTACCTATCGTACCTCATAAACTCCGACATACGTGGTTATCTATATCAAAGTCCACATTTTAATGGATTTTACTAAATAATTTCACTATTTGGAAGTTTGGTCCATCAAAACACATTTGAGCCGAGAGCGAGCTGAATAACTGCGACCGGTATCGGCCAATTATGCACGAATCTAGAACATTTTAACAACAGGACTGTAAAATAACAGTTTCTGTTGAAGAGCTTTACCGTTGACTAAAACACCAACTAACAAAATTACGGAGTTAGTGTAACAAAATGCAAATTCTGTCGAAATAATTTCGACGGTTGCGTCAGCGGTCTGCGGTTTTGTACAAGAAATAAAAATCTAATTAAAAAAATAAGTCCACAAAGGTTAAAGTTTTAAAAGTCTCCAATAAAAATATGCAAACAATTAATATAACTTGGCTTGAAAGCTTGCTTGAAAGTAAATATTCGTCGTCGTTTAGTTGTAGCTTGAAAAATCGTAGCATCATGCTACGTGAAGCCTACGAATATGTCTACGCGCTGCGTGCGATTGAGTCAAAATGATTGGTAAAATGTGTGAGTGCGTACATTTGGCTTCATCCCCGACGACCACGCTTTAAAAATATATTTGTGATTTCTCTAATTCTGTGTATGAACAGTTCTAGGCTATTTGCGTTGGCCTAAAACATTATTAGGATCATTTGTCCGGAATTAATTGCGTTGAAATGTTTGTTTAGAGGAATGCACATCACTATGGAGTGTTGGATCCTCTAATTAGGCATAGGTACTCATTAGGTACTCACTCATCATTGTAATACTAATTTACATTCATATCTCAGGTACCTGTATATCTACCTCAATCATTACTACCACAAACAATAAAGCTAATAGGACGTTCAAAAAGATTCTAGAATGGAGAATTTTGGTGGGGATTTCTGGAATATATCACCGGAAACCTTAGCGTAGGCCAATGCCCCCATCACCCATTAAAAAAATATTGCCTTATAAATGTTTCTGGGATCTTTGGATCGGTTGTTCTAGAAATCTAGAAAAACCTAGGTCACAGATCATATAATGCTATACACAGATCATATAATACCCTAGGTCTTAAGTACCTATGTTGAAATGATGGTGGCGAATAAGTGACTTTGCAACTTCTCATATACATGTTTGTGTAGGTAAGATAAGATAAGATAATGTTTATTTCCAAAAATAACAGAGCCACTTACTAACTATAATTATACATATATATAAACTACGTTTTTCTGAGTCTAGATTTTTTTAGTAGAAGCAGCAACAGATCGGTTTTGGATCGTTTCCTTCGGTGCTAGTTAAAAAACTGTGTTACGGCAAGGTAACGCTCCTCCTCCTCAAAAGATGTGCACTAGAGAACAAATTAATTCTATAGGTAACTATATGTATGACAAGGTAAAGTTGCAAGCCCATCGCTGCTACTAGAACACTATGTAATTATATACCTCTGAAGATACGAGTAGGTCAATCCAAAGCAATATTTCATTTACACTTTCCACTTCCCACAAAGCACTTGAAGTAGGTCCCTAGTACACGAAACAAATAGCCCTTCCCTAATGAGAACCGCCCAATTTTCCGCTCCATGTAAAAACTTGGGATAACTTCACCCCTCTCGCGGTTACAGCCTTTTTCCGAATGAAACTAATGCTGGTCTCGCATCCGTTGTCAAAGTTAATGGGCTGAGAAGGTGTTACTTTGGATTTTTCTTTTTTTTAAACGCACATTTATTTATTTATTTATTTGAACACCAACACAATGTACACTAATTATATCATTTATGTAATCATTTCTAAATTTATATATATAAGTGCCACTACAATTACAGGTGAAAACAACATGCTTAAAATATTAAATGAGCGAGTAGCAGTTTTAAAAAAAAATAAGAAATTAATATGTATAAACAGTGTAAAAAATACACATATTGTAAAGGCATTGAGAGATGAATGGGTTGATTAATAAATAGATATTGCTTACGCAGGTACACGTATTTTTTTGCGAAGGATACGTAATTGAATGAATAGACATCAATTTTTTTTATAATTTGGTTCAGCAGTAAGTATTCAAATCCTTTGTAGTTTTTGCTAATAGAGTAAAATGGCGGCTTAAGTTTATTAAGATCCATTAGCACAGGGGTTTCTAACAAGGTATCTATCACAAATAATAAATGGACAATCCCTAGTTGTACTAAATAGCCGATAGCCATAAAGGTTACAAAGTTGCCAAGAGAACGAACTTGTATCATTTTGTACCTACCAGTAGAATAAACCTAATCCAAAAGAGTGGTCTATGCACATTTAATTATTTTCCCATAGCTTTTATGAAATAAAAGAAAGCTCTATTGTCATCGTCCACGACCACGAATGTCCACTCTTTGTTTCCTCAATTCTGCTTTACCCTGAGAACAAGGCTAACCCCACATTATTGAATAAGTGGGGCACGAGCTGCTTTTGTTTGTCGTCGAGGGGTTACTCCTAATCCACCACTACGTTTTATACCTTTGTATTGTAATTATTATTATGCGATGTGTTTTTATTTTGGTTTTTGTGTTATTTTCTGTATTGTGCCGTTCTTAAAATGTTAGATACCTATTTCAAATACAATTCTGATGATTGTTTGTGAATAAATAAATGAAAAAAAAAAATGAGGATGGGAAAAATGCAAAAAGTGGGTAGGTAGGTACATAAAGCGTTTCTCCACTGTAAATATAAATATCGCTAAACCGAATAAAACTGACCTAACTAGCCCAGCAAACTATATCCAGATATTATTATGTAGAGTATTAAAGAGGTAAGTACATCATCGTCATATTGAATACATACGTGCGTTTCCCCACTGTAAATATAAATATCGCTAAACTGACTGAATATGACAAGGCTAGTTTGCTTTAGTTTTCTAGTGTACCTATGTATTTAGGTAGAGTATTATATAGAGGTAAGTACACCATCGTCATTATATGCGTAGTGTGAAGGAATAGAATATGGAGTTTTTGTTTTTGCCTATTCTCCCTTCCCTATTGGCTATTGATTCCTTCCGTAGCGGGGAGATCACCGTTTTTTTTTTTCATTCTCCCGACCGTCACTATCGTCTATATTAAAATCTAAATCACTTTAAAAATAAAATTGAATTGAGTATAAGTGGGACAGTCCTGGTGAGGTGTATGAGAGTGACCCTCGTCGCGGGTCTACTTTGATTTTCGCATTCGTGTCAACTTTACTCAATGTTTAACTTGTTTTGATTTAGCTTTGTATGTGCTCATAATGTTGTTGTCCTCTAAAGTTGGAATTCGACAAAGGGAGGTTTGAATAAGCATCCATAGAGAAATTCAAATACTGAATTATGCCGAACATAGTACCTATTACAAGCTTAGGCTCTTTTGCCAAATACATAATGTTATATTATTTTCCTAATTGTTTTTATATAATTTGGGTTCTTGTAATATACTTTTTGTTTTTCTAGTTAATCTGTTGTGGTCCTTAGCTTGGCCAAGGTCTCCCTAAAATACCCTGGTCTTTGTTGGTGTCCCAAAATTCCAGGTTATGTGAATTTTTTTACTGTTTATCACATCAATTACTTACCTACCCAAAAATATCTACAAAAAATTACGTAAGTGGGTATAAATTTATCAATTAATCAGCCAGTACATACTTCTCGAATAGTAAAAAAAAATTGCCACTATTTAAAAAAAGATTTCATATTATTTAACTCGTCAGCATGTTTACGCTGTAGAAAACAAGCTAACCAAGCAAATTGAACACGTGTCAAACAATCTAGAACTAACGTTAAAATTAAGTTTTAATTTAGCTTACAAGTTAAAGTTACCTCAAGTTTACAGGCGTCGGAAGCAGCTGCAAACTTGTAAATGTGCTTCACTGGTACTTTTACTAACCCTGATTGGACTGACGTGGTATAAAGATAAAGATACAAGATAAAGATAAAGATATGTTTATACCTAATACCAAGTTTCTATACAGTGTTGTGATTTGTTGTACTGTGCTACTACTAAAGCTTTGGTCTCGCGATCGTAACGCACAACGCTGCAGTACGTATGCGACATGCGGCGCCGGACACATAATCGTATCTATATGGAAAACACGGTAGTACGCTGCGTTGAGCCGCTGCGTGCGTTACGACTAGTATAGTATTATATAATCTGTGGTTACGATCTCGGAAACGCTGCTTTGGGCCTTTACATGTGTTGAAGATACAGCGTCAGGCGGCAACCTGCCTACATCTACCAGGCCACTGTAGTGCCTGGGACAATGTTTAGATGGAGTAGGCTTGCTCAGCATCTATTAGCATACCATCCTCTCAGTCAGCCATACTCATAGGAAAGACATGTATGTACTATTTTTGTATTGATAAGCCTCGAAATATTTACAGCAAAATGATTTATCATTTCATTTTAATTAACCGTGTCTCTGGATCTGGAAATAATAACAAGCCGAAAATAAACCTATACCAATCTAAATAAAAGCCAGTCATACAGTTCGATTATTATCCCCTCTAAAGACATTATGAAAATAAAACTGCGCCCTCTTAAGGAAAGTCCTCTATTGTCTAAAAATCTTACGCTTAAATATTTGAGCAACCGTTCAGCGGGACAGATGTTTGCCTTCAAATTATTTCTTGTTAGCTTCCATTCACTCGCTTTATTATATTAAAATTAGTTTTGTCAGGAAATTAAATAGGAATAGATTGAAATTAATATTCTATAAAAAAGTGGATAAAAATGTAGAGCAACAACTTTTTTGTAATTATTTATGACCCAATTAGTAATGATGAAAGTCACGTGACTTTGATACCCCTATACCTAATTAGTTAAATATGGTACGCCTTAGATAATATATTTTAGTTTTTGATGGCAAAATATTCATTGGACTTTCTCAATGTTTTGGCTGTGTTACTAGTAGATAGAGCCAAGGGAATAAGATAATTTTAACGCGAGTGAAGCCTCGGACAGGAGCTAGTATTCTGTAACAAGAAAGTAAATAGTAATAGCTAAGGATGTTTTCGCCAGTGGCCGGTGTTTGCAGACCTCTGTTGATACTGCGGAGACAGAGGACGATTTTAAATGTCTTGCGGGAAAATTAAATCAATCAACGTTCTATAAATTTGCTTTGTTGAACTGACAATAGTAAACCAGTAATATTGTGCTTATACCTCATATTTTAGTATGATTTTACCTTATAGTTGGAAAAAATATAAAGTTCCCGATTTTTAGTCGCATATCTTTTCGAACTTTATTTTATCTTGCGTCATATTT
Organism: Eulithis testata; assembly: GCA_947507515.1. Lineage (NCBI taxonomy): Eukaryota > Metazoa > Arthropoda > Insecta > Lepidoptera > Geometridae > Eulithis > Eulithis testata. The sequence continues at coordinate 9,502,220 of OX382197.1, forward strand.
GCTACATAGGTAGTTATCAACACTATAATATTAGTATTTTTCATTATTTAAGTCGTATGGTGTGCTTTCCCCATGTCCCACTGAGGCTTTGACGAATGTTCGAAACGGGCCTAGCAATTACCGTGATATACGAAGGCGAGCCAATGCAATTTCAATTCCCAGAGAGGAGACCACGACGCACAAAGCTCTCACAGGTCTTCGTGGAAGTGGTAAGTTGTCAAGGTCTCAGTGAAGGCTTCCGATAATGGTACAAGGTAAATTGGTACTTGGAAACTAACGTTTAGGTTTTATTAGAGTTCATATAAGTACTTATGTCTTATAATAATCGGCCTTTGCATGGAATCTTTTTTGAGGCTAAATTTATTTAATCCTAATCCAGATGATTTCTACTTTTTACCCATGCCCCTATGAACGGGACGCTGCAGCGCCTGGTACATAGTTTTAGATACAGTAGACTTGCCCAGCACTTGGACTATACTATACCATCCTCACAGCCTAGTCGGCCTTATCACCAGGAAATACAAGATCAATACGAGCGGAGCTAACTTAGCTGACGATTTCCTGACGTCTTTTACATCTGTATTGCTTTTGGTACATAAGTTTGTCAAAATAAATGTAACCAAGGTTTGTTTCGCAACGTGGCACCTATTACCTGCCAATTTTCTTAACAAAATATTTTCGACAAAATACTTTCTGGAGCGTTCTACCTTTCTCTACCTAAATCTGTTTACACATTACAAAATAACACCACAAAATGTAAGAATATCTAGTTACTCAAAGAAAATTACAACTAATACAGTATTTACAATATTAACAATATTTACAAAATACACATGAAACAGTTGAGCTATCTACAAACCGTTGCAAACGATTTATATAGTAGGTGCCAAATAACACCGCAATACAGGTCATTCACCCACCTTCAAAACGATGTCGCAAAATTCAATTTATGAATGGCTAATTCTGTCGCTTTCCATACAAACCTGTCGCTAAGACGGTAATCGCTCGAATCTCGCAGTACTGTTTGTTTACCATTCATAAATTGAATTTTGCGACATCGTTTTGAAGGTGGGTGAATGACCTGTATTGCTGTGTTATTTGGCACCTACTATAGATAGCTCAACTGGTCCAAATCAGTACCAATCGGAAGCGTGCCCAAGACACTGGCTGCATTGCCGCGCTGAATAGCAATGCTGATACGCTGGCCTAGATAATCACCAGCCCTCGGGTCACGCGTCTAGTTTCTTGTATTCCGTGGCTCTAACTACTGCGGTAACGGGCAATTACATAGTAGCCGATTGTAACTACTTCGACCTTAACCCTTGCTAGCCTTCAATCATGTAGGTAAGTACCTTTGAAGATTGATTGCAATGTAGGTAGATGAAGATCACAGCGTGTCCAAATTTTTCAGCTCGGGATCCTGGGAAATTACAAAAACGACCTCAGATTCGACAGTCAGCTCCTCCTAAAAAATCTACACCACATTAATTTAATTCGAGTCACTGATGACGAGTTCTGTAAAACATCGAGCTGCAGCAGAGCCGATTGCCGGTTATTAACCAGTTAATTAAAAGTGCAAACAAGGTCTGATTGCCGTGATTTATTCCCGCGGACGGACGCCGCCGCCAACAGTTCGTAATCATTTTATTTCATTCGGGAAGTAAACATTATTTGCGGTGCAAAGTTCCCAATTTACTGGCAGTTATCTACAGACTGAGTAAAGAGTACTCACCTCGTCTCTCATTCCAATTATTCTCCACTTTCCTTTTCGATCGTAATCAGTCGTAGCTGTACCTAAGTTTGTTAAAAGATTTCAAACTTCTCGTATAAATCATTTGATGTCCTGTCCATCATACATACACTTACCTTACCTTACCTCTATATTAGATTGACAGTAACTTTTTTTTTTAAAGGACGTTAAAGTTCCAGGCGTCTTTTAAAAAATAGTGTTCAAGAACGTCATGATTATGGAAATTGCTTCATGAATTTCCACCAAAAACGGATATAAGATGAACCATCGCATTGTATGTTACCTTTACAGATAATTTCGTTGAATTTTATAGCTAATCGAGCCTATAACTTTTATTTAGATAGCTTTAGGTAGGTACATCGTTATGCGTGTTTCCCTACAGGAATTTGCGAATTCGAATCTCCGAATTGAGATTTCTGACATAAAAGGGCGTTTGTGCTAAGTCGACCCCTCATAAAAACCGGCCGGCCAACAATAAAGAAGAATATCTACATACTAAAATAATATTGTTAGTAGCTGGTTCTGATTCATAACTCTGAATTACCACACAAGTCTTCTACGCTTTTGTACGGTGTTCTTCTTCGTAAGGTTGTTCAATGGAATTGTTATTTTTAGTATTTTCAACACGTCATGGTCGGCTGATTTCTTAAGGTCTTTTTGCACCTGCTTATAGTCCTTCTTCTATTTGTGCTAGTAGGTTCAGCCTTCAGCATATTGTGCAAGTGTCTATTCTGTTTCTTGCTCTATATTCTATTCTAGGGAGGCCGTTTTCTGTGTTATTGAGCTTTTTGTTTTTATGTAAACTTTATTCAGAGATTTATGACGTGTGCTGAGGGCGAATTCTTTACCAACCTTGTAGATGGGTATCTACTTATTGCTTGGGTGTTTAAAAATTTACGTGTAAATGATGTTTTAATTGAACAGGAATAGAATAAAATAGAATGTATTTATTTTGTTATTTTACAAAGGTTATGTAGGTATTATAAAATTAAATCTTACCTATAACATATCGAGGGTTGAGACTCCAGAGTTATTTTTTCAAGCCTTTTCAAGTCGGACATTGAAGTTGCGGCATATCAGTACACAGTAGGTACTTTTCAACTTTTATAAGTATTCTCCTACACATTGACTGATTTGACACATTTTTTTTACACTTATAATTTAATCGAATTGTATTTCGTCCTAAATCAAAAATGGAATATAATAATAATATTATTCACGGACATTTAACACAACGCCTCCTAGTCCCAAACTAAGCAAAGCTTGTACTATGGGAACTAGGTGGCTGATAGAATACATTATACATTTTTTTTTGTAAATACGTACTGTTAACACATAGAAATAATAGACAAAATCCAAAAAACCAACGTAAATATTCCTTTGACGAACCCCTTACCTTGGCATATTTTCCAAAACCGTGCTGGCTATAGTCTAAAAAGCATTTGCTTGAACAAAACTTGTCGCAATGTAAATGAAGTTCGCACTACAGTTCAAACGACCGACTTACCTGACAGCCAACTGTCCTAACAACTCTCGTAGTCGAACTAGCAGTGACTTAAATGCGATTGGAGTAAATTGGAAGAAAGGATAGAACAACGAAGTAGCGGTTGCATTCGGAATACGGTTCGAAGTTTTCAGGAATGGCTTTAATTAATTATTTGGAGTAAGTTTTTTGATTTAAATTAAGATGGTCGTTGGAGAAAGCTATAGGTAACTACGCCATTCCATTTAAACTCAATTATTTTATTTAGAATTTTACATTACCTAAGTATCTACTACATTTTTGATTTATTTCCGAAACGATAGGATAATATTTTTTTGTAAAACTTAAAAATAGTAAAAAATAGCACGAGAACTTTTTTAAACCTATTTAATCACTTTGAATTTATTTAACCTTTTTCTAAGAAATATCATTGAGCAGCTTCTACTAGTAAGTTAATAGGGTTGATTAGTTTCGGTAAACATGTACTCGTACATAGATAAGTCATTTATAACGAAAAATTGTACTTTCGTTCCATGGCTTTCAATAAAATATACAGAAACTCTAGAATTCAAAGGAATAATTTAAATGACTTGGTAACTAAAAGTACCTACAAATTATTTTTGTCTACGTTGTGTGAGTGCTGTTTTAAAATTCATTGCACTCTCATTTTGATAATTTTGTTACAAATGGTTCAAAAACCGTTTGATATTTTCTTTAGAAGCTTTTATCTAAAAATTTTATAATTACCTACCTACTTAACTCATTTTAAGATAGGTAAATAGTTAGTACCTACTTATTTAGAATATACAATGCTGTTTACGGTTTCATATAAATAAAATAAATAAATAAAATAAAATAAGCCTTTATTTCTACTGAAAACCCTAACTTTACAACTTAAATCTCTTCTAATAAAATTGCTTTATTCAGTAGTCGCCTCCTTGGCGTAGGCCTCCCCCATTTCACTCCATAATTTTCTATCCCTGGCTTTAGTCATCCAGTTAGGTCCAGCTTTCTCTATAAAAATATCTTCCCACCTTTTGGCTGGACGACCTCTTCCTCTTGATTTGTTTCTTGGTATCCACTCTGTTACTCGTTTTGTCCACCTACTGTTTTCCATTCTGCACAAATGTCCTGCCCATTTCCACTTCAGGGACCTTATCATTCTAATGACGTCTGTTAGCTTTGCTCTTTTTCTTATTGTTTTGTTTTTTATCTTATTCCTTAGTCTTATACCCAGCATGCTTCGTTCCATCTTCCTTTGGGAGATGGCTAATTTATTTTCATCTTCTTTTTTCAAAGACCAGCTTTGGCAGCCATAAGTTAGGATAGGTAGAACAGTTATTTCGTAGAGTTTTTTTCTTTATACTTATATTTATCTGTCTATTTTTCATTATTTCTTTTAAACTCCAATATTTGGTCCAAGCAATAGCTATTCTCCTTTGAACTTCATTACTTGTGCACGTTTTGAATGATACCATTTGACCTAAATAGATATAATCGTTTACGTATTCTATAGTTTTATTTCCTATTGATATATTTTCTACTATTCCGTTTGTTACGGTTTCATATACTTCATCATTATCATTGAGAATGGCAAGTAGGGCTATCGACATTCGGATACTCTTGTCGGATCGATATTGGAAACTCGGAATATCGAATTAATTACAATAGCCCTACAGATGAGCTAAACTTGGACCGTTAGATGAGAATAGTTAGTTTAGTTCCCAACAGTTATGAAGTCGGCCACTTGGCGACCTGAACTCCTGACCCAGACGCGGCTACCGTCTTCTGAATTCCTCACTTCTGTCGCTTATCTCATTCTTACTCATTCCCATCGAGCCCAATATGCAAATGAGTGGGCTCGATGGGATTTTTTTTCCCATCCGGCCCACCAGTGCAGTGGGCCGGTCGGTGGGCTCGATGGGGATAAGCCCTCATTTTCGTAAAATATTTGGCATCAGTACATAATCTGTTATGTGTCTTGGGTAAATTGTCAAGATATCATTATGATGGGATTTGCGCCGTGTCTGAGAAATCCCAGATGGTATAGGTGCTACAAGCCTACTCCATCTAAAACATTGTCCCAGGCACTACAGTGTCCCGTTAAGTGTAGGCATAGATTTCCTCCTGACGCTGTATAAATCATCTTGAATAGATGTAAAGGACTATTATTATTATTGGGTTTAAGTTTAACTACTTTAATCTTCTGTAAGCATTTAGAAAGTGGTGAAAAAGGCACGCCAATGAATTCTAGGTCAAACAGAATAATAATTAGAATTTTCAGTATTAAAAAAATCTGTCCACAATTTTTCGAGTTCTCATAGAACGGAGAGATCCGCGCTGTCATCTGTTCACGCGGTTATAAGTAGAAATATCAAAGTACTTTTCGTTTGTGAGGCGATATCAATAGAGATGACATAAGTGAGATTGGTTCGATGTATTCACATAGTAGAGGTGTTGAAGGAGCCAGTTATTGGCGAGTCTGGCACTTGACATCGCAATCACTGGGTATTGTAGCCTGTTTTCGCATCACGTCCTTTACACAATGATCTTGCCTTTACAGCACCGGGATAGACATGGTGTAATAAGACTTTGTCAAGTAGGTATTGTATATTGTATGAAACAGATGATTTTCTTTTCTCGCTCACACGGTTGGGTGTTTTTTCCACAGAAAAAGTTGTTAGTATTGATGCCTACTTTATCACCCCAAAGATTTCGGTCTAAGTATTATAATATGATCTGTGACCCGGTATAGTTAGGCACAGATCATATAATAATAATGATTTAGTTAATACTATTTTTGTACTTTATTCACAAAGAAAATTATAACTAATACAGTATTTACAATATTCTTATTGAAGCTCATCTAGAAACTTGCACAGAAATTCATTGCTCAAAAGATTTGAAAGTTGAGAAATTCCACTTTCAGCAACAATATTTTTCGCAACTACGCTATTCTACTTTTGAGCACCAATCGATTTTTATCGTTTGCGTAAACGTACATAATTCCCAGCAATGGACTTCTACAAGCTTAAACAATGTTGATGTTAGTAACATGTTTGCCTACAATATTAGGTACTGTTGGTTTGTGACGAACAAAGGGCTAAGTTTAAAGTTGTATTGTAAATAAGAACAAATCTTATTTACTCTAAACGTATAGTCTTATATGATCTGTGCCCTAAACTAAAGATTTGAATGATAAATTTGAGCAAATAACTCCAAAGACTCAATTCTACTAAAAACTTGTCATCTGAAACGCAGCTGAATCGTAGCTTTACATCTGTTTTTAGGTCATTTACAGTCAGCAACGATCCAGCTGTATAGTGACGTTTCAGCTAAACTGAAGTTCGATCGAACCATAGTTGGAACTGAATAGAACGTTAACTATTGTAAATAAGTAGAATTCGCCCCCAGTGCCTCTACAAAAGGCTTAGCCTAGCCTGAGCAGGCTAAAGTACACACTAGCAAAACAAAACATCATTACGCTCGCTCAAGAAACTACAAAATATAACTTCGTCTTTCAAGTAAAAAGTACGAACATTGTATGTTTGAAACTTAGTGTTTTCACGTAAGAACAAAGTACCTACGCTAACGAAGCGAAAACTAGCTCTGTCAGAATTTTGGCTTTAAAATTTTATGATGATTGAAAGCTCAGAAGGATCTTTTAATAAAATCTACTGAAGATATAAATAAGATTTTGTTGGGATATCACTAACGCTACAAAATGGCACCCAAAGTGACTATGACATCAAAACAAAATCGCAATGATATTTTTATTAGGTTTACGTAATATTAAGAGAATTATCCTCTCTTTATTCGTAATATTACTTATGTACCTACAATAAAACATGAGAAAGATGCACTGCAAATTGAATCAAGCCTATGGAATTTATAACTCACTCTTTTCACGAAAGAATAATACAAATACTTACTTATTTACTTAAAATAAGCTTTTCCTTCAGCGAAAGCTGTATTTAAGCAAAATAAGCACCAATATCTTAAGCAACCCAAACTAAAGCAAGCGATTTGCAAACATTGCTCGATCAAAACAGACTTCATGATTTACGATTTGCTCCAGCACAGGCGAAGACGTTATACACACCTTGTTGCATAAAAATACAGACGAAAATACACCGTAAGCCACTGCAATAGGAGTCAAAACGATAAGGGCTTCTGCTTAGTCCGTTGAATCCCTTAGGGAAGGAGAGTCAGCACAAGAATTTTATTAAATGTGTACAGTCAGCGGTGTTTCGGGTTGTTTGGATTGGAGGTCAAAATTTATTGGTAGTACGCTGGCAAAATATGGAAGTTGATTGGTGTACTCAAACAAGCTAAGTACTGAAAATTTAAGGTTTGCACTACTGACTCTAAAAGAAAAGGATAGGATGGATTGATGGTGTATAAGCATTTTACTATTGGGAAGAACGATGCCAGTTTGTTTCCCTTTGTTTACTTTATCTCTTTGATTTCAAGAAAGCACTACTAGCACTACTAAAAACACTATCAAAAACCCTTCTAAAAACCGGTTGAATTAAACTAACCCTTGTGAGTTAATTACCCTTCAGTCTATATAAGCAAACTTACAAAGGCGTTAATTGGAATTCTTCAGAACCCCCCAAAGTTTCGATTGTTAAAACTTTTAAGGCTAAAAAGTTTTATTTTTATTTATGCGCTTCTCACGGCCCATCAGGCTATCAAAGATGGTAATTACAGAACAGAGATGATGCTGTTTTTCAAACAAGATATAGGAGCTCCTAAGGAATGTTACGGTGCATCCACACCGCCGTTACTTTCTGTGGAGCAACAGAATGCAACACGATAAAGGTGCGATAGCATTAAAGGTGCGCTTATACCGACAATTTTTTGAACCAATAATTGCTCGATCTTAGAACGTGTAAAAAGAAGACCACCAGACCACATGTTGTAAAATGATCACTCTGGACATTCTCGGGTCCAGGAAAAGGGGTAGGCCGAAGATGAAGTGGACAGATTTAATCAACAAAGACCTCACGTCCTGCAATGTTTCCCAAGACGACGCGTCGGATAGAGCGAAGTGGAAAGAAAAAACGAGGAAAGCAGACCCCACCATCAGATGGGAATCATAAATGCTTAGGAGAGAGAGAGAGAGATTAAAAAATTGCTCCAAAAAAGTAACGCGGTGTGGATGCACCGAACCAGTTAGAGGTACCTACCCAACCAAGCCAACATCAACACCTCTGTGTTCTTTTATTTTACGTTGCCATAGTACATTACAATAATTACACCCATTTATTATAATACTAGTTGATACCCGCGACTTCGTACGCGTGCAAAACTTCCCACCAAAATATCTGTCAGCCAGCATACGATGAACCTCGTAGCAAATGGCTGCTTTTGGCTTATAGAGAGTTCAAGCTGTATCTAATAATCCACGCCTTTGATTTCAATAAAATATAGCCTATGTTTCAATCCGGAAAAAGGGCTTCCGAATGGTATAAGTTTTGTTGAAATTGTTTCAGTAGTTTAAGCGTGATCCGCGAACAAACCAACAGACAAACTCGATTTTCGAAATCAGAAGTTTTATAATAGTATAAAAGATAGTACATTATAATAACCCGTTATATTCTAATAGTACCTACCTATACTCTTCCATTATAAAATACATTGATTAGCAAAGGCCCTGATATATTAATAACAGGCGTCTCAAGCTAAACAATACAAATAAATAAAACATTTCAATGTTCCGTTTACAATGCGCATATATTTTCTAAGAGCAAAGGCACTGAAAGTGCGTGAATTACAATATTCATTCAAGAACTGTCTTTGATAACACCTTTACAATAGATTTTCTCTCAGGATTTGTTTGTTACGATGAACATCGTGTATAGACAAGACAATTTCGGGACGCAAATATCTAAACTTGAATTTAAAAGAGCTATGCTTTTAGCTAATAAAGAGGAGGCCTATACTCAGCAGTGGGTGCAAACGAGCTGAAATGGTGATGATGATGATAATGCTTTTAGGTGATTGTAAATGTTAATGCATCGATGAGACCGGAATCTGAATAATATTTTCTGGAGGTTTTTTTGTTATAAAATCCAGTGATAATATCCTAAAATTTAGTAATAAGTATTAGGTTTGGCTTGAGATTATCATAAGAAGTCACAAAACTTCAAAAAACTCCCATTCATATTTTTACTAGACCTTACGAAGGGAATTTTATATCCTTTAGATGCGACTCAATAACTAAATAATTTCTAATGAAAGTTATTATTACCGTCAAATGTCAGAGACACCTGCTCGCTGACACTCTAATTAAACGTACAAAATATTTTCAAGTCATGAATTTAGAAGAATAATTGGACTTTATTCAACTTGGCTATAAATCGCTTGGCTGTGAAATACGCTGAAGCAAACCATATAAACACAAAATAGTAAATATTTCTAAAGTAAAGGGCTCGTGGCGTAGCTGGCTTAGTCAATCTTCACCGATTCTGCGCGGCTACTATTTGGACGGGTGACCCTTAGTGGCATTTACATCTGAGCCTTCCGTGCTTTGGAAAGCACGTAGATATAAACTGTCGGCCCCAGCTCTAGCAGTCTGGACTCAAGTGACTACGTCTTAGGGCCACCAGAAGGCCCTAAAACGTAGCCGCTAGAGTTGCGGTACTATCCCTTATACGAACTTACTTTATTAGTAAGTAGGTAAAGTTAAAGAAGTTCTGTAAACACAAACATGAAATATTTGCCTACTTATCCAAGTCTTTGAAAGCTAACAATAATACGTGATCATTGGAGCGGAATGGATTGAGATAAAACATGCATCACGAGACGACGAGAATATTTACAGACATATGGATGAATTGTTTTGTAACTGAAGAGTTTTTTGTTATGCGGTTATTTTTGCCTATAACAATGGATTATATCAAAGCGCACGCTGACCGAAGACGCGCTCTGTGACGCGAACCGGGTACGCGTTCTGACAGAAAGTGCGTTTGTGCACTGCAAGGAATTTTACTGTCCGGCAGTCCGATTTTTAGTCTTTACTCGCCCCCTTCTCCCTGTTCATGAATATCGCGGACGCAGCAGAGCACAAGCGTATACACGTTTTTCATTGCTGTCATCTCGGACCGGAAAAACGGCACGGAATGGGGAAAAGTAAAATGTCGGACGGTAAAATTACGTATAGTGCACAAACTAGTATATAAATTTATGGCGTGCCATATCGGACCGTAAAAAATCAGACTGCCGGACAGTAAAATTCTTTGTAGTGCACATACGCCCAAAGATTGCTGGCCGATTAGCATTGCGTTGTGATCAGGTGCCTGTAATTGCAGATTTTATTCGAGTGTCACAATTTTTTTTAAATAATAAAACTTTCGTTTGGTAGACTATAATGTAAAATAGATAAATAGATGAAGTCAGTCTTAGCTCAAGTGCCTGCCTACCCGTGAACTCAAAATTATAAAAAAAAACGGCTGTAAACAATTCTTACTTCTTCTTGTAACTTGCAAACACCACTTTATCCATCTAAATGCAGATAATGGTGCACCCACTTTAACGCTAGATTTATTCCGCACAGCAAAATCTCTTGTACAAAACCGAACTTTGTCTTGTTATGAGTTTTACAAGATGCGTTGACGGAAACTTTGCTTATCTTCCGGGATAATGCGAGAATGCCCGAGAGGTTTCCTGGATGAATGCAAATGCTTCTGAATAATATCCTTATTTCAAGATGTTATGACGACTGTAAGAACAAGATTGTTATAAAACAAAAATTATAGAAAAATAATAATAAAATTTGAATTTATTTGAAGTATAGTTTGTTTTTAAAATTAATTTATAAGTAGGTACTTTATTCTAAATTGATTTCAAGTTTTAATTTATTATGTAGGTGTATGGTCGTGCCTAATAAAACATTTGAACCTCTGGCTAAATAAAACCAGAGATCTTATACAAAGCAATCTCATTTATACATCAATGGACTTATAGATACTTGTTTTTCAAGGTAACCGTTATTACAGCATAAATAATAAATATACCTAATCTAGATTTTATTAATTTTTCCATTAACTCTTCCCTTTTACATGGAGAAAATAAAGTTTACATTGTAAAGGGTTCTCATTTCTGTACATTGGCGTGTTTCTGTTTGATTTTCTACGAAGAATATAAAATGAGCAACGGTTTGCATTGTAACTCAATTCCGCCTCACGATATGAGAATGTCAATTTGAATTTTTATATTCTACTTGGAAAATGGCACGCGGGCTTCAAAGTTGCTGCCCGGTGCTTTGTCAAAGAGCACTTTTAACTTTATAAATACTTTATAATATGGTTTTTTTTCTGCGATCTATAAAAAGATAGACGTTTCGGGAGCCAATAATTACAATGGGACTATCTGGTTCACAATAAAATTTTGATAGTCATATTATACTTCCAAAACTCGATGAGAGTTCCGAAAAGGCATTAAAGTTGAGGTTCCGCAAGCAGAAACTAAATTACGCTAGCCGAGTACTTGCGGGTTGTAGAGTGGTAGTAAGCTTTTTCCTCAAATTATCCCAAGATTTACCGTATATTCTGAGGTTTTTTATAACATCTCTAAGAATTAAAATCAACACTTAAGTGGTACCTAATACTCAATAAGGTCGTTTACCCAAAGAAAAGGTGACCCACTGGAACATTTCCCTAAATTGTAAATATTGTAGAGTGTGTAATTTGTAGAGTATTTTGGTACTTTTGATAATAATAATGTTGGAGTAAGTTATGGAATGACAAACCAATTTTGTTAAAGTTTCTATTTTTTTCTTGTTCTAGAGTGTATCGTAGGAATGTAGATCTGGATCCTGTATCATCTGGCATCTTGAATCAATATTTTTCATCTACAAAGCCCTTATAAAACACTTACCATCATCATCATTACTGCCATCATCACTATCTAAACAAGCGGAGCGGGTGGTCCCTATAAGTACTGTAGTTTCTCTGTGGTCAAAACGAAACTGTAAATTATGAACTCTATGGTACCTTGCTGATGATGGCTATCACGTCAAATTGTATTTTTTTTAAGTTTTGACACTGCAGTCAAAACAATATTGAGCGCTATTGTCCGGGATTACAATGTTTTAATTTTTTATCAATATTTTACCGAATTAATAAGCAATCATGGCGATGGCTGAGAAGAAAAACGAGTACCCTCCAGGGGTGGAGGCTGATAGACGACTGCTGCCGTTCGACACATGGGAAGAATACTTGGACTCGCTCATAGAAATAGCTGATCTTCGGAATTTGAGGAGCATTGCCGCTTCAAGGACCATTGCTGCACTCGGTTACAGGTACCTACCCTTCAGGCACAGCTGTGTATTGTTCTTTTCTACTAGTATCTATCTGTCTCCGGGTAGCCCTGAAATGAGCATTTGGGCATCTTGTTACCTGTTTTGTATAGCTAAATACATCTACGAATACATACCTAGGTATATTAGTTGACTGTTTTTCCGGTTTTTTTCCAGAGCAAATGGCGACACTTTATCAGAAAAAGAGTTCAACACACGCCGTGCTGTTATACACGAGATCGTGTATCCCACAGTAACTCCTTACGTGATGGTCAGCGAAGGTGCTGATGTGGAAGATCCGTTTAACAGAGAACTGGCAGTACGGGAACGAGCTAATCGAGTTGGGATATTACAGGTAGGTATATTCTGATTATACGAGTAGGTCCAAGAACCATGTTTTCTTCAATACCCATCTGTCTCAGCATATTAAAATACGATGGATTAAGTTAATAGTTTGCTGAATATTGCCTAACTTACCACATAAAACTGTTTATTAAGATCCGATAAGGATAACTTAGACACAATTAAAATTCTACTTATAACTCGTGATAGTTTCACATCTACCTCAACTGAAACTTCATTAGTTTTAGTGGGAGATTATAGTCTGAAATAATTTAGAAAACGTCCATAAAAATCATCGACTTGCTGTCCACAGAACTAAAACGAGAAACATCATAAAATTCTTAATCTTAGGATAGCGTGTAAAACTCTAAGAACTCGTAATAATTGAATCTCGTTATTTTACTGGAGAAATAATCCTCTGACCCAGACAGTTTTGTCTTTTTAATTCAATGAGAAAATTTAAGCAAGTCGATTATCGAAGTTATAAACGGATGATTGTAGATCTGGGGCAAATCAATCCGGTTTTTATGGCTTAATCGTGGAGAGCCGAGGAGCTTATTGAATTTAAAATCGATAACACTGCTAGGGTAGCTGTTGCAAGCCAACTCGATTAGGAAAAGCAAAAAAAAATAGAGAGTATGTACGTAGGAACCCAATAATAAAATTTGTTTAAACAAACGAATGCGAGCCGAACTGATATAAAATACTTATGTATCCGTTATTAAAGTTTATATATTTCCTAAAACAGCAGGTTTACTTCAGCACAAATTAATAAGTTTCTTACGCGTGTCGTCGCGTGATTAGTCTAGTCTAGTCTAGGAAACACTTTAGGCATGTAAATCTGTCAAAATCTGGGGTATTCCATTACTATAGCGTCATTCTATCATGATATGTTACAATCATGCAATGTCCAATCAGAGATATCGTAATGTTACACAATGCAATGTCTCTGATTGAACGTTGCATTCACTGAGATCCCAGTCACAGAATAATGTCTAACACAGGCTTGCACATATCGATACGTAACCAAGACCACCGTAAAGTAATCAGTGTCTAACAGTCCCGATTCTCTATAGGTTCTATAGTACATTCAAACTCTCACTACTTCATAATAAGTACTCGAGTATCCGATTAAGCGACTGCATCTAACAATGTTTGAGAGCACATAATAGATAAGGATACAACTATGTTTCATACAATTCCTAAGAAACAAAAGGCTAATTTATGTGATGAATCTATTCAATATCGAAATTCACTTCAAAATAAAGCTGATTTCACAAAAAAATCCACAGTAGATGTAAAAGTATAGAAGTCTCTGCGTCCGTTCGGAAACTGATTGACTCTACTCCTTGTCAATTGGCGTGCAAAAAATATGAGTTATCAAAGCTGCTTAATCACCATTTCCTTGCCCACAGTCCATCATATTCATCAGGCACTTCACCAAGGGCGGGTTCGAGATATCTGGCTACATAGACTACGCCCACAGATTGGTCTCTGAGAACTGGGCACCTTTCTTTAGGTTAGTAATAAACTTATCTTTGTTAGTAGATTCGATAGAATGCCAATACTTTTCTTTCAACTATTTTAGTTCTTCTCCGCTGGTACTTTTACTTTAAACTTCAAATCAATCCCTAACTCCTATTTTTAATTGTTTTATCTGTACTGCACAATTTATAATCTCTACAGAGCAATTTACATACATTTTTACTGCCAGTGAGCCAGGTAGTGGGTTTCTTCCCACAGGTCTTGTAAGATGCTCTGGCCAAGAGACAACGATCTAGGATACTATCATTGGAGGCATGGCACTGTGAGGAGCAATATCAGCAGGAACTACAAGGTCAGTTTTTGACATTTATGTTTTCCGCGTATTACAGTTTTGAACAAATTCACACGCGCGCTCTGCACGAGTTTTCACAGAAACAATTTTGTTTTAGCAGGTTCATTCTTATACTGTTCACGTAGCTTAGGCACAGAGAATATTTTTTTCTAGAATACTCTACATTGCATGATACATGAGCATCACTCCGCGTTTCCTAATAATACATGCAAGAAATGTTCCACTCTTACTAAGTGAGACATATCACAAAACTTGAGAACTTCAAAACAATACGTAGTAGATCTTCAAATGCAGTTTTCAAGAGTTGTTTCTAAAAATGCAGTTTTCAAGAGTTGTTTCTAAAACTTTGCGTATAGAAAATGTTGAACGGATATGAAAATGTTCGGATCGAAATATTTCCAATTCGTAACCGAAACAGACTGGATCCGAATTTGGATTTCAAGTAGGTGGAGACCGCATAATATAATCTAAACTGAACTCTAGTTCATCGCGTTGTCGTCACACAAACGTACAACGTTCCTTACGTATAACATTTTACAATGGCTAAAGCGTTAGGGATTGGGTCTCTACTCTACCTATTTAGAATTGTAGGTTTAAGCTGAAGTTTCGTTTCAAACTGGGGCATTTTTTCGCCTTCACAGCCACTTATGGACCCCGACAAGGGACTTCTATTTCAAAATCGTCACGATCACAAAATCATATGTCCGGACCCCCAACAAGACCCCGGTCAAAACACAACAAAACAAAGAATATTTTCACCAAAATACACTCAGATAGAAATATATGATCATGTTGTGAGAAGAAAGAGCTAACAGCAGTAACAATATTGTTTTTGGTATGAACAAATCAATGAAACAAATACGCTCAATCAAGCTGTCTTTTATTTCTAACTTAATTACGTATATTTATTTTATGCTTTAATTAATCGATACCTTCTGGTCACACAACTATAATACTAGGCTGAGACTTAGGCTGAAATACTCAAACGTCATTCAAATATGAACGCCACTTGAAATTGCTCTGCCTCTGTTTGACATTACTCGTTTGTAAGAGATGGCAATAATTTAAGCGTGACTTAAATTGAGTGGCGTTTGAGTATTTGCCCATTAGTATGATAAAATATTGTTTGAATACTTCTGCCACTGTCTACGTTTGATTTAAATAACACTTGCCTTACCTACTTATTAGTTGCTATAGCATAACCTTACCTACTTATTAGTTGCTATAGCATAATATTATCTATACTATTTATGTGGCAGCTTACTAACTTTTAAATGCAACGGCTATAAAAATGTTTTGAACAATTATGCTATTGTTACTAGGTACTCTACTAGTAATGTTTAAAATGTCTAAAGCAGCGTTTCACAACTTTGCGGCTGACGCAGACTGCGACGTAACAAGAGACCATACTAGACGTTTTCTATACAATTATGTGTCCGGCGCTGCATGTTGCATACTGCGTTGTGCGTTACGATCGCGAGACCAAAGCTTAACTAGTGCTAAAACCTGATTTGTCTCTGATTGCTAAAACCTGATTTGTCTCTGAACTTAATATTATATTTAGTTAGTTTTGAGACTGCACTGTCTCTTGTCTTGTTCTTTTGGCGAATTCTCTCGATGCGCTTTGTACTTTTGCGGTGCTTAAAGTTATTCCAAAAATGTCTTCGTGGTATCTGTTTTCATCCTGAAAAAATATAACTTTTTTAGCTTCTTAGGCTATTTTTGCATAGTTGCTGTTTTCCATGTATGGTAATTGTTTTTGTTTTCTTTTATATGTAGGTACTTTGAAAAAACGAGGGTTTTTGTAATTCTTACCATCAGATCTAGAATGAATTCTTCACATTCTTGTTCAGTCATTTTGGCGTGTGTCTTGATAATACTCTTGAGTTTCTGCTGAACCTCTTCTGCCATCTTACAATCACCACAAACGTAGAAATGCCCATCTTCTTCGATTAGTAATTTTGTTATCGCTTCACCTTCGTCTTCTAGTAACGATTGAACATGTTTCTGAAAATAAAGAACAATATTAGTACCGATGATATCTCCAATATTCAACCTCAGTGGTGAAAATAACTCAATTATATTCAAAAACAATACTTTTAGTAGTTACCTTATCAACACCCGGTTCTCTCGAAAGAGCAACCATCGTTTTGGTAAGTACTCCTTCAGTCAACGCTGCTTCCTTCTCTTCCTTATACAAATCCATTCCTCTATTTCTACATCCAAAGAATAGCCACATTGGACCAGGTCTTTGATTTTCAGGTAAGAGATTCCTCATTTGATAACGTCTATGGTTCCAAAAGCCTCTAAATGGTGCTATACCAGATCCGGGACCGATTAAAATAAGCGGTGCTGTTATGTGTTTTGGCATGTGGAAGCTCGATGCACTAAAAAGGAAATGTTAAGTTATCTCAAATAAAAAGGAAAGTGTTCTCTTAAAGACAGTTATAATTGATGAAACACTTAAAACAGCAATAAAATAAACTAATACAACTGGGTAAGGGTTTGCAAAGTCACGAAGTGTTCATAGATTTCTTATCGGAGTACGTGAAGCAACGTTGTTATGGGACGTTAGTTCTATTGTTATACTATCGTGCTCTTGTTATGCATCTCACAAATATCTTGAATTTGAGCCAATAACTCACCGTCTTATGAATACGAAGAGTTCATCATCGGGCTTGCGACTTTTTAAATAATTGGAGCATACTCCGTAATGTGTGGGTCCCTCGCCATCTGAAATAATATTATACAACGTGAAAATAATGAAACATTCCTCTAAATTTTATGTCGAGTTTTTTCATGTGACCTCGAAATATATTCTCTTACTTTGTGTTTTAAACATCACAACAGCAACAGTAACATGAATTTGGTTTGGATGAGCTAATGGCGAAGAAGAAATTGAGTAGAATCTTGGCTGTAGAGGTGGTAGTAGAGCTGCTAATAGCGACGCTTGAGGTCTGCATGATGGAAACTGCTCCAATACTTCTCCCAAATGAGGAAAGTAGAAATGTCTCCAGTCATCGTATTTATTTGAATCCTGAAAAATATCATGTCTTAGACAATCATTGGGGTTCTTAATTTATCTAATGCAGTTTGCGTTTGCTTATGACTGATCTTACTGTTATTAGCTCTCTGATTTCTTCGGCTTCTTTTTTATTTGTGCACGTATACTTAAGATATTTTAAGACTCTTGTAGACGGTGGTGTTGTAATGTCTAGGAACCGCGTGAACATGTCTCTTATAGTTACTGTTGGTATCCTCTCATGTCGCTCCCATGTCTTTACTGAACCTAAACACAATGAAATAAAATATATTTTTAGTATTTTTACAACATGAAATTACTTATTTAGTCTTAATCCATTTAATGTTTTTTTTTTACCTGTAGGTGTTAAAGTGTCTTTCATGACTTGCAATTGTACAGATTTTTCACAATCATCTACATCTTTCATTCTTTTTAAAACAGAATCAACTATTTCTTTTCTATTACAAGCCATCACTCCTACGTGATCTCCTGGGTCATATTTTAGTTCAGTCTGCGAAACAAACAAATATTTTAATGATTGGAACCCTTATTTCATAGAAATCCAGCGATTATGGCATTTTAAACATGGTAGGTTACCTGTGGTTCCATATCTAAATAAATTGTTTCTCTATCAGCTGTATAGTCTCCTAAATGCTTACATTCCTGCACTTTGCACGTGATAAGCTGTTTCCGAAAACCTGCTTCAAGAGCTGATTTTAAAGGTATCACAACATTAGGTTTTCCAAATCTGACTGTTTCTTCAGTAAGTGGTACTCCTCCTAAAGCTTTTTTAGCATCTCTTACCATGTCATTTTCTTCGAGACAAAATGTTTCACATGCCACCTGTAATAAACGTCCAAAAATGTTATTTCTCTAGGTTATTTCATAATCTTCATTATTATTTTAGTACAAACTAAAATTCTTACTTGAAAAATTTTAGATGACCATGATCTGAACTCTTGTTCCTGTCCGAACATTTCATCACCACACGATAACTCTAAAATCCTCTCCCCTCCCAAATCTCCCAGTATTTTGTCTACTGTTTTACCGAAATTGCAGAACTTTGGGTAAGCACTAGAGCCTAAAGCAAATACTGCATAGCAGACGTTACTAAGTGGCCCTATTTGTTCTATTGAAGATGCTCCTGCTATGCTACCTGCAAAAACATCAATTTGAAATGAAGGGTCAGCAGTTGCAGTTATTGCTGCGAAATTAATTTTAATCTTTGAGTCTTTACTTTTGTTTGATTCCAAACGTGTCAGCTGCCTCTTGTATTCAATACTTGGTGCCATTATACTATTTGTTCGCATCACACTGTTTGTCCTCATCAACGATTTTGGTGTAGGTGTCTTGTGAAATCTGAAATAAAATTATCTTAGTGGCTGTCGTATTATGTAACCTCATTTTATACGTGAAAAATAATGTAGTTTACCCAGCACTGTCCGATGTCCGATTTTCTGGGTTGTTTGATTCAGTATACAGCATTTGAAATAAGTGATCTGCAAAGTCCTATAACATACAAACAATCAAATAATGTATGTGACTCCACGTTTTACAAAAGATAGGCATTTATCGGCTGCCATTTATGTTCACGGTTCATCGTATTTGTTGTATGATTAAAAATTATAAGTAATATTAGGTCATTCCCTGTATTTTCTACTTACCACTCCGTTAGCTGGTGGTTCTCCATTGCCGAAGGTCGATGTAATTATAAGAAGTAACGTCTCATGCTCTATTGAGAACATATCATATTCCGACATGCAATGTACCTGTTCATGAAGAAAAAACAGTCAAATCATTGTTCATCGCACACTTCGAAGAATTCTAATGAATCTTAGTGGAAATTCTATTAATAGGCGATTTTTGCATAGTCTTGAACTTTGAAACCAACCTGTGCATTGAAAGCGTGTGCAAAAATGGTTCCTAGTTCCTTAGCATACTGCTCAGATTTGCCAGTCTCCGTGGCGTATAGGATAGTCGCCTTGATGCGTTTCGAGAGTGCTCGTCCGAACAGTTTTGAAGTGAACTTCACCGCTCGTGCAATCTGCTTGAAGTGGAACTTTCTGTGAACTGTCTTTGTGCCTTCGGACTTTGTCCATTGATATGTTTTCCATGGTGATTCCTAGATAAAAATGTTAAGATTCATTATTTGAAGTGTTCTAAGTATTTTGAATAAAAAATGACCAATGCGTGAGAACCAATGAGCTACTCCAGCCCAAACCAATTTCAACTTTATAGAGTTTGTACTTTAGTAGCAAAATAAAACCACTGCAATCATTTATCATGACCTTCCTTTACCCAATTATAAAGCAAGGGTCCAAGGGTCTTTTGTGTTCTCATATTTCCGCATTATTTGGAATTTAGCACCCAACATGGTTACAAAACGGACACCTTATTGTATCTGACAGTGTCAGTTTCAATATGAAAATTAATTCCCTACATATACTGATAAGAGGACGGATCCTATGATATACATAGAAAATTGGATGTGTACGTACTTGGTAATCATAGGAGGGTCGTAAGTAGTACAGAGCCATTTCTTGGTGGAACACTGTTGTTAACGATGACGACATAGGTGGTACTATCCATACCCAATCTGCTGGACAACCTCCTCTGTAAAAATGTTTTATATTTATAGAACTACGTTTACTTATTATGGTATCCGATAGCATACATGGTTGGCTTTATACTCGTGGCAAATGTAATTTCTCGAATTTCCTCAATTTTCTGTTGTTTCCCCAAAAAATGTACCGTAATACCCGCGACTAACTTTCCACTAAATATCTGTCAACCAAACATCGTAGCAAATGGCTGCTTTTCGTTTAGAGAGTTCAAGCTATATCTAAAAATCCACGTCTTTGATTTCAATAATAATAAATTGGTCTAGTAGTTAATGTGTGATCCGCGAACAAACAAACAGATAAACAGACAAACTCGATTTTCGGAATCAGAATTGTTTATTTAATAGATCTGCATATTTAGTTTATCCATATCTTTAATTTTAGTTTTTGGCTTTTTTACAGTTTTATAATAGTAGGTAAAGATTAGATCCACACGTTATTGGGACTTACCGACTTTTATTTTCATTATCTAAATGCTTGAGAAACTGTTCGGATGCTGAATGATGGTCAACTATTGATACGACATCTCTATGGAAGCTGTGGAGTACGGCTATATTTACTTCTACCAATGCCTTGTCTTTCCATAACGATGCAAATGAATTCGTATCTAGTCCCATTTTTATAGCCACATTCTGTAAAAAGTGTAATTTTATGGTATAAAATAAATAAATAAATATATCCTTGGACATTACACAGAACGCCCCCTAGTCTCAAACTAAGCAGAGCTTGTACTATGCGAACTAGATTACTATTTAGTATTAAGAGAAGTGGATCAAATGAATGTCCTTGTGGTGGAACTCTAACGATATAATTGTTATTCTAAATGGAAAATTACCTAAAGAGAGCAATAAAATAAGCATTTGTAATCGTTTGGCTTGATTACTTATATAGAGCATCCGTTGCATATAAATTGAATACCCCGTAAATTCAGCCGTATTTTTTAAATAAATTATACGACTATGCGCTCGTTTATAACTATTCCGTTCTTTTAGTTGTATTGGGTTATCCTATTTTACATGTTGAGTTTTATGAGCTAATAAATATTCAAGATGATATTGCAATTCAGGGGTTTTTGTGATGATCTGATAAAATATATGTATCAGTCAACGATACGGATGCAAAAGAATACAAAAAGAGCTGGTGACCTTCAGATTCGGTCAAGAAACTTGACAGCTAGATCTTAGCTACAATACTATCAAACAATAATTATATAATCGATAGCAGAAACGAAAGATCGATAAAAAAATTACCTCTAAGACGTTCAATCGATTACTATCGCACAAATTCCGACATCCGATCTCAGTGCCCATGTACCAGCCGTTGAAGGCAGTTCCAGTGAATTCCAGCCCGCCGCAGTCCAGTCTCATCCCGGACACGGCAGGAAGGGCATACCATCGAAGTCCAAGGTCTATGAACCAGTCGTAACTGCAAATATTAACCAAGTTTCTGAAACTGTTTAAATTTAATCTTAACTGGTTAGCAGATGCATGGAGTTTGTCTACCGCAAATAATAGGTGTGTCTATTTTTTTCTGTTTTATATAATCTAGTGACTAACTGGTGAATATCCTCTTAACTTTAAGGATATATAGCGATCTTAATGCATTTTGTAAGCTGAATGTTGTGTCGAAGCAATATGTTTGTATTATTTCACTTACTTTGGATGTTCCAGATTCACTTCCATGATAATTTCACGAGGTAATTCAAAGAACTCTGGATCCTTTCCATCAGCCTGCAGAACCAGTGGCAAAATCTCCCAAGGTATCTTCTTGGGCTTCCATCCAAGTCTCTCGCAAATCTATACAAAAATATACCTAAAACTTTATAACAGACTTTGGGATATTTTTTGGTGGCATTATAATTTTTTTTTATCAAAATGATGCGCTATGATGATTCTTCATTTTATAATGCTGTCAATTTTGTCATCGTGCCTCTAATTGAGAAGGTAAAGCAATGAACCGGATGCTTCATTCTGGCAATAAAGACCATCATATTATTATAAGTGTACTTACATTACTTGTTGCTTCTATATCAAGTGGCCACGCGTTTCATAATAATTTATTATTTACTGATTCGTTTGCTGGATAATGTTCCTATTTTTTACGTTATCATTTCATGTTTCTGTCAGTTTGCTTTTACCTGGTATGAACTTTTTATTTGTTGACCTAAGAATACCTCTCAAAACATTTTGATTCAGTCCTATTTGGTAATATGAGAACTAGGGTACTATTGCAGACTATTTTCTCACAGAATTTGAAGTAACAAAATGTTTCGAAGAACAACAATTACCGATGTAAATTCAACTCTAGCAGGGTCTCCTATGTAGGTTCCATCTGGCTCTTGGTATCCGGCGTAAGCGATAAGCTGGTGGTTCCATATTCGGTAGTCGTGCTTGCCATCGGTCCGCTGCGGGAATATTGTTATTGCTGACCTAAAATACACCATTTACAATTAAGGAACAAGAAGTAGCGAAGAAGTAGGGTAGTTACATTTTATATACAAACAACTAAAGAAAAAGTAAAATTACTAATTAGATTAAGATTAGATTAAGTAAAATTAGTAGCTATATTCTATCATATAAATTGAGGTCTACGAGCTACGAAGCTCTAAGCAAATTCGCTTTGCGCTGCAAATGTTAGCGTCAAGCGTCAAATACAAATTAGGCGTCAATTAATATCGACAAGGCCAAGGTGGAGCGCTGCAAGTACATAGAAACGGAACTTGAAATGATGCTTCAATCGCGGTGATATTTACGTAGCCCAAGGGTGAGGGTGAGTGTATAGGAAAATATTGTTTATACCATTCCCCCTCTAAAAAGCTTATTTTATTCACTGAAAACAGTGAATAAAAAGCACTTTTACTCACTGTTTTGGTGTTTGAATTTAGAACATACTAATATATTTGACCTCCATCTAATTATTGTTTTTGCGCAAGGAGGTTGTATAGCATTGGCTATACAACCTCCAATCTTTCTTTTTCTCGTAGTCGTGGTATAACGTATAGTATGCAACTCTTGAATAAAACCATGAACCATGATACCGAGGGCCATGAACCACTCACGTCGTTCAGGATTCTAACAGTTGAATCACGAAAGTAGCAAGTGATTTAATCGTTAGAATCCTTCACTTGCTCGTGATCCATTTATGGCCTTCGCTATAAATCCGTCTTTTATTCACTAGTTGCATAATATACTACTTTTCCTACCTTATGTTGCCTTTATTTGTTGCATACTTGATGTGGTTGCAAAGTGCTTCAAACATTCCACTGGCAGTTGTTACTTCTCTGCAGTCGAACACCTAAAAGAGATGTAATGTAATTATTTCAAAATTTGGCTTTAGACGTTTATTAGGTAACTACCAAGTATTATCCTGCAAACTGAAAAAGTAGTTGGTATATGAATAACTTTTTTGTTTTATATTCATTACTCATCATTTTACGTACCTAGTAGAGAAGTTTATTAACCTCATTGGTGTAAATAACTTGTTCTACGAGATTTCGCATTTATTTTCATTTCTAAAAATGATTTTCATTGAATTGTATAAGCTAAGTTTCCTTTATAACTAGCACCTGACAACCTTAAAATTAATGACTATGTTTACGCACTTATGATTGTCAAAATTAAAAGAAAAATGAAACGGGAAAAGTTATATAAAGCCCCGTATTCATAGTAAACATTTGTTTAGTAACAATTGAGCAACATTGATGATGAACGGCAAGAATGTTGCTGGAAACTTGGTTTAAATCAAGTCTAAACTTTCATCAGTATTCTATACAGTAAATCTTGTTCTATTATATATCACCTCTTTTTGGACTTGGAATACATTTCTGGAACATGTTTGTATTCACTGTACAAAGTTTATCAAAGCTATTAGTACATTGGTGTAAGTAAAGTTACATGCAGAATAACCAAATAACCAAGGGAAATATTGAAGATAGCCAAAACATTTCTTTAGTTGAAAAGTGAATTTATTGAAGTTATACTTCTAATGCGACTTCCAACAAGGTTGCGTTATGCGTTTAACGCTACCCCATACGGAGACCCACACAAAACCCAAAACACTTCGATAGCGCGTTCTAGGATCCGACCAAACTTAGCAGCGCCATCTAGTTCTAAAATACTAAATTAATTTTACATTAAACAGAGCGAGAGTGAATGCGTGGCACTCGAAGTATAACTTCTTCCGCGCGGAGGGACTCCTCGCACTTTTTTTTTAGTTTTTATCTTACCAGGTAGTCGAATTAGCATTTTTATGAAAAACACTGATGGATCAAGTACATAGGCGTCTTCAAATTTAGGCTTATTTCAGAAATCCCATGCCAGTTCTCCTTGCGAAGGGGTTTTCTGGAATTTTTGTATAAAAATCCCTTGAGCATCTCCTGCGACTGCCAGGGGATTTTTGGACAGGACTTGATCAGGATTTTAATTTTCGCAGAGAGAACACGCAGAGGATTTCTGAATTAAGCCACAATTTTGCCCTACTAAATTTCACAAAGTATTTCCACCGAGAACATGTTTTTATAACGTGTATTTGATGATTTTTTTTTGCTAAAAAGTTATGATTGACAAAATTTATAGAACATCTCATTCCAGCCGTTCTAGCTGAGTTGATATTCTACAAAATTTCCACCCTGTATAACAAACTCCGCGTGTTTATCTCTAGAAGGCTACTCCGCCTAATGACATCTCGTTTGCGACTTGTTATAAAGCTGACAACCCTAATTAAAAGTTTGTGTCTCTCCATATTATAATTATCACATCCAAAGAGCATATTCAGTGAAAACTTTGCTACACGAAGGTGTCACAGAGTGAGTTGATTCACTGTGGTGATCAATCAACAGTGTTACCGCAGTCTTAATGATCTGGTTGTATGCGGGGCTAGGATGCGCACGTGAGAATTTATTGTCTACTCGTTCTGTCAAAATGAAGGCATATTGTACCAGTTTTTGAACTATTGCGTTATCTGTGTTAATTTTGCCGGAAAAATGGGCCTTTGAATCATCAACTTTTGACACTTACGCGTGACTATTATCTCGTCGAAAACGAGTAGAGAAATATCTCGCGTGCGCATCCTAGCCTCGTTGGGCGTCACTTCTTGCCACTGTTGCCACCCTAAAGAAACGAAGCTCATACCTGTAACTTCTTCCACTGTATTCGTCCAATGCACCTAGATGCGTTGCGCCAGGCTAACTTCGCTCCAAACACCAGCTCCGACGTCTTCAACTGATACGTCCCACGGTCTTTCAATTCTTTTTTGACTTCATTTAACCTTGATGTGTGAGCTTCTGAGTTTTCTCTGAAAATTTGTGTCCATAATAATACTCCTTTGACAGGAGATGATGGGAGAGAGATGGAGAGAAAAAACTGGAAGGCTTTAAGATCTATGTCCAGCAGTGGGATGAAATAAGTTGAAAAGAAAAATAAAATTACACCGATACTTATTTCAGATTCATACCAAAAAAAAATCCTATAAATTAAGGTGGGTGGTACCACAGTTGACGAGTTGAACAATTTATTCCTCGACCTCAATTTAAATAAGTGTGCATAATATCTCATCTAGACATCTCATATTAGTACAAATGACACTCGTCAACATTGTGGAGATTCTTAGCTGTTTCTATTATCACCACTAGGCATATAGATTTGTGTTTGTTGTCTAGTCTCATCTTACGAAATACCTAAAGCGCACACGCTTTTTGAATTGGATGCTGAATCTTCTTCTTAAACCAGGTGTCATAAGGCTACTGCCGAAAACTTTGGGGGGTTAGTGTAAGCAACATTTCAATAGAACCAGCGTATGAGCGCGGAAAAATTTGCTGTAGGTACCATACATTATTGCAAAAAGTAGGTACATTTTACATTTGGGCCATCAGATGGGATTAATAAATTCATAGGAAAGACAGAGAGGTTTTGCATTTCGCAAGGACTTTCTTCGCGTAGGTATGTTTGTTGGGTAAATATAAAAAAAAATATTGATGGGTATTTTAACCCCTCTTAGTTTTCAAAAGTTAGTTTACACAAAGTAAAACCGTATGATATTTACCTTCGTATGGAAGCAAAATATTGTCCTAGGAACGCTTGTGCATCTTTAAATACCTCTTCTTTTGTTCTTGGCGTGTCTCCTCGGTTCGGAATGTCCATAATACTTGACTGGCATACTTTTTCGCTGCATTTTGTGTTCTGAAACGGATAATCGATTTTAAAACGTAAGATATTGATTCATCGATTCGGAATTTTGGGTTTAGCACTTCAATAGAAACATTAAAATAAAAACGCTTCGTTTGTAACATAACAATATTAACATAAAACATTATACGCACACGCTAATGAGCCTAATGGTTCTACAAACAGTTTTAACTCACGCAAGTAATACCGTATTGTACAGTCTTGTACGTTAGTTTCTAGTATTCTTTACAGCTAACGTAAATACGAAACTACGTAGTATATAAGTTTGGCTGATCAATTTTTATTTATTTACTTACTGGACAAGAAGGTAGGTACTACTGCCCACACAAAGAGTAGGTACCTATCACTTTGCGGAAAGATACTACTAACACTACTAAGTGTTAGCTAATAGTAAATTCAAATAAATACCTATGTTTTACACAAGCGTGCAAACAATTCAAGCATTAACACAACCCGCATAACTCGCTATTAAATTGATCAATTATCTCATCTCGGTAAGATTGATAAAACAATGTCCACAACTATTAGTTCATATTTATTGCTACTAATAGTACTCTTATCAGATGCTGGATAGAATTAGAATGAGAATGCATTTATTTATTGAAATCGCAATGATCGCTAGAATCACCATGATTATGAATGATAAAAATTCAAAATGTGTAATTACTTTGGATTTTGTAAAATGAGGAAGTTTTCCCAAAAGATTTAAAGATATTTTGGTTAAGGGTCAACTAGTCGCCCACCTTTCCATACAAACGTGGAAGGGTTTGACGTTGAACTACTCCACTGTTTGACGTTAACCAACCAAAAGTAAGGATTATATAAATTTAGCTCGTCATAATCTATGTCTGTATACACCCCAACCCGTAAAAAAAGTATTCATTTATAACTACAAGCTTGTAAACTTTCGTATGGAAAGTATTTTTAGCTTGTATTTTTTAATTGAACTTAGTATATTTTATATAAAGCAAACTAATATAGCTAATCATTTTTTATTTTATACTTGGCCTAACGATGTTACGATACTCGTTTACTATGCTTCCGCTCTTGAAATTTGTATACTGCTTTCACGTCAGGAAAAAATACCAACAGTCTACTCTACACTTTGATTAATAGAATTTTTTCTCTACAATTTGATTAATAGAATTTTGAAATCAAATCAAAGTATTTAACTACCTACTTACCTATAAGTACCGTATGCGGTATACATGAGTCAAACTTATACACGGCGCGGGCCTGACTAATAGTTGTGAAGACTCGTATATATCTAATCTAAACACTCGAAAAGCTTTTAGTCATTTATTTCAGCTAATGCACGCTATGTAAACAGAATCAGAATATTGAGAATACTTACTATGTAAAATAATAGACGATAGTTTGTTATTGGCATTATACACTGCGCAGCATCGTGGTGGAGTCACAGATAGAGTTTCGCGCGGCCTAATAAAATGTACAAGATGGTCTCACAGTGTAAATCAAAGTTCACTTGTAAACTATCGGTTCTTGAGCTTGGGATGTTTAGTACAAGTCCAAATTCTAGGTCCATTTTCTTAGTCTTTTTCTTTGGTAGAGCATTGTTTTTAACATGAAGCTACTCAATAAATAAATAGGTATGTAAGTTGGATCCTAGAAGAAAACATCTTGCGGTTTGAAAAAAGGACACTTTTATTCTGAAAGGAACAGCAACCCACGTGACGAATACTTTACAAGGACAAAATGAAAATGTATATAATATGTATTCTATCAGCCATCTAGTTCCCATAGTACAAGATTTGCTTCGTTTGGGACTAGAAGGCGTTGTGTTAAATGTCCGTGAATATTTATTTATTTTATTTATTTATAAAAAATCTCAAGTTCTCACAGAATTAGTTGTGCGCGCAAAATTAGAATCGCTACGCTCGACTCGGTGAAACTAATTCAAAAGATTTCCTGGAAACTGTCATCTATTGTAATGTAATGACTATTATTATTGCTAAATCATAGAGTAAATAGGCAGGCCAACAAAAAACCACAGCATTTACATAGTATGTACAACACCAATATAAATATTTGATCTGCTTCTTGAATAACTTATCATAAAGATGAGGAACACGCATTTTTGAATAATCAAATTCAGATGATAAAGTATAACAATACATACAGTGTGTTGTTTGCTTGTAGGACATTAAATAATAGAAAACACGAGTAAATGATGTTGTATAATATTATTTAAAACTAAAACTTTTTCTTGTTTTATTATTTTTTTCCTAGTTTTACTGAAGGACAATTTTGTAAAATGTAACCCTGTCAAAGTGACTGGACACAGTATTTGTAGGCTGGTTGTAAAAATAAGTATTTAGGTTTTCATAATTGGGTACATGTGGCAGGTGTGAAAGGAAACGTAATATTTGTTCTTTAATAATAATTTACAAATTTAACAATAACTCGACCTATCTATTTGTTACACAAGCAACACCCTGTATTATGATCTCAAACAAACTACTTTGTTCAAAACTCTGTTGTTTCGAGCTGACAGAACCTGTTTTAATTATGTAAGTAGTCCATATTTGGCATATTCTGATTCAAACGCATTATAATGTGCCTCTGAATAGCCCTTCGGGCGTTTCGTGCCACACAACTTTTTACATTGTCTTTAAAATCCCTATTATTTGGGAAATAAATGGAAAAATTCTTCGTATAAGTATGAAAAACATTGGTACCTAATTCAAAAAAGTTAAAGAGGGCTAAAAAAAACTTTCCGAAAACTTCCTAACTTTTTTTTTAGACAACAAAGTAGACAAACAAGCGTACGGCCCGCCTTATGGGAGGCGATTACCGTAGCCCATGAACGCCTGCAACACCAGAGGTGCCACACGCGCGCTGCCTACCCATGAAGAATTATAAACTAAGAATTTGCAACTAAAAAAAAAACAAAGTAGTTTTTGTACAAACCAGTAGTCAATGATCAAATTTGAATCGCTTTTTGTAACTATTTTGTGTAAAAAAATCTGTAGATGCAGTTTGAATAAAAAAAAGCTAAATGCAGCTACAAATTATTCTTTAGACTCATTTGGCAAAAGAACAAGCATTTCCGGTTTCCCCATTCGCTGATAACTGTTCATAATAAATGCTACGATAGTCACTGTAAACACTACAGGCTGAAAAAATACCGATTTTTTCCGAACCATATTTTTTTATAAAATCCTACTTAGTACAGATTTTCTATTTACATACATTTTGAAAACCTTGCCTATATGTTATGTAAGCCACAAAAACAATATATTTCTAGCTAACTCTACCTGTGCTTCACATTTTTTTAAAACTCTTATGCCTTCTATTATACACTCTGCTATTATAAATGTGAAATAAATAAGAAAAAAACTTTTTATTAATAAATGCATGCACTAACCTACTATAATCTGTGTTACCTAAATATTAAGTCAAATAAATATTTCATTAATTAATTAATTTAAGAATACTTAATTTTTTTCTTGCGCTGGCCGTGTTTCCTACAATTCGTGACCAACGGCAAGTGAAAATTTTCTTCCGATAGATATAATAGACTTATTATTACAATACTGTTTGTATTACGAAATTCGGTATTCCCCATATCCGTGTCTCGGCACTTAGTTCTTCCGTGATTACATTGTTCAATAATCGGTACAGTCAGCCAACTGAATCGACGGCCACTGTAAAAACATGAAAAAATTCCGACGTCCTGTAGCACCATGGGTTGATGACATTGTCAGCGTCGTCGTCAGCCGCAGATGAACGAGGGTAGACCACGTAAAATGGCAGGACGCAAAGAGAGGTTAATCTCAAAATTCCCATTATGTTTTCCCCACTTATGGGGATTTTGAGACTTTTTGAGAAGCGTATAACCAGCAGTGAGACAAGTCGGGCTGTGGATGATAATGATGATTTAGAACTTTTTCAACCTGGATACCTAACCAATACAATGTATCAAGATTGTAGTATCGAGTTATAACTCGATAGTTTGAAAAGGTTCATAATACAACTTAGATAAGTGACTTAGATTGACCGTACGTACTTGGGTGCTTGAACTTAGTAACTGTCTTGTAACTACAGTTTATTCTGTTCCATTTGTCTCGGTTATTAAACGGTTTCGTCATCGTAATTATATTTCTATAGATAGAATGATCGGTAGACGGATGATTAATGATTGAATGTAATTGGGAAGTTGTTGTAAGAATGGAGACATGAAACAATGCTTTTAAAATTGCAACTGAAAGAAAAAGACGTGTAATAAGAAGTTGAAAGATGGACATTGTGAAGCAACTACCATTACTTAATATTATTAATAATATAATGTACTCAAAAAACAGATCAACTATTCGTTCATTCGTATAATAGGGCCACACTGTGTTAGTGTTCTTTCTAAATTTATTAGTACAGAGAAGTAATATTTTTGGCTCATTCCAGTTTTCCCTTGCGTGAGTCCCCTGCGTAGGGGATTTCTGGAACTTTTGTCCAACAATCCCCTTAGCGACTTCAGCGACTGCCGGCAGGGGAATTGTGTCCAAGCGGTGATGCTCGCACTGTTGTCTTTTAATTTCAAAAGTTTTTCAGAGTGATGGACATAGCACAAAGCCGCACAGGACATGGCCAGAATGGACATGTTCTGATAAGTTTGCATTGTTACTAACATAGCTAGCCATTTAACGTCAGATTGCTTGTTCAATCATTTATTCATATAAAAAACTTTATTTATGTTTACAAGATTAATAACCAGGATTAATCAATTGACTTCTGATAATTAAAGAGTTCGTTTTAACTTAAACTTATTAGAATTATTATTGTTCTGCAATAAATAACCTTGTAAGTAATAATCGATTCATTGTCATGTACAAATTACATAGTTATTGTTAAATACAATCCTGGCAAACCTCACTAGAGTGGAAAAGATTTTTCAGAAATAAAGAAAAAGAATAACATATAACCGCTTCGTCAAGCGCTTGGCCAAGCTCACAAAATAATAAATCAAGATGCCTTCACAGTTTGGAATAATCGTTGGATAAACAATTTGGGAATATTGAAAAAAATATCACAAGCTTGGCCGTTATTTTACAAAAAGAAGGGTGCAAAAGTAAACGAATCTTCTCGCCAAATTATGGATCAAATTGCTTCAGTGAACTTCATTAACAAAAAAGCTGATGATTCTTAGTTTTTTGGATCTTCTGATTATTCGCAAACGAAAATGCTACGATTGCATTTTTTACGATGCTTTTACCTAGTTTAAATTGGCATAAATTAGCTTTATTTCGCATATTTTCCAATATCCTGGCATTTGGCAGAGAACCAATGCCCTGAGGGGGTTTTATATTCTCAGTGCTAGCTTATCTGTGTATTGTAATTACCGTTATCTGAACATTTATTATTTTAATATTAATTTATTGACTGCCCGACTACGTTTCTGCATTATTTTATAATATTATTATAAAACTGTAAAAAAGCCAAAAACTAAAATGAAAGATATGGATAAACTAAATATGCAGATCTACTATATAAACGATTCTGATTCCAAAAATCGAGTTTATATGTTTGTATGTTCGCGGATCACGCCTAAACTACTGGATAATTTTCAACGAAACTTATACCATGCAGAAGGTCTTTTTTCGGATAAAAACATAGGCTATATTTTATTGATATCAATGACGTGGATTCTTAGATACAGCTTGAACTCTCTAAACCAAAAGCAGCCATTTGCTACGAGGTTCATCGTAATAAGATGGTGGTGACAGATATTTTGGTCTAAAGTTTCGCACGCGTCCGAAGTCGCGGGTATCAGCTAGTTTTATAATAATAACGCTAAGTCACTAAAGAAGCAGGATGTTTGTAAACTCGAGTGCTAATTTGGAGTTTATTGTGACGCCAAATATATAAGGAAAATACTTTAAATACAAACTCTACAATAGGTATATAGAAAAATATGTTATAGAGCCCCAAAAATGAAGCTATGCATTGTAAACATTAGAGGTATTCATAGACAAGAAACCTATGAATACCGAATGGTACCTGACCAGCCTGAGCGCACCTCGTCTTTGCCCTAACACTGTTTGACATAACCACAGATCATTAATACTGACATAACCCATTGATAAAGAGAGAAGCTCAATAAGATGCGTTCAAAGGTAAATGGGCAAAAGTGTATGTACTCTGAACCAAGAAATAAGATCTTTTTTCAACATCTACTAAAACAAGTAGAGTTCATTAGTTATTATTAAATATTCATTGTAGAGTTTTAGATATCAGCTCAAGAAGGATGGAAATTTGACGATCTCAGTTCTAATGTGTATTACGAAACTTAGCAAACTGCTTTAATTTGTGAGTGACATTATATTCACTCCACCTGCTAACGTTTGATACCTTCTCGTCGCGTATCATTTCTCCATAATTGATTCCTTTACTGGCGAACTTTAGGTATTTGCATACCTAAGTACAATATAACTTGGGAACATCTTTACTGTCGGTACGGTATTATGTAATTATAACACACCGAGGCAGCAACGGATTTGAATATATACCTATGTATTTTAAGTAATAGTAGGGCAAAACAATTAGTGAATATGTATTTACAAAAAAAAATCGTCCGTTGTAATGTAAACTTTGCTTGATTCGGAGCTATAGTAAGTGCCAAATAACACGGCAATATAGGTCATTGACCCACCTTCACCACGATGTCGCAAAATTCAATTTATGTATGGCTAATTCTGTCGCTTTCCATACAAACCTGTCGCTAAGACAGTAATCGCTCGAATCTCGTAGTACTGTTTGTTTACCATACATAAATTGAATTTTGCGACATCGTGGTGAAGGTGGGTGAATGACCTGTATTGCCGTGTTATTTGGCACCTACTATAGAGGGAGTTGCGTGAAATGTCCATAAATAATATTTATTTATATTTATTATGGTCTTGGTAGTAGATTTACTGACCTTAAATGCGCAAAAGTTGAATTATATGTCTCATTGGCTGGGCACAGCACCCTTCCACTTCCTCCTCATTCAAGGTCAAATGTATTAAACTGTGTCGGGATAAAAACCTGAAGCCCGTTATTTATAGATCCGCTATAATACAGAGGAATCCTGTGATCTCTTAATAGAAAATATTCTGTCCTTGAACCTCAACGAAAAGAAATGGCTGTAGACTTATCATATTGCACGTTCTAATAAAACACCTTTTTATACTAATAAAAACAAGATCATAATAAATCAAAATTTGAGCTCGACATTGAAGAAAACGAAAAGATTCAAAGCCGTTTTTATCTGACAACACGTTTGACTCGTTTTTAGTATTATGCGTAGAAAAAAGCTGCTGCAAAAAGAGCATATGACAAGTTTTACCTGTTTTACAATGATTTACTCCTATATGCATATTCATAAAATGTAAAGTGCAGTAGTAAGCCATACTTTCTGCCAAAGTATGAATATTTGACATGGCGCAAAACACACAGCGGACGAATGCGGGTCCGTTGAATTTATATAAACGACAACACACATAACTCGTGCGCAAGTCAGGGGCGTGTCGGGTTAAACCCATACAAATTCAATCACCCGTCCTCTGTGTGTTTTGGGCTTTGCTACCAAAACGCTGCATGATATAAATGACTTTTCAATTAAATATTCTTAACAAATACATTTTTTTTTATTCCAGTACTGCCGTCACTGAATCGTCCCTGTGGCTTGTGACTCGGCCTTAACCGTCGGATAGGTTAAAGTATTAATTAAACGGGGTCGCTGCGGTCTCTTGTTCATGCATTATTTTGCGTTCAAACTTTAGGGGTTAATTTGTCATCCCCTCTGAATTGTAAAAGCATTAATATGCGCTGTTTGCTGTCGAGCATTTTGTTTAAATTGGACTCGATTTTTGTTTATCTTTAATCTTTAGTGGGCGGTTTGACTTAATTTATATTATTTTGGTGCTTTAATAAATAACTTTTATGTAGGTACTGTTGTTAGTACAGCAGTATTGAACAGGATAAATAATTGCAATTGCACACCGACTTTACAATATTCTGTATGAAAGTAGGTAGGTAGATAGATTTTATATTAAAAGAACAATTAGAACAAAATTACTGTACCAAAATAAAAAACGGTAGGTACCTACTCATTTTACTAATATTTACACTCAACACCACACAGTTATCTCTGTAGTATCTTTATCATACGTTTTAAGTTGGTTTTAAGTATAGTTTTTTTGTATACAGATATAAATAAATATATGATTGAAAATACTTGGTTCTAACTCTCGAATTCCAGTAATAATTAATTATAGTACCTACTAACAAAGCATTTAAGACACTCGCTCATTACTTAAGTTGAACGGTTTCACCACAACTAGTCTTTGTTATCAAATTATCACGTGCAATGTGCGTAGATACTCGCGAGCCAATCTAATTTCATCTCTATTACATGCTGCTAAGGTTCACGAGTCTACTTGAAACTAGTCGAGTTCTCACAGCCTTGGGATGTCCTTACGTATTATGTGACCAATATTTGGGGCCAACTGTTGAATGCTAGTGGAACAGTTAACATGTTCATGCTAGTTAGGTAAATTGGTGTAGTTTTTCCAGGTACATGAGTCAAAAGGCGACGGTGTACCTACTACTGTTGTGTTTTGGAACCACGGGATGGTTCTATCTACGTAAAATAAAATAAATCTAAGCTATTCTGTAGTGGCCAGTATGGCGCAATCATTTCAAGAATATAACTCACCATGCTATTTTGCATGAACTAACCAAACACTGGTTATTTTTTAACACTATCATTACTCAGGCCGCTGACCGACAACTTCGTGCCCTCGAAAGCGAGGAAGCTCTAGTTTGTAGATGAATGAACGAACATTAATACCTATCTTACGTTTTGCGAGCGAAAATTTACGCATCTACCTATATGTATTATAAGTATGTGTTTACAAAAAAAATGTATATAAGTATTATATCAGCCATCTAGTTCCCATAGTACAAGCTCTGCTTAGTCTGGGACTAGAGGGTGTTGTGTGTAATGTCCAAAGATATTTATATTTATTTACAAGTATTTTTGTTGTGAACTTGTAACTCGTTCAAAATTTCATCAAAAAAAAACTTGTAGAAAAAAAAAACACATGATAATGATATAGAGTCATCTTTCCTAGGTAGTTCTTTTTCTTGTTGGTTTAGTTTGATTTTATTTGAATTAATTCGTTCTAAGAAGTATTGTTTTATTTTTATTTTGGTTCAAAAGACATCAACGCGTGCAGCTTACACTTTATTTAATTGTTACCTATTTACAACATTACTTAGAATGAATGTTTAAATCCTTGCTTGTTTCTATCCTATGTACTTCGGTAGAACCTTAAATTGCAGTAGAATGATTTTAGAAGAAAAAAAATCAGAAAGAAATTACAAAATCCACATCAATTAAAATAACGAAGTACTGTCTATTATGTAGAATTGTAAATATATAAGTACAGATATTATTTATACCACGTAAAAAACTTATAAATTAATTATTCACTACCATAGTTTCTGTCATCATCATCAATCATGTTTTGCTATGGAAACTATGAATTATTCATTTATCATAATGCTGTTGCGAAACTGTGTTAGTGATACAGTGAACTTGGTTAAATAGTTATGCCTTCCTGAGTACTTTCTTAATGAACACTACAGGTTGCTCTATATGGGTTACGGAAAACACTAACTTCTAATCTCATATTTTTTTTAAATTCACGGTAAATACGAGTGACTGTAAGATTACAGAAATCGCATGTCATAAAAAAACTAACAGAAATCGCATGTTATAAAAAAACTATTCGACCTCATGTTTTGACATACCTATTTCTTTAGGCGTTGTGTATTATTTGTTTCTCTAAAATAACTGCTTAATTTTTCATTATGACAATCAAATAGGTATTTTAACAATTTCAATGAGAAAGAAAAATGTATGCGCTTTTATTCATAGCTGAAAACTGCTGGTATTATAGATGTCTCTTATTGTGCGTGCATTTTATGCTTACTAGCTGGAGTATCGTTAGCTATCGAGTGAAACATGGTTTTGTTTTTAGAGAAATGTACAGTCTGAGCGGAATATGCTGTAGGGATTTTGAGGTGCTTACTCCGATATTATTATGTTAGTCTGGCACAGAAAATATGTACCTATATATCTACGGGTTATTCCGGTTATTCCCATCGAGCCCACTAGTCACAGCGATGAGGATAATTTTAAGGATTAATAATTTAAAAAAAATCATGCCTCTTCCTTTTGTAAGTACAATAAAGAATTATCTATCTATCATTATTATTAAGGTACACGAATAAATAGAACAACGTATCGAGTGCGTCAGTTTCTAGAGTACCTATTAGTTAAAAATAATAGACAGGTCCTTAGTATTTATAACTTCAACTTCTTGGTTTGTGGCTTTAAAAACAAATGTTCCATCTTGACAACGACATTTTGTTTACACGAAAAACTCGGATTGTCATTATGTTGACAAGATGAGATGCTGTTGCGACAAATAGGTCGATATGTCGACAAGATGTCGTTCGCTCAGAAGCAAAATTAACTTTGCTGAGCAATGTTTATAAAAACCGTCGAATTTGTGTAGGTTTCAACTTTCTGGAATACAAATTAGTCATTTGAGCAACTTTTGTGCGATTATTACTCATTAGGTCTATATTTAATATAAATTGACGTAAGTACCTATGCCGAATTTAGAATTTTATATGATTGTTTTTTTTTGCAATTTCAATAGTAGTTCGTACTGTTTTACTAAAAAGATTTTTTGTTACCAATGTAAAAGTTACTTGAAAAAAAGGATTTTTCTCGACTTTTCTCAATTAAAGGATGTAACTAAATAATGTCTATGAACATTTTGTTTATTTATTTTGACTGTTCAAAAAATATTAATAAAATCTTAGAAAATATACCTAATATCACATTTGACGTTAAAAATATATGTTTCCAACAAAATTTTAAAGGCTACTCGAAGTTACTACCTACTTCTCATGCAACGCAACTAAGCCTCTACGTATAGTATTATATAATCTGTGTCTCTACCTATTATTACACAAATTCCCCAGCATCCGGTTGCTAAGACAGATCAATGTTGACGTGCCGTCAATGTGACAGTGCCTGTGCGTCTGACGTAACGATAACAAGAATTCTTTGAACTCATTTCAATTCTAATTATATTTGTATCAATAATACTGTGTAAGTACAGTTAGCAGTATAACTCTATAGCAAATAGAGCTTTTCAAATTCAAGTAATATTTTTTTTCAAGTGAATGCAGTCGCGAAATGTTATAAGCAGTTCAATAAAGATCTACCAAAACTCTTTTGCATATAAAATAGTCCACTTTTGCAAAGGTAAATATTTATATACCTACTGCAATCTATACTATCTATACTACAAGTATGTATACTACAATCTACATACACTGTGACACGTATGTTGCTATAGCGTTATGTTAAAAAAAAACAAAGAGGAAAGTACGTATAAGGTTTAATTTATAAACTTTGATAAGAGTTTGAATTTATGGCATAACTTTGGTTTATTGGTTATAATCTTCGATAAGAGTAGAGATTTTACTACATACTTCATTTTATTTTCTTTATAACAGTTGAGATAACCTCTTAGAATTATAACTGTGGATATTCTTTATCTCTGAAATCATTAATCAAAACCTATATCAGTTTCATAATACTGTTATCACAATCTGGATGTTTGTTTTCTTTTCAGTTTTCAGATAAAGTGTCGGATCGGAGGTGTGACTTGTAATACCAACAAAATAACATGACAAGAGGAGATTAGTTGGTCCATGCCAAAACAGGTTTTGTGTCGAGACTATCTGAGAAAAGTGATTCGCTATTTCAAACTGTTTTTTTTACGAATTAACTAAATGAAACTCGCAACCTCGAAGCTCTAAACATAAGTCACTGGGTATCCCTTTTAAAACTGCCACTCTAGACTTCCACGTGACACTTTTTATTATGACACCCTGTATAAACATGTTGATAATTATACTTTTTTTGAGATGAAATTTTAGAGCAGTTTGATAATATCTATGAAGAAAAAAAACAATTTTAGGCTAGTTATTTGGAAATGACCGAAAAGTTTAAAAAACTGTAAAATCATCGGTAGTGCATAAAAATGATCTTCAAAGTTGACCAAATCAAATATGGATGGAAGGATGATCTTATCTTCTGTGGCAGTGATGGATGTCCCAATTGTATTCAACTAATACAAGGAATCACAACACAATCATTGTTTTTGTATCTCAAGAGAGTCGGTATCTCAAAGGTTTAAATTAAAATGCTATCTCCGATGTTGATTGTGACTGGAAACGGATTTTTTTCCAGGAAAATAAATTTTTTTTTTCTAAAATAACAAAAGTTGTACTTTTGTGTGAAAAGCCGCAAATTTCTAAAATAATAAAAGTTGTACTTTTGTGTGAAAATTTCAATTATGATTTTATTAACCCTTTGCACACGTCCAAGTACTCAGGTGGTCGGTGTGATTACGCCTTCTTTGAGCTTATAGGATAATTATGTTACATCTTGTATAAGGATACTACCCTCCAAATTTCATGGACTGAATTTTTTTTAATGAAATTTCATGAGTTATTCTGTGTTTTTTGTCAGTCAGCTTCGAAATAGTTTTATTTATTTAGATTAACCTGCTGTATTTTGAGTACATAAATATAATATTCATATTCTTTGTCATTGTCACTTGCATGATTGAGGAAAGAAATAGAAAAATATTTAATAATGATTCATCGAACTAGTTTTACATAAAAAATATAATTCTTAATTTTGTTCAACCGTAAATATTTTACGACCAGATAAAGATGTAGGCAGTTCATGTTTACACTAATCTCATTATCAAGATGATGACACGAGAAAATTATTTGTACCAACAGCGGATACTGTGGTTAGTTTATAGCCCTAAGTCCTGGTTAGTCAACGGTAATAAAAATTATGTCTCTATCGATAGTCAGAAAAAATATCGGGAAGATGTGGGATTGGAATTTTTATCCCGAAAATTGTGTTCACCACGCAACAGGATGGTATCCATGCATTATTGAAATACCAGCGGCGCTTCTTTTTTTATATTAGATGGCTTTATCAAGGCTCTTGCGCTTGCCATCGAATTCATAAACCGAAGCATTCCACTTTTGCGCACCAAAAAGATGAGTACCAAGAACTTCCGCACCTACCCTGTTCCACTTTTGTACACCAATTGATTTTAAGGATAAAGACTAGTGTCTAATGATGGGGTATGAATAATACGTTGTAGGTTATTCCCATTCCTACATGTTTCTAGGTTTGCTAAACGTTACAGTTGCTCAAAAAGTGGCGTATTGCAGGGACGTATAGCGTTCGGGATGTGGGCTATTACGCACTCGTGCTTTTTTTTACCTTTCCCGAACTAGTGCGTTCTCTTTCCCAACTGTCAAAATAATGTCTATTAAAAAGAAAAACCAACCATGAAGTTTTTACTAAAAAAATTCATAGTAGTTAATTAATTAATTAGTTAATTAATTGTCGGAACTATTTGCAATGACAGCCTTTCCGCACTTGTAATGAAATATACTATTTTACATATCTTTAGGTACTTAAGAGTTTAATTTTGGTGATGTTTTTAACACGCATCAATTTCGTGGTCGTCATTATTTTGGTGGAGGCTTTATTTATTCAAAACATTACCACAAAGTCTATCAAGTACAATGCTAGATTTAAAAACATACAGTATCTGCAGGGTGGGGATGCACAATATGCACATATGCATTATATATAAAAAAAAACATATTTGTTAGTTCATTCTAAAATATTAGCTAATTAATATTTGTTTAATGAAAAATTTGATTATTTGTTGGTCATACTTGTCTATGTCTATGTGGCTAGAAGTGAGCCCCAGTTTTTTTTTTCAATTTTGACTCTTTTATACGGTTAGTAACATTCGTCTACTCTTCTTCTCATTTAATGTCGCACATACCGTTCTCACCCTGTATAAAGTAAATAATATCTAATACTGATAATTTGAGAAGTTAGCATTTGCGAAATGGCGTAGTACTAGTAACAATTCGCTCAAATCTTTTGGAATGCAAACGAAATCTTCGGTTTCTGATTAGGTTTATTTTATTACGGTTGCTACCACCTATTTTAATAGATCAATAGTAATAATACCATACATTACAAACTGTAATACGTAAAGTCATCAATTAAAACTTCAATTGTTTCTGTACATTAAAATTAACGATGATAGAGATAGAATGTGTTAAATTGTCATTTACACTTAGACAGATAAAAGCAATTAAAACAGGACATAACATCGGTCTCTTTTGAAAAAAAAATTGCCTTCTCTTCGGCAATTGGCTTTTTGAGACTTTTGATAAATAAAACACTTACTAGACTTGTGACTTCTTCAGTTCGAGAGTGCAGCGTATCGAAGTTCTCATCCAAGTTTATGTGATGCTTCAGTTTTATCGGTAGCGGCACTTTTATCCGGAGGCTTGTTTTCACCGGCTTTGTATTGTTATTATCAATTTTCAACTCGACACTTTCACCACTGAAGGGGCACGTGGCCGGCACGAAATGTCCATTTATTTGATCCATACTGCTTAAGTTCTCCTTCAGCGAACCCATCGGGTCTCTACAATTTATGCTGAACATTGGACGTAATGCGTGTACGCGGATTGCGAGCTAACTGAACCGGTAGTGTTTGGCTGCATAATTTATACGGAGATCCGAAGCTGGACTGGAGTACTGGAGGCGATCGGTCTGGGTGTTCTGAGATCGTGAGAAATACCAACGAGTTTAGTACGTCATAAGGCGCCCGCGCCGACCGCCAGCGACTGAATGAAGCGACGCGGTGTGCTCACATCAAGGTGTACGCGTGATCATTAACAAACACTTGACCAAACAGGTGATTGGTGTACACAGTGCTAACCTTTGAACGTGGAATGAACAATCACATTAACAACTAAGTATTTACTCTTGAGCATTTTTTCAAGTTCCAGCCAGCAATGTTCATCCTAATATTCAGTGCTTATTAACAATCTTCCCTTTACATAATAATCAAAATTCTCAAAAAATAAATTGCATAAATTAACATAGGTAATTAACGCAATGGGCGGGAGAATTCATCGTCAATCCCAGGCTTCATCATGTTCTAGCTTTTTCTTACTATTATGTTCATCGCTGCTAGATATTTTAGTAAATGCCTTTATTTAGCAAGATGGATGATCCATGCACGCTGAACTCTGTTCACTTTGCTTGGGATTTGGAATTACTTGGGGATTATACCAGGATCTAAGATTTCAATCTTATATCGTTCAATGACGAAGGTATGGGTTGACCGCACCGTTTTTTTGACAAGTAAATGTCATCATTCAAACAAGTTTAAGGACCTGAGATTAATCTTTCTAGATTTTTATGATTGATTTAGATTTAGATTTTTTGTTATTGCTCACAATCATGAAGTTAAGAACGGATTGTATGAATGAATGAATGAAAACGCTTTATTGTACATAAATAACACCGAAACATATTCCTATGATATAAACAAAACAGGTTTCATTAAATGTACAATGGGCGGCCTTATCGCTCAATAGCGATCTCTTCCAGGCAACCTTGTAAGTAAGCCCCTTTTTATAATGATTAATTTAATTAAGTAATCACGTCATCTTACTCCATGCTCGCCCTTATGGCACAGGTAGTTATTTTCAGTCAGTTCCGCGTTCAAGCATTTACCGATAGAGTGAAGTTTACCGAATTTATCTAAAGCGTGAACCGCTTATAGCATAACCATGTTATTTTATCGCAGTTATCTCTTCACATAGAAAAACCATTTTCATAATCTGTGATGGAATCCGATATCATATAAGTCTACTACATACGAAAAAAGGGGCCGTATACTCACTTCGGCAGAGATTTTACTCTAATCTGTCAAAGTGACGTCGAAAATTCGAAGTATTCGAACGAGATAATATTGCTGCGCAAGTGAGCATGAGGCCTCAGCTGATGTGAAAACTCTAAATACCCAATTAGCCCGTTTTATAAATGTACCTTCTGTAAAAAAAACTTTTAATAAAATCTCAAGGATATTTCCTAAACGTCATAGAAACATAGGTTTGTCTTTGTCATCATCATACTTTATATGAGTACTTGCGTTCACAGTACTTTTATATGAGCCCTATTCGAAGTCTGCTATGATAAATTCTGATGTATACCTAATGCCTTACACAAGATAAAATTTTCTGAGCTAGGTCCCTGTTCGTATACCTTTGTAATTTTATTATAGCGGTTCTGCATGAGTTCAACCTGTGATATAGTGTGTTTTCTTACATTTGTACGAAAATACGAAAAGAAAAAGCGACAGATTTATCGGGCGTTTTATATAGTTAGTCGATGTAACTGTCAGCAACCATAATGATAATTTATTTTATAACACATTTGCTCGTAAAAGGTCTCTTATTTCACCAATTTCAGTATCGTGATGTATGTCATTACGCACTCGTGCGTTATGGTAATGTAAAACGTACGGTTTATCAAGATGCTCCCACTAAAACGCCCGGCGCGGGCGGGGGGCGCGCGCCGCGCTCTACGATAAAAAATAAGCATTTAATTCTTTTACAAATTGTTCAAATTTTTCTAACTGCTTCAACAAGTGAATAAAGATTTATTCTTTGAAGAAAGTCCGAGTTTTATTTATTTCCTCGCAAATGTGTTTTCTTGTAGCCCTCGCCTACGGCTCGGGCTGGCAATATCGCCTCGGCTGTAATTTTCAACTTACCGCACTCATATCATAATGTACTATTGTAGACCCAAGTAGAGACTTTTATGTTTTAATAATCTATCTATACTATTATAAAAC
Organism: Eulithis testata; assembly: GCA_947507515.1. Classification (NCBI taxonomy): domain Eukaryota; kingdom Metazoa; phylum Arthropoda; class Insecta; order Lepidoptera; family Geometridae; genus Eulithis; species Eulithis testata. Next base: position 9,545,614 of record OX382197.1, read on the forward strand.
TGTAAAAAAGCCAAAAACTAAAATTAAAGATATGGATAAACTAAATATCTACTAAATAAACGATTCTGATTCCGAAAATCGAGTTTGTCTGTTTATCTGTTTGTTTGTTTGTCTGTTTGTTTATTCGCGGATCACGCCTAAACTACTGGACCAATTTCAATGAAACTTATACCATTCGGAAGCCCTTTTTTCGGATTGAAACATAGGCTATATTTTATTGAAATGAAAGACTTGGATTCTTAGATACCGCTTGACCTCTCTAAACCAAAAGCCGCCTTTGACACGAGGTTCATCGTATACCGGTTGACAGATATTTTGGTGGAAAGTTTCGCACGCGTACGAAGTCGCGGGTATCAGCTAGTCATAATATTGACATGCTTTTGCAGATCTTTAATCTTAAATTACTTAATTAATTTCTTTTACTTTGATGATACTTTTGCTGACTGAATTTTATATTTTTGTTGGTAATATTCATTGCTAATTTGTTTTAACTTTGTTTGCTAGTTTTGTTTTTTCTTGTGTACTATTTCAATCTGCAGACCTAGGATGCGCACGCGAGATATTTGTCATGTCGTTCTGTCAGAATGTGTACTAGTTAAGGAACTATTGCATTATCTGTAGTAATGTTGTCGAGAAACTGCGCCTTTGAATTTTCAACTTTTGACATTTCTGCATGACTATTATCTCGTCCTCAGAGAGGTACGACGACTAAGAAGTCTCAAAAGTGTACATTATGGCGCGTTTTGTCGACACCATTAGATACCACAGATAATGCAATAGTTCCTATACTGGTACAAAATGCTTACATTTTGACAGAACGACATGACAAATATCTCGCGGTGCGCATCTTAGGCCCGCTGGAATGTGTTTTGTGACTATTCTAAGAGCTTTCTAAAAATGTCAAATAATTAATTAATAAAAGACTAGAATTGAACATATTGAACTTTGCTTTGTTTATCCTGTTTTGATTTTAGTATATTTCTTTATTCGTTTAATAGGGGTTTTTCAGTTTGTACCCTTTTTATTGTTCACGGAAACGATTGAGTGCACCTTACATTTTTTATTTCGAGCAGAGCACGTCTGCTGAACTAGTTCTGCATTGAGACTCTTATTGTGCATGGATCACGTTTAATTTTTTGTGGGTGTAAGACATACGGATTTTATTTCTTTATGCCTTTTTCCTTCACCTGTATTATTGTTTGAACGACTTCCTCTGATACCATCAATTTGATCGGGCTACAAATATTGAGGTGAGTTTATGTTTATATTGCTAATTGAAATGCAGTGTTATACGTTTCGTTTCAATCCACATAGAGTATACCCAACACAAAATAACATGTTTGTAAAATTTCATTGATCTAGGTAGGTACTTTGATTTGTTTTTAAACATTGGTCCTGTTTACGACGCATTTCTTTCTATTATTGTGATTGCATTGTAAGGTCTATTTTTGGTCACGTTACATATCACTATACGCACAAAGATACTACTCGCGCTAAACTTACCTGAAATAATGTTGCATATCTCGCTAAATTTTTAGAAGTTACGTATTACCTGGTGTTCACACAAGGACTTTCTGTACTGTACAAAGAGTAGTATGACTAGGTTGTTCTAGTGAAGCGATGACGAAGTTACAATAGCGCTCGAATGGTACACAACGCCCTTGTTTTACCTTTAACACTCACCTCACCACTTAAAATTAGTTTCTAAGAATCTTTGGAGAAACGTCAAAGATTACTCACTGAACATTCTTTATCACTGTAATTTCCCTAAAACTGCCTGCTTTGAAAACTTTACTCTTAAAACGTTGAAAATAATTACTAAGTTATTGTTTGCTTAGTAATTTATTTAGATAGTACCTAGTGCCTACGTGAGTAAGATCATCTCAGTGGTAGTTCCCCGTTTTCTATTTAATCTATGACTACTGACCACTACTTTTGAAAATATATATTTGCGGTTCAGAATACCTAATAGTACTATGTAGTTATAGAGAACCTGGCACATATTTATGTGACATTATTTTGTTTTTGAAATATGAATAAGAAGTACCTTAGTGTACTTATCGAAAAAGTGTCGAGAAACGCAAACCCTCGCCTGCTTTGTTTTGAATTAGGTATTACTTTTGAGACACTCGGTCTGTATACTGTATATTCACTTGCCACAGGGGTTTTTACAATAGATTGGGAATGGATAGAATCAAGAGAATTTTGTGAAACAATGTTAGTGGTTATACAGAGAACTAAGAGGTGTATTTGAATAAAGATTAAATGCTCTAAAAATATATATTATATTTTTCCATGACTAATGTCTATACCGAAAAGAATGGCGTAATAAAGAGGAGGCCTATACTCACCAGTGGGTGCAAACGGGCTGAAATGATGATGATGATGATGAATGTCTATACAACATTGAAAGCTCCCAGAAACGGATATCAAATAAAACTGCGAAAATGAAACAATTTCCCCATAAATAAAACACACGTGATAAAATGTAGCTCAATTTCTTGTATTTTCTGTTGACACTTCAGAATACGCCCTTGAAAACTTTGTTTACTAACATCTGTTCGCATCGCTTATACAAAACAAAAGCTACGCATGCCCCTGGTTTAGTGGTCTTTTATAACAAATATTTGAAGCAGTAACTGTTACATATCACTTAAAGTGTAAAATAATAATGTGAAATAATAATCACTGTCACATATCACGTAATCAGTACTTACATAGGATAAAAAAGAAAACTCAGTTCTGAATATGAAGGAACTTTATTTAAACCAATTACAGACAATTTTCATGTCGTGATAATTTTGATAACTTTTAGACTATACGTAGGTATATTATTTCAATTATCAGATGAAAAAGTGCAGAATAATACTTGCGTGATAGTTATGATATTTCGCAACAAGATTTACGTAAATTATTAAATAGATTTGAAATGCATAACATGTAGGTAAATATTTAGTAAATATTAATATAATACTGCGCAGTATTTTAGTTTAACTTTTATGTGGATAAGGTAACATCAGGAAAAAGTAGTGTATAGTAAATTCTCACAGTAATATAAAATATGATTACATTTCTTATGACTAGTTAAAGAATCACAAATTCAACACTCACGCCTAAATTAGCAAGTTTAATGTTAAAATTTATATTAAGTATAATAATGGATTAAATATTAAAATTGAATATTAGATACTTATGCGTTTAATTAATAAAGAGTCATAAATTTTACGCTAACCCCTTGATACGGTACATTGGTTATTTCCCACCATGGCTTATTAGTTTATACAATTTGCACATTTAATATTATCACTATGAAATGTACACAATTTTGGCAATGCTTGATACAGTGATAAACGATTGTTGTTTTTTATACGCTAAACAACAAGATTGAATCAAAATTGGTATTTTCCTACCTATACTCTACAGTAAATGGACTATATTAAATAAATAAATGAACTCTTGAAATATATGCGCATGGTAAGATACCATAATTTTAAGCATAACTTGGACAATGATAAAAATGTTAATAGTAACGCTCCCCAAATTAATGATATCGATTTTGATATTAATTAAAAAGCTACTAGCTAGCTAAAACATCGATAGATATTTGCATTTGTGCGTTACCGATATCACCCTGCTTAGATTTTTAAAACAAAATAAGTAGTTTGTAGAAGTATTAGTTGCACTATATACTTTTGAGCAGAAATAATTACGATATGAATACTGAAATGTAATAAACGTCAGTAATGTTATGAATTGAGTAAGCAACACTAAGTATGTACAATATAATTAAATTTAAAGAATGTCGATTTATACACAGCCTTAGTAGAAGCCGCTTCGGCTCCAAATTAAATAAATTCATTTCACACAAACTTTTATGTTTGAACAAAACCTCGAAAGTTATGATAGGTTGTTTCTAATTGACATGTTTCTATTCAAAAACGTATCAATTCAATTTAGTTTCATTTATTTTAATGAAACATCCTAAAGCTAATTAGCGCTAGTGTTTTTCCTTAGTTAATGCAGTTGTGTAACATATTTCAAGAAATAGGTTAAATTTACATATATGCCCTTAACTTTGCTTTATAAAAATAAAATACAAACAAAACTATTATCTACAACCATCGGAGCTTTAGTTGTAGTAAGAACTGTTTTAAAATAAAGGATTTTTATAAATGTAGTAATATTTTTAACTCCAGTCAAAGATCAACGTGATTTGCACCACGCAGTTTACAAAACTGATAGCACAATTAAACGAATAAAAAATCTTGTAATGAAAGTTATAAAACACAGTTACATAGTGGGATTATCAGTGAATGCAAATCCAGCGTGATATACACGGTGTAACATAAATACCCTATAAGTCGAAGAGGGCGTAATCAGACCGACCACCTGAGTGCTTAGACATGTGCAAAGGGTCAATAAATCGTAATTGAAATTTTCATACAAAAGTACAACTTTTATTATTTTAGAAATTTGCGACAGCCCTAAGTGTTTGTTTACTAGTTGCGTAAACCCGTACACACGCATGCACACGTAGGTACCCTCCTACCGCGTCGCACGTACACGTTAGCTGTGTGTAGGTACATTTTAAGTAAAAGTTACGAGCTCATTTCATGAATGAAAAACTACAAAATCTCAAAAGTCGTAGAACAAACACTATTCGCCATGACCTGTAAAATACCCCCCTTTCGGACTTATAGAGTATTTATGTTACACCGTGTATAAAGATACAGTAATTGGTCGATTAAGTAAGCTTGGTGTCGCACGTACATGCTAGCTGAGTGTAGGTACATTTTAAGTAAAAGTTACGAGCTCATTTCATGAATGAAAAACTTCGAAATCTCAAAAGTTGTAGAACAAACACTATTCGCCATGACCTGTAAAATACCCCCTTTCCGACTTATAGGGTATTTATGTTACACCGTGTATAAAGATACAGTAGTTGGTCGATTAAGTAAGCTTTGTGGCGTGGAAACGAGAGGACCGCCGTCATGGCTGCGCGGCGACGCGGTTCCTTCGGGCAGATTCACGAGATGCACTGTGAACTTCCGCCGTGCGTAGTGTGATACCGAATATGTCTTCGTGGTAGCGATTCTCCTCCTACAGGAACGATGTGAACGAGAATATTGGAGTAACTCCCATTTGTTCTATAGGGCTGTTTTTAAAACCTTTTTTATCCCTGTAGACTATTGAAATTAGCCGTTTCAATGTCCTACCTAAATGGAAGTTACCAGATATTAGGGATAAAAAAAGTTTCAACAGTTCTAGACGTAACAGTTCTATAGAACAAATGGGAGCCACCCGAATATTGTAGTGACAAAGGAAAATCAAAATATTGTTACGAAAATATGATACATTTTATAGCTGTTGAAAGAACACTCTTTATAAAACGCTTAAGTTGGACAAAAAACTAAAATTGGCATAAAAATCTTTTTTATGTTAGAGTGATAGATACTTATTTTTAGATACTTATTTTTGATGCTGTGTGTAACGGAATTTAAGATTAGATAATCTTATGCGATACTGTTTGTACAAATCTAACCCGATTACCTATCGGTAGTAAATGTTGTCTTCTGTTGATAAGATATTCTCGCGTTTGGTTTGGACTTACCTTGAGCATATACATGAAATTCTGCACTTGTTCATCTGTCATGTTTCCATGCTTCTTCACTATCCCCTTTAATTTCTGCTGAACACCTTCAGCCATTTTACAGTCGCCACAAACGTAAAAGTGAGCTCCTTTGTTTATGAGCAACTCGTGTATTTGTGCTCCTTCTTGTTCGGCTAAATCTTGAACGTACTTCTAAAAATACACATAACTGTGTTTAGTTTTATTTCTAGTGAATGAGTTTTGCAAAATGAACTGCTTAGCTTTTATTGTATCTATGCATTTTTGAAGTTATACTTCTAATGCGACTTCCAACTGACAAGCGTTAAACGAGAGGACATGTCTCTGTTTTTAAAACTAACTTATAGGTGGCAGTGTTCAGCATTTTTTGAAGTTATACGACTTTCAACTGACAGCGTTAAACAAAAGAAAAAGACATAACCATAATTTCAACCATCAGCAGGAGAGCTCTGTTAGCGGAACAGTTAGATCGTTGGACTGCGGTCAGACCGATAACGGGAGCAGGTTCAAATCCAAACCGACATTATAGACTTTTTCCAACTTTTTACTTTTTATTTTGAAGTGAAAATTTAGTACTGCATATTGGTTATGGTTAAGTACATAGAAATAAATACTACATTAATTTCACATTAAACACAGAGCGAGAGTGAATGCGTGGCACTCGAAGTATAACTTCTTCCGCGCGTAGGGACTGCACGCACTGGTTTTTATTTTTATCTTTATATAACTAACCTTAGTTATATTTGCCTCTCTCGACAATGCTAGGAACGCTTTCGTAATGACTCCATCTTTTAAAGCCTGTTTTTTCTCCTCCCTATACAAATCCATGGTGTTAGTTCGGCATCCGAAAAAAAGCCAAACTGGGCCAGGGTTCTGACGTGTACGAGAGTTAAGTTGGGCTCTACGATGATGCCAGAAACCACGGAATGGTGCAATTCCAGTGCCAGGTCCAATCAAAATAAGAGGAACTGATAAGTCTTGCGGCAAATGGAAATTTGGAGCGCTGTAAACGTATAAAATTTGAGAAATCTTATCAAATTCAGAAGATTACCGATAAAAGGAGATGCATTTACCTTCGAATAAAAAGATAAACTTCATCACCTGGCTTACGGTCCATGAGATAATTTGAGCAGACACCGTAATGGACAGGTCCTTCACCATCTAAACACAAATGAGATCATCGTATTCATAAATAAAACTGACCAAAGTGACCAACCTTCAGTGTCATTACTGTCTTATGACCCGAACCTATGATTTTTAGAACGGATGTCGGGTTTATTACTAGAATAGAATGTTAATCCGATTACGTATAGCGTAATTATGGGAATCAAGAATAAAAAACTTAAATACATTATAATGAAGTAATTTTAATTATGAATCAAATATTATAGTGGCTGGTACGGTATAAACTGATCTAAGAATTTTCCACTGAAAATTGATCTAAGACAAAACATCTGGAAACACACAATTTATATTTAGCTGACCTTGTGTTTTGTATGTCACCACGGCAACAGTGAGATGCAGTTTTTTCGGATGAGCAAGAGGTGAGGATGAGATTGAGTAGAATCTTGGTTGCAACGGAGATAATAGAGCAGCAATCAAGGAGGCGCTCGGCTTCGCTGAAGAAAACTGCTCCAGCACTTCTGGCAGTGTTGGGAAGTGGAAATGTCGCCAGTCTTCGTATGCTGCTGGGTCCTGCACAATATTTAAAAAATTGACTGTTTTTGGCTGGTGAATGAATCATTTTATTGTTTTTCATGGTACCTCACCTCTCTACTGTCATGTTCCAACTTCACTAGAATGGTTTTGGTTGTATTTATGGGTAACTCCCATTTGTTCTATAGGACTGTTTTTAAAACCTTTTTTATCCCTGTAGTTCCATGGTGGGACTATTGAAACTAGCCCATTAGGGCTAGTTTTCGTTTCGATAGTCCTACCCAAATGGAAGTTACCAGATATTAGGGATAAAAAAAGTTTCAACAGTTCTAGACATAACAGTTCTATAGAACAAATGGGAGCCACCCATATTTATATCATATTCTGTGCTATATTTGTATCGTGTGTACTTACAGTAGATAGATTGTTCAGTTTCTCTCTTTCTGCTTCATCCTCGCATGTCGTGGCGAGATATTGCAGTAAGATTGTTGTAGGCGGAGTTGTTATATCCAGGAATCTTGTGAAAAGTTCGCGAACGTTCACAACTGGCAGTCTTTCATGTGGTTCCCATGATTTAACTGGACCTAGAGCAAACTCAACAATTATTAATTACCTATGTATGTCATGTTATACTAAAATATCATGCCATAATATCATCTTAAATTATACAATTATGTATGTTGAACATACCGGCAGAAGTGTGGGTTTCCTTCATAAGCTGCAGTTGGACCGGTTCATCAAGATCATCAATGTCTTTCATTCGGGATAGAAGGCTATCTACTAGTTCTTTGCGGTTACAAGCCATTATGCCTACGTGGTCTCCTGGGTCATATTTTATTTCTCCCTGCAAATTATTGTTAGTTTAAAATTTTTGTTCATCATTTTAATGTTAAATTTTTTAACATTAATATGATGAATTTAACATCGTTCCTTCTGTTTTAGTTTGTTATCGTCCTAAGTGGTTTGTTACCTTTGGTTCCATTTCAATGAAAATAGTTGATCTCTCAGCCGAAGCATCACCCAAATCATTGTTAGCTTTTACAATGCAGGGTACAAATTGCTTGTTCAGTGCAGATTGCAATGCTTTGACTAGAGATGGCGAGCGAGGCCCAGAGGTGGAGAATCGAACGGTTTCTTCACTGAGGGTGACGGAGCCTAGAGCTCGTTTAGCCTCTTGAAGGGTTTCGTCGTCATCAAGGCAGAATGTTTCACAGGCAACCTAATGATGAGAAATTTCTGAATTCTAGTTCATTTACCCTAGTTAGTTACTATTGAAAATACTTGTTATTTCTTCCTATCAAAATTTGTTTTTGTTAGCTTCAAAACACTAAGATTCCTCCAAAGCTAGTATAATATACTAAATCCGCTTGTCGTCTTTATTTATTTTAGTTGAATACTACGTCTTATTTAGGTGCTGAGATTTTTATGATACTGTAGCGCAAATAATCTTGAACCAAAAACTTAACACGTGACTGTAATTACTTGCAATAAAAACAACGACGTGACAAATCACTAAAACATCTGTCGGACTATTGTTATACAGTTCTGAGAAAAATTTGGTCAGTGAGGCATACTTCCTGATGATTTGATGCTGGCCTTACCATGTCTCTAGACAAGGTCGCTACGTTTAATATAACTGATCAATGTAAATAATCGATAAGAATCTTGATCAGAGATAAAAGCTTTGTTGTCACCCGTTCAATTTCTTCCTGTACTAATAATGGTTACCTTGATCGAACAACTTCTCTGCTTGCTGTTTCGACGTTCTATTTGCTCCTAAGTTATAACTAAAGGCTATATAACTTACATTGAATACTATGAGTATTAATGTAACAAGAAGAGTATTAGATATGAATGTAATTGGGTATAAGAGTAGAGGTAGGCCAAAGAAAAGATGGATGGACTGCGTGAAAAATAACATGGGTAAGAAGGAGTCACAACTTAGATGACGGCTGATAGAAGAGTAAAGAAGAAAAACACATGTTGTGCCGACCCCACATAAAGTGGGAAAAGGGCAAGGAGATGATGATGAACTTACATTGAATACTCCTGACGCCCACTTTCTAAAAGCCTGGTCCTGCCCACACATTTCATCTCCCATCGCAATTTCATGAATCCTCTCGCCTCCAAGGTCACACAGCAACTTGTCCACATATTTGCCGAAGTTGCAAAAATTTGGATAAGCACTAGAACCGAGCGCGAATACCGCGAATCGAACGTTGCTCAGTGCACCAAAACAGTCTATTGAAGTGGCATCTGTTGTGCTACCTAAAATAGAAGAAAACTATTGTAATTAAATTTCTAAGAGATTCTATTTGGCCGGCACTTTCAGATGTAGCCCAAAAATGTATGGCGCTTGAATGATTTCATTTGTTGACCACAAACATGAAATTGTCAAACTAGACAATGAGTTTTGCTACAAATACTATGCTGCCAAATTAACTAGGTGTACAGTAGTTTATCTTGCTTATCTTTAGGTCTAGATGTAAGTCAATGTATTTAGATGATTCACTTTTGTTACATTACATCATCACATTTTGTTAGTTTATATTTGTTAATTATCTCAAGTTTTGTATACATTTTTATTGTAATTAACTACAGTTGTATGTTAGTACCTATTTGTAGTAAATTTTTACCTTTCAGAGACTCCAATCGAGTAAGTTTACTTTGGTTTCCAGCTGCATACTTTTGTAATTCGATTTGACTATTTGCTTTTATGAATGACTTTGGTGTAAGCAATTGGTTTCTGCAATAACAAGGAAAGGTCACAAAACCATCCATCTTGGTCGACATACACTTTATATATTTGTGTCTTACCCAGAATTGTCGTCCATTTCTGAAGTATATAGAAGTTCACAAAGGTGTTCGCCAAAAGCCTTCGAATAAAAAACAAGTTATAAATCAGCTACATAAATATTTTTTATGGGAAGATATAACATAGGAATACTTACAACGCCATTTTCAGGAGGATCTCCGTTTCCAAATGTAGATGTCACAACCAATAAGAGAGCTTCGTGCTCTATTGACGTTATATCATAGTCAACCATACAGTGAACCTAAAACATATTTTGAAATACAATTTTATCTAACTCATTAAAAATTTTACTTTTTTTAAATATGTAAAGACAGTGATCGCTATATCTTTGCGATACATTTACTCTTTACGTTGATGAACATACCTGAGCATTGAAAGCATGTCCAAATATAACTCCTAACTCCTTAGCATACTGTTCAGATTTCCCAGTCTCCGTAGCATACAACACAGTGGCCTTTATTCTCTTGGATAGAGCTCTGCCGAAAAGCTTGGACGTGAATTTGACAGCTCTAGCTATTTGTTTAAAGTGGAATTTTCTGTTGATTGGTCTTTTTCCGGTAACTGGCTTGGATTTTTGCCATTGGTGTGTCTTCCATGCTGGTTCCTAAAGGTAAATAACAACTTTGGTAAGTAAACAATACCCAAAAGTCTGCAAAGTTTAACTAAATTTGTATCATTGGCATTGGTATTGTATTCTCAATTGAACGTTGAAAAACCTTACCTGATATTCATATGAGGGTTTCAAATAATATAGAGCCATTTCTTGGTGAAAAACTGGAGTGATAGAACCAGACATCGGTGGTACAATCCATATCCAATCCGCTGGGCAGCCTGACCTATTGAGAGAAAAACATTTATTTCCCATCAAAAAATTATATCAAAGTATAATATAAGTTAATATTTCGTTTTAATTATCATTTTGATGCTAGTAGGCCCAGTTTTTACATCCCAGTAGACTATGATTGTTTGTCATACATATGACTGATTAAATCAACGTGTAATACTTAGAATTACAAAAACTATAGGTATTTTATTTATTTTCCTTCCCGGATACTTGTGAACAACTTCATTCATTAGTTAACAATAATCGCCGTGTAAGAGGTTATAATTACCTACCACTTAATCTATTAAAATGATGTATTGATTTGATTTATAAGAAAATAGTTCAAGTTATACTAAATACTCGTAGAGAATCAGACCACGACAATAACAATAAAACGAGAGCAGTTAATGAACCTAGTTTAAATTAGAGAGCTAATAGTTTGCCGCCTGCCAAAAGTGCTTAGACTTTTATTACCTGCCAAAATGCGAACTAATTTGAAGAAATAATTAGTTTTATCAAAGCTGTTACAAACAGCTGTGAACGTACTGAAAAATGAAATGGGAATGAGAATTTGTACTTACAAATTATAAAAAGGCTGTCTTATTGTAGGTAAATAGGTATTGTACAAATTTTGCATGTATAAAATAAAAACAGAACACAAAGCCCATAGAAGAATATGTAGATATACTTCCCTACTTGTATTGTTACGTGAGATGATACTTTTACAAAAATATTTGATACTGTTTTTGGATAGAAATGTACTCTTAATATTCGATATAGGCAAAAACTGCAAGTGACATACTGAGATGAAGGCGTAGGTACCTACTTCTAAATAAACTGGACGTACCTACGTATCTATAATAAGGAAAATGTGTGACGAATGGTACAATATTAGAACGCGGGGACTTTTGTTTGAATGACTATTTAAAAAGTGGAAGGAGCTAACTCAAAAAGCAGTTTTAGATTGAATAGATTATTATAGTAATATACTCCTCCTTAATATCCTTTTTCAAAAATCTCGATTCGATTCTGATTTCGTAATACTGTATTTCGATTGAATCATCCATCAAAAATCTCTATTTGCACGCCAAAATCGGTAATACATGTTGTGCCTTCAAATTATGTACCTAGATCATCCTTATTTACACATGTTTTTGCAAATAAATTATCTTTATCTTTATCTTTATCTTTAAAAAAAACTTATAATGTGCACGCTAAAAATATATAAAGTAACTGTTTGCTAAATAAAATTGTCTAGAAAATCATTGTACAACCTATATAATATTTACTTACATAATTCGGCGGTTATGTGGAGTTACAAATCAAAACAATCACACGGTGGATAACATTGTTTACATCACTGTATCCTTATGAGCACATGTTTCTGGTGGACGTATTAAGACTTGTATATAAAACTAGCCGTCGCCCGCGGCGTTGCTCGCGTTGTACCCTTTAGAGTGTGATGTTTCAAAATTCCTTTCTTAGTGCACCCCTACACTATATAAGGATACTACCCTCCAAATTTCATACCTCTAGGACTTATAGTTTAGGCTGTGCGTTGATTCTCTGTCAGCTTCAAAAGAGTTTTATATGTTTAGATGAACAAAAATAGCTAAGATTTCTTTCTGCACAGAGCACACAAAACTTGTTTAAAGTTGTAGCGTACAATGACTACTTGTTATGGGTCGGCTACGTCGACCACTGATGTAAATAAAACCACTCCCGAAATCTTTAGAGGGTTAAAGTAGCCACGATTTCTATTCAACCATCAATCGTCATCATCAACCTATATTGGTCCACTAGATAGACCCGTAAATGTTAGCGTGTTAAAAAATATCGTAGTACCATACATTTTTATCAAGTAGGTTTTGCATTTTGTATACCTAGAACATCAGTTTATTCATTAGGAAAAGTTATTCATAAATAAATAAATAAATATTCACGGACACTTAACACAACGCCTTCTAGACCCAAACTAAGCAAAGCTTGTACTATGGAAACTAGATGGCTAATAGAATACATACATACATATTGATTATGTATTATTATAACTCCCGATGATTTCGAGAGTGGTCTTATTATACCCGGTATTGTTTATAGTCAATAGGAACCGAACATTATAAGAGCGGTCTCAGGGTTCGAATAATTCTTGTATGTCATTGGCAGTACGTGTGGGGGAGTTCGACCGCCCGCTGTTCTCGATATTCTTATCCCATCCTTGATACAGCCTTTGCGTTGTCCACAACATTTTGCTATTATGATACAACAAAGCTACAAGGACCTAGCGATGACAGGTTAATTACGAGACGGCTGGTTATAATTAATTTCGGGGTTCTCATCCGGTGTGTTTACAAAACGTGATATTGACAAAATAACTCGTTTCCGAATATATTTCTTCATAGTAATTATTTGCGCATAATTAATTCGGCTCCCACAATTTGATTCTGTTATTGTAATGCAATTTAGTTTGGACCGCATTTTAATATTTCCGGTATTCATTTGTTATTTTCAATAAAATATAATGAAGCAATAATCTGAACTAAGTTGCACATATATAAATCTAATAATATCATATAGTAGGATGTGTGCATTTGTATTTTTGGTAGTGACTTCAATGTTTACTATCTCAGTAAGTTTATTTGAAACGGTTTTTCCAAGAACCACATTATTTAATTTAATTATCATACGTATTGTCTAATTAACCCTTTGAGGAGTGATTAAAATAGTATTTTATTTTTTAAGTATCTTAAATCCGGATGTTTACCGCAAAAACTTGTTTGTTTCGAGTCCTATAAAACTGTAATTTGTAACCGGACATTGTAACAACCTTTCTTTTTATTTCAAATCGTGAGAACTTACAATAACATTATATCTACTTTTACTTTAAAATATTATTAATGTACTGAAGTATGTATCAACTATCTTAAATATAAAATCACGTATAAAAAAACAAGGTACATAATAGATTAGTTCTGCCCGCGTGTATCTTGTCCCAAAGTGTTGGAGAGCAATGATAAAATCGTGATAAAACTTGTGTGAAGATGTCCCGGTCCTTTTGTCGGGACACGTAGCAGTTTGCAGATCGTTCCTGTTTTTATTTATCACAGCTTTCGTGACCTCTCAGGATTTACCTAGTTTGCAAAAATATGGTTTCTGTTTGCTAGCAAGATTATTCAAGTTTTTACGATCTTTTTTCCATTTATAAACTTCCAGTTGAACAAATTGAAATACTACCCACTGTATATCAACAATGACACGTTAGGTTATCTGGAAGAAATCTCTTTCGTAAATAAGGCGTAAACATTATCGTTGTGTACAATAAAGTATTGTTTATCTATTGTTTTAGTTCGTAGAGTCAAAGCCAGTCTCCAAATAAAAATAAACTTTCGTGGCTTTTTCTAGTTTCTGTTACTAAACTACTGATCGTTACAATACTTCTTCATATCAGTCTTTGACCTGTAAATCCTGTAATATATTTATTTATAGGAAAACCGACAGACATAACATAGATTAAGTACAAAAATGGAAACAGTAGGCCAATTAAAGGTTTTCACGAGTAGAAAAGAAATAGATACAGAAAAATTTTACTAACCTCCTGTAATTCCTGTAATGTTACTAACCTCAATCGGTTCTCGTTATCCAAATGCTTGATGAAGCTCTCCGAAGCGGTGTGATGGTCGACTATAGTTGTGTTTTGTAATTGAAAGCTGTGGAGTACTGCTACGTTCACTTCCACTAGTGCCTTGTCTTTCCAGAGGTTGATTGCTGTTCGCGTGTCTAGGCCCATGCATTGTGCTACTTTCTGGGTAAAAAGAATTGAAAAAAGATTGGGCAAAATTAACCCAGGGCCAACAGAAATAATTCATATGTCAGTTTTTTAGGCTTGAAAAATTTGTATGCAATTATTTTTCCGCTATGGGCTGTCAATCAGCTAAAAAAAAATGCTAAACTTTATTGGAAGTAAAAAAAACTATGTATGTTTTCTTAGCTGCTGTTTTAGAGCATATTAAAATGTCTTATATCTGTCGCCCTACAGAAGTATCAAACATATAATTAATGAAAAATATATAAGGTTAATATATGTGATAACACAGATTATATAATACTATACTAGTGATAATAAGGTGTAGATTTTGTTTTTGTTGATGTTGGTTTTTTTGTATGAAATTTGCCCATTGTCTTTTGTGATGAAAGAAACAGATAACTCATCTACTATTAAACGGTAAGCTCTACCCACAATATTCACAATCACCGAGTGCACAAATGGAATAAATGGGATCAGAAACCATTCAAATGCATTTCTTGTAAAATTTCAATATCACATAATATCATATAAACTCAGATACTTTTCTCCTAAACTACTGCAATGTGATTTTATTGAAAAACGGTCCTTTATCCAGCAATTTCCTGATCTGCAAATAAATACTAACAAATACTCAAGTAGAAGAACTATTTACAACCACTAATGTCGGATACCTTTGACGACGACGAAGGGTTGTACTGTTTATTGCTTTAATTAAGCAACACGGGTGTGTGTAATAACATAAATAGAAAGATTATTTCACGTGAAATAATAACATTTTCTATGAAATCAACAGTAAGTAGGTACCTATATAAATTAGGTATTGCCACCGAATATTAGTAAAAGTAGGTACTGTTGAAAAAAACGCCATATAAATCCAATTTTGAAAGATGTGGTCTAAATTTAGTACAAGCAAAGCCCTCAAATCTTTAAACCATCGTATCGTGATAAAACGAGGATAAAAATACTCAAAAGTTTGCTGTTGAGATCAGATATAAGTGGATCAATTCTAAAGTAGATCGTCGATCGACCAAACTCAAGATCCTTCTCGGTAGACTGCTGATTATTCGATATATTCAACAATAAATTATAGATAAGTATCTACTGAGTGTTATAATATACTTATCGTAGGTATCCTTTTGAGGTTTTTGATTATCGTGCAAGGTTTTTTTCTACAAGGGCCAACGTAATCCTTTACTTGATTTAAATCTTTTCTTTTGATACTCTTTTACACCAAAATGATGCAGGGGTAGTTTGATAGGTACTTAGAGTCTATACCCTATCAAACTACCACTACTACACTACTAAACTACTACTACTGGATTATATTTTTCAAAAAATTTAATATTTATTTAAAACAAACATATGACAATTAGGTTAAAAATAATGCATTACGTTCCCCACAAAAAGTACCTATTACAGATTGACAAAAAAGATAAAAAATGAAGGCACTGCAACAAGCCAATCGTTTCGTTTCTTTAAAAATATCATGTCGAAGAATTCACTCGCTGCTATAGTAGGTGCCAAATAACACCGCAATACAGGTCATTCACCCACCTTCACCACGATGTCGTAAAATTTAATATGGTAAACAAACAGTACCACGAGATTCGAGCGATACCGTCTTAGCGACAGGTTTGCATAGAAAGCGACAGAATTAGCCATTCATAAATTGAATTTTGCGACATCGTGGTGAAGGTGGCTGAATGAACTGTATTAAGGTGTTATTTGGCACCTACTATAGAGACTAAAGAAAATATACAAAGCAACTTACCTCAAGCATATTCAGTCGATTAGAGTCACAGAAGTTGCGGCATCCGATTTCGGTGCTCATGTACCAGCCGTTGAATGCATTTGCTGTGAACTCGATACCGCCGCAGTCGAAACGCATGTTCGCCACCGCTGGTAGTGCGTACCAACGTAGGTTTAGGTCTTTGAACCAATCATACCTGAAGTAAAACGAAGATTGTTACTTTGCTTATTTTACTGTTCTTCATCATAACACTAACGTACTACATTGTACATTGTATAAAATGCAAGTTTGCCGCAGCAAAGTGGCACAACAATAATTAAGGTCTTTATTATTAAACGAAAAAAAAAAACAGTCAGTTAACGTAAGGCCGCGGGTTCCCACTACGCCGGACCGACAAAAATGCCTGATTCGGGATAATGTGAATATAAATAGTACATAAATAGTACAGCCACTAGCCCTTCGGTCCGGCATTTTTGCTGGACCGGCAAAAATGCCGGATCCAGGATAATGTAAATAGCTCCATATAAATAGTACAGCCACTAGCCCTTCGGTCCGGCATTTTTGCTGGACCGACAAAAATGCCGGATCCAGGATAATGTGAATAGCTCTATATAAATAGTACAGCCACTAGCCCTTCGGTCCGACATTTTTGCTGGACCGGCAAAAATGCCGGATCCAGGATAATGTGAATAGCTCTATATAAATAGTACAGCCACTAGCCCTTCGGTCCGGCATTTTTGCTGGACCGGCAAAAATGCCGGATCCAGGATAATGTGAATAGCTCTATATAAATTGTACAGCCCTTCCGGCAGTTTTACCGGCCCGGCAGATTTGCCGGTCCGGCGTAGTGGGAACCCGGCCTAACGTAAGCTGAATAACTACAATTGTCAAAATATATCAGTTTTTATATCATAGTCATTTACTCACTGAAGATTACCTAAATCTGTTTACTAATACTCGTACGAAATTTGTGTAAAACGTGTTTTACGATAAAATTGTGAAGTTATTTTAATACTACAGCTTATGGCGCTGACTGTACCAGAAACAACAACGTAACCAAAGAACGACCTCACTGTTTATATAAAGAGGACGTGTTTTTCCAAATCACACAACCAAAATAAATAATACTGATTTGACTGACTGGAGTAACGCTAACCATAATAAATACGTCCCAGGAGCATGTCATTTATTAGTGGGTTGCTTCCTGACTTTTATTTGTAGTGTATGTACCTACCAAAAATGGTTGTCTCCTGACGATGTATAAATCATCTTCAATAGATGGAAAGGCCTATTACTATTAGGTGTCAAGGGAAAAAAAACCTGTGCGTGCAGTCCCTACGCGCGGGAGAAGTTATACTTCGAGTGCCACGCATTCACTCTCGCTCTGTGTTTAATGTGAAATTAATTTTGTATTTATTTTTATGTACTTACTTAACCAATTTGCAGTACTAAATTTTCACTTCAAAATAAAAAGTAAAAAGTTGCATGAACACTGCTATCTATTATATTTTGATTGTAGCGTATTACAGTCTCTTTCTATTTCCCCCGCTGTCAGTTGAAACTCGTTATCTTCAAAAACACGGGCGGTCAAATGCTGAATTGCTGAACACTGCCATCTATATATGATTGTATCATTTGTAGCGTATTAGCGTATTGGACTATGTCAACCGCGTAACGCAACGTTGTTGGAAGTCGCATTAGAAGTATAACTTCAAAAATTTCATGTTGAAGTCGTGGGCACTAGGATACAAGGTGTGTACTAGGTACATACACCTTGTGTAACATAATTACCCTATAAGCTAGAAAGAGGCGTAATCAGACCGACCACCTAAGTGCTGGGACATGTGCAAAGGGTCAATAAATCGTAATTGAAATTTTCATACAAAAGTACTACTATTTTAGAAATATGCGACAACCCTAAGTGTTTGTTTACTATTTGCGTAAACCCGTACACACGCATGCACACGTACGTACTATCCTACCGCGTCGCACGCACACGCATGCTGTGTGTAGGTACATTTTAAGTAAAAGTTGCAAGCTCATTTCATGAATGAAACTTCAAAATTTCAGTCGTCAAAGTCGTAGAAAAACACTGATCGCTGTGACCTGTAGAATATCCCCCTTTCGGACTTATAGGGTAATTATGTTACACCGTGTTTATAAACATAACCCAAAAACTACTCAATATCCTGATCACGTAAGTCACACATCATCCCAACGTTTGCTCTTGAGCTCTAGTGATCGCCGTTTACGCGCACATTAACGCCTGTTAGCATTATCCATGGCGACATTGAATCAGCGCGGTTATGGCCAATAAACACTGATTGGAGATCAGTGGACCACACTTTTACGATAAGCAATCTGCCCTGAATGTATGTAGGTTTGTACGCCTTTTACCTCCCCTGGCATAATATGCATTCCCCGACCTTTTTATGTCGGCATAAATCCGTGATGGAAAAATGTACGTGTTGCACGTACGGTTCGCAGCGAAGCCTCTTCGAGCGCTATTTTTGCGTGTTTGCTGCTGACGGTATTGTACAAAGTTTGAGTGTCGTAAATCTATATTCCACTTTTGCTGTCGGACAATCTTTTAGATTTATCGACGTGAATTGACTCAAACTTCGCTATCAATGTGAAGTTTTTGGAATTTCAAAGACTGTTTTCTTAGTAATGAATTACAAATTGCTGGTTATTTAAAGAAGGATTTATTTTTCAGTGGTAGAGATCTTACTGATAAATGATTTACTAGCTCAAAGAAAATTTTGGTCTTTGCATAAAATTAATAAAATATTACCGGCTGCAATATTCGAGATTTCGAAATGAAATGAAAGCCATAATTATGGAATTTTATTTGGTTTAATAAAGCAACGTGCTTAAACCATATCTGACCTTATATTGTTCACTGTATTGTTCATTAAACTGTATTTAAGCAGCTGTAAAATGCTATTCAAAATTTTTCCAAAGCATTTCTTATGAAATAAAAGAGCTCACATGCTGTAAAATGAAATACTCTAACTTATTTCAGTTTTCAAAAAGTTTTCAAAGTTGACGCTTTCATAAAATTATTCAACAAACTATAAGGAAAGACAAGGTCAATACGTGCCGAGCTGGAAAAGCTACGTTATTTTTGTTTAATTTGACTTTTAGACTTTTAGTTTCATAGTTTACGTCCGCTCATCGAAATTGGTCCTAACGGAAAACCAGCGTGGGTTGTTCTCAACCCGCATTATGCTGAGTTAGGATCCATTTTGCAGCACGATGATTAGTTTTCTTATTATAATTAGGTATTCTTTTAGCTACGTTTTGGTTTCTTTTATTTGTTTATTTTGATATCTTATGTTTTAGTTTAGTGTATTATATAATCTGTGGTTTAGTCTACCTACTTATGTCACATTTTACTTGTGTTGCAAATAAATTATTTTCTATTCTATTCTATTCTATTCTAGAAGATTTCTGGAACTTTTATCCAATTTTCCCCTGCCAGCAGTCGCCGTGGTAGCTAAGGGGATTTTTGGACAAAAGTTCCAGAAATTCCCTACGCAGAGGACGTAGTCAGGGGAAAATTGGAATGAGCCTAACATACTGAAGAACACAAACCAACAAGGCCAGTGCCTATAGATGTGGAAAATAGCACAATAAAATATTAATTACTCAAAGTGTGTACTTACGTTGGATGTGTCATATATATCTCCAGAATCAGCTCTCTCGGGATATCGAAGTAGTCAGGGTCCTTCCCGTTGGCTGAAAGTACTAGCGGCAGAATATCCCAGGCGGTGTGGGGTGACTTCCAACCGAGTTTCAAGCAGAGCTGAGATATTTAAAGACTTGTTGATTTTGTTGGTAAACATTTTTAACATAATCTTGGCACCCCCACCAATTCTTGGTACTTCTCTGATTTATCCTATTTACTAAGAAAAAACCAGACCCCACAATGTTGTTATATAAACAACAACTTAACATAACAATAAACATCGCGAGGTCTGGCTTTTTCTTAGTAAATAGGATAAATCAGAGAAGTGCCAACAATTGGTAGGGGTGCCAAGATTAGGGCAGTTTACCCTACTAAAGTTCAACGAAATAGTAAAGAATTGAGTTTACTAGTGTAATATACGAGTCAGTAGTTTAATTAATTTGGAGGAAATCTCGTATGAGGCTCTCTCCGATAAATTTTTCAAAATGTAATAACTCGAATGTACACAGAAAATACAGTCGATATTATTAGCGATATTGAAATACATTGTCTTTTATTAATGTTATCGTCATGACTCCCGTGGGAAGGAAGGAGGGAAAGGTCACGGGTTTGAAATCCCTCGACTCGAATGCCATAAAAATGTATAAAAATCATTGATATATAAATTCAGGGATTTACAATATTTAAACGAAACTTTGAAGCACTAAAACATAGATTTTAGATTCTAAGTACAAAAAGTAATCTAAGATACATATGGGTAGGTACTAGTATCACGTAAATCAGTACTTTTTAGTCCTCGCAGTCTGGATTCGAGTATATATCACCCATATAACGAAACAGGTGGTGCAAAGTCAAAACCGTCGTCCGTAGATTGATTTATTTGTACTGTTACCAACGAGTGAACTGTTTTTATAGCCACCATCAATTTCGAATGACCGAGTACGCAAACACTGGAACTTATTAATTTCGACCATAAACATGAGGGAATAAAGTTTAGATACCTAATAATAATTGAGACTGAATTTTCGGTGGAGTTTTGCCGAAGTTTTGTATAATGTGTGCGAACACAATGGCCTGCTGTAAAACAGATGTATTGCTGATATAGGAGTTGTACGACTTTGTAACATTTGTTTTTACGAGTATGTAACTTGCTTATTCAACAGCCTGCTTGTTACTTATAATTTAGTTATTACAAAAGTGTATAATATTAAGTTTTATTACGACAATAAAAATGTGTTGATAACTTTTATGACCATAAAGTAATTGTCTTTTCAGAATCGTGTCTAAAAAAGTTTCAGATACTATTAAAACACTGTCTAAAGCCGGAATATGAAACGTCGCTCAAATTTAAGCACCACTTAAAATTGCTCCGCCTCTGTTTGACATTACTCATTTGTAAGAGATGGCAATAATTTAAGCGTGAACTTGATTTTAGTGGCGTTTGAGTATTCGGCTATAAGAGTATTGTGTTTTATTTCTGATAATCAAAGACTACTCCTGAAAACAAATGTGAAAAAAAATGTGCTCTTCCATACAAAACGTAATAACCTAGGGTAGGTAATGGCAAAAATATAGGTGCTTTGTTGATGTATTCATACTAACCTCTGTAAATTCCATATGCATCGGGTCTCCTAACACGGTGCCATCTGGCTCCCTATAGCCTGCGTAGCTGATTAACTGTGAGTTCCATATCCTGTAGTCGTGCAGAGTGTCTGTTCGTTGTGGGAATACCGTCATTGCTGACCTGATGAAAAGAGTTTGCTAGAAGAAAACTCTTAGGACCCTTTCAGAGTTTTTTTCTCTATCAATCGACTTAGGACAGTAGAGCTATTCTGTTTGATTTATTGAACAATATTTTTCGGACCGATAATATCGTATGTTTCGAACAGAGATTTGAAATTCGCTTTTTGAAATCTGTTTGCTTAGTGTCTTCTATTTTAATCTGACACCCTTAGAGACGTTAACACTTATTCTAATAGACATATTTTATCAATGAGAAATGATAATCAGAGACACTGCAAAAAGTAGGTAGCTACTGTCTAGTGGGCAATACAAATGTAAAAATAAAGGACTCGAAGTTATTTGAAGTTGTTAAAACCACAAGAGATCAACTGACTTTGAAATTAAATAGCAGAAGCCTAAAACACGTAAATGTAATGAAACAGCATTGTGGATCCTGAATATTTATCAGAGCTTTCTTGAACATGAAAACAGAATGTAAATATTGCGGGTTTTGGGCAGAATGTTATGAATCTATTACTCTACAGATACCTATTATGTAAAATACTTAATTTTTTTTATTAGACAGAACATTTATTAAAAACGGTACATAAGCATCTAAATATAAATTGATATGGAATAGCTTG
Source organism: Eulithis testata (assembly GCA_947507515.1). Classification (NCBI taxonomy): domain Eukaryota; kingdom Metazoa; phylum Arthropoda; class Insecta; order Lepidoptera; family Geometridae; genus Eulithis; species Eulithis testata. Next base: position 9,568,149 of record OX382197.1, read on the forward strand.
TTATAGTGGCTTCTATAGCAAAAACGATTTTTGTATTTCTCAAATCTTAGCAATTTTTAAACCCTGCAGTCAAGAATGATCACAGTTAATTTATAAGAAATATCAGTTAATTTATAAGTATTTTGATGGTCTAAACTAATTTCGGTTCCTGGATTAAGTGACGCCATATTAAAAGGTACAATCAGCTTACGCACCTTATATTTCCTTTATTCGTGCTGTACTTCATATGGTTGCATAGAGCTTCGAACATTCCACTGGTTGTTGTCACTTGTCGGCAGTCAAATACCTATGAAAAAATGAACAAATTATGATGGTAATGATTTTATTGCAAACTAGCGACCCGCCCCGGCTTCGCACGGGTGCAATGCAGTGATGATGATGATGTATTATACATATAAACTTTTCTCTTGAATCACTCTATCTATTAAAAAACTGCATTAAAATATGTTGTGTAGTTCTAAGCATACAAACATACATACATACAGACATTAGGACAGACGCGGGAAGCGACTTTGCTTTATACTATGTAGTGATTTTTCATAATTGTAGTATAGTAAATAATTCTAAATATGCTGCTGGGTATTTGGACATAAACATACCTACCTAATTTTCCAAACTTATAGCAATCCTAAATTAATGCAAAATGCATTGTTGTTTCTTAGCGGCACCCAGTTGCTAATGGAACCCGAGTGGCTTCACTTTATAAATCAATTGATAATGAATTCAATCTCGACCACTCGGCAGAGCAAACTGCTGAGATGTCTGTGAAGCTGTGTTTCGATTCCATTAACGGTTTTAACTAATTGAGGCGAATCTGCCTGCTAACCAAGTTGGCATTCTACAATAAACTAACTTGCCTTTTTTACATAAATTTTAAACAGTTTTTTGCTACATGTTTTTTGTTACACTGTATTAGTTAAAACTGTATTAGTTTTAACTAATACAGTTTTTACTTTAACCTTCAGTTTTTATTATAATTATTGTCTGCCACTCCAGAGTATTAAAAACCAAGTGCGGGCTTGCTTGGTGGGTGAAAATTAGTATGGACAATTTGGGTACAGAAAAGTTTTAATTTTTATTTTATTTTAATTTCAATGTAATTTCACATACGTACTACTTCCTTACCTATCAAAAAATTTGGTAAACATTCATATTATGTGTCTTCGTCAATTAACATGCTGACAAACTTCCACATTTTGTAGCACATTTCTAACAAAATTAATTTACTTGCGTTTGAGAACTCCTTTGGTTGAAATTCGCAAATAAATTCAGAACTTGAGCTTAAGTGTCCCTGTGAGTAGGTACCTATCGTCGTATCGTCGTCGTCGAGTGACGTGATGGCGTCACATCACTCTACGACGAATTAGTTGAGAGGTTGCTAACGAGTGCTTCTGCAATAGGTGCCTATTCTGTGCTTTGGGAAGAAAACGTGCTGTTTTGTGATTATGAAAGCACTTTTTTTGGACATCCTTTGTAAGGAATTGCAAAAGAAAAATGAAGAAAGAAAAATGAAAAAAGAATAGAAAAAAGAAAAATTGGTAAAGGCTCAACATCAGATGCCAGCTGCTTGTTTCATCACTTTTTCTTCCTGGCTTAGGCCTGTATTGCTGATTTGCTGCTCAAGCACTGATCCGGACTCAAGTACAGATTTATGCGTGAAAATATCTACTCAAATCTATACTTGAGTAACGATTTCGGCAATCGGAGTTAGGTATATTTTATCATAAAGGTGTTTCAAACCAAAAAGCTTGAAAATAAAAACAGCATTGAATTCGTTATTTTTACCATTTCTCGCGAGCGTCATTATTTTTCTATGTAAGTGAGATCGTTCTCACCGATTAACGGAATAGATCCCCTAAACCGCGAGTCTATAATCAAATTGCGCCGATTACCAGCGCAATCTATTTGAGCTGCGTAATTACAAAGTGTGGTGAAGAGCTTCAGACGTTTTGAAAGCCTGTCCGGCAGTCGTGTCAATCGTTTTCATACATATCTACTTACGCCGATTGATAATGAATGAATGAATAAATTAGTACTCAGTACCGGAATTCAGGTATTTTGTTAAACGATTTTAGTCAGATAATCTTCTATGGAAGCAAAACTTCCAGTATTTATGTAAAGATTTTAGTAACTTTTATTGTAGTTCTAGAGGAGCAATATGTTTTTAAATAAAGAATATTCTAAAAAAATTTAAATAAGCTTTGATATTTAACTTTACTTGAGTACTGACGCGTAGCAATCACCCTAAAAAATACCATCAACTCCCAAACTACGAAGAGGTGTTAATCGCTTGTATATTTTTTCTGAAGGAAATGAGAGTTTTCTCATTAGAGTCAGCAAATTAGTTTTTTGCAGGGAAAACTACAGACAAGGACGGGTATAATTGATTCTAGACTAAAGTTGTTTGGCTATTCATTCGAGAGGTAGGTACCTATTTCCGTGAAGCGGTGGCGTTACTTTGTTCTAGTGCTGCTTGACTTTTACTGAACAATGAGCTGCTCTTTGTGCCCTGCTTTCGAACGAGCTCTTTCACAAGAACTTTACCACTACTAAACTCCTACAATTTAAAGATCTCCACAACTGTCTACCTATCTTACCTGTAGCTTGGACCATTGTATCCGCCCAATGCATCGGCTTGCGTTCCTCCAGGCTAGTTTGGCTCCAAAAACGAGTTCGGTGGTGGTGAGCTGATATGTACCAGTTTTCGCCACTTCCTCTTGCACGGCCGTCCAACGAGCCTCGTGCGCTGGCGTGTTTGCTCTGCATGGAACCAAAATGTAGACTACTACAATTTTACGAAAGAACAATTCAACTGTTTTCATTTTAACCTGACTTTTAAGAGTTCTGTATTAGACTCATGCTTGGAATATTATACAGAATATTTCAATACTGTAATAAACGCGAGCGTTTTGAACTAAAATACCACTTTAATTTTCATTCTGTTCTACTTTTGATAGGTACAGACTTTTATTGGCCCTATATAAGTATTCCTGAAAATATTTCACAAAATGGAAGTAACAGCTGGAAAAAGGTTTACGGCACGCCTTTTATTTTTAGTGCTTCATACCCAACACAAAGTTTACAGAAGTTCTTTAAAAGAATGGGCTACCAAACTGCTGAAAAATGGAAATGTTTTATTGAAAAAAAATGTACTTGTACATGGAAATACGTAAAACTTGGTATCCGAGAAACAGTTCAGTATAATATTCGTATGAAAGAAAACTTATTTTTTATGATTATTGTTCTGCATAAAACAGAGCATTTTCTGAGCTCTCAATCCTGTATTTAGTTTCAAGTAGATTCCTTGAATTTACGTTTACCTTTCTGAGTTATGTTTTTTTTTTTTCATTTGTGTGAATTGCAAATAATTTTATATTATATTTGTACTAATAGTTACTTATATTTACCTACCTATTGTTGCGTCTAATACTAGGAAAATTTTTCATAACAGACATTATTTTATTTTTGGTATTATCTTACTGATGAATTTCAAAAGCATTTTCAGCGGAACGCAACCTTTACAATAATTAACCAGCTAGTAAAAAGAGGAGCCGTCACGAATTATTTTACATGATGCGTCGACATGTAAAATAATTCACCCATAAATTGGACGCAGATGTTCGACTCAATTTTCATTAAGGAATCGTGAAATTCGGAACTTTCGCAAGATAAATTTTACCGGCATAATATTTTATTTTATTTTAATCTTTTTCCTTGACTGTATTACAATAATCCGCCTCGAATTGTCACAAGTTTAGAGGCGGCTTTTGCCCAACAGTGGGCTAGATGGAAAAAACTTTTGTGTTGACTTCGTAAAACATATGATTCGTGACAGTATGTTGAATTGAATTTAAGATGTTTTCTGATTTAATTGTATCTACCTAACCTATTTGGAAACATCCATTGCATGGATTGGGTCTGCGGATTTGCGCTTTTTTCATAATACTTCTTTTTAGACAAAATACAAAAAGCAGTGTACTTATCCTTTTCCAGGGCTAGTAAATTATTTATGCTATTGTCATCCTTTACAAGTAAATAAGGTACATGATTCATAGCCCACCTCCGTATAGAAGCGAAGTACTGCCCAAGAAAGTCCTTGGCGTCGTTGAGGACCTCTGCCGGCTCTCTTGGCACCTCACCCCGGCCAGGGATGGCCATCAAACTGCCAAGACACGTATTCTCGTTGCATAGTGCTGGCTGCAACAAACAAACTTAATTAGTATATTTAGTATTCTTCCACACAAATATTTGGTTTTATGAGCACATTTTACTTGAAAAAACTAAAATATAATAAAGCTATAAAACTACACGTATACCTACCAAAAGTTTTTTTATGTTTAAGATCAATAATTTTCAGACACATTCAAAAAATATTAATCGATGGCTACTATTGAATTTAGAATACTCCTCATTTGTTTTTTATTGGCCACCTTTGGTTTTTCTACTGTTTTTTTTTTTACTTTTCCTAGCTGCCAGTGTAATGCTTCAACCTTTTACGCATTCATGTTTTTTTTTATCGCTCCTCGGAGCAGGCTATAGTTTTAAAACCATACCGCCTAGTCTAACGTTATGTTTTTTCCCATACTAAGTTCGTTTGTTTATGTGTTTATCTTGCGTAAATGACGCATTCATGAGCAGCCAGCTAGTTTGTTTTTTTTTTCGGCATGCTCGCGCTATCATGACTTGCTATTTTTTTTTCATTCTAGGAAAAAACCATACATAAAAATAAAAAACTTTCATATTTTATAATTACAGGCGTTTTCAAAAAATCATACGAATAAATAAAACAAAGAAAAACAATATAGTTTCACGGATATCGCATAATAGGAAAACTTTATCTAGTTATCCTACATCACCTTTGCATTACCTGAGCAATTGATTCGATCAGTCCTTGAACGAGATGGCTTCTATATAGTGGAGCAGATAGACCATCTCTGCTTGGAGCTTTAAGCTTCGATTCGGTGGCTCTATGTGACTTCAGAGATTTATTTAGCTCTCTTGGCTAAGTCAATGTTAGAAGAAATAGATTTCAATTGATTTCGGTGTAGATGTTCCACGAATTGGTTAGTTTACCTCGAAAATGTTATCGCAGTACTGCGTCCCAGAACAGTTTATAAATACTAAGACGCGAAACGCCAAAAAAGTTGTATAACATTCTTTTAGCTTTGTATTTGTGAAATAAGGTTTTAGTAAAAACCTCAATGCACTGGCCGTACAAAAAAGTGTTTCTTCTAGATAACAAAAAAGTTTGCTTCAAGAAGGTTCTAGTTTTAAACAGTGGCATATTAGGTTGATTGAGTAAAATGTGATCGCAAGCTTCGATAGATGATATTTATAAAAAGTCGTAGTGATAACTTTGGAAGAAGTAAAATGTGGACGACATCAAATAACTTCTTCTTCTTCTATTTATGTCCTTTGTCCGCCATTTTCTTACGATGACAATGTGTTTATGAAAACGTCGTCACAAACCCATCATGAATCGTGTTTGTCAAAAACGATTTTACGATTATAGTCAACATCCGTAGCCATAACACACGTTTTTATGACGTAGAAGGTGCTGGGCGTAAAATACGATTGTGTTTTTACGTAGCATAAAGTTTCAATGATTCAAAGATAGAGCCCCGGATAAGTTATCTCTGTTGATCATATCTTTAGAAAACATTGTTTTGATGGAATTGATTGATATTACCTACATTGGTCTTGAGAAATAAAAAAAGTAGCTGTAAACAAGAAGAAGAAGAAGATCCCTGTATTGTCCCCTGAATTCATAAACGGAAGTGGGCGGTGGCTTGGTCCGCTTTATCGCAAGTTTATTGGGGGTTATTCTAGTGACTGTAAACACCATTGAAAAGTCACAGGAAAGCACCTCAGAAGACAGAAAAAAGTGAAAAAGTGACAACAAAAAGTAAAAAAAAAAAAAAAAAAAAAACTTACGCAATTTTATGTCTGACATATTTTTTCCAGCTATTTTGATTTAAAACCTAATCTACTGAACTGATTTGAACGGAATCTCTATGAGACTAATTTGAAAGTATATCCTTTCAAACAAAAACAGAACTTTGGTATTCAAAGGAATATTTAAAAAAAAAATTATATTGTTATTGTAGAGCTTCATCATAAAACTTGCCCACTAAGTGGAATTTGGGGGAGGGCGTTCTGTATTCCGTTTTATAGAAACTAGATCAAATTCATAATCTAAACGACACAGTCTCGCAAACCTCATAACAAACTTACAGCATTAGTTCCGGTGGCAGTAACTTTGCACGGCGTACCTCTCAAAGGAGTACTACCTAAAGTACCGTGGTTCAAGATGTTTTTATAGTACTAGATGCATTAAATGGCAAACGCAAAGAAGGGTAATTGCCCAACTTCTACTTGCAAGCGTCGCCAAAAAGCCACGGCACTGATACAACAGCCGTCCAAGTGTGTATCTATCTTTTTATAGCAACAGATGGAGCGTATAATACCTATATCTATATTCTTTAGATTTCTTTTTCATATACTGTATAGCTACATATATTTGTATGTAATATGTAAAATAATATTCACCAGTGCAGTGATATTGGCGTGGTCTATTCTACCCGTCTGTTTATAAAATATCGTTGGTTTCATGTGCGTTTGGAAACGAATGAATATTGTATCGTTTTATACGAATAAAAAGCAAGGGTTAGGAGTTTGCAGCTGAATCCGATACTAAGGAGTTTCTGCATATTTTATATTCGCAGGCTCTATCTCTGGCCCCTTAACATTCTAGAGATAAGTTCAGATAAGAAAAATCGACTGAAAAATAAATCAAACGCCTGAGATTCGATATTTGACATTTTTTTAAACAACATGTAGCATTTTTATTTTAATGGTTTTTCTTGTGTTATTGTGAGTATTGTTCTTTAATTTTGGTGGAATTTTAACCAATAATACTTAGGTCGTAGCATAAAGTGTGAGCCATTGGAATAAATGGTGTGTAAAGTGGTTTTTCTGAATGTGAAAATTCGATTCAGGTTTTGGAGGGAAAACAAACACTTATTAACGTTAGACTAGGCGGTATGGTTTTAAAACTATAGCCTGCTCCGAGGAGCAAAAAAAAAAGCAACCGCGTGACGCCGATGACGCGAAACCTAAGGCCGGTTTCAGAGCTCGATCCAAACTAGCGAAACTCTCGAACTAGACTCGTGCTTCCGAAAAACGAACAATATATGAAACGGGGGTCAAAATTTGGAGCACGTTTCATACAAAACGAGATTTTCAGTATGTAATTTTGGTAGAAATGGGAGTCCCGCTTCTTCTTACGTAGGAACTACGTATTACATATTCTTTGGCTCGACCGACCGTCGGTCGGTGCGTACGTCGGTCGCGCTTGTCATTTGTATGGAAATTCACACGCGTACCGTCAGCGTAGCTGTGTACGCATTCATAGATATAGCTACGCCGACGTACGGTCAGCGCTGACTGTCGGTCGAGCACTGTTTACAGCCTTACAGTCTAAGACTTCAGCTTAGGCAAAATTACGACTTTACCTTTAGATGTTACACTGTGAGTAATTACAATAATATTTGCTTAAACTATTTAAACAGTATAATGGGTGAAACGTTTAAAAATGTCGACTAATAAAATCAGTAACACTCTGCGGACAATGTTAGGTAATCTTTATTACAAACTTAGTACGCCACAATTCTTGTTCAGCAGTAAGTCATATACCTACCAACAAAAGGTAGGTAATTATATGAATCACCTACAAGATAGGTAGGTATTTGAATAGTAGGTACCTACAATTCTACTATAGTAGGTGCCAAATAACACCGCAATACATGTCAATCACCCACCTTCACCACGATGTCGCAAAATTCAATTTATATATGGTAAACAAACAGTACTAACGAGATTCGAGCGATACTAGCGCCGAGCGGACGAACTAGCTCCAACTCATCCAATAAAAAAAAATGTAATCATACCTAATCATACAAACGTAATGACGATTCAAAGTGATCAGTGAGATTTTATTAAATAAAAGATTTTTGACTTTGACTTTGACTGTCTTAGCGACAGGTTTGTATGGAAAGCGACAGAATTAGCCATACATAAATTGAATTTTGCGACATCGTGGTGAAGGTGGGTGAATGACCTGTATTTCGGTGTTATTTGGCACCAACTATATAGTATTATTAAATGCTAAAGTTTTGATGTTTGTGTTTGCCACCACTAGTCTAATTTGAATAAATCTTGGGATATTACATGGTTCATAATCTGGATTAACGCATACTTTTGCACCGGAAAATCAGTAGGTTCAAATAAAACACAGACCAGAGTCCCGGACGAAAGCTAGTAGGTAATAAAATTCAGGCAAGTTCACCAAGTTTGTAAGCAAGTACGTTCTGACCTTCTGGGGCCTTATTCACTATGACCAATACAAGCGCGTTACGCAGCACGACAAGACAGCGGCGTGAAATCGCCCTATGCCTATGCCGTATTTCCTATGCCATAAATGTCATTCCTTACGGTGACGTCATACGGTTACGGCAAGGAATCTCCTAAGTCATACAGAATAATGCCCCTGGACGATATGACAGGAATAGTCTAGGTATACCGGCGGCGGCGCGGCGGTACGGGGAACCACTACCGCAAATAAAGATTTACCTTTAACTATTGTGTGCTAGTGTTTTTATGTATAGTCTATGGGTATTTATTTTATTGTTGAATTTTTATGTATGTTGGATAGGTATTTATTTTCTATAGGGCTGTTATTAAAATAAATAATAAATAAATATTCACGGACATTTAACACAACGCCTTCTAGTCCCAAACTAAGCAAAGCTTGTACTATGGGTACTAGATGGCTGATAGAATACATTTTTTTTTTTGTAAATTCATACTTATAATACATAGAAACACCCAGACACAGAACAAACATCTATGTTAGCCACACACAAATGTTTGTTCTCGGTGGGGATCGAACCCACGACCCACAGCACGGAAGGCAGAGCTACTACCGACTGAGCCATGACGCCTTATTGAAATAATATATTAAGTGTGCCTAAAATAAAAAATTGGATTTACATATTTGGTATAATAATTTCTCTTTATTTGTTAGTACCTACACCTACTAAATAACTCTGTCTCGTAAAATATGGTATAAGGTATAAATATGGTATGAAACAATATAGAATATAAAAATCTCAAAAAAATATTCTCCTATGTGAAGCCACGGACTAAAATTAGTTCTGCGTTGTAAGTACGGAATTATTCGTTACTAATCATTATTATTCTGGTTATATACTTGATAGAACTCAAAAGAAAGAGCTAGCCTAGTATGAATAAATTGTCGTATTCAGCTTATTACAGCAGCTGCTGTATCTAATTTTCTGTTTGTGTGAGCGCGTGCTCACTGCATAGTAAATAATGAGCATACGTAGGTAATCTATTCATTCATTTACATAGGTAAATATTGTTTGCCAACTAAATATATATGACTAAATATGTATGACAGTTGTGATGTTAAGCTTTGCTTTGTGAATAGTGTTCTAAGTTCATTATTTGCGGTTTACCAGTAATCATAATTATTGATGAGCTTTTAGAGGAATTATCTACAATATAATTTTAACCTATTAAACATACCTACTCTTAGCGTGATACGATGAACCATTACTTGTATTTGAGTAGTATATATTTTGTATGTATGCTCATCTGTTCCCTCGTAGCTCCTAAACGACTTATCAGAATTTGACAAATGCGGTAACATTGTAAGCGTCTCGATCGTCCGCTAGTTAGAGACTGCAGCTTTTCTCTAAACATTACTATGTGCATAACAATTTCAGATGAGAATATTTTTTTGTTACATACTTTTGCGAGCGGTGGTTTTCCAGCAGTCTTTTGGTTTTTGGACTCATTTTTGAAGTGAAAACTTCTTTAGCATCGTTGTGATTTGAAAGTCGATGAAACGGAAATGAAACGAAAAAGCGCAAGTAAAAAGAGACATAGCTGTAATTTCAACCATCGCAGCAGAGCTACTGTTTGCCGAACACTGATAGCGTTGGACTGCGGTTAGACCGACAACGGGAGCAAGTCCAAATCCAAAACGACATTATAAGTTTTTCGCAGTTTTTACTTTTTATATCTAGTTCTGATTTAGGCAACATGAGCATAGAACCTTTTCTAACTAATTAAGTAGGTACTGCATATTGGTTAAGCACATAAAAATGAATACTAAATTAATTTCACATTAAACACAGAGCGAGAGCGTTTTTGAAGGTTTCACTTCTACCACGTGTGAATTTCACACATGTTGTTTTTTTTTCCATAATATTTTTAAGTCCATAAGCTCACCCTATATAGGTTTCATGTGAATACTCACACTTCTTGGACAGGGCGTATCGTGCAATCTATCGTACAGATAATCACGTGACTCATGATTCTTCAACACTTTTGGCCTGATGACTTTCCGCACTGGCTTTTCCTTCACACCATTCTTGATCCTATCTAAGTGATCGACCGTACAAGTTTTGACCTCATTGCTTTCGTTTTTGAACAGTTTACTGATAAGATTGTCATCTGGCGTTGATATTACTTTGACACTATTGATGATCGATTCAGAGTTTTGGTTCACACCGGGAGCCATTGTGACTTCAATGTGTGTTCTTGTGCATCCAAAGGATGTCTAATTAGTGAGTGAGGCACTCGCGGCGCGGGCGCACTAAAATAGCGTAGGTTTGGTCACAGTATTTATAACACTTATCGCTAAAAACAAACGAGCAGGTGCTAATGTTTTATTTGCAGAGTAACACATTTCGTTGATGACATTTGGTGCTTTGGTAGCATAGCTCTGACCATTGTATTACTTACTAGCTTCCGCCCGCGACTTCGTTCGCGTCCCGTTGGATCCCGTTGATTTTTCGGGATAAAAAGTACCTAGTGTATATGTTAATCCAGGTCACGGACAATATAATTCCAAGTTTCATCCAAATCGGATCGCTTGTAAGAATTTCATCTTTGTACACGTAGCTTCAGAATGAAAATATTGTTTTCTTAATTTGACTATTTACGGCCAGGTTTTGTACCTACCAACATAAAAAGGTTTTATTCAAGCTGTCAGTTGTTCTATGTCAGTTGTGTTTTGCTAATACCATTTCTAACAAATGAACGACTGGACTGATGTTTTTACTGATAAATTTTTTTGGATGTTCATCTTTTCCCCGGGAACGGGATAAAAAGTATCCTATGTGTTAATCCAGGTCACGGACAATATATATTCCAAGTTTCATCCAAATCGGATCAGTAGTTTTTGCGTGAAAGAGTAACAAACATACATACATACATACATCGTTACAAACTTTCGCGTTTATAATATTAGTAGGATCGCATAATGGTAGGTATGTGATTCTACTTCGTCGTGGGGGAATAAGATTTGGACTGACGTCCCGCGTGTATTGTGTATTGTCCCTGCTGACCTGAACCCAGCCAGCCTAACTCCTTAAAGTAACGGAGAAGGACGTTGATGGCAGTTATGTTCCAGCATTCCCATTGGTGTTGTAGATGCCGAGGAGTGAGACCCGATCAGCTCCTGCAGTCCCGTTTTGGATCTGGCTTCGTTTGTGGCAGCAAGACATGCTCTACCGGTTCTTTTCCCTGAAGACAGTCGCGACAGAGGTTGCTGTCTGTCGCTCTGATCTTGAGGAGATGGTAGGTATACTTATTACAGGAAAATTTGAATTAAAAAAAAAATTGTTGATCTTGATGCGCACTGGCCGATAACGAAAACGATACCGACACGTCAGTTGCTCAAACAAAAATATCGTTGATGTCGTATGCACTGTGGAATGTCTTTGAATATTTTTGTTGCAACCTGATGGAAATGTATAATTCGTAGATACCCCATAAGACAAACATAACATGTACAAGCATAGGATTTATGATGTCGAATGTCGGATGCCGATATATCTCTTATTAACTTGAAGAGGCCAAGCCGTTGCTGTCGTAATCGTAAATGCCTTTAGTGCGTACGTTTGTGGAATACGAAAATATAATTCTTTCAGAATCAAGATAACATTAATATTTTCATCTACCTGTACCATAGAGCTTGTAAAAAGTCATGGAACCAGTGGATGGCTCACTTCATGATAGAGTAAGTACCTCTGCATATAATAGATAAGGCATTACCTCCCAGAGTAAGTCAATTAACGACGTATACCCTGTAAGGCTGCGTCCATCACTCTGAGATAGGTATAGATACCCATGTGGCTTTAGTATCATGATCTTCTCATATCTAGTATTTTCTGGACTAAAATAAAACTGTAGTAAAAAGTAGTATTCTGATGGATCCTATATTTTTTCTCTCAGGTTTCTGCTTTTATATTTTAAAGCGTTTAAATGAAGATGTAAACGCTTTAAAATAGCGTCTTTACAAGCCGATGTGCAAATATAAAAAAGCAATACGATTTTCATGTCAAAGCGTTGCAATCGAATCGCTTTGAAAGGTTCTGTCCGATTGTGCCGATGCAATTGGTATTCAATAAAATGAAACAGCGTGTTTTGCTAGCTTTCTATATACAAGTCCTACCTCCTTTTTCAGTTTTCTGTATCATTTTCGGAAACGCTAGGCAGTGGTATTTTTGTAAGGAAAATATTTCTGGTTTTCTAGCATATTTCTCGTCATAAATTATGTAGAGCGTTTTTGCAAATGCTACGCCATCGAATATTTTTTATTATCCTGATATAATATGTAAATAAGCTATTATTCCTTCGTATGGATATGAGACCTTTTTTTTTAAATCGAATAAAGTTTATTTGGGATAGGTACAAAAACATGGCAAGTCTGTAGTAGTAACCGACATCTGCAGAAGTTTAAAAAAACGTGTCGTGTTCATTAAAATCCTGTCGTGTTGCCCGAAAATGCTTCTTCGACTTATTGAGGGACTTAATCATTAGGTAGGTTCTTTTTTTTTTAAACTATATCGACTGCGGTTCATCAACCCCACCACGCGTAGCTTTATCGGCGGATCCACCAATAACACGACATATACAAATACAACGCACAAACTTCAGCATTATCACATCAACAAATAACCTCGGGTTCTAGTCATGTGCTGTTTAACAATATTTGTATAGAGTCATGCATCTCTTGCTCCAAATACGGTCCATACTGTTTGTTGCTGATCGTAATTCCCTTGTTTGGTTATCTTGCGGCGCTAATGTTTATACAGTCACAGAATAATTGTAAAGTTTGTTCAAGCTGATTCACGCGCTGTAAATCAAACGATAAATTTAAATATGACTTGCTGACGTTTCGGACAAAATATTATGGTACAAAGTGTCCCAATTGACACTTTTGATTTTAATATTTTTGTTACTGACGATTCGGACACCATCAAATTAAGGAAGCTGTTGAGTACAGTCAGGTAAAAAATTGTAAAGCAAAATATGATGGTAGCCATGGGGTCATATTACCTAAATATTTAAATATTCATATCTAGAAAAAAGCGTGTAATAACCTAAAGATTAATATCTGGAAAAAGTGTGACTAAGAGTAGATGATTTTTAAAATCTTCTTTGTATTTCTAATTGATTCATTACTTTTGAGAAAAAAAATATTAACAAGTCTATGTGTGCGCGATAAAAAAAGTTATTAAAAAAATTCAATTCGTTTACGTTTCCGGCATGGTAAGTAACAAACATTGTACCTACACAGACCCATATCTCAAAAAAAACTAAACAAAATTAAAATAAATAAACATCTATACTATTAAGTAATAATACAATTAAGTAATTTTTAAGCTTTTCTTTAAATATGACTACTAAGGTATGTACTTTTTAAATAACTTCATATTAGCCATACCAGTAAACGTAGAATAAATTGCAATCGATGAGATAAATCTACAAGAGTCACTACATACCTACTTAGCTAGGAGTACTTTACAAAGTTTCCCTGCAATCGCACTCCCCACTGATACCTAACCGCAACCTGCGGCTAGAGCATGCCCATTGCCCATAGATTAAACTCAAATGCTCTAGTATTGTGATTTAGATGTGGCTACATTGGATACGAACCACACACGTTCTACAGTATTGGTCGACTCTTTTAAAAATAAAAAGTATTTATTTATCAACTCAAATTTAACTATTTTTTCTACTGACTGTTCTATGTATTAGGTATTATATTATGTCAAAAACTTAAGAATACTTTTAGGTACAAAAGTAATGATGATATTAAGTACAGTAGCCAAGTATAAAATCCCAAAAACTGACAAAGTTATTGATAGTCTGTCAGACCTCATAAAGGACAAAAAAAAATAACGTATGAAAGAAACCGACGACGCATTGTTTGATAGAGTCATCAGACGAGACTTCAAGTACTTGGCGAAAAAGATAATATTCAAAAAAGTGGTATCCAATTAAAGTTAAAACTCGCTTGAAATGAAAACAAGCTACGGTGACAAACATGCCAGAATTAATTCTCACATTCATAAAGTTACACGCCTCTATGTTTTGCAAACTTTTTGCTTTGTGGCTCCCAAACACAGAATGTTATGCCGCAGTCCAAGCTTAGTTCTTGTTGTCTCGGAGAACGGCAAAAACTGACCAACAATGACTATACCTATACTATTTGCCACATGGAAAGTTCTAGAATTTGACCACGATAAGTCTGCAAAATAATAAATGGGTAGCACCAAAAAGATACATTATGGTATCAATCTCAAAACAGTTGTAAAAAAGTTTCACGATACACGTTTCTCCCATGTTTTTTAATTCTGCCATATTTTAAGTGCTGCAGACTTAGTTTGGTTATACTCTAGTAATGATAGCTTACTCTAACAAATGGGACCGTGTGTTACAACTAGGTACTACATCATTTATAATTAAAGGAATTTAGTATAGTAATACACATTGAGGTGCACATTTCAGTGCCTTGATCACGAATAAATGTATTAATCGCAAACGTATCGTAACGCTAGCATATCCGAGATACACTACGCGGTGGCAGTCGAGCTGGCATTGACGCGCAATATAATTCGTATACGTTAACGCGGCGACTGTTAGATTTGTTCGTGATAGAGGTGTTTACTCGTTAGTTTTTGGTTTCCGCAATACTATCAGATATCGAGGCTTTTAATTAACTAAGCACGCTACTGTATTTCTTGTTGCAAAAATGCAGCAAAATAATAAATTTGATCATACCTATTACGTGAATTATAATTCGTAAGCATAGGTTTTTGGTGGATTTTTTTTTATGACTGAACAGACAATTTAGAAGGTTTTATGGAGTAGATAAGATAAGAAAAAGTTTATTTCGTATCACGAATACAGGGGCCATATTCACTATGACCAATACAAGCGCGTTACGCAGCACGACAAGACAGCGGCGTGAAATCGCCCTATGCCTATGCCGTATTTCCTATGCCATAAATGTCATTCCTTACGGTGACGTCATACGGTTACGGCAAGGAATCTCCTAAGTCATACAGAATAATGCCCCTGTTTACATCATTTTAGTAACTGAATTATGTGCGAAAACAGACGCAACCCAGCATGTGCTATTGTAAACTTGTGACCACTGTAATGCGTCTTCCGTGACACCATAGCATTATCTTGCGTTCACACTATGCCGCAGTCGGCAGGGACTTGGGCAGGGAAGTGGGCACGAGCATAGTGTGAACACGATAATGCCTCTGTCCCGGCTCCCGGCTTAAATTCATGCCCTTGCTCTCTAATGAGAATAAAGGCGATGTTGCTGTGGCAATAAGTCCGTGGCAATAATGCCGGCAGCGCATAGTGTGAACGCGGTATTACAGAGCGTGCTAGATGTAAAGCTTGTGATGCCTCAATTTGCATACAAAACCAAACGAATTACTTCAGCGCGAACGAACAAGCTGGTCTGAAAAAACTCGTCTTATTCGTATTCCGTCGTCGTATCAAACTTTAGACGCAACATAATAAGATTATCTGAATTTTTATCTTTAAACAAGACCGAGATATCGATACATTTAGACTGGAAAAGTTTTGAGCAAGAATTGTATCTTATATCTGTCTCGATGAAGCTTACCTACCTTAAAATAAATAGTAGTCGAAGGTAAAAAGCATTGATTGTTCATTCCTTTTTAAGATTTGTTCTGAAATACAGGCATTTGTCTTAGACCTGTTTGTTTGTTTACTCCCAGCGGCGACCGGCATATTATGTAAATATAATCAATTCAAAAACTTATTTACATCTCGGAATAACGTTTTATACAAAGTTTGTCACGTAATTTGTTTGCGGATCAACTGAAAAGCCACTTGAATTGACTGAGTTGGATTCGGCATTTCGCTTTGGGGAGAAAGTAGTATCCTTTGAGAGTCATTAGACGACTTGATCGGCAACTGTTTTACATTAAATTGTTTCTGATGGATTTAACAAAGCGTGCTTATCAAAAATGGTAATGTTAGCAGATTGATATTTGCAGTATAGGCACGCAATAATTATACTTACGTAAGCCCTTTATTCTTTATCTATAAAACCTAATTTTAAAATTAAATTAAAAATAAACTGAAATACATTTATCTAGCACACATATCATTGAAGGAAAGGTAAAGCTAATATAAGTCACCTGAAAGAAAAGATCGCTATCATGTATATGGACGTCAAGGAAGCTGCCCTGGAAAAGGCCAAATGGCGAAAGCTGCATTATTACACCGACAAAAGCTAAGCTCTTAAGTTAGAAGAAGAAGAAGCACACATTTTAGTGCGGCTTGTACAACTTGCATGACAACGAAATGAGGTGACAACTGATTTAGCAGCTGTTTTAGTTAGCGGAGCTTTAGAAGACCAATTTGCAATCGTTTCGTTCCTTTTAGTTTTCTAAATTTATTTATAAAAGTTGGTGAAAGTTTATTGGTATATGTAGGTACTTAGTTTGTCTTCAACAGACTGGATTTAACGTGACAACTAAACAAGAAACCGGAACAATAAAATTTATGAGTCGTTTGGACAACAGGTGGTCGATTAGACCGCGACGTTTGACAAGAAGCAACAGGCAATCTTGATGGCTGTTAGATATCCTTTATCACATGAGTTAACACCGTGTTCTTGTCGATGTTTTTGGGCAATCAATTTTGTCACAGCAAAGGTCTTCCAAATAAAGAAGTTTTATCATTTGGAAAAGCCTAGTTGGTGGTTTTTTCACGACTACGTGGAGCAAAGGAGGCTATGTATTGTATGTATGTGGCAATAATGTGGCTTGAAAGAATGATAAGGGTTTTGGGCAGCCCGGACGACATGGCCGTCGGGTTTAAGTTTATTAGGCTTTTTTTATTATTATTATTATAATTAAAAAGAACCCTTATTCAACAAACAGTGAACTGGCAATTTTTTTTCAATTATTTAACCATCTGTTTATTTGACTAAAAGCGCAAAAATTTGCATCTATCAGTCTATAAATAACTTTGGTATTCAATGGACGATGTGAAAAAGTGCCTTTAGTTTAAAAGTTCCAAAAGTGGATTACCTGTGCGGACCGACCGAGTGATATCTCGCCAAAGCCGATGGATATTAATAAAAAAGTTAATCGTCCGTGCAAAGCTGAAACTGGCCGACATGGGCTAGCGAGAATTTGAAATAGCTTTATGCTCAATCTGCTCTATGCCATAGAGTTTAAATTTACAAACCTCCATCCTAAAACTAATATAAACTCTTTGCGTAGCTTATTAGCAATTTTCATGAATGGGTCAACCTCTTTTTTGTGGTTCCTAATCTTCTGAAAAAAAATCGGTAATCGAGGTTTCAAAAAATCATAGTTGAGGTTCTAAAAATGTAGGAACTCATTTCATATAGGTATTTGTTTTTTTTTGTGTTTATTCTCGTTTCCAGTTTTGTAGCTTCGCGTCATAGCCTGGGGTTAGCTGATACTGGAGAAGCTGTCCACTGAGTTGGAGATACGATTTTGAAAATATAAAGTGCTACGTCAAAGTCGCACTTATATATTTGCATACCTACTTTGTATTGGTTACAAATACTGTTTTGTAAAAATAAGCTTCGAAATATAAATACTTACCTACCTATGGCGTAGGTAGTTGGAATATACCTATACGAACGTGAATAACATTCACTTTCTGTAAACTGATTAAACTTCTGTAAAAAAGTTTGTTATCCTTGTTTCGTATATTTTTGGTATTTTTAACTAAAACATCATCATCATCATCATCATCATCGACGACCTATATCGGTCCACTGCTGGACGTAGGTCTCTCCTAAGACGCGCCACTGAGCCCGGTCTTCGGCTCTTCTCATCCAGTGTTTGATGTCTCAGATCGTCACCCCACCTAGCCATAATATGAGACACCTATTTATTATGCAATGTCTGCATAGACTGATAATATATGGCCGTGTGTGTTAAAAGATTTATGATATGAGTATCTACCTAATTGAAAAGTTTCTTGACTTTGGACACACGACACAGGTAAACACAATAAAGATCATAAAAGATTCTTAGGGCGAAGAATATAAAATTAAGATATTTAGAGATAAAGGGGAACAATACATGATCACGCGTACGCATCGAGAGAAGGACGCGTACTCTACCCCGCCACTGGAAGTATAGCGGGCCGGATGTCGTATTTTACGTTTTAGTTTAGACGTTTAGTTGAAAAAGCTTCTGGTGTTGCCAGTGCTGGACGGGTTGCCATATCCTCCCCCTTATCACCAGAATTTTTAGGAATAATCTTCAATTGAAGTGGCATAGCTGACAGTTTTTTTTTTTTTTTTTGACACTTAACACAACGCCTTCTAGTCCCAAACTAAGCAAAGCTTGTACGATGGGAACGATGGCTGATAGAATACATACATATTTTTTTTTTTTTTGTAAATACATACTTATAATTCATACACAAATGTTACACGTTTGCTACACAAATGTTTGTTCTTGGTGGGGATCGAACCCACGCTGACTGAGCCATGACGCCTGTCAAAAGTTACTGCGTTGGAAACTTGGAAACCCTAGAAAATAGCAGTATAATCACAGGATATGATCACAAGGTAAACTAATATGGGATTGTGACTCTAACGTATGTTACTCATGTACCTATGTTCTAGATTGATAACCCAAATATAATTTCTCATAAATATGTTATCACAACGTTCATTCCTAACTAGTTAGATCAATATCACGACATGAGAAGTACCGATGGGCGTTTACACATGATACCGTCCGACAATCCAACATGCCAGTGGCTCTAAAAATATCGGGTTCGAAGTGAAAGTTTTTAATTTATTTTTATGGTACCACTAGAAGATTCGCGAAGGACCGGAGAGACTGCCGTACTAAAGAGGAGGCCTATACCCAGCAGTGGGTGCATACAGGCTAAATAGATAGATAGATAGTAGGTACCCCTAGATTCCTGCGTTGCACTATTGAAGTTTCCACTTTGATGATTGCACCCACGCTTTTGGTAGCATGTAGGATTTCATACCGTTTTTTTAGTAAAATTGATTTGATTGACACAACAATGTTTGATCACAAAAATGTGGAATCTGAAGTAGTTATAGACTACAACAGGTTAGGGGTAAGGGGCTCTTGAAAAAAAGGCGTTATTGAAATTATTACTTCCACTACTTCCACGCCGATATCGTGGTCGTATCGGTTATAGTAAGACCTCCGATGAATGTTTATGTATGAGTAACCTTTGGTAAGCTCGGTTGGTTATTAATTACGATGGCAACACCTTATAAATATGAGGCAGTAATTTGTTTCGCTACATTTCACAGTTGTATAGTTCGATCACGTTGTTATTACAATTCTTCGACACAAACTTCCAGAGATTCCTCCTAAAGCTTATGGTCTCGCGATTGTAACGCACAACGGTGCGGTGCCGGACACAATAATTGTATGAAAAACGTCTGTATGGCCTCTTGTTCCGCCGGGTAAGTAATGCTAAAGTTATTGAAACTAAGTTAAGTTTTGAACTCTATTATCATTTTCAATTCGCGATAAGCGTGCTGTTTACATTGTTCATGCTTCTAAAATAATATCAAATAGAGTTAAATGTTTAGCAAAATTAAATAATCCCACAGCGATCAAAATAAATGAAAATAGCAGGTTTCATTGTTACTATACTGCACGCCATTAAATATAACGACTTGTCTTAAATAAGGCAGCAAAAAACGTCTGAAAAGGACACCATATTCAGTAATGAGGTAGAGAGCTTGAAGATTAGCCATTCATATTTTTCTTGGGCATATTTTTCAGGGGTGTTTTTTGTAATACGTTTTCTTTTCATGATGTTAATAAGAGTAAGATTTTTTAAGGTGAATAGGTGTCTTCTAGACCATTGTGCCGCAAACTTTTTGTGCTCAAGGTACATCTAAGAAAAGTAATTTTTTTGGAGGTACACCATAAATTAAAAATCAGTTTCTAACTAATATAATCAACATGAAATATGAGCCTGTTTAATTGAGCATAGACGGTCTAAATTTAGAATAGTGATAGTTGACAGGGTTGCTCTCATCTCTTCGTCGGACGTCCTGAAGCGGTCCCTTTTTTTGGTTTGGCACATTTAGCTTTATGAGATAACTTTATTTTTCCGAGGCACACCAACTAATGCCCACGGTACACCAGTTTGCCGCGACACACCCTTTGCAGAACACTGATCTAGACTGTCCTGCTTCATCGTCGGCTTCATCGTCACTTACCATCAGGTGGGATTGTGGCTAGAGGACAATGTATCTCATAAAAAAATGTAGATTTTGTCGCAGCAGCTTTAGTCTTATTTTGGTTTTTAAAACTTCTTAACAAAGTAGTATTCTTATAATGAATTAGAATGATTGCCCCACAGTTTTTACACAAATAAGAAAGTAGTTAATTTCAAACTAAAAACAAGTGATAAAATATTTAACTTTGTTCATAGAACCTTAACTTGAAAATTGGAGTGTAATTTCGTACGCATTTTGCTGATTCTCTTTCGATAATCTAAATTTATGCGACATGGTGTTAATAAGCGATTTCTTGGAACGCAGTTAAGATTAAAGATACAGCACGTCTTTGTTACTTGTCCATAAATCGCCGCGTTACTTGGAAAAGTCAGAAATTAGGTCAGTTTAGGCATGATCTGGAAATGAAACTTAGAACTGTAAGTACCTACTCTAGCATTAGTTAAGTTGATGTTGCCAGAGAATAGAAAACTAATCAAAATCTATATAAATGACGTTTTTAAAATCATTCCCATACATTTAAGACGATTTCTAATTATTATTATGAAATTGCAAAACATCAAAATCAAACAAATACCTTTGAAATTTGTTTCCTACCTATATAAAACATTTTCCCTCAAATTATGTTTCCAGATTTATCTTGGATCTAACAAAAACCGCCAAAAACCGCGTGTGTTTTGGACTTAACCCCTGTCTATAAGTTGTCAGATGTTACAATAAATCTGACAACTTATTGACAGGGAACTAAGTACAAAACACACGTGGTTTTTGGCGGTTTTTGTTAGATCCAAGATAAATCTGATAACGTGGTAAGGTCGTTTATGTCAAAACAAATGAAATTACGTATTTTAAAAGATTATTTTTAATAAATAGGTTAGCATTGGTATATCATTGACAGTCAATGATCGTTTAAGAATACGTCCATGGTTTAAGACCATCGTTGACAGTTCATAAAAGAGTTACACCGCAGTAAAATCAATATCGTTATCAAGACTTATGCAAACGCATGTGCATTGTTCGTTCTGTTCAAACTGTGTCAGCTCACGGCTAATATAAACATGAATTGGCGCTTGATTCGTGTATGTGATAACTATTGCTAAACGCACAATATAATCAGGTGCTTACATAGCAACATCATTTTATTTCATTGAAATAATTAACAGACTTAATCGCGGTATTCGCGATAGCGCGTAGCTAAATGTAAGTAGGTATTTGCAGTAATCCTACTGCCTGATTCTACTTTCGGTCTAGCTGCGGAACTCCATACAAAAGCGAAAACCACGTAACAACGCAGTATTCCGCGATATTCCGCTGTAGCGAAACTTTCCGCTACTGCACTGTATAGTAAATAATGGGTAAAACTGGTCTTTAGGCCCTGAGCACACCTCCGCTGTGGAACCGTAACAGCGGCACCGCAGTAATTTCCTCATGTCTTGTTCCGTGTAGGAGAAGCAGAACACTAGCGAAATTGCCTGTTCTAACGCATAGATTTGACTATATTCCATCTCTTTCTCCGCGCGGTTTCGTCGATCTACTCCGACGCCAGCCACACTTCCGCGCTCTGGCCTCCATTTAGTTGCGGTGCTGCGTTGTTTTGTCAAAATTGAACAGCCTTGACTAACTCGCGCGAGGTTCCGATTCCCCATTCCGCCACACCAACTACACTTGATCGCAGCGGAATTCATCTAGTGGTGCCGCTGTTACGGTTCCGTAGCGGAGATGTGCTCAGGGCCTTATATAAATAATCTCAAGATAATCGCGAAATCAAATTGTACCCACTTACCTAATGACAAAATCATCATCAACAGTACGTAAATACAAGAGTAATAGAAATGTAGGTCAGTATAATTTAAAAAAAAAGTATGTTTACATTAGGTAGCTCTACGAAATGGTAGAGTCGTTGAAATGTACCTACTAGGTAGTTTTGTTTGACAACCTCTTCAGCGAACCTAGCGACCCACCGACTGAGATGAGGAATCACCCTGTATAGAATAAACAAAAACACCCAGGGACTTGCCCACTTCATTATTAGTGAAGACATCTGCTCGTCTCGGGTAAAACAAATACTTCACGAAACGAGAAAATTGATGAAAAGTACGGTAAGATGTTTACTTAGCCCTGCTATTTAATTAAGGTCCTTTATTCCAATCAATAAAGATTCGTTTTATGTCCCTTGCAGGATGTTTTGTCCTATTTTTTCAATACCAAGAAGAAGAGGATAGGTGATAGAATAACCCTGTAAAGGAAAATTGCTTTGCTATAAGTTAATTTGTTGGACCCAAGGATGTTGAACCGTAATTATTTTTACTTAGGTCAGCTGTGTTCGATAACACAATAACCGTAGCTTAGGGTAATTTAAAGTTAAACTGTTGCATTTACCCTAAATATACAAGTAGTTCGCCCCGAACTGAGATTTCGTGATGGTCGGAGGTTAATAAAACCCAAACAATTTTTATTGACCAATGGTTGTAATAAAATTTGCAAATCGCTTCGAAATCGCCGTCGTACCAGTCTTACTTGAACTACCAAAATTTTCCACTGGTCCCGGTCGTTGGCGTTATTCGTTGTTGTTTTTCTGTTGTTATAATATATGTATATATAAATAAATGTAATATTATATACAGAGAGTAACTGAAGGTTCAAAGTAGAAGCTCTGTTACTAATTCATTTCCAATAGGTACTTTTCGATATTGACCAATGGAGACGTATCCCTTGCCGTTACTACTGCGAACCCCTCATAGCCAGGACAACTCTACCATGAGTGTCCGACTAGGCAGAAGAAGGTACTTATTGATCCGCTAAGCATAAGATTTAGTTCAAATCCATCGGATTAGCGCGCTTAAAAATTTCCATACGGGAAAACCCGTAAGACCGAAATTCTTTCCGGTAGCTCCTAATCAAAATTGCCCAAAAACAAATACTTAAATAAATAATAAATATTATGGTTTGGAAAGCGTGTTCCGTGGAACCACATTGACCACAACCTACACTAAATGTTAATGGACAATGTAATATACAAACGCATTACCTACTTGAACCTATTCTTTATTGTACACAAAAGTAATGACATATAAGGGAACTTAAAGGTAGGTCATTTACAAAGGTGAACTTAACCCTAATAAGAGCAAACCAGCAAACCTTCCACGATAGAGACCTACTGTTTTCTGTGACCTCTCTTGTCGTGCCAATTCAGTCATCAAATTAAAGCAACATCATCTGTGCCAGCACAATTTAAAGGACCTATTCTGAAGCACAACACGTATACACCGCCCGAAACGCCAACGTCAGCGCATCGTATAATGAACGCCAAATAATTACACCGCACGTCTCGCGTGCGTTACTCAGCATTAGCTACCGCGAAACGAGATGGTTTTGACGGCAGAGTGCTTTGATGTAATTTGTGAATTAAACCGTACTATTTTCTGAGTTGCTTCGTGTTTTTAATAATAAATACATAGCAATAGCTATTTGTTTAGTCAAAGTTTCTTTTTCAACCATATTTTAAGTTGTTTCTTATCCTGGGCTTGTCCAAACCTAGTTGAACACAATAAATATGGAAAAAGCAGTATTTCCGTTCTACTTAATTAAATAGTGGTTGAAAGATACTCTAAGATAGTAATAATAAAGTGCTAGCTTTGGTAACATTTACCATCGAGTTCTCTCAAATAAAATTTTCGTCAAAATCACGATCATCAATTAACACTAGAGTAACACAATAAATATTTGTCTTATGGATTAATTGGTACCAAAAATAAAGGTACCATAGAACGAGATTGATTATTCCTGGTAAATCAATTACCAAGTGAAAATATTTACCGGACTAAAATCACTTTCTTAGACAAGCAAAGTATAACAATCTTTTATGAGAACAAATTCAAGAGCGGCAGTTTTATCTAAGAGACAAAGTAATGAAGAAAGCAGATGGCCTACCTAATGGTAAGCGGTTACTCCAGTCTATATCAATACACGACCACGACACGACTGAGAACGTGCCCTCTGCAACATTACAGGGGCCTTATTCACTATGACCAATACAAGCGCGTTACGCAGCACGACAAGACAGCGGCGTGAAATCGCCCTATGCCTATGCCGTATTTCCTATGCCATAAATGTCATTCCTTACGGTGACGTCATACGGTTACGGCAAGGAATCTCCTAAGTCATACAGAATAATGCCCCTGACATAAAGATGTCATGTCTCTTGTGCCTTTGGCCTGGTAGGGGTAACAGTTTAACATCAGGATGACGTCTGTCTTAAAAAAAACTATATTTGTTTTTTTTTTAAACTTTAAGTAAAGTTCAAAACGGTAAAAAACTAATTTTATTATGAGCACCGTGAAATTTCCTTTTAAATTCATGTGCAAATGCACATTGCAGACTTATTTCATGAAAACATTATCTTTTATGCAGACACATTACTTCAGGTAATTATTTTAGTATGCTTTTCACAACATTAAAGTTCATTTAAATTAATGTTGCCAGTTTTCTATTATGATACGACCTCTGCTACCAGAAAATCTAAAAGATCCATAGATATTCCAAAAATATGGTGAATTGTCCCAAAAAAACCGCATAAATTTATTTGGTTTTCTTTCAAATTGCTTTGATTTTCGCTGAAGAAAAGCAAATGAGGTTTTGTTATTCAAGACGATATCTAGAACAAATAATGTTGACGAAAAGTTTTGTTACAATCTTGAAATTTATAAGCACTGTGCTGAAACGTGACTGAAATAATATACTACTAGTAGGATCTGTGCATATCCTGTGTTTGTCAGTTTACTTACAACTTCATGCTGCGGCTTTTACTCGGATACTAAAGGCACTTTTGAACTGCAGAGTTAAGGTTAAAATTAATGATTTATTTATATACGGCCTAGTTGTAATAATTTGTCATCATAACCAAAATTTAAGCCAAAAAATTACCCTTCGTAAGCTTGTAAGTCGTATGTCGGCGTTGACGTCGTTAGCGCACGTTTCCATTTGCGGCCCATTACCGCGTAAGTGCAATCCGACCGCAGACGAGCCCGTGATGGTTGAGCTACATTGGATGTTGTGTTTACATCTTGAAGTTCCGTTTCCGGTATTGACGATCTCACACTGCTGCTGACACTTAATAAACGATATTGACAGAAAGCGAATCTTATACATATAGAACTAGACGCTTTGACATCGCGTCGGCGCCGACCGATATTCATATCTCGAGCCACCACTAACATACTACAATATGTATTGTATATGTCAACTTCTTCTTCTTTTAAACCTATATGGCCTGTGTCCGTCATTTCGAATGTCAATTTTGCCAGTTGTTTTGAAGAGAAAATGGTGGATTTTCTCTTCAAAACCTGAAACGAATTTTTACATTCAGAGAAACCACTATTTTATTCCAATGGCTCACACTTTATGTTAAGACCTAAGTATTATTCGTTAAAATTCCACCAAAATTAAACAACAATACTCACAATAACAAGAAAAACTATTAAAACAAAAGTGCTATGTGTTGTTTCAAAAAATGTCAGAACTCGAATCATATGTCAACTTAAACATGAATATACCAAGCTTTAGTGCTCTTCGTGTCGTATACAGTCTTCCATTTTCAAAACTAATATCTGCTGTTTTAACTCAAAGAGGTTTGTTCTTCGCGTGTACGAGTATCGGTATCTACCAGTGTGCAAATGCCCATTTGATGTAACATTCGTAACTACATACTTACGCTTGTAATATTTGTAAGCGTTCTTTGAACGAACATGTTTCGCTGAAAGATTTTAATGCTAGGCATTATACTAGGTATAAAAATTCACTGCCATGGTGTGCTGATAAACTTCTGCGGATACGTGTTATTATGTTCCAAAAGATCTAGAATGGATGTGTCCCCAAATCGAGAGCCTAATTTTATTTTCTGAAAATATTTGTTCAATTTCTTTATAAGTAAACTTTACAAAAATGGTAAGTTTGATTTTAATGGGTGTTGTCAGTTAGCTACGTAAATTGTTTAAAATCTACAGTTGGTAAAACGTTTAGAAAAAATTAGGAACCATTTTCATCTTTAAGCTTTTTCACCTCCATTATGTATCGCTGACTGTGACCAACTTGATAGCTATACAAAGTACCTCGGCGTAGCTTAATCCCATATTGTTCTTTATCTTTAAGGCACAGCTCTAACTAATCCTATCTATTAGGTGCCAACCGCCGCTTATGGCACTGATTACGTCTTACTTTCTTAAAAACTTTGGTGATCCCACAAATAGGTTCATTATCACCCTCAATGCGAGATTTCGTTCAGGACTTTATGTGACAATTAGAGGGATTAAAGAGTCTTGAAAATTAATAAGATCTTGGTTTTGTCTATGGATGTTGGAAAAGTTTGGTTACTTTTTTTTCCGCCTTTTATGGCTTTTTTGGCAAAGGTTTCTTCCATCATTTTTCTCATCATGCCATTGATAAAATAAAGTCCAATAAGATATATATATCGTAGGTTTTGTATACAAGAATATAAAAAGTATCAAAAAACCGTTATCATAAATTTACAGTACTTTTTATAATATTTTTATGGACGAAGTCGAAACACTGAACCGAGCGATCCTAAAACTGTATACATACATGCTCTATATCTATATATTTTATTAAAGGTTGCCTTATCTACTAATAACAGCTGACTATCAAACCAAATGTCGATGAATTCGATATTTGGGACCGATTTGGGAAAGTTGGGACGTTAGTATCAGTGTGATCAGCTCATAACTACGATGCAAGGGATAACATTGCAAGATGCTCATAACATTGGGCATTTCATGCTACTTTGACTACGAGTAGGTAACAGTTAGGATTGCGTAATTCTAAATCCAAGTTTTATTCTGTTTTTATCATCACAAAATATCAATGAATATTGCGTACGATTTTATTTTTAGAAGAAACTTTCTTGTTTTTGTATCAAAATAATTGTAAGCTGGATATTTTGTAACACTATTGTAACCAAGAAAATACCAGTGGGTATTTACTCACATAAGCATGAACGCGATGACGTAAAATCATCCAACGACCTTCACTTCCTGCTGTATGATGAATATGCTCATCTTTATTGAATTATTTCCATGCCATAGCGTAATAGTTTCAACGTAACTAATTTGGAGACTAGCTAGAATTTGATTACAAATTGTACCTATTATAGGTAAGTCATATGTAGAAGTTGGGACCAGACATACAGATATCCCCCAAGCATTTCAACGAAGAATGCTTTTGAGCATTCACTGATTTATCCATCCATTCGACTTCCTGTGATCCCCAAACCACCGTAGTTCAATCCAAAGGCTGGATCAGAAATTGTACCCCACCTGATGGCGCGTCGCGTGCATACTAAACAGCACTCTGATCCGCTTCCTACGAATCAATCAACCGTGGCTCATCTCTAACCTTCCTTCTAAACTTTTGTAATTTCATCACAGAAAGATTTCACCGCAATTTTTTCAAAACTATTTTCAAAATGTGACTGAAAAATCGATATCATGTCTTTATTGCACACCAAGGAAAGAAGAATAACAATAAAAGAGAAATAAGTTCAGTAAATATAGCTGGTTAATTTTTATGTTCTGCCAGATGAACATAATATTATGATCGATGGAGCATCAGATCAGTTGATCAGACCTAATTGTTGTTAATTTTTTTAATCGTAAATAAAAAATCAAGTAACTTTTTAGAAATAGCTGGCTAACAAAAGAAAAACAATGTCATCGAGTTGGATATTTGAAGATTTCTAAAACTGGTTACATTTATTTTGTCTACACCTCGATTATTTGCAAAAGGAATACTAAAACCACGTATCCAATCCTAAGCTTATTTTGAAATTATAGTCCTATCAAAAATTACACATAATTCTGAAGTAAAGTGTAACGCTAACGAAATTATGAATCTGACCCCGAAATCGATCTGCGAACCCTACGATATTTCTTTGACGCCATCTCACGATATCTAGCAAGTATCGAAGACCTCTACTCTCTTTCAAAGTGCTGCAGTATCAAGATCTTGTTTGACTGGTCGTTTTGTTCCAAATAAATTAATGTGAAAGATGGTAATGACGTGAACACACTCGTTCGATCGCTAACAAGTGTGAATAGCTGATGTAATCACGTACTTGTTTCCATTGTTAGGAATGCTACGTTGATTTGTTCTTAATTCAAAATTCAGGTGTTTCGGAAATCTTTAAATATTGTGATAAAACAGGACTTGAAAGCTTTGTAAGTATAACCCATAAAACAATTAATAAAATCGGTAACGACAGCGTTTATCAATACATTAAACTCGTGCCTGAAATAAAAGATTCGATTATTTTTTTTAGGATTCCGATCCCGTAGGGTACCCAACCCTTATGTGCGTACTTTGTTTGTCCGTCTGTTTATCCCAGGTACTAAAGCTATTGATTTCAGAAATTGAGATCTTATAGAGTAGGAAAATAATACGTAAGAAATACCTGCGAAATCAATTCGCAAGTTCTTATTCTAGACACCATAGATTAGCGTAGTTTGTTAGAAAACAGTTTCAATCGAGGGAGGCCATAACATTTGTCGAGTTCAGTGGTACCATCATCAGATATTAAGGTCATTAGGGCTTAAAGTTTAAATATCTTGAACTGAATAATGAATTAAAACATGTGTCAGTGTATGAGCATTAATAAAAAAAATTACTAACAAGCGACGGGTCCTTGTATACCTAATTTGTACACACTAAGCCACACTCAAACAAGACCAGCCAATTCACGACAGATTCGATTAAAATTCGCATTAAGCCATCCGAAATCGTCCGACCCTTAACAGATTGTTATTGTTTACGCACATAAACGAAGTGTACACAGAACAAAACCCATAGATTTGACAATCTACGGAAAACGAACAGCGTGAAGTACGTAAGAACCTATGTAGGTATATTTATATATACCTAGTAGATGTCACTCAGTAGGTACTTTGTATATAGAGTTCACCCATACCTAGAACATAATAGGTAATCTTTTATTTAGATAGATGCTCTAAAATCTAGGTAGGATGACGGAATCTATAGGTGCAGCTTTTCTGCGCGGTATTATAAGCAAACAAATGTAGTACTACCAATCATCTTGTCAAAACTACCAGTTCTTTTAATGTTTTTTTTATGCACGTAATGATGATTTTGCATACATAATTAGTGCTGATGATCAAAGGATAATAATGTAACAAAAGTAGGTATAGGTACCTTATTCCACGAATCTCTATAAAATAAAATATCTAAGCTGATTTCAATTGTTTTATATCATGTCTTTGGCAGCGGGCGACATGAGACAGCAGCGGACGACGTGTCGCAGCGACACTACTGGTTTCTATATATTTCTATGAAATTTCCTCCGTAGTTAAGGTACTGTTACACATGCTAATAAAGCATGCTTTTAGTGAGCAAGTGCTCATTTAGCATGTGTATTGAAACCTTGCTAATAATTAGCATGCTAATTATAACATGCTACTCATATTGAGCATGCTAATTAGCACGCTTTTTAGCATGCTATTTTCTAGCATGTGTAACAGTATCCTTAGCGACACGAAGCTAGCGACGCGTCGTCGAGCGGCAGATGCCAGTGTCGCTCCGACCGCGGATCAGTTGTGCCGCTGACGCCGGAGCAACGACACGTCGAGCGAGTTTATTTTCAGAATGAATTGGTCCGACTGGATGAACTGTCTGCAGTCGGGTTCGAAATCATGACTGCAGCGACAGGACGCAACGACGTGTCGTGGTGACATGAAACGACAACACGTCGTCCGCTGCTGTCTTATGTCGCCCGCTGCCAACTCGTACCTTTAAACATTTTGCTAATTATTATAAGTATCCTCTGCTGGATTCACTTAGTAAAAACCAAGTAGTTTCATAACTATATACAAATTCTGAAGAATCAACTTTTGCATCGTTTTGATTTGCGGCGAATCCACGACCTACAGCACGGACGGCAGAACCACAGATCATTTAAAATACCATACTAGTAATCTGTCAGAACTGTCACGATAAGCAAGTCCTTTCTGGTTCCAATAAATTCCATGATTACGAACGTTGATAAAATGAATTGTATATTTTCGGCACCGCCACCGTCACGTTTATAATTAAGAATTGATCCTGCGATTAGCAAGGCCAGTGCTATTGTTCTCACCTGTGGAAAGAATTATGGTGTTTGTTTATTAAACTCAATGAACTTTGTATTATAAGCTTATTAAAATTACTGCAGAATTATATTTACTTTATGGCTCGTATTTTGATAAAATAATCGTCTCCCAAGCATAAATTTGAATAGAGGTTCTCATACAAAAATCTGGATCTCGATTCGAAAACTTCGGATCTGAAGTCATTTTGCAAAAATTCAAACATGGACTCGAATTCTTCCAAGTTTTCTAACTTACTTCGAAAGCGGACCGTCTTCATGGTATTCTGTTTATGATTCGAAGCGTGCATTAATTGTGCGTCATTCTTAAACATTGTAATATCATAAACTCACTCAATTTTAGTTCAATTCACTACCACGCGCCACAGTTGCTATCGAGTATTACAGAATACGATATTTGCATTAAATACGAGGCCTAATTCATTTGTGGCTTGTTATTTTTATTCGGAAGGACATCAACCTTTTTCAGCTTTTAAATGACATTGCTCTACGATATCGATAAGCCACGTGACTCTTTCCATAAAAAAATTGTTCTCTATACCGATTTGAGAATGTTAACTGGCTGGTTTATTTACTGCCTTGCGATATTTTATCTAAATTTTCTTATTTGTATTACAAGACCTGAATACAGACTAGTCGAGCTTATTCCCTTGGTAGTTAATCAACGAAAAGGAGCTTTGAAAGATGCTACTTATTATTTATTAATCAACCTCGGATGATCTTTAGCTCAGCTTTTACTAAAGCGCAAAAAAGCACCTGCCGCCTTACCGCCATGTGTAGTGGTAGAGAAAATTAAATACTTTAAGCATAATTTTTATAACTTTTTGAAATAGGGGATAGTACCAGCTATTTTTAGATTACCCAGTTAAACATTGTAGATTTCACTCGTACTGTAAAAATTGTACCTAACGTAAGTTTTTGATTTCCATTACTCTTAGATACACTTGGCAGTAAGGTCACTTGGAGTCAGAGATTATCGAGTAGTTTGTATGTTCTTAGCAACTTTCAGTCTGATTAGAAGCGGCCTGAACCCTTTGACGTGTCTTTATTTACTTCCGTACTATTTATGTGCATGAAATCTGGAACTTTCGGAACTAGGTAATCCGATTAATGTTCTTTCACTTTCGTATTTTAATCTTAAGACAGCATTAAAAATATTGCCATTTCTTTCTTATAAACTAAAACGACTGCCATATTTTAGTGCTGTCAGATTAGTTTATTATAAGGAATTACAACAAAAAAATTGATTTGTCTGGTTTAAAATAAATACAGACTAAATTTTGCTATAATATACAGTTTTAAACTTAGAATAAAAACACAACGTAATATGGCATTATTGCTAATAGCAAACTCTACCAGGCCACTATAACCACGTTGAAGGTTGCATAATTTACCCTGTTCTTACACACGACCAAGCAAACTACACCACAAGCGCTTTGCACTACAATCACTTCACCCTTGATAACAAAATAATGTGAATTCTAAAAAACTTTTTAGTATTCTGTTCATTATATTTTTGGCCCGGACGGATGAGTCCCCAAACTTTTTGAGGGTGTTCCAGGATATGCGGACCAGTTTAAAAATTGTTCTTATTAATTCGAAATGTTTAATAACTTTTTGGTAATCGAGAAAAAAGTTTGCATGGCATCGTTTAGAGCCAAGACGGCGGCTTATTCATGAATAATAAAGAGGGGCTAAAAAGGTCTGGTTTATACATCTGCAGATGATAGACTTTCTTAGATTTTGTCATTTAAAACAGAGTTCTAAAAATTTAAAGCGATTTCAGTCACAATTTTTTTATTGATAGAACTAAAAATATTGCCGTCCCGGTCTCATAAACTAAAGCGACAGAGATGACTAGAATTTTAGCGCTATCTTCGGTAGTTTTAGAAAAGATGTCTTCAATTCTGATTTGCAGGTGAGTTTTGAGACAGCGAACAGAACATAGAGGACCGCCCGCTATGGGAGCAACATGAATTACGTTAAAAGTGATTAAAATAAGTTTTTATTTAAATTTTTTAATGATAAATTTTAGCTGAACCGGACATCGGAAAGTGGGTCTTTGTAAGATTTGAACTAAACAAAAAAATACAGAAACAAAAACTGCTACTAAAACAAAAGCTTGTACCCGTTTTGGCTCACGCATGCACCAGCACGTCGGGTTTGCACCAAGACAGGTAGGTATATAATATATATACCTACCTATATTTGTTCTAATTTATCTACCTAATTCTTAAGTTTCTACCTATGTTGCTTTCTTTTTGTTGTGCTGTTATGTATGTATAGTGTGTCCAAAATAAATGTATTTTCTTTCTTTCTTTCTTTCTTTCAAATCTGTGCTAAAATTCATAAGCAGCATCAATATTGACGATAGGCCAGGTAATTGACCGTGGAAGCCAGTCGACCACGAAGCTAACACGCTAATTAAAGGGCGTCGCATATCGGTTTAGCGCTAAATATACAACGGTATCGCTTTCCAGGTAAGAGGTTAACCGGCAATTTGAAATGCTTCAAAGATTTCATGTCATATATTTAAACATGAGCAAAGGCATCCACTTCAATTTGGCGGTCTGATGGTTGGGTAAACTCCAATTGCATGACTTACTATTATAAAAAAGTTGTATTGCTATGTTTATAACTGTGGCTATGGAATTTTATGATTATCACTAATAATGATGAAAACCTGTCAACACTATGAAAAAATTCAAAACAGGAATCCCAAAACTAACTAGGGCCCTCTTAAACTGGTCAGGTATAGTGGTTTCATATTTTTGTGTAGGCACGATTTAATCATACCTAGAATAGTATAGGTATAATTAAAACAAACCATATAGAATGGTATAGGTATAACTAAAACAAACCATATAGAATGGTATAGGTATAATTAAAACAAACCATATAGAATGGTATAGGTATAATTAAAACAAACCATATAGAATCGTATAGGTATAATTAGAACAAACCATATAGAATGGTATAGGTATAATTAAAAAAGCTACATCAGTATTTTTGGTCTAATAACATCGGTAAATGATACAAAACTCACTAAGTGCTTAGTTTAAATTTAGTTTAGTGTAAAAATACAATTATTAATTCAATTTTTGATGGCACTCAAGATATGTTACCGCGTCTCGTTCAGTCTCGGAATTTCCCAAAGGCATACCTCACCACCTTATACAGGAATTTTCTTGTTAAAAACCGGTAAAGAAAAAAAGATTTACGTTTTTTTTCTACCTTATACATCCACCGTAACCATAATATAAGTTCATTGGTTTCTACGAGGTTAATTCATTCAGTTGCAATAATGCATCTTATTTGGAATAATATAAAAATAATTACTTGGATTTGGATCAATACCACAAAAATAAAATAATGGTATCTTTTCATTTATGTGTTTACAATATTCACAATATTTACAAAATACACATGAAACAGTTGAGCTATCTACAAACCGTTGCAAACGATTTCTAAATAGCTCAACTGGTCCAAATCAGTACCAATCGGAAGCGTGCCCAAGACACTGGCTTCATTGCCGCGCTGAATAGCATTGCTGATACGCTGGCCCAGATAATCACCAGCCCTCGGGTCACGCGTCGCTTCGACTAGACGCCCTGAAATAATTTTGAAAACCCGTAGGGCCTCGGTGCCCCACGGACGGAAAAGACATAAATAACACTGTAAATGCCTCATTTACGACTAGAAGTCTGGTAAGCATTCGCACTGTCGGCCTCTTAAATAACGGGTGTCCAATTGATCTTACCGGCGACACTTTGCTTTCAGATGCCGGCATTATTCACAGCATTCCTTACATTTAGCCCAACTTTCCCTGATATTCTAAGTCGACACTGATGTTTTTCTCGGCTCGCACTGATGGCAAATTTTAAACTAATTTCAGTGTATTTTTTATATTATTTAATTTTCACAACACAGGTACATAAAACATTTGGTTACGTGTAACATTATATTGTTATAGTTCCGCCTGTCCACACTTGATTTGCCGTGAGTTTCAGTAGAAAAACCATAACCACAACTCCCAGATCCGAAACAAATTGCAAATATTTGACCTGGTGCGGGAAATGAACCTGCACTTTTGTATATTGTAAAATAAAACTACACGAAGTTTTTTGTAGTCACTGGTGGTGTATTTGAGATATTTCGAGCTTCA
The DNA here is from genome assembly GCA_947507515.1 of Eulithis testata. Taxonomy (NCBI): domain Eukaryota; kingdom Metazoa; phylum Arthropoda; class Insecta; order Lepidoptera; family Geometridae; genus Eulithis; species Eulithis testata. The sequence goes on from OX382197.1 coordinate 9,603,141, forward strand.
TTCTTGAGAATCGCATGTCTGCTTTCCAACTTTAACTGCAATGAAACATTTTTCATGACACAGCGAAGCCAGAAATGAGCGAGTAAAACTTAATTGGGAATTATTAATTGAACAGCTTTTATATTTTCTGCCCAAAAACCTAGGTAGGTACGTAATTGAAAAACATTGGATTATATTCCACTATCGTTTTTGAAATTATTTTATTTAGGGACACCTTCTTTATGCAAGTTGGTAACTTAGCTAATCTTTTTCTATAAACTTAAAACAACTTACACCAGATAGAATAAAAGTTTTTAATCTCTTGTAAAAAGATAAATAGGTAGCCAATTTTTTAGACTCGTTTTTATTCAGCAAATTATTCCTTACGGTATCCGCGATTACCTACCGGAAACTTTTTGGGAACCGCCACAAATTCATTGTCATGAATAATAATAAAAGTGGTCAAGTTACAGTACAACCAGCTCTTAAGAAAATTTGCCTTTTGTCTGAAAAAAAAGACATTTTTATAACCAATAAAAATGTCTTTTATATTTGCTCATCACAAGAGATTTGACGAACTATGAGATATTTTACGTTTCATTTATGAAACATATTTCATTTATTCCTTCTTTTGACATTTTACAATGTTCTTAGAGTATATAGTTACTGTATTTTGGGGCACTGATAAGTTTCTGGGATATATTTCAGAAATCCACACTGAGAAATTCTCACCAGTTGGGAAGGTGACGATGCTATGCATCCATAATCCTAACCTAACAAGTTTACATCAAAGTTTAAATTACAAACAACGATTTTAAATTTCAAACAAAATACAAGTAAGTCTCTTACGTATGTGTTGTTCTAATTGAAAAATGGCTAAAGTTTCATAGGAACTTTTAAAAAACTCCGCGAGCTTTACTTCGGGCCGAACTTTTTCATAACAAACAGCGCGATATTTCTATCTTTCCATACACTTTGAAATATTAGCTGCACAAAATTAGCAAACAAAACTGGGTGCTGGGTTTCAAAGCCGAATATTAATATACTTTTTACAAAAATACTTATTAGGTATATCTCTGCATAAGCACAAGATATTTTAAAAATTTATATAAAACTCTCAGAATTATTTTCCAAGAATATAATTATTATGGTTTCATGTTTTATTTTTGTTGGTTTGTCATTACTGAAAATATTTTAGGATTTTTTTTGATGGCTCATGCGACCTATTTCACAAGAGGAGTAAATGTCACAGAATATTAGTACCTAGTACAGGCAGTTTTAAAATTTTCTAACCTATGCTATCCCACTACTGGGCCAAGTCTTCCCCAATTCACTTTCCTTCCTCCGTGGAGGTTCCTAATGACTATTAACACAGCGCAGATTTAGAAGTTTCGGAACCCCGAAGTTCCGTAACAACGTACCTACCGTAAATCCGCAGGTAAGTTCCGGACCGTGTAATCGTATTGTGTAAATGTAAATAGACGATAATATAAATACGCTAAACAGGGAAAGGGGGCAAAATGTACCTAAATAGATTTTATGAGGTGTACAGAAGTGTATCGAGGGACTGCACAAGCAAGCTCCGAGAGTAGGTAATATTAAATTTTTCAAATTTTTTACACGCTTTATATTAGCTTCACTTGTATGTTTGTATGTTTGTAACAGACTCCTTTGGGCGCGATTTTGACCCACTTTATACGGCCAGATTTCATTCAAACTTTGTAGATTTATCGAGGACCGATGACAATACACTAATTTGATAAGATTATTCCATTATTCAATTTGCAAAATAAGATGTTTGTCAATTTATTATAATTTTCAACACGCTTTATGTTGTAGTGAATGGTGATTGAGTTACCTATTAATTTGGTTCTAATAAAAGTAATGGTTTAAAAAAAAACTAAAAAACACGCTTTATTATAGAAAACCAAACTAAAAAATAGAAAATAAATTTAAATTAAGAATTAAAAAAAAAAATTATAAAAAGCGTGGGGTGCTTTTTATGATATTATCGAAATGATAATCCATGACACCATGCACCCCACACTTTTTACTAAATATTTTTTTTTTCTTATTTACACTATTATTAATTTATGTTTATTAAATAACATTACACTATTTTTAATTCAAATTTATTTTTTAGTTTCTTTTTCTATTTATAGCGTGTTTTTTAGTTTTATTTTTAACTATATATAGTTTATTTAAAATCATCATTGATTTACAAATCAAAGTTTCTTTATTTATGTATTGAAATTTTTGTTTACGATATTTTTAATTGTTGTTCATCGTAACCATCAACTTTGTAACTTGACTAGTGATCTTTATGTACACAAAAAATGAATATTTTAGTAAAATACGTCCAGTTCTTACGGTATGTCTCTACGGCATTGGTTTATTTCGTCATAAAAAGGTATGGAAGCTTTTCTCTAAGCCAAATACCCTTAATGCGGCCCTGGGGTCCCGTTCGCACGAAAGCACAAGTCGGGACCAAATTCCCCGGATTTGTTTTGTGCGTGAATAACAATGTCGTTTTTTTGGTCGCTTTAATGTGTTTTCAGATACTGTACACTGATACAAACAAACTCAGTTAAACCAGCCATTACAACGGGAAAACCTCTTTTAGGTTAAAACCTGGTTTTACTATCTTGTACTTAGCTACTTCTATTCTAATTCAGAAAAGAATGACTGTATTTTTTTTAAACTACATGGGTGAACTAAGGCCAGTTTCACACAACTGTATTGTTCTGTGTTTCACACAATTTTTTTTTTGTTAGAAAATAGATACCACCTTCGGCAAACCATATAAAATGGTTTTTCTGCTTACATTCTTCATAGGAAAGTTACAGCGCCGCAATATTTTCTTCTATAATATTTATTTTCGTGACAAGACGATAATCCTTTTTTTTATTGCATTTCTTATGAATCTATGAAACATTAAAAAGCCGTGTTAGCCGAGTGGGATTGCATCTCGACTTTCGATCCGAAGGTCGTGGGTTCGAATCCCGGCCGTGCATCAATGGATTTTTCGTTCGGAAAATTTATATGCCCATTAACACGAGCTTTAACGGTGAAGGAAAACATCGTGAGGAAACCCTTGGCTAAGTCAGCTCCGCACGTATTGACCTTGTCTTTCCTGTGGATATGGCTGACTAGGCTGAGAGGATGGTATAGGTGCTGGGCAACCCTTACTCCATCTAAACATTGTCTCAGGCACTACAGTGTGTCGTTAGTGTAGGCATAGGTTGCCTCCTGACGCTGTATAAATCATCTTCAATAGATGTAAAGGCCTATATATATAAAACATTATGATCCTAGTGTTCTGATTAAGTTTTTTAACAATGGACCGTATTTTGAACAACAATGAAGCCAATTATCGAAAGATGCAACTATTTTCTAATTGTAGGCCACAGGCGCGCTAACTTGCAAGTCATTTCCAAAGGTATTCCGCTAACTTTAATCGGATATTTCCAAACTATACACCTGTCGGGCGTTTGCATATTAGCCGATACCGATACCTGCACGATACCAACATGTCAGTGGCTTGAACAAAAATATCGGTGTTGGCGCAGACACGAATGAGAGGATCTCCAACAATATCGTGTCGTCGTCGTGTCTGTCGGTGGTAGAACGTCCGTTGACTTCCGGGATGTTTGTAGGTCATACCGAGTCACATAATTCTAGCGTTATTCAGGAACTTGATATGCCGAGGTATCTCAAAATGTTAAAGTTCCTTGATGACATACCTCGTAGATATACTTCGAGACAACCCGTATTATATCTACAATACTGTGTATTTCTTCTGGGCTTTGGTCGCTAGGAATTGACACGTAGAATCACGTAGTAGGTATATAAAGACGATTAGAAATAATCCTTGCGATTTTACTGAATAAAAAATAGTTTACTTTGACTTTTCTTAGTAGGTACACAGAGCTTTATAATATCATGTAGTGTAAAGTCCCCACAGAGGATCGTTCTCATATTTGTTTTATGACTGCTCAAAGTTCTGAATTTTATTTGAGAAACGTCCCATTTAATCCCATAATTGAACATAGCACTAATTTCGACTGCCTTGTTGCAGATCTTGTCAAATGAAATAGGCCCGCAACTGGAATCCCCAGGCACGGTAGGTACATCTTCGGATTCTCTGGCTTTCTGGATACTTGTATCTTGTTCAATGATTATTTTGTTCTCCGCATTGGCATTTACATCTGAGCGCTTCCGTGCTTCAGAGGGCACGTTAAACTATCGGTCCCGCAGCTCTAACAGTCGTTAAGCCATGACGGAGACCTTAAGGCGTCAACATAGTTGGTCACTAACTCATACGAGCTTGCTTGCTTGCTACAGTGAAAAAACTAGATGAGTTTGTTTGTTTGTTTGAAATCTTTTACTATGATTTATTACTTACCGTATGAAGTAAGAAATGATGAACTGTACTTGTGCCGAAAGTTTCCTGCATAAGTTATCGTTCCGAGGATATGAGCATCCGTTTCCGAGGTCTATTCAAGAAGAACTTTATCACTTAAAGTTTAAGAACTGTGAAACTTACAGTCACCCTTTTATAAATCCAAATGACGTAGTTTCCACGGTAGAAATAGAACACATTCACATTCATTGTTCGACTTTTGGTCTACACTTACATACACAATAAAGAGTTTTCTATCCTCTACCTGATTAATGATACTTATAATATTTTTGCTTAGTTTGGGACTAGAGAGCGTTGTGTAATATGTCCACGAATATTTATTTATTTTGTAAATAACCATCACACACAAAGGGTATGAGGCAAATCAGATGGAGCCCAGGTCCCAAATTTTTTTTTAAACTTGCAATGATGGAACTTTGTTTGTTACAATACACTTACAATGCAGTTTAAAAAAATGTAATAATTTCATTATAAAGCAGCAGGAATCACATTGTACTTCGAAAAATGCGTCGTTTTCAATGTTGTTTATCGTATTTACGGGTGTTTACGTCAAAATAATTACTTTATAAAAAAATATCTAAATGTATGCAAATCGGGACCTGAAATGCCCCAGCGCCTTTTGTTTACAGCAAGGATCGAACCCGTAACCTACAGCTCAGATAACAGCAGAGCTATACCTACTATCTGAGCTGTTAGGCCTTCAAAGTGGTTTCCGAATAGTCTCCAATCTGCTACACTCAGATATAGTATCAAACTGTTGACAATATAAACACTGTGTTAAGCTTTGAAATTGATTTATTTAATCCTGATAGTAATAGGTTAGCCAACTTAATTAGATTGTGCCATACATAAGGTAGAACGTTTCAGTTTGACGCAAAATTAAAATGCGGTTTATATTATCAAAACTTAAAAAATCGCTTATTTCGTTCAAAATATAAAGATGATGTCAATTTGAGGCTTAAAATACCGAAAGGGTACCTAAACTCGAATTTAATTGAAGTAGATTATTAGATTATCGTATTTGAATGAGCCTAATTGAAATTCGTGAACGTAGCGACTTTGTAACTCTTGAGAAGGAAAACCGTTTAATTCAATAAGGCATCAAAGGCGTCTTATCCACTTGGGTCGTTTTGTACGATAAACGTCCTGTGTACACACCGGTTTATTTGGATAAGTAATAAAAATAAAATCTGTTTGAAAAACAGCCGAAACGGGTGTGAATCATGAAAACATCTTGTTCTTTCCTTATTTTTCTTTTCCAAGACTATTATTTAAAAAAAAATTACCTGTCTATCATCACCTTTATCTTCGGTAAATTCTATAGAAGCCTATGATTTATTACACTACTTACCTTATCTCATTTTCACCTTACCCGTAAGAGATGGCAATAATTTAAGCACTAAGTATAAACTTAATCCAAGTAGTGTTTCAATGCTCGCGCGTTAGTGCCTATTTATCCGTCAGTTATATGTATATCTCCGTATATACTTCCAAGACAAAATTTTGTCTGCTGTTGTACCGTCCATTGACGACGTAGTAACTATTCGATAATCAACATCGGGGACAGGCCAGTATGGGGTCAGGCCAGCGTAACCCAAAATTTGTATATTTTTATCTGACGGATTCAAGAAGAGTCATTCAGAGATAGTAAAGCAAATCAATCAAATGGTTTAGGTTTCTCTCTCTCTTTTCCGTAAATAATAAAAGATACTGTTTATGTTATACAGTTAGTGCATCGGTTTTCAGGAATAAACCAGCAAGTACACAATAAAATATAAATCTTCATTTTCATACATGGAAAGAAAGGTATATGAGTAAGTAATAAAGTGCACGAAAAAAGGTCCGAATTGTATGGGATTTCGGCAGGCCAACTACTTTATACCCCATAATGATATTGAACCTTTCTTATTAGTCAAATAGGGGATTGAATCGGGCGGATTGTAATAAATTCCTGTTCTCAGTTGAACTGAAATGAACAGTCGTAAGTTTTTGGTTTGAGTGTAACAAAAAACCTAGTTTGGTGTACATTAAGGACAATGTATGTATGCAACTATTTGGTGTTTATTTTAGCAGTCGACTCGGGGTTGGTAAAACCAGTAAATATTGGATATACTACTAGCTTTTTTAAATAAAAGGACAAGCTGGAAATTTGCTTTTAGTTTTCTTCCGCAGTTTTACTCGTATACGGATAAAAATACAAGCTGAGAACTGGTAAATTCCTATATAAGCATAGTATTATGACAGACGTCATGGCTCAGTCGGTAGAGCTCTGCCTTCCGTGCTGTGGGTCGTGGGTTCGATCCCCACTGAGAACAAACATTTGTGTGGCAAACATAGATGTTTGTTTTGTGTCTGGGTGTTTCTATGCATTATAAGTATGTATTTACAAAAAAAAAATGTATGTATGTATTCTATCAGCCATCTAGTTCCCATCGTACAAGCTTTGCTTAGTTTGGGACTAGAAGGCGTTGTGTTAAGTTTCCGTGAATATTTATTTATTTATTATAAAGTGTTTTAAGTTAACTTTATCAACTTCTCATTGTCTAGTGACACTTAACATAAAACTACAATGTCTAAGAGAAAACTAAGAAGAGATATCATCAAGTAGATTACTAATCAAGTAATCATTGTTATACTTATCTCCAAAAAAGTTTAAATAAAAAATCCAACGGATAAATTCTTTAGTCACAAGCTGTGACTAATAATACCCCTATCTATAGGTAGTAATTAAAATACCAGCCAGACGTAAGCAGGGGCATCATTCTGTATGACTTAGGAGATTCCTTGCCGTAACCGTATGACGTCACCGTAAGGAATGACATTTATGACATAGGAAATACGGCATAGGCATAGGGCGATTTCACGCCGCTGTCTTGTCGTGCTGCGTAACGCGCTGGTATTGGTCATAGTGAATAAGGCCCCTGGTTTGAAAACCTGCAAAGAAGACTGGATAAACTATGGGAAGTGATATATGAACCTTATAACAATATAATGCGGTATTTATGCTAGGACTTTTTTTAAAGGTGCACCTTTGGGATAAGTGACATAAAATGTGACGCGTTAGTTTTGAATAAAATACAAGTCATTTGCTAATGCAATATACATAGCCCACTTTTGCCCAGTCTCCTTCAAATTCAAAGTTATCAACTGTTTCAATTATTCAGAATGAAAAATACCTACCTTAGTAAGCTAACAATTCACTGGCACAAGATTTATCACATCAAAGCGTTTTAGACACGAAAGCGTAATTGTGTGGCTTGTCTAAAGGCGCACATTCAATTATAATCAGAATGCCTACGTGCTTGATAATTGCTTCGTGTTTCACGGAAACTTAAAGTATGTGGTTGTCTGATAGTGCTTTGAGATCTTATTTTAAGGGTTATAATATTCGAGAAATCCTATCTCATTAATTTTACAAATGTACACAATGTTTGTTTGTATATATTTGTGACTGATTTCTACGTAAGGTGTAATACTGAACTCAAATTTTGAATAAAATAGTTCACAGTCGCTGGAAAATAGGAATCTTTTCTCAAAATGTATAAAAACGACAATTTCTAAAAGATAAAATGAATGCACCTACGATACAAACATTATTTTCTGTTCACAAATAAAAATCTTCTTGTACGAGCACAATTGAGTTCATTATTTTATTGCATAGTTTTTCCTCCTTGTAAACAAAGATATAAAACTCACAAAGCATTCCTCACTGTCATTCCAAATCCAATAACATTTAAATTGTAATAAAAAGGGTTCCATCGCTTGCCGGCTTTTAGAATAAACGTCATGCATCGCAAATGTGAAAACATGCACGCATAGTGCATTTTGAAGCAAACGCCTACGCTACCAAGTAGCCCGAGAGGATGCAGAGGCACACATTATTTTATTATGTTGGCAACTTGGTCTCGAAATACTAATATTTATTCTGTGGTCTCGGTTACTTGTAGTACATTACATTACGTCGTAAGTTTACTCAGCCTGGGTCTACGCCGTAGCGTTTCGTAGCGTGGCGTCGTAGCAGCACGAAGAATTCAAAAAAATAATTTGAAAATTAATTTTTTAAAAGGAAACCGTCATTTTCTTTTTTTTTCGCACTCGCACCGTTTCGTTGGTTTCTTAGAAAAAGTTATTCATATTGATGATATTCAGCTATCTCATTTATTAATTATTTTGTTACATTTCATAACTATGGCATGTCAAATTCATACAAATCATTTTTACTTTGGTCACTTTAAGCTCCGACGTTTTCGGTTATTTATAGAAATATATGAAAAAATATGTATTACCTACGTATACATTCAATACCGAAGTTGATTATTTATTTTTATTTTAATAAATGTGTAACTGACATAATTTTCTCTTCACACTACGTCTTTATTCATGCTAACCCTTAACTGCTCACTCTCATCGCACAGTTCGTAACGTGGTGGATTGCTTACACGTTGTCCTAAATAAACTAGACAAGTTGGGATTACTACACAGTCCTTAGGTGGTCCTTATTTATGATTGCGTTGAGTTTGCACACCTGTTACAAACAAATATACCAACATTGTTCATTTTACAACGGACAAGCAATCAGATAAATAAGTTCTCGAATATTTTGGACAAAAAATTGTAAACAAAGTCAAGTCAAAAATCTTTTATTCAATAAAATCTCACTGATCACTTTGAATCGTCATTACGTTTTGTATGATTAGGTATGATTACATTTTTTTTTATTGGATGAGTTGGAGCTATTTCGTCCTAAGCTTGTTTGTCTTTTAAATAATCAGATATTTTATAGTATGCTTTTAAAAGAAGTCTCTGTTTTATTACGTTTTTGAACTTGCCAATCGACAACTGAGACACATCACTTGGGATTTTGTTAAAGAAGCGTACACATTGCCCTTTGAAAGATTTACTAATTTTTGTGAGCCTAGTGGTGGGAACAGCGAGTTTGTCTTTATTTCTAGTGTTAACATTATGATTATCACTTTTTTTGTTGAATAGATTGATATTTTTTTGAACATACAAGTTTTCATAGATGTACTGGCAAGGTACTGTCATTATATTTATTTCCTTAAACTTATTTCTTAGTGATTCTGTGAATGATTCTCTTTCTTAGTAAACAAACAATAAAGTTGAAAAATGAAAATATAATAAAAGCCGTTGTAAATACTTCAGAACGATTAAACAGTTGTAAGTAACCCTGTGTTGTGTAACACTGCTTTTAATATACTGTATAGGTAGTACATTGCGTTTTGTCTTTTGCATAGACAAGCTGATTCAAATTCAATCGAAAGAAACAAAACACGGTGTAAATACTCCGAGTTCACATCGAGGTCTATTGAAGTTATACTTCTAATGCGACTTCCAACAAGGTTGCGTTATTCGGGAGGACATAGTCTCTGTCTCTTTTCTATTCGGGGAAATAGAACGAGACAGAGACTAATACGCTACAATCAAATAATAGATGGCAGTGTTCAGCATTTTTTGAAGTTATACGACTTCCAACTAACAGCGTTAAACAAAAGAAAAAGACACAGCCGTAATTTCAACCATCAGCAGCAGAGCTAGTTGGCCGAACAGTGATACTGTCGGACTGCGGTCAGACCGACGCAAGTTCAAATGCAAGACGACATAAATTTTTGAAATTTTTTACTTTTTATTTTGAAGTGAAAATTAATTACTGGATATTGGTTAAGTACATAAAAATAAATACTAAATTAATTTCACAATAAAAACAGAGCGAGAGTGAATGCGTGGCACTCGAAGTATAACTTCTTCCGCGCGTACGGACTGCACGCACTAGTTTTTTTGTCACCTTATTTTATAATATATTCTCTGAAATATTCCATAAAATCTCAGGTGAACGTAAAATAACGAACTTATCCAGCTATCACCGAATATTAAATTGTTCGCTTGCTTCTGTTTTCAACCGAGATGTTTACGTCATCTCACTCAATTCCTCAAGTTTTAACCCTAAACCTCTGCTGTTAAACGTTTGATATTCTTACGGCACGAGAAATTAACCCTTTTAGAGGCTCATTTCGCCTTCTTAGTACGTAAAATACGGTTTAAGGATGTACTTTGGATGTCGCGATTTTACTATTTGTTTGATAGCCGTCTATTGTAACCCCATCTATAAGCTAATAAAATGGTAGAATGGCATATTTCGCACATAGTCTATAGCATTTTACTTTTCTTTTCTAAACAAATGATAATTAAAAAATAATTTTAAGAAAAAATTGCCGCCTGTTTTAGGTAGCCCATGACCGCGAGAAAAGGCACGAGTAAATAGTCATATAACCAGCAATGGGTTAAGTCAGGCTGCGGACGATAATGATGAAACTTAATCGCTCACTAAAAACTTATTTTTCTCCTAACTAAAGTATTTTTACTTTAGTATTTTTTAAGGATATAAAAGCAGTTCGTAACAGGCAAAAACAAAACAGGTTTTGTAGACAAAATAATAGTGGTATAAAAAAATGCACTAAAACAATGCACTTGAAAAAACTAACCAATGTCGAGCTTCAAAATTGCGATATCTGTTACCTAATCAGCATAGGTGTGCTAGAGGCTATATACCTTAAAAAATCTACCACCATTTCCACTTCCCCCACAAATCAGGCCACAACGGAAGCACAATAACAGGGTATTTCTAAACAGGAAGGGACTAATGTCTTGAATTTCGGCACTCACCTGCTCTGCAGGCTTAGCATGCGCACCGCGAGATATTTGTCATGTCATTCTGTCAAAATGTAAGCATTTTGCACCAGGTTTTGAACTATTGCATTATCTGTGGTAATGCTGTCGACAAAACGCGCCTTTGAATTTTCAACTTTTGACATTTCTGCATGACTATTATCTCGTCCTCAGAGAGGTACGACGACTAAGAAGTGTCAAAAGTGTACATTATGGCGCGTTTTGTCGACACCATTAGGTACCACAGATAATGCAATAGTTCCTGAACTGGTACAAAATGCCTTACATTTTGACAGAACGACATGACAAATATCTCGCGGTGCGCATCTTAGGCCCGCTGGTGGCCTTTGCAATGCAGATCTGGATATGAGGATATTTTTCAATTTTTATTTTTTCCCAGAATGAAACTGTATTGTTTACGATATTTTTCTTAGATATTTCTTCTAAAGCAAATAAAATTGCTGTTACTTACTACTAAGAAAATAAAATGAATTCAATTTAATTCAGTTACACATCGAAATTATACATCGAAATTGTATGTCATATCTGTCAAGAAAGACGGCACCTTATATTGAAAATCATCAGAATATGCAGCGCTCCTAGCGGGTAGTTTATAATACTAATAATTCTCCATACAAAGTTCATAGTTGTTCCCAATATAATAACAGAAAACTCCTTCAAGATCTTGTTGCATGTCGTATTCCCCTTCCTACTAGTGCTAATATCCTTTTAGCTACCCTTGACCCTTGTATATATCATTGTTTATCATCTTTTATTTATATGAATAACATAGAAATTTAATTTTGTACATATTTCCCTTTTATATATATATTTTTCACCTTTGTTCATATTGTTATGTTTTTGTGTATCCGTAACCCTGCTGATCCTTCTCCCTAACACGCATGTCAGATCCCGCGCTTTGTATCATATTATATATGTATCCCTATTTTTTTTTACGCAAAATGGCAAATGCACAAAAACAGTACGACACCAATACAAAAAAAAAAGTTTATAGTTCACGTGACTTTGTAGTAAACGTCAAACGTATACACTGTCACTTCGCGTCATCGCAGAAGCCGAAGCCGTCACTACCGAAGCTTCATTGATCATTATTCGGAGTAGAGGCCCAGAAATGTAGTACATTTTATTCAAATCGGTTCTAACCGGTTAACATTCGACAATCGGTATTTTATTCACGCACCCCTTGTTTTCACATAACGCTATTTTATGTACATTCGTTCCCCACTTCGTTTTCTTTATTAGTTTTGAGATGTCAAAGCGATTTTCCACTCGACTTTTACGACTTTTACCTCACGATTCCGGAGAGCGTTGTAAGTTGTCACAGAGTTTGGAAGATAATTCTTTTCTTGTTTTTCTATTTTTTGTGACTGTATTCTTATTTTGACAGGTAAACCTGTGGGTTTATAGCTAACTAGCTGGCGCCCGCGGCTTTAATCGCGTGGTAGCAGCGTACAAACAGTATTGACATTTTTTGAAAATTCTGAAACACGTGTCGAGTCAATTTGTTTGAAGGGTCTATCATGTATGGTATATTAAAGAAACGCATTATTTACCTAGTTTAAATGTTTTACCCTAATTTTGGACCCTTTAAGACCTACGCAGACCGGGACGGCGCCATGGCAAGGGATTTTAATTTTTACTAATGGACATTAAACCGTACTGTTACAGAAATACGACATAAATTGCTATGCTTTAAAATGATGCCGTGGCATTGAAAGGGATTTTATCACACGGCATTAAAAGACGCGCCACAGGCTCCCGTGGCGCGGTATCTAAGCGGCCAGTGTGCGCTGACTCACGGCAAAATCCCTTGCCATGCCGTCCCGGTCTGCGTAGGCCTTTAGGATGCGACTTTTCAAAATTCCTTTCTTAGTGTACCCTTACACTATATAAGGATACTACCCTCCAAATTTCATACCTCTAGGACTCATGGTTTAAGGCTGTGCGTTAATTATCAGTCAGCTTCAAAAGAGTTTTATATATAGGTAACTAATGGTTGTGGTCGGTGATTTACTTAGTTTACAGAAACACAATAGAAATCAAAATAAAGTTGCTAAACAATTTTTGTTGTTCTAACTCCATATCGTTTATGTACAACAAGACATTTCCTTTGTAGAAGTTAACCTTTCGCCTCTATCGGTGTCCGCTACAAATCTTTCCTTACCTCTCAAAGGAGTTCTCAGATCTTGGAAGAGATCTTGCTTTTGTGAGGATTGTGGGATGTGATTTTATCTGAGAGCTACTGAGAAAACTACGTACTATTGTTGAAGCGTATTTTGTTATTTCATTTGCACCATGTACTAAAAGCCATGTACTTCAGTAGCCATCTCTTTTTCTCCAAGTTTATTAGTCGGCAGTTTTCGGTTCGTAGTTGCGATACGAAAACTTTTATGCACATTCTTAGTTGACCTACAAATGAGATAATGTTTTTAGAGCCACTAATGACGATAAATTAAAACTAAATTAAAAAAACCTTTGTTTATGCACAAAAGTACGATTCAATATCTCTATTTATTTTTTTACCTTGTTTTGTACAGAGAAAATAAACGAATATAATAAAAAAAAAAAAAAAAAAAAATTATTTATTTATTTATTATTACCTGAGTGAATCTGAACCCAAAAGAAGACTTTTTTGACGGGGCAAAAGTGGGCTAAATCGCTTTAGCAAAAGTAGTTTTAGACCAATACAGATATCGTAGCACTTTCAGAAGCGATGACTATATGCAGCTTTAGCAGAAGTACCTAAGTATCAATTCATTTAACCGATCCATTCATTGAGTTCCTTGGCTAGTAGATCTGCGTGTGGTCTGTACCTCCGTGGCCACATAACGAGGTGGCTGCTCCGCGGTTTACATTTGCCAAATGTAGTGGAGCGGCCAACTGCCCGCTTAATTTGAAATTAGTTTCTTGCTTCGTTTTCCGTCGGCCGTGCCAGAATTTTTTTCATAGCGTAATTCTATCACTGTATGGTTGCTATACACACACAGGTGTATCTCGAGTTCCAAATGTAATAAATATATTCGTAATGACATCCTTCAGCATGCTACGTGAATACTTAAAATATTCAAAAAATCGTGTTTAAAAAATCCTGAAATACCCTATGTATCCAAATTTTTTATTGAAGTATCATTTTGTATCGCTTTTGATTTAAAATAAATCAAATTTGAGTCGAAATGTTGTTGACTGGACCACGAGAAGAAAATAAATAAATAAATAATTCTCTATTGCAGACACGGTTCACATAGACATGAAAAATGGCCCATGTTTTAGCCAGAGGACATGCTGGACCATGACAGACAGAGACTGTATTGTTCTATTGACGTCTATAGAACATAGTCCCGGGTTTTTACTCATTTTGCAATATCATATTCAAAGCGTATAAGGTGTTAATATCGCCCCGTTATTTTTCACTGATTGGCGTACAAGCAAAAATGGCAATAGGACAAAGTTACCAAAACAATTGAACAACGAAACACGCTAACAGCCTGTCAATAACACACAGAGAAGTTGAATTTCCATTTTGATGTGCAATGTAAGTGCCTCGCTAGTACGAGTTCGAATCTTTGACTGACATCAATAAAATTACTGAGATCCAGAAGGCCTACACGGCGCGTCTGTATTTATGGCACATTGTGGATAGTTTGCGCGATTTAATGTAATCCAGTTTTATTTTGGAGGTTTTCAGGAGGAGTGCATAGGTTTCTTCTAGGCAAATGTGCTACACCGTCACATTGTGGTCAAACTTTTGCCAATAACATGACAAAAAAGTTTTGGTCGATCTTCCTATTTTGTTATGTTATGTAGTGCTATCGAATTACTACACGAAATACTCATGTTTAATACAACCGGCTTATCCAACTTGTAATGATAATACAATTACTGCATTAGTAAGATGTGCCATGGCAGCAGCTGTAAGCTAAAAACAGAAGCGTCTAGTTTGCATCTGTCTTTCAAACATTCTTTCGGTGCAAATTCCGTTTTGTTTCGTCTCAAGAGTGTTAGGTACACATTTCGAGCGTTGGATTCGCTTCGAACTGCTACTTATGTTTAACAGTTATTTAGTAAACGGTTTATTGATACTTACAAAGTCGTGATGACTCTGTTGTTGAACAATCAGCGTCCCAATTGTCGTGCGTCCATGACCAAGATCATACACATACAAGAGAAGATGGTATCTATACATCTATACATCTATACATCTATACATCTATACAAATATTATAAAGAGGAAAGGTTTGATTTTTTGTTTGTTTGTTTGTTTGTATGAATTGAATAGGCTCCGAAACTACTGGACCGATTAAAAAAATTCTTTTACCATTAGAATCCTACATTATCCCTGATGAACATAGGCTATATTTTATCCCGGAATTCCCACGGGAACGGGAATTACGCGGGTGAAACCGCGAGGCGCTGCTAGTTCTTAATAAAATGGCAAACAACCGGACTAAAGAATATATCATTGAAACTATAAAAAATATCATAATAACTATACAAAACTCTACAGTATTAAATAATGAGCAAGTTTTAATTATTTCGCGTTAACTGTTGCATGAAGTACACAACTTATTCCCCGCTTGTTGTAGTCAGAAGTTCCTGAATCGCTAATCTTGTAAACTTATAGGAGTTGGGAGTTACGATACATAATTTACTGTTATTTGTTTAGGCACTTAATTTGCACGAGTTTCGCGTTTACTTCAAACATAACCAACTCATTGCCGCTCACGGTTTTAAAGTTTTAAAACATTTTTAACAAATAACAGAACAAAGCTTTAATGAAATACGGTTTAGCTCCGGGAGTAGCTCTTTATGCATTTGCAGGAGTGGTACTATTTCTGTTTATAATAGTATTTTTATCGTCATCGATTGCCAGAGAAACGTCCACCACGCAGAACATACTTCCCAACCTTCATAGATCCAACAAGTTTCAGTAATTTATCGATTTCCGTGACATTTGTTTGGTTAATCAGGTAAGAGGATCTCAAGTGTAATCCAAAATTTCGTAGTGATTTTCGTAGAAAAATATTTATATTAGATTTCTAAAACAATCAATTTTTCTTTAGCAAAAATGAAATGGGGTTTTAGTTTTCAAACTTTCATTTGAATTATTAGATTTGTCCACCGACTAAAC
This sequence comes from Eulithis testata, assembly GCA_947507515.1. NCBI lineage: Eukaryota > Metazoa > Arthropoda > Insecta > Lepidoptera > Geometridae > Eulithis > Eulithis testata. The sequence goes on from OX382197.1 coordinate 9,619,376, forward strand.
ATCCTTAAATATACCTTTTACAAAAGGATGTGGTGTGTTAAGACCTTGGGCAAAGGATGTGTGTAAAGAACCATATACGGATGTTTCCAGAGTCACACGCGTGGAACATACCCAACTATATTCGAAACGAAACTAATGAGATTTGTTCAACGCGACTCAACTACTGACCCAAAATGAGGGTTGTAATGTAGTTCATTGTTCCTAGACCTATGTAAAAATTGGTGATCTAGAATAGAAAATCATCAAGAAATTGCTTTTCAGCGACGATGGATGAAATACCTTCAAACTTTCTGGACGTTGGTACCTATATGTACCAAAGATAACCTCAAAGAATCTTTGGCAAGGCTAAAGGATGGCTTATTCCCATCGAGCCCACTCATTTGCATAGTGATGGGCTCGATGGGTTTTTTTCTTTTCATCTCTGAGTGCCGTGCCTAATATGCAACCTATTTCTTTTTAATAATAAAGGCCTTGTAGAAACCTACATATGCATTCATAGAATCATGAAGCTTGTGTCATCACAGGCCAGTCGCCGGGTTATTATTTATAATCTAGTGCAAATGCCATAACGCCAATTTAGAATTATGTCAATAGCTAGAGGATCTGCCAATAAGCCGTCAGCAGAAGGCTTACACAACAAGCTAATAGATTGACCTGGCTAATCCGACCAAAGTATTGCTTTCACAGTGTCCGACACGACATCGATACGTCTGCGACACTCCGATCGAAAATAAGTTCTGTAAGTTTATTACATCGAAACTTACATTTCCACAATTTTTGCACGAACTAACATAAATGTTTTAAAAATAAACGGAAAATAACTATGAGCTTTCTAAAGACAACTGAAAACTGCAGATGGTGGTCTATGACATATGGCTGGGTATTAGCTAGAATCGATATCGTATCGTGTAAAAAATAAATAGGGCGCAAAACCCGCCGTTTCCAATTAATATTTTGCGCCAAACTGTCTAACGTACTCAGAGGACAATTAAAGTTACTAATCCGCTAAAGTAACACGAATTAATAATAAAGTTGGACTCTCGTCAGTTTGCTGAGTACTTTAAAATGTTTAAAGTTCCGTCACACTAAAGCCCCGTTTTCATTAGGGGACATGTCGCGGAAACAAATTGCCCGACATTCACTTATTTGTCTCCGGCGACTGTCGAGGGACACGAAGGTCGACGCTCGCAGAGCATCGACTAGCAAGCTGGGCGACTCGTAAATGTCCCAAGTCCCAAGCGACGTCGGGCCACATCGCGCGGGACACGTGAATTTCGGGTCGAGCAACAGAGTCGCAGAACAAATGGCCCCTAGAAAAACGGGGCTTCAGCGTGATAGAGACTGCTCTACCGCAGTAAGCCAATTGAGTTGTAAAAGCTATGTTTTTAAAAGCCAGTATTGTTCCAGGTGATATTAATAATTATTACTACAAAACCGTCGAAGTTCTTATATAAAACAACGGTGGTGTATCAACTGGCCTGTTAAACGTAAGCACTTGATTAGATGTTGATGATTATTGTGAGCACTTGAACAACTTGAAAGATATTATTGCCAACTGGAAAAGCACTTTATCAAGCCGACCAAAAGTATCAAGAGGTCTTCATTACAAAAGTTTAATAGTAACTTCATTAGTAAGTTTGTAAGTAATCCTTTAAAATTTATGCTATTTATAGTAGAAATTAACAGCCGGAGTTTGAGAAACATTTATTTTATTTCTAAATTTTTCATAACCTTGAAAATAACCATAAAAGTTTCGCAATCCAAAGTCTTAGAAGCAAGATTTATAAAAAATCTATGGCTACATACCTTGTTTTCTCCTTTTAACTTTAAGAATGGGAATATTACCTCGAAACTGCCTTCCGTAGAAAAACTCAATCTATAATATCTTTGATTTATTACTGAATATTATAAAAAATGATAACTTTTTCTTATTTAAAAAAAACATACTTCCGCACCTAACCTCATTTCATCATAGACGAAGGTCCTTCCTGAGATCTTTCAAAACCAGGCGGAAGGTAATTACAAACTTAGGAACTGCTTGCTTAGCTTATAACTTTTACCTGTGGCTTTGTATATTGAATCTTAGGATGTTCAAGTCCGGGTCTGAAGTTAGTCTGTTAGATCAATTTTAACTTTTACTTGTGGGTTTATTTTAAAAATAAGAAAGTTTATTATGTAAAACCGATAGAAAGTCTCTTAGAGTAGGTCTTATTAGTTAGCGCCAATGATTTAGATTCAAATGGTGTTTCGTTGGGTAATAGTCATCTGGGGAGAAAAAGTGCCAGCACTTTTTTACAATTTTTAGGTATCGAAAAAAAAAGTTGATTTTCAAGTTACTTTTCCCGTTACGTTAAAAGCACGCACCCTCTTGCTCAATTCTCAATAAAAATCACATAAAATTAATCGAAAAATCGCTAGAAATTATTCAAAACCCTGTGATTTTCCGGCTGTAAAACTGTTCAATTGATAACCGACTTGACTCGCAGTCGAATGGAAATAAAGCAGCTTTGGTTGATCGGTTAGCGCCCTACTACGGAACGATAGCAAAGGGGTAAGAATAAATCTTCCCATGAAAACTGGTCATTCAGGCACTGTCCGTTATAACAATATTTTTTTTTTTTTAATTTACCAAATTAATTTAATTGTATTTTCATTTTATATAAAAAAAACTCATATTTTTAGGTACCCCAAGTAGTTTTTAGCTAGAAACGACTATAGATTATCTAAAACCATATTTAAGAAGCTACTCATAAAACATAACTAAGATTTTATGTTTTATGAGTAGCTTCTTAAATATGGCCTAATATACCGGTAGGGATGTACGGAAGACTTAAATTTCCTACAGTACACTGAGGTGGCATCCCTACCGCTACTAAGATTAACATTAAACATTTATTAAACATTTTTGCCGCTAAAATGATTCTATACTGTCGAGTTTTTCATCCCCATTAATCGTAATACAACAGACAAAGTAGGTCGGAGTCAAGCGACTATAAAATGGATATTTTCAACTGAATAGCGAACGCCAATCGGATCGTATCGGCTCCCTGCAATTTTACGCATTGATTGACGGTCACAGTTCACTTGCCTTACAAGATGGAGGTGATGTGCCTTATAAATTCACACTCAAGAGTTTCCGCTACTTTAGTCTAGTGGGTGTTTTGTAGAGAGTAACCGAATGAAGAACGTTCAGCGCATTTATTCTCTTCATCGTTCATTTAGATCTACATTACGCTCCTAGTGAGTAACAGCCCCTCGTGACCAGACCGTGAAAATAGATACTTTAAGTAGGTATACTACCTAAAATTGTAAGTTTCTAAAAGCTGTGGAAATTAGAAAATGTTAATTTAAATTGTATTTTAACAAGATTACCAAAGTTCTGATGAGAATAACTTCAAGTAAAATAGAGAAACGGGCTAGATCATTAACGATTTAACTAGTTTGTACCTATTAATCCTAGAGATCCGAAGATCTAAATCAATTTACACCTTAGCCTTCCCAAGGTGATCAAATTCAGTTTAAATGGGATTAACCACTCTATTTTCGTAATTGAACTATTTTCATTTTTCTATTTTAAGTTTTCTAGAATCTAAGATTTAAAAAAAAACAAGTTCATGACTGTGCTTGATTTACGACTCTCTTCCGTGTACTAAAAATCGAGGTTCAGCACAAGACAGGTATAGGCATAAGTGTGTATGTATGTCAATATCATAAACAGAGAGTGCTACATATAAAAACTTCCAAGTTCTTAAAAGTCAATTTACACGGTATCGAACTACCACCGGTCTCTAAGCGCACTGGGACGAAACACCTCCTTTAAGTTTTATTGATATTTATAATACTGTTTGGTCCCAAATTACTCTCATAAGCACGTAGTTACAGTATACAGCGATGTAGAGCTACACTGGCGTTGAAACAACAAATCTACGGGGCGTTGCTGCATGTTGTGCAGTGTAAACACTTTTAGTTCTTTCAGAGTGAAAATTAAATACATGTCTACAAAATTGACACAAGTTATTATTGTAAAAGAATTTTCAACTGAAACAAAGTATTTAAACGTCCAAGAAGCTTCCTGTACTCAGCTTATTGTGTTATCTCGCAGTGTTGCGAAGACTTTATTATCCCGCAAACAACTAATCCGGTTCAAGACAGTCGTATCGAAGAGAGGTCTGGTTTCCAAACGAACTTGTTCTGTTAATTGTAATAAATTAAAATGACTAAATATAATAACAGAAGACAGTTGCTTTGGGTTTCAAGCGCAGTTCCTGAAACTCCAAAAAATATTTTTTCCTCTAAGACCCATTTTTGTTACACCGCACTTTTTAGTAATAAATACATATCATAAGCAGATTCAATTTAATTTGAAACTTTGTTAAGCGTTACTGATATAGTTTTTTCCATCAAAAAACGCCTTATTGCGAACTCAACGCACAAGATTTAAAAAACTAGATTTTTCAGTGTTTTTGGCTATCATTATGACGGAGGCCGCTTTGAAGACTTCAAGAATAGAGATCTCAAAATAAAATAAAAATAAAATGAAACATTTCCTCTTGTTTAGAAACGAGATAAAAGACTTTCACGGACGTTGCTTTGTAAAAGATAAAAACTACTGGATGCACTGATCTTTGTATTTAATTTATCTTTGGGTGTTATTTTTCCTATCTTAATTAATGGTTGGAGAATAGGATACTCGATATGATAGCTAATAAATCAGTTTTACGTCAGATATTATGATAAGGACGAAACGAAATACGAAATAAACAAAAAGATAACTAGATTAATTATATTCCTACGGAATTTTCTTTTCAAATAGGACTGAAAATTACCATCCCATAAATACCTGCTGGTCTGCTTTGGATAAAATATATATACTTACTTCGTAATTTTCACATAATATGTGAAAATTAAAATTATTAAAAAATTAATTGTTAAAATTAATTGTTGTTGTTTTCCGGTATAAAAAGTAGCCTATAATATAGGCTACTTTTTATACCGGAAAACCATTAGGATCAAACGGGACGCGGACGAAGTCGCGGCCGTAAGCTAATGCTAAAATATGTATACGCCGCATCTAGCAAGACAATAGGCCACTAAGCAACGGACTTGTACTAGGAGATAGTTGTACCTAGGTAGGTACTTAACTAACGAGGCACTATGTAAGTCTGTATGAGCTTGGTTAAGCCTGTTTGTAGTCATAGATTAGCTAACTGCTAAATTCCGCTAGCGTCAAACTACACTAGAAAGGCATGACGTCGCGTCGTGTAGTTAGGGAGAGAAAAAATTTTTTTTTTGAAAATCCGGCTTTTTTTAGAGCCGGATTACGTCATAATATGCTTTATACTGTGACGTAATCCAGCACTAAAAAGCCGGATTTTCAAAAAAAAAATGTCTTTTCTCTCCCTAACTACACGACACGACGTCTTGTCGTCAAGTGTGCGCCAACGCTTACAGCACATAGGTGTTGTAGCGATCTTATCTAGGTTTCTACAGATTACGTTGAATAATGCTCTGCGCTGAACTTTTCGGATGGGTCCAAATAGTACAGCGTAGAACATTATTCAACTTTGTCTGTAGAAACTTAGATAAGATCGCTTCAGCACCTACTAAAACTGTACTTCTTTAGATGTATTGATGGGTTTGACCCACCCCGAGGCAAATGGTCCCAATTTTGTACTCTGTCACGAACTTACAGTACGTGAGCAAGCATCAGTTTGTCCGCCTCAAACACCCTAACCCTTGTAATGTCTGTCTGATACGTAGCGGAAGCGGACAAGCCGCTACGGATATCCGTTTCTTGATTTCGGTTTCCAACCTAATTCGTCGTGCAATTATTACGCAGAAGCTACACTACCCACACATAAGTTATTTTTTATATGTATAAATAAGTAAATATATAACTTTCAGTAATTTATATTCAGAAATATAGAACATAATATGAACGAAATATTGTTACGTAATTATGAGGGACCTTTTATCTAAAAACTAATTTATAGTACTGCATTGAAGTAAAAACTATATTCCATAAATTGACAATTTAAAAAGTTCTATAGTATATTCTATATAATATATTATTATATACTCGTAGTGGTTGAAGTTGATTTTTCGCAATTCAAAGCTGCGCTAAAATATAGTTTACAAAACTATTCGGTTTTTTTTCCTTTGACATTTTTATTATTCAAAGCTCACTTCCCCTCATCCGTTACATGTGCACACCTTTCAGAGGTAGCTCGATATGTGTTCATGTTTTCCTCCTCTAGTATTTTATGGGAAGAATAGGGAAGATTTATTGTGCCATAAAAATATTACCTTTCTACTGTTGGGGGGTAACGAAGTGTTGTGATTGTCTCTTTCATTTTTCATACAATTTTATCTTTCCTGCTTCCGTTTTATAAAAGTTTGAACTAAGCCCTTCTGCATTTTATTTTGTTGATTCGGGAAATGTGACGCACAGTTTCTGTATGGGTAAAATAGTTTTCGACTATAGTAGGTGCCAAATAACACCCTAATACAGGTCATTCACCCACCTGCACCACGATGTCGCAAAATTCAATTTATGAATGGCTAATTCCGTCGCTTTCCATACAAACCTGTCGCTAAGACGGTAATCGCTCGAATCTCGTAGTACTGTTTGTTTACCATACATAAATTGAATTTTGCGACATCGAGGTGAAGGTGGGTGAATGACCTGAATTGTGGTGTTATTTGGCACCTACTATAGCGGGTGTATCGGTTTTCGGTAGGTGGCCACTGATTGGTGGCCAAGATGCGGCTACAGAAACGTGGGACGTCCGGCAGCGAGATGGGCAGACGATATCGTCCAAGTCACCATAAATGGAAGAGACTAGCTCAGGACCGCAGTGCATGGCACAAACTCGGGAGACCTATGCCAAGCAGTGGGCAGTGAATGATGATACTGATGATGAGCGAGTATCAAACTATATTTTTTTTCATACAAAAACTGCAAATTCCTATATGGACTCCGTCGAGAGGGGTATAGTACTTAGCAATATAAAAACCGTTTTCCGATTTCACCGCAACCCATCCGTAATCATAAGTGGGTTAAATCACAATCGATGTAGTAAAATAACAAGGGCGATAAACTGATTACACCTCCACTAAACAAACGAGGGAAAACCGGCAATTAGAGACACCGCTATCAAACGAACTTGACAGCTTCCAGCAATATAAACCCTGTTTTGTTCAAGATAAGATGCAAATTCGATTCGGTGTGTTGGTTCTGTAAACTCGCGCACTTTGATTTATAAATTGGACAAGATAATACAGTGAACGATGAAATTGTAGTCAGAAAAACATGAAGTCATTGTGATTAACCTAATAAAAATCATAAAATAACACATTGTAGTAAACGCTGAAAGTTTTCAGGAAAAACTCTTTTTTTTGCCAGATCCCTAAACAAAGAATGCTTATTATTATACCAACCTGGTTTTGCTAAAATATTTTTTAACAAGTATAATGTGTAATCTTGTTAATTTATTTTATAAAATTGTCATTATGAAAAGAGTTTATTTGTATATAAAACAAAACATATAAGTAAGCTTAAATTAGCACTTACCAAACTATTCTTCGTATACAGGGTGTCATAGGACTCTCCCTTAGAGGACACGTTCCTCAATTTGCATGGTTTTTTCAAAGGCGGTGGTGGCTGCTTGTGCGACGGTGATGCTTTCTCGTTCCCTCCCACATGGTTCGCCTTATTCTCTTTCTCTTTCACATGCTTTGAGTTCGGCAAGCTGTTCTTGGTGAAGTTGCCGATTTGCTCAAACATGTTCGTTAGGTGTTGAGACATCATGGCGATTGGTATAAACACTCTAGTTTAGCCAAAACCGCACATTCGGTTCATTGTTGTTGGGCACACTGTTCCAGACACAAATAGGGTGGATGAAAATTCGTTTCTTTGATTACTTACTTATTATGATTTTATTCAAAGTGTCGACAAAGCTAAAACATATTGCTTAGCATTTAAACGAAAATACTGTTTGTGCGTTATATTCGATCGTTTTTCTCCACATCATCCCTTAGGTGTAAAAGATCTTATATAAATAAAGGTCTTATAAATTAGTCTGCGTCAGAAATTCATATTTGTTTCCCATGTGCACGTCCTAATTCGTAATATTGTTGGGTACAAAACACGGTGTATAAAATAAATAAAGACCTATTTCTCCCTCTATGTGATTAATGCCCGCGCTAAAAGCATCCAGCTTTTACTGTGAGCTTACGCTATAACAAACGCACAGTGCTTTAGGTCAACGGCCAAACTTTTAGTATTTTATTTATAAGCACCTAATTTATTATTATTTATTTCACTTGCCATAAAAGCTCAAAAACACTATTTGCGAAAAAGCCGTTTCCATCGCAACAATAATAAAAATGCAAAATTAAATATTCCATACCAAACGTTAATTCTAGGACCGCCTATATAATTTTAAATAACTAATGGGCGAATACTCAAACGCCACTCAAACCCCACTCAATTTAAGTCCCGCTTAAATTATTGCCATCTCTTACAAATCAGTAATGTCAAACAGAGGAAGAGCAACTTTAAGTGGCGCTCAAATTTTAATGACTTTTGAGTATTTCAGCCTTAAGCCTACTTTTTCTAGACTTGTCTAATCTAAACGCAGTTTGTGGCGATTCCGTTTCTCTTATTTTTTAAGAAAATCATAGTTCATTTAGTTTTTTAACCTTCTGTCTGTTTCCTCCGCTCGCCATTGAATATTCGTCAAAGTTTTGCAAATAACTGCTGTTGTAGGCGCTCGAACCGGGTCGACGTGTAAAACAATGACGTCACGATACTGTCACGAGATCCGGAGAGAGTTCGCCCTCGGGGACTTGTTTAGTCTTCGTGTATACTTGCGGACACTTTTCGTTTACATTAATTATGAGATTACTTTAAAAAATATGGTTTATGTACTCAATTCTAATCTAAAAAGTATAATTTTAATTAGGCACTGCAATTTAACATTAAAAACTACTTCTCTACTAGTAAAACTTGCTGCCTTATGGAGAGGGAAAGAAAATCCAAAATGTATATACTTAGTACATGTATAATTAAACGTTAAGGATTTTCTATCTATACTATTATAAAACTGTAAAAAAGCCAAAAACTAAAATTAAAGATATGGATAAACTAAATATGCAGATCAACTAAACAAACGATTCTCATACCGAAAATCGAGTTTGTGTGTTCATCTGTTTGTCTGTTTGTTTGTTCGCGGATCACGCCTTAACTACTGGACCAATTTCAACAAAACTTATACCATTCGGAAGCCCTTTTTCCAGATAGAAATATAGACTATATTTTATTGAAATCAAAAACGTGGATTCTTAGATACAGCTTGAACTCTCTAGCCCAAAAGCAGCCATTTGCTACGAGGTTCATCTTATGCTGGTTGATACATATTTTGGTGGAAAGTTTCGCACGCGTACGAAGTCGCGGGTATCAGCTAGTTCAATTACATAAAAACGTATTCGAACGTTTGTTCCAAGTTTTCAAGTAAACAGTTCATCATCTACTAACAGCTATACCTATGTATAAATGGTAAGACAATTTCGAACAATGGAGATCCGTTTGAGGACTATCGATACTAAATGACCTGAGGTGAGGAGTCTGAGGATTCCTGCTAGATAATGATTGTTGTTCCAACACCTATTATAGAGAACCAAACCAATATTAACTTGGATAATCGATTTCTATCTAAACCCGTCTGACCACTGGACTACAGGTCAGACTAGAGTATTCCTTTGTTGTACATTGCTTAGTAAGTTTTAAGCTTCTTACAGTATCTAAGTTCTATGCTTTGTGAAAAAGCAAACTATGCGTTACTTACAACGGAGTTATTTTTAATCGCGTTTTGTAAAGTATTTCTACGAATATTTAATAATGTTTAGTTAGCTACCTACTTTGACTTTGAATCTTTTATCGATAAGGCTGCACATTATTTATTTCTATTTTTTTTTGTATAAATGTCATTCACTCTTGCCTGAATGTCTGAAAAAGTGTATTCTAGACCGTCCTACTCCATCGTCGTCGGCTTCATCGTCGCTTACCGTCAGGTGAGATTCAAAAGATGGGTAGGTATAAATATTCAATATAAAAAAAAATGTTCAGTAAGTAGGTAATCAATAAAGAAATCTATTTATTTAACGTATAGGTCTTTTTTAGGTCTACGTCTAGGGTTTAAATCTTTATTACTTTATTTTAACCGTTCGAGTACCTAATCAGTTGAAACAAAGATTTTAAAAAGTTTTTATTTATACATATGCGCCATCGTGTAAATGTCCTAAAGTGTACAAAACTTAACTCCCCTCATTAGACTAACTTTCAAGAAACATAGTGCTACAAACTAGTGTAACATAGTGTACGATAGGCCAACGTTGAACTTGCTTACCTACCTACAGGAGTAGTACCTACTTAGTTACAAACTTGCACGTCAATGCACAGCTTATGAATCAACAAGTCTGACGGTACCGGGACTTGGAATTCAATGCCTTTGCATTTATAGTTAGTTTTTAGCAAGACGATGCAAGGTTGAGAATTTTTTTTTTATTCTTTTTGGTATGGGATGTAGAGTGGAAGCTTTGTGTTTGGTACAAAAAGTAAAATAGATCTGTTTTTTTTTCAATAATATGATCTGAATGGATCCTGGGGATATTCCGGCAATCCCAAATGCAAGTAATAAGCTGCTTGTCCTCAATTGTATTGGCTCTAAAATTCTGAAAGTATACAAAATAAATAAATATGGATAAAATAATCAGATTATTCCTCAATTCCAATTCCAAACGTCCAACTCCAACATGTTTGAACGCGCAATTGAACCGAAAGATCTCGTGAATCACTTGAAGTCATCCAAAACAATACAAAATTACAGTAAATTTTAAAAACGTAAACAAATTATCTGATAAAACGAGGAAAACAAACAAGCGCGGCGAAAACATCGTCAATGAAAAAATGACGAATTTCCGCAACTATTTCAAAAGATTGCAAAAGGAAATTGTGAGAAAAATGTTTAGGGTAATATTTTGAAGGGAAGTGCTGGACGAAACAAAGACTCCTTGATAATGGGCCTTCGAGAAGTTGTGTCAAAGGAGCGGATCGGGAGAGAAAGCCCCTCTTATCGCACTCGACTTGCCGCAGCCACACTTATCTACGTTTTACTTATTGATTGATTGGAAATCTGGTTTGGACAACAACAGATGGGCAATAAAATCCTATTTTATGGGTGACGTGGGATAAGATGGAGGTAAATCAGTGGTTGCTGACGGAGGCTTTACCGAGGACCATCTTGTAGCAGTTTATTTATTGTTTATCCGATAAATAAAGCTGGATGTGCCATTAGGTCAGGATATTGACCTTACAATACTATAGTAAGCCAACCTACACTTAGTACAAGATTCTAACCCGTGGAAAATCTACAGATACTGCCTAGTAAAGACAACTACATAACAATGTGAGACCTACATAAAATAAGTAGGTAATGTAAGGAGTGTGTTAAGTAATAGTAGATTATTTAACAAGGGGATAAAGCAGTGTCTTCTGTCGCGGGTGACGATTTAAATCGCGAGCGTAATGAAGGACTCGAGGTTTACTCCCGAGCGTAGCGAGGGTGTTAAAAACTGAAATCACGAGCGAAGCGAGGGATTTAACACGAGTCCTGAGTATAGCGAGGGATTTAAGTTCACCCAAGACTAAGACAGCTTTATCACCGAGGAAAATACTCTACTTTTCGTACCATTTGCGAACAAATTAACACAATAATAATATGAGATAGCATTTTAGAACATTAACTTATTTATAAAAATAAATTAAAATAAACTTAACGTTTATGTATTTGAAGAAAACAAAAACGCGGCATTTTCCTAGACTAATATTTTTTTGTCGGAAAAGCAAAGGCATCAAGCTCATACGGCCTGCATAATAAATGCGTATTCCTTTTTCAAAAAGATGTATAATGCTTTATATACAAACTCAATGGTGTAAACACAGATGTAGTTCAGTATAAATTGTATTCCAAATTTAAATCACTTTCTCTCCCTAGAGGATGAAAGAAATCCAGTACAATTTTCTCTCGCTGTTTTTAACAGATTAAAAATGACTATTGTTATGTTCGCTTTTTGTGGCATAGAATGTCACTTTTTTGAGCAAGTGGTACAAAAAAACAATTTTTGTGACATAGTATTCGACCTACCTAATAGGATGACGTTTTGAATAAGGGTTCGAGGAAAGATAGAAAAGAGGAACGTCGTAAAATAATATGGATATTAAAAATTGTGCAACCTGAAGAGTATAATGGTTGTTATTTGTATGTACAACTATTATAGTAAGTACTTAAATAATAATAATATCATTCTACGTACGGGTAGTGTCGGTACATTTTTAACCGAGTTCAAAAAAAGGAGGAGGTTCTCAATTCGTCGGAATATTTTTTTTAGGTATGTTCACCGATTACTCAGTCATTTATAAACCGATTGGGAAATTATTTTTTTATCTGAAAGGGTATGCTTCCAGATTGGTCCCATAAAATGTTTATCAAAATCAATTCGGTAGTTTTGGAATTAAATAAGAATAACTGGAAAAAACACGTCATACACGTACACGACATTGCGTAATTTGCTTTCCTGTGGCGTTTCTGTGTAACTTACGATCAATAGAACAGTCTCAATGAACTGCTGTCATCATCATCATCATCATTTGATGATGAAGGCGTATCACATTAAAGTCGATTTTCCAGTTTTTTAAACTTATAAATTACTTATAATAAATAAGCACTTAGAAATGTAAAAGATGAGTGGGGCAATAAAAACGGTAGATTCTCACTAAGACGCCAGACGTACATGAATATTGTATGTTTACCTGAAGACGTGCTTTGCTTGTTAAAAGTTACCGTGTAAAAATCCCTTCTAGCCAAGTTGACGCTGTACACTGTACAGTCGGTAAAGAAAATAGAAAAACTAAGGCAATTAGCCATGTCATGTCGTGACTTATCATTCTGAATGCATTCTGGTAATATCGTTAGTAATTAGGTGTTCCGGGGTCACAATAGTAAGTATATTTCATTACAAGTGCGGAAAGGCTGTCATTGCAAAGAGTTCCGACAAATGTCTACCCGAGCCGAGGCGTAGCCGAAGGCGAGGGTTGACAGTCGGAACAAGTTGCAATGACGGTTCTGCACGTGTACTGAACGACTAGTTTTAATACAGTTGCGAAAAAATTAAGCAATTTAATAAAAAGAAAATTTCTGAAAAATGGCGCCAACCGTAGAATATATGCAGAGATTTTTTTTTCTTCACCCATTCTGGTAGTCAAAGGGAACTATGCCTATACAGCCAAGTCTTCAGTAGAATTTTTTTATTGATATGAAATGAAAATGAAATTTAATGCGATGAAATGAAATGAAACCTAACCTAACTCATTCAATCAAATCATTAAATCTGATATTGAAACAAATTAGTAGCTTCTTTTTAGAAATATACGTATTTGCATGAATCATACAAAGTTCTATGATTTTTTTTAGTAAAAACTTCATGGTTGGTTTTTTTTTTAATAGACATTATTTTGACAGTTGGGAAAGAGAACGCACGAGTGCGGGAAAGGTAAAAAAAAAGCACGAGTATGTAATAGCCCACGTCCCGAACGCTATACGTCCCTGCAATACGCCACTTTTTGAGCAACTGTATTAAAAAGATTTTTTATCCAGATGCATTCCTAAAGATGTTCGTAATTCCAATAAATGATTATCTAATTTTATATTACTCATAAGCGATTGTCAACCTCGCTTGTGTTGTTGGCCAGAAGACTAGAACAAACGTAGGTGATTGGCAAAGTTTTTTTTTTAATAATAGTTTGTGTAAAATATAACTGTTATAATACGAATTTAAACGGTAACGTTTCTAAAACGTTTCAATGGGTATTTGAAAAATACAGTTTCTCTATATTGTAATTACGCAAAATTTGCAAAACTCAGCCTATGAAAATAATTACGACAATGTTTTGGACAGACAACCTTTAATTGAACTTGAGGTAGAGCTTGATAGAAACGTCAATGTGTCAAAAGAGAGTGCCGGAACTGGAGTTAGCTTTAAGTACCAACCTAATCATGTTTTAAATGAGCAATGGTCTCTTGACAGTCATGTCTTTTTGAGATGGCTTATGAAGTTACAAAAGACGCTGAGACGGTTCTATTATGAATCCTTTTAGTGGAACAAAATAAACGTGAAATAAGCAGCGGAGTCCGAAAACAATGGTAATTTGGTTTTGAATTCATTTCACTAGATGTTTCTGTTGAGAATTGCAATTTTACTGGAATTTCTTAGATAAGTTCCGGTTTTATTTTGTGCGTTTCTGAAAATGTAACAATCTGTTTTAAAGTAAATTGTGATATTTTTTTGTAATACTTCCAAAAATGCTTTTAAATTGTGAAGCACTATTTCCGTCACTTTCGTTCATATAAAATCCAGTCCATCCAAAGGTTGCCTGTAAGAGATCGCTCATAGCGATAAGGCCGCCCATTGTACTTCACATAAGAATAATGAACTCTGTGTTTATTTTATAATTTCTGTAAAAGTGGTGTACAATAAAGAGTTTTCTATCTATCTATCTACCACTATAAGTACTCGGAAAAAAAAACATACCCAGCATAGGGTTGAGGTTATGAACGATGATTTTCCAAATAATGATTGTGTAGTATGGTTGCATAGATTAAATTCCCTTCTTCATAGAGTAAAATATAAAAAAGCGTTAGTAAGAAACTTTTTAAAAAGATGTTGGAAAAGTTAATTCAGTCAAAACCAACGGAGCAGCCTTTTCTCTTAACTTTAGCCTCTCAGTAAAATAAGACTTTTACAACAAAAGTATCATCTTAGATAAGGCTCCACGACAAATGCCTAAGTGAGAGCCATGGCCTAAGTTCCAAATGCCTGCGGCTATCAGGCCTAGTCGGCCGTGCAGCGATAACCAAGTTACACTGCCCCTTAAGCTTATGTATTACATAAATAGGTATGTTAACATATTGTCAGATATGTACGTGAGTTAAATCATCTAACGGATATTCTCAATATTAAATCTATCTCTTGTTTTGTCCTACTAATAGTAAGTAAAGTATCAAAGCAATTTTATTCTTTTTTATTCTTTACTGTACACAAAAATAACACATGAACAAGACAGAAACAGATGATATGTACCTACAAAGTATTAAAAGTATATCTCATTCTGTCACGTATTAACATTATGTTCATTGTTCGTACCCACTGATATCAGGTAGATATTTATTATTCACAAGGAAAATTAAAACTAATGCAGTATTTACAACATTCACAATTTTTTTTTTTTTTTTTATATATATAGAAACCGACTATAAAGCATAGGTTTTCTACTTTACAAACTCGAGCGATGTTAAATTTTTTGAATGAGGATTTTTAAGATTGTAATAAAATATTTTGTATGTAAATAAATAAAAACATCTTCCTAACTTGCCATGACTTCATGGTGGAGCCGTACTATTCCATGGGGGACGAGGTCACCAAAGGCAATGGAATTATGGCTCCACCCCATGGACTGATGGAAGTGGGTGGAAAAGCCACAAAACCGTTCTTTCTAAAATTATTACAGTGCATTCATTTGTCATAAGGTCATCATCATCATCATTCATCATCAACCTATATCGGTCCACTGCTGGACGTAGGTCATAAGGTCACAACATACAAAATATAATGGATCACTTACAGCCGAATACTCAAACGCAACTCAAACCCCACTCAATTTAAGTCCCGCTTAAAGTATTGCCATCTCTTACAAATGAGTAATGTCAAACAGAGGCAGAGCAATCTTAAGTGGTGCTCAAACTTGAATGACTTTTGAGTATTGGGCTGTTATTTCCACAAAAGTTATAACGCATGTAGTCGTGTAGTCGCTCATTGGTTTTTCCAATGGGTTTGCCAATAGAAAACAAATGAGCGATTACTCAATTAATGTTAGATCTAGAGTAGTTAAATGACGAACTCAGCGCTGATGATTAGGCATAAAAACTGTCTTCTCATTGACAAATCATTTAGCACTTACAAGTATTTATTACGATGAAGATTTATATTCGTGCTTGCGGACATTTTTGAGGAATCTCTCGCGGTAATTTATCATAAACTCTAATTAATTACACAAACAAACCGAACTTAATTTTTTTTCTTGATAAAAAAAGCTTTGGTTATTAATCGAATTTTTCGGCTTTAAAAATTATAAATGGTGTGAGTTGTGATTCATAATTGTGGACACTTTATGTTTTCTTCTCTTATTCTGTAAATCACGTCGTCGTTTTTATTTTACATTTATCAGACTTGCGGTAATTGCTAATTCTCATAATTTTCTTTGCAACAAGCAAAGGGGTCCAAAAACAACGAGAACGTTAAAAATAATTCATAATGACGTCAAAAGAAGTCTCTACGTCACCTAATTAGAGGGTAGTTTAGCAAATGTTTGAGTCGCAAATGTGATATTATTAGGGTCCCTCGTGCAAAATATAATTTCAAAGGAGAACTTACTAGGCTATTTTTAGGGTTAATGAGTTTTGAATAACAGGCCTTACAATAATTAGGGTTGTTTTTAATGACATTACGCATGCTTGTTTTAGATCAGAGAGCAATTCTCTTTTCTGACATATAATTGTAATCTGGGTGTAAATTTAGTTGGGTTGCCATAAATAAAAAATAGTCACAAATTGGCAGCCACAAAAGTCACTTAGTTTTGTGACAGCCAACGTGAATATCAAACGAATCGCAATTGTTAATATGGTTTTTTTTAGTATTTAGGGGAATTATACCTTAGTGAGTTTCAAATTATGTTGAAGCGGTCTACTTAGAATACCTAAGCAGTATATTCAAAAATAGCTACGTATAGACAGTTTAAAAAAGTAATTGATTTACCTCTTTATTATAATTGTTGGATAACTTTATTCAACTGTTTAAATTATTGCTGTCTCTTACTAACAGGTTATGTCAAATAGTTACAGAGCCTGTTTAAACTATTCAGCTTTTAGAGAGTTTATTACTGAAAAATATTATTTAATAAAAAACTACATATGTATGTAATACTTATGAGTTCAAAGAATAAAATAAGAGATGAAAATAAATTGTTGATACATTATTTTATAAGTTTTTACTTTGATCTCTTTACACACGTAAGAGAGAACGTTTACCAACTAAGTACTTGTTGAAATGTTGTTTTTATGATTGTATAAAATTCAATTTGTAAAAATATTAAAATCTTATGCAACTTATCGATAGACTTATCTAGGTTTGTGAAGAAATTTAAGTAGAATTATAAATTTATGAAGTTCATTCTTATAAATACACATACCTCTTTGATGCGTTTTTAATCTATTTACCTAAATACTAACAGAATTTCAAAAAGAATCGAATTTTCATCCAAAAAAAACTTTAAAAAACTTTTTAACAACTTTAACAGTAGCTTTTTGTGCAATATGTTTATGTTTCAGTTTAAAATAATAACTTTTTAAATAATTTCACTACGATTTTTTAAATTAGAGCATCCGATGTGCGTCCGCCCAGCACTGTGTCACCGCGGCGACTGCTGTTCTTCTTCGGCCATCGGCAGCCGTCGACGTGGCCTGTGAAGCAATTCTTCAGCGACTGAACAACGCATGCGCGAACAAGCCCCACCTCTATGAACTTTTCTCTATTCGCGCGCTTTTTCTTTTCAACTTTTTCTTTAATGAATGAATGAATGAATATCACCATCATATTTTCAGTGGCGTCTTGTACGTGTGATCTAAATTACGAGATATCATTATTCTGACGTAGTAAGCATTTAGAAAAAATTGCCTCTTAAACTCCTAAACTGTCTCCGCTATTTTGTGAAAAGGTATTTTGGTAACAATAAATAATTCTATCCATTGATAGATATATTTCAGACTGTTTAAGGTACTGATTAGATTTCAAAATAAATATATTAAAATCTCAAACTACTTATACTACGTGCCGGTAAGCGAGCCAGTGAATGTCACACAAAACCGAATACTACAGGATATTTGGTTTCAAAGCTTGGCTTGCGCATTTGCATCAGAAAACCTTTCAAGCAAATGATTAGGTGCCTACCATATTGCCTATTATAATATTGCATGCACGCAGTCTTACATTTTGGTATCCTTGTCTCTTTGCCCTGAGTTATTCAATAATGATTACAGAAATAGGGGGTGCTTCGCAGTTATCACCTCTGAGAACCGAGAAGGTAACAACTGAGAATTGTTTCTAGAATGTGTCCCATTTATTTTGTGACCACTGATAAGGTGGGTATATAATATTAATTATTCCTATTAAAAAGAAACATGACGGGCAAACATCGCCCCCTACCCAGAACATATCGATTTTTGTAAGTTTTCCGCCATCTCAGTTTCTCATTATATATACGTATGAAAACATAAGTAAGTTGCTTCAAGCGCAAAAATATGTAGGGAACAAAAAAAATTGGTTGTTCCTGCATAGAGCATTTTATCTCGTTTCTAATCGGTATCAGTTGTCGTCAGTTGCACGCCAGAGGGCGTCGTAAAACACGGTCATTATAAAGTCGCCCGTTACTTCTGCAACAGAGTCTATCTGAAAATAGTAAGGTGACCATGATGAAGTCGATAGTTGGATTTTGCAATAATTATCTTGTTAATAAATTAATTTTTATAGCTGCCTTCAGATTGCAATGTTGTAGGTACTAAGGTTTTGAACAGGGAAAAATAAGACCAATAAATCCATTAGATTTTCTAGATCAATGTAACCACCAATATAAACAGGTTTTCCTAATAGGTAAGTAACAAGCAACGTGACCGCGAAAAAAATCTACTGTTGCATATAATGTGAGTAAATGAGTAACCTCCTTTTTTGTTTCCAATAATAACACCTATCCATCTAGGTATAAGTACCTAATAACAATTTAATGTGGTGTATAGTATTACATCGGGGGGGTTGCATCATGACTACCACCCCCCCGAAAACCAAGAACCACCACAACTGTCCAAAAACAAAAAGGAATACTACTACACTCACCAGCTACAAAAGAACGTGGACAAGTAGGGGGAGGCCTTTGCCCAACAATGGGATGACCTATAACGGCAAATTAAGGAAAAAAAGGAAAAAAAGAATCGATAAATGGAAATTTGGAAAACTAAAATGAAACGAAAAAAAACATTAAAATGAAATTTTTTTCTACTGAAAAAATTATTCAAAATAATAATAATTATAATAATAATAAGTCAACTAAAATTACCTAACTATAATAATTAATTCGATTATTATTAGATTAGTCACAGTTATAGGAGGCTAATAATAATAATAAAAATAGTATTACATAATGTGTGATGTGGTAGGTAGTAAGTTTATTTTCATTTTTTAGGTATTTTGCGGGTGTGAGCCTCGGGTTGGATCAACTTGGCTAAAGGAGCAGAATTAGCCACTGATTATGACGAGGACTGCAATGAAAACTAAGTTATGTGCACATTAGTTAGTTGTCTATTTTTTTTTATACAGTAGGATACCCAACCCGGGTTTACACTATACATTTCAAGAGTCTTTTACAAAGAATTTCGGCAGAGTGTTCCCATAATTATAATAATAGGTCTTTACATCTATTGAAGATACAGCGTCAGGAGGCAACCTATGCCTACACTAACGAGACACTGTAGTGCCTCATGCCTGGGACAATGTTATATACTCCATAATAAAAATAAGTCGGGTTTTCCTTCCTGACGCTATAACTCCAGAACGCACGAACCGATTTCCACGGTTTTGCATTCGTTGGAAAGGTCTCGGGCTCCGTGAGGTTTATAGCAAAGAAAATTCAGGAAAAATTTCATGAAAATGGAATTTTGAAAAGTCACACCCTAACGCGAGCAACGCCGCGGGAGACGGCTAGTACTAGTGCACAAAAGAACAAACAACATAAATGAATTAGGTACTATGCAGTCCGATATATTCTAAACGGCTAGTCACCGTGCAAGCGATAAAATTGTAAATACTTCCAACGTAGCTCAGCCTCGGGTCGTTGGGACCTTTACGCCTATCTGTAAACAGTTTACAACGGCTTCTGTTTTACATTTACACGCTTTTCAACGGCATTTTACCCTTATTGCGGACTCAGATTCTGTTGGAGACGATTTAGCAGAAGTTTATTTGTTTATTATCTATTTGTAACATCAAAAGTGCTGGATCATGTTGAAGGAAGATATGTAAACTGGACCATTGTAATCAAATAACTTCTTTGGTTTGTCTTTATCTGAATAACCATCTCTCCCCCTCCGTCCTTAATAAACATCCAAAGAGTTTTTTATAGTAGATTGTATCATAAGGGAGCAAAATTATATTTTTACGGCGAGGACGATTTTTTGAATGAAGAGCGAAGTGAAGGATTCTAGAGTAGAATCCCGAGCGTAGCGAGGGATTCTTTAGTAGAATCCTGAACGTAGCGAGGGATTCAAAGTACTTCGCCCGAGCCAAAAATATATTTTGCGCCCGAGTTTCATCACCAACTATGAGAAAATAAAAGGCGCCTCATATTTTATTGTAATATTATTATTTAATAAAACATATATAGTAACAACTAAAATGAAAATAAATAGTATCTATAATGAAAACCACTTATTTCTTATGTTTTCTATTCGTTCGATTTCTTTGGCGCTGAACACTAAGATGTTCCAAATTCAAAAAGTGCGCGGCAAAGTAAATTGCGGCGCACTTATTTAAATAAGTGCGCCGGAATGAACTTTGCCGCGCACTTATTGTTTCTTATAGAAAACACCACCTTTGGGTGCACATAAAGGCGAACCAAGTCGCTCTTTTCGAATAGGTGTGATGAAAAATAATTATTTCAATCGTAACTACCAATGCACTAAGATGATTTTTTTTTAGAGTAGCCTACTGCAAAAGCATAATTATGTCGTATGTGTATAATAGGTATACCTACCTACCTTTTCTGGCCCACCGGTGGGCCCAGTGGGAATAACCCGTATAAAGTTTTTGATTGCTAAGTTTTCGTCCATAACATAAACCAGCAACAGCAACATTAGTTACAGCAACAATGTTGAATCTAAATCTCGTATTATATTTTACGTTCTAAATAATACTCGTAATATGTCCGGCTCGGAGGCATCACAGGGTGAATGTGTCTCGCCTTTGTGCTGCGACTACAAAATATTGTCCATAATATTGAATGTTACACTGTTTGCCAGACAGCCACCTTTTGCTGTTTTCACACCACCCACCTACACGACACTTGCGATATCATCTCGATAATGTTATACATTTCTTTAATAATAAGAGCTTTCTTATAATCGCCTCATCAACTTCTGTCAAAAGTTAATCTCCGTTTCAAATAATGCAATCTTGCTTTGTTTAGATAGTGACAGGCAGTCAATTTTATGCAGTGTTTAATTTGAGTAGTTGTATAATTTTTTGCAAGTAATCCCTTGCATAATTATTTTTTTTCAGCCCAAACGCTTTCAAACAGTGTCGGCGGCGACAGAGATATTTCTTCGAGCAACTGACATGTCGGTATCGTGTCGGTGCAGATGCCCTTTGCTTGAAGAATGGTTTTGCTACGTGACTTTTGAAGCTAGACTGGGCTATCACTATTCGATTTAAAATGTAAAGAAAGGCGTGTGTGCAAAACACCTATTTACAATGAAACTTACGATTACAATGCTCCTATTATTTTCTGTACTATTTCATGTGTGACTATGAAAAATTTTTTAATTGAAAAGATGGAACTATATTGGATAGTTAGAAATAGACAAGCTTTATCAATTCAAAAGTTAATTTACTTTTTTTAAATTAATTTTTTAAAACCCTTTGTCATTTACATTTTACAAAGTTTGTAAAACCTTATGTCATTTACATTTTACAAAGTTTGTGGTATATAAAGTAACTTCATCTGTCTGTAGGGATCTTAGGATCTAGAATTCTAGACCACGCTAGATTCCGCTATAAAATTATTCCAAGAGCAGCTTTGTAAGTAAACGTCTCTACGGTTGCTTTGCTGCGGTACAGACAAACCGCAGGTTTTGTTTTGCAACATAAAACAGCACTTATTGTTATGTATAAAAGATACATTTTAGTTTTGGCTTAACTTTCATGGGATGGTTCAGTTTCTTTTTTCAGTATACATGGTGTGATAAGACCTTATTTGGCGGCTACTGTTGAAGGAAAATAATAATTATTTTAGTATAATTATTTTGTAACTGTACCTATATACTTACTACCTAAATCATTAAAACCAAACATGAATAGTGTACTAGTTACACTCATTTTTTTTTTTGTTTTTATTAATCTAGGTAGGTATGTCTTTAGAAAACCTCAAACAGAAACCAATCACTATAAAACAGAACACTATCGCAATTACGTATAGAATTACAAAGAAAATCCTCCAAAACATATAATTATAGCATTTAGAATTTTTACATACATACATACCGACCTAAACCTAGTACGTATAGGCCTTCTAACTAATTTATTATTTTCAAAACGACCAACTAAGGTAGTAATTAGGTAAGTATAATACTTCTATTTTTTTTTGTTTTCAAAGCAAATTATTTTTCCTTTTTATGATCATCGATCGACAAGCATTATCTAAAAAGTGGACAAGTAGATGTTCTAGACACGTTTTCAGAATAGTAATTTTCATACAAAGTGTATCCGTATTTATAGATCACGCAACAACCATTGGGTACTCACTTGGTTTCTCTTTGTAGATAAGTGATGGTCATAACCTTAATCAGAAATCGTTTGCCGGTGCTTCTGCACGCAAATTTAAATTCAACAAAAAAATCAACATAATTTGTTTATTATGTCTTACCAATTGTGAATTTATGTTGATATTGTGATAAATAATAAATATTAAGTAAAGTATTTTGGGTACTGAACCACTGGACGAGAAATGGCTTTAATCAGAGTAAGTATAGTACCTACATTGCTAACACATTATCTTTACTATTACAAGTTTTCGGGAGTGGCCTACAATAAGACCACTCTCGCAAACTTGGGATATTCGGGATTCCAAGTTGGCGAAATTGAAGTTATTACACCTGGTATGTAATAAACTTATCGAGCTCTAAATATTACCTTATTGAGAATTCTAAACAAACTTATTTTTTAAAAACTTCATATTTGTGTTAACCGCATATAAATGTTGTGTTCCTAATAAATTGTCTATTCTTTTAGGCGTCTGCATTCTTCACAACCCTTCTTCCCTGCGCCTTGGCATATTCTCTCGCAACTGATCTGGCTGCGGAACCTGACCTTCAACGGCTTCAACGCATGCTGTCAGCTTTTCCGAATATTGGAGTAACCCCATTGTATCATGACAGAAACCCTCAGCCTATATCAGAAACTCCATATTTTATGGTAAAACCCAGCTGGGCGTATCACAGAGCGACTCCAAGTCCTGATTTTGTTACAAATTACCCGTCCATTAAACTTCCTGGTGCAGCATTGAAAGGAATGGGACCAAAATTTCCTCTGACTGCGCCAAAGGTAAAACTAAATTTTATTGGTACTAGCGGTATGTTGCCTGTGACACCGCCGAACAAACCTGAACTACCCATGATAGCACCCAAACCAGCTGTTGCAAATATTCGGACCAAGCTAGGCGTTACTAAATATCCTGATATATTGAAAGGAGTGATTGATAGAGTGAAGCTGTACAAAAACATACGACACCGTTTATCAAAACAAGATAGCTCTGGGCATGCCGAAGCTAAGGTAAGTCCTGATAAACTTTAGTACCCCTTAAATTATCCCATAGTGTTACACGACCAAAATAAGCTGCGTCTTGAGTCTTCACTTCCTGCACAGCCTGATATATTCATCAACTATCCTCAGAACGTAGTAGCACAGGTTAAACCGTCTTACAATTATTTCTTGCAGGATAAATCTGGATTAAGTTCTGCTGAAATAGACTATTCTACCAACCCTGGCTCAGTCAACGGCGGTAACATACCAGAAAGAGCTGACCATGTACCAAAATCCACCTCAAAACTTTATCCTCAGAAGGGTAGAAAATTAAATTCTGATTTGCCTATGTTGCATACAGTGGCTTACAAACCTGACCAACCTCTAAAGGTATTGAAGCCGACATACTTCGACTATACTCCAACCAGACCTCATTCAGGTGGAGAGAACGTTGCTATGAAGTTACCCCGTGTTCCGTCAGCCTTGACAGAGTTACAACAGGCTCAGTTAATTCTGTTGAACACGGTTGCTAATTTGCCTGGAGGTAACCGCGCTGTTTTAGATGCAGCACGAGTTGATTAGGCTCATTCCAGTTTTCCCCTGCGTGGGCCCCTTGCTTGGGGGATTTCTGGGAACTTTTGTCCAATTATCCCCTTAGTGACCCCTAGGCAGAGGAAAATTTGATAAAAATTCCAAAATTCCCCTTAGGGGTTCATAGTAGTAGAAGTGGTGTTTAGGTACCTATATCTCACGTACATTGCAATTATTTCAAAAAATATAGTTACAGTACTTGTGCATAATTAAGATAAGTATTCGTTATCGCTGTAATATAATGAACGAGCAATAAATAAATTATGCTAAAATTTGTGAAGAAAGTCTGGTGGAAAACTCTAGACTTTTTCTTGACACGTTTTTTTTTTATTATGCTTAATTACTGAAGGTCGTGGGTTCGATCCCCACTGAGGACAAATATTTGTGTGCGGCATTCGTGTTCTGACACGTTACTTAGTAGGTATAGTTATTGTATAAACTACCAAACTATCAAATATGCAGTTTAGATTTTGTAAAATTTAAACATTTTTCAAAAACGCTCTCTTGAAATAATTAAATTTTCACGTTTTCGCTTTACTGAAGCTGTTTTCACGGAAAATTGGTTTTCAAGAGTTCTTGAATCAAACTAGTTTTGTAGATTTTGGTCAGACCAACCAGTCCATTGAAAAATACATTACTATTTTGAGCAATAGAGTTTTATGTGCCAGTAGAATCTAACCACGCCACTTTTAAAAGTAAATAAAGTGTTCCGTTTTTCCAAAACTGGACCGAAAGACTAAAAACTATTGTAAGCGTAGGTACCTACTTCACAGAGTCACTACGGTAAGGAAGCTCTCAAACCAGAAATTTTAGTAAAAATATCAAGAGCATTTTATTGAGATTACATAAAATAGGTATGTAACAAAAGCTGCAATTGCATTAGATAAAAAAAATGTATAAGTATACTATCAGCATTTTAGTTCTCATAGTAAAATTTTTGCTTAGTTCGGGACTAGAAGACGCGTCTAACATGTTCGTGAATATTATTTATTTAATTATTGATTTTTCCAATGTTATTTTTACTAGATACTTGTAAGAATATTGCCTGATCTAATTAATTTTGAAACAGCCTTGTTTCTTGGTAAAAAAATGATATTGGTAGCTGATCATATTACTATCAGTATACTGTTGCTAACCTACGAGGACTTAGCGCAAAGGCCGGTAGCACACTTGCCGATACAGACAAAAGACAGGTCAGTGGCTCGAACAAAAGGCATCGTCGGCACCGACACGATGAGAAAGCGTACTAAATGTATGAGATTAGCTCTCCGCGGATACTGTGTAGATATCGTGTCGGCAGCAGTGTAAAATCAGCCATACATGTCCCTGAGTGCACTCGATCGCCTGCGCTTATTTTCCACTAGATGCTTCAAACACGGCCCGGTGCGTTATGGTTTATTTTAAAACTGTAGTCATAAATTCATTATTTATAGGCCAGTTTCTATCATAAAACGATTAACTTCGATGTTTCTAAAGTAACAAGATTACCCAATTGTTACTTCAGAAACAACAATGGTATTATTTACCCTAAAAAACTTTGGACATCTTGTTTACAACATTACCAATATCATTTAAAACTGAATGAATTAATAGTTACTAGCGGCTAGTTTGAACTCATCAAGTTGAAAACATTGTAGATATCACTCATATTGTAAAAATGGTAACCAAAGTTTTTGATAACCATTACCATTTTACTCGGCGATAAGGCTGCTGATCCGAATTTAGATCGTTCTGTAAAATCAGCAATAATTTCACATACCTCAATGTCTTTCGGGTATAGAAAATAAAAGAAATTAAAGTTAGCATCTAGAAAAAGTAAAAAATACCTAGAGCAATGACCAAACCGAAATATCATTGTTTGAAAAAAGTCTTTGGATTGTATAAATATCTTTATCTCCGTAGAATAAACAATTCAACCCTTTTCGCACAATCTTTTCCACACATTTCCACCTTGCTGACTGCTAAAAGTAAAATATTTTCCGCTGTTTAGAAGGTTATCTCGGGACCCTCTTCCATTTATCAGCGTCACATTGTGGAGTTATGAAGCTGTGACTGCCAAACGGATGGACGCGCCCAAGAGGTAGGAGGTAGGTCGTGGGATCGTAAAAATGCCGTCGAAAAAGGACGTAAAGTGCCCGTAAGTGATCAGTTAGGTTAGGTACGTATATCTAAAAGGTTAGCTTTATGGCTCTGTCAAAGCATGGATGCTCATTTTAACAATGCAAAGGTACTGTATGGCCTAAACTTACGTAAAATTCGTGGCTTGGTTGGGACATTTGAAAAGTAGGGACAAATTTATACGTCATCGCACTGGTTGGGAGTCAATCAGGGTACATGAATTTCACAAAGAAAATTTCAACTAATACAGTTTTTACAATATTCACAATATTTACAAAATACACAAACAGTTGAGCTATCCACAAACCATTGCAAACGATTTATAGATAGCTCCAAATTGTTAATTGGAGTTAATTGTATGATAATTTTAATTTCCCATTTGTATGGGCATCGCATTTGTGGGAATAACTCTGCGCTTGTAGGTAACTAAAAGAAACAAAAAGGAATTGGAATGATCACGTCCTTGTCATTTATAACAATCCAAATAAATTGTAGTAGAAAACCAAATAAACGATACGTTATATTTTTCAAAGTAAATTTTTTTATTCATGTATAAGAACCCTATTATTATAAAGGTAAGATGATTCCTCAAAAAAGTCGTTAAATCTTGTAGCAAATTGCTTATTTTGTATACCTATGTATCACAGGGTAATTTTTCACGGTCTGGCTCAAAACAAGCTGCTAGGCATCCCTCGGGCGGTATAAAATAAATAGACTGACATTAATTTCGACGGTTTTTTTTTCCATCGCTATATTTTAGGTCTTTTAAAAAAGTAGCATGTCCTAATGGGCGTTTGTACACTGGCCAATACCGACGAAATATGAGAGACTCGGACAAAAACATCGCTGTTAGTGCCCTGACGGATACGGTGTGAAAACGTCTGACACTTTACATCTATGATATTAGCTATCCACCGATATCGTGCGCATATCGTCTCGATGGCAGTGGAAACAGTCGTCGATAGTCAAAACCGTTTGCTGTAGGTTCCTTCCACTTTGTCACTTGGTGGTTGTGGATTGTGCTACACAAACTTATTTAAAATTCCATCATCAGGATATCCTTTGTGGGTAAGTAAATAACACCATCTGTATAGGTACCGACCAGTTAAGTCTATTTTTATTCCATCAACCCGGGGGTATGCAAATAGATGTATTCAATTTACATTCGGCCGCGTCCACATCAAACCACGGAATGGAAAAGGAGTGTGGAGTGGCTAAATGCATTGCATCTGGCGAGAACAGAAGGCACAATCCCAATCTATGGAAACGAGATTTTCATAAAAAGTATAGTGGTCACTCGAGTGCAAAGTTTCTAATACTTAGGTAGGTACAAGGAATTAGAAGTCATCTACCAATGAGCTCAACGGCACTGAATCTTTATCCTGAAACATAAGTACTCAATACTTTTAAAATTAAATACTTATATACTTAGGTAGGTATACGTATTTATTTTGGCAGTATTTCAGTACTTTTAAAAATGTTGATGTTAAAAAAATTGTGTTCACTCCACTTATTTCATTTTAAAGCACCATTGTTATATGCCTACTGGAAAACTCTAGAAAATAATAAAATAAATGCATAGTTGCGTAGATACCTAAATGCCATTTCCATTTATTCATTTTGTATGATTTATTCAAATATTGCCGGAAAGTTAATCCACGGTGGTGACAATAGTAGGTATATTATGCAACTAGTGAGTAAAAGACGGATTTAAGGCGAGGGCCATTATGAATCACGAGCAAGTGAAGGATTCTTACTGATTCAAGTGTTAGAACCCTGAACGACGTGAGTGGTTCATGGCCCTCCGTATAAATCCGTTTTATTCAAGAGTTGCATACTATACTTTATACCATGACTACGAGAAAAAGAAATATTTTAGATTAGATATAGGTCAAATATAATAGTGTGTTCTAAATTCAAACAGTAAAAGTGCTTTTTATTCACTGTTTTCAGTGAATAAAATAAGCTTTTTAGAGGGGGAATGGCATAAAAGTACTTATTTGGGCTGTGAATCGAAACAAAAACTACTAGAGTGAAAATGGTTAAAATGCAAATTTTCATATTGCACCATCGATTAGGAGCCTTACGCTAAGTTCGACTGGAATTGTAATCTAAGAAAGAGAATGACTTGGATTGAATTGCAGGGTAAGTAATAAAGAAAGGCTTTTAATATGACCACATACTTAGTAGGGATTTCTAAAAAAAAAACAGGAATCCGCACTGCTACATTGTAGACATGCTACGTCGTGCAGTGGGGATTTCTGGAAAAAAAACATAAATCCCCACTGATAGGGATTTCTTGGTGGGGATTTCTGGAATATATCAGTAAAATGTAGTTTGTAAAATGAACCATGATGGATTTTCAACAGGAATCGCTGGTAATTTCGCACTAGGTCATGCGTGCAGATTGCTTTTGGAGAGGAAACTGCCAATTTGTTTTCTATTTACACTCAATGCGGATTGCTGATCGCTGCTCATACCAAATCTACAGTTTAAATGGCTCTATTACGAGTCAAACTTCAACTAAATTTAGCTTATGGCATCCATGCTTAGTTTACATCTTTTCTTCGTAGCAAGTTTTTCAATCTTGACTTATCAGTAGTATAGCCAGTACTATAGCAGGTAGAGCTCTTTGTGTTTTGAACACTTTCTTAGCTCTTTCGAGGTAGGCAAATAAAGAAACTAATTATATCAAGGAAATGTCCACCGATTTTTGCTTATATATCTTATCTTGTGTTTTTATTTAATTTTGTACATAATATGACTTCACGTCCCGTAGTTTACTTACCTATATTTTTGCAGTCATAATAGCAGTTATGGAATGCACAATATAGGTACACATTGTGTTTTTGTATTTTTTTGATTTGCCTTAAGTACTCTTGCCCGTGGCTATACCTACTCCTTTCATCATTCAAGGCTTTTGCTCATGCAAAGTCAAGTCAAACGCGATATGATATTTCAATATTGGATTTAGTTTTCTACCGCCTGTATCAATATAATATTTTCTTATCTACCTGTTCAGATATTTACTGCAGGCGCTTTGTTAGTTTAAAGGGGTTTTTAAATCTGTTTATTTATAACTTATTTTAATAAAATTACAACAAATAACGCGCGTGATTCAAGACCCGGATTCAAGACTCATGAATGTAACTATCCAAGCACTTTCATTTGGTAAATAACCACACCAACCTCAAGCCTCAGAACAATTTTCTAGGCTCAAAATAATTTCCTAGGCTCATTGCGCTGCATTGCTAAATCATAAAGCAAACATACGTACAAACTATGTATATTATCTTAATCTGCAGTACCCACTCTGTAAGTACAGTGTAATGTACGAAGGTAATCCATCATGGGGGATAATCACAATTGTGAAAATTGTTTGACCACAGAATACCACAGAATAATACCCCTTTTACCTAAAATCAACAATTCGAGAATGTAAGGAAACCAGTAAGTACCTAGATGATAAAGTTAACAGAATTAAAATAACAAGTCGAATAGTTCAAAAAAACTTGAGTTAAGGAAAGGATTTCCAAACTAGCTAACAAAATTACCAGTGTAAGAATTGCTTCACACATTGCTATCTTGACTTATTTAGCGGCTATTAGATCTTTATTACTGTTTTACTTCGAAAATATATGTTTTACGTCCAAAACCGGCATTTATCTCAATCCGAGCATTAATTATAGAGCCTGGCTTACATTCCGAGTGGTGATTTTAAAGTTTCACGGCATACCTGCACCGAGAGTTGCACCATTGCATCCTCGGCAGTTTAATAACATTCTAGAGATACGGGCTCTACTCCCGCGGCAAGACAGCAAGTTCGTTACTTTGATCTCAAACGTTAACGAGTAGCACCCATGACTACCCTCGATAAACTAGGTTAGCACGAACTCTTGGACGAACACGAACTGCTTTTTATGGCACCAATCACCTTACCGATAATTTCTTTTTCAAATCGTTTTTTAAATGTATTCTGAGGTTTCAAACATTTAAAAACCGAATTGAGAATCTCTTCCTTTTTTGAAGTGGGCTAAAAATATATGGTAAAGTATTGATAGGTACATAAAAACTCCCTAAAGTTTTCGGGAGCGACTTGCGCGGATTGCACTTAATGGTTTTTACTAATTCGTCTTTCTAAAAGAGTCTTTACTTGATCTTTTTGCTTCTAAATAGAACAAAACTCAAGGATCAATCAGCTTGCGTGTTTACAACAACACAGATAGATAAGTTTAGATACAAGCCAGCGATCACGTCATCTTGTTTAAGTGAACTATCTGGAGTGGGGTCGGGGTCAGTGTCAAAAGGCAGATATCTGTAGAACAGAACACCCAGATGATTGATAGAGCAACAAAACGGTATTATCTACCCTTCAAGGGTAAGCCAGCGTGCAAATACTGTGGTCCGTGATACTGAGCAAGCTTATACAGGTTGAAAACAAACTATTCCTGGAAATTAACTTTAACTCTTATTTCTCGTTCGATTGCAGTTAAAATGCAACAGATAAATTCAATGAAATTTTTACAAAAAAAATGGATAAACTCCGTTGTGGAACTGTTAGTAGAGCACTGTAGAGTTATTTATGCAGCAGTATCGTGATTCTAGTGCGCCAAAACAGAACTAATGCTGTGTACTAATACATAGTCCATTGAAATGTTACATGAGCTTTGCATTTGTTAGAGGACGCAATTTTATTTTTGGGACATGTGTGGGGGGTCCATAGAAGCTTAACCTCAAGTTTGTGGGGTCGCCACCCTTGTCCCCCGGCCGCCATCTTGGAAAAAGAGGTGAAAACAGTTTTTTCGCGATATCTCGGAAACTATGCGACTTACAAAAAATTCTTGCAGACATTATTTAGTAGCAAATTGTTTTGCCTACAAATATGTTTATATAACTTATTGCCCTAAATTAAAAATTAAAGAAGTGATAAGCAAAAAAGTTAGAACATTTTTGAGTTTGAAAAGAACGAATGTAAACGAATGTAAATAGAATGGTACAACCCGACTCATTTCGGCAAGTCATAATTTTAGTTGCACTGCACTAAAAATTGAGTACTCGTTAATATGGCATTATAATATCAGAAATTGTATAACATTATTTGATTTTATGAAAAAGTAGCCACTTTATTGGGATAAAATTATACTTGCAGGTGAAAAGAAATATTATTATTATTAATATTATGTATTGTGAATGGATCTCGGAGAAAACTTTTTGTAAAAAATTACAAAATGCGCCGTATATTTTGTAAAAACTACGGTGACCGTGTAACTAATATTTCTTTTCACCTGTGAGTATCATTTTATCCCAATAAAGTGGCTACTTTTTCATAAAATCAAATAATGTTATAAAATTTCTGAAATTATAATGCCATTACTATAGAGTACTCAATTTTTAGTAGAAATCTTGGCTAACTGTTTAACAGTTATAGCTACAGTAAATCTTGGCTAACTGTTATAGCTACAAACTGTGCAAAACCTTACTAATTTATTCGTAGTACAAAACAGTTTCTGAGCCTCTCTCTTGCTGAAGTACTTTCAACGCTAATGTATAATTAGGACGTTAAGACAAAGTTTCAAAATGTTTTATGATTGATAATTTCTTCTGAAATATAGTACCTACCTCATAAATACCATAGGTACATGATTTTAATAATAATGAATCGCATCCCTGATTTAAATATATTTTTTTTAAGTTACCTAATTATTACTTCGACAATTCTATTTTTTTTTATACAACTAAATGATGGCCATCCTGATGTTTAGTGGTAACCACTGCCTATAACGATGCATTGCCTTGCGCTTATCACTCTGCGACATAAAGGCGTTAAGTCTCATGTGCCTGTAATTGCACCGGCACCCAGACCCATCAAACTGAAACACAGTAATGCGACCATCGCTGTTTGGTGGCAGAAATGGTGGTAGTACTACCCTGAACGAGCTCTTTCACAAGAAGCTCTACTGCTGCTAAGTGTAAAACTAACTATAAAATAACAAAAACATTTTTTTCACACAATTTATTAAAACCTCAATTCACAAAATAATCTTACAACTAATTACCTAACACTAGCTTTTGTACTATCTTTCTAATAGGACTGCAATTAATAACATCATTGAACGTGTTTTAAGATTTGAAAACCCAAGAACACAAGAACAGAAATTATCTATTCTAAGTACAGTATTTTATTCTTTATGTAAATATATGGGCTGTAAACTGTAAAGTAGGTAGTCGTAGAGTGCATGAATTTATTGTCACTTTTCGTTATTTGGCCAAAACAAAAACAAATCAACAACCTCCTTTATAAGTACTAGTAGCCAATTATCTTCTAAAATTCGTAATTATGCTTACAGATTTATGGTTAATATCGCGTGTTCTACGAAAAGTTCATCGGGCATTTTCACTAAAACACTTTAAAACAATGTTTTAACGAAACTACAAAAGAACTTGTAATCACGAGTTATCACACTAAAATAACACAACACACAAAACATGACTTTTTAAGGAAATATCACTAAAAACAAACACAAGTCACATTTAATAAGACGGATGACCTATCCATTTAACAAACTGAAGTAACTGTAAAGGGAATAACTTGAAGGTGAGACAGTTAAAGACTGCTTTAGTTAACATCAATTTTACGTAGCTAAGTAAAAAATATTCTAAACGATAATAAACAAAAACATAAGTCGTTTCGAAGATTGCTGAATTCATAAACGAAATCAGCGAAAAACAGATCAAGCTTTTTGAAACAAACCGCCGAAGCTTACTTGGTCATCAGAATCCAACTGATGTTGCAGGTCATCCCATTCTCATTATATTGTGGCGGCGGAGCAGGCGCTCCACGGCGTAGAACACGCGCTCTGACCCTCAGTAGAGACAATTTTGTATTCCGTTATGCACTCGGCAGATATCCCTGTAGCTCTTCCCACTACTAGCACCGTGACCACCAGGGCTGCGTGGCCTGTAGTATCCCCAGCCCCAGCGGCGATCACCGGTGATGGCGCCGTAGATCGCATCGAAGAAGGGCGCCGCATCGGCAACACTGCAGAGCAGCACGAGCGCGCAGAGGATCGGCAGGAGACGCATCGCGGAAGGGTGCAGGGCAATTGTGTCAATCAGTTGACGGTCAGTGCGGCCTCGGTCTGCGGAAGCTCACTCCGGTGGCGTTTAATCACGAATGATGCCGGGCGTTCATGCCGTCGACTTATATATCGGCCTCGGATCATCCGACTTGGCGACAACACGGGTGCGCGCGCGTTGGGTTCACGGTCCGCACCCTGGAATCGCATTGAGACACAATAGCTCGGAGTATTCGAAGGGTACCGATCGCAACGCGATTTCGCAAACAGGAAAAGAATAGCACGGCTATGGGAACATAGCTCGCATTTACCATATACCTAATTAGAACGGTGCAGCTGCAAATGGACCGGTCAATAAGAGGTGCGCCGAAGCAGAAATCTCTGCTACTTATTGCGAAAAAAGTTTAGTATCGAGAAACAAAAGCGTAATTTATTCGTTCGTAGGAGTGAAAAATAGTATAATGCACGTAATAAGAGACCTTCTAGTACCTACAGTTGCGCCTATTGACTAGTGTTACATCAGATTAGAAAATTTCCTGGTGTCAGGTCGGTGGTCGCTCGCAGGAGCAATGTTAAGGTAAAGCGAGTCAAGTTCAGTGAGACGGAGCGTTCACCTATTATGGTCGTTTGCGTTTGCCATTCAACGCGTTGTTTCAACTCGAACGTCAAGATGAACCTCAAACACCCGAGATCAGGAATCGCACTTTCTCTCGAGTGATACATAGTGTTTTATACTACACCTACGAGGAAAATAAAAAACTAAAACTGAATCCTCAAAAAACACACAAATTGAAAATGGCGCCAATGGCGTCTGCAATTTTCACATGTTTATTTTTCAAATTGTTTATCCTGCCGCCGCAGGGTCGCACTGCCATCCCAACACCATCCAACACACAGCTAGTGGCTAGTGTCATTTTGCGAACTTGGAGATAAAAACTCACTGTAAAAACTTTTTGGCTTTTGATATTTAGGTTACCGGCGCATAGTCTTACCCAAAATTAAAAAAGAAAAACCACGTAAGAAATGGATTTTCATACACTTTTCTCTCCCGCTCAGATGCGTTTTCTCCCCGCATATTTGTTCGATATGCAATGACGTACTTTCTACCGTAAATTTGATAAAGTATCAAGGTACTTTCCAAGCAGGTGTAGTATAAAAACAATTACGTTCACAAAAAAACAATTACCTGACCTGTAACCATACTTTGCATTAAATAAAATAACTAAAAAAAATACTTACAGTAATTGATCCTTGGTTCTCTCGGGGGAAAACGTGGGTTCTACTTTATGTATAACTTTACCATGTGAAACACCCTTATTAGTAGACACGGTCAGCAAGTTTTTTTAGTAGGTACATAGAGAATTATTTTAGTGAGGCTATTCATTTGACCTTAGCCTTACCTATAGGCAAGGATAAACTAGCTTGATCATAAGCACCTATGGTAATAGCTACCTACATTGAAATTGCAATACACTTTCAATGATACATTCATTAGTCGTACATACCACCGCTCTATTTATAAATGCAATTTATTGAAATATGTTGGTAGGTAGAAGATACCTACTAAAATAGTATTGTGAAAGTAATTTCACGAGAAAAAGGTACGGATAAAAAATGAAGAAATGATAAATGTATGTATCTAATGAACGAATATCTGACTGAATATTTTGAAGTACCACTTTGTAGGCAGGCAGGTACTAAAAAAGTTCTACAATGTCCCGCGCGCCCGCCCTACCAGGGGGTCAGTAACATGGCAGTACAGTAACCCAGTCCAGCGCTGACTTGTTACTGGGTGCATGTAAACAATAGTTTTATGCCGTTTTGGCAGTGACTAGGTCCGAAACCAAGATAACTGGTTCCAGTCACCGGCATCGTGTAAACCTTACATACGTTACAGAAAATAATTAGGTACCTCACCAATAAATTAAAGTTAAACCAGGGTTCATATTTTAATTCACACAAAACATCATGCGTGTCCAATTTGATGTGAATGCCAAAATAATAGAATATTAAGGAAACCTTACCGCGAAACCCAACATGGTAGGTATCTAATGGTCGATAAGCCAAAATGACGGACACCTCGATGTTACTAACTTGTAAATTCTAGAGTACTTACCTATTTTGAGCAACTAGTAATTACCATTATAGATTTTTAGTAGAGTAAATTAATATTAGCAAAAAAAATGTACACGAAAATACCGCTGTCCATTTGATTCATCCACACGGTTTCGCGGTAGCAAGAGTAGGTACCGTTCAAATCACTAATTTAATTTACGGAAAGCTTTGGATAGCCGTCCGCTGGACACACGTTTGAGCTGGTCAAACCTCAAACTGAACTAGGTGGCATATATTCATGTAGATGTGTAAATGGGGCCTAAGCCTAATTTGGGGTAAATCCAGGTTTTATGGCCCACGTGGGATTGAGGAGCAATTTCAAAAACCTTTCATCTAAATACAATAGGGCAGTTCCATCTAGGTATGCCTATTAAGGCGTTTGCAGACACGATAATGTATGTATGTATTAAAGCTCAAATAAAAATATCGGTGTCGGTTTCGACACGGTGTAAAAGCGCCTAGTATGCGTAGGTAGTATACCTAGTCGGTAGTCACAGCCATTTTATGCATGCGCTAAGTACATCCCCATCTCTACACTTTCCTTCAATTCTCGCTAAAGTTTGGAGATTCATAAATCGAGTGTGACTGGTTGTATCTACTAAATGAATGACATTTAGGTCTACGACGATATCTCGTGTAGCTGTCATTTTTGTGAAAAAGCCTATTATGTAATCAGTGTTCGCATGAAATCGAAGCTTTCGCGCTCAGGTGCTAAATTTACAACAACCGAAGTAGTAATAGCCGTTTTGCTAATCAGTAATTACTTGCCCAAATGATACTTAAAATGTACACACATAAAATTTAATAGGCAGATTATAATCCTATTATGGCAACCCTATCGCGGAAAACAAGCAACTGAAAAAGTAGGCACGTGCCAAATAAATAAATAGATAAGCGGCAAAGTTTCTACTGAGATTTAAAGCCAGAATTTTGTGATCATCATTTTTCATCATACGTGTATCAGCCTGTCACAGTTCATTGCTAGACATGGCCTTCTCCATAGTTCCCAAATCCAGATAATTATTCTGGAACTACTGCTTCTACCGACATCCTGCGAAAGAAGGCCGTATACCTACTCGTCTTTGATTCGTGATCACCATTCAAGCCCATCTTTGATCCCCACTGATTGTCAGTTCTCTTAGGCATTTGAGTTGTAATACCAGTAATACCTAGGAAATAATCTGAACACAAAACAGAATGAGTCCAGTTTTGAACTTAACACAGAAACCATCATAGGCGTTACATTTATCTATTTATAGAACAAACTAGTCTAGCCGTTGCCCAATATAAACACAAGATTAGGTACTAAAGCAATGCAAACGTTTCCTTTCTAATTTCTAGCTATAAATGCCTATCAAGGTACTATAGATAGACTGGCTCTACATTTATTTTGTGATATTTTCGAATGTGGGTTTTTAGATTGTAGAATGATTATCGTGAGATTTTAAAAACAAAGCCCTGTAAATTTTTAAGAAACTACGATTTACACATGTCGGCTGCACCTGCTCCGCACTCACCCCAGTATCAGAGTTTTTGTTCTAATGTTATTAAGTATGATACTAAAAGGATAAAGTATTCAGAGGTATGAAATCGAAGTCTAATGGCGCGTTTAGATTATTTATTTATTTAACTCTTTATTGCACAAAATGAACAAAATGTACAAATAGGTGGGCTTAATGCTTATGCCGATTAGGCGGCAGTAGACAGGGAACTGGGCAGGGAAGTAGGCATGTGCCTAATATAAACACGACGCCTTGGTCCCAGCTCGTGCCCATGTTCATGCCTTTGCTCGCTAATAAGAATAAAGGCGATGTTGCTGTGGCAATAATTCCGGAATTAAACAAAATAACAAAAATATAACCTCTATCTTTTTGCCGAAAAGCTAAGAGTTATGTGCTCTCGTGTCGGAGGCCACTTATCTTTGGTCACTCACTGCCAATATAGAAGTCAATTATTTAGGAACATGAAGCATGCTGCGACACTTCAGTATTTTTTACCTGTAAGCTAGGTCACCTTGCTCAAAGACCGAGTTCCAAAAATCATCAGAGAACACATAGGCCACCTCCATTTGATTTCCATAGGTCTTAATCCAGAAGGAAAAAAAAAACCATGTTGGCCGAGTGGGATTACACCTCGAATTTTGATCCGAAGGTCGTGGGTTCGAATCCCGGCCGTGCATCAATGGATTTTTCGTCTCGGAAAATTTATATGCACACTAACACGAGCTTAATGGTGAAGGAAAACATCGTGAGGAAACTCTTGGCTTAGTCAGCTCCGCACGTATTGACCTTGTCTTTCCTGTGGATATGGCTGACTATGCCGAGAGGATGGTGCTGGGCAAGCCTACTCCGTCTAAACACTGTCCCAGGCACTACTGTGTCCCGTTAAGTGTGTAGGCATAGGTTGCCTCCTGACGCTGCATAAATCATCTTCAATAGATGTAAGGGCTATATTTTTTTATCCATAAGTCACCAAATATTTCTGACAAAGACCAACCTTCACAACATTTGGGCCTTCACCATCTACCAACCCTGCGAGTAACAATGTCATCAATCCATCGGGCGGGTCCAAAATTACAAAGACGGTTTATAATTTGAAAACTTGGACGGGCATATTTTTAAAATATTTATTTCAATACTTCTTCAACCAAATACGCAGCAGATAAAATGCCATTATCTCTTGCTTGTAAAAGCTCTTTCGCTCGACCATTTGTCTGTTACCTATTGCAAAGGATTCCAATTTAGGATCAAAGCCGCTTGTAGAATATTGCATAATTCCTTTATAACCTTTTCGCATAATACGAATAACCTCTTGGGCAATTGTTAACTTCTGGCGCAAACACCTCATTCATCTATTCAAAGGAATTTCTTAGATACAAGACATTTTGCCTAAGACTGTGTAATCCGATGGGAACAAAACTATAGATACTACGAGTGTTACGCATACGCCTACGCTTTTGAGTTTTTACTGCATAAACATAATTCCCTTGTATTTTTTTACCAGACGTAATTACTGTAGGAAATTATCCTTAAAACGTTGGTAAAACGTCTGATAATGTCACTACGTTATCAAACAATGTAAGTAGGTACCTAAATAATGACACGAACATAGAGTACCACTAAACTTAGGCGTAGCATCCTGCGTAGTCGTGCGCAGCTGAGCTCTACGAAATTTTCACACCTATTTAAATTCGGGATCCGTAAGAGAAACCGTTTACTCTGTGGGTGTAGGTTGTGTAGTCACTACACAAACGACAGAACCACACAAGGCACTACACTGTAGTGCACTACAGTGTAGTGCCTTGTGTGGTTATGTTGCATTTTGTAATCAGCTCCCGATGAGATTGATTAGGTTGCAACTCGCAACGAATGAATTTGTTTGGCTCCATCCAAACAATGCGTTTGGGTAATAGAACCCAGTGATTGAGTGGTCCGTGACTTGTTTTATCATAGACTTTATAACTGGTGTTCCATAGAATTTACATTGCCACATCTACAAAGGACCGGTAACCACGGTAAAAAGGTAGTAAACAACGGTTCACGTACTATTCAGTTTTAACTATTATGGTTTGATCAATCTTCAGATTGAACAGATGAAAAGCTGCGGTTCAGCTACGTTTCAGCTGACAAGTTTATTAGTGGAATTGGTCCCCAGAAGTTCATACCTCTACTTGCCTTACTAAAGTATTTCCTCTCTAAGATTTTACAACCGGCTCGCGATGCGAACGGCTAGCTTGCAATCAAAATTATTCAGCTCCATTCCATCATGCAGTGGACGGTATGTTTGATAAACTAAGTTAGCACGAACTGGTGGGCCGGATGCAATTTATGTTCGTCCAAGGAACACAAACTGCATCCGGCCCACCTGTGGGCCGGCCGGTGGCTCGATGGGAATAAGCCCTTTTTATGGGACCAATCACCTTAACCATAATTTTTTTTTCAAGTCCTTTTTTAAACGACGGTATTCTGAGGTTTCAAACATTTAAAAATCGAATTGAGAATCTCTTCCTTTTTTGAAGTCGGCTAAAAATATATGGAACTACATATATTGATAGGTACTTAAAAACTCACTGAAGTTTCCAGGAGCGACTTGCGCGACCTGCACGCAATGGTTTTTACTAATTCGTCTTTCTAAAAGAGTCTTTACGTGATCTTTATGCTTCTAAATAGAACAAAACTCAAGGATCAATCAGCTTGCGTGTTTACAACAACACAGATAGATAAGTTTAGATACAAGCCAGCGATCACGTCATCTTGTTTAAGTGACTATCTGGAGTGGGGTCGGGGTCAGTGTCAAAAGCCAGATATCTGTAGAATACCCAGATGATTGATAGAGCAACAAAACTCTATTATCTACCCTTCAAGGGTAAGACAGCGTGTAAATACTGTAGTCCGT
This sequence comes from Eulithis testata, assembly GCA_947507515.1. Lineage (NCBI taxonomy): Eukaryota > Metazoa > Arthropoda > Insecta > Lepidoptera > Geometridae > Eulithis > Eulithis testata. The sequence continues at coordinate 9,659,404 of OX382197.1, forward strand.
GATGAGCAAGCTTATAAATACAGGTTGAAAACAAACTATTCCTGAAAACTAACTTTAACTCTTATTTCTCGATCGATTGCAGTCAAACTGCAATGAAATTTTGACAAAAAAAGGACAATATCCGTTGTGGAACTGTTAGTAGAGCATTGTAGAGTCGTTATGCTAACGCATTTATGCAGCAGTATCAGTGACTCTGGTGCGTCAAAACAGAACTAATGCCGTAAACTAACAGCACATTCCTAAAAAAAAAGAAATGTGTGAAATTCAGACGTGGTAGAAGTGAAACTTTCAAAGAATACTTAACCAATATGCAGTACTAAGTTTCACCTCAAAATAAAAAGTTTATAATGTCGCATTGGATTTGAACTTGGTCCCGTTGTCGGTCTGACCGCAGTCCAACGTGTCACTGTTTGGCCAACAGTAGCTCTACTGCGATGGTTGAAATGACGGCTGTCTCTTTTTGTTTGCGCTCTTTTGTTTTCGCAGAATGTAAGTGTAATAGTAACTAGTAGCACATCTGTAATCTGTTACCGTTTTCCTTTCATCAAATTCCTAATCACAACGACGCTAAAGAAGTTTTTACTTCAAAAGGTTGATAAGTATCAGTCAACTTAACCACTGATCATAATTATAATACACTTAACGTGATAGTCAGTACTTGAAGCTTATTTTTTTCCCATCCGCAGCAAGCTTCATTTGAATCTTCAGATGACTTGAAGTCATCTAAGATGAGAATACGGCTGATTTAGTTGTTCTAACGACATAATATATTTTACTCGTAATAAAACTTAATAAAAAATAGAGACACGTATGTGGTTATTTTTTAAAGTTTGCTTCTTCTTATTCTGCACACGTTTCTAAAATTCTAAACACCCATTGTTGGTTACAGTGAACTTTGGGCAACAGATCTCTCAATACGCAGACTTCCTGCATGGAGTATAGAAGTAGTATCTATTTTGTCGCATTGAGTGCAAAAATACTGAAAAAAATATATATTTGATAGCAATTTGAAGATCCGCGGTCAAGTCATTGACTGTGTTCACACTGCCAAACGATATGACGACACACGATATCGTGCGGGAAAGCGTGTCATACATATCTATTAAATATCGGTGTCGTGTGTAGTGTCGTTATCGCCGGTGTGCAGCTTGGTAGCTGCACACCGGCGTTGTTTTGATTGTTTGTAAATACCTACTACTGACTGGTGTCAGTAGTAGGTATTTACAAACAATCAATTATTATATTAGTTCATTTATATTATTCAGAATCTAAGATCCACGGGCGTTGCTCATTTAAACTAGTGTGAGTCAGAACTCAGAAGATCATAAAACCCCTGTCTCGCTTGTCTCCTATGTACTTTACTACATTAGCAGATACCTACTTATTACTTACCTAAGTACCTTTATAACATATCAAGGTTCTAGGTATTACCACAGAGTATATTACAGTACCTACTTCAAGCTACGCATCTCGCGAAGTAACTCGTTTATGCAAGTAAGTATGCACCTACTATATTTTTTAATTCAAGTCGTCTCTAATAATAATGGCTGGATTTTGCATTTTCAAGGACAATATATTCAAATCTGGTTGAATGCTAGGCGATTCTAGTTACGTGATCAAAATGTAATATTCATTTATGGAGGTTCAAAATTATAAATTATTATAACTCTACCTCAATTTTGTTTTAGTTTAAAACGTGTAATTTTGAACAGTACCTACCTACATTTTGTTTGATATAGGGTTCTTCTGATTACCAGTGCATACTGTTTAATATAAATGAGTTGTTTTGATTTGGTTTTTATCTGTAAGGTCAAGTTGCGATTAATTACTTTTATTTTTAACTTCGCTATAAACACTTTTTTTTAACACGTTCAGCGATGCAAGCTTCCTTTATTCTAAAATCCTGTAAAATCCAAAGATGACTCAACCATGAGTATGTAGGTTAGGTACCTACACACACATCCCAGAATAAAAAGTATATGTAGCCTTATGTCACCTCGTAGGTACGCATTTCTTTTATAGATAGAAGGTAGGTCATTCATAACATAACACAAAACTATACAGTTTTCAATTACACAAATCAGACCAACTGTTACGTAGGATAAAATTATTTCCTGTTCAACAGATAATAAAATCAATTCAGCTAACTAATAACATTAATCTTGGCTAACTGTTATAGCTACAAACTGTACAAGATCTTACTTATTTCTTCGTAGTACAAAACAGTTTGTGAGCTTCTCTCTTGCTGAAGTACTTTCAACGCTAATGTACCTACCTATATGACGATAAGACAAAGTGTCAAAATGTTTTATGATTGATAACTTCTTCTGGAATATAGTACTCCGTAAATACCACACATGATTTCAAACATGAGTACCGAAATAAGTATTGAATAATTTTAATTTTTAAATAATTATTACTTAGACAATTATATTTTTTTTTACAACTAAATGATGGAACAAGCTGATGGCCTTCCTGATGTTTAGTGGTAACCACTGCCTATAACGATGCATTGCCTAAGCCCATCCACTGAGGACTTGCTCTGTTATGCATTGCCTTGCGCCTATCACTCTGAGACATAAAGACGTTAAGTCTCATGTGCCTGTAATTGCACCGGCACCCATACTCATTAAACTGAAACACAGTAATGCGAGCATTGTTGTTTGGTGGCAGAAATGGTGGTAGTACTCCCTGAACGAGCTCTTTCACAAGAAGCTCTACTGCTGCTAAGTGTAAAACTAACTATAAAATAACAAAAACATTTTTTCACACAATTTATTTAAATTTCAATTCACAAAACAATCTTACAACTAATTACCTAACACTAGCTTTTGTACTATCTTTCTAATAGGACTGCAATTAATAACATCATTGAACGTGTTTTAAGATTTGAAAAACCTGAAGAACAAAGAAGATAACAACAAAGGAGGTATTACTAAACTGGTCCATTTACACTGGGCCAGCGTGATGTGTTTTTAATTGCATAAAAAAATCTAGCTACTTAGAGAGAAACCAGTTTTTATAACAGTCAAAAAGTTATGTGTCGAATCCCAAATCAAGCTGTTGTAAAAAATATTAGTAATTTTCTTTGTACCTACTTACAAAAACTAAAAGTTACAAAAGAACAGAAATTATCTATTCTAAGTACACAGTATTTTATTCTTTATGTAAATATATGGGCTGTAAACTGTAAAGTAGGTAGTCGTAGAGTGCATGAATTTATTGTCACTTTTCGTTATTTGGCCAAAACAAAAACAAATCAACAACCTCCTTTATAAGTACTAGTAGCCAATTATCTTCTAAAATTCGTAATTATGCTTACAGATTTATGGTTAATATCGCGTGTTCTACGAACAGTTCATCGGGCATTTTCACTAAAACACTTTAAAACAATGTTTTTAACGAAACTACAAAAGAACTTGTTATCACAAGTTATCACACTAAAATAACACAACACACAAAACATGACTTTTTAAGGAAATATCACTAAAAACAAACACAAGTCACATTTAATAAGACGGATGACCTATCCATTTAACAAACTGAAGTAACTGTAAAGGGAATAACTTGAAGGTGAGACAGTTAAAGACTGCTTTAGCTAACATCAATTTTACGTAGCTAAGTAAAAAATATTCTAAACGATAATAAACAAAAACATAAGTCGTTTCGAAGATTGCTGAATTCATAAACGAAATCAGCGAAAAACAGATCAAGCTTTTTGAAACAAACCGCCGAAGCTTACTTGGTCATCAGAATCCAGCTGATGTGATTGCAGGTCATCCCATTCTCATTATATTGCGGCGGCGGAGCAGGCGCTCCACGGCGTAGAACACGCGCTCTGACCCTCAGTAGGGACAATTTTGTATTCCGTTATGCACTCGGCAGATATCCTTGTAGCTCTTCCCACTTCTGACACTACTACCACCGTGACCACCAGGGCTGCTGTGACCACTATGGACGCCGTAGCTGCGTGGCCTGTAGTATCCCCAGCCGCGGTCACCGGTGATGGCGCCGTAGATCGCATCGAAGAAGGGCGCCGCATCGGCAACACTGCAGAGCAGCACGAGCGCGCAAAAAATTGGCAGGAGACGCATCGCGGAAGGGTGCAGGGCAATTGTGTCAATCAGTTGACGGTCAGTGCGGCCTCGGTCTGCGGAAGCTCACTCCGGTGGCGTTTAATCACGAATGGTGCCGGGCGTTCACGCCGTCGACTTATATATCGGCCTCGGATCATCCGACTCGGCGACAACACGGGTGCGCGCGCGTTGGGTTCACGGTCCGCACCCTGGAATCGCATTGAGACACATTAGCTCGGAGTATTCGAAGGGTACCGAAGCGTTTCGCAACGCGATTTCGCAAACAGGAAAAGAATAGGCACGGCTATGGGAACATAACTCGCATTTACCATATACCTAATTAGAACGGTGCAGCTGCAAATGGACCGGTCAATAAGAGGTGCGCCGACGCAGAAATGTCTGCTACTTATTGCGAAAAAAGTTTAGTATCGAGAAACAAAAGCGTAATTTTATTAGTTCGTAGGAGTTAAAAATACTATAATGCATGTCGTAATAAGAGATCTTAGTATCTTAGTACCTACAGTTGCGCCTACTGAGTAGTGTTACATCAGATTAGATAATTTCCTGGTGTCAGGTCGGTGGTCGCTTGCAGGAGCAATGTTAAGGTAAAGCGAGTCAAGTTCAGTGAGACGGAGCGTTCACCTCTGGTCGTTTGCGTTTGCCATTCAACGCGTTGCTTCAACTCGAACGTCAAGATGAACCTCAATTGACATCAATCGCATAAGGAAGGACTTTCGATAAGAGGCTGGTGGACATGATTGAGGGCAATATACTTAGAGCTCAAGCTTCAATTCATGCGTAAGTACCTATAAAACCTATATTTAAATAGTACCTACTTATTTTTTACGTATCTGCTAATCCAGTTTTTTTTATTTTGCGCCAGACTCCTAAAAATTAATCGTTAAAATTAATAGGTATTAAGTGCCTGTGTTTTTACAATTTACAGATTTCAATCAATTCTACAAAAATTGATTAAATGTTTTACAAATCGTAGCAAAAAACCATTATGTTCACAAAAAACAATTACTTGACCTGTAATTATACTTTTGCATTAAATAAAATAATTTAAAAAAAAATACCTACAATAGGTAATCGATCCTTGGTTCTCTCGGGGGAAAACCTGGGTTCTACTTTTATTAGGTATTTACGATTTATTTATAGCTTTACCATGTGAAACACCCTTATTAGTAGACACGGTCAGCAAGTTTTTTCAGTACTTATAGAATTATTTTAGTGAGGCTTTTCATTTGACCTTAGCCTTACCTATAGGCAAGGATAAACTAGCTTGATCATAAGCACCTATGGTAATACCAACATGGTAGTTACCTATCTAATGGTCGATAAGCCAAAATGACGGACACCTCGATGTTACTAATCTGTAAATTCTAGAGACACCTCGATGTTACTAATCTGTAAATTCTGATTTTACCTATTTTGAGCAACTAGTAATTACCATTATAGATTTTTAGTAGCGTAAATTAATATTAGCAAAAAAAATGTACACGAAAATACCGCTGTCCATTTGATTCATCCACACGGTTTCGCGGTAGCAAGAGTAGGTACCGTTCAAATCACTAATTTAATTTACGGAAAGCTTTGGATAGGCGTCCGCTGGACATAGGTACGTTTGAGCTGGTCAAACCTCAAACTGAACTAGGTGGCATATATTTATGTAGATGTGTAAATGGGGCCTAAGCCTAATTTGGGGTAAATCCGGTTTTATGGCCCACGTGGGATTGAGGAGCAATTTCAAAAACCTTTCATCTAAATACAATAGGGCAGTTCCATCTAGGTATGCCTAATAGGCGTTTGCAGACACGATAATCTATGTATGTATTAAAGGTTAAATAAAAATATCGGTGTCGGTTTCGACACGGTGTAAAAGCGCCTAGTATGCGTAGGTACCTAGTCGGTAGTCACAGCCATTTTATGCATGCGCTAAGTACATCCCCATCTCTACACTTTCCTTCAATTCTCGCTAAAGTTTGGAGATTCATAAATCGAGTGTGACTGGTTGTATCTACTAAATGAATGACATCTGTGTGAAAAAGCCTTATGTAATCAGTGTTCGCATGAAATCGAATCTTTCGCGCTCAGGTGCTTAATTTACAACAACCGAAGTAGTAATAGCCGTTTGCTAATCAGTAATTACTTGCCTAAATGATACTTAAAAGGTACACACATAAAATTTAATAGGCGGATTATAATCCTATTAAGGCAACCCTATCGCGGAAAACAAGCAACTGAAAAAGTAGGCACGTGCTAAATAAATAAATAGATATCGTTCTATAAGCTTCAACTTCTACCGAGATTTGAAGCCAGAATTTTGTGATCATCATTTTTCATCATACGTGTATCAGCCTGTCACAGTTCATTGCTAGAGATGGCCTTCTCCATAGTTCCCATATCCAGATAATTATTCTGGAACTACTGCTTCTACCGACATCCTGCGCAGGAAGGCCGTATACCTACTCGTCTTTGATTCGTGATCACCATTCAAGCCCACCTTTGATCCCCACTGATTGCCAGTTCTCTTAGGCATTTGAGTTGTTATACCTAGGAAATAATCTGAACACAAAACAGAACGAGTCCAGTTTTGAACTTAACACAGATACCATCATAGGCGTTACATTTATCTATTTATAGAACAAACTAGTCTAGCCGTTGCCCAATATAAACACAAGATTAGGTACTAAAGCACTGCAAACGTTTCCTTTCTAATTTCTAGCTATAAATGCCTATCAAGGTACTATAGATAGACTGGCTCTACATTTATTTTGTGATATTTTCGAATGTGGGTTTTCAGATTGTAGAATGATTATCGTGAGATTTTATAAACAAAGCCCTGTAAATTTTTATGAAACTACGATTTACACATGTCGGCTGCACCTGCTCCGCACTCACCCCAGTATCAGAGTTTTTGTTCTAATGTTATTAAGTATGATACTAAAAGGATAAAGTATTCAGAGGTATGAAATCGAAGTCTAATGACGCGTTTAGATTATTTATTTATTTAACTCTTTATTGCACATAATTTATAAGTTTAAAAAACTGGAAAAACCGACTTCAAATTTGATGGCAGTTCATTGAGACTGTTCTATTGATCGTAAACACCACAGAAAAGCAAAACACGCAATGTCGTGTACGTGGATGACGTGTTTTTCCAGTCACTCTTATTTATCTGCCAAACCACTGAAAATAAATATAACCTTAAATTAAGAACCTCCTCCGTTTTGGTAGTCGGTTAACTTATAACAAGAATCCATCTCATGATCATTTCACTAAACCCAAACCTGGCTTGATTAATGCCGGTTGGTGAACTACGGACTGCCGGTGCCTACCTTCCGGTTTTACCATCAGATGATGATGATGATGCATTGGGAATTGTCGCTTTGCGAATGCTTTTGCATATACTATAAAAGTCAAAACAAATGCAAAGACTCGGGGCTCTGTGCCTTGATCACGAATAAATGTGACAATCGCCAACCTATCGTAACGCAAGCGTATCCGAGATACACTGCGCGGTGACACTACAACGGTTGGCAGTTGAGTTGGCAGTGACGCGCAATGTAACTCGAATACGCTAGTGCGGCAACTGTCAGATTTGTTCGTGATAGAGGTACCTACTTCCTGTTCTATTGATCGTAAACGTCACAGAAAAGTCACAGGAAAGCCAAATATGCAATGTCGTGTACGTGTATGACGTGTTTTTTCCAGTTATTCTTATTTAACTTCTTAATTACTGAGCCGATTATGGTAAAAATTTTATGGGACCAATCTGGAAGCATACCCTTTCAGATAAAAAAAGATTTTTTCAAATCGGTTCATAAACGACGGTGTTCTGAGGTAACAAACATAAAAAAAAATTAAAAAAAATACAACCGAATTGAGAACCTAGGCGGCAGTAGGCGGCAGTAGACAGGGAACAGGGGCAGGGAAGTAGGCATGTGCCTAATATAAACACGACGCCTTGGTTCCAGCTCGTGCCCATGTTCATGCCTTTGCTCGCTAATAAGAATAAAGGCGATGTTGCTGTGGAAATAATTCCGGAATTAATCGCAGCAATAATCGGCAGCGGCATGAGCTGAGTGTGAACGCTACATAATACACAGAACCCGTGTCAGTCCCGTTCCGTGGCACGTGATGCGAAGGTCATGGACCAATCATCCTGCGAAGGTCCTGGAGACAAAGCGATACCAACAAAATAACAAAAATATAACCTCTATTTTTTTGCCGAAAAGCTAAGAGTTATGTGCTCTCGTGTCGGAGACCACTCATCTTTGGTCACTCACTGCCAATATAGAAGTCAATTATTTAGTAACGTGAAGCATGCTGCGACACTTCAGTATCTTTTACCTGTAAGCTAGGTCACCTTGGTCAAAGACCGAGTTCCAAAAATCATCAGAGGGCACCTCCATTTGATTTCCATAAGTCTTAGTCCATAAGTCACCAAATATTTCACACTATTTGGGCCTTCCCCATCTACCAACCCTGCGATCAACAATGTCGTCAATCCATCGGGCGGGTCCAAAATTACAAAACAGAAGGTTTATAATTTGAAAACTTGGACGGGCATATTTTTAAACTATTTATTTCAATACTTCTTCAACCAAATAGGCAGCAGATAAAATGCCATTATCTCTCGCTTGTAAAAGCCCTTTCGTTCGACCATTTGTCTGTTACCTATTGCAAAGGATTCCAATTTAGGATCAAAGCCGCTTGTAGAATATTGCATAATTCCTTTATAACCTTTTTGCATAATACGAATAACCTCTTGGGCAATTGTTGACTTCTGGCGCAAACACCTCATTCATCTATTCAAAGGGATTTCTTAGATACAAGACATTTTGCCTAAGACTTTGTAATCCGATGGAGGACCAAACTACAGATACTACGAGTATTACACAAACGCGCACTACTTTTGAGTTTTTACTGCATAAACATAATTCCCTTGTATTTTTTACCAGACGTAATTACTGTAGGAAATTGTCCTTAAAACGTCTGCTAATTTCATTACGTTATCAAACAATGTAAGAATGTACATAAATAATGACACGAACAATGAACATAGAGTACCACTAAACTTAGGCGTAGCATCTTGCGTAGTCGTGCGTAGCTGAGCGCTACGAAATTTTCACACCTATTTAAATTCGGGATCTGTAAGAAACTGTTTACTCTGTAGGTGTAGGTTGTGTAGTTCTGTTGTGAATGGCTGACGGCATAGAACTGAAATTGCATTTGTAACCAGCTCTCGATTGATTAGGTTGCAACTCACAACGAATGAATTTGTTTGGCTCCATCCCAGTATGCGTTTGGGCAATAGAATCCAGTGATTGAGCGGTCCGTGACTTGTTTTATCATAGGCTTTATATAGCTGGTGTTCCATAGAATTTACATTGCCACATCTGCAAAGGACCTGCTTGTGTGGGCCACTGTTCTTTTACATAGAGGAGGTCAACTTTACGAAAACCCTTTTAATTTTTTTCTCTTCCTTACAGGCAACAGAAAAAGACTCAAGTTTTCTACGAACACACAGTTACACAACAGAATATGGGTTTCAGACAGTAGGTACTTGTTTACAGACCGCATCTGGTGTTGCAGCTCCCGTCTTTCAACCCCTTGTATTAGTGGTAATTATAGTAGGTTTAAATGTCCAAGGGTTCAATTCTACTAGTTTACAACGGTTGATGTTCTATATTCAGTTTCAACTAGGTATTATGGTTTAACCAATCTTTAGCCAGTATAATAATTATGATCTGTGCTTTAGCTTAACGTCACTGTGCAAAGTAAAACAGATGAAAAGCTACGGTTCAGGGTGCGTTTCCGCTGGCAAGTGCGTTAGTGGAATTCGTCCGAAGAAGTTCATACCTCTACTAGCCTTGCTAGAGTATTTCCTCTCTGAGATTTTACAACCAGCTTGCTATGCGAACGGCTAGCTCGCAATCAAAATTATTCAGCTCCATTCCATCATACAGTGGCCGGTATGTTTGACGGTCGCTAACAAACTTATGCGACCGCTACTGACTCGGTGATTAGCGTATCGAGTAATTTGTGCACGAGGACTTTCGAAAATTTAACTAATTCGTTGCTGATACTAATCATCATTATAATCATTACTGAACACAGGTCTCCTTTCATCCGTAACACAACTGCTTGGTTCTATTAGTAGTGTCATAGGAAAGTACCGTATAATTGTTTTCCGTAACACTCGGTAGTGTCATGGGGAAATCAGCTTCTGTGACACTACTAGGGTTAGTGGTGCTATAAAAAATAAAACCTATTTCATCGACTTCCTGAAGTCAAGCCTCTTCTCCACACACAGTTTTATGGGCGACTTACACATTTACAAGTAACGACTACTCGACTGCGGATCGTTATTACCGCGCAGTGTAACTCTACCGCGACTTCTACTGTGTAAATGCTGCATTAATCGGTCTTCATTTGATGCAGTTTTAGTTACATTTTATTCCTCTCCTGTTTATAAAGTAACGTGTGTTACGTACGTTATGAATACGTAATAGGTACTTACGTATGAGTTTTATGATATCACATAAAAATAGACCATTAGGTATGCCGATCACACAGATATTATAAAATAAGTAGATATTTTACTGCGATATTGATGCTGTGATTCAATTAATACGCATAGCAATTTGTGCTTGGACGAATTAACCATTTGTGTTAGGTCTCGTGCCACGTACAATTTGGTCACGAATTTGAATCGTAGGTCGTGGAAGCTAGACGTGGCATCAATTTCGTAGTAATTTTCAATGTAAGCATGTTATACCAAACTCCAGCCGTAAACTATCGACACCACTAGAAATAATTATGATTTGTATTCAAACCCTAAAAATCAAAACCCTCCTTTTTGAAATTCCCTTAGTCGGGCAAAAACTGTCATAGCACATCGAAATCAGAGTTTAACTGCTGGCATGTGAATAATACTCTAGTGCATTTTCCTCGATCAAGACTAGAATACCAATTTATGAAACACGTTTGAAGAAAGTTCAACAACCTACAGTTTAAATGTCTCCACCGAGTAAGGTAAGTTGTTTCATAATTTTATTGTATTTGTCTCGACTCTTCCACCTCTACTTTTGTGTTACACTTGGGGAAGAAAGTTCCAACTTAGATAAGCCTGGCAGGTAAAAAAAGAAGGATCTAAGCATACCATGTTTGTTCTGTGTCTGGGTGTTTCTATGTATTATAGGTATGTATTTACAAAAAAAAAATTATGTATGTATTCTATCAGCCATCTAGTTTCCATCGTACAAGCTTTGCTTAGTTTGGGACTAGAAGGCGTTGTGTTTAGTGTGCGTGAATATTTATTTATTATTTATAGATCTATATAATATTCCGAGATATAACAAGGGACATGTAAGGTTGGTCGGTTCTAGAAATTTTTGAAAGTTTACTTATAGTGTACCTTGGCCTTTATCGGGGCTTTACGAACTCAAGACTTCCGCGTTGGGAATCCTACAAAGATTGTTATTCTTCATCAAATACAGGTACATAACCTAACCAGTTTTGCACAAAGAACACACACCATAAACTACTTCAAGATGACGATAAGACTACTAATATGCTAAATGAGATGACTGCAATAAAAAAGAAACAAGATCTTTGTTGACTCAGAGTCGATTTGTATAACAAGTGCATGACTAGATCATGAATACTTAAATCTATAAATCACACTAAGAGTGTGAGCAAGCAGGCTTCAGTGCAGCCGGTGAGATCAAAGAGGTGTTGATTTGATGACGTACCTACTATGAAGTAACACAGAAAAATTATATAGGAAAATGAAACGAAAATAAGACGCTTCGCTGGTAGAAAATATTGAAACCTCGCTTGAAGTCTTTAGAAAATAAGTCCAGTAACTTTAGAAGTCAAGAATTCTGAAAATACTAACAAGTGCTCTTATATTCTGTAAATAGGTACCTAAGCTCCGACCATTTCGATAGTAATACCTAGGTACTGCGAAATGGTCGGTAAATTCAAGAAGGAAGCGCGCATTATGACGAGATATAACGATAGTGCTTTTGCCGCTCTCTATAGAGTGATAAACGCGGCTTTTACCTTCATGGTTCTTACGTAAACTTTTTATAGCATAGTGTTCACTAACTTAGGCTAAGTACCTACCTCGGTTTATAGTAAACTGAATGCACATATATTTAGTGTTTTGTTCAGCCTTACCATCTAACGGGTGGCAATGGGCATCAAAAAGCAGAAACGATTCTTTATTATCAGATGGGCCATTTGCTTGTTCCGTCACTAACTAATACAAAAATATAGTTTTTTTTTAAGCGTTCGTGTCTTAGTTTGCGCGTAGGTAAATAGTCAATCTGCACCGATTATCTAAGTTAAGCGACGTTCTGCGCGGTCACTATTCGGAGGGCACGTTAAACTGTCGGTTTTGGCTCTAGCAGTCGTCACCAGAGTTAGCCACTAACTCATACGAGCTTGCTTGCTAGCTTATTGTTTTTTTGTAGTCTATCTATACTGGCTAAAATTAGACCACCCGCAATAAAATAATAGATGAGAAGATTTTCAACATACGATAACTTATCGGGCTGTCTCTTAATACCAAAATATTTTACATTTATAAACAAGATAAGAGTGAGAATACGAGTATCTTAGTTTGGAATAATAGTGCAACAAGATAAAATGAGTAATTAAACTAAACAACATGTTTTGTATTTATTTGTGTCAATAGTTTTTCCTTATAAATATTTACAGTATCCCGCAATCAGTTCCACAAACTAGTTTAGTTTTAAATATGACTAATAATTGTTTGTACCGAGAACTAGGATCAAGGGCGCTGTATTGTTCCGTCATCAGTTCCATAAAGTAAAATTATAATTACCTACCTACCTAAATGACTTTATTTTATGGTAGGTACCAGTAGGTAAAAACCTAAGTACCTAAATATGACCAAAAACATATATCTAGAGAATACGAGTACTCTACACTCTAGAGTTACTAAGGTAGATGTTACCTACTTTTACCTCCAGTCGCGAAAATAATGCAAAAACAATTTGGTTGAAAATCTTCTTCCTTTTTAGGTAGATTATTTATTCTATGGGTACCTAGTTATTTATTGGCATGAAATGATGAAGCCGTCTCCACATGCGGACTAATTCCCACACCTACCCCTCAACTCCAGACCGGTGCGGTGGGTGGTCCATCAAAGTGACTCAGTCCGGCGGCATTGAGATGCATTAATATAATTCGTCACTTGAACACAAAGGTCAGTACCAGGATTAGGATAATATTCGGGATAATAGCTTTAAGGCCGTTCCGTGAATGACTGATGGAAAAATACGTTTGGCAATGGCTGTTATGCGATTTGTCGAGTGGTTGGACGAGGTCTATATACCTAGGAAGCGTTTGTGGTAGTTTGCCTAGACGTGCAGCCTACGTGTATAGATCAGGCGATGTTCAAACGTTGTCAGGTATATGTAGTATTTCAGACTTTTCAGACAGCCATTTTCTCACTACATTTTATCAGTTCTAAAGCTGTGTAGCTAAACGTAACGGGGATTTGTGAACTTTTTAGTTCACAAAACCCCGTTGACGCCGATGCGTACTCGCAACGGGGATTTGCGGAATAAGCCCTAAATTTATAGTGCCGAAGTATAAAACATTATCTTTTTAGCATATTCAAGGACGCGATAAGTGCGTAATTCCCTGTTATATTTTTTTTACTCAATGTTACATAGATACGTATTTTTGCAACACGGAAACGTTACTGTCCAGTGTCTACAAATTGCGACACTTATCTCCCTGAGTGCGCGTGCGCACTGGCATTGAACTTGGGAAAGGTCAGTATATTGCGCGAGGGACCCTACTAATCGGGTTCCGCGTATTGTAAATGACTATTGGATATCTAATTGTTATGTGACATACGAATAAAAAATGAAGACCAAACACGCAAATTACTTCCAAAATTGCGGCTACGCGCGTAGCAAAATCGTAGTCGGCTACGCGCGTAGCCCCGCTACGTAATGAAGATTTCGGTAGGGCGAAGGACCGAGCTTCGATTCCGTTTTGTTCATTTGCATTGAGATAGTGATTTAGATGGTACCTAGTATCCTTATTTCGTTTTCTTTAAAACCCTCAGAACCAATTAAAGACAAATACCTATTAAGCCAAGAGACAAAAGACACAAAACAACAAAAAATTTGAAATGCAGGAGAAAACTCCACACAATAAATAGTAAAAGTTTAAAAATGAATATATACAAGTAGATAGTGATATACATAGATAGAGCCTGCTGTACAGCAAAACACATTTTTCATCCTGCCTGTATTAGCATACTAGTCGAAGAGCTGGCGTCGAGTAATGAACATCATTTAATTTTATATCTGCCAACGATCCCCTACTGCCCGACACTGTTAATAATGCCAATCGTTCTCCTTTTATTGAGTTTTTCATTCATTTTTAGTTATTTTATCTCTGACACACGCACGTGGTAAGTTTTGGTAGGTTTTTTCATTTTGGTATCAGATTATAATTATGCTAGCTGTCCCGCTCGCGACTTTGTGCGCGCATAAATAGGTATCATTGTATCTACCTAATACAGAACAACCTTGCGAACCCCGTCCTAACTTCTGACACTAAACCCTCTAAAAACCCTTACAAACTCGTACCAACGTACCAACCAACTCGTATCAACCCTAGAAACCCTTAAAAATCCGTAAACTTACAATTAAAAACTCTAAAAATCCCTATAACACTACAAACCCCTAAAGACCCCAGTAATTCTTTATCATCATCATCATAATTATATTGAGGCTATTAAATCCTAATTCCAACACAAAAAATGAATCTACTTTCTGATCTATTTTGTCCTTTATCTGTATTATTTTGTCCTAGATAGAAAGCTCCAAGCTCCTGAAGTCTGTTCGCGCTGAGTTTCACGGTTCTATCACCGCAGTAATTGAGTTACTTGAAGGATTGTAATGTAAATTCGTTCTTAATAATGCCTGCTTCTGCAATTGAGGCTTATAGTACGCGGAGACACTTTGCATGTAATTTATGGACAAAATAACAATGACTGCTGTTGATTACACGAGCTTCTATAGCTCCTATAGCATAGAGAGCGACTGTAATCAACTATTGGCTAGATATAAGTGCCTATCTATCTTACTCGTTACAGGCGCGAGCTCATATAAGTTGTATGTAGTACGTATGAGTTAGTGGCACACTCTGGTGACGGAGTTTTTAGGCCGCCTTAAGGCCTCCGTCATGGCTAACGAATCTAACTGCGTATCATACATCTCTCTCTATATAAGTTACTCTCTGGGTAGGTACCTATTGGTAGGTAAGGTTAGTATAGTAAGGTAACATTTCATCCACTTCCTTTTATCTATGATGCTATGTTACTTGGAAAAAAATCATTCTTATGATTGAGCTTTTTAATTGGTATCATAAAATAACGGGTGTTTTGTTTTTACAATTTGGTGGGTTAGATTCCCGGTACAGACAGGCGATTATTCAAAATTCTTTGAATGCAGTTTAAATTGTTTTTAAAATGAAAATTAAGTCTTATTTCAGTAAAATGTTCTATCTACATTATTTAGGATACTTTCCCTCCATGTGGCATGACCGTGGGACTCCCTGTATAGTCAACTCGTTATATGATAATTTCTCCTAAACCTACCTACATCCTGTATCTTCTGTACCCATCTCAGTTCCCATTTGGGGTAAGATATCCTCAGTTTTGTGTACCAATATTTCTACCAGCTCAGGCAAATCAGCTTTTCTAAGATCTCTTTTGATTTTGATTCACAACCGTAGACTGCGGGGTTTTTTTGTCAAATAAAATCAAGTGTAGTATAAAAATTTATTAAACCTTGCATTATCCTACTAATATTATAAACGCGAAAGTTTGTAAGTAAGATGGATGGAATGGATGTTTGTTACTCTTTCACTTAAAAACTACTGATCCGATTTGGATGAAACTTGGAATATATATTGTCTGTGACCTGGATTAACACATACGCTACTTTTTATCCCGAATAATCAATGGGATCCAACGAGACGCGAACGAAGTCGCGGGCGACACTTAGTGTTTTTATATGTAAAACCAGTCGAGCCTCCACGTAGCCCACCTCAGACACAGCTGGATACCAATCAGATTACCTCACCAGTGTATAATAATATCATATTTCTAATGCTCGTAACTTGACCCAAAATGTATTTTTACTGCATACTCAACAATCGCAAACAATTGAAATGTGTATGCCAAATCAAACCACATGCCTGGCATCGTGTCACGAAATATGTTTCCTAGTGACACCTCATAGGTACTCCATGAAATCAAACACCACGTTCACACTCAGGCTCATGCCGCTGCCGGTATTATTGCCGCAAACTTATTGCCACAGCAACATCACCTTTATTCTCATTCAAGCAAGGGCATGAACATGGGCCAGAAGCAGAGGCATGATCGTGTTCACACTATGCTCTTGCCCAATTCCCTGCTAACTGCAGCTTAGTGTGAACACAACAACAGACGGAACAGATTGGCAGTACTTCACTACTAATAAATTATTCCTTCAATGTTGACAGGCACGATTCGGTTCCTGGTCTAAATGTCGCCATCATTATATCCAACTAGCATGCTCATATCAATATTGACGCGGCTCCACGCTTCTTCTTCTTCTGACTCATACTCCGGATCCTCAATGTCCCATGTCTCTTGTAATCGTTCTGGAAATAGCAATTTGCAATCAGGAATTGATGTCCATCAAACAATTACCATCACACTGTGCTAATTGCTTTTAGGAAAACAGTGTTGGTGGATGGAGCAGGCTCAAAAGTCGTTGTGATCTTATCATAGCATAACAACTCAGGTATTCTGTAAATTTTATTGTTTATTTTCTTGTAAGTGTCCCTCCTATACAAAGCTTTTTGAACTAACTACAGTTTGAGTATTTTCAGTGTCCTCCTAATTTCAAAATTATGGGACAAAACACACCTAATGGAACTATTCTACTTCCTACTAGTATTATAAACATAAAAGTTTGTATGGATGTAAGGATGTTTGTTCTCAAAAAACAACTGATCTAATTTTGATGAAACTTGGAATATATATTGTCCATGATCTGGGTTAACACATAGGCTTATCACGGAAAATCAACAGAAAGCTAGTTGAATAATAATAGGAACTTACTTTGATCAACACCCAAGTTCCCTAGCTCTTCCGAATTGCATTCTCCCTCTAGTATAGTAAAGTCTTCAAGATTAGATGGCATTGGCTTATTTGTTCCTCGTTTTACGTTTGCCAACATGTCTTTATGTGCAGCAGTTAACGGACCGCCAGGAGCAAAACATTGGTCCAAATCTGGGGTCAGTTCAGGGTATGTCAGCTCGGGTATGGGGACATCTACATCGTTGTTATCTGGTAATGGTGTAGGAGGTGGCAACGTAGCTTGTTCACCAAATTCCTGGGCATGTTTAGCATACAGGTCTGCTTTCAAGCCTTGGAAATAGAGAGCTTCCACCTAGAATGAAAAGACGCATAAAATGATGATAAATATTATAATTGAGAAAGGCTGTTTGTAACTCAACTACACAAACTAAACTAACATGTTTGGTTGATATGTGGAACTGATATAGATTGTGTTCTCTGACTAGATTGTATGCATGTGAGTACGAACCAGTGGCTTCTACCAAAAAACATTCACAAAGAATGCCTTACAAACGATTTCTTTTGTTGGGCTAGCATTTCCACTAAAGAGATACATTCTCACAGATTGAGCATCTTCTTGTTGGAAGCCCATAGTTAGTAGGATACAAGAATTTACTTTGCTACCAATAATGGATCGGGTTACCTAGATTTTATGGGTTTAGGTCCAATAAAATGTAAATTACCTTCAGTGCATTGCGCTGTTGTCTGGTAGATTTCAACATTTCAATAAGCCACCGCTCCTCAGCTATCAAGGCCATATCGCGAGCATTTCGCAAAGCCGGATTATTTGAGTAAATTATATCGTTGCTCTTGCCCGTTTCCTCATCAGAAGGGTCTTCAGAATCACTCTCTGAAGAGTCAGAGGCGGTAGAGGCAGGCTTGTGCGCAGTGGCTTCTTGGTCAGAATCATGGGGAGGCATTCTACCTACACGTACAAGTACAAGATAAAACTAATTTAAATGCGAGCGATGCGGCGCGGCGGACGGTCTACTAAAAACGCTTCGATGAAAAAACGTAAACAAACAATCACATACAACACAAGATTGACAATGACAAGATAGAGAGAATTTTGACACTTGACCCAACCACAGTTGTCTGTCATGTTAGAATAATAGCGCGATCACACTACGCCGAAGTGGGCAGAGATTTGGGCAGGGAAGTGGTGTAAACACGAACATGCCGCTGACCCGTCTCCCTGCCCAAGTTCATGCCCTAGCTCCTTAGTGAGAATAAAGGCGATGTTGCTGTGGCAATCATTCCGGAATTAATCGCTGCATTCATGCCGACAGCGGCATGGGCATAGTGTGATCGCGCTATAAAATACAAAAACGAATCGACACCAGTGCTGCCAACTCCTTTAAATCTAAGTCGCTGGAGTCATTAATCAAAAATGTAGGCATACGACGTTTTGGGCCGTTCAAAAAAATAAGTAGGTAAGTATAATAAAAGTCGCAGTGGAGTGTGGAGGCGCAGCTTTTTCAAAACCGATTCTAATACCGCGTGCACACTATGCCCATGCCGCTGCCGGCATAAAAGCAAGAGGGTTGGTTGGATGTGGTAGTACCTACCGTTTAAGTATATTAGTCTTTAGTACTGTTAATATGTTCTGCTTTAGCAATCAATAAATAATTTTCATTTCATTTCATAGGTCTTGCTACAACAAAGAATTCTACCGGCTAGACGAAGACGAGCGATGGATGAGCGCGAGAGAGCGAGCGATCGAGAGCAAGTGAGTCAAGCTAGAGTGGGCTGAGTCGAGTGGCTACTTACTATATGTGGCAACACAGTCAAGGTAGCTGGAAATTCTCTTCATAATTTTTATTTTAGAGGTCTTCTAAAACGTACCTAATGATTTTATCATACAAAACTTAAAAAAAATCGATGCTTGAATTGGTACTTAAATCGAGCTTATTCAAACGAAAGTAGGTACCTACATAACTTGGTGTTGTTTGTAATACGAGCCCCGTATGCCGAATTGCCGTTAAAGAAATCGTTACTCAAGCATAGATTTAAGTAGAGATTTTCATACAAAAATCTATGCTTGAGTCCGGATGAGTGCTTGAGCAGTAAATCAACATAATATATAGATAGGTATAATCTAAAAAAACGCAGTGATCAATAATTCTTTTATTTTGGTCGTATGAACCTGTTAGATACCTAGGTCCGTATTCCGAGATAGAAATCGTTACTAAAGCATAGATTTGAGTAGAGATTTTCATACAAATATCTATGCTAGAGTACGGATCAATGCTTGAGTAAGGCTACGGAATACGGGCCCTAGACGACTAAACAGAGTACCTACCTTAGGTAGGGTATCTACCTAATCTGAAAAGTATTATCTACCTATAAAATACCTGTGTATGCATATTTTATGGTTACTCTCTTTTTTCTTTTTTCGTTCCAATGAAACTAAAGATCCACTTTAAAATAAATATGACTAACTTAAAAATTAAGAAAAATACAAATCCTATCAACAACACTAATCCTAAAATCACAATGTAGACATCTATGAGCAAATACTCAAACCACGTGTTGAATCTGGCAGGCAGCGAGGGTGGCGCGGTTTTGTGTCGAGCTACGTACTCGGTCCAATAGATAGCGCTATCCATGACTGGCTGCGGCCGATCGTGCCAGAGCCGCGAGATCCTTTGAGCATTCTGTTGCATCCTGGAAAATTAAAAAACTATCAGACGCACTCTTATTGTCAATGCAGTATTTACTGGCATCAAGCATTCAAGCATTGAACCTCGTCCAATCCAAGAATAACCTGAAGGGCCTACCTATCTGTAAAGGCTATCGCTCACTGAAGATGCGATTACGACCGCGTCCTGACGACGACGGGTCAAATGGAGCCAACAGTACCTACTAAGTACCTACACGGTGGGCGCCGTGGAAGCATCAATCACAAATATCATGAGATGGATGGGACAAATTATAAGTACCTACATTAGGTAATTCAAACTTACTCTGGCGATGTCAACTCTCTTATAGTCTCTTCCAAATTGTCGGCATTGAGGCGGTTAAAGAACAGGGTCTTCCCGAGGCCAATAGATCTGACGGCAGCTGAGTTTGAAAACTGATCGCCGAAGAACGGAATGGTGAGGATAGGCTTCCCGCAGTGCGTGGACTCTGTTAAGCTAAGCATTCCTCCATGGGAGACGAACGCTAGGACTTTTGGATGACCTAGAAAATTAAAAATGTTTAATGTAAACGGCTAATCTAATACTAATAAGGCTAATCTATCTTGGCTAAAGTATCTGCCACTATATAAATTAGTCTTTGTTTGATCAAATGAGTTTTTTTATTGTTGTAGGTATGTCGAGATTACATATCTTTAGAGGCAAGACGAAAAATATTGATTCTGACGTCATCGAGGAGAATAAGTATAGTTTATATTTTTAATACAAACAAGCCGACAAATAACCATAGGGCCAGCATAACCAAAGGACGTTGCATGGAACCCCCTTGTCAAACAAAAATATAGCAGTCTATAGCAGAATATAGTAGGCAGGTACCTGCCTACTTATTCTGCTTCGCTTATTTCGGGAGATATTTATTTCTCAAAAGAAAACATTTCTCTTATATGAGAAAACTTAACATTAATGTAATTTATGCGCTCAACAGAATAATATTACATTAGTACATTGTAAGTACTTAAGTACTTACAGAAGTTAAACAAAATATAGATATAAACTATTTGTAAGTAAATGGTCCTCATAATCAAACTAAACTAGCCTATCACAATGCACTTACACAGTATGTCCAACTGGGAGAACCAGCTCCCTGTATAGATCCTCTCGTCCGTGAAGGTGGCATTCTCGTATTTCCAGATGTACTTATACGGCAGCCGCTTGAAGGCAGTCAAGAACTGTCGCAATTTTTGCTCTGACATCGTGTTGGCCTTCAAGTTGGATCCGAAGCTGACGTAGATTGCGCCATGCGTCGCATTGGATAGGAACTTCTCTATTTCCTGTGAAAATAAAAGTACCTACATATAGGCTGATCTTGAAAGGTGGCTGACAAAATATGGGAAATTTATTTTATGTACATAATGACCTCACATAATCCAAAAAGATGGCAAGAATATGATGTCATGAGCTTTATTTTTTAGATATACGTAGGTACTTTATCATTTTACAAAAGACCTTTTCGTTCTTCAGTTGATAACAGTACAAGAGATTTAAAAATCGATACCTAACTATCGGCACAGATTATATAATACTATACCTATCGGTCATTAGACCAAATACTGTTGCAAGCTGCTGATTATGTATTCTAATAGATATAGGTAGATAAATCAGATTTATCAATATGTAAACAATGATAATGAATAATGTCTATCGTGTCTCTGGAATTGCACTCTTATGCAGTAGGAAGCTTATTACAAGAAATATGCTTCAAGCAATAAGTATATACGATACTATATCCATTGTTCCCTTGCCCTTGAAAATAAATCACTCACCGGTGCAACAGGTTTTGACGACCTAACATGTATCCCGCCTATTTCCAGAACCTGTGGCGGCAAAACCCAAGCCCCAGTAATAGAGAAAATGTTGATTCACAAACATCATTTTCATTCTATCCTTCGCCACACGTTCCACATCAGTGCATAATCAGGTAAGTATTTACTGAAGACTTCCATAATTGTGTGTTCCCTCCTCCATTTTACAACAGTAAGAAACGTATTCATAAGCACGCGCTGCTTCGACTGTATGAAGACGGTTTGGATTAGATCCTGCGTTGGAGAAGTGGAACGCATCAGCGGCAAAGTCGAAGGGGATTCCGAGTCGGGAGTAAGACCATATCATCAGGGTGTGTGAAATTATGCTAATAATCGGTGCGTTGCGTCGTACCTACAACGCAGCAGCGTATATTAATCCGCAATCACATATATAGTGCTCTACGAAGATCACATCGTATTTGTTACCTTCGGTGCAATGTTCTTTTACTTTCGCACAGGTAATGAGATTCTCTTCGCAATCTTTTCTCAGCAAGTTCGTGATTACATGCCCGTAGACGTTGGTAAAGCGCTTGATATTGGAGTCAATGTGTTCGTAAGATTGTAACGGTTGTATCGAGGTTCTGTTGTGGGAGTGCGCTTTTAGGTCGATGAACTTGAGATTTAGCACGGGTCGATCGTCAGGGAAGTTGTTCATGACTGTGACGTGATGTCCTCGGTTTGCTAATTCGTTGAATAAAGTTTGGAATGTCATCTAGTGACTCCGTAATGGCAAATTAGATATAATCGCGAAGATATGAATTCCGGATACAATTTGAGATATTCCTATTAAAATTATGAGAAAATGGATATTTTTCAAGTTGGCAATCGCTGATATAAACTAGCGATAAGTGAAGTTAGAAGGGCCGGCTAGAAACGAATAACACCAAGGTAAACAAACATTATCAAAATTGCAGCCGGCTGACTCAACGAGAGAGGTTTTATCATGGTGGTGCGTATGATAATGAGTTTTTATTTTAGTGTTCCGGTCCAGCTTTGAGAAAACGGAACACATTGGGTGTCCTTCGGCGTCTGTTGGTCCGATCTTTCGCATGTGTCTGTAGTCGCTACAAAATAAAATACTTATAAAAGTATGGGATAGAGCGGGATCTACAATTGACCATTGTTAAATCTAAGGAACCGTAGCTATCGTTACTCGTATAAATAGGTACCTATCTACTCATAGTTCCTACATGTCATCTTGCTAATGCGTATTTTTAATCACACAAGGTAGTTAATAATTTTGGAACACGACCTAAGGAATGTTTTATTTACCTACACCTTAGTCAATTTACTTATCTATCAGTTAGGTACGTGCCCACTCTTGCATTACAATAACGTAAGTATATCCAGTTTTTATCACAGAATACCTAATGTACTACTTTTATCATAATAACATTTTCCACTGACTGACTGACAGAGACCGCAGACCAATCGATTCAATTTCTTCACTAAAAACTCACCTCAGGCACAGTTCTCGGCACACCGACATGGATCCCCGCAATTTCAAGGAGCTGCGGTGCCAGCGGTCTCGCTCCTGTCACCGAGAAGTGCTGGTACGAAAACATCATTTTCATACGAGTCTTCGCTTCCTTTTCAATGTCCAATTTCAAGTTCGGCATTTTACTGTCAAACACTTCATAGATGTAGCTGTGGAAGTACCACCGCCCAACTGTGGTGAAAAACAAGTTCAGAAGTGTCGTTTCCACCTTATGAAGCAGCGACGGGTAAGGTCCAGAATTTGTAAAGTAAAACGCATCCGCAGCAGGGTCGAAAGGTATGCCGAAACGAGGATAGGCGAAAGGCAACAGGACGTGCGAACTGATGCCAATGATAGGAGCATCATAGTGAGCTAAAGCATAAGCCAGCCCACAGTCTCCCATGAATTGTTCTACAAATATCACATCGTACATGCGACCTTCAGCGAGATGCGCTTTAGCATTCTCGTTTGTGAACAATGTTTCGCAGTCATCCTTATTATTCTTGCCCGTTAATACTACATGCCTGTAAATATTCCACAAATGTTGGTACGAAGCGTCTATAGTCTCATATTGTATCAAAGTTGCAGAATGGCCTTTGGCTACACTTTTCAGATCAATGAACTTCAAATTTGGAGGTGGATTTTTATCGGGAAAATTATTGATAACTGTTACATTGTGACCCTTGATTGCGAGTTCATGGAAGAGCGTTCTGAAGGCCATGTAGTGGCTTCCGAGGGGCATGGACACGATTGCAAGAATGTTGAAGGCGAACACATGATGCGATAATAACAGAACTGTGAATGCTTTTATAAATAGCCCTAACATGGTGGGGTCAACGTTCAACCACGGGCGCAGCTAAAGCTGGTTTGTTACTACAGATACACGAATGGGCTTTGCGACAGGAACCAGTCAATGCCGGACCGAAGCCTACGACTCACTGATGATATTCTACCTGTGACTGACTCACTAGGTCAGTCACGATCAATCGACATCGTGAGGATAATGACAGTACTTACCAAGAAATACTTAGGCAGGTAGGTAGTTATGGACTTACCTACCACAGAAAATTAGTAGACGGAGATAAGTCGTAAAGGTATGTACTTAGGTAGGTGGTTGGTATACATTCTATGACAAAAATAAATAGGCAACGGAATTAATTAGACTGCGGGAAAAAAATGCACTGTTTCTAACCTGAATTACCTCATGTAAATAATTATAATATGAAGTTTTTTTTATGCATTTATTTATACTTATAATGTAATTTTAATTTTATATTGCTAACTCATTTATGTAAGCAGAAGCAATAAAAAAAACAAATCATCGTCACTGTGATAATAAACAAACATGAAAGTTATAACTTTTTTAAATAATTAATTAATGAATTATTTATTTTATGTTTTAGCCGTTTTTTCCCACTGCAGGGCAAAGGCCTCCCCTCTCTCCTTCCACTCTTCGCGATTTAACGCTGAATTATTTAAAAAAAAAATCAGTAAGAACTACATATTTTGGTAATCTATTTTATTTAGTCTTCATTTATTTTCTTAGGTTAGTAGGTAGGTATGTATTTATGTACCTAATGTACACTATAATACACTTACTGAATAGGTAGGGACCTACCTAACCAAATACTTATTATATTATAATAATATTCTGAAAACTGAGTGTCATAATATTATGTACATTTGGAATTACATTTGGACTTACATTTGGAATTCAATGTTTAGGAAAGGTCTGTGTAATACAAATTTATGGACTCGCGCGTGTACGCAACGCACGTGTAGTACACCGCTAGGTTATCCACGTTGCGAAGTGCATGGCTGTACCAAGATTTAGAGAGAAAAAAACTTTAAAATGATGGCAATAGTGTGCATTTTTCTAAAATAACCTAATTTGACAGCTAAAATTATAGCCGTCTATGGCTCGTATGACGATACAGAAATCATTACTCAAGCATAGATTTGCAAAAATCTATACTCGAGTCGGGATCAGTGCTTGAGCAGTAATTCAGCATACGGGCCTTAGGCTGTGTCCACAGTAGGCAAACTGTTAGCGGCTTACTTACTGAGTTTGCGGCGCGCGGCGTTCGGAGTACGCCCTTCTATATATTTGAAACGGAGTGTCCACAGTTTGCTATTTTGTGCTCACTTTACGCAGTTTGCAGCGTTACATGCGCAGACTGTCTCAGTAAGCGGCTAACTTATAACAATTTGCTTGCGCGACGGACGAAAATTGATCTGAGTTTGCAGCTAACTTAAATTTCAGTTCGCCACTTTGCGGCTCACTCAGTCGGCCGCTCACAAAGTCAAAGTCAAGTCAAAGTCAAAAATCTTTTATTCAATAAAATCTCACTGATCACTTTGAATCGTCATTACGTTTTGTATGATTAGGTATGATTACATATTATTTTTTTTATTGGATGAGTTGGAGCTAGTTCGTCCCAAGCTTGTTTGTCTTCTAAATAATCAGATATTTTATAGTATGCTTTTAAAAGAAGTCTCTGTTTTATTACGTTTTTGAACTTGCCAATCGACAACTGAGACACATCACTTGGGATTTTGTTAAAGAAGCGTACACATTGCCCTTTGAAAGATTTACTAATTTTTGTGAGCCTAGTGGTGGGAACAGCGAGTTTGTCTTTATTTCTAGTGTTAACATTATGATTATCACTTTTTTTGTTGAATAGATTGATATTTTTTTGAACATACAATAAGTTTTCATAGATGTACTGGCAAGGTACTGTCATTATATTTATTTCCTTAAACTTATTTCTTAGTGATTCTCTGGGACCCATGTTATAAATTGCACGAATAGCCCTCTTCTGCAACACAAATATGGTGTTTATGTCTGCAGCACTCCCCCACAACAAAATGCCGTACGACATAATGCTATGAAAGTAGCTGAAATAGACTAGTCTTGCGGTTTCCACAGTTTGCCTACTATGGACACAGCCTTAGTCTTTTTAGTTTATTACCACGTGCACGCCCATGCTGCTGCCGGAATGTACCGCGGACTTATTGCCACAGCAACATCGCCTTTTTTCTCACTAAGCGGCATTCATGCCGGCAGTGGCATGGGCATAGTGTGCACGCGGTATACGAGAAAGAGGCGGCAACATTTTTATTTTAGTGCTGTCAAATTAGGTTAGTTTATAAAAATGCTACAACAAAATCAACACCCCAGGGTACCTACTTACCTACTTTAAAACAACCTTTTCTGAACAATGTAAAGACAAACGGCTAAGAAGAATAGGAATGCAAAGAACATGATAACTTTGTCGGTGAATTCCCGCCGTCCATATTTCTTTAGAAGCTTGCTCGATTGAGTTATAGTACCTGCGGTATTCTCCAACTCTGATTGTGTTCCCTGAAATAAACCATATTTTTGACGACCACTTAAAACTATATCGACAACTGCTATGTAGGTAGGGTCAATGAGCCGGTTCGCCAGCCCCCTTTAGTTTTCGGCTTTTACGCGTACTCGAAGCAGCAAACTTGAGATAAGTATTATCGATTTGAAATGCAATTTTTGAGCATTAGATCAGTCCACTCAGCCCTTTTAATGTTTTTTGGCCAGACAGAGAAAAAAGAGTTATACCTGTGGTTATTCCCCAAGTTAGTACCTACATACTGATATATGTAGGTACATACCTAACCGTTCTAATTTTTGTATCCCACTGGACTAAACCTTTACGATGTTATAAAAATGTTTAGAATTTTAGGTTTTACGTTTAAAAATTTACGTTGATTGGTAGGTAGGTAGGACATTTTTTATGTAACTAGTTCGGTTGGTATACCTACTTATTTTAAACTACTCACATGCACCGTGGAGCTTGATTGTACTAAACTATCCAGTGTGTTTTGACTTTTTTGTGTTGTATCAGCCAGTTGTCTGCTGATTGATAGCAGCTGCTCTGTTACTCCTAAAACCAATAAACAATATAAAATAATACTTTACAAAAAACACCACAATCGATGATCTTTCAAATGGCTGCAACTATTTTCACAATATCAATATGAAGACTGTTAGAAGTTTTAAGCATAAACTTAAAATATTTTTGAAATTATCATAGATTTGAAGGTATTCTTACCAGATGACATTTTCATTAGACCATCTCTATCAACCTTCGTTTGTTTTCTATTCCGTACTTCTGACTCGGACACATCTACCTTTCTCAATAATTCTTTTCTTTGAGCTTTCTCAACTGTGAACATGCTAGTTATATTTGCCTCTTTAAACTCTCTTAGGAGGCTGAAACAAAATGTTATTTTAATAAATTATAGCTCCCAGAAAAGGTATTGAACATGATTTATTGAAATTAAACACAAAGTTGGTCAAATGTTGTAACCCAATTATTTAATTCTCGTAAAATTGAAATTTAATGTCTTTCCAATGTACCTCGCCAGCTGTTGCCTCTGGGATTCCAACTCAGCCACATACTTTGGATCATTTACATCTTTGCTGTATAATTCTACATTTTCTAGTTCTTCTCTCAGCGCCGCCAGTTTCATTCTACCTTTTTCGTTGAGTTGGTTTAATGTTTCCATTGAGTCTTTGCATTCTAAGATATCCTGTAATGAAAAAAACCTATTACACTATTACACATTTTCATTGGCTGATAGTTTTGTCTGCTTGTGCAAGCTAGGCTTATACTGAATCGTTATAAATGTGCACTACCACACATCTTCATACTGGTTAAGAGCCCGACCAAGCTATTGGCTTATAGAATGTCTGCGAGTCTGTGAGGGTTCTTTTCAATGTAATCTACCAACAACAATCAACGGTTAACACATTTTAAAACAGACTAGATAAATCAAGTGCACAGACAATATTAAGTGATATACACGTATCAGCTTTAAGCTGCCTGTCTATAAAATAATAATAATAATCTACCCATTTATGGTAGGTAACCTACCTATTTTGGCGAAGTTGTTTCTGCTTGAATGATGTGGGCTATACTTTGCTAATTTGCTATTGATTCGGTACTTACATGTACTAGGTAATTAGATAAAATGACTTACTTGAATGACTGCTTTCACTTCTAAATGATGTTTTGCCAATACTTTTACAAAGTTTTGGTAGTTTTGATCTGGATTCGATAACTTGGCTATCATCTTTTGAAAAGCTTCTTTATTATGGAAATCAAGGGTTTTAGTGTTCATTTTAGAATCCAGGTATTTAGAATTATCTCGCTGAAACGCTTTTGTGTCTCGTTTATCTTTGTAAAAAGTAAACAATAACAAAACAAACGGATGTCAAAAGAATGACGGGACTGGCAGTGAAATTTCTGATATTTGACATGACTGTTATGGAAACTGACAGCATAGGTACTTTGTCTTATCTATGGTCCAACAAAACGTGACGGCGAAATTGCGGGCAACACTGCAAAAGTTTTAGGGACTAGGGATGGGAAACTTTTATTCTAGTGCATTATTAGTGCATAAGTGCTCATGCCAGTGAACTTACCGCGAAGCGTAATACAAATTATGTACCTACATAATCATCTAAATCCTATAAAACTAAAAAAGAGGGATTGGTGTGTTTATCAACCAGCGTATTTTAACTTTCTAATAAAGGTACTAATTGTTTGGTACCTAGGTCTGTATGAAGGTACCTATTTATTTATAGATTTTAATTAAAACTAGTAGTTCACCCCGAACTGAGATCTCGTGATGGTCGGAGGTTAATAAAACCCAAACCATTTTTATGGACCAATGGTTGCAATAAACTTTGCAAATCGCATCGAAATCGCTGTCTAGCTAAGTACCAGTCTTACTTGAACTACAAAATCATTGAAACTCCAAGAAAGGTTAGCTCACGTTATACTGGGTTTTCAAATTTTATAATTTTTACAGCAACTCAAAAATCATTAGACCTAGAATCAAAATAAAAACGGTTTTGGAATGTCTAAGCAAAACCCTATCATATGACACCCCACTTGATATTTTTGTACGACTTTTTTTTTAACTCTCTTTGGACCCTCGTAACTTCACGACCCCTTGACCGATTTACTTTATTTAAAAAACCAGTAAAATTTAAAAGTACTATCCGTATACTTACCAAATTCTGTGAAGATCGGATAAGCGGTTCAAAAGATCACGAAGACCAAACATACAAAGCGTTTTTGTCCAAGTTGTCAATAATATCTCGTTCGCTTCGCTCACTCGATCAATAAAACTCACATCAATCAAGGTTATAATTTGTTTATTATTGTTATAACAGTACCTATAAATGTATTGAGCTTAAGTACCTACCTACTCTTTCTTCTATGCATTTAGACTTAGCAGTTAGGTGGTTTGGGTACCTTGGTAGTTCAAACATTTTTACGAAAACCCTTCGTGAATAAAAGTTATTTTGGTTTTTGTGTTCCGTGAAGTTTCCTTACATTTACTATGTAATAGCTTCACTAGTTTCTTTGGTCCACAGCAATATAAGTTTATGTTATATCTGAAAAAATTAACATGGATTATAGGCCTACTTAGTGTTAGGTAGCAAAACAGTTGTTACGTGCCAAGGTCAAAATATTAATTTGGTAATCTCAGATACTTTAAGTACTAAAACTAGGCTCTCTAGTACCTTTTACTATTTCTACATATCCACAAATTTGGCATTAAATAGCGCAAAATTTTTAGTCGCTTAGATCTATTAAATGTGGTATAAAGGTAGGTAGGTTAAGTATACTTACTGGGGATACAGATGCACCCAATATCCAAACACCCTATCCCAATGAGGTCTGCCTCTCCTAACTCTGCATCCTAGAAGCGGATAGTCCTTAGCAATGCTGTAGCTTTCATTCACAATTTCATTCTTTCTATTGATTTTTGGGGTAAGTAATGTTGCTTTTTCATCATCTTTTCGATTTAGAACATGACTTAATTTCCCCTTGTCATTGATTGTTATGACATGTTGTTTACTTCTCTGTTCGGATGTGTTTGTAACGTAGAACTGCAGGTGTAAACGGTCAGGCCGATTGGCATTTCGCAGCTGGCTTATAGTTTTACTGGCTAGTTCTGCGAGCCAAGTTAGTTCTTGTTCGTGTCTCACTATCCACAGTAAATGGATCCTGCCGGGAAAGCGGCTGCGAGGGTTTCTGCAAACAAAAAAAGTGAAGAGTTAGGCCAGAGTTTAAAAGCTAACTGGGAATTCAGAAAACTGCTTATATAGTTACTACTTACTGAAGCATTTCATGCAACACAGCCACAAAAGGCGTGATCCCAACACCAGCGGCTACACAAATTGCCACTTCATTGTGGCTCACACTTTCCATTGGACTCGAGAAGGGCCCGTCGATTAACAAACTAGAACAAGGGAATACATTCCTTAAATATGGGGCAAGAGTAAGTCTTAATAGAGTAGGTAATGTAGGTATCTCATAATTGTTATAGGTAGTCCAAATAAAGTGCATATGTATTCTATCAGTCATCTAGTTCCCATAGTACAAGCTTTGCTTAGTTTAGGACTAGAGGGTGTTGTGTGTAGGTAATGTCCAAAGATATTTATTTATTTTATTTAGAGTGCAAAGTATTGACTTCTTTCGAAAAAACCAGATTTGATAGGTATTTATCTTCTCTGATAGCTAGGTAGGGTAGGTAAGGTACATTACTTAGAATCTTTAATTCTCACCAACAGCATGTTTTACTTTCTTTAGGCATTTGTGTAAAGTCCTAACTTACCAACTAAAAGGGAAACAGCATCAACTTACTTGATTCCTCGAAGACCTCTTTCCTTCAGCAACTTTTCCAATGCTTCCGTCCAGTCACCTTTGATACGGATCCAGACAACGAAGTTTCTTTGGTACGAGTTAGGAACCTAAACAGAAAAAAACATGCATAGTATTGCATCTGGGTATTTTATAAACTAGGAACTTCTGTGTTTGTTTATTTGAAATTCTCAGTGATATTTACTGGGGCTATTGCCCGCCTAATGGATTTAACAGCTGCATTTTATGGCGTAATTTTTCGAATACATGGCCATCAATAACACATAACAGAATTAACAGGAACGATGCATGCATTCGCATGGTTGCATCGCATTCCTTTTTATAGGACAACAGTTACTGAGTCGTATCACGTCAGGTTTTCTGTTTTGAAAACATGTAATAACATTTGGGCACAGAATTTGGGTAAACCGAGGTAGTAGGTCATATCATTAGAAGACGAAACATTTACATTTAGTAAAGGACTACAACTCTATTCTTCTATACGTTGAGTTTATGCCCTTTTTCAGATCTCCTTCCAAATGCCACGACCGCCACCGGTCACATGGAATTACCTTGACGACAGTGAAAGGATGCCACTCAAGGAGTGACACCTGAGGACACTGCAGCACCACATACTGCCCCGAACGGTACACCGCCCGCTCGTATGGACAACTCAACTTCAGACTTATTGTTCGACCAGCCATGTGTCGTGCCTGGAAAGTTCAATAACTTCGTTGAACCAACCAAACTATTTAAGAGAAATTAAATGGGCATCTCGCTCACTTCATCAAACAAGTAGGTCTGTACCTTACACTATTTCTGAACGTGTCGCATATCGTTCGTGGAGGATTATGCTAATTTGATACGTTTGTCAGATTATATTAAACGAAGGTGTAAAGCGAAAATTAGCAGTATAGAAGATTTCAATAAAATTATTGATGTTTAAATACGCTCTGATGAAGCCATAAAAATATATACAGGTCACACACAAGGAATCCTAGAGTTCTAACTACTGCTCTAACAAGCGAACAATATGTTTAAATTATTGTGTGTATGGTTCATAACTTAATATGGAGACAAGCCCAGTATTTCCATTAGGATTCTATTGTTAATGATGACCACAGTGATGGATCAGGAAGCAAGGTCGTTCCACTCCAGCGCATTGTAAACGAAGACTAGTTTTAGGTAGGTACTTACTCTACTTATTTACTATTATTAATATCATATTTAGGAGTGAATAATAAACTCACTTCTAATACATCGACGACTGCCCGATTTCTGGAGAATATTCTCCATAAAAGATCGACGAAAAAGCAAGTCAGTGGAAACGACATCCACAGCCAAGTCTGAAAAAAAACCATAGTACGTAGGTACCTAGTTAATTCAAATGCCTAGCCAGTATACTAAACTTTTTTAAAATATGCAATATATAAACGGTTTAAACATTATTAACCCTACAACTTACCGCATTATTTATATATTTTATTTAGTTACCTACCTATTTATTCTATACCGAATATGGGTAGGTACGATTTAATAAACCTGTGTAGTAACGTACGTCGGCTATCAGGAACGTCAGATATAAATTCCAAAACCCACTGATTTTCTGCGCGATCTCGTAAACTATTGTAGTCGATAAATCCAATATATTAAAGCCAAAGCCGAGATTAGGGTAATCAAAGCGAACTAGCGGAAGTCCACTGAAAACCTATTATTGGACGCTATTGAACTACTGGACACAGCTGTTTACCAATTCTCTGCTAAACCAGCAGTTCCATACACAGGATGGTGTATTATGTTGAATTGGCTATTTTTAGCAAATTATGTGTAATGAATGAATGAATGAATGAAAATACTATATAGTTCGTAGGTACACCTTACAAACTAATATGCGAGATATATTATAATAAAATTATTTAATGTACTTACCTTTGATTCAATCGATGTAAACCTAGGAGTATTTATAGTACCATTATCGCTGGTCCAACTATTGATATGACTAGGAGTCAGACTTTTATCACTATCAATAATTTCTTGCTTTAAGACACCACTGAAAAAGAAAAAAAATACAATTTTTTTTCTTCCAAGTTTTAACTTTTTACTAATGTACTACCTACCTATGCTAATAATGAGTTAATGATAAATGGCAAGAAATTTAGGCACCAAACCCAATGGCGTATAACTGGAATTAGGTGTTTGTCAAGCACACATTACCTATATAGGTACATACCTATCAAACCAGCATAGTAAGACCAACAAAACTTAGTACCTACCTACCCACGTACATAGTACGTACCTACATATACCTACCTCGATAAACCGGTCCATGCGGTATATTATATGAGTGACGCGGTGAATTTCGGACCTTGGCACGATGACTAAACTTGCTCGAGGAGACGCGTAATGAATCACCGTTTTCTGAACTTGCCTACCAACACCAAACTGCCCCACTAAATAACTTTAAAGTTATTTGTAAAGCCAATCTGTTTTATATTGATCCACTAGGTACTCGTGTATGAGTTCCAAGCTCAAATTAGCTTCATTCAAAAAAATGTAGTAACACTTAATTTTCTGCTTAGGTATTTTCATTTTTTTATATCTGATATATAGGATACTTTTCGAATTCTAAAAGTGACAATGAGTAAGGCCGTTTTCTTCCATGCATGTGATCAATGTAGTAGATATACATGGCTACGTATTGTCTCCATGCAAACACGCAATCTCAATACAAACACATTATTCATTCATGATTTTTATACATGTTCTACCTATAATAGATAAATCATAATTAATCAAAACGTCTCACCTCAAAGGATGAATAAGAAACAGCACCATAAAAGGCAGGTACAATTGGTGAGCGTACCAAAACGCGTTATAGACCCGTCGTCTTATGACCCTCAATGACGTCACTCCCATCAGCAACGTCGTGAAGAGCATAAGAAGGCCCGTGATGCAGGTCACGCTAAGGAGCAAGTGTAAAGGATTCTGAAAACATAAAATTATAAATGAATTGTCCTAAACACGTAAACTAGTTTCGGTCATACTTATAAATAAACATTTCTCTATCTCTCTCTCCATCTCTATCTACTTATTTACATCCAATCCACTGTGTAAAATAATTTTATTATAATTTTTTTCACCAAAAAAAATTATAATAAATACCTAGGTACCTAGTAGTACTAATTTGGCATAGTAATGTATAGCAAGCACCTACGTAAGATGCTATGTAGCCTATGTAGGTACTTATCATGCCGTTACTTATATTATTATACATAGCTTAATCCTTGTAGAGTATTTATTTTGCCGTAGGTAATGTTTTGCAGTAAAATAAGCAACAAAGAGCAGAACATTGCCGTTTACCACCACAGGCAAATTCCTAGGCGTAATAATCTGTCGTTATTCAGAATGTAATCTTAGTTTGAAATATGTATTTGTAGAGGTAAATTTAAAATTACCTAAATAACTTCGTAACTAAATAAAGGTATCCTACCCAGAGCCAATCGCAAAACAATGCAGCAAGCATACGTACTGAAAAGCATACAGTAAATTAAGGCGACCGTAAATACATTGTTGGTACACATGGTTACTAACCTCATTTCTATAGTTCGCGAAGTTAATTTCACGACATTCTTCGTCGAACCCTCTTGAGAAATTCCACAAGTTCACGAAGTGGGATACGGAATGTAGCACTGCAATAAAGTATGAAGAACTAAAGTAGGAACTAAGTCTGTAGTATACCTACTTCGTTCCCAGTTTTATAGGTCAGCATACACTGCAGAATTCATGAATATTTATTATGAGTTTCAAGTCGTGTTTCTCATACCGACTCAACATTGATAGCCCTAGTTTCAGGTACCTATTCGTTGTTGATTAGTCTTACTGGCGTAGGTAATAGGTACCTACTTCACATCAACACTATCGAAAAGTGTGTAAAACAAAACACACTTTAAAAACAAAAGCTAAAACCTAAACAGCAACCGCTATTAGCCTGCGTCTCAACAACATAATGGCACACTCCCTGAGACCCCTAATGAGCGTTTTACCATTCCAAATTCGCTTTGTGAACGCTTTTGCGATTTGAAAGCCTCTTCGAGGTACGAATGCTAGGATGTTCTGAAACTAAGTTTAATTATAAATTTCAAGTTACGCAGATCATGGATAAAAAACAACAAAATTACTCTATGGGTAACCAACGTTATTAAGCTCGTTTGTAATTTAATTATTAGCTATGGAGTTATCTGTGGCTCACTGCATGGGTTTATTTTAACTGCTGTTTCGTGTTTTAAAGATAAACATTGTATGAGCTTAAACATTTGTTTTGTGAGTTATATTTATTTATTAGTTTATAGACGAGCAGCTTTCGCTGTTATGTCTACGTCACACAGTGTTGAAATGTCTTTCATCACTTTTTTAGTCACTCTTTTTAAGCACTGTTTGATTTGTTCGTAGCCAGTTGTCGAGTTTATTTTTGAAGGCATTCATGGAGTCAGCAGTAACAACGTCCTCGGGCAGCATGTTCCAGTTGTGGACCACTCTGCAAGTTTATTTCTTTTATTTGCCTACGATTTTTGGCATTTTAGGCTTATTTTATCATAACTTACCACCAAATATCACAAGTGTGGTAGCAACAGTCATGTGAAAGCTTTTGGCTTTTTCCAGCCAGAAGAAGAATAGGCCGGGCCATAACTTTGAAAGAACCCTATACAAAATTTGATTTAGTTTCTTGCATTGTGGTAATAATATGAATGCTCCACATAGATTCAAGACTGTTGCTGTTCCACGAGACACGCACAGGCCTAACTAAAAAACAAATCAAGGGTTAGTGAGGTAATTTCATCGTTAACACAAATATTTCAATAATATTATTTCAATTAATTAATATAATTTACTTACGCCTAAAATTCTTCGAGTATAATAAAAAATTCTGTCATATTTGTAATAAATGAATGTGTCGTAAAATAGGAATAGTACTAATGAGATCCATAAAATCTGAAACAAAACATAAATCATTAAAAACAGTGTATATTTTGCAAACATCTGGTATACCTAGGTACAAATAATGCAATGGAAGGTTTATTGTACCAATTCAGCAAAAAAAAAATAACAAATAGTAAGTACCTACACTGCACTTATCTACATGAGACATGATGACTGACACACATCTTCATGAGCTTAAAATTATATCGAGCAAGTAGGTACCTACATTAGGTAAGTCACACACAGTGCGTCGGAAGTGTAAACAGTCGTACCTAGTATACCTAGCCACTTCAGACTCCATTCAACGTCCGTGAGTAGCGGGTGCCTATTCAAAGCCTTTGCAGGCACGTTGTGCCTACCTCCATTGAACGTGTGAATAGAACCGATGACAGTGACAGCCAAGCGAGTGGTCTCGCATTAATTACTATACCGTGTCGATGCCCGTATCGTCGAGATCTTATTTGCATCAGATGACAGGATCTGTTCCCACTTTGATGCGCTTTCTATTAGATGTTACTTTTACAATGCTCATTACGCTTCACAGTCGCAGAGGAAGCGAGCAACGTTTTCACGGATGACGAGTTTTTTCCTTTTCAGTGCGTGCGTAATCTCTTATAGGGATGATGAATCGTTTACTGGTCACTTTATACACAGGCAAACTTAAATAAATATCTAGGTATACGTTGTCATATTAACTATTATAATCCGAAAACCTAATACCTATAGGTATCGGGGTTACTACACCTTTTTGAGACATTAATTTTATTGGGATGTTTGATTGAAGTGTTTATTTTATTACTAACTTTAGGTACCTTTCACATATAATTGTAACACTTATTTATGCAAATAAACATCTTGTATCTTGTATCTTGTATATACCCATCATTTTGAAGTAAATTGTTACTACTACGCGTCACTACAATCAAGGTTGATTAATGTAGGTATTTCCCAGGCGCATAACGACAGGTCAACGTATAAAGTGTTATCTAAGCCAATCCATCATCAAAATCCGACCTCAATGCTTCAGCATCTTTTCATAGTGGTACAATCTAGTAGTAAGTACCTATGTAAGTAGGCAAGGTACCTACTTTCAGTTGATCCCCATGCAGTAAAAACTGCTTGTTGATCCAGATCAATAGGTATAAAAAAATGCAAGAAAATGCTAAATATGATATACAATACCTAGGTATCATATTTAGCATTTTTTAACAACATGGCACTAAAAAACCAAGCAAAATAAACTAATACTTAGATACCAAGTTATTTATTAAACTCAACAAGATATTTAATTATCTAGGTAACATATTATTACTTCAATTGAGCCATCTAAAATAACGGTTTTAACTGAAATCGCTGAAAGCTAATACCTTACTACCTTACCTACCCAGTGTTTTAATTTTATGAAAATATAAGAATTAATTTTCCCACTATAGACGTAGAATAAAACAGTGGTTTTAGGTACCAGAATAGAATAGGGCTCATTTGGTCCTTTATACATAAGTATAGGTACGTTCCTGTTAAAAAACTGTACAGGATTGAAACACCCTGTATTTTTGTTTTAGCAGAAACGTTGAGATCATCGCGTTCTTGGAATTTGGCTATGTCCTGCTGTTATCTGGTTCAACCGTGTCGCATACAGTACCTATTTTCTTTTTAATTTCTGCATAAATATCATGAGTTACCTATTCCTGTTTCGGACTGTCCGCACTTATATCTAAAACTTACCAAAAATATACGTGTTCTAAAAAATTCAAAACAATCATAAAATAATTTTAATGCCATTATTTCACGGACTCAAAACATTACAGTAAACTTCACGTTTTACATTATTTTCACAGGTTAACTCATAGACACTAACAAGTAGGTACCTAGTTGACCATGACGGTGGTACCGAAAATACTACTACAGTCAGCACAGCACGCGAGCAGTGACAGCCGATTCAGTACATGCCGCCGCCGCATGCCGGCTCCCTGCTGAACTCTGACTAAAGTTGCTTGCCGATTTTACCGCCTACCTATAACCTCCTACTCGTAGTTATATTTGTATATCGGAGGTATAGCATATAGCTTGAATGTAACGCTCGTTTCAGGCTACAGGCTACACAAGATTGGTCGCTCTAGAGAGTAGGTTACCTAAGTTCAGCAATGTTATAGACGAACGCCTTACTTTGGCTTTGTGATGATGATGAGTATATGGCTTGTTTGTCTGGTGCTTAGCTAGGTAGGTAGTGTCTCCGAGATAAATAGATATAGGTATCTATCTACCTATAATCAAAAACTCCGAGCGCGCCTTTTATTTGGATTCATCCTCGAAAATGATCCAATATTTTATTTTAACCCACTAGAAAATAGTCCTAAATAGTGCCTTAATAATCCAATAGAATAATGAGAGAACTAATTATTATGCACATCACTGCTTTATTCTGTTTTTCTTTTCGTCTCATTTCGCCTTTTTGTTTGTTTTCTGTATTTGGCTGGCAATACTGTCATTTTTTTTTTCAAAGGTTGTTGTTGGTTGTTTGCGTTTTGCGTCATTTGCGTTGCGTTGTTTTGTTTTATTTTTGTTGTCGTTGTCGATCTCGTGAATTCTCGTAAGAGTAATTATTGTTCTGCAAGTGTTGAGTGTTTTCGATTCGTACCGATTCGTACAAAGAATATTACTGCGTACATAATAATTCGTATTTCAGTTTTAAAACAGTGCTGTGCTGCCAAAAACAAAGTGATCGTATTATTTCTGCATGGTCAGCAAAACCCTTCCTCTTTGATAGGGCTGTGTTACTAACCTTGTTGCAAAATGGAACCAACATCACCCTGGAAAAGACCAAGCGAAGTTATGCAGATGCATAAGCTGAAAAAGCGTAAAAAAGCTTTACAGGTGAGCTTGGCTCCATGTGAGTTGTATCTCCTTCTCAGTACCTACTTGGCGATAGGTAGTCTATAAAATATATTATGTTAATGGTGATCCATAGGTAGGTACCTACCTACAGTCTTAACAAATTTTTTTTAATATGGGACGTCGACTAACTTGGACCACCTTTAGATAGGTGCATTTGGAAGTGTCCAAGTAATTGATGAAAAGATTAAGGTTGGTATAAGCTGCACAAGATCGGATGTTCTAGAAATCTTTTTTTATACAATATAGGCAACCAACCGTATCTAGTTAGTAATTAATGTTTTGCAGCTGAATAATAAATGAAATAGTACAGACAAAAATGGGTCTAGAGTGCAGCAAAGGATATGCAAGTAGAAAAAGACTTGATGAAAATATAGTTTGCTGGGAACCAGCTTGCTTACCAAATGCTTGAGTTACCAAAAATTCTTAGTATTTTTAATAATGTTTTTTTGTTTGCAGGAGCGCATGAGACAGCCCTCTTGTTCAGGAAGTGAGGAGCCGATTAGCCAGAAACCAATTGATTTAAATTTTTCCAGACTTCTAGACGGTGAAAAGAGAAAAAATCCTTTCTCTAAGTAAGATTGTTTCCTCTGCGGTTTTCCCTCAGAGTTTTGAGATGGGGTCCTTCAAACGGCGGGTTTATCTCCTCTTAAAAGGCCGGCAGCGCACTAGCATCACCTCTGGTGTTGCAGGTGTCCATGGGCGCTGGTGACCACTTTCCATCAGGTGGTCCGCCTGCTAGTCTGCCAGCTATGGCATAAAAAAAAAACTTTTTAAATTTGGCAATATGTCTATTCGTATGTTGAAGCTACTTAGATTGTCTGAGATTAGGAGCCTACCAGAGTGCAAGTGGCAGTCTGATCTTCACAACACCAGGGAAAACACTGTTGACTATTTCTGTCCGAAACTCCTCGGGAAGCCTGCACCAACATTAGCGAGCTACTGGCCTTCCTGGAGGACATCAGGTGGCTGAGTAAATACCGCCACCTGTGACGCAAAAAGGGCCCATCTGTTGCCTAGTTGTGGAAACAAGTCCCCCGAACAAGTAACAAGTTCTGTCCAAAACATAACACTGGATAAAAAAGAGAACTATCAACATGAAGAGTAACTATTACGATTAGTATTACTTAGTCTACTTTAGATAACAATAAGGTTTTTAAATCTTTAGGAGCAACTCGCAGCCAAATAAGAAAACCAAATTAGAAGATGCATTGCTTGACGAGTCCAGTGATAAAACACTGTTTGCACTTCTTAAACTACCGGCTAAGCTGGTGGAGAAACCTCCCCAAGATGTTGACACTGAGAAGCTGTCAACATTCTCCAATTTATTACAAAAGTTCACAGCGGAGCATACTGTAGAAGTAAGTAGCATATTTATTAACTGCTACACTCAGAGATGTGCTTTAAAAAATAATCAATGCTTGGTCTATTTGGTCTTGCATTCATCATTGCATCTCTACCAATGAGTAATTACAAAACATTGTACCTATTAGCGCGTGTAGACTATGCCATGCCGTTGCCGGCATGAATGCCGCGATTAATTCCGAGCTAGGCCAAGTTCATGCCCTAGCTCCTAGTGAGAATAAAGGCGATGTTGCTGTGGCAATCATTCCGGAATTAATCGCGCCAATCATTCCGGCAGCGGCATGGGCATAGTGTGCACGCGGTATTTTATTTTATGTTTCAGTGATGTCTCTGAGTGGTTGGGGTTAGTTGGGGATTGAGTTATTAAAAAAAAGTTTTTTTAATCATTGTTATGTGTACTGATATTTATTTCATAGGAAATATGTGGATGAGGTTTATTTCTGTCAATGGATTTCTTTAGACTGATTTTGATGACACCTAACAAAAAAAAGTTTGCATCATGCACTGTTCAAAACTAACGACCCTTATCAAGAATCTAATATTCTAGCAATAAACATCGGTAATTTTTACAGCACATTGTTGAGAAGAAATACAAGCATTTGCCCATTGACTGGGCGTTAAAAACCAAATTAAGACTGATGTCGCCCAAACCATTTGCCTGGTCACTGAAACTGAAAGCTAGTGAAGAAGCTTCGGGGATTACCGGGTAAAGAAGTCACATTTATTCAACACTTGTTTCCACAATAGCTACTTTTACTGGAAACACCCTCACTAATGAGCTATATAACCTAGGTAACTAGAATACAATAAAAACGATTGCACTTCGTCAACAATGTTTTATTAGGATATTTGTGTCCTCCTACGAAAAGAGAAGATCTTCCGCGCCAAGCAACCTTTGTCTCATCCGAAGACCAATGGATTGTATTCGGTAGTATTACATACACTCGAGAGCATAGAAATCGCACATAGAGGCATTTTCCTACATTTTAATTTCGACCCTTATTTTTTTTAAATTAATGTGATGTTGCAAATA
Source organism: Eulithis testata (assembly GCA_947507515.1). Classification (NCBI taxonomy): domain Eukaryota; kingdom Metazoa; phylum Arthropoda; class Insecta; order Lepidoptera; family Geometridae; genus Eulithis; species Eulithis testata. Next base: position 9,700,617 of record OX382197.1, read on the forward strand.
TAACTTAAATTAAATTGAAGTACACACTGTTAGCTTCCTAAAAACACAAAATGTCTAGCCTTGACCTTCGAAATCATAACAGTGGCAACTAAACAATAGAATGGCCTAAATTAGCTCGTTTCAGGTAGCGCGGTTTGTGGGACTTTGAGCAGGTATAAAAGGTTAAAAAAACAATAAATTTGTGAATGCATCGATTTATTAATACGAGGTATTGCCTCCCCTAGCCTGAATAACAGCTTCCATTCGGTGTTTCATTGAAGAAATCAATTTTTTGACGAAATCCTGCGGTATGCTGTCCCATTCTTCCTTGATCGCGGTTTGGAGCTCTCTGAGACTCGTAGGCGCTGCGTTTCTGGATCTTACTCGTTTCTTTAGTTCGTCCCATAAGTGCTCAATGGGATTGAGATCTGGGCTTCGAGCAGGCCACGCCATAACGAGTACTTCAACCTCCTCCAAGTACTGGCGTACTATAGCAGCGGTGTGTGGTCTAGCGTTATCCTGCATCAAAACGAAGTTTTCGCCGATAAATCCAGAAAAGGGCACAACATGTTCTTCCAGGATCTCCTCGACGTAACGTTGGGAAGTCAATCCACCCGATCGACGGTCGGTATCGGGCCCTGTGATGAAGACAAGTTCGGTTTTCGCTTCCAGAGAAATGCCTCCCCAGAACATACACGAACCACCGCCGTATGCGACCCGTTCGGAGATGCAACATTGAGCAAAACGCTCACCGGATCTTCGGTAGACTCTACCTCGTCCGTCGTTACCATGAAGGCACATCCTGCACTCGTCGGAAAAGAGGACTGCCTGCCATTGATCCATAGTCCAATTAACGCGATTTCGAGCAAACTGAAGGCGTGCTTGTCTGTGCGCTGGGGTCAATTTTGGGCCAGTTGCTGGTCTGTGCGCTGTCAGACCTCCTTCGGCTAGTCTTCTTCTAACAGTCCACCGACTGACTTCCACTTCTCTAACTTCCTGGAGCTGCTGTCCGAGTTGAACTGCATTCAACCGGCGATTTCGTAGTGATGTATTCACAAGGAAACGGTCATCGCGCTGTGTTGTCGCACGTTTTCGGCCTGTTCCTGGTCGCCTGGTATAGCCACCAGTTTGCTGATATCGCTGGTATACACGTCCAACAGCATATCTGCTCAAATTTAATTGACGAGCCACTTGACTTTGGTTCTGTCCAGCTTCGATAAGTGCAACCACTTGAGACGCTGCTTCTGGTGTGGTATCCATTTTCTTGTTTAGAGAGATGACGTATTCGTTAAAGGACCTTTCTGACTGGGAGTTGGTATGCAAATGATGTCATTTCAATCATCCCTTACCGTTTTATACCTGCTCAAAGTCCCACAAACCGCGCTACCTGAAACGAGCTAATTTAGGCCATTCTATTGTTTAGTTGCCACTGTTATGATTTCGAAGGTCAAGGCTAGACATTTTGTGTTTTTAGGAAGCTAACAGTGTGTACTTCAATTTAATTTAAGTTATATTTGCAACATCACATTAATTTAAAAAAAAAATAAGGGTCGAAATTAAAATGTAGGAAAATGCCTCTATGTGCGATTTCTATGCTCTCGAGTGTAGTTCAAACTCTGTGATAACTTCGTTTGCGCGATCTAGGATAGTTCTCATGTAGCGCGCTAGATGGCGCTACTAATCTATTGCCTGACGCATTATCATCAAGAGGTCAACTCTTCCCAGATTCGTCCGTTGCCTCGACACAACCACATCGCCGACCTTAGATACGTCACCGCGCGCTCGCTTCCACCAAAGCTGTTTATACTGGCAACACCCTCACTTACCCTGGTTGGATCTATTCCCGCGCTCGGCGGGTAAAGTTGCAGCGACGGGCTTCCTAGCCGCCAATGAGGACTTCAAGCTGGCGCTGCATAGGGAGTGGACGGAAAGCTTTCGATCACTCTTTCAGGTATAGGCCTCGACACGATTTAATAGCTCTCGGCGAAAGTAGAGGGGATATCTATATTTATTTCTACACAAACACTTTCCCGCCGTTCAAGGTTAGAATTATTAAAACGTGTCGGGATCTGTAGATTATGAAACAAATATTGATCCCTTATTCTTATAAAAAACTAGCGACCCGCCCCGGATTCGCACGGGTGCAATGCAGTGATGATGATGATGATGTATTATACATATAAACCTCCCTCTTGAATCACTCTATCTATTTAAAAAAACTGCATCAAAATCCGTTGTGTAGTTTTAAAGATCTAAGCATACATACATACAGACATTAGGACAGACGCGGGAAGCGACTTTGCTTTATACTATGTAGTGATAGTGATAACTCCCAGCATATATTTAGGCCACCTCCGTGTAACTCCTATTTCTGCCGCTAAGAAGTGATGCTCGCATTGCTGTGTCCTTTGAAGGGTATGGTGCCGACGGCCACCCCGATTCAATTACAAGCACACAGAGTGATGGACGCAATGCGATCACAGGGCACGTTCTAAGTGGACGTGGACAATGAGGCAATCCATTAGTATAGGCAGAGGTTTTTACCTAACATCACATGGACCATCTCCTTGTTCGATTATTTATTTTCATAAAAATATTCCCTGTCAATAACTGATACATCTTTTGCAGCTGTTACGGGCGCTCCATTGTCCGTATTTCTACGTATGTGCGAACACATTCACGTGTTTGTTCCGAGCGGCCGGCTTATGCGGCGTGTCGGAGCCAAGCGCACTCATCGCTCCCACAACCAGGGGGTTCAGACAAACATTACGGCAGGAAGGTACATAGCTATTCTATTTAGAATAATCAGGATTACCTACGTAACTTGATTGGAATCTCATGAGTGATAAATAAATATTATAATTCTTATTTTGTAAAAAACATGGCCCACATGATGTTGAGTGGTTATCTCTAAAACTACGAGTGTAGCATAATTTCTCAAAGCAACATTTTTTGTGGTTCAAAGATCTTAGCACAATTTTCAGCATTCATTTGTTACTATTACCATAGAATATTAGTACAAGTATTACTTACTCGTATTAGCTAGCACTGTACTTTTATTGATCAGATGTGGAATTCACAATGCCTCTGCGACCGGAGAGTAAAACAAGACTGAACAATTCTGACGAGCAGCCGAAGAACGGATCGTTCGATAGCTGCTACGGCACTATGGACGAGAAGACAGACGCAACCAAGGTACGAAAATATATTTCTTTTTGAATTTGTTAAAAATAGTATTGAATGAAGATTTGTTTAAATGTGCCTTTAGAGATTGAATAGTACTAGGGTGCCTTTCCAATAAAGCTAAGCTACGTTGTTGCTAAGGATGTGCCCAAAACATTTGCGATACCTGGAAAAGGTGAATAAGTTGAAAAGTGCCTCCTACATATAAGACCAAATTGTAACACTTATTTATAATAATAACTTTATTTTCAGACGAGATCCATAGTACATGTACATACATAGCAGGCACAAAACATAAGAAAATATTTATGCAAATAAACATCTTGTATCTTGTGTTTGACATGCACAGAAATCGTTGAATATGAAATCAAAATGATATCCGGAAATCGTTTATTATGAAATCAAACAATCTCTATTGGTGGATTGGATACTTCCTTAGCAACGTTGCTTAGCTTATCTCTGATGGAAAATCACCCTTAGGGTCGAGCCACTACTGACCGAAGATTTTTTTTTTTTTTTTTTTGCTAAAAGTACATGAAATTACCTATGGTCCCCGCACTAGGTCTAGCCTGTGTCGCGGGAGGCCGAGAACAAAAACAGATTACCTTATACAACCACAAAGGACAGTAACAAAAAATACATCAATATAAAAAGAGAGAAGGGAAATTATATAATAATATAGTAAGTGGTGTGGTAGCAACATAGAGCACGGCTTTGAACGAAAACAGACAAGAATAAGTATGTAGGCACAGATATTAGGGTGGTTATTTTAAACTAAGTATGAGAGGTAATGTGTAAATGTGTAAATAGTGTATGTTGTAGTAAGAGGGTCATGTCGAGTGTGAGCGTTAAAGTCTGCGATATTAAAGGAGTAGGAGTAGAGATTTATGCGTAAAGCTACGTTTACGCTATGATAATTTTGGTATAGTGTAGTATGTCAAATATTAACTGACAAATAATAATTATGTATTTGAATAACTAATAATTCATTATTCATAAAATACTAACTAATCAAACTAATCAAACTCATTCCTTATTATACTCTAATTATTTAAATTTAAGACATTTATAAATATACTTTTTACTAGACTAAAATGGCCAGTAGACTTTCCGTTTTGTCGTAATCAAGCGTGAGAAGCCACTTTCTTATCCTTTCCTTTACGCCATAGAGGGAACAAGACAATTCACAGTGTTTACTGGCGCAGCGATAAATGAAAGGAAAGGAAAAGTTTTTATAGCGTCTAGCAAACGAGGTCTTAATGGCTGGAACTTTAATTTTAATCCGTCTACTTTCCGTTTGTTCAGTCTGAGCAGATGCAGATCGGAGAGTTTTACTATGCGCAAGAACCACACGCGATAGGTAGAGCTGCCGTACGCCGTACGCGTAAGATACGTCGCGTATTATCGGTCGCGTAACGCCAAACAGACAAATACATAATAAAACACTCAACCTTTCACACTCAACCGACGATACGCCGACGAGCGTATCGAACAAAACCGATACGTTCGACGTATCTTCGGTCAGATGTGGCTCGACCCTTAGGGTCGGCCCACATCTGACGGAAAATACGACGAGCATCGATCGCGTCTATTCGCACTAACGCATCATCGGTTGACTGTGAAAGGTTGAATGTTTTGTTATATATTTGTCTGTTTTGGCGTTACGCAACCGATAATACGCGACGTATCTTCGGTCAGATGTGGGCCGACCCTTAGAGTATTAGATAAAAAGTTAATTTGTAGGTTTCGATAGAATAACATACATTCATCTTCCAGTCTTTTTTTTGGCAAATAGGTAAATGACTGCATATTTATGTTTGTAGGAGGAAGAAGATGAAGAGGATCCGGACCAGTTCCTCTCTCAGTTGGGGCTAGAGACTGAGGTCATCAAGAAGATAAACATCACACAGGTGATCATGTTATTCTATTAGAATCTCCCAAAATGTAGCTGGACAATTTAAACCGTTCATCAACTATGTAGCTGACTACACTTACCTGTAATCCTGAAATTCAGGCTGTGTCCACAGTAAGCAAACTGTTAGCGGCCGACTGAGTTTGTGGCGCGGCGTATCGGTTTAGTACGCCCTTCCATATATTTGAAATGGAGTGTCAGTCACAGTTTGCTAGTTTTGTGCTCACTTTAGTTTTTTGTTTTACTGCTTTTGTGCTCAGTCGGCCGCTACCAGTTTGCCTACTGTGGACACAGCCTCTTCATTCTTTATATCTACAGGCCCGAATAGCCAACAGTGCGGAAAGCAGTGTCGACAGCGCGGCTGAATCTCTCGTGTTGGTTCGCGGCGCCGATGCACAAGCGTTATTCAACTTCCTTCTCAACTGCAAGAGCATCGTCAGTCCCACGGGACCCTTTGCCGGGGTGCCGCCCACGTTACTGGCGCCTACGGCTTTCCACGGCGGGACCCTGCAGTCTTTGAAGGTAGATATTTGTTAAGGCGTATGTAAAAGGCAGACAACCCTCTCGCTCACACATTTCAACATTTTTGAAGATATAATATGACTAAATGTAATTATGTGAAATTGCAGAGCTTCAGGGTCGAGAGAATAACAATGCAAAGGTTCAGTAAAAATATCACATTGATCCAAACAAGTTTTCTAACCAAAAAATGTGCACTTTAAATGTGAAATGTGCGAGCGAGAGGGTTGTCTGCCTTTTACATACGCCATAAGTATTTTATTTTCAACCACTGACATCTGGCTTTACCAAAATTTATTTCATTTGAAAGGCGCAAAAGCATCATCAAATTAAAGGCTTATTTATAAACCTATTCGAGAGAATTCATATTAGGCTAAGTTTCAACCACCATTTGCCTAACGCACCGTTTAAATACTTCTCTAGAGCCTCTACATCTCTATAAATTCGAAGTTAGTCCCTAACCTAACCAAGACAGTGAATTTTATACGTATGAAGTTGTGGGTTTCCTTATTCGTAGCTTCGTAATTGACAGGATTCAAGCCCACATTTTAGTTTCGTGAATCATTATAGATTTTCAATAAACTAGCTAAAATGACTGATACTTTCCAGGTGCGAGAGAACACGATACATTCCGACAGCAACAAGTATTACTCGATCGAGCTCCGCGGGCCGATCTTACCCACGGCTGTCCACACTCTATTCAATGTGCTCAAAAGTAGTTCTGCAGCGCAGTTCAGTGCTACCTTCGCGCACCATCAGCCTACGCTAGCATTCTCTTATGCGGCTAAGAATATAGCACAAGGTGAGAACCTTATGAAACACCAAGGTATTGTAGTGAAGTCATGGCTTTACAGGACACCTTTCCGTAACATTGTAAAGTGCTATCACCCTAGCTGTTCATGATCTACTATAATAATAATAATAAATATTCATGGACATTTAACACAACGCCTTCTAGTCCCAAACCAAGCAAAGCTTGTACTATGGGAACTAGATTGCTGATAGATACTTTTTTTTGTATATACTATACATACTTATAATGCATAGTAACACAGAACAAACATCTATGTTTGCAACACACAAATGTTTGTTCTTGGTGTGGATCGAACCCACGACCCACAGCAGGGAAGGCAGAGCTACTACCAACTGACCTATGACGCCTGTCAATTATGGAGGTTTTTTTTTTTGCTGTCCATTGTATTTTTCTTTAATTCTCGTTTATGGCGTTCTACTTGTACAGACTTTACCATATACTAGTTTATATTATGATCCCAAAACACACCTACATATTTTATATTCATTTATACTTTTTTATGTTTAACTATTTTACTGATACAACCACCACTGATCTCCATACATAGTATGTTATTGATGATGTGTAACAACTGTTTCGTTTCTTCCAGATGAGAATTCAAAGGAGAACGAACCAAACCACTTCACCAAAGCATTCAATAAGGAGAATCTATCTGACTGCGGCATCACAGACCGCATGCTCCAACTATTTTGTTCCGCAGACCCGAGTGCCGTGCGAACGCTCGACAGCGTGAAATATAATACGGAAGACGACACGTATACGTGGTGATATTTATTGTACCTGTTATTTGCTAATGTGATTGAATCATGAAATAAAAATATTATGTACAAAACCTACAACACTTTCATTATACTCAATGACATAAGTCCGGAAAAAATCTAGCCAAGCCCGTTGCCTGAAACTCTCAAATACAAAAAATAGCTTACTTTACTCTGTCAAAACTTCCTGGCAATGTAAAACAGAAACAACAGAGTTCGTTCACTTAATTGTATTGATTTATTTCATTTTTGGTAAATTAAAATAAAGATTTTTCATAAGTCCACATCACTTACACATAACAGATTCATACAGATCAGGATGAAATAAATAGTGTGAGTCCTGTTGCAATTTGTAATTATAATAATGTTACTTAACATACCGGCACTAATCACTATAATATAAAGTTATCACTTCAAAGTTCAAACCCAAGGTGGAAGAGGAATCTTGAAAAGCTTACATCTAAAATATTCATCTATGTGACCATTTATCCGCTCACTAAAACAAAACAATAAAAATTTAATATTAATCTAGGGCTTACAGCTAACAATTGAGCTCGACATAAATAGTGCGAAACCTTTGCTAAATGTGCACAATTTTAGAACAATTTCTATTACAGTAAAATAAAGCAAAAGTTACATTATTGCTGAATAATACGAGTTTTAATTTACCTGCGCGTGTAGGTAGAGTCGAATATAAGTTATCGAGGGCTTATGATTTCTGAAAGAGAAAAACAAATCTAATTAGCATTAATCGTAATGTCACTCGACTCGAAAATTGGAATGAGCCAATGCTCATACCAATTTTCCCCTGACTAATCCCCTGCCATTATCAAGTTACTGTTTTCTTATCAAATAAAGATATAATAATATTGTAGACCAAATAATTGAATAGTGTTTTCAATTTTGGCTAGTTTGCAAGTGGAAATTTGCCAAATACACAAGTCTACATGAAGACCGGGCTCAATAACGCGTCATGTGCGATAACGGTTAATGATGATGATAGTAGGTACATGATTTTTTTGAACCGACCCAAAGGACCTATTCCACTAATCATGATAACACGCTACAATCGTTAGAGAAATGCAAACGAGACTATTTCCGTACATTTTTCTATTTCTATCAAACTGGGGCCCCACAGATTTCTTTTTATAAAGTCACATAGTATAAACTCACATTAGATGAGGGCGTGGCGGCAGGCTGTCCAGGCACAGAGTACTGTGGTCGGAAGTTGGAGAAGTTAGCGGCGGCCGCGGCGGCTGGCGAGAAGCCACCGAGAGAGCCACCGCCTTGGAAACCGGCCGGAAACTGCGCCATTTGCGCTGTGAAACATGATATACAATGACTCAAGTGTCGCAAAACTCAATATACACAGTGACAGAAATTGCAGAAGTTGTCCGGTGGGTTCAATTCCACCAAGACATCAGATGCTTTGGAAACCAGAACTACGACATTTGCGGTGTGAAAACTAAACAAACCATCAGTAGAAAGTCTAGTTTAAGTGCTGTCAAACCCTTGCTCACTATAAACATTTCAAAGCCTGCCTTGAGCCTTTTGTTATACGGAATCGCGGATAAACTAAAATTACCGAAACTGAGTGCAAAGTTTCACTATCGAAAACGTGAATTTTGTTCTGTAAAGCTATCCTAATACTAACCAGCAGGTACAGGGTTTCCGGCAGTGGCGGCCAGGCGGGATAGTATGGATCGCTCCGACATCTGCAAGCGTTGCGCCACGGGCGGGATGCGCGCTAACGTCGCGGGGAGACGAGACACGTCAGACTTCATGTCGGATAATAGCTCTTCTAGCTGGTTCAACACCTGAGGAACAAAATAATTGTATAGTCAGAGAGCTTGAAGACAAAAGAAGTGCTTAGGATTACCGTTCACCTCCTATTCTACGTCTCCGAGCGTTTACTACCGTGTAATCTGTTACGCTGATGTAGTCTAAGGAACTGGGCAAATAATATTCATAAGTCAATAAGAAAATAGACAGAAGGAAGGAACCTATGAAAACACTGTACACGACTTAGGCCGGAATACTGAAACGTCACTCAAATTTGAGCACCACTTAAAATTCCTCTGCCTTTGTTTGACATTACTCATTTGTAAGAGATGGCAATAATTTAAGCGTGAACTTAATTTGAGTGGCGTTTGAGTATTCGACCAATAATCTATTAGGTACTCGAAACAATAAACGAAACTGCGCGGCTACAGCAACTCTACACTCGTTTCGCGAGGTCCGAGATACCTGTGTCACAGATCATGTAATAATATACTAGTACCTGTGTCAATGTTTTTTTGTTTTAAATTTTAGTTACCTTGTGCAACACAGCGTTTGCAGGCTTGTTTCCAGCTAACGACTCCTTGCTAAGGTGCTGGTGCGATTCGGCTAAGCATTCTACTTCTGCGAAGCGAGCGTTCAGTGACATCGCTGGATGGTTCGGATCCTGCGTTAGGTTGAGGTACGCAGCCCGCCGGAGCTGCTCTTCTATCACCAGCGCTTGTTCTAGGAGCTGGGGACAAAGGTTTTGTAATATAAATAATTTCCAAAATAAAGAAACTATTTATTTATTTGTCAACTTGCAGCCTCCGGAAAATAAATGATACAGTGATAATATAATACTCGGGAACATATGCTGATCTACTGCTCAATCAAGCATAGATTTTTGTATGAAAATCTCTACATACTCAAAACTATGCTTGAGTAAAGATTTTTTATCAGCATACGGGCCTAAGCTTTCTCCAAAAGGATTATAAGAGATAAAATGACTGTTATTGAGGCATGTATGATTATGGTTTGACTATGTTTTTAAAAGTGTCCATGTTATTTTTAACTATAACCAAATTTTTTATCAAGAAACCAAGAAACAGACGCAGTTGTTACATTGTGCACTGTGCCCGACAACTTATTCGCTGTCAGCGGATTGAATACGTTGGATCCTCACGTAAGTATACACTCGTATGAATCCAGCGCGATAGTAACAAAAATACTCACATTCTAAATGTTCATAGTGGGCCCATGGACAAAAAGGTATCATTAACATTTTATTTACAAGTTAGGAAGCAGAATTGGTGCTAGGTAGCTAAGCGGTGAGCGAGGAAAAAGATCACCAATATGATTTTTCTTGACAAAAAGTGGCAGAACCAAATAAAAAGAAGAACGCTACAAAGATTACACTCTCATACGTAAAATTTTTTGTTCACCGCTTAGCTTACCGCACAGCTTTAGTTGAAAGTTGACGCGCATGACAAAAGCCAAAAGCAACTCACCTTGAAACGCCTCGCCAAGAACTTATTCTTGATCTCCAAGAAGTTTCCTTTCCCCACGTCCATCTTGAACGGCTCATTGATGATGGCAAAGCGTAGATCGTTCTGTATGTCTTGCCAGCGTCCGTACCCGTGCGTGACTATACCGGCCAGTAGCCAGTAGTCGTGCCTCCGATGCCAGATTTCGTATTCTCTGCCTGGTGCTGCGGCGCGTTCTTCATTCAGCCAGAGTGTGTGGAGTTCAGTGAACCCGCCATCCGCTATGTTAAACATGAACTTGCGACGTTCCACTTTGAGATCCTCTTCCTCTTTTACGAGTACTACGTCGTCGTCCTCTTCTTCCTGCGAATAAATGTTCAGAGAATTTTTTTTTGTTTGTTTGCACATCTGCGATCAGCCTGTACTCCTGTGAGTTAAGAGAATGATGAGTTCTAAAACCATCTATACGAAAAATGTTTGTGTTGAATTTTATATAGCTACTAGCCGTCGCCCGCGGCGTTGCTCGCGTTCTAGACACTTTAGAGTGTGACTTTAAAAAATTCCTTTCTTAGTGCACCCCTACACTATATAAGGATAACACCCTCCAAATTTCATACCTCTAGGACATATGGTTTAGGAGGGCCTAAACCATAGACCAACGCATAGCCTAAACTTTAAGCTGACTTACAATCAACGCATAGCCTAAACTTTAGGCTATGCGTTGATTGTAAGTCAGCTTCAAAAGAGTTTTATATATATTGATTGATGATGATAAGAAGTGTTAAAAAATTTAGTGATTTTCCTCAGTGCACAAAATTACAAACGAGACTTGATTTACGTGAAATAGAATAATTGCCTACCTTCTTCTCTTCCTTAGGTTTAACGGAGCCATCTAAATCCTTCTCCAACTTGATAACATCCTTCTTATCAACCTCCTCCTCCGTAGCCTTATTCGAGTCTTTGTCATCAGCTTTCTTTTCTTCATCCAATTCCACCGGTTCATCTTTCACCGGGGGGTCTTCGTCTACCGACATACGTCTTTCCACTTCCTCCTTGGTTGGTTTAGGTACTTCTGGTTCTTTAGGTAAGTCTTTTTCTTCCGGTGGCAATTCCTCCTTTATGTCACTGGTGTCCATCGGTTCCGGTTTATCTTTATCGTCTGGTTTGTCTGTTTTGGGTTCGTCTTTTTCTTCCTTTGGATCGTCAGCTTGTGGGTCTTTTACTAATGTCGGGGCAGGCGATGGAGCGGCGGAAGTGATGGGAGTGGTACTTGACGGGGCTGGACTAGCCGTTGCACTTTCGACAGCATTCTTCACTGGTTCTACAGGTTTGCGCACTAACTCCGGCATGCTGTAGTAACCGTTGATGTGCTCGAATTCTTGCACCTTCTTTCTGATAAGGCTCATGACTCCGATTCGTGTTAGAACGTGCTGGCGTGACAGGCCCTCGCGCGGTACTCCATCAGCGAATGATTCGGCGTTATCAGCGCCCGGTTCGCAAAGATGCCGCATGAACAGTGATACGTAAGCTTTGAAGTTGCGCTCCGATTTTCCTCTGAGATCCCGGACGAGCCATTGCGAGTTAAATGCGTCTTGTGGAGGCATTCCGTATCGCATGATGGCATTGAGGAAAGATTTTCTTTGCCTCGCGTTGAAGCCGAGCACCTCCATGTTCCCGCCGACTCTGGCCAGTAACGGCGGTAGAGGGCGGTCACGTTCCTCGCGTCTTTCGAGCCTCCTCTTACTGCGGCGGCTGAGAAGATCCCCATTATCGTTCTTTTCATCGAAATCGTCATCTTCTTTATCATCCTCGCTGTTTTGGGAGAAGTCAGAGTTGTAATCAGAGCCGTTTTCTTGCCAGGTCGAGTCCTCTCTGTTTTCGGTTTGAGCTACGCTTCCGTCGTTGTAGTTGACCTGCTTGCGGACTCGCTTGCCCTTTCCTAGCGTTCGGGCTTGGTCTTCTTGGTGTTGCTCGTAATGATGCCGGAGGAGTTTTATCCAGTACGCCGGGTCGGTATTCTCTGCTTCTTGTTTAATGATTTCGGTATCGACCTCTTCCTCGCCGTCGCCCTCCTTGGTCGAATAGCTGGCAACCTTGAATGAGCTGAGGTACTCATTGGCCCACGATTCCTTCGATTCGATACCTTCCTTTGACCGATCGAGCAGCTCACCAACCGCCTTGTCATCGTAGTGAATTGCCTCCTCCTTACCGTCATCCTCCTTGAATAACTCTTCGGTACCGAATCGGAGAATGTCGTCCAATTCTTGTTTGGTGAAGTTAGCACCCTTTCCGCCCATTCCGGGACGCACCACCAAATGCGTCAACATCATTTTCCTTTTAGCGACTTGCGTGACTCTCTCTTCGACACTGTTGCGAGTGACGAATCGATAGATCATGACCTTGTTCGCCTGACCGATTCGATGAGCGCGAGAAAAGGCTTGGATATCGTTGTGAGGATTCCAATCGGAGTCGTAGATGATGACGGTGTCGGCAGTGGCCAAGTTGATACCTAACCCTCCGGCTCTCGTGGACAGTAAGAAAACGAATTGCTGCGCGCCTGGAGCGTTGAACCTATCGATAGCTTCCTGTCGGATGCTGCCTGTGATACCACCGTCGATTCTCTCGTACTTATAACCTTCGCCTTCCAAGAAGTCTTCAAGGATGTCCAGCATTTTTGTCATCTGCGAGAAGATGAGCACCCTGTGGCCTTGGCCCTTTAGAAGCTTCAACATTTTGGACATAAGAACTAGTTTTCCCGAGGCTTTAACGAGCGCTTGTGTATCGTAGTTTCCGTGAGGGCCGAGCGGTGCTTCTTCTGCTGCCACCGGGAACAGGTAAGGGTGGTTGCAGCATTTCTTCAGATCCATCATCACGTTTAGAAGAGAGACTGTCTGTCCGCCGCTCTTGGGGTTCAGAGCTTCGTAGTTCCTCGTCAAAATATACTTGTAGTACTTCTTCTGCATGGGTGACAGTTCGACTCGCACAATGAACTCTGATTTTGTGGGCATGTTCTTTAGTACGTCGGCCTTGAGACGTCGCAGCATGTGCGGCCCGAGCATCTCGTGAAGCCTCTTCACTTGCTCCTCCTTAGAAACGTCCGCGAATTCGTTCTGGAAGGCGGCGAGATCGCAGAACTTGTCCTTATTCAAGAAGTTGAGGAGATGGAATAGTTCCTCCAGGTTATTTTGTAGTGGGGTACCGGTTAAAAGTAGTTTGTAGTTGATGTGATATCCGGCCAGTAGTCGGAAGAATTTGGACTGATTGGACTTTAGTCTGTGGGCTTCGTCTACAACTAAAACGGCCCAATCGATGGAACCGAGGCAAGTCGCGTCGATCGAAATCAACTCGTAAGACGTGAGTAGAACGTTGAATTTCACTGAAGACTTGATTTTAGAAGGTCGTCCGCCCCTGTTGCCGCCATCATCGAACGTCATTTCGTTTTCTCTGATTACCGCTCTGGAATCTTTATCGCCGACGTAAGTTATGCAGTACAAGTCTGGCGCCCAGAGTTCGAACTCTCTCTCCCAATTGATAACCGTCGACAGGGGGACTGAGACTAGGAAAGGCCCCTTGCAATGTCCTTCCTTGAAAAGTGAGTTTAGGAATGTAACGGTTTGGATTGTTTTCCCGAGACCCATCTCATCAGCTAGGATTGTATCGATGCCGTTGCCCCAAGAATACCGCAGCCAGTTGAGACCTTCTAACTGATACGGATGCAGTTGCATACCCGTTTCGTACACAAACGGTGGTTGGTCGTCGTACTTTTTGTTGAGGTTCGTAAGAGGGCGTTCTGGGGGCGGATTGTACTTTCTGTTTCTAAACTGAATGCCGCCACTGTCGTCGTCTTCGATAATATCCCGATTCTTGGACTTGCGACCGGGTTTCTTGCCTTTGCCCTTTGATTTGCCTTCCGATGTCATGTAAGCGCGCATATCCTGGAAAAATAAATTAGAATTTAGATTGTGGTCCATGTCTACAACCAAAGATTCGGTTTGATCTTATGTTAAATTGTAGTTTACTTGATAGTATTCAACTGCGTTCTTCAATCCATTGATATCTTCGTGCTCCGACTCCCAAGTGGCCTGGTCGTATGACAGATCTCTCCATTTAACCAGGAAGTATGTGGTGCCGTCGCGGCCAGTGCGATGGTTTATCACGCGATGGACTACCAGCCATTCTGGTTTCACTCCATACCTGGAAATAGGTAGCTGAATAAGTATGTGATTTTCTCAAAAAACACTTACAGAGAAAAAGTTTATCAGATGGAGTTCATGGGGAAAGTACTACCACCTATTTCTGACGCCAAGTATTGATGCTCGCATAGCTGTGTTCCAGTTCTTATGGGAGCCAGCGAAGGTAAAAGGTGACGGGATGTGCAGTGTGTCGCTCACATTCACATTCGTGGACGTGCTTAGTGAGGCAATGTATTTTTATAGGCAGAGATATCATGGTCACGCATGGTGACGCATGTAGGCTTGATTCATCACTTGTTTGTTTTACATCAACTTTTTGTACATAGTGCTTCTTTATACATTTTTTTACTCTTTGCACACGTCCAAGCACTCAAGTGTTTGGTGTGATTATGCCCCCTTTGGGCTTATATGGTAATTATGTAACACGTTGCATACTGTAGCTTACCCAATACCCATATAAAACGAATTAAAAAGTCCTTACCGGTAGAATTTCTCTTCGAGCATTTTCTCATCAGTATCCTGTTCTCCTTGCTTCTGGTCTTTGAGTCGTTTGAGTCGACTGTCCCGCTCATCTAAAGGCTCTTCCAGTTTAGGCGGCTCTTCCGGATCAGACTTACGCATGTAGTAGCGGTACATCAGAGGGTGGAATACGTCGAGCTGGGGAATTACAACTTTATTTGTAAGACGTTTAAAGTCCTTTTTCGCTTGGACTTGTAGTTATGACCACCAAAAATGTCTGCAAAGCCGAGAAAAGAAATCAAGACCAAACTTTAACCTTGTTTTGCCTTGATCTTATAACATCGAACAATGAATTCAGTGCACTTTTTAAGCTACTCGCGGTGACGTAATGCCTTGGTCAAGATACAATATACGTTTATTTGCATAATAAATGTCAGATGTGATGTATTAATTTACCTGTAATTCAGATATCCAACTGCAATGCCAGTAGGACTGCTCGAGCCATTTGACGAAGAACTCCCGTTGTCGCGGTGCTTTGTTTTTAGAGGACTGTTCTTTCCAACGCCACGTGAGAATCTTCGCCACTTTGCCGTCTAGCGGGGGACACTGGAACACAACATTCACACATTTTTTTAACCAAAATACAGATCAATTTAAAACTCTTTTCAACCCAAGCTTAACTGAGCATGTCAACAAAAAATGCACAAATAATGAGAAACACTGAACACATGTTATAATACGCAGCAGAATAAATAAAATGTGTAAAAGGTGATGCTCACACTACATCGTGGACACTTCCAGTCTCCATCAGGGACCTCTTCGAGCGGTGGATTCAGACAGAAGCGATGGTACGCCGATGGACATGAATCGCAGCAGAGCAACTCGCCGCCGTCCTTACAGATTCTGAAAGTAACAGTTAGCAATCTAGAATTCAAATTCTCAAACACGATAGACATATCCTAAGATCTATAAATTTTCTTTGAGATATCTAAGGAAAATCTTCATAATTATATAGCAGCGTATTACAGTGAGTGTGAGCGCTTTGGCAGTTGCTACTGCACTTATGACAAGCACTTTTGTCTCAAGCTGATTTCGTTTTAGAAATCTTGGTCAATAAATACCAATAAAAATGTGGAATATCATCATGATTTTGGATTTGTGGTAAGAAGCATCTGTAAAAGTGGGCGAGTGTCCATAATTCAGTTACCAATTGCTGGCTCTGTGGCAAATCACTACGATACGACACAATATCAACAACATATACTGGCATTTTTCGTAGTCATAAAGTGAATTTTACGACATTGTGGTGAAGGTGGGTGAATGACCTGTATCGCCGTGTTATTTGGCACCTACTATAGTTAGTTACCTGCAGAACTCTTGATGTTCATCGTCGTCTTCCTGGTCCTGGTTACCCTCGGCCTCGCAGTGCGGACAGGACCAGCGTCCCTCCGGAGTATCTTCCAGCTCGGGCTCCAAGCACACCAAGTGGTAGGCGCGGGGACATGTGTCGCACAGGATTATCTCACCTCCTTGTTGGCACACCTGCAAGTAAAGTCAAGTATTTAAGTAGACTAGCTGGTGCACGCGACTTCGTCAACGCAGGATTAAAAGTGCAATTTGCTGTTAACAGCTGCTTGATAAATAGATGAATTGATTATCAAGGTTTTATGTTGATTTCTGCGGTGCGACATTGCATCTCGTTAAAGTTACGTGTCCCACACGCAAAGGCAGAGGCGCAAGCGAATTTCGACTTTAACCCATTATGATAACGTTATGATAGAAACTTGAAAATATGAAGCGTCGCGTAGGCCCCAAGCGATGGAGCAGTGTGTCGGTCCTAAGCGCCAATGCACAGCGCAAGCGAATTTCAACTTTAATGCCACGAAGTAACGACAGAAACATGAAAATATCTTACCTCGCAGTAATCTTGGTGTTCGTGTTCGCCCTCTGCGCCGTCTGGGAACTTATTTGTGGTCTTTAGCTTGTTCTTCTTCTTTTTGGTCTTGTTGCCGATCTTTGTCTTTGCTTTTTTCCTTGGTTGCTGTAAACAATGATAACAAAACTCTTTAGCGATCCAACAAGCCTTATTTGAGTTATGGAGTATCTTTGTAATGTTGTCTAGTATACCGGAGGTGCGTTTTCATCGACTGGCACCGCCTCTTCTGCCGCAGCGGGTACTGGTTCCGGTTTAGGCTCTTCCGCTTCCGCCAACATTTGCTCAAACTCTGCATCAGAGTCAGAATTAACGCCAGCACTGCCTTCTGGGTCTTCCTCCTGAAGAACACAAAAGTTTTTGTCAAAATTACGAATGTTTTGTAAGTTAATATTTTGTTCCACCATCACCAATGTCTCAATTTTACAAAGCCGTGCAGTAAAATAAATATATCATCACACAAGTTCAAAGAGCTTTGAATGGTTACGAATTATTTTAGGAGATATTTTTCTGCTGCGTTATATTTTCGAATTTAAATTTTTGTAAAATTGTATAATTACAGGTACACATAACTACCTTTACGGCAGCTATGCGACCTCAAACCAAACCCCAACACAAACACGCATAATATTAGTATCAATACAAAAAATTCAAAGGCTCACGATTGTTCCCGAGCCAGCCAGCGGTCTGTCTGTGGATCTGTGCGGATCAAAAGTAATAAAAACAAAAGAAACACTACGACTCACACTGATACTCACGCTGCTAGTACGCTTCCGTTTGCTGAACTTTATCTTCAAGGTGGGTACTTTGGGTCTGCGGCCGGGTTTGCCGCGCGGCGTAGAGCCGGCGTGTTTCGGTTTCCGGCCGCGTTTGCGAGGCGCAGTTATACCTTCATCACTTATATCTTCCTCAGGGTCCTCGTCCTCCGGATCGTCAATTGTTTCTTCATTCTGTTTGGAGGATTCACCAACTTACTGATAATATTTCAAGGGAATGGTTCTTGGGCTTCTATGCTAAATAGATGGTCGAAAAACGTTTTTTTTTCCACCGAGGACAAAGCAAATCATAGTTCCCATTGTTTCGTTTGACGAAAAGAAACAGGAATTGTTTTAGTCCTAATCTACAACAGACAAATTGCTGTCTATAGGGCGCATGTTGCTAAACTTGCAGGAGCTGATTTACGGAACGCTGGAGTACTCTTTTCCCAAACATTGTCATGAGCACAATGATTCTTTATCATATTACATTACAGTATTGTATAAAAAGAAATGCAACGAGATAAATACTAGTAGGAGAGGAATTTATAATAAATCACCTTGGGCTCCTTCGGCGTTCGTCCGCGGCTTTTCGGTGCATAGTCAGACGCGGTAGATGTGTTGTCTTCAGAAACCACGTTAGCGGAGCTCTGGTTGCTGAGGTGCGGGTTCGTTTCGCAGAATAACCGCCATTTTGCAGCTACCAACATCATCAGTTTTGATACTGGGACCTGTGGATAAACACTTTGAATTGAATCTCTTCACAATAAAGACACAAAAGTCACTTATTTAGCTATAAAGTTTTACAAAACCTATAGACAAATCTATACTAATATTTTAAATAGGAAATATTTGATTGTTTGTTTGTTTGCATTGATTAGGCTCCGAAACTACTGGACTGATTTGAAAAATTCTTTCACTGTTGGGAAGCTACACTAAAAATTCAGGGATTATTACTAAAACTACAAAAATGTAACCCAAGGTGTAAACCGATGACCTAAAAAATTTTAAATTTTCCGCTTGTTAGGGATAAAACTAACCTTTGGATTCTCTTTGACGATCATAGGACGCAAATGCTGCTGGAATAGTTTGTAGGATGTCAAGTTTTCTAAATCGGCATCTGTGTACTCAATGTCCACATCTGTGAGGGCAAACGACGAGCACACTTCTTCCACTGTCGGCATACCTGCTGGAAATTAATAATTGCGAGCATGTTAAAGGCTCCACTTAAGTGTCTTCTAAAGTGCTTTACTGGATAATGCCATTCGCGTTTGCACTGGATTCAATGAATAACTAAGGAAAAAGGAGTGGCTTTAGCTCTTAGGTGGGAGTAGGCTGTAAAGCAAGCTCGTATGAGTTAGTGGGTAACTCTGGTGACGGAGTTTTTAGGACGTCTTAAGGCCTCCGTCGTGGCAACAATTTTTAGACGTGCCCTCCAAAGCACGGTACATAGTAGGCTGTAAAAAAGTAGTTAATTAATCAAATGAGCGAACCTATCGACACCCCACTTGATATTTTTGAACGACATTATTTTTTTATTCCGTTTGGCCCTCCTATCTTTACAACCTCTTGACCAACCACGAGATCTCAATTCGGGGCTAACTACTAGTTAATGTGTCGATCACTCACCAGAGCCAGAGTCTGAAGCAACTGGCGTGGAAGGCGTAGTCCCGTGTTTACTAGTGCGGCCCTTCCGAGACTTTTTGCTGGATGACATCGCGCTCAGGGCGTAATCACTGTCGCCCTCAGCCTCCATTTCCACTCCGAAATCCTCATCCTGAAAGAAAAGTTTGATTAGCTCTGAGCTCACCATGGATCAAAGGATATAAGGCTCTATTTGGTAAAAAATTGAGCTGCCTCGTCCTCATAGATTCTCTAGTAGCCACTGCCCATGGCACTGATTATTCTACAGTCACTTTATGTCACATCAGTACAATGTAGAATTTTTTAATGAGATTTTAATTCATGTTTTTGCTATGTAACAGACCAAAATAAAATGTAGTTGCTCTATCATAAGACCAGATTTTTTATTTCCTTCTAGATCAGACATAACATTAGATTAGATTTAGACCAGATATAAAGATACAAACTTATAGTAACTACCTTACCATACAAATAAGTTCTCATTTCAATATTTCTCAATATTTGTTACCTCTGGATTCTATTATTAATAAATAGATTTGAAAAAAAATCATAACAGTTATGAAAGTTTATGTTTAGTTTGGGCCCCATATAAATTTCATGCACATAGGTTCAGTACAGTACCTAGTTTTATCTTTAATTAAATCAAAATAACAGGAAAAAATATAGCACCCAGGTAAACAAAATTGCATAATTTTATTTCCTGTGTCTTTTCCGTGGTGTACAGTCACTAAAATAATTCCAATGAACTGCTATCATCATCATCATCATCTAATGATGAAGCCAGAAGGTAGTGAAGTTGAAATTGGTTCACTAGTTATTGAAATTTATAAGGTTACCTCTACTATAGGCGTTAGCTCCTAGTAAATATATTTTTTTACAGAACTTATTCTGGTTCTTTGTAGGACTTTGTAAGTCACAAATATTGACATTGTGCCTAAATGCTAACCGATTTTTTATCCTGATCCTAATTTATGCTTTTGGTCATTCTATCAATGAAAGTTGGATTGTAGTGGACTGATGATTTAAACAGTTATAGTAGGGCAGGAGAGTTGGAGAAGGTTGAAAAGTAACAAAATGGACTAAAATTATTACTGAGTGGTAAGAAGAGAAAAAGGAGAAGGGAAAATAAAAGATGGGAAGGAAATATATGGAGACCAATAGCTAGAGATAGAGATAATTGGAAGGGACTAGAGGATGCCTATGTCGAGAGACACAGTTTACTAAACATAGATAGTTAGAATAAGATTGCATAGTAGATAAGAAATGTATAATTATGTATTTAGTACAGAAATAATAGCTTTTATTATTATTACTATTAGTAGAGCCGGCATGTGTGAAAATTATGAATGGAATAAGAAAACAAAAGACAATAGAAGTTGTACAATTGAAATCATCTGTAAACTCCCATTGTCTCATAGTCACATTAAATGAATTGAGGCATGTATGAGGGTGTCCAAGTATTCAAGATTCTAAGTTTATTTGAATAATTGGTTGCAATAGTGCTATTTTAGGCAGATTTAATATCTTCATTCAACGAGACATATTTCTGTGAAAGCTGCTGGTGAAATTTATTTTTTAGACTTAACTAAAAAATGCAACAACTGAATCGAATCCATTGTATGTTAAAAAAATTAAATAAACATGTTAAACCTTGTGATGATATTTATATTAGATCACTGACCTCTTCACTCTCATTCTTGCGCTTCTTCTTTTTCTTTCTGCCCTTCTTGTCTTCACCTCTGGCCTTCCGCTTCTTTCCCTTCTTTTTCTTTCTGCCGTCTTCTGGGGAATAGTCCTCATCTTCCTATTTATGCGAACAATTTCATATGTGAACAGTTTGTGAATTAAGTATAAACATAAGAAATGATGGAAAAATACGTTTAAATTTTACCTTTGGAGGGGCCTCATCACTCTCACCGGAGTTCTCATTCTGGCCTTCTCCTTCTTCGACATCCTCATCACCTGGAAGTTGAAAAACTGGTCACACTACTAAATAAACAGAGCACACCTGACCAACATTCAGGAAATCTATCAACCAGTTTTTTTTTCTCCCACGGGTGCACACCTCGCGCTAAGGTCACTAATCCCTTTGTTTGGCGGCGTCCATTTTGTTAAGTAGTAATGAGGGGATATCGCATGTTCTTTTCTGTCACAACCTGCCACTCAAAAATATTTACAACCATGAACACCAAAACACCATTAGCGCACTTCTTTGTTTGTTCTTCCTGAATCACGGGAAACGGTACATCAGACATGTTCTGGAGAATCTTCAATCCCGAATGAAAAAAATCTAAATTTTTAATTGCATACCGCAAGTAAACACATGATACCGCTATTCGCGGCTTACCTATGACATACTAGCAAAATCGACCGTTTACCTGCGAAGGAGCCGTCTACTTCATCATCAGATGCCATTTAGATCACGTTAGAACACAACCTGAGATAGTGTTTGAGATTTTGGTCTAGGAAAGATAAAGGACGCGCAGTTTTTGCGACAAATGGTAATTAATTCAGAAATTGATGCCGCCGTCACTACTACGCGGCGAGCCAGCAAGATTTTCTTTCTCGCTCGCTCTCACACACTACGAAAACGAAAAGAAGAAAAGAAATAGAAATTAGGGTTGCTAGAACTCAATGAAAATCATAAAAATGCTACCAAGGAAAAACAGAATAACCACTTTTATTAAAAAAACGTGTGGCACTCGGAGACTGCCGCGGTAAAGCTATTGCATAGCATTTTTTATCGTATGACCGCTGTGCCGGTCGGAGTGGGGGGTGTTAGGTTATTTTTGTTACGGAATTTCTGGATTCGGTCTCCACGTTCAAGGCCCGCGATAGAAGCTTTGCAATAGCTTTAAAATTGCGTCTATAAAATCTGGAAAAAATTTAATACACGCTTCGGGAATCAAACAGAAACAGTTTTTCTTTTAAGCTAAGTCAGTCACGTGAATCCTTGCAGAATTTTATGATATCTCTTTAGAATTTTATTTCTTCTCACTGTTACAATGAGTAGGTACATCACCTCTAAAAGGTCCAATATAGGTAAGACTTTTACTTCTTAGAGTAATGGACACAGAGCACGTTCTCAATGGACTTGGTCTTTGATGTAGTGCCTTGCTGTGTAAAAAAATAATACCTAGGTACTTAACCTATCTATTATTAACCAAATAATCAGATGGGTAATCTAATCACCTCTTCTTAAAAAAACTTCAAAGCAAATGTCACCATTTTCTGGACAAAAGTCTGTTTGGTTTTTGATCCATCTCTAAAATAAACTTTCAACTTGGCTCTAGCCTGTTATACTTATATGTATATCGCGAAGTGGTTGGAATGCATCAAGATTTAAATTTATGTGAGTAAACCTTTCACATAGAGTACCTACCTTACAAAACTACTAATTTGGAAGTTTTCGTTGTATCTGGCAAAAAAAGTCTGTTGGCCAACCTAAGAAAACAAATTTACGATGTTGCCATTGCTCGCACGACATGTCGTCGTTGTTGTAGTGTCTACGTTCAGATTCTTCGTATCATTCACTCACTACCCTTCTGTCAGTCATTCAAATCAAGGCAATGTCAATCAAGTAAAACAAACAATCGTCGTCTATCGCTCTTCCGCTACACATGGTACACAACATGGTATGTGTAGTATCGTGTAAGAACTGCAGTTAAGGGCCCCGGGTATAAAACCCATCTACATAAAATCAAGAATCGAAATGGGATAGGATGTAAAAAAAACTGCTGATAGCGTCATTTTTGTTCGGTTAGGCTCACCCACCACCGTGTTCTTTCATTTTAGAAATGAATGCAGTGCTTCAGAAGACGTTTCTTCTGAAAAGTAGGTATAACTAGGTACCCTTGTAAAGATAACCACCTGATTGAAGTGCCTGAGATCTACTACTTCCGTAGGTATTATATTCTCTTTGTCTACTACATACCTACAGTAGGTAGGCATAAACTAGAAAATTTGTTAAGTAGGTATGTATATACTTCTATTTACATTGATAGTAGGAAGTATTGTGCATTATGTATGGTAATCGTGACAATGGTATTGATTTGATCCTCTTTTTTCTAAACTTCAGGGCCTCTAGGTATATTGTTTAAGAATTTGAGGGTAGAGTCCTTTCCATGAAAGAAGTCCCGCAGACGCGGCGCTGTAGTCGACTATAAGTATTATTTCTCGGGCAGCACTTTTAACAACTTTAGGCATTGAAAATAAGACTTTGATCGCAGAAACCAAATAAAAACGCACTAGCATCCGAACACATTAACAGCACCTGACAACTAATTTAAAATTTAGTTTTAAAGTTTAGTTCCGGAAATTTCCGCGGGACTTTTGTCATGAAAAGGACTCTTAAGATTTAATACAATCCTGAACATACGCCCGTATGCTAATTTACTGTTCAAGCACTGGTAATCGGGTAAAGATTTCTGTATCGGCGATTGATGTAGGTAAGAAATAGGAAATTCGATTATACCATTCTGACACATTTTTAGGCTTAGAGCACTTTCCTTGCGAGTCCTTAGTACCTATATAAAAATGTACTTTGTGGCTTAGTGCTAATTAAATAAAATAACAAACTGTTCTCACATTTTTCTTTATTCAAGAGTCAATGCAAGTTCACAGACATGCAATTTAGAGATTTTATGCATGAAAGCTCGAAGCACATGGCATCAAAAGACCGAATGATGTAAACACTGTTGTACTTGCATATCTTTGCAGCAAATGCATCTCCAGGCCAACATTGTGTAAATCTTGGCAATATTTTATTCTTTTCATTTTCTAGTCTTTTGATGCAACTAGCTCGAATTATAGTTGGTACATTTCCTCTGCCAACATAGCAGATTTCTAAATTGCTCAATTATAATAGCACAGCCATTATCAATGCTTTTGGTTGGATACTTGCCAACACTTCAATTGCTTTGTTACTATTATCAAGCCCTCTGGCCTCATCCATCATAATAACCAACTAAACGGTGGCTTATATAAATACTTTTGTAAAATAACATCTATGTGTTCCAACCATTGTTGATGTGGTCATCTTATAAGCAAATAAGTACCTAGTTTCTTTTGAGGTGAAAAACAAAAATTACAACATAGAATCGTTCAATAAGTACGATATATTCTCACAGTCAATAGAATATTTTTCATGATCCATCAGTAAAAGGCCACTAAATAAGGGACCATATTTAAAATTTCATTAGGTGTTAAAATAGACCCTAAAATTTAAGTAAACGATCTACTATGACGACACGACATTAATATTTCAACACTTTACACCACAATCTACAAAAACAACTCATTTGTGTGATCTAAAAATAAGTGTTTTCGAATTTATATTTCTATTAGATTAAAATCAATTATTAGTCTATAAATAAAATGCTAATGTTAGATAAAACAGAACATGATAATATTCTCTAGCAAGAATACTTAAAGTTATATTATTGCAATTCATTAGGTACTAACAATGTGAACTCATTATTTTAACTTCTGCTATGATTCATGTAAAGGCACAAACAATATAAATAATTTTTTTTTGTTTAGCTCACAACTTTACTTTAAAAATGTGTTCTTTATGTATCAAGGAATTCTACAAAAATATATCTCATTTGGCAATTTATACACAGCTTTGGATAAATATAATAATATATCATTATAGCTTTCAGTGTCAGATGAAAATCAGCATTAAAGATACCTAGTAATTAGCATTATGTAGGTAAGTATAAGATTTCAAATCGCATAACAATATTTCAAAAAGATGATTGTAGTAGTGTATAAATTGAAATGTTACAAAGTGGAATATCATAAAGTTTTAAAATCTAATACTTATGTAATAACTTGTTACTTAACAGCAACCTTTTGAATCTTTGGTGTTCCGAGATCCATTCTGTGGCCATTCTTCAAGTTGTTGATCTCAAGATCATGAGCGGCACCGTTTGCCTTCACGTGACCGTTCATGAGATGACCGTTGATTTTGTTTAGAACGTCAATTTTGTCAACGTGGTTGAGTTTGTCCCCTCCAAGTCCGTTGACTTTGTCCCCGGCGTGACCGTTCATTTTCTCTCCGCCATTCATCTTATCGGCATGGCCGTTAATTTTTTCGCCACTGTGGCCGTTTGCATACTTATGCCCTGATGAACCAAAATAAAATCTACATAAACCCCCAAACTCTACACAGACGAAACACTGGCGCAATTGTGTTAGTAACATTAAATGTATCTGAACGCTAAATCTAATTTCTTGAATCCGTATTAGTAGAATCATTGCTTGAACATATTATATCAGAGCTCTTATGTCCCAGATTGACGGGTTTTGAATCTGAAAATTACGCGTCGTTTAATTTCCGAAACAAATATCTACTCTGTCTAGCAGACTTACAAAACATCCAAAGTGAGACGAAACTAAACAAACCTGCGTGATGGTAACTACGAGATCTAAAAAATCTAAACTAGTCTAGGTCACAATTACGCCAGTGTTTACATCACAAAAATATTACATGCAGACAATACAGAAAGTATAGCTAAAGTCAACTAGCTTCAATCCAAACATCACAAGCATAGTTAACTGTATAAAATGATGTTTGAGACGAACTAGCAGTACACACAAGAAAGTAAGTATAGAAAATGTACATAAATACGTTTACTTGACCGAGCAAAGCGTACACTTTATATGCTTACCGTGGCTATCATTACCAGCGTAGTACTTTTTTGAGGTCTTCCAATCTTCCTTGAGTGAGAGATTGTACATCGAATAAGCTGGATCTCCAGTCACCTCCTTCTCAATGGTTAGGAACTTCGGCAGTGATTCTAAAAGCGTGCTTTGATCGTATGCAGCGCTGTACGTCTCCAGCAGCACCAAACCACGACATCTGGAAAATTACAAACATTATCTTATTTTTAAAAAACAGTAATAAAATGAATATCTTAGCGGCAGATGGCAGAAATTGATTAATTAGCAACTCTATTACAGAAAAGATGAGAAAAATCACCTGGGATGCGTCGGTTGCCTATAGATATCCAACTGATAGTACTGATTGTTGTAGATAAAGCAGCGGCGTTTCTTGAATATCGTAAAGTGCGCATCGTCCCTTTGCGGGAGTAAGTTCAAGTAATCCCGATGGTTCAACTGCGTTCGAACCTCCACCGACTGTCCGTTGGTCGGATGGAATTTCCTCAGCGTGTGGATATAAGACCAGTGGTTCTTCTGTCCGCGTTTGCGAAGTCTGACTTGCGCCTTCCGTAGATCGCTCTGCAGGTAATTATGCACGACATCGAAGTCTTGAAATGGGGGGAATTCGGTATCCGGTTTGAGAGGCGTTCTGACGAGGAACTTGCGCTTCTTGGAGTTAACGTTGAGTCGGTCTCCGGTGTCGATGCCGATCTTCTGGCAGACGCAGGCGATGAGGCGGTTCATTTTCTTGTCGAAATCGGTGGAGTTGTCGATTACGTCGAAGTAGGGATGGCCGATCCAAGCCGCGGCTGCGTTGTAGTCCAACTCTCTTGCTAGTTCCACTCCTTCCGAACGGCAAGCGTGGTCCTAGAATATACAAACACAGCTTGATGTGAGATGGAACTGTTTTATTGATTACTAGCGACCCGCCCCGGCTTCGCACGGGTGCAATGCTGATACGTTCAGACAGCGTTTGCGATGTAAGCGCAAAAAAATTGTTTATTTACGACATCACCTTAGAAACCTCAAAATTTAGCAGTACTCCTCTACAATATTATGCATGTATTATACATGTAAAACTTCCTCTTGAATCACTCTATCTATTAAAAAAACCGCTTCAAAATCCGTTGCGTAGTTTTAAAGATTTCAGCATACATAGGGACGGACAGACGACAGCGACTTTGTTTTATACTATGTAGTGAAGTGACTAAACATAGTAGGTAATAATGGGCTGGGAGGCTTATCGCTACTAGCGATATCATCCATTGCATCTTATTTTGGTTCGATTACAAAAATTCTTCGTATGTTCTGCATATAGCAGAGTACCTATACAAAATGTGGCGCCGAAAATGGCAGAAAGCCAATGGCAAGTCAAAGCCAAATTTAGCGGAAACGAATCATTTCACAACACATTGCAATATGCGTTGACTAGGCATTTTAAAACTGTAAAGGTACACACTAAACTAGAAAAGAAGAGGGATCTTTAAATTTCTGACAGTAAGGTCTAAGAAATGAGAAACTTGGCATGACATCAATGCCTAAAATTAGAAGGAGAAGCGACTAATTACTATTCAGTGTCAATGACCGATTTATTCACATAATACAAATTGATAGTGTTTTAAAAGACATGAATTACACTAGCAGTATCAGTAGTGAATTTATTTTGGTAAAACTTTAGACTTAAAATCATATAAAAAGAACAATACAACGGTCTATTCTATCACGTTTTCAATCACATGACGTGTTATCTTTGCGTTGCAATAACCATGCAAATCCACAATGGCAGTTAGTAAACGTGTTTCGAGCGATGATGGGATTATTACCGCGTGCACACTATGCCCATGCCGCTGCCGAAATGTATGGCGGCATCAAAGCCGCGGACTTATTGCCACAGCAACATCGCCTTTATTCTCACTAAGCGGCATACATGCCGGCAGCGGCATGGGCATAGTGTGCACGCGGTATATGATATTATGGCTGGCACTTCGCTGTAATAACATTATGATTATAGACACTAGCAGATTCAGTGGGGGGACTAAGGGGTTCAAGCTCAGGGTCCATAACTAGATCAATCTGGAATTACGGCTGTATAAAAATGCTGAAATACCCCATGCCTAGTACCTTTAATAATTCCCATATATCTCTAGGTCCCTGAGGTGCAGCTTAATCAATGAACGATTTAGCTTACCTCGGTAGAATAAAAGTCCTCGGCACCGTTAGCGGCGGACACGCAATGCACGATGTGATTGTATCTGTTGTCGCGCAGTTCCACGCTGTTCCAGTTATTGGCGGCTAGCATCGCCTCCCATTTGTCTTTTGATATAACTGTAAGATAGAAAAACGTCTTTTAGATTGCTATTTGGACGGACGTTTGCCGTATTCTGTAAGCATTGGTAGTAGCAAGATCTTCCAAACCCAATGTGGATTGAATCTGGTATATAACGCAGAACCAGCGCTTTCAATAGGTAAAACTTCGCTCGTATAGATAGAACATGTATTTCTTGGTTATCCACAGAACACCATGCTTTCCTGGTTTTAATTGGCCATGGTGGGTGACAAACCTTACTCATCACTACATAGTATAAAGCAAAGTCGCTTTCCGCGTCTGTCCTAATGTCTGTATGTACGTATGCTTAGATCTTTAAAACTACACAACGGATTTTGATGCAGTTTTTTTTAATAGATAGAGTGATTCAAGAGGAAGGTTTATATGTACAATACATCATCATCATCACTGCATTGCACCCGTGCGAAGCCGGGGCGGGTCGCTAGTATAATAATATACTAGTACCTGTGTCAATGTTTTTAAAAAAGTCCCAAATACAAGATAGATTCAACTATCTTCGCTCATGTTTTTAGCAGTAGCTGTTCTGTGCAAAACCTTGGAATAACAGATAGCACACAATAAAAATTAAATAAGTATACATTCAATAAAATTGGTCTACAACGGAAGCTGTCCTCGTGACCGTAAACATGACGAAACAAAACAGCTAACGTAGTTCCGAGCTGCTGTTAAACATGAAGCCATTCGTTCACGATGAAACATTTATAAGACCATAATAAACAGCGTTTATGTACTATGTTTTGATTGTATGAGATACCATTATGAGATATATATAGATAATGTTTATCTTTAATCCACTGGACAGTAATGAATGAGGTATTTCCAGATGTATTTTATCAGCGAATTGTTTACATAAGGTAATGAAAGTATGAAATTAATTAGATTACGTTTTGTTTGACTTTCATACAATAGGTGCATTACAAGTCTTATCAATCACAATATTATCGAGAAACCACAATGCACATATTTTTAACCCCACATGTCATGCATCGTGTTGTCGGCTGTGCATTCATAAATATTGAGTCAATCAAACGTGCGTCACCCGGGGGAATTGGAATTTATACACCTACTACAATTTTTTTTTACTTGTTTTGATTTCGTAACTTTTGCTTTATTGCGCTTACAACAATTTTATTATTGAAATATTTTAAACAATAAAATTGTCGTAAGCAATAAATCAAGAATATGCTAATTGCATGAACTATCGTTTGAAACGGTTTGTAGATAAACGGTTTTGTGTATTTTGTAAATATTGTAAATAATGTATTAGGCGTTACTTTCTGCTTGAATTGGTTACAGAAAATAATAAATCTATGTGGATTCATTACATCAAAGTTGATTTTTAAAAGGACTAAATTATTTAATGATCACATTAACTATAATTACCTATGTAAATTAGGCATTCGCTTCTTTCTACTCTCATCCAAGTGACCGCTCAAACACAGCGTCTTCTTACTGCGACATATCGTCAACTAGAGGCTGCTGCGGCCAATAAGTTTCATATATTTTGTTCAGTCCTCGCACACTCGGTGTCAGCGTCGTCGCGAAAAATACAAGAGTCGAACGACTATAGTAGACGCAGTGTTAGCGCTAGTAGCTTGATTTAGGTTAATATGCCACCTAGTGCCTATAAACACCTCAACAAATTGCTGTGCCCTAACAGGGTTTGTCTGCTACACTACCTTTTGTACAACATCTACAAAACAACATAAGTGCAATAAATGATTTGAATTTGACTTTCCCACACAAGGAGTAACTTACATGCACTAGCGTCCATAGCTCCCCTATCACAAATAATCAGGCAATTCCTTTGGCAAGTTCGTCCAAGCTCGAAGAAAGTATTTTCAATCTGGATCATGGTCTTCAGTAGGTTTTCTTGGAACTTGACAGCTGTAACAATGGAAAACGTGAATGTATGAGTGTTTACGTCATCAGTTTTGATGACGATATTATGAGCCTTTCCGAAGGTCTCTGTCACGGTTGTGGTAGGCTTATCGGATCGATAGTTTTACGTGGTCTTCGGAAGCACGCGCAGATTATAACAAAAGTGGTATCGTAATAACTGTAATTTCCACGCACAATTAGAACACATTTCTTCAGCAAGACTCTTCTGATTCATTCGGAAAGCCTTTTTAGATCGATATCGGAAATTCTCGAAGATTTCCAATTAGCTTTTTGGAAACTCCTTTGAAAGTTTCCGATATCGGTTCGACAAAGATTTCCGAATGAATCTGAATAGCACTGCTATCTATGGTGCTCAATATCCTTGTTGGGACGCAATTCAAAATAAACGAGTTAGAATTGAGATTAGGGCTGATAGAAATTGTTTGGAAAAATTTGTTTACATGTGTCAACACTTGACTGTTCAACTTTGAAAATGCTGATCAAGCAAGCAAGAAAGCAAGTTATGCCACGAGCGCTTTGTTTATATACAATTTCTTATCCGTTATGTTGCATTGCTGCAGTTAAATAATGTAGATGTCACTAGCAACGTAATGCTTGTATCAGAGTTTTATTTTCAAGCTTTCATAATAGAAAATAGCATTAGATGACGCTTGAGACAATTGCCCCGAACAGCATTAATAGGTACCATCATCTCAGTCAATAAACCAAGCCATATGAAATACAATTTTCGTAACTGCAGCTTATGTTTTTAATAAGATGATAAACAAATTTACAGACTGTGTAAACTCCATAATATCTTAGTTGTTGATGACTAACGTACAGTCGCGTATAAAAAAGGAAAAAAAACCTACCACATTATTATCAAAGTGGTATGCTACGCTGCCATTACGATTGAACACGACGCAAATATTTTGCTGATGGCACAGATAAATGTCAATCGGTTCACGATATGTCCTTACGTGTGATTGTAGATGATTGGCACTCGTCATTAGTGTACTCAAAATAAAAACTAAAAAAGCTCGCGAGTCACGATTGTAATCCTCACGACAAAGTCCCCTCTGATAACTAAGAATATTTAGGATGCAAATCGAATTGAAAATTTTTGGTTAATAATTTCTCGCTTCCATGAGACACCACAACAATGTAATTAAAGAGTAATCGATTTAAATTATCGATTAAATGCCGAACAAGAAACTCGTGCAAGATTACGTGATCTTATAGCCTTATAGGTCGTGTTAATGTACTCGATGGATATAGGTACCAGATAAAACGTGGACCTAATGTTACTATCCATACCGAGTGACGGCAGTCACCTAGGCTTATTGGTATGGTAGCAAACCACCATTAGGGTACGTGTACGGAAATCAAGAAATCAAGGTTTTTGGCCCCGTAATTGAAAAGCCCTCCCCGTTAAATATCATAATGACAAACAATCTTAATCATCTCGCAGTCTTTCCGCAACCTTCGCGAGGTCATCATCAGTCCACCGAGGCGTCGGCCTACAATGCGTCATAGGTTCACGGTCAAAGTCATGCATCGGTCCGTCCATATACAGACAGAGAAAAAGATGGGATATTGATAGACTATCAGAAAATTTCGATAAAGAATTTGGTTCTGTTTTTCTTCTTACCCATATTATCTTGGGAGATTAGGCACTCGAGGAATGCTCGTATTCGGATTTCGTTCGAGTGGGTGGTGTTATTTCCTCACAGACTTTTCGTTGCCGTTTAGAGATTAATTTAGAAAATTCCTTTACTACGAAAACCAGAAAGCTTTCGTCCTAATTACATGCCTTTGCGTGGGACCTATGGGCTGATAAGGGTGTGCGATGAGTTCATGTATGAACTGAATCACGTTATAAAATCGGAGTAACTGAGTATCTGAAAATTGCGGTACGAAGCCAAAGCCAGCTCAATTAAAACATTAAAATTGTATCAGTAATCCCCGTTCTCCCGTCCGCGCCGGTTTAGCCGGTTTACCTAGTTAGGTATGTACCGTTTAGTTAATTACTAGCAACTTCGTCTGCGTAACGTAGGATTAGTTTACCTAAGCGATGAAATTTAGATGTTTAGATAGTCTCGATTCAAACGGACGCACACAGTGACTTACTTGTTATGCACTATTTTACAGTTTTTATTCTAGCAGCCCGGTTTTATATTTTCGCTGAACCTTATCAGCGGGCCGTAACCGCACTTGAGAGTTCATAGGTTAATTTCCTTCTAAAAACCATAATTGGTAGTTTTTGTTCGGTGTGTATTCTTACTTATAGTAGGTGCCAAATAACACCGCAATACAGGTCATTCGTCCACCTTCACCACGATGTCACAAAATTCAATTTATGAATGGCTGATTCTGTCGCTTTCCATACAAACCTGTCGCTAAGACGGTATCGCTCGAATCTCGTAGTACTGTTTGTTTACCATACATAAATTGAATTTTGCGACATCGTGGTGAAGGTGGGTGAATGACCTGTATTGCGGTGTTGTTTGGCACCTACTATAGTAAGAATTCGCAGATTTTTGCATTGTGTTGATTCGATACCAAAAAAAACTGAAAATGTAGGAACTTATATAATTTTCTCATAAAATCGAATCGAACGTTTCGCTTGTAAACCTTTGTACCTAATTGAAAACGTGCATTTTATTTAGAATTTAGAATAATCCTATGCACTCAGGCGATAAACAAGGTTCACGTGAAATACAATACTAGCACCAGGTTTTGCATTGAAAACAAATCAGCAAGACTGACTGACAACTTGACGCTAAGTGGCGATGGACCAGAGCCAGCCAGACTGGGGAATTGACAGTTTTATTCTCAATTGACGTCCGAAGGGTCTCATTATTGTTTCTTTTTAGCGAATGTATGCTCTTCAGGTAATCGGCTGTAATTCTTATAAATGTCAGGCCACCCTGATACATTCGCGTCCGATTGGTTCAGTACAGAGATCTGGCACATTATCGTTACCAACAGGTTTTAGGTGGATTTCATAGTGATGTTCAAGTGTTTACATCTTCAAGTCTGACTTGATAGATCAATAAGACAAAACTACAGCAGAATAGCCCGTTTTAAAGCAATATTTTGTCGCCGAGACAAAAGAGGATGTCAATGATCTAAGCAGACTTGTTCGCGATGGTATGACGTAAAATACCGTCAGAGCACGGTGAATACATTATCACCTGACAAATCACTGTTAATGACCGATACACATCTTGACATGCCATAACGCCGTGTTCTGCCAAAATGTAGCTACTTGATGATAATTGTATAATTGTGTACCGCCAAAACATTAGTGAGGCACGCCACGCTAGTGACAATGCTTCAGAAAGTCTGCAGACTTTCAGATTGGTCAGGTTTTTAATGACTATGAAGAGCTATGCAGTTGCACATATTACAAAGATTCAGTATCGGCCCCGTTTGCACTAGCAGCCGAAGCCGTCAACTGGCCGATCAGACTGTTTGCGAGGGAGTGTTAAGCATTTGGTCAGTAATTATCACATAAACATTGATTATTTTGGTCATAGACGAGTAGTGGCTCATCTAATTTCAAAAGTGTTCAATCTTTTTTCAGTGTTCTACTCATCCAGAGTTTTGTAATATTTTTGTTTGTGTGCCAGATATAAAGACGCAATAACTTCAAACTATGAATTTCCGCAATAATAAAATTTCTTTGAGGACTCGTTGAACCTGTATTTTTATAGCAATGAGAACGGTTAATAATAAAAATAATGAGTTTTATGTGACAAGCCTGAAACTTTCACGAAAAATTCACGATTACTAACAACAATAACATTTTACGACAGCCCCACGTCTAACGCTGTTACTCTAGTTACAAGACAAAGTTTTGAGAAGACATTGATCACTCATTGAATTGTAAATAGTCACAAGTGGGTCGTATTCCTCTCACTTGGAATGGAATATCTATACAAATAAGATAACTTCTTTCTTACCACTTACTCTGTTTTCCTCCTACCTGTCTTGCTTACTTTTTTCTCTCTGTTTTATCTGTGTTTGTACCCAAATGGGTTGAATAAATGTATTTCATTTCATTTTTTTTTTTCATTTCAACTTCAAGAATTAGAGCGTTTAACACGCAATAAGTACAGCTCTTGAATTCGACACTTGAAAAATACAATAGCATTTAATATATCTGCAAATACAAAGCGAATAGAAATAGCTACAGTCAAAGAAACTGCCAGCATTGCGAAGAATTCTTTATTATAGCCGGATGTTCAAGACAAGGCTATGGAAGTTTTTTTTAAACGTTTTCCCAGCCAACGCGTACGTATGTCTCGATCTTTTTAGATTTATTTTCCAACATCCAATGAACCCACTTCGAGTTAAATGCACAACTTTTTAAACGACAAAACTGGAACAGGACAAAATTTATTGTGGACACATCAGCTGCTTCAATGTACAATTTATGACTCTAGGGAAATATGGGAGGTCGTAAATTTTTACGAGTTTCTGACAGTTAAATCGCAGTTATGACTACAGACAAGAAAGTTACTTTGTTCGCGTGTAACCCTTTTTTACTAAGTTGGACAATATTTTTTGAGTTTTCATGTAATTCTTATATTGATGCAGCTGTAGCCAATATATTAAAAGTTAGCCTTTGTAAATTTTACGTTGCCGGTGTGCCACTTAATAACATTTTACACATTTTATTTTTTATTCTCAACTATCATGAGACATGGAGATTATCGCAATATTTTTGCCAACGTTCATTAGATTTAGTACAGCAGTAAAGAGATAAGTTGTTCTGTTTTGATAGCATAAATAAAACTTATGATTTTGTTATACTTAGTGCTCGATAACGAAGATAAGAAATTATATTATAATGTGCTTGATAAATTCATTTGAATTGTTTGTATAAACGCGCAGCAGCAAACCGGTTCGAATTTAGATAATTTATAAGCGATTTGTATTATTTAGTCATGTTTGATTACTGGTTGTAAATAAATCAGGATCAAGCGCAGAGCCCTGAATGCTTTAGTCTCTTCATCGTTTATGAAATCGAGGGTAAGATGTCTTTTACTGTAGGTACTTAGTTAAAATCTAGGAGGTATATTCATATTGATCTTCTAATGCTGAGCTAACTAAAATGATTGCTAAATCTGTTGTCATTTCTTTTCGTTGTGATGCAAGTGACAATGATAGAGCATTTTTTAAAGCCGCGCTAAAATGGCAGTTAAATATGGGGGTAGGTTGTTTCAACATTGCTTCAACGGAAGACGTCACATTTAACCCAAACGAACACTAGTTTATTGTAGCGATCTCTTTGATATCGATTATGTGTCGGTAGGATAGTGCCTGAATATTTAAAGGTTCATTGAAAGGTCATGGGTATGTCATTCACGGCAAGGGCACGAAAACATGTAATTGTACCTAATGTAAAGTTAGTCAGAGTATGTATCCAGGCATAAGAGGTACCTACTAATTTACTTATTTTTTTTTAAAGCGGCAACGTTTGTAGACAGAAGTATTTTTGATTGTCACGAGGTCTGACCCCAATATGGATAACCTACTAAGATTTCGCTAAACGTTCAGTGTAATAACATGTCATGAACGCGCAAAATTTTAGCGCAACCTCGTATACATCTATTATGAACTGGATAAATATCTGGTTGGAACTAGATTATTGCTTGGACTATCCGTTGGATACCGAAAGGGTCACGACATATCACAAATTAAATAAACAAATTGTTCAACGCTAGCTTGGAGGCCTTTTCGATCACGTTTCGACAAACTGAGGTGTCGATGACATTACATAATTTGATCGAATTAAACCCTGTTATGAAAACATAGAGAACATAGGGTGCAGACTCTACAGACCCTGTCTACACTATTATAAAACTGTAAAAAAGCCAAAAACTAAAATTAAAGATATGGTTAAACTAAATATGCAGATCTACTAAATAAACGATTCTGATTCCGAAAATCGAGTTTGTTTATCTGTTTGTTTGTTCGCCTAAACTACTGGACCAATTTCTATGAAACTATACCAGTCAGAAGCCCTTTTTCCGGATTGAAACATAAGCTATATTTTATTGAAATCAAAGACGTGGATTCTTAGATACAGCTTGAACTCTCAAAACCAAAAGCTGTCATTTGCTACGAGGTTCATCGTATACTGGTTGACAGATATTTTGGTCGAAAGTTTTGCACGCGTATGAAGTCGCGGGTATCAGCTAGTTATTAATAAACTCTATGTAAGCTTACAATACTTACACCGTGTTTTGTCTCTTTCCATCGAATTTACATCTGCTTGCCAATGCAATAGACAAAACATGGTGTAACTATTACCAGCTTACATAGAGTTTATTAATAACAATGCTACGCATTATACCGACTCGTGAGCTATACAGAAATATATCCTTCAGTTACACCAATAAAACAATAAAACATTTCAAAGATGTGTTCAAAAAATTTAAAACATATTCATGAACAAATTCGCCTAAATAACTAGAGCTATCATAGAAAGCTGTACAACGTGCCGTGAACGGTTTTCCCTTGGCCTTAACTGTAGCATTGTCATTTTAAAATAGATAAGAAATTATGATTTCCCAAATCTACGGCACAGAGACATGAAATGTTATACTTGCAAGTACAGATAACGGAAAATACAAAGGAAGTTTATTTAGGAATCGCGTGTTTGTTTATGACTTCGTGTACAGTTCAAATTAACATTATTCATAGTCATTGAAGACAATTTGATCGACCTACCCAGTTTACAGAAGTTGACAAAGCGATAGTCAAAAACTTCGATACGACAAAAGTATGTGAATTCTAATGCGGGATTTTGTTTAATTTTAATATTTGGGCACAATGTGGTGAATTTTTTTATTTTATAAATGCCCATAATTTTTGTAGAATATTATTTTGAATACGCAACGCACATCACACACACATCGTAGCTGAAAGTGAAATCATCATACGATACTTTTCAAGCTTGGCAACGTATACCAGTAGACCATCGCGCCTCCTCTGACGTCAAGACATCACACATGCGTTCATCATTCACAACAACAGACAACGGAAACAAACGAGCTACTAATTTGTATATAACAAGAGAAAATATACTAGCAGATTAAAAAAAACTAGACGCTGCTGCTCTCGGTAAAAATAGAAAGACGAAGACGTATGCAAAAATAATTATGGCTTCTAAGAAAAATAATGATAATAGCAGATTCAAAGGCATTAGACGATTTTAAAAATAGATACACGGTGTTAGTTGGTACATGGCTACTGGCAAGCTACCAATCTCAATATTCCTAAGATGCACAAGATATAAAACCGCGGATGTGCTAAACGATTTGCAACAGAGCAAAGCAATTGTTGTTTTCGGACTTTGCACCTAGCGGTGTCAATCCACAGTTACAACTTGATTCCATGTTGAGACTATGAATATGCTCGATCAAATGGAAGTAATAGCTGCATCATTTTGTAACGTAAGCAATAGAAACAAGTTACTCCAATGAATGAAATAAGACTCGGATCAAATATCATTAGCGATGAGCCGACGACGTATCAACTAGCAACACCTAATAATAATGAATCTGATGACAACCAGACACTGGTTGACACTGATATTGAACACGAGATGTTCGTAGCGGAACAACTGTTGGCGAAACAGTGAGACTCACCACCATCGCCTTGTTTCGCTAACGCCAAAGCAGCCGCAGTGCATCGTTTGCATTCCATTGTACACATAATATCCCCTGCAACACTTATCGGCGAATCTGAATCTGATATAACACCGAAAATGACTTTATCACCACAAAAATTGAGTCATAAGCCGAATAACAGCAGAACACTAGCTCCTAAATTATGAAGAGATTTATTAGATAAAACATCAAAATATACAATTTTTTTTAAAAAGCATTCTGACAAAAGTGCAATGGGTTCGTGTCGAAAGGCGACGCGCCATACCCTAGACTAGACCATAATTTAGATGATATATGGGAGAAACAGACATCAAGCTCGTCTTCCAAAACACATAAAGCAAGTGATAACTAGGATTTATATACAATCAGCTGCGTAATAAAATTGTTTACATGAAAATAAACCCCATTGCAAAGCAGAGTGAAATTATTTATTCTACTGGAACGTAATCTGAGCAATTGAATTCTTGTTTACCCTTCAACGCATAAGACGTACGTGTCCCTTTTGTGATAAAGTAATTTCAATTGTTGAAGCCTTTAATAAAAACCTATCGACTTGGATTGCCGAGGTCAAACATTGGGAGCAAGGCTAACGCCTCAAATACTTTTTTCAGTAACATCTAGGGTACAGTTGTAATGGGCGATCGTTAGCTTTCTGTTCCAGACGAGTAAATACCACGTTGTTTTCTTGCAAGGACGCACCGCCCTGACCTTTCAGGGTGAAATCGTTAATAATGTACAAAGTGGTCAGTTTTTAAGAAGTGTTTTCCAACTTTTATTACAAATCCAAGACTTCAAATTCTATTGGTTGTTTTGAATGTCAAGCACGAAATAAAAAGTAAAGCTTGAGATATAAGAAAATTATGGATACGAGGTTGTTTGCAGATCCAATAATATTTTGTTCGAAGTAGATTGGTAAGTATAAGTACTTATTTGCATTGACGTCACAATAGCACGTGAATTTCCCATGCATTGCAGGTACGATGTCTTATACAGTATCTTTAGATGAAGATAAACAAACGTATCTCTCTGCTGATAATGTCAATGTAGATGACAAGAGGGGTTCAAAACAAAATTATGTTGAATGGCAACCTCGTATGCGTCAAATGGTGATGAAAAACAGAATACCGTGTAACAAGAAATTTAATTAGAACGTGGTTACAACCGCATGAGGATTGAATTCATTTACTTGTAAATTGAAACCAATGTCGAGCTGAATATATGGAATTATTTCGAGTTCTATTCGGCTCATTCAAGTGTCTATTAAAGCACGGGTGAATATCAAACGAAGTAATGAAACGGAAGAATGCGGTCTGATGGTAATGTGGACTGTTTATAGTGAAAACGAGCGTAATAAATAAGCTGAAAGCATTGAAACGACAATCGAGTTTCATTGAATTGCGTCATTGTTTTTTAATCATCTTGGTCTTGGCTCTTCGAAAAATAATCCTTACGATTTTATTGAGTAGATAAA
Organism: Eulithis testata; assembly: GCA_947507515.1. NCBI lineage: Eukaryota > Metazoa > Arthropoda > Insecta > Lepidoptera > Geometridae > Eulithis > Eulithis testata. Next base: position 9,740,061 of record OX382197.1, read on the forward strand.
TTTGACTTATGACTTTGAAAACAGAACTAAATAATGTTCGCTCGTCTGCGTTATTTTCAATCATTACGCCCTTCAGAAAAGGTACTACTAACCATTCGACGGAGTACACGACCTGACTATTAGGGACCTCATTCAGTAGGTACCTACCTAGATATGAAAAGCGGCGTGTTTTACTAAAAATTAAAGAAATGTTTTGACTTGGGTGAATTCTCATCCTTCGAAATAAATGACTATAATTTGGAGTTAAAAAAGTTTCGAGTTTTTTTCATAGTTAATCAATTTACTAGGACTCTCCTTGGTTAATATCCTGGTCTTAAACCTACATGACTGTGTGCGTGTGTGCTGCTATCGTGATAAGGAAAATTTCAGTAACTGAAATGCTATCTTGCCTCAGATGAAGCACTATTACGGTAAAATTTAAGATCTGAGATAGAGCTGTAAGTATTTGTAGGTTTATTTAATAAATATTGTGCGATCAGAATCATAAACAATAACAATGTTTTGGGTCTTATCAATGACAATAATAGTAGGTATGTAGTATCTATCAGTAGTATTTCAATTAGTGCCCATTACAATCTCATTGATATTTCGATTGCACATTGATTACTCAAATTTATCTTACTAGCTGGCCTACCCTGGCTTCGCTCACAAAACCCTATACGTACGAATCTTTTCATCTCTATCACAAGATTGGAATAGTTACACTGTGTTGTGTCTCTTTCGATTGTATTGGAATCTGCTTGTCAATACAAAAGACGAAACACGGTTTAACTATTCAAAGCTATCGAATTTAGTGATAGTATAAATACGTGTATGCGACTCTATGTTATGTACCAAGTACCAACACACAGATTTGGTTACATTTGTTCGACTTTCGCAATTTTATGAGTAAGCTTATGACGGCGCGTGATATACGATATACATATTATACATGGTGGGTTACGTTGCTTTGTTGTTATAAAGTCACATTTCCAGCAAGGCGCGTTCGTGACCGTGAACGTGCCATTTATGACACGTCACACACGTGGCTAGACAGCACCTCGGAAACCCCTAGCAATGCTCTCCCCTCCGTAATACCGTATTTTAAGAAGATTATACGTAGAAAATAATTCGTTTTATTTACTCGGCTGCGAATTTTTTTTTGTTGTCTTGTTTCTTTTATCACATATATGCTACCAGGGCTCCGCTTAATAGTAGCAGGGATACATCTGAATGTCGTGAATAATGTGTTGCTTTTTCTAGATACCCTACGATTGCAGAAACAAAACTAGAAACATTTTAAAGATTGCAGATCGGTGAATGTTACGAAACAAATTCAATGAATAGACATTCATTAGGCTATAGAGACAGCTAGAAAGTCAGATTTTTATTTTCGACGTGCAGTTGAAGCCCAGCAATAACGAAGCCCGGCCGAGGCTCAGGCGAAAGATAGGGAAACTAAAATAACCCGTACGCGTGACCGACGAAAAACAACCGAAATAAACGTAGTAACTCGATTCAATCACGTTTGATATCTTGCGTAATTTATAAGATAATAATATTACTTACAATTACACAAGTCTTTGATTTTTATTGGAACGAAGTTCATTATTGCGCGTTGCGAAAGGGCGCTAGACGGAAAAAATTAAGACCAAAAGTTGTCGCGGCACTTTTTCAAACTTTGACAACGTCATTCGCATAAATTGGTGCAGGATATCGTGTGCCTGTACGTTCTCAACCGAAACAAATGAATGTAGGTATTGTTGGAAGTTTTTGTTTTTAGGGTTCGTAGAAAATATTATTAGAAAAGAACACCTCAAGGAACTTCGTTCCATCCGGGTGTCCCTTGACAGCTCTCAAGTTTTCGTTTGAATCATTTCACAGTACCGCCAGTATTGAGATAAAATCTACTTGCCAAGGTAGGACATAAATTGTCCTACCTTGGCAATATAATTAAATTCAAACCGTATACCTACTTAATAAAATTACCTACCCAAATACTTCAAATTATGGATAATTGTAAACTAAGTATAGGTCAACGTTTTGAATCAGACAACATATTTTCACGCCTCAAGGCCCGAATTTCTTCAAAGCTCAAAGAATTTGCTCACACACCAAATTCAGGTTTCAAGCAGAGACCGTGATTCATCTTACATTGAATTGAGATTCACATCCAAAAATAGGCTTATTTAATGTGTTAATTACTGTTCTGTGGACCAACCTCTTGGCAAGGTGGCACTTCGACCTACCTCACGTGCTCCTGACGTCAATGCAATCGCGCCCATAATGTATTCATTCAGATTTTATGTTTTGTTATTTTAACTCTTGTTTTACAAATGTAAAGTGAATGAAGTAGAAAAAGCGCCTAGAAGAAGTCTGCCTAAAAGATATTGATTATAATTTTAAATATACTGGTTTTGAATTCACAACACAGCAATGTAGGTAGGTACCTACTTCAACATTTCTAAAGCTTGACCCGTGTGATTTTATTTAAGTAGGTAAGTACCTACATTACCTACCTAATCTTTTTTTTTAAGTGTTATAAAAATTGTAAAGCCTGGTAGAGCGTGTTATTGATAACGATTTGACAAAACGCGTAGAAAAACATTACACAATCATACTGAAGAGCAAGGCCTTATCGACAGGAGATTGAAGGGCAAAAGAATTTAGCCTTATGATAAGATAAATATTGTGTCTGGCTATTTCAATGTAAATTAGCTACAGTGCACTTCGTTTCTTTTGGGTGATCTGTGTATTTTTCCGCCTTTTCCGGTTTCTTATCTGTCAATTTATTTTTTACGGTGAAAACCACAATTACTTCTCATTTCAGTTTCCTCCAATTACACAATAGAAGTTCTTGTGTTCCTGTTTAGGTAGCTGACAAAACAATGTTACATTTATACAAAGATAGCCTTCCTTTTCCACGAACTACGACATTCATTGGAAAATAAAGTGAAAACATTACCTAATATTTATAATCTAACACTAATGAATGATTATAATTATTATTGTTTAATAGAGTTCATAAAGTGAGTTATAAAAACTACATACCTTCTTCTGGAGTGAGATCTGCAAACTTGATTCCACCACTGTAAAAGAAAACAAACATGAACCAACACGTAAAAACAAACTTTATCCCCAAAATGTAACAAATCTATACCCAAATATTTTATAAGCATGTAAAATGCCAAAATGTGGTACTAAAATATTTTCACAGTGCACTACAAGTAATCACAGAATTTTACATTATTTTTTATACTAAAATTTATACATTATTTTTTACACTAAAATTTAAACTAAGTGAGTTAAAACTCAGTCCCTGTTATTAGTAAACTTGATGCTATAATAGTTACAATGTGTTTTGCCTCTTTTGATCAAAATTATATATGCTTTTGTCAACGCAAAAGACAAAGCATGGTGTAACTATTCAGAGTTTACACAGAGTTTATTAATAACAGGGAGCGAGGTTTGTGGTAATATAATTTAAATCAACTAAACTTTTGTGCCAATCTTACATAACAATAAATATGAATCTTGTTGAAGTTTGTCAACATAGATTATAAAAAGTAACTAGTCCTACATGTTTAATGAAAAATTTGTCATTGTTTGATGATATTTTTGCCTAAAATATGTCTTTGGTGTAAATCAAAGTTGGAATGATAGTTGGTATTGGTTTTGTTACCGTAAAACTGCAAAGGAAGAATATTTCTTTTGATTTGCTTACTAAATTGCACAGATGAATAAATTTAAATAAAATACTGTTATTATCTTGCACGCACTGTGTCAATTTTTGTTCACATCGTACCTTAGAAGGACGCTAGCCGTTTCCGGCACCCGGAACACCTGGAAAAAGATCCAATGTGGAAGGATGTCTTACTGGATCTCCCAGTGGAGATACCATCACTAAACACCCTAGAGGTATATTTCATGCAAATATAATATTGCCATTCATGAATCACAAATTTTCTGGTTGCTAACAAAATGACAATGTTTTTCTAAATATGATCGAAACAGTCACACTCTAAAAGCTGAATTTGAGTAAGTTTAATACTTTATTACCTAATAAATAACTAATTTTGTCATTGAAAAAATTGTAGATAAAAAACTAAGTTCCTAATTGACTAGACTAGACCATAATCTACAAGATTAACCTAATGTTTCGAAAATGTTAAGAGTGATTACATGGCCTAATTTCTCATACTAATATTGGTAGATAGGTACCTAAATAACTCTGCAATGGTCTAAAATTGGATCACTCTTACCTTCCAGCCCAAATTCTCGAAGAATGTACTCAGGCGGGATTGCCCAGTAGTTTTACCGCCGCATGGTCCTGTTAGAATATATAACACAAATAAATGAATTTAAAAAGATTCCCACGTGTTTAGTGTTCACAAAACTATTACGCCAAGCTTGACCACCAGTACATACTGAAATAGAATACAATAGCTACGAGATAATTACCAAATACTTGCCGGACCTAAAACTTAGTTATTCTCAAATTACTCAATGAATTTTATATATTTTTACGTTTCTAAAATACTAACAAAAACTGACACATACCTCCTGTGAGCACCAGCTTATAGGTGATTTTCTGAGATTGATTAGCCATTTTGTTTGAAGTAATATAAATAAAATAAAATTAGAATTACACTACAAAGAATACTATGCACTAAATATCATAAAAATGTTGAATTTACAAAAGTGTTAAAAGGAGCCATCACAGAAAAACAGGCATCGCCCGTCAGGCGTGCGCTAAAATGACAGACGGCAGACAGACAGAATGAGAGAGAGAAAATGACGGACGGACGAAGGAAAGAAAAGATTGATTTTTTTAGCGAATGAGTGAAGTGAATGAACTTTTGCGATTTTCAGTTCGATTCGAGTTACCAACAAAAAATATAATACTCCTATTTTTATGCAAAACCACTGGACGGGGGCAGGTATGGCTAGGCTCGCGGCTCTAACAAATAGGCTAGGAACTTGGGATGGGATGATAGCATTTAGGTAGGTACCTAACCTACACCTAGGTATTCTATGGCATAGGCTTCTCTCAAAACTCAGGTAGGTTATAGAAATTATTAATAGTTAGGTATGTAGGTACATTAAAGTACATTTATCAATCAATTAATTTATTAAAGACCTAAGTTACACCTAAAGAATTCACACTCAAAATACATTGTTTTGTTTGGGCTTCCTTATCATTTGACTTCATCACTGATAAAGTTATTTGAAAAGTCCCTATTTCCACTGCATTTACTGCAGTTTTTTCTAACATCAATACTAAATAAGGAATTTGATGCCAATATCTTCCTAAGCAGCGGTTTCTTTTTTCCGTGTATGCTTCTTTTCCTGTTGTAGAAAGCTCTGCATCATCTAAAAAAACATTCAAGTGTTTTATTTTGTGTTTTCATTTCATTCATTAAAGAAGTTAGTAATAACTGTATTAAGTGGGTAGGTACCTAGTTCTAAATCAACTACTTCTTGGTCTACCCATCTTGTTTCTATGTTGATGCAGATGAGGCTAATTTGTAGCTCTTTGGTATAGTATCTGCAGTAGTTTATAAAAGTATTCAATAGTTTTAAGCCTGAAACATAAAAACACTGTAAATATTACCTAGGTACTTATTATTAGGTACTTATTTTTAAAGTACATAAACATAATTTTTTTTCTCTTACCCATTTTATTTTCATCTCCAAGGAATTGTAGCATTAGGCATGGTAAAGAGTCTATAATTATAAGGGCCAGGTGTTCAATTTCAATTATTTTTTGTTTTATATTTTGAAACAATTCAATTAGTTCATCTATAGTCCATATTCGAACTACTTTTATTTTGCACATAGTTGTTGCAATTTCCTGAAATAAAAAGAAGTTTTATTTAGAAGACCAGAACAGTCTTTGTTAAGGATTATTGACACTTTTAGTAGATATTATGTTGTTTTAGTCATCCCTACAATATCCTTACTTTGTGAGAAAACCCTGAAGCATCAAGAATTTTCTGTATGCGAACGGCTGAGAAATCCCCCTTGGTATCTATGTATAGTACAGTTCCATGGGTTCTAGCACAATTTATAGCTAGCTGGAAACATAACTGTGTTTTCCCAGAATCTGCAAGGCCACAAACTTCAGTGATGCAGCCCCTAGGTACACCACCTCCTAATACTGCATCAAGTCTGGAATATTAGTTTTGATAGATTATTAACATTTTTAAATCAGACATTCATGAATTTGGCTGCACTCTGGGTTATAACGCAGTAGGTGGGTACATAAGTAACTAATGTATTTGATTTTAAAACGCACTAGGTACCTACATAATGATAGAAACTGGAGAACTGTAGGTAGGTAGGTACCTAATGAAAGTGTATCTTTTGGTGGTAAAATGTTAGTAGGTAAAATTATGTAGGTATATTTTAGTAGGTAGGTATCATTTACTTGCCTTTCTATGCCTGAGCTGAGAAATCTACATTGTAGCAAATGTCTTTCTAGTAACATAGATCCACTTTTAACAGGAGCTGAATATTTGGCAAATATTTCATTTTTTATGGCTAAAACTTGAGGTAAATTCAGTTTTGTAATTGTTGCTAACTTGCCGATATCGTTTTGAAGGAATTCGATTACGGTTGTGATCCGATTTTGAGTAAGCGTTTGTAGCACGCGTTCTGTGAGATAAACTAATTCATTTGCTCTCAGTTTTTGCATTGCTTTTGAATGGAATAAGCAAGGTACACCAATTACACATTGAAATGTAAAGAGAAAATCAGTTTCAGATATTATAAACCACGCTAGTTTGTTTATTTACAAAATAGAATGAGTGAAATGTACAAAAAAAAATCTGATCTGTCAAAATCACAGTAACACCAACATCACAGACGAAGGATCAATGGACGGAGTGAAATCTTTGGTAGCGTGTCAGTTCTATGTTGGTATGAGTTTCTAAATTTACATTAGTGTGCGTGAGTAGGGAAGAGATACCATTACGAAATATATCGATAAAAAATGGTCGCATACTCGTACTAATCTCGAAACACACTTACCCACACATGGCTCGCTATTACTGTAATTTAAAAATAAGACTGAAACAGGGTTTTAAGTTACAGAACCTAAATAATAGCTCTTTGTATTCAATGACTTAGAGCCTGTTTCATCCACAGGTTTCTTATTTCTGTACATTTCGGAAACCTAAAACAAAATATTTTATTAGTTACTAATAAATAGGATATTTCTCTATGGGGGAAACCCGTACCCTGCAGTGGGACGCATAAAACGGTTGACGCGACGCGAAATGTCAATTAATGATAAAAACTGCCATTTTAGGGTGCCGGCGTAGGTAAATAGGATTTTATTATAGGTAACACAAACAAGGGTGAAATATAAACAAAGGATAAATCAACATGGTTGTAAATATCGATAAAATCTTAAGGACGCTGTCGGCACATCACTAGCCGGGAGGCGTAAAACAATGTATATATTTATCATGAATTAAAGCTTTAAAACCACAGTTAACTAAGACTATTTGGTAATTATATGATGCCAGGGACGTATATCTTTCATGTAAAATACATATATCACTTTAAAACTTCATAAATTAAGATATTTTTGCCAAAAAAACTTACGTGTGAAATGATAATTCTGGGTCTTCTAGTCCACCTTTGGTTGTTCTTGATGGACAGAACACAGCACAACACCACATATTTCTTTATACTAATGAATATTCGTTTTTAATAACAATCTTTCTGAATTATTTTAGCCTTTTTACGTACACCGGTAGCAATGTTGTGACCGACTAGTCGGTCACAACATGGACACGAAGTACACAGACAGCGCGGAGTTGCCAAACTTCCTATAGCTTTCTCTTTTACTCAACGTGATTATCATAGTAATAGAAAAGGACACAAGGCAATGCGTTGACATGACTGGCGGGCTGGCAACGTCTCTATGGCTCCGTCCATTGATCCTTCGTCTGTGACCAACATGGATGATGGACCACAGACGAAGATGATACTTCGTCTGTGTGATGGACCATGGACGTAAAAATGAGATGGATTGAACGAAAAAAAAAACCAGTTGTAAAGGCGCGATGGAAACTGTTTTTGTTTTGTTTGATTGACGATCAAACAAGGCCACAAGCACAAAATAAAAAATTATGAATATATTCAAAAAAAAAAAATTTTCTTGAAGAGTGGTTAAAATAGATTAAGTATTGATTTTCCTCACGATTCACACACTTTGCTAGGAAAACCTATATGCAAAGAAAGAGGCTTACACATAAAATAGGTATGGCTGAAATCCATTGTATTTAAAACTACTAATTTCAGTAAAAAATGGTACCTAGTGACGCTTTTGATAAGATTGTGATTTGATCGCAAAGCAATAATGGTTATAAAGCCGCGTTATTATTGATAGTGTAATAAGCACCTTATTATTTTTTTATAGTGGTTTGCTTCGTTTGTTTGCTTGCTTGCCACCGCAATGCCGCTCGCTGGGCTGACGCCTGTTTTGACAGGCCTGTCAAACAGAAAAAAACCGTAAAGTGGAAATTCGTGTGGAGTAGTTTTTGTTTATTTCACGGCGTAATAACCCAGAAATATTTAACTTACTGGTGTTTTTAACAAAAAAGTCACGATGTCTAATATATCGCTTGATAAAGATACGTTTTATCGGCGAATCAAAAGACTTTACGCGGCATGGAAGGTTAATTTCGTTCCATCCTTGTGCTAAAGTGATTGATTTGGGTCCCTTGTTTACAAATTGGTATGTTTCACAGGCTTCTGCAGCTGAATCAAAGAGTGACGATGTTCTGGCAAAGGTTGACTGCCTGGTTTCATGTGTTGGAGTCGACGAAGATACTCTTTACAGCAAGTCTACAGCGCTACAGGTTTGAGCGTGATTGTTGCCCATGTGCTAAAAAACAACAAACCACGACTCGTACAGACGTACTCAAAATTAACTTCAAATATTTCTAAAGCCTACACCTTTGCTGTTGGTAGCAATACCAATTTTACTTCAATAAAATTGGTTTCAATAATTCTATGTAATGTAGTTTTATGACTGCTACCAGCAGTCACCAATGCTTTTATTGTTTTTAAATAAACAACATTCAGCACATATATATTTCTCAAATAACCTAGTGGAAGATGCAGGAGTTTATGTAAGCAATCTGTTTTTTTTCAGACATGGTTATTTGGGTATGAATTGCCAGACACAATCACTGTACTTACCGAGTCAAGCATGTGCTTCCTTGCAAGTAAAAAGAAAATTGAATTCTTGAGACAAATTGAAAATGGTAAAGAGGACTCAGATCTACCTCCTGTGAAGCTTCTTGTTAGGGATCGGGTAAATACATATAATTGATTTTTATCATTAATTTAGTACCTATAGTGTACCATTAGTGTATGGTGAAGGAAAACATTGTGAGGAAACCCTTGGCTTAGTCAGCTCCGCACATATTGACAATGTCTTTCTTGTGGATATGGCTGACTAGGCTGAGAGGATGGTATAGGTGGTCTACTCTATCTAAAACACTGTCCCAGGCACCACAGTGTTCTGTTAAGTGCATAGGTTGCCTCCTGATGCTGTATAAATCATCTTCCATAGGTCAAAGTCAAAGTCAAAAATCTTTTATTCAATAAAATCTTACTGATCACTTTGAATCGTCATTACGTTTTGTATGATTAGGTATAATTAAATTTTTTTTTTATTGGATGAGTTGGAGCTAGTTCGTCCCAAACTTGTTTGTCTTCTAAATAATCAGATATTTTATAGTATGCTTTTAAAAGCAGTCTCCGTTTTATTACGTTTTTGAACTTGCCAATCGACAACTGAGACACATCACTTGGGATTTTGTTAAAGAAGCGTACACATTGCCCTTTGAAAGATTTACTAATTTTTGTGAGCCTAGTGGTAGGAACAGCGAGTTTGTCTTTGTTTCTAGTGTTAACATTATGATTATCACTTTTTTTGTTGAATAGATTGATATTTTTTTGAACATACAATAAGTTTTCATAGATGTACTGGCAAGGTACTGTCATTATATTTATTTCTTTAAACTTATTCCTTAGTGATTCTCTGGGACCCATGTTATAAATTGCACGAATAGCTCTCTTCTGCTTCTGGTGTAAAGGCTTATTATATAGTGTTTGTTTCCAGACTGACAAAGATAAAGAAAACTTCAGTAAACTAATAGCAGAGATAAAGAAATCAAAATCAGGAAAGTCATTGGGAGTTTTTATCAAGGATAACTATCCAGGTGAATTTTGTGAAAGCTGGAAGAATGTTTTGAAAGCGGAAAAGTTTGAAAATGTTGATATTAGTTCAGCCGTAGCAGTTCTGATGGCACCTAAAGAAGATTCTGAAATTATAACAGTTAAAAAAGCTTGCTTGGTCACAGTGGATGTTTTCACGAAATATTTGAAAGATCAAATCATGGAAATTATAGACTCTGATAAGGTAAGACTGTATTGCAACATATTTATGCAATAAGAGGCTTGTTATTACCTACTTGTTCCTACAAAATTCACTGTTCAGCTTATACAGCTGCTTTTAAAATAAATTGTTTATTACTCGTGGTGTAGCTGGCTTAGTCAATCTTCACCGATCATCTAAGTTAAGCGACGTTCTGCGTGGTCACTATTCGTATGGGCGACCATTGGTAGCAATTACATCTGAGGGCTTCCGTGCTTTGGAAGGCATGTTAAACTGTCGGTCCCGGCTCTAGCAGTCGTTAAGCCATGACGGAGACTTTAAGGCTGCCTAAAAACTCCGACACTAGAGTTGGCCACTAACTCATACGAGCTTGCTTGAATTGAAACTTAAAGTTAGAACCACAATAATGCTATTTATATCTTCTCACAGAAAGTGAAACACTCCAAACTAGCAGAGGGTGTGGAAGCGGCCATATCCGACAAGAAATACGTCACCGGAGTTGACACAAGCCAAGTTGACATGTGCTACCCTCCAATCATCCAATCTGGTGGCAATTACAGCTTGAAATTCAGTGCAGTATCAGATAAAAATCATCTACATTTTGGTGCAATTGTATGCTCATTGGGTGCTAGATACAAATCATACTGTTCAAATATTGTCAGAACATTGCTTGTTAATCCAACGGATGAGATTCAGAGCAACTATAACTTTTTGTTAAATGTCGAAGAGGCGGTTATGAAAGCTCTAACAGCGGGAACTAAGCTATCAGCGGTGTATGAGGCCGGCTTGGAATTAGCTAAGAAGGAAAAGCCGAGTTTGGTTGATAATCTTACCAAGTCTTTTGGGTATGTATTATTTTTTGTTTAGTACAATTATACATAATACAATTTGTATGATGTGATGACAAAGATGGATGTTTGTTCTGTGTCTGGGTGTTACTATTTTTTATAAGTATGTATTTGTTTTTTCTTAGTTCAGGACTAGAGGGTGTTATAAGTCCATAAATATTTATTTTTTAGATACAATTTGCATAACTTAAATTACCTATTACTTATAGGTAATTTAAGTTATGCAAATTGTATTAAAGGTAAAAAAAGGTTTTAATCATTTATTAAAGTATTTATGTATTCTTTCAGCAATCTAGTTCCATAGTACAACCTTTGCTTAGTTTGGGACTCGAAAGCGTTGTGTAAAATTTCCGTGAATATTTATTTATTATTCTGTTTGCAGCTTTGTAATGGGAATAGAATTTCGTGAAAGCTCAATCGTAATTGGACCCAAAACGTCGGTGGTAGCGAAAAAGGGTATGGTGTTCAATATAAACATTGGTCTGGCCAATCTGACTAACACAGCAGCCACTGAAAAGGAAGGCAAGGTATTGAAGTTTTAAGTCTAGTAACTTTATATTTCATTTCGGAGGAAAGCTCTCAAGTTTCTGAAGTCGTTAAACAAACATTATTCGCCATGACCATACTCCCTTTCGAACCAGTAGGTACATAATATAAAATAATTGTTGATTTTGAGCAGCGCCTTCATTTTTTTTGCATAATATTGTTTTTTATCCATCTACGGCACAGCCGAAAAAGGAAGCGGTGAGTAACAGCGTGTGCTATTTCGATATACATCGTTTTAATATTAAAATTTTATACATACATGTATTTTTGGGTTGTTCCATCGTCTGTCTGTCGGTGTTTTCACAATTTCTTATCTCCAAGAAGGATGCTACAATGTCAACGCTGTAAAGAAGCTTATTAGGTTTTGATTCTTAGCCGTAATTTGCGATTATGACAACGTATTTTACTATGGACAAAAATCCCTTGAGTTTAGAGCTGATGAATATCCTCGTAACATGGAAACGGCTGATACGATTTCTATCAAACAGCTAAGAACCATCTCAGTTTTTTGACACAAAACAGCACCGAAATCGGAGCATTCGTTTCCGTGGTATGAGGTCACAGACGAACAAACTCACTAAGGCCGTAAACTTATAATATTCTCGAACTTTTCTAAATTCAGTGGTTAAAAAGATTTTTTAATTCCAGACGTACGCTCTATTCATTGGCGATACAGTATTAGTGAATGAGGATACCCCGGCTTCCCTCCTCACGCAATCTAAAAAGAAGATTAAGAACATCGGCATCTTCTTGAAGGACGACGACGAAGAAGAAGAAGAGGAAAAAGAAAATAAGACTGAAATACTTGGTGAGTACTTTGACAAATCTTTTGTTTAAATATAGATAGAAATAGGCCGGCATATTTCAATGTGGTGCTCAAATTCAATTTACAAATAAAGTGACAGCTATTTTCACTGCTCAATGTAAATACTACGTATAAACAGCGCAACCATAAAATATATCTTTAGGGCCTAAATTGTTATAGATCCCAACTTATAAGGAAAAATTTAGGTGCTGTTGATGGAAAAAATTTCAATTTCTGAGTTATTGTTTTTTTTTTTTAATGCAGGTCAAGTGTAAATACAGAAAAAGCTTTATTTCTCCGAAACTACTGGAAATATTTAACTTTTAGCAGCATTTTGAATAGCTATCTAACTAAACCATTTAAATGACACCACTTCCGAGAGTTGACAGAGCACGGGCGTGATTTTGTTTGATAATACTGATAGTCATCGCTGATTTTGCGTTGGTTTCGCGTTTATGTGTGTCGGTCCTAAGAAAGAGCTTATATTTAATACATCTTGTATACAGATACAGCAGTGGTTTTGTTTTGTTATACTGCTCATTGTACTATTGTTTGAATTGGAATAGTACAATAGGTTAAGGTGTGCAATAAAGTATTTTATATCTTCTTTCTGGCAGAGAAATAAGTTGAACCCTGAGATTCTGCATTTGGGCAACTTCTATGCAAGTCATACAATCATACAATATAAAAACCGAATGGGACAGGCAACCTGAGTAGCTAAATCATTCAGTATATATCGAAATTCATTAGATTCAGTACTGTATGCTGCAGCCTGGTTTAGGTTCTGAGTTTAGTTTAACTTATTTGCCGGCTACTTTACAATTCAACAAGATATCGTTGATACAAAATCAATAGAACTTCTGGCTTTTTTATGGATACTGCACGATTTTGAATTATAACATTTTATGATGTGTTTTTAAAATAAAACTGTTTACTTACATGCAATCGCGGACAAACAGAAAACGGCGGTAAGTTTTTTATAACTTTACACACTAACAGCATGCAAATATACTATTAACATTATAAAGTGAAGTACTAATCTCAAAAAAAAACTACATTGTGTCTGTTACACCTTTAAAATTTAGCACAGAAAGTCCTATATCTGTCTCTAAATTAAACTATTCAAAAGTAATATCATGAAATTGAGTAAATTAGGTGTTGGTAGTTGATCTAATAGTCCATCACATGTTATTAAAAAAACACTAGATTCAAAAAGTACAAATAAATAAATAAATATTCACGGATACTTAACACAACGCCTTCTAGTCCCAAACTAAGCAAAGCTTGTACTATGGAAACTAGATGGCTGATAGAATACATACATATTTTTTTTTTTTTGTAAATACATACTTATAATACATAGAAACACCCAGACACAGAACAAACATCTATGTTTACAACACACAAATGTTTGTTCTCGGTGGGGATCGAACCCACAACCCACAGCACGGAAGGCAGAGCTACTACCGACTGAGCCATGACGCCTGTCAAATAGGCCTTTACATTAGTTTACATCTATTAAAGATGATTTATACAGCATCAGGAGGCAACCTATGCCTACACTTAACGGGACTGTAGTGCCTGGGACAATGTTTAGATGGAGTAGGCTTGCCAGCACCTATACCATCCCCTCAGCCTAGTCAGCCATATCCACAGGAAAGACATCGTCAATACGTTTGTATTCAAAAAGTAACTGCACATAAATTGAACAAATACCTTCCTAAAAGCACATCCAATCATTTTGTAAGCACCGTTTCCAGGCAGAGGTAAAAGAACCGCTGTCATCGAATCAAAGCTCCGCACTGAACACTCGTCCGAGGAAAAACGTAAGGAGCATCAGCGCGAACTCGCTATATCTCTCAATGAAAAGGCTAAGGAGCGCTTGGCTAAACAATCTGGCGGAAAAGATACTGAGAAGCTACGGAAAAGCACTGTGTCTTATAAGAGTGTCAGTCAAATGCCAAGAGAGAATGAGGTCAAGGAACTCAAGTTATATGTTGGTGAGTCGAGAGTCATTGTATATAATGAAGTCGTCTTGAAAATGTAAGATAGGGCCTCTCCACCAACACAAGTTCCATATAAAATAGATATTTTATTAAGTAGATTAGTAGACAGAGCGTAGGAACAACTCAAATGTGTCAATAGGAGTGACAATGTTGAAAAACTTCCTTTAAATGTATTCAATTTTACCCTAAATTTTGAAAAACTCCGTCACTAAAGATGATCATCAGTTACACAAACTTATTTTAGGAAAATACTATTTCCGTCTCATTAAAGTCTGCTTTGAACATAAAATAATTGTCATACAATTTCCAGATCGTAAATACGAGACGGTAATCCTGCCAATTTTCGGCGTTCCCGTTCCGTTCCACATATCCACGATAAAGAATATCTCACAGTCTGTTGAAGGCGACTACACGTACCTTAGGATAAACTTCTTCCACCCTGGAGCTACTATGGGGAGGAATGAGGGAGGTAGCTACACACAGCCTGATGCCACTTTTGTTAAAGAAGTGTGAGTACTTTTTTCACTTTTTTTATACTGTATTTCGAAGTCATCAATGTCTTGTTTATTGATGACCCCAGAATTATTTTCGACTAAGGTTTGTTTTCTAAATATAAAAAATCAATTGATGTTTCTTTCTAGGACATACCGAAGTACAAATACAAAAGAGCCAGGTGAGATCTCTCCTCCTTCATCCAACCTCAACACCGGCTTCAGACTTATCAAAGAAGTTCAGAAAAAGTTCAAAACAAGAGAAGCAGAAGAAAGGGAGAAAGAAGATTTGGTAAAACAAGACACACTAGTAATGTCCCAAAGCAAAGGAAACCCGAAACTAAAAGATCTGTACATTAGACCTAATATAGTCACTAAGAGAATGAGTGGATCTTTGGAAGCGCACACCAATGGATTCAGATTTACGTCCGTAAGAGGCGACAAAGTAGATATACTGTATAATAATATCAAGAACGCATTCTTTCAACCGTGCGATGGAGAGATGATTATATTACTACATTTCCATTTGAAACATGCTATTATGTTTGGTAAGTGACTCTATCAAAAGATATTCTTTAGATTGTGCATAATCCCTACCGACTGCGCCAATTTTTCCCACTATTGGACAATTTTTGGCGCAGCCGGCCTAATCATGTTATTTTCTCCTTACTTTTTTTATTTACCAATTAGAAACATTAGGTTTCTTGGTAGTCCCCGCACTAGGAACAGCCACGGGAACACGAGCTACAAAATAACAGTTTACTGTTTAGAAGAGTTTGTTAACTCCAGTGCTACCACCTACGGGAAAAACCTGAGTTCATTTGTTAGTCTTACCCACACCCTTTCCCATACAACGCACTTGCAAAAATAGATTTCCGTAGTTACTACGCGATCGTTTTCCTATAAACAAATGTGTACTCCAGGTAAAAAGAAGCACGTGGACGTGCAGTTCTACACGGAAGTGGGTGAGATCACCACTGATTTGGGAAAGCATCAACATATGCACGATCGGGACGACTTAGCGGCCGAGCAGAGTGAAAGAGAATTGAGACATAAACTGAAGGTGGCTTTCAAAAGCTTCTGCGAACGTGTCGAAAATATGACCAAGCAGGAGGTCGAGTTTGACACACCTTTCAGGTAATCCCTTCAAACCGCCTTCTTCAAAGTTATTAGAATAAAACCAACTAGATAGATAGATAGATAGATAGAAACACTTTATTGTACACCGCTTTTACAGAAATTATAAAATAAGCACAGAGTTCATTATTTAACTATTGCTCTCATGACCTATAATTTGTCTTCTTGTATACAATAAAGAGTTATGCCGCCACAGACGTGTGTACCGGTATAATATTTTTAAGAAATTTGATATAGCGTCGCGACAACGACGCCTAGATACAGAGTTCAACTAATTTTCCGGCTATTAACAAAAATATATTATCAAGTTGCCCCTGTCGTCATTGTTATTTATATCTGTGTGAACAGGTCTAAATAACTATGGCGATATTCATTATATACACCTAATTACTTTGCTAAACTTTTTAACTTTCGCTTATATTTGTCCCAATTTTATAAAAAAAAGGTAAAACCATTTGGGAAGTAAAAACAAAAATGTTTTATTAAATT
This sequence comes from Eulithis testata, assembly GCA_947507515.1. Classification (NCBI taxonomy): domain Eukaryota; kingdom Metazoa; phylum Arthropoda; class Insecta; order Lepidoptera; family Geometridae; genus Eulithis; species Eulithis testata. The sequence goes on from OX382197.1 coordinate 9,756,782, forward strand.
TTTCCTTTTGACAGAGAACTCGGCTTCCCCGGAGCGCCATTTCGGTCCACAGTACTCCTCCAGCCAACGTCAGGTGCATTAGTAAACCTCACAGAATGGCCGCCCTTCGTCATAGCACTCGAAGACGTAGAGTTGGTGCATTTCGAGCGAGTCCAGTTCCATTTGAAGAACTTCGATATGGTGTTCGTGTTTAAGGATTACGCGAAAAAAGTGGCTATGGTGAACGCTGTGCCTATGAACATGCTGGATCATGTTAAGGAGTGGCTCAAGTGAGTAAAACTATGGCTTGTATCTAGCTCAGAACAATGCTTGATCGTAAAATTTTTATAGGCTTCTTTGGCAATGTAAAAGGGATAACCACTGTCAGTAGAGTGATATTTGTTATTAAGATAAGATGAAATATTATTGGGTAGGTATTAGTATCGATTCGCTTGTTGCATTTTTCTAAACTAAAGCAATTTGATAGCACTAAAAATGTTGTCGTCCCTTTCTCATAAACTGAAACGACAAATACGTCTATAATTTTAGAGCTGTCAATTGAAAAATGCAACAAGTGAATCGATACCATTCTATGGTGGAATTGGGGGGTGAAACTTGAAGGTGCTAAGGATACTTTACATAGAAAATCGATGTATCATTTCTTATGTCCAACTTTTCTTATTTATGAGTATGTTTACATCTATATTTCAAGAAAAACCCATACTCTAGGTACCTAAGACGTAAACGTTTTCAGTTCGTGCGACATTCGCTACGCGGAAGGCATCCAATCGCTGAACTGGACTAAGGTCATGAAGACGATCACAGACGACATTGAAGGGTTCTTCGAGAGCGGCGGTTGGTCCTTCCTGGACCCGGAGTCTGATGCGGAAAATGCTGCTGCGGTAATCATGAAACCCTAACTTTTTGTAGATCATTTATAACGACTAGCTGGTGCCCGCGACTTCGTCAACGCAGGATTAGAGGTGCAATTTCCTATGCGAAATCTTCTAGGCATTTCTGAAGAGCTCGCGTCCCGTTGATTTTCCGGGATAAAAAGTAGCCTATGTGTTAACCCAGGTCACGGCCAATTATATTCGAAGTTTCATCCAAATCGGATTAGTAGTTTTTGCGTGAAAGAGGAACAAATATACATACATCCATACAAACTTTCGCGTTTATAATATTAGTAGGATATAGCAAGAATTAACAGGTGGACAAACATGCCAAATAGCTCAGAGAACCGACCTGTTGAGGCAGAAAAGTTTTTGGTAACTATGAATACACCACACAAAAACGTTTAGTGTATGTATGCAAAACAAAAAATATGGACAGTACTAGATAGCTAATATTTTCCTACCAGCTATAATTAAACCACACATTTCACAGCAAGTAGGCAACAGATTATCAACCAGACTTGAAATGATGCTGCGTAAGTAAGCTTACGTAATCACTCTTGGAACTTACCAAGTACACAATATAACAATTTGTAGTTACCTATATTCAGCTGCAGGGTTTAGTGTTGAACAATGAACACTCGGAGAGAGACTACACTGGCCGATGCTTTGAAAACGTCTAAGGGAGGTAGAGATGTACATTAGGTACGTTTGCCACTTGCAAGTCATCCGTACACATTTGCCGTAAAGATGTTATCTAAATATATAAAACTCTTTTGAAGCGAATCAACGCACAGCCTAAACTATAAGTCCTAGAGATATGAAATTTGGAGGGTAGTATCCTTATATAGTGCAGGGGTGCACTAAGAAAGGAATTTTGAAAAGTCACACTCTAAAGGGTCTAGAACGCGAGCAACGCCGCGGGCGACGGCTAGTTATTTACAAGTCTAATGTATCCAGGATGAGGATTCAGAGGAAGAAGACGACGCGTACGAGCCCACTGACGCCGAATCAGAGGAGGAGTCCGATGATGGATCCGAATACGACTCTGAGGCTTCTGACGAGTCCGGGGATTCGGGAGACAGCGCGGGTGAGAACTATGAATCAGTGCCACGGTACTGAAATAACATATCTGCATTATAAGCGATCACGTTCCCACACAAACCTTCTATGGTTTATAGGGTACAACATCTTCACTAGAATAGTTGTATGTGTTGAAAATAAATAAATTAAAAAAAAAAAAAAACCTGGGACGACGCCTCAGTAGTTCAGTACACAAAGGGCAATACGACGTCATTGAATATATTTTGAAACTGTGACGTCATATAATGTTTATGGTTTGAACCTTTATTGGTAGGAAACAGAGGCAGGTGTAGCACGCTACAATTTCTGTTTAGTTTGTAGCTTTACTGTCTTATTAAACTTATTGTGAAAATTGCAGTTTTTAGTTCATTTTAAGGCATTGTTCCGTTTTTAATGCAAGTTTACATTGAACCCAACCGGAACCCGCCATTGTATACCTCTTTGTCGGATTCCAAAGCGCCCTTTACATCTTTTTCTATTTCGACAGAGGATGAAGAATCTGGCAAAGACTGGTCTGACCTCGAGAGGGAGGCAGCTGAAGAGGACAAAAATAATGGAGACCCTACAGACTACGACAGAAAACGCAAACAAAACCGCGGCCGTCGGGACTACGACTCTGATGAAGGTCGCAGCAAGAAGAAAGGCTCCAGTCACAAAAGCAGTTCTAACCACAAAAGCTCTTCGAACCACAAGAGCTCCAGTTCGAACCACAAAAGCTCCAGTTCGAACCACAAAAGCTCTAGCTCTAACCACAAGAGCTCCAGCCATAAGAGCCCCTCGAAACACAGCAGTAGCAGGTAATTTAATTTTTTTTACCGTCATAGTGGTCTCGTAGCTCCGAAAGTAAGACTGAAATATGAAGTGATTTTTTTGTAAGAAAACTGATTGACTTGAGATGGTTTTTGCTACTTAGTGAAAATTGGTGCAACAGTTTCAATGTTATACAGATATTCATCCGCTCTGAAAACCTGTTATGAGAAAACTCAGGCGTAATTGTAGTTTGAAACTTGAAACTATTGGGAGATCAAATTCAGATTTATTAACTTGGATAAACACACAAAAGTCTAATGATGGCTTATTCAACCAGCATAATATTATGATAAAGAGAATCTAGAGAGAAATATTATATTGATTCGGGAGTTTTTAAAATTGTTTTTCTATTACAGCCCATCAAAGAACAGAGACAAACACCACAAATCGTCGCACAGCGAAAAGGATAGCAGATCTTCCCGCAATGACGATAAGAAGCATTCATCGAATAAAAGATCGCGAGACGACAGCCGCGAACACGGCCGCTCGCCCAAGAAGGCTAAGTAAGTACAAGCACAGATCATATAATACTGTACATGTTACTTGTCTTACTAAGTAGCGTCATAGTCATTGTCATAGATATTTATTCACCATTTGGAACACAATTGGGACACTTGGCTTTGTTTATAACATTGTACTTTAGCGGCTGTACATGGGCTTTGTCATATTATTGTAAACTGCGTTTACACTATGCGCATGCCGCTACCGGCATTATTGCCACAGCAACACCGCCTTTATTCGTATTAGCGAGCAAGGGCATGAACATGGGCACGAACCGGGACAGAGACATTATCGTGTTTAGATTAGGCTCATGCCTACTTCCCTGCCCACTGCCGTCTAATCTAAACGCGCCATTAGGTACATTTTGGTGGATTTGAGCCACTGTCTTGTACCCAGTGCGATTTTGTCTGTCTACATCACAAAGTCCTAAGCCAAATTTTGCTTTTGTTTCAGGAAATAGAAGCTGATTACAATAATGAAGTGGGTTTCAGTGGTCTCTGCTCGCGTTAAATACTTAATTTCGTTATGTTCAATCGTTACACCCAATGTCCGTCTGCTAATGTTCAAACCAGGTCTGAATGTTTGTATGTATGTAGATTATTCAATTCCAGTGTTTGTAATTAAGTTATGTACCAACACAAATAAATGTAAGATTTTTTTAATTAAAATTTCATTTATTTTCTTGACGTCAGGAACTATTTCTATGGCCAATAATAAATTAAGTATTTTGTACGTTTTCGTACCAAATTCACGATCGTCCAAAACCACCGAGATGATGCACCAATTTTTTTACAGCTACAATAAAGTCGTAATTGCTGCAGCAGTTTTTCAGGGCCACACATAACAGAGTTAGCACAGCAAAAAACCGCCGAACAATAATCGATCTTATCGCTAAAGTATAACAAATAAATTAGCACAGAAAAAAATAAAATTTGCAAATTACGCAATTTTAGTCGCGTACGTATTTATTTATAAAAAATACTGTCAATCTCGTGATTTGTTGATTTTATTAACTTACAAGCTTTCTACTTGAATCACATAATTAAATTGTACATTATTTACAAACACTACTTACAAGTAGGTTAATCTAAATAGCATCGGGAAGGCACAATGCACTTTGTCCTGTCTACAATGCAGTTTTGGGGTAACTAATTTTGTCTACATTACGTAGTCAGAGGGGCGATTTTGATATTACAATTAATTTTTTACAAATCTTAAATAAACCAACAATTATTCACAAGTTCATTAATACTACAAGACTTGTCTTACGCATTGATATTATATGATAATCTAGTAAAGAAAACAAAGTACCTAAACCTACTACATCCTTCTTATAAGACCGCTCCTTGGTTACCATTGAACCACTGCTGAGGAACTAACGACCACTTGAAGGCAATGTTGGTTTGGTAGCCTTATTTTCGGGTAACTCCCATTTGTTCTATAGGACTGTTTTTAAAACTGTTTTTATCCCTGTAGTTCCATGGCAGGACTATTGAAACTAGCCCATTAGGGCTAGTTTTCTTTTCAATAGTCCTACCCAGATGGAAGTTACCAGATATTAGGGATAAAAAAAGTTTTAACAGTTCTAGACGTAGAACAAATGGAACCTTATTTTCATCTATGTATCCAATTTCCCCACACGACATGGTAAAAACCATTCAAAGGGCTTTCGGCGACATATGCCTTAATTTGGGACCATTTTGTACAACATTGTACTACTACTGACTAGTTACAATTAGTTTTCATGCGCCGTAACGACCGGCCCTCTAGGCAATACTGATATCCTCTTAGACTCTGTCAGTTTGCTCACGTCCGATTTCAAATCGTGCTCTTGCGTCTCGCTGATCGTTGAGCTCCAGTACTTCTTGTTGACTAGCATTAGAAGCATGAGAGCTGGGAGATGGACTAGGGAGAATCTAAAGAGCTTTCTCGAACTGTTGCTGTCCGATTTCTGGTAGAATTGCCATGCTGGAAGATATTAATATTTTTATTTAGTTTTTTGATCTGTCGAAGAGCATTTATCTGTAGGATAATTTTACAGTCGTATTTTTAAGCGTTATTTATGACTTTTATATTCATTGCAAATGCTGCAATGAATCTAAAAGTCATAAATAGTTAGAATAAGTGGACAAGAAATGAGAGAGGCTATTGCAAACATTTCTTTGTCAAACAAAAGAATGGGTCTTTTGTTTGACCAAAAAATAGTACATTGTTCACCGAGAGGAGAAAGTGACCGATTACCGTCGAGGGTGTCGTTTGAAGCCCGAGCCGTAGGCGAGGGCTTTAAGAGGCCTATTACAAAGAAACCGTGATTTTACCTATGTTTGGCGTTCTTAACCAGAGAAACTGTAACTCTTCGACAATTTCAACTTGTTGTATAATAAAGAACAGCTTTAAATATAGTACATAGCGGCCTCGCTTTTCCCGATTTTGTCTTGTATACTTATTTACAGCCAATATTCCGAAGCATGTTTTTGAAAAAAAACTCGCGCGGGCACTTTTTCAAGCTCTTAGACTGCACAACTGTACAAAGCAGAGAAAAAGAAAAGTATACAATAATATGTCTTAAATACTGGTTAATTTCATAGCGGCCTTGGAATTTAGAACAATGTCTTGGAAATCTATAAAAAACACCAATTCCAAAACCATCCAAAACTCCTAAAAACGTTTAGATTTAGCTGTGAATATATCCATAGTAAATTGATATTGGGGAATGAAATTTATAGCAAAATAAACAACAGTTTATTACGAACAAGACTGCATACTTTATTTTTCTTAGAAAATTTAAAAAAACTTAAAATAAACGATATTAAAATAGTATAAAATGAGACGCGTCGGCCCGCTCAAACTCAGTAGCGCTTCAGCGCTCGTGGAGGTCGGACCTATGTCAATTTTCGCGCCCAACGATCGATCGTAATCTTGTATGGAACGCATAGTATGACTACACTGACTAACTAGTTTTGATCATGTACAACATACGACATGACATGTAGTAGCGACATGTTGTACAACTCAATGATGGAACAAACCGATGACTCACCTGATGTTAAGTGGTAACCACTGCCTATAACAATGCATCACGTCACGTCCAATGAGGACGTGCTCTGTGATGCATTGTTATGGTTTGGACATGTACTATGTTAATAGACTAATATGTCACATACATGGTTGCATGTTTATCCATGTATATAATATGTTCATATACGTTTATGTATTCGTATATACGTGTATATCATTATGCGTGTATATATACTTTTTTGATGACAGCTGTCAAACTTCAAACGGCTATATCTCGGAAACTACTCACCCTAGAGTTCTCGTTCCAAAACCAAATGAAAGGTGTGATCAAGATCTAAATTTTTGATGACAGCTGTCAAACTTCAAACGGCTATATCTCGGAAAGTACTCACCCTAGAGTTCTCGTTCTAATACCAAATGAAAAGTGTGATCAAGATCTAAATTTTTGATGACAGCTGTCAAACTTCAAACGGCTATATCTCGGAAACTACTCGCCCTAGAGTTCTCGTTCCAAAACCAAATGAAAGGTGTGATCAAGATCTAAATTTTTGATGACAGCTGTCAAACTTCAAACGGCTATATCTCGGAAACTACTCGCCCTAGAGTTCTCGTTCTAATACCAAATGAAAAGTGTGATCAAGATCTAAACTTTTGATGACAGCTGTCAAACTTCAAACGGCTATATCTCGGAAAGTACTCACCCTAGAGTTCTCGTTCTAATACCAAATGAAAAGTGTGATCAAGATCTAAATTTTTGATGACAGCTGTCAAACTTCAAACGGCTATATCTCGGAAACTACTCGCCCTAGAGTTCTCGTTCCAAAACCAAATGAAAGGTGTGATCAAGATCTAAATTTTTGATGACAGCTGTCAAACTTCAAACGGCTATATCTCGGAAACTACTCACCCTAGAGTTCTCGTTCCAAAACCAAATGAAAGGTGTGATCAAGATCTAAATTTTTTATGACAGCTGTCAAACTTCAAACGGCTATATCTCGGAAAGTACTCACCCTAGAGTTCTCGTTCTAATACCAAATGAAAAGTGTGATCAAGATCTAAATTTTTTATGACAGCTGTCAAACTTCAAACGGCTATATCTCGGAAACTACTCGCCCTAGAGTTCTCGTTCCAAAACCAAATGAAAGGTGTGATCAAGATCTAAATTTTTGATGACAGCTGTCAAACTTCAAACGGCTATATCTCGGAAACTACTCGCCCTAGAGTTCTCGTTCTAATACCAAATGAAAAGTGTGATCAAGATCTAAACTTTTGATGACAGCTGTCAAACTTCAAACGGCTATATCTCGGAAAGTACTCACCCTAGAGTTCTCGTTCTAATACCAAATGAAAAGTGTGATCAAGATCTAAATTTTTGATGACAGCTGTCAAACTTCAAACGGCTATATCTCGGAAACTACTCGCCCTAGAGTTCTCGTTCCAAAACCAAATGAAAGGTGTGATCAAGATCTAAATTTTTGATGACAGCTGTCAAACTTCAAACGGCTATATCTCGGAAACTACTCACCCTAGAGTTCTCGTTCTAATACCAAATGAAAAGTGTGATCAAGATCTAAATTTTTAATGACAGCTGTCAAACTTCAAACGGCTATATCTCGGAATCTACTCATCCTAGAGTTTTCGTTCCAAAACTAAATGAAAGGTGTGATCAAGATCTAAATTTTTGATGACAGCTGTCAAACTTCAAACGGCTATATCTCGGAAACTACTCATCCTAGAGTTTTCGTTCCAAAACTAAATGAAAGGTGTGATCAAGATCTAAATTTTTGATGACAGCTGTCAAACTTCCAACGGCTATATCTCGGAAACTACTCATCTTAGAGTTCTCGCTCCAAAACTAAATGAAAGGTGTGATCAAGATCTAACTTTTTGATGACAGCTGTCAAACTTCAAACAGCTATATTTCGGAAACTACTCAACCTACAGTTCTCGTTCCAAAACCAAATGAAAGGTGTGATCAAAATCTATATTTTTGATAAACGTTTGAAGTTTGACAGCTGTCATCAAAAATTTAGATCTTGATCACACTTTTCATTTGGTATTAGAACGAGAACTCTAGGGTGAGTAGTTTCCGAGATATAGCCGTTTGAAGTTTGACAGCTGTCATCAAAAATTTAGATCTTGATCACACCTTTCATTTGGTTTTGGAACGAGAACTCTAGGGTGAGTAGTTTCCGAGATATAGCCGTTTGAAGTTTGACAGCTGTCATCAAAAATTTAGATCTTGATCACACTTTTCATTTGGTATTAGAACGAGAACTCTAGGGTGAGTAGTTTCCGAGATATAGCCGTTTGAAGTTTGACAGCTGTCATCCAAAATGTAGATCTTGATCACACCTTTCATTTGGTTTTGGAACGAGAACTCTAGGGCAAGTACTTTCCGAGATATAGCCGTTTGAAGTTTGACAGCTGTCATCAAAAATTTAGATCTTGATCACACCTTTCATTTAGTTGTCGAACGAGAACTCTAGGATGAGTAGTTCTCGAGATATAGCCGTTTGATGATTGACACTGAAAAATGAACGTGATCCAACGGGACGCGAACTAAGACGCGGGCGGAAGCTAATATATTCATACACGAAATATACGTATACACGCATATATACACGTATATACAAATACATACAAATAAATAAATAAATAAATATTCACGGACACTTAACACAACGCCTTCTAGTCCCAAACTAAGCAAAGCTTGTACGATGGAAACTGGATGGCTGATAGAATACATACATACATTTTTTTTTTTTTTTTGTAAATACCTACTTATAATACATAGAAACACCCAGACACAGAACAAACATCTATGTTTACAACACACAAATGTTTGTTCTCGGTGGGGATCGAACCCACGACCCACAGCACGGAAGGCAGAGCTACTACCGACTGAGCCATGACGTCTGTCAAGTATACAAGTATACGAGTATATACATGGATAAAAATGCATGTATGTATTTGACAAACTAATACTCAAATATTCAAACGCCACTCAAACCCCACTCAATTTAAGTCCCGCTTAAATTATTGCCATCTCTTACAAATGAGTAATATCAAACAGAGGCAGAGCAATTTTAAGTGGTGCTCAAATTTGAATGACTTTTGAGTATTTCAGCCTTTGAGTATTCCAGCCTGAGTGTAATAATATTGGTGACATTTATTTAATTTGATGACTCTAACTACCTAATCTTCAAGTACCAAGATTAGTTAGGTATAATGTAAAAAATCAAGCGTAAAGCGACGTTCAATGTGCGCCCTCTGTTTGCTGCAGGGTGAAGGCTCTGGTATCGAAATTTGACAGATATCGAGCTCTGACGTATTGTGATATGGCTCTTAAAACACCCGAGATCGGGAATCGCACTTTCTCTCGAGTGATACATAGTGCTTTATACTACACCTACGAGGAAAATAAAAAACTAAAACTGAATCCTCAAACAACACACAAATTGAAAATGGCGCCAATGGCGTCTGCAATTTTCACATGTTCTTTTTTCAAATTGTTTATCCTGCCGCCGCAGGGTCGCACTGCCAGCCCGACACCATCCAACACACAGCTAGTGGCCAGTGTCATTTTGCGAACTTGGAGATAAAAACTCACTGTAAAAACTTTTTGGCTTTTGATATTTAGGTTACCGGCGCATAGTCTTACCCAAAATTAAAAAAGAAAAACCACGTAAGAAATGGATTTTCATACACTTTTCTCTCCCGCTCAGATGCGTTATCTCCCCGCATATTTGTTCGATATGCAATGACGTACTTTCTACCGTAAATTTGATAAAGTATCAAGGTAATTTCCAAGCAGGTGTAGTATAAATGATTTTTTTGCCTACTCTTCCAAAGACCAATCACTGTCCTAAGACGCTCTTGCGTTCGCACAAGCGTCGAACGAAGAGTATATAGTAGTTTGGTGATAAAAAAGCGCTGTTATATATGTTTGTCTTACCTAAGTACATAAAGTAAACGTTCAGCGGCAGCGATTCGAGCGCGAACCAAGTATTAGTGACGTCTAAGTACGGCGAGGCGAGGCACGTCGCGGTAATCACTCCCGTGTGCCGCAACGCCACTCGTCGGCATAAGGCTGAAATGAAATCACATATTTTGTTATAAGTTAGCTGTCTCTGATTATGGGGACCAATTTGGAACATCAGAATCTGATCAACACTGGATGAGCCGAAGACCGGGCTCAGAGGCGCTCGGGAGAGACCTATACGGCATACGTGCAGTAATGGACTGATGTAGGTTGATGATGGTGATCTTGTACCTACGTTGTTTCTTAGCGTACCTCGCTACGACAAAAGTTATGCCGATAGACAATCTTACGAAATGCCCGCGCTGTAATAATATTTCATGTAGAGCTGTTACGACGATTACGATAAAGAGTGGTACTAGAATCTCAACTCAATACGCATAACGTTCATAGTATACTGTTCTTCTTCTTGCGGCTGTTCGGTGGCTAGGGCTGCCACGAATTTTACAAATCGTATAACTGTTTTATATACTAATGGGTCATTCACCACAGTCAGATGCACTGACAACCACATTGCATGAGTAAGTACAGGTTTCCACATCCGATGCAGTGGAAAGACAGTAAGTACTCACCGGGGTCAGTGACCGCCATCATCCGATACCCCGCTCGCGAGTAATCCGGCCTCAGGTTCCATGAAAGTGCGTTAAAGTGTGGAAACTGCCACGAGTACAATATCGCAGCTAGGATCAATGCCCCCGTGTCTAAGCTGCCCGTGCATCCCGCCCAACCCATGAGGGGAGGTATGGCGCCAACTGCATTAATGAAAGGACAATTATATAGAACTTATATTAATCTTGTGCCGGATGGTTGTTTTATATTATTTTACCCAACAGCTCAGCAGGTATACTTACTTTATGTAATTATCTATGTGAGTCAGTGCAATGTAACGGAATAATCCCACTAATATTATAAATGTTGCTTCCTATTCTTGTACCACTTTGTAAAAATATTTCGAAATAAATATTTTGTGTAAATGACAAAGTTTAGAAGAAAGAAAGAAAGAAGAAAGAAAATATATTTATTTAGGACACGCTATACATACATAACAGCACAACAAAAAGAAAACAACTTAGGTAGAACTTAATACATAACATAACACTTAAACAAGTAACTTAAACTGTCCAGGCGCAAACCCGATGTCGTGCTGGTGTAGGCATGCGTGAGCCAAAACGGGTCACAGCTCAGCTTGATGCCACTTCACAACGTAAAGTGACGCTGGTTTTCAGCTGTGACCACTGGAGTGACTTCATGCACGATGAGTAATGCTTACGTAGGCAAGTACCCACATAGGCATTACCCACCTTAGAGTAATCAAATATATATGTTTACAGACTACTTTACATTAGGAAAAAAAAAATACCTAAAAATAAAAAAAAAACTAGACATCCGTGTAGTGGCGAAATGGTGATGGAGTGAGGTAGCAATTCTGTCGTGACATCTTGGCACAAAAGAACGCCGAGCGTGGCTACGGAACGCACAGGAACAAAAAGAGTTTAGAAGTTTGTGTTTCAGTCACGCTGAGACTACTGGTCCGATTTGGATGAAACTTGGAATATAATATAGTTCGTAACCTGGATTAACATACAGACTACTTTTTATCCCGGAAAATCAACCGGATCGAACAGTAAGCAGACGAAGTCGCAGGCGAAAGCTAATGGTAAATAAGGCGAGCTTCGAATGTTACTCGACTATCATAACTTTTTTAAACTAAAATATATATTAAATAATTTATACAATTCTTAGTAATGAAGATTTTTTTTTCATTAATAAATGCATTTTAAACTTACCTACAGAGCCAAGCCACGTGTTAAGTATCGACATCCGCTTCATAGGTGTGTAGACTGACGTATACAGGATGAGATTAGTAGCGCCCAATGCTGCTGTCAGTGGGTTTACTCCAAATGCCAGTATGCCAAGACCTGCTGAACTGGTTAACGCTGCGAATCCTATTGCATGCGTCGGTCTGGAAGATAACATTGTATAAAAATTGTTTATTGCATATTAAAATTAAAATTACATCTTACAGTAGAAATAAGTGGACAGTGGGAAGTACAGTAGGCACCTATATTAGATAGGTACCTACCAACCGTTTGATACATTTTTGCAAAGTGAAATGTTAAGTCAGCAAGACCTTGTATTGTAAGAGAGATATCGCTGACTATCGCTGACTCGTATTATTATAAGCCCAGCCCATAGCCTAGCCCATCATCATTCTTATAAGCTTGTAGAAATCTATTGATATAAGTATCGTTGTGTAAAATGTCCGTGAATATTTATTTTATTTTATTTATCTCTCATAGACGTCCAGAAAAAACTAGTTTCACCGAATGAATAATGTCGTCGGTCCATTATGTGGAGGACCATTCTACATGTTGAGATTAAATAATAGTAGATTATATCATAAGGGAGCAAAATTATATTTTTACGGCGAGGGCGATTTTTTGAATCCAGAGCGAAGCAAAGGATTCTAGAGTAGAATCCCGAGCGTAGCGAGGGATTTTTTAGTAGAATCCTGAACGTAGCGAGGGATTCAAAGTACTTCGCCCGAGCCAAAAATATATTTTGCGCCCGAGTGGTACACTCTACTTTTCATCACCAACTATGAGAAAATAAAAGGCGCCTCATATTTTATTGTAATATTATTATTTAATAAAACATATAAAACATATATAGTAACAACTAAAATGAAAATAAATAGTATCTATAATGAAAACCACTTATTTCTTATGTTTTCTATTCGTTCGATTTCTTTGGCGCTGAACACTAAGATGTTCCAATTTAAATAAGTGCGCCGGAATGAACTTTGCCGCGCACTTATTGTTTCTTATAGAAAACACCACCTTTGGGTGCACATAAAGGCGAACCAAGTCGCTCTTTTCGAATAGGTGTGATGAAAATATTCTTAGACATATTACTGTCTAGTCCCAAACTAAGAAAAAGCTTGTACTTATGCACCTCTTGTATTTGTGGTATAATGTGACTTTGAATAATTATGTTTCAAACAGTTTTCTGTATCATTAACAGCACACCTATCTGAAAACTTAAATTCATAAAATTGACAAATAAGCGTCCGAGCTACTGATAAAATGAAGAATAGAGCAAAAACCTTTGCAATCTTTATTTCTAAGGATATCATGCATGACCTTTCAATAAAGTTTACCAAACTATTTTTTGCTGCACTGATAGTACTCAAACCTACCTACACTATCGTAAAAGTAAAATATTTATGCTAGATAGGTGTGTTAGAACTCACAGTCTATACATAAAGACAAAATGAATAGAATGAACAGAATAGATAGATAGATAATATTCTTTATAACACATTTGCTCGTAAAGGGTCTCTTATTTCACCAATTTCAGTATCGTGATGTATGTCATTACGCACTCGTGCGTTATGGTAATGTAAAACGCACGGTTTATCAAGATGCTCCCACTATAACGCCCGGCGCGGGCGGGGGGCGCGCGCCGCGCTCTACGATAAAATATAAGCATTTAATTCTTTTACAAATTGTTCAAATTTTTCTAACTACTTCAACAAGTGAATAAAGATTTATTTTTTGAAGAAAGTCCGAGTTTTATTTATTTCCTCGCAAATGTGTTATAAAACGTCGTATGACATACGTGCGCTTTGAAAATTACAGCCTCTGCTTTCTTGTAGCCCTCGCTTACGGCTCGGGCTGGCAATATCGCCTCGGCTGTAATTTTCAACTCACCGCACTCGTATCATAATGTACTATTATTGCACACCAAAAAAAGAAGAAAAATAATAAAAGAGAAATATGTTTTAAGTATGAGGTACAATGGGCGGTCTTATCGCTATAAGCGATCTCTTCCAGACCACCTTTGGATGGACAGAAACATTTCGATAAGGTAAGAATGGTACCTTTGACCTTTTTGATTTGAACTTGCGCTTTTACACTATTAGATTTATTGATTAGTTAGGTAGGACTTTAAAAATATAGAATCCTATTTAGTAGAATACGTTAGTAACCAATGTAAAACCCTGACATCCCCTATCCACCCATATTGGCAATAAATTAATTATGAATTGAATTTTGTGAGGTAGTAAGATACTCACTCTAGCAACCCCTTGACTAGCACTCGGTTCTTAGTCCTAGACATCTGTGCGTCAAATGGAACTTCATGGAATTGGTTAACTGAGTTAGCGGCTGAGGATACAAGGCCGGTTCCTAACGCGCAAAGTGCGAATGTTGCAAGCTCGAAGGGCGCTGGCGCGAGTGCGTATCCCGCCATCGATGTCATTACTACTAGTGCTGTGGAAGAATGAACGATTATAAAATTATCGAAAACTAGCTTCCGCCCGCGACTTCGTTCGCGTCTCGTTGATTTTCCGCGATAAAAAGTAGTCTATAATACTTCAGAGGTCACGGATAATATATATTCCAGGTTCATTCGAATCGGATCAGCAGTTTTTGCGTGAAAGAGGAACAAACATACATGCATACGGGGGGCCATCGACTTGTTCCATTATTTAGTTAGGTGTATATTTAAAAAAAAATCGGTAGGCAATGCCTTTTGTTTTTTAAATGCCTACCACAATTCCAGGATGTCCACTGCTAAGTGGGCCTTCTTGTGGGGTCTAGGATTACTATCAATCTTAACAAATTCTGCTTTCATCTAGAAGGTGTCCTATTCCGGCGCTTTCCTATCGTACACATACTTACAAGTTAATCTAAACTTGGATAGCATCATGCAATACTGCATCACGTTGTTTTTCCTCTCATTTGATGGTATTTCCTTCCACATTCTATTGTCTTGCTGTACATTTTTGCTCTTCAGTGTGGCAGAGGTTTGAATTTGTGACGTCATCGGCTGTTTGCTTTTCCAACAGTGCGTAGTCGATATTCGGGCCAGTTGTTGTAGGAGGGTTCCATTCTAAAAATAAGTAGGTAAATAAATAGATCATAATATAAAACGAATAAAAATGTATTTAGAGATTTAGAGCAACAAGGAAAACTGGTTTTCGATGTCCAAAATAGTTTTACAGGATAAACAGAGAAATTATAAAATATTCGTTGATTCTGAAAAAATGGGTAAGTTAAGTTTACTGGACATAGTTCAACAAAGGTGTAAGCCGTACTAATAAATTATTATTTTCATTTTTATTTTTTAATTAATTAAGTGAAAGTTAAGAGCTCATTTCATGAATGAAAAACTTCGAAATCTCAAAAGTTGTAAAACAAACACTGTTCACCATGACCTGTAAAATACTCCCTATTCGGACTTATAGGGCAATTATGTTACACCGTGTATAATTCATATAAACTTACATTCACACCAATAATACTACCTTGTAATTAATAAACTCTATTTATGTAAGCTTGAAATAGTTACACCGCGTTTTGTCTCTTTCCATCTAAAAGAATCTGCTTGTCTAAGACTAAACACGATGTACAATTGTACCTTACATATTCCAAAGAAAGGGACGGATGAGAGAAGAGTGCACGCAGCAGAGATGCGATGGATGTGTGGAGTGACAAGAATAGATAAAATAAGGAATGAGTATATAAGAGGAAGTTTGAAAGTAGCGCCAATAACGGACAAGTTGAGGAGTAATAGGCTAGCGTGGTATGGACATGTCATGCGGAGGGAAGAAAGCCATATTACGAGAAGAGTGCTAGACATGAATGTGGACGGATGTAGAAGTAGAGGTAGGCCTAAGAAAAGATGGATGGACTGTGTGAAAGAAGAAAGGTATGAGTAAGAAAGGAGTGAACACCGAGATGACGGCTGATAGAGGAGAGTGGAATACGAAGACATGTACCGACCCCACTTAGCGTGGGACAAGGGTAGGAAGATGATGATGATTCCAAACTTATAACTATCGAGTTTAATAGTAACAGGGCTTAGAAAGAGTATTTTTTTTCTGTGCTAAAAACAGAACAGAGAGGAGGTTATAATATTTCAGCTTTTTTCAAGTGAAGTCCACCCTTTGTAACAAATTTATAATTTTGTGCAATAATAGTAGATTAGTAGCCAATGCGCTCGTGCGCCTAAATATCTCGGGCTGCAATTGATGCTTACACCCGAGCTAACTACTCTGCTTTACATCTCGATTGTGAGGTAAGTAGAAAAAAACCGGCATTACAAGAATAAAATATTGTTAATTGAATTGCTGCTTCAGCTTCCATTTTCATTGAATCGGGAGTGCAGCTTATATCTTCATCACTTGCAGAACTCTATTTTTAATAACTTATTTTTTATAACTCTATTCTCAAGTTTTTATCCTAATTAGCACGTAATTATAAAAAATCCCAAAAACCAACAATATTTAAAGTAAAAGTTTTCTATTCCCGCCTTTTTTCATCTTTTTTTTTTCAAGAACTAAATTGAGCTTTGCCGTTCGATATTTAAAATTGATGACTATTATACACATACGAAGACAAGGCTGAATAGCGAAGCGACCTCTCTGGTCATTGGGCTGAATGCATGATGTCTATTGCCAGTATGATGGTTAGATGTACGCGAACTTTTTGAAAGAGTGAAGTGTTTTTTTTAATTGCTTACCGCCCTAGGGCTTTTCTAGCTATATTATTACCCTAGAACGCTAATTGGTCACCTACAAGCCCCATTTGTGGGTAATAAGGACCTACTTACCGAATATGAGAGATGTAAATAAATAAAAGTGTTTTTTATGAAGGATCATAACATGCAAAGTCAAGATTTATCATTCTAGTTGACCTGAGTAGAGATTAAGTAGGTACACTAAAAAGTGAATTATCAATGTTTGGACTAAAAAGCAGATAGGGTATACTTTTTATAAAATGTCCATAGTTCAATTTGGTACCAGTTTTTTGAATGTTGATTGGCACTTACATTATTCATGGAAAGTTTTGTTTGTTAATTAAGTTACCTTTTTTACAAATATTTTAAAAGCCTAACCAAGGCAATCTCCTTGGACCCTCATCATTGCTATTCATCATCAGACCTTGGAGTGTGGATCTCAGTAGACTTCATCCAAGAACCCAGTTAATCAAATGTAAATATCTACATTGAGATCAACTAAATGTTTCAAACTGTATATATACTACTAACTATAACTATACTATAACTTAAAAGATACTATTAATCTCAGAGTCAATCTCTGTACTATGAATGTGCTACATGCTTTTTTTCAATATACTTACTCCAGTTTTGAGCAGCACAGATTTTGTGGAAAGCCCAACACTGCCATGGCTCAAACAGAGTCTGCAATGTAGGACTTTTATATAGGACATAGTGTGGTTATACAGTACGCAGTGTTGGCAATAACATTCTGAAAGGAGAATAGATAAGATTATAAAAAATCTATAAATAAGTTTTTTAATTAGGCTTTGGAAATAATATGGAGCATTTGGACACTAATAAATTAAACTATGAATAATAATAAATAAATATTCTTGGACATTACACACAACACTCTCTAGTCCCAAACTAAGCAAAGCTTGTACTATGAGAACTAGATTGCTGATATAATACTTATATACTTTTTTTTGTAAATACAGACTTATAATACATAGTAACACCCAGACACAGAACAAACATCTATATTTGCCGCACACAAATGTTTGTTTTCGGTGGGGATCGAACCCACGACCCACAGCACAGAAGGCAGAGCTACTACCGACTGAGCCATGACGCCTGAATGAATATAGATCAGTTGATTTTGTGTCATAAAAAAACTACTGTTTTTAACTATTTTTAATTAGTAACTGTGTTGAGTTTATGGATTAGGTAAAAAGATGGTAAGCAGAGAATCATGCATATTAGAAATACACACCTAGTTATTGTCCTGTCAAGGTCAACAAGTAGACAGTAGACACCCATTTTAAATACTAAATTAATATTGGAATGTATAACATAGAGGTTATATGCATGTCCAGGTAGGGGTACATTTCTATAAGTAATAAAATATGCAAGGCTACCTCCAATGAAAGTATACCTATCTAAAAAGCTTACAATATAATTCACTATTAGGTAGGTATACCTATTTATAAGGTGTCATGCTAATCCATAAAAACTCACCAGGCTAGTGGATTGTAATATAGAGTTTATGTGAATGTTTTAGTTAATTAACTTTACTAATAATGCAATCAGACCACTCTATGTGAGCACACCTATCTCAATGAAGCTTCATAAGCAACTTTTTAAAC
The DNA here is from genome assembly GCA_947507515.1 of Eulithis testata. Classification (NCBI taxonomy): domain Eukaryota; kingdom Metazoa; phylum Arthropoda; class Insecta; order Lepidoptera; family Geometridae; genus Eulithis; species Eulithis testata. Next base: position 9,775,261 of record OX382197.1, read on the forward strand.
TTTATTATGACTATAGCATAGGGGTCAAATGGTGATAAACCTGGAGTTAGCATAAGATAGGGAACAGCAGAATTGGTGATGATTTTTCCTAGGGTTTAGGGCACAGGTATACCTATTGATAATGGACTAATATCTAAGAATACATTATATCGGTAGCACGAAGTTACTAAAAACGGTGTTGCAAAGCTGTAAATTTGTATACTCAATACTGAAAATAATCAATATAGATTACGAAACGATAATTTATTGCGACTTACCTGGTTCGTAGTAAAACCTGTATAACTGAAAATACTGGGAATGTGTTGCCTTAGAAAGAATAGCTTACGTTTTCGGCAGAATAGGTCCTGTTGAGTGAATATAATATGAAAAATCAAGTTACTTCTGTTGTTTTTACTGCAAAATAAATAATTTACGCAAAAACATTGAGGTTATTTTTAAGCAACCTTGATAGTTGATTGCTGCTTGATAAAAACTGACATTGACATTATTTGACACTGAGTTCTGTCACTTTTGTTTGGGGATCTGTGGGAAGCTTGGTGGGAAGCATAGATTTACATGCCCGAGGCCACCCGAGGACCACCGGAGTTTTGAGATGGGGTCCTTCAAAAGGCGGGTTTATCTTCTCTTAAAGGCCGGCAGCGCCCTAGCCTCACCTCTGGTGTTGCAGGTGTCCATGGGCGGCGGTGACCACTTTCCATCAGGTGGCCCGCCTGCTCGTCTGCCAGCTATGGCATAAAAAAAAGAAGAAAAAAAAAGTTACCCTATTTTGATAACTACAGTAGAACGTCGGTTATCCGAACGTCGCTCAAGCGAACGACCGCTTATCCGAACGCGCGGGTCAAGGTCCTCAAATTCGCGCGTGCCTCGCTCGCGTCTCCCGCGCTGCAGTTTTTCGCGCACTTGTCGCGACTATGTATGTCTTTAGTGACCTATTTGTCATTCCGAAACGAAAAATCCATTGATGCACGTCTAGAGGTGTTCGGTGGGCCAGGCTGCTAGAGCTGAAATTTGGAATGTAGGTACCTAGGTACTTTACATGGCATAGGCAGCGGAGTTGGGTAACTAGGCAAAGTTGACGCGCTGTGTCGCGACGCGCAGTTCCGCTGCCCCTAGGTGCGCTAAAGTATGCAGCGCGTCCGCGACACTTGCGAGGCATCCATCTATAATAAACTAGCTGTAGCGCCCACGGCTTTGCCCGCGTGGTAGCTACTCAGTAGAGCATGTCCGTCGAACCAGCACACGGACTGTCTGCCTGGCTGTCTGGGACGGTCCTACATCGCACACACCTATTAGTTTTGCTATTAGTAGCGAGGTCCGGCGGCGGGCATGTCCGCAAGCATGTTTGCGAGCATGTCCGTCTAGTGAATTCCCCGCTTACCGGTATATCCCAAAATCCATGGAACGAATCGAACATTGAACAACGGAAGTGAAGCTTGTTTCATTCATCCGTATAAAGAGAAAAAATCCTTTTATTTTTATTTTGTAAAGGTGTGCATGCTGGTCTTTTTACCAAGTCTTGTTTATAACTTTTTTGACAAGAGCGGTATTGCCAGATGGGGGGACTACGCGAAACTAGGGAAAAAAGTCATTTCTGTGGATTTGTAGGATATGAGGAAATTTATCGTCAGCTGCCAGCATCCGGTGCATATTGCCACTAAAAAGGGTTGGGGTAGCCTTTCGAAGCGAGCGTCTATAGCGTCAGTGGCGCCGCGACTGTGACGCCGCGACGGAGCGACAGATCGTCATTCGAGCGCAGCGACACTGACGTGGCGTCTGTGACGTCACAGTGCCGCGGTGATCGCGTTGTCAGACGCTCAGCCGCGCTTGCAGTGTCGCTGTATTTTGAGATGTATTGTTTTATGATAAGACTGCTTTATAGATCAATCCAATCGGGGCAGCGTGGGCGTGCGGCAAAAGTCTGAAGCGACTGTGCGTCTATTGTGGGTATCCAAAATCACCAAAGCATCAGTGTCACGGCGTTAGTGACGTGGCGTTCGTGACACTATAGACGCTGCGTCTGTGACGCTCAGTTCGAAAGGCTACCTCGATGTGTCTAAAAGTTCATGAATAACCCTGTAGAGGAAGTATTATTATTTTATTTTTGGACTTGAAGGATTTGTGTGAAATGAGTATTATTTAGTATAATAAATATTGTTTAATAAAAAGAAAAACTATACTTACATACTGATTCAAAATAAAGTACCTACCTAGATATTTTTTATTTTGAAGATTTATTTTTTTATCGTGCTTCAGGTTTAGTTTTCAGATTTAATACTTCTTCTTCTTGTGTTATTCATTTACGACCAAAACTAAGTTGGATTGGCGAAGTAATTTCGTCTAAATATAATTCATAATATGAGAAAATTTGTGTTCTTGGGGATATTGTGAAAATCTGATCTGGCAATGCAATAGTGGACAATTGGTTGAAATTGTGGTTGGATTTTTTATCACAAAAAAAAGCATTTGTTCGAGTTCGTTGGTGTATTGAAAATCGCTCCCTTTGCGAAACATGAATTTTATCACTAGAAACTAGAAAAATGACTAAATTTTAGTAAAGTACTCTTTCGTCGGCTCACGCTCAGTAAAAGAACCTAAAATATGGCTTCTAGAGGGGACAAAGGGAATGGAAATGGCGAAGAACAGATTGTTGAGGTAGGTAAATCGATATGGCCTAGATTTTTGTTTGAGTGCTCTTCAAACTGTTTGGTTTATGGGCTGTGGTTGTAGACGCTGGCGGAGGTGTTCCGCTGCTTCATTTGTATGGAGAAACTGGTGGACGCACACCTGTGCCCTCACTGCTCGAAGTTGTGCTGCTATGCCTGTGTGAGGCGATGGCTGACGGAGCAGAGATCTCAGTGCCCTCACTGCAGGGCTGCCTTGCATCTTCACGAGCTTGTCAACTGCCGCTGGGTGGAGGAGGTCACCCAGCAGATTGAGACTATGCAGCAAACCAATTCTGCCACCCAGAGAGAAAACTATCGTGATAGGTATGTGGTCCTTTGATTATGACTTACTAGACTTCGTTTGCGTCCTGTTGGATCCCAATAAAAAGTAGCTTATGTGTTAATCCAGGTCAAGGACAATATATATTCCAAGTTTCATCCAAATTGGATCAGTACTTTTTGCTTGAAGTAGTAACAAAATATCCATTGGTACCTACATCCTTACAAACTTTTGCGTTTATAATATTAGTTGAACAGACTGAACTGTGTGAATCAATTTTTTGTGCTAGTAAATCATTTCCATTGTTGAGACTAGTTGCTGTTTTGACCAAAAAATATTTTTACATTATGGGGTACCTAGTATGCTTTCGGTTTTTTGCATCTTGGCTTGTAATCACAATGTTTTTATTCATGCCTCAGTAACACATCATCATATTTCCAAAGGTAAGTGATTATTTTATTAAATTTATAAAAGACTATAGTATAACCATCTCAATGGATGGGCTTCTTACAAGAGGCTATGTTTCTATCAAGTCATGTCATAATGTAGAAGTATTTTTATCGGTTCAAGTATAGAAATAAATGTATCAAAACACCTGTAAAATTTTTTGTATGTAACTTTTTCCTTTCTGCTTATTAGTTGTGCACTTTGCTGCTATAATTATTTTGACAAAAATTTCTATAAGTATCAATAAGAAAAAGACAGCAATCTACCTACATGTACACATACAAATGCCTCACAAACTCATAATACTACTGACAAAAGGCTCATTTGAAACTAGTGTTTCAAAACCAGGTGTGCAACTCACCAAGAGAAACTTACCGTGTACTGCTGGACCTGCCGGCGTTGCATCTGCCATCAATGTGCTCTGTGGGGCGGGACCCACTCTGGCCATACCTTCAAACCACTCGAGGATGTGTACGAGCAACATCTAACGCAAATACGGGATGAGGTGTCCCAGCTGAGGCGAAGACTGATGGAGCTTATTAGTCTAGTACAAGATGTGGTAAATATTCTCCGTTATATTGACAGTGATATTAAAATTCCCACTGCTGGGCAAAGGTCTCCCCCGAAGGCTTCCAATGTTCTCTGTCCCGAGCTTCCTCCCACCATCCTCTTTCGAAGGCGTCTAGTTCGTCGCGCCAACGCTTTCTTGGCCGACCCCGATATCGCCGACCGTCAGGGACCCAAGGTGTGGAGATGTTGGCCCCCCTATCGGGAGGCATCCCGCTGACGTGCCCCGCCCATTCCCATTTGATAGATAGATAGATAGATAAATAATACGTTTATTTGAGCCTAGCGCTTTTGTTCCCAACATCGGCTATTCCCGTCATGGAACGCAACACAGTGTTACACACTCAGTCTATCCGCTTCAGACCGAGGATGCTGCGCTCCATGGCTCATAGGTTTAAAAACTTGACTATATCATCAGATGATGATGATGATGATGATGGTAGTTCATTGGTTTGTTCTATTGATCATCAACACCATTGAAAGGTCACAAGAAAGCAAAATATGCAATGTCGTGTATTTTCCAGTTATTCCTATTTAACTGCCAAACTACTCAACCTATTTCGATAATAAATTTATGGGACTAATCTGAGTTAAGATAAAAAAAGAATTTTTCAAATAGGTTCATAAATGACGGAGGTAACAAACATTTCAAAAAATACAACCAAATCGAGAGCCTCCTCTTATTTTGAAGTCGGTTAATAAGTAATAAACTGATGAAATCATCCAAATTGTTGCTTGTCTTTAATACGCCGCTAAAGTAATTATTGGATTGTAACAAAAAGTTGTAGTGAAAGTCTGACTGTGGACAAGGACTCATTAAAATTCCTATTGAAAGTGAAAATATTTGAGACTTACATCCTCTTAAGGATACCAAAACAGTAAAAAGCTGCTTTGAATCGACAAAATAAGGTTCAAAATCACTTGTCGACATTAAAACAAATACTGGTTCTTATCTATAAGTATATTATACTAGCTTCCGCCTGCGACTTTCGCGTCCTGTTGGATCCCGTTAGTTTTCCGGGTCAAAAAGTAGCCGAAATCCAGGTCAATATATTCCAAGTTTCATCTAAATTGGATTTGTAGTTTTTGCGTACAAACATCCATACGTCCGAATTTTCGCGTTTATAATATTAGTAGGGTTATTTTGTTCAGTGAATTTTTTAATTCCTACAGGAGCGTAACGTGGAGTCGGTTCGCGCGGCTAAAGACGAGCGTGTTCGTGAGATCCGTAATGCCGTTGAGCTAATGATATCTCGCTTAGATTCCGCATTGAAGGCTAAGCTTCTTACACTTATGGGACAGAAGAACAGCTTAACCCAGGAAACTGAGCAGTTGGAGCATTTGCTGCAAGAGATTGAACACCAAGTTCACACTAGCACTAGGTAAATTGAACCTTATTTCAAGGCTTGTTAGAATTTTCGCCAATTAAAAACGAAACTGTATTCTGAATTTTATTGCTTTGTATTACAGATCTGAATTGATCGCGAAGAGTGGCGATATATCGAAGATGATACACCAAGTTCGCAAGAAACCAATGGCTAGCTTTGTGACTGCGCCTGTACCGGCGGATTTTCACAGGCAAGTCCATTTATCTAGGCAAGTCCATTTACATCTCATCTTTCATTACATAAATTACCCCTAAAATTATTGAATAATAATCCAAAAATTCGCAAAAAGTGTACCCGAATACTATGACTATAGTAGGTGCCAAATAACAGCGCAATACAAGTCATTCAGCCACCTTCACCACGATGTCGCAAAATTCAATTTATGTATGGTAAACAAACAGTACTACGAGATTCGAGCAATTACCGTCTTAGCGACCGGTTTGTATGGAAAGCGATAGAATTAGCCATTCATAAATTGAATTTGGCGACATCGTGGTGAAGGTGGCTGAATGACCTGTATTGCGGTGTTATTTGGCACTGTAAGGGTAGAAAGATGATGATACTTGATCGGCTAGGTTAGCTTCGTCTCAACCGCATGCACTTTGACGATTACATTTCAAGCACCGTTCTTTACAGTGAAATCGTACCGAGCTACGACAGCAGCACATTCCCGTTGGTGAACTTCACGCAGCTCCAACACGCCGCGGCGCCGGTTTACTCCGCCCCGCTACATGTCAACGGCCTCTGTTGGAGACTGAAGGTGTATCCTGATGGAAATGGCGTCGTTAGAGGCAACTATCTATCAGTGTTCTTGGAACTTAGTGCCGGGCTGCCCGAGACCTCCAAGTAAGTTATACTTGTAAGCCAGTCCTTGAAATTGAAATGATTAATTGTAGGGTTCTAGCGATATTTCTATATGCGAAAATGGCAAAATTAAAATGACATATTAAGTAATACAGTCACCAGAAATATGGTTATACGTAAAAGGTTTATGTTCTGGAAAAGCATCCACAATTCGAGCTCTGAAATTCAAGCTATGGTTTTGTAAACCATTCCAATGAAGAGATGTTTGAAAATCGGTGCTTTTACTATTGCACCAAGCTTAGCACAACTGTAGTGTACCAACAAATACCACCCGAGTTTTGCCTTCTGCACACTCATGACAACTTTTCGAGCCAGAAAAATTACCAATTTACCTTCACTATTACATTTTGTAGAGTTGAAAGCTACAACGTTTTGCTTATGAATTATGCTAACCCAATAAATACCCAACTTTCGTTATTGCAAGCGCTGCTAAGTACAGAGTAGGGAAGAGGTAAGTAAAGGCGGATTATTAGCAGTAGACAGCAGTTTCACGCTTGACCACTCCTGATGTTTCGTCTGCTATCTATGAGAAGCTTTTGTATTATACAGTCATACCTAAAAGATTCGATCCCGGTAGATGTTTCTAATCCCGGGATTTCGGGATTATCTACAGTTGATCTCGGGATCCCGGGATCGAATCTTCTAGTCACACCCCATCACTAAAACGTAATTTCATAAATCGATCTTTCAAATCGTGCGTCTGACTACCCTTTGGCATTTCCTTGTTGCTTGAGTGTCAAAGAGGCTGAACAATGCGCCTAAGGTTTATAGTTGTAATTTCATTTATCTATTTCATGTTTGGATCTTTCAAATTCGAGTGTGCTTGTAAAAATCATGTTTCTTCGAAACCCATAATATGACATTTTCTTGGTCGCTTGTGTGAATTAGAACTTGTGATATCTCTGAATCTCTTGGTGTTAAACTAAACTTTAATCGTAATTTTCAGTATAAAAGAAATATGTGTTCAGTGTTACTCGCTTTCAAGTTTGTAAATATTTTTGCTTGGTGTTAAAAGATGTACCTACCTAGCTACCTACTATGCTATAAAAGATATATAGTCACATTGGCGCTGATACTTTTTTTACCTTAATACCTTAATTGTAAATGGTGGCCATTCTCGTTTATACAACGCTAGTTTCTGGAATATTCAATAAATCTTTGTTGCATACCTCTTATTAAAATGTTTCGACCATATGCGGTCATAATGAATCAGAGGCAGGTGCAGAGTAATTAAACTAATTACAAAAGAATGTATTGCGTGTAACATACGTGCATATTTTAGATTCGTTTAGTATCTTTAAAATATTGATCTAAGTACATAAATAAGTTTTATAACTTATTCTTAGAAGTCAATTTTAAAGTGGACAAATCGCAAGCTTCCTAACTTAAAGGTAACCTTATTGCCAAGATGTAAGATCGAAATTATTGGCGTTACCAAATTTTTCAGAACCCGTTAAAAATATAGCAATTTACATAGATTTTACTTGAAACCAGGTACGAATATCGCGTTGAGATGCTTCATCAAGTATCCCGGGATCCTTCGAAGAATATAGTCAGGGAATTCGCGTCGGATTTCGAAGTGGGCGAGTGTTGGGGGTACAACCGCTTCTTCCGGCTTGACCTACTGGCCAGCGAGGGGTATCTCAACCCGGATACTGATACGCTTATACTGAGGTGAGTGCATAAATAAATAATAAATAATTTCCTTGGCAATATTTGCACGCCTTCTAGTCCCAAACTAATCAGAGCTTGTACTATGCGAACTAGATTTCTTATAGGATACATAAATTCATATTTTTTTTGTAAATACATACATATAAATTGTAAATAGGAAACTGCGAAAGAAGACTTGGCGCGTTTAGCCTGTATTTTTCATTGATGTTGTATTTGTCAGGTTCCAAGTGCGTCCACCGACGTTCTACCAACGTTGCCGTGACCAGCAGTGGTACATAAACCAACTCATCACCATGCAGAACCAGCAAATTCTGCAGATTAATGATCTCAAAGAGGTAATCGCGTTGGGCCATTTCAGGTCCCGATTTGGATACATTTAGTTAATTTTTAGATTAATTTTGTTATTTGTAACTTGTTGGTTTTATCATAATCTATTATGCAGCAGCAGTCACGAAAACGCAAAATAAAGTAATTAATTTGACGTAAACACCTGTGAATACGATACACAACATTGAATAAGACGCATTTTTCGAAGTAAAATGTCTTACAAATATTATTGTCTGTAATGTCGCACGCCAACTTCCTCATTACACCACCACGTTTGGGTTGGCTGGCAGACAATGCTTTCAGCATTAAGTCCACCCTTTGTAACAAATTTATAATTTTGGGCAATAAAATATTAAATAAATAAATAAATTAACTTATGATCACCGCTGCTTTTTAATGCCATTGTAACTTTTTAAAAACTGCATTGTAAGTGTATTATAACAAAAAAAGTTCTATCATTGCGAGTTTAAAAAAAATGTGGGACCTCGGCTCCATCAAATTTGCCTCGGACCCCTTCGATTCTACCACAAAATACTTATTATAAACAATGTTTTTCCCACAGCGCCTTTCCTTAGAGATGTCTCGTAACTCGATCGCCGCGACTCGAGCTGCTCCGTCTACTGCGACCACCGCGCCATCTACCGACGACAATCCCACTCACAACAACCCCGTCGATGGCAATACCCTGAGCGACTCCGTCATGTTCAACCAATGGAAGTACAATGCCCCTATCGTCACACCTCAAAGAATTACCAACACAGGTATTTAGAAAAGTGCCATCTAGTGATAGAACTCAATCAACAATCCGGTACGTGCACGTATATGCCTGTAATACCGCGTTCACACTATGCCGATGCCACTGCCAGAATGTATGGCGGCATCAATGCCGCGGACGTATTGCCACAGCAACATCGCCTTTATTCTCACTAAGCGACATTCATGCCGGCAGCGGCATGGACATAATGTGAACGCGTGATTAGGAGTAGTTATATTTTGCTGTATTGACTTTGTTCTCAATTATTGACAGGCGTCATGGCTCAGTCGGTAGTAGCTCTGCCTTCCGTGGAGTGGGTCGTGGGTTCGATCCCCACCGAGAACAAGCATTTGTGTGTGGCAAACATAGAATATTTGTTCTGTGTCTGGGTGTTAATACTATGAATTAAAAAATGAAAAAAAAATGTATTTAAGTATTATATCAGTTCCCATAGTACAAACTGCTTAGTTTGGGACTACAAAGCGTTGTGTGATAAGTCCAAGAATAATTATTTATTTATTGAAAACATAATTAGGCTGAGGTGTCAAATCGCCTAATAAATCTTACAATCATATTACAATTTGCAGATATACTGAACACGGCGATGTTCGCGGAAGACACACGTAACAATGAGGTATCGTCTCACTACGGAGATTTCGGACAGCCGCTGGACCGACGCATTGTGCCACATACACTCTCGCCTACTTACAGCCTGCCTTCAACGTCGCGGTAACATATAAATTACCTTTTTTGTGATGAGAAAATGAATTATATAATTATTATTTATTATTATTAATTAGACAAAAAGCTAAAAGAGCTATGAACCCAGGGGGCCAACGGGCCTAAGATGCGCACCGCGAGATATTTGTCATGTCGTTCTGTCAAAATGTAAGCATTTAGGAACTATTGCATTATCTGTGGTAATGTTGTCGAGAAACCGCGCCTGAGAATTTTCAACTTTTGACATTTCTGCATGACTATTATCTCGTCCTTAGAGAGGTACGACGACTAAGAAGTGTCAAAAGTGTACATTATGGCGCATTTTGTCGACACCATTAGGTACCACAGATAATGCAATAGTTCCTAGCCTGGTACAAAATGCTTACATTTTGACAAAACGACATGACAAATATCTCGCGGTGCGCATCTTAGGCCCGCAAGACACTGAGCGGATTCCTTGAGAAGCTTGGTCTACACCAAGCCCGTACTCGCATGTCAAGCTTCTCAAACAATCCGCTCAGTGTCTCCATACAAACAGCGCACACTAGTGTGCTGGGCGTCGGACGTTTTACACCAGATTTACACACCAACACTCGTACTAGGCTCTGTACTTCAGTCACGTTAGTTAACAGTCCGACAACTATTACACACAAGAAACTTGTTTAAGGTCTGCCAATTCGCTCCACGTGAGTGGCGCAGACAACATGGCGCTAGTGAGCCTGCATACGTTACTGAGCGCTGCGAATGCACCGAGCCGCGTGCCAAGCAAGCTGCCGACCAAGCAGCCGCGGGTTGACAAACAAGTGCCGGCCAAGGAGTCTACTCTCACAGGTAACTGTACACTGCTCGCTCCACTGAGCTGCGCAGGCGACATGGCGCTAGTGAGCCTGCATACGTTACTGAGCGCTGCGAATGCACCGAGCCGCGTGCCAAGCAAGCTGCCGACCAAGCAGCCGCGGGTTGACAAACAAGTGCCGGCCAAGGAGTCTACTCTCACAGGTAACTGTACACTGCTCGCTCCACTGAGCTGCGCAGGCGACATGGCGCTAGTGAGCCTGCATACGTTACTGAGCGCTGCGAATGCGTCAAGTCGCCAAACAAGTGCCGGTGTGTCGAGTTATTTTCAAAATGTTGAACTGGTTTGGGGGTAGCCATTCAAACGAGTGTCTGACGTCATGAAAATAAGATCTTGACCAAGGACAAACCAGTGTAAGTACTTTATCTTGGTCCACCTACTTCAGGTCAGTAACCTGCTGTTACCGTGCTATAATTCCCGATGGAGATTTTGATTGATTGTCGTTCCAGCAGTTGCAAGCGCTCCAGTGACGGAATCCAATCCTGGCAACGTCGCATTATCCGCCTCCATGTCGTCGCCTGAACTGATCGGCGCCAGCGGCGAACCTTCGCCCAGGAAGGAAGGAGAAGCATCGCAGGACAGCAATGACGGTGCACAGACCGGCAACGCCGCGTCCGAATCCAGCAGTGATACTGGCGTGAGTAACTAGCTGTAATGCTGGCAACGCCGCGCTGCCGCAATAATGTTCTGTAATCTCGAACGGCGTCAGAGAAAAGGATAACCAGCGCAGGTCTCCAATGGCGGTGCACAGACCGGCAACGCCGGAATTTAGGTAGGTTTGTAAGATGAAACAAATGCCTAGATTTTTTGAAAAAAATACATAACAATTTTATTTTCAGGATTTGATGTTCAGTGAGCTAGAAGTGTTCGCTGACGTGCACATTCCAAGTCACATTGACGAGAATTCCAATGAAGAAAATGATGTCGACGATGAAACCATGTCAGGTGAGCTACTTTATTGTTCAACTATGTAATACTGCAGCGGCCCGCAACAGAAGCAATGAGGGAAGAACGTGTAAATATGGACCGAGTCGAAGACGAGGCACACATACGTGAGTCCGTCATTGCCTAGTTGTGGCCAAGGCTTGTACTTTTCTCAAATAATGCGCGGAAATTTAAACTAAGTACCTATATAGGCAAAACTTTTTAGTTGAAAATACAATTGCTTTTGAAAACCAATAACGAACAACGAAGTTACAGTGTTCATTTGTTTTTTTTTTTTCAATAATCAGCTTTTATTTGAAAGCCTGTTCGAAATTTGAATAAAACCTTTGATAAGTTACCTCCTTGGTATGGCAACCAAGGAGGTAACTTATCAAAGGTTACGGAGTAAAAGATCGTTCCATTTCTAAATATCACGACAGTAATGAGTTTTGTATGTAATTTATATGGCCGCTAAACACGCCGGCAATGGATTTTCATACATTTATTGCCGGCCGCTGCTCGCATGTGTTTGGCCAGTACTGCATTTTCGATTTATCTCGAAGAAGGTTGTCAAAATAATACTTTAATTTCCAAGCATGTTTGAGAAAAAGTACAATAACCCACCTAATACTAACCTACTATTATTTTTATATAAGTGTTCACGCTATTACTAACGTCAATGTTCATTTGTTATGGTGTTGCATGGTTTGGAATTTGTATTTACTTAATGTTTTATACGTTTTAAATAGCTTTGTCACCCATCTTTTAATTTAAGAGTGATTGCAGATTGGCCGTATCTTAGTTTTGCATGCTAAACTTCGCCATATATTCATACTTGTGTTTTTGCGTTTATTTTGCATTTTTCGCTGACGCAATCATAAAACACTGAACACCTCTGTCGCCTTCTGCGCAACAAAAGAGAATAAATTCGGATATCGTGTGTATTATCGCCTTGAGATATACGCACCGAAAAACAGGCAATCTTCACTGATTATCTTAGTTAAGCGACGTTCTGCGCGGGCACTATTTGGATGGATGACCGTTAGTGGCATTTACATCTGAGCGCTTCCGTGCTTCGGAGGGCACGTTAAACTGTCGGCAGTCTTTAAGCCATGACGGAGGCCTTAAGGCGTAGCTCATACGAGCTTGCTTACCGAAGAAACGCCCAATCCCTGAGCCTGAGTGGCTACCACGAAAATCGATATTCGTATGTTCGTCGTATCGTTCGTACACTGCGCAGTGACGCTGTCACTTCGCAAGAGCCCGCGTCACCACACAAGGCGGCTGCGTAGTCTAACACAAGTTTCGCTACCGAATCTTCATTCGTCATATTTCAAAGTAAAGGCCCTGGGCCTCTACTGTGAATAATGATTACCGAAGATTCGGTAGTGACGTTTGTGCTACATTGCGCAGTAACGCTGTGACTTCGAAAGAGCCTAGACCATCGTTCGAGGCGACCGCGCAGTGTAACACAAACGTCACTACCAAATCTTCGGAAATCAATATTCGCAGTAGAAGCCCTAACTATTGATTTGACTCCCGTTGCCGCATTTAGTCGTGATTTAGCCGCATTTAGAGTGAAATCCCTGAACCAGTTCCACGTCCTATCCCTTCCTCTCCTGCAGATAATTCGAACACGTCAGGCAGTGAGTCGTGCGGCTGGTGCGGTGCAGACGAAGCCGGCGGGCCGCAATATACGTCTCGCACTCCGCCGTGCTGCTACCGACCTCGCATGCGCCTGCGACCCCGACCGAGACCCTACCATCCGCACTCGCACGCCTGCAAGCACGCACATAACGTTGATTAGATACACACACATACAACACGCCAAAAGCAGACTGTATAGTGTTCATAGCAAGTGTTACCCTCTCCTTCCGCTCTGACTCGCACAGCTACAAGCACATAACGTTGACTAGATACACATATAACACATTGCACCATTACAAATGCTTCCCCTCCCCCTTTCCGCATACCAACCCCCCTTACACCCTCACTCGCACAGCTACAAGCACGCACATAACGTTGACTAGATACACACACGTAAGACACAATGCGCGCCAAAAGCAGACTGTTTGTATAGTGTTTATAGCAAGCGCTTCACCCCCCCTGATATAGACCCCCTTCCGCCCTCACTCGCACAGCTACAAGCACGCACATAACGTTGACTAGATACACACACGTAAGACACAATGCGTGCCAAAAGCAGACTGTTTGTATAGTGTTTATAGCAAGTGCTCCACCCCCCCTGATATAGACCCCCTTCCGCCCTCACTCGCACAGCTACAAGCACGCACATAACGTTGACTAGATACACACACGTAAGACACAATGCGTGCCAAAAGCAGACTGTTTGTATAGTGTTTATAGCAAGTGCTCCACCCCCCCTGATATAGACCCCCTTCCGCCCTCACTCGCACAGCTACAAGCACGCACATAACGTTGACTAGATACACACACATATGACACAATGCGTGCCAAAAGCAGACTGTTTGTATAGTGTTTATAGCAAGTGCTCCACCCCCCCTGATATAGACCCCCTTCCGCCCTCACTCGCACAGCTACAAGCACGCACATAACGTTGACTAGATACACACACATATGACACAATGCGCGCCAAAAGCAGACTGTTTGTATAGTGTTTATAGCAAGTGCTCCACCCCCCCTTATATAGACCCCCTTCCGCCCTCACTCGCACAGCTACAAGCACGCACATAACGTTGACTAGATACACACACATATGACACAATGCGTGCCAAAAGCAGACTGTTTGTATAGTGTTTATAGCAAGTGCTCCACCCCCCCTGATATAGACCCCCTTCCGCCCTCACTCGCACAGCTACAAGCACGCACATAACGTTGACTAGATACACACACATATGACACAATGCGTGCCAAAAGCAGACTGTTTGTATAGTGTTTATAGCAAGTGCTCCACCCCCCCTGATATAGACCCCCTTCCGCCCTCACTCGCACAGCTACAAGCACGCACATAACGTTGACTAGATACACACACATATGACACAATGCGCGCCAAAAGCAGACTGTTTGTATAGTGTTTATAGCAAGTGCTCCACCCCCCCTTATATAGACCCCCTTCCGCCCTCACTCGCACAGCTACAAGCACGCACATAACGTTGACTAGATACACACACATATGACACAGTGCGTGTCAAAAGCAGACTGTATAGTGTTCATTGTAAGTGCTCCACCCCCCCTGATACCGTGCAATTACCCCCCCCCCCCCCCCCCCCTTCAGCCCAAACTAGTACTTACATTAAAATCTTTAACTGAAACGTAAACTCATGCGCATACTCTACGTCTATCTCCCGCATAATAGTTGTAACGTTTCATAAACAGTGCTATGGTTTTAACTTTTATAGTTTTGTTGTATAGAATTCAATCCCCCTCCTTGCTGTTTCTTCTGCCCCCAGCTGCAGGGATTTGCATAACTTTGATTATATATGCGCTATCAAACACTAATTTATAAAGTCTTGAATAACATTTATCTCTCATTATATTTCTAAACTATCCTAATTTGCCAGTACTAACAATTTTGACGTTTCTCTCAAAACAATAGTTTTAGCATTGTCAA
This sequence comes from Eulithis testata, assembly GCA_947507515.1. Lineage (NCBI taxonomy): Eukaryota > Metazoa > Arthropoda > Insecta > Lepidoptera > Geometridae > Eulithis > Eulithis testata. The sequence continues at coordinate 9,790,317 of OX382197.1, forward strand.
ATTAGATTTGCTTGAGAAAACGCAACAGCAGACACCAGTGCTTATTAGAATTTAAATAAATAATAATAATAATAATAAATATCTTTGGACATTACACACAACACCCTCTAGTCCCAAACTAAGCAGAGCTTGTACTATGGAAACTAGATTGCTGATATAATACTTATATATTTTTTGTAAATACATACTTATAATACATAGTAACACCCAGACACAGAACAAACATTTATGTTTGCCACACAAATGTTTGTTCTCGGTGGGGATCGAACCCACGACCCACAGCACGGAAGGCAGAGCTACTACCGACTGAGCCACGACGCCTGTGAAATAAGTTCTTAATCAAGTATCTGTTAGAGTTTGTTACCGATTCAGTTCTGCTTTTGGCGTCTTTTCCCCACAGATGCTAATTTGCAATAGAAAACTTTGATTTGGCAACATATATTTGATATCGTTTGGATGCCAATAACCGTCCGAAACTTTTAGAACAGATGCATCTCAGTTCGTAAATATTGTTAGGTTCCAACGAGATTTTTTTATTGTAAAATTAAAAGTTCTACTTATAAAAGAAAGTTATAGTTGGATCCCATATCATATTCTTTGAGATATGCGTTCTTGTTATTTTATGATTTATTTTTTTAGTAAACTTTGAAAAAGAGATGATTAACTAAAAAATATAATTTACTTGATTTAAATATTTCTCAAAAATTGGTAGTTTTGTTAAAACTAACGCTAGAAGGTATTGCGTTAGACCAAATTTTAAACCAAAAATATTGAATAAATTAAAATATTTGGTAGTTTACGAAACAATTGTATTTTTAGTTTGACACGTAATTTTTCCATGTTATTTATTGATTCTTTCGATATTTTAGTTAGAAATAAACAGTTTTTAATTCATTAAGACACATTCCCTCTGGTATTATTTCAGCTGCACGCTTATGCTTATATTGGTACAGTAAAATGATACTAAGATTTCCATTGACCCTAAAATAATCAAGAAATATTTGTTTACTGTGCCAATAAAAATCACCCCACAATACATAACAAACCTCATAATTGGAAAGTAAGTTATTTCACTTAGGACCAATTTTATCAAGGTAACGCTTCACTCCAGAATAAAAAAAAATATACAAACTATAATATTGTCTTGTCAAACTTATTTATTACCTACTGTAATTTCTATCTTTATCTTTGAATATTCAATACATCATTTTGTTCCTTATTTTCTGTGTTTCATCTTTCAGTAAATATTAGCTTAAGGCGTATGTAAAAGGCAGACAGACAACCCTCTCGCTCGCACATTTTAACATTTTTGAAGAATATCACATTGATCCAAACAAGTTTTCTAACCAAAAAATGTGCACTTTAATTTATCGCATTGGTATAAGTTTTTTGGTTAGAAAACTTGTTTGGATCAATGTGATATTTTTACTGAACCTTTGCATTGTTATTCTCTCGACCCTGAAGCTCTGCAATTTCACATAATTACATTTAGTTATATTACATCTTCAAAAATTTTTAAATGTGCGAGCGAGATGGTTGTCTGCCTTTTACATACGCCTTAAGTAATTGTTTTAACTGTTTTAAATAAATAAATACATTTTAATTTTTTACTCTTAAGTAAAGCTTACTCATTGATAAAATTGGACCTTACATTATATTTCAGAGCGTACCAACAATAACATTTTCCCACCCCCCAGGTGAAAACGATGTTGAAGGCCTCCTAGAAAACTCAGCCCGTGATAATGGGGACATCCTAAGTCGCCTGCTGGGGGCTGTCGGAGGGGGCACGGTGACCCCCGCGGGGACTGATGGAACCGGACCCTCGGTGCTACCGCGGGGGGCACACGATAATGACCCGCAGCTATCTACATCAGCGCATACTGATATGTTACTGCTAAACCTAATGCGTATCAATGGATTGACGCCTCGAGGCTCAAGAAGGCATGGTGAGTTTTTCCCTCGAACATCACACATAGTAAAAAGCAAAGTCGCTTCCCGCGTCTTTCTCTATGTATTCTTAAATCTTTAAAACTACGCAAAGGATTTTGAACCGGTTTTTTTTCATAGATAGAGTGATTCAACAAGAAGGTTTATATGTATAATACATCATCATCATCATCACTGCATTGCACCCGTGCGAAGCCGGGGCGGTTCGCTAGTAGTACATATTTTTGAAGTGAAAACTTCTTTAGCACCGTTGTGATTTGAAAGTCGATGAAACGAAAAAGCGAGGAAACGAGAAGAGAGATCCCTAATTTTAGTACGCATTCTAAGGATATTGCTGGCCAAGCGGTCTAACGGATTGGATCGAATCGAAACTAGCTCGTAGTGCGTGGGTTCAAGTCCCGAGCAAACTCGTTCACTTTTTGCAACTTTTTTGAAGTGAAAACTTCTTTAGCATCGTTGTGATTTGAAAGTCTTTTTGAAGGTTTCGCTTCTACCACGTGTGAATTACACACATGTTTTTTTTATTATCGGTGTTTAAACTAAGGCAGATTGATCTTAGTTTTGCCAAATGAACGAAGCTCGCCTCTGAATGATAATGTATGTCTGGGATCTCACGATATCACTTACATAGACCCTACACTTAGTTGATGCATTTTCAGTATTAACAATGCTTCGCTGAAACAGTCCTTTTAAAATTATTTCGAATTATAATATGATATCTCTATCTTATACCGCGTGCACACTATGCCCATGCCGCTGCTGGCATGAATGCCGCTTAGTGAGAACAAAAGCGATGTTGCTGTGGCAATAAGTTTGCTGCATTAATGCCACAGCAACATCGCCTTTATTCTCACTAAGCGGCATACATGCCGGCAGCGGCATGGGCATAGTGTGCACGCGGTATTATCTGTACGAAATATTGATTCATTCATTCAAGCGTTGTTTACTAATAAAATTCCTAAACCACCAACTTATATTTAAAACAGTTTAACTTTCCAGGTCCAAAACGGCAATGGAGTAACAGTGCTATGACAGAGCCATTATCGCCTCGCGGACCTTGCGGCCAAACTCGCGCCCGTAGGGCTGCCATTACAGCGCCGAATAGCGGTCCTATTGCGGGCCCAGCTACGGCACCCAGCAGGGCTCCTGTGTACTTGACCTCTTGTGCCAGCAATAGAACTCGCACAGCACCGCGCGAATCACCTCCTTCGCCGGGACAGCTTAGACCTAGAGGGAACGCTAGAAACCGAAGTAAGTATGATTGGTGGTGATATTGCGGGCTCAGTAACGCATATAATAGAAGCACTGGCTACTTAGAGAGCAATATACATTGTGTAAGTTATGGAAAAATGGCTATTTGGCGTCAAAAAAGACACAAGACACTTGTATTACGCTTTTCGATCTTTGTTCCATATTAAAACATTTAAAAACCTACTCTATCTTCTTGTCATATAATCAGCCTGTAAAATGTCACTACTGGACTTAGCCCCCCCCCCCTAATTATTCTAGAAAGAAGAATTTTGGACTTTGTCCATGCAAGCAACATTTTTAGAACTTCCCGCTGTCAAATGGTACATCTAAAGTGTACCTTATCCCCATGTAATAAAATCCATTGTTATCCTAGTCATACCCCTTGTAATACAATCAATTGCTGTTCTAGTCGTATCCAATTAGTACCCTAGTCTTATCCAATTGTTATCATAGTCGTGCCCCTTTTAATACAATCAGTTGATATCCTAGTCATACCCCTTGTAATACAATCAATTGCTATCCTAGCCGTATCCAATTGTAATACAATCAATTGCTATCCTAGCCGTATCCAATTGTAATACAATCAATTGCTATCCTAGCCGTATCCAATTGTAATACAATCAATTGCTATTCTAGTCGTATCCAATTGTAATACAATCAATTGCTATTCTAGCCGTATCCAATTGTAATACAATCAATTGCTATCCTAGCCGTCTCCAATTGTAATACAATCAATTGCTATTCTAGCCGTATCCAATTGTAATACAATCAATTGCTATTCTAGCCGTATCAAATTGTAATACAATCAATAGCTATCCTAGCCGTATCCAATTGTAATACAATCAATTGCTATTCTAGCCGTACCCAATTGGTACTTAGGGGCGCTTTTAAACGTCCGTTTTTTTCGCCGGATACCTGACCGTGTTTTTTGCCGGATTCGCGGTGGTGTATGATTTTTGATGAATGTGTGTACACGCGCCGGACATCGGTCCGGCGAACAGTTATAGGATAGCCGTTGACGGTCCGTTATTCGGTGAAAAAAACGGACGTCTACAAGCGCTCCTAGTCGTATCCAATTGTAATACAATATATTGTTGTAGTTTACATGGCCTGCTCTGGAGTAACCCCGCCAGGCACACCGGAGCGCGGTGCACTATCGCCGTCTCCGTTACACGACTACTGGCCGTCCATGACGTCTGTCAGCGATACTGACGAGGTCGGCATAGGAGCTATACTCGACTACAACGTAAATACTAACGCTGAATCACTACCATTGCGCACAATAACACCGGTGATGGTGTTAATGTAGTGAGAAGTTACATTGCCGTATCCCTTGCACGACACTATTATCAATATATCTGTACTAATATTAAGAAGAAAGTTTTGATTGTTTGTTTGCATTGAATAGTATCCGAAACTATTGGACCGATTTGAACAATTATTTCGCCGTTGGAAAGCTACATATCTACATCCCCGCGTGACACAGGCTACATTTATACATTATATTTAAAAAAAAATAGGGATCCTTACTGAAACTCCAATAACCTAAACCCAAGGTGTAAAAAAAGATTTTTTTTTTCTTTTTTTGTGAAGCCGAGGCGGTCCGCTAGAAAAAAAAAAGATCTTAAACATTTCACATAACGCCCTCTAGACACAAACTAATCAAAGCTTGTACTCTGGGAACTAGACTGCTGATAGAATACTTTTTTTTTTTTTCGTAAATAAATGCTTATAATTCGTAGTAACTTACCCAGACACGGAACAAACATCTATGGTTGCCGCACACAATTCTTTGTTCTTAGTGGGGATCGAACCCACGACCAACAGCACGGAAGGCAGAGCTACTACCGACTGAGCCATAACGCCTGTCAAACTGTTTTCAATGTATGATAAAAAATATAAATATAAATAAATAAATATCATCATCATCATTTCAGCAAGTTTGCATCCACTGAAAAATAAAGAATGTCTTAAATTAACGCTACACCTTAATAGTAGAAATATAGTAGACATCGGGAAAAATAGTAGGTATTTTAACTTTTTAAGTACTTACCTACCTATATCCAAAGGTTTCCTGAAAGAGAGCGCTTATAGCGATGAGACCACCTATTGTACCTCATAATTGAAACCTATTTCTCTTTTATTGTTTTTCTTATTTTCTTGGTGTGCATAATTATCTATCTACCTACATACATTAGTTAGGATCTGTGGTCATATATTGAAAATGATCCTTCTCAAAAAAAAAACCGACTGCACGCATTTACCCGTAGAATATTTGCGTTTTTATTTATATTCAGTTCTAACTTCTAGCTTTTTATTCGTAACTAACTCCAAAATCCAATGCTTGATACAAAACAAACTTATTTTTCTAGTTATATGCAATGTATATAGATCGCCTCTCGTAGATCTCTTGCTCTTTACCATACTTACCCATGCATTTGTATGCTTTCCGTTCGATACACAGAGCTCTAAAACTGTTATGACAATTCTTTTAGTGTGTCCAGATTTTGATTAAAAACAAACCTCGATAACTTGGTGAAAGTTAAATATTAAAAAATTTTGACAGTGCCAATAATATTAGAAGTTATTTTTTTGTTATTATAATGTAGATAAATAATAATAATAAATATTACCGGACATTCAACACAACGCCTTCTAGTCCCAAACTAAGCAAAGCTTGTACTATGGAAACTAGATGGCTGATAGAATACATACATACATTTTTTTGGCAGATACATACTTATTATACATAGAAACACCCAGACACAGAACAAACATCTATGTTTACAACACACAAATGTTATGTAATTGTAAATGGTGGTGTATATTCATTTCCGTTCTAGGATACCCTCTTCGACATGCTTATAAACAGTCTGACGATAGACGGCCCCAGTCCTGAGACCGATGAGACACGTCCTAGTACTCCGCCGGTGCAGCCGTGGAGTCCACCGACAGTCAGCCCGAGTGTGGCCTTGCCGCAGCCTACCCCTAACGCTGGCAACCACGAGCCGGAGGACGATTGACATGCGGCTTCGCGACGCACGCGCTACTCGCTCGCGCCGTGTCCGGGTCAGTACTTAGTTTTAGTATTTTAGTATTCAAATTGTCATATTTATTGTATTTACTAGCTTCCACCCGCGATTTCGTTCGCGTCCCGTTGATTTTCCAGGATAAAAAGTAGCCTATCCAGCCACATCACGGACAATATATATCCGAAGTTTCATCCACATCGGATCAGTAGTTTTTGCGTGAAAGAGTAACAAAACCAACATCCAAACATCTTGCGATTTTACCGAATAAAACATAAAATGTACTTTAGTATTAAAATTGTCATGTTTACTAGCTTCCGCCCACGACTTCATTCGCGTCCCGTTGGATCCCGTTGATTTTAAGTGTAAAAAGTAGCCTAATTGTTAATCCAGGTCACTGACAATATATATTCCAAGTTTCTTCCAAATCGGATCAGAGGAAGAGGAACACACATACATTTATCGATACATCGTTACAATATTCGCGGTTATAATATTGGTAGGATATAATCAAGTATGTCAAGTACATACTATCAAGTATGTCTATTTCTATGGTCAGGCAGGTGACAGATGACATTACCGTCAAGTCATGTGTCGGTGTAATTTTTCATATAGATACATATAGGTATACTAGCCGTCGCCCGCGGCGTTGCTCACGTTCTAAACCCTTTAGAGTGTGACTTTTCAAAATTCCTTTCTTAGTGCACCTGTACACTATATAAGGATCCTACCCTCCAAATTTCATACCTCTAGAACTAATAGTTTAGGCTGTGCGTTGGTTATCAGTCAGCTTAAAAAGAGTTTAATATATTTAGATAATACTGGCCAAGGTAAGCAATTTGCTACAACCTTGTAATATATCTTTCAGACGACCGCAGTACATCAGCCTCTCAGCCTCGCCGCCCTGACTCCGCTCGCAAGTGCTACTGCGATTGCGCACTATGCGCGCGCAGCTGCAAACGATATCGCTGAGGTACAAATTACGTCTTATTACGTCTTTCTAACGGTACTAATAGGTCATTATCAACTGAGAACTGAGATAAAATTTGTCTAGTAAGTCTAGTAACAAGTGCGAGCGAGAAAAGATAGATAAAAAATAATTTCATCTCAGCCGTCGGTTGTAAACGATCCGAGTGAATATAGCTGTTTTGCGTCCGGTTTCGATAAGCTAAACTAGAAAGGGTGGTAGACTTTATAGCGCCATCTAGCGCGCTACACGAGAACTATCCTAGATCGCGCAAACAAAGTTATCACGGAGTTTGAACATAAGTAATACTACCGAATACCATCCATCGGTTCTCCATCAATCCTTCGGCCAAAGGTCGCGGAAGATCTTCCCTTTTCGTAAGAGGACACACATCCTACCGTGTTCTTCTCAACCTCATAGTTTTTTTGAGGGTGCTGGTAGCTCAAAATGGTTCTAATTTTAGAACGCATTGTTGAAATCACATGTTAAAATCGAAGTGGCTGGTCGCTGGTTTATTGACCAAGATAGAACGATGGGACATGCAACTTAGTAGTAACAGCCGTTAAAATCCGCAGTGACTACTATATTGAGCATTATGAATAAGAGAGCTATGGCTTCCACAAATATTAGTTTAGTTTCACTAACAAGCTTATGTTGATTAGCTTAGGGCTGATTTTCGAGAAAAAAAAACTTGAATATTTGTGTGAAATGCCGAGCTGTTGTTTTGAATATCAAGTACACTAAGGATATTTTTTGTGGCTTAAAAAATGTATGTAAGGCACGTTAGATCCGATTACTAAAAGCGCTATTATAATACCAAAATAGGTTTATTTTTAAATGGAGTATTCTGGGGTACTTTTATTGATCTGTGATAGCGAATGACAGTTCGTTATGCAAGGGTGTGTGTGTGTGTTACATGGAGTGCGTCTTACTCACACAGCGACAAATAAATCTCTGTACGGATCAAGGCGTTAGTGACGTCACGATGTTTGTCACGTGATTCGTCAAAATGTGTTTTTATGTGTATGAAAACTGTGCACATGTTTTGTGTAAAAACGCACCCATAGATACTGTTTATAGATAGATTTATTTAAAAATTGATGGTAAACATCATACGACTGTATCAGATATTAGTTATTTCTTTTTAATAGGTGTGAGAATGGGCATTAGGTAGATAAAAAATGAAATTACAAAAAGATCTCTTAAAATATTTATGGTATCAACGGTTTTCGATGGTACAGCTTCGACATTGAAAACTAAACTTTAAAAGTTGCTATGTGAATGCTTTTAGAATGATTAATAATTTCTTATAATATAATTTATTACTATTGAATAATTATTAAATAATTGCATTTATATAAATTTTATGCAACACAGCAGTTACAATTACTCATGAATAGTGATTTTGCATGGGCTTTTTTTCAATGATTTCATGCTATTTATTATTTTTATTTTAAAGCATCTTTTATTTATAATTTCCAAGGGTTATGATTTATTTAAGAGGAGTATTGTTTTTGTTGTCAGTGTGAAATAAATCTTATTACTTGCTATATAAGGTATTCTTATCAGTGTTCGATATAGACATAGTTTAGAACGAATTGCAATGTATAATGCTTTATGTATTGCTGCGACTGAAAAGTTCAAAGTGTGTGATTCAGTGAGATGAGTACTGAGTGCCTAGTGCGAGTATTCAGTGTGGGTGTGAAACGTCTGACACCCAGGACACCAGTTGGCGCTGATTTGTATGGAGACACTGAACGGATTCTTTGAGAAGCTCGACATTCGCGTACGGGCTTGGTGTAGACCAAGCTTCTCAAAAAATCCGCTCAGTGTCTCCATACAAATCAGCGCCCACTGGTGTGCTAGATGTCAAACGTTTTAGACCAGATTTACACACCAAAACTCGTACTAGGCCGTACTCGTACTCTGAGTTAGTTTTTAAGGCTTTCTTCAGCTATGGCGCTTGTATTCACAAACAATTAATTAACACTTGTGCTTTAACGACTACCCTTTAAAAGCATAGCCGTTAAATTGTTCAATACATACGATAGCTTCTATAATCAGCTAAATAATAATGTTAAACCTCTAGTAGTTCATGTAAGTGTGATGAAATTTTCGTCTGAGGAACGAGCTTTGAAACTGGCTGGGACTCTCAAACTAACCAAGTGAATATCTCTTGGTAGATATTGCTCGACTCTCTGAGAATCGCGTTGATTTTTTAGATTTTCACTTTAAATAAATCACTACTAGATAAAATCAATTACGAATATTATAGTGATTAAATTACTTTATATTTATTTGTAATTGGTTATTGTGTCGCAAATAAAAATTATTCTTAAATTGTTTGTGAATATATGTGTGAAATATAGCTAAATGAAACAAATGCTAATTAGAATGATAAATGTTAGAAACTTTCAACTGTCGAGCTCTTGTCAAAGACTTCTATTTTAGATTGAATTACAAATGAACGTACCTTGATGAGTTACATTGTTAGATTAATGTTACGGAATAAATAAAATATTTGTCTTGAATTTGTGGTTTTCAAAGTACTTACCTCTAGTTGTTCAGTATGACCGTGGTCTAGAAAGGTTTAACATCTAGTATGCCTGAATTCCAGACACAATAGAAAATATTTTGTCTCGCGTAGATCTGCGTTCCGGCATACCAAAGGTATTTGTTCTGCTAGAATTACAGTGTATTGTGGCATACTATCTTGTACATAAGTCGCTAGTTTGGTAACTTTCCGTCGAAATTTTGAATTTTTTTTTTATTACCTTTGTATTCTTCGTAACTACTGACTTCATAGGCCAGGTTCCCACTACGCCAGACCGGCAAATCTGCCGGGCCGGTATAACTGCTGGCAGGGCTAGTGGCTGTACAATTTATATAGAGCTGTTCACATTATCCCGGATCCGGCATTTTTGCCAGATTCGGCAAAAATGCCGGGCTCGGCAAAAATTCTACAAAAATTCTACTTTTCCGGTATAATGTGAGTCCGGTTCCAGCCTTAGTAGTTCGTGAACATACTACATTGCTTATGTACTACATCTTTTTAGTACCTTTTTAAAATATGTGGTCAACGATTAGGCTTAATTATTTGTAGGTATAAAATGTATAGATTATTTGTAGATCGAGAAGCATGAAAATAGGGAGGGAGGCCTTTGCTCTGCCGTGGTATGATACAGGCTTTAAATAAAAAGAAATATGTATAGGGAACCTTAAGTTAGTGAATAAAATGACCGACATAAATTTGATTCAATATTTTATTTCCATTGTTCCAAAATATACACAATGACATAGCAAATGTAGATGAATCCATATTTGCAATTTGCCTCTAACAGTGTTTAAATTTCATAGTTGATTACACGAAGAACATGAATAGATAAGTTGAATACAAATTATTGAAAGCAGACACTCGAGCGAGGCGTCTCGTATCGGCGAGACTGTCTTTTATAACGTTAGAGCTGTGTCACTGCGTCTCCTCTACTCTACATAAGTATTATATGCTTCAGTAAATTATGTAAATCCACTGTACCTACATTAATATTTACAAATAAAACTTTTAAGGAACGCTTTGTAAACATTCAACAAACTTGAGATCGTCTTAACGTAAGATGGTATAAAATTTTTCAAAAAGTTAATGAACGAAGTTGTAGCATATCGTTTTGCCATGAACATATTTACAAAATAATTCATACCTAAATGTTGTGCCAATCACGTTTTTACATCTTCCACAAATAAATAACAATTGAATTTAGTCTAAAATACTTCTTTCATAAACAAAACAATAAAAAATAATTGCATTCAACAAAGCATCGTAACAAATTTAATATAAATTAACCGTAAAAGAAATGTACAATTTATACAAAGCTAAATAAGATGGATCACTTTATTATTATCACTGCAAGGTATGTAGTGTTAGGTCGCCGTCGTGTCGTGTCGTGTCGTGTCGGCGTCGCATCGGCATCGGCACACACTGACACCACACATTTACAATAATCTGTAAGTTTGAGATTAATTTTAAAACTACACGTAACTAATGAAATTACATTTAATATTTACATTTTCATTTCTGTGTTCATAAATTTGAAAAACACTAGTCGTATGCTACTGCTTGTAATATAATTATTAATATTTTTTTCATGTTTGTTACTAATGCGACACTATAAGGTAACTTTAATTCGTAGAATGTATATAATAGGGCATTGTGCATAAATTTAAATCAGCTAATCTATTGCGAAAGGCAAGTAGGTGATGTACGCATTTTCATAAGATTTTATAATTCTGATAGTTTGCAAAATACCTAATTTCTTATACCTAGTTTTAAAATAAGTGGTGTTATCATCACTATACATAAAGCCACTGGCACCATACTCTAATAACATTTATTCAGTAACTAAACTAGTAGCTAGTAGCACTATTTAACTATATTATGCATTTTGTAATCCTAAAGGCAGGGTTCCACCGAAACTCCGTAGATGGTAGTTGTGTATCTACGACGGGAGTTCTACTACAAACATATAATGTAGTGTTGCGGAACAGCGTGTCTTGTACTTTAGTACAATATAGTGTTGTGGAAAGGCCATTTCCCTGTTAGGTATAATCAGTAGTTTGATTGCAACATCCTCGCATTCCGTTCACGATTCGTCCCTTCAATCTGGTATACGCTCCGCGCATGCATTTACTTTCAGTATGTCAGTTTCATCATCATTCTTTGGCATTATTTAGTGAGCTAAGGTAGTTCAACTTACACCAATATTGTTTCCATTTCAAATATTTCCTAGTCCACGATAAACAAGTACCTAGGCATGTATTGCACCGTTCGGATAATACAATTTGATTTAATTTTGTAATCACATCGATAAACTCTACATATACTTTGATATACATGGATATTTAAAAGATTTGAAATTTATAATATTGATCGAGTATTTTATAATATTTAAGTATCATACAATAGAGAATTATAAATATACATATCTGTGACCTAATCTATTCAGTCAATCGAGTCGAATCATATTAGTAGCCTCTCTCTAGATGTAAGTTCGAACCGATGCGGTCGATCCTGTAGTGAAAACATAAGTCAACTTCGTAAAGGTGGGGTCAACTCATGAAATAACAGCGTTCGTCCTTGAAGTCCATCTTAAACTTAAAATTCGCTTCGGGTCAGCAGAAAACTAATAAGGCAGCACCACAAAAACAGGCACCTAAAGTTCGGGCGACGAAGAAGAACGGTAACCAACTCCGTCAGGTGAAGGTGTCGCATCGCATCAGACGGTGAGACGTCTCGTGCGGGCGAGCCGGCCGCACGGTCACACGTGCGACTCGAGCGGCACCAGCGCCGCCCGCCACCCCCCGCCCCCCGCACCCGCACCCGCCGGCAGCGTGAGGTCCGGCGACGAGGTGCGCGTGTGTCGCGCGCTCCACCCGTCCTTGTCGAAGTCCTTAGTGCCGCCCACCGTGTGCCGCCGCTTGATGCCGCGCTCCGGCATGCCGTTCTTGCGCTTCAGCTTGGTGGAGCGCCAGCCGCCCGCCTCGCGCCGCCGCACCACGTTCCACTCGCACTTGTCGAGCTTCGTGCGCTCCTTGCCGAGCGAGTCGGAGCGCGCCACGCGACCGCAAGCCGGCGACCGGTCCAACGACTCGGAGCGCTTCAGCTTGGCGCCCTCCTCGTCGGCCGGAGCGCCGCCGCCTCCATCTCCGGTCGGCGGGTCGAGCGCGGCGCTGTTCCGCTTGCCGGTGTCGAGCGGCGCGCGCGCGTACGGCGCGTACAGCGCGCGCTCGATCGTCTTGTCGTTGTCCGGCATCGGGTCCAGGCTGGAGGCCTGCGAGCGCGTGTCGACGTCCTTCTCGTCGTCGTCGTCGCGCTCCGAGGAGGCGCGTCGGTTCTCCTTCTCGGAGTCGTCGGCGTCGTGCGGCGGCGGACGGCGCGTGCGCCCCCAGCGCCCGTCCGGCTCGTCGCTGGAGGAGGAGGAATGCCGATGGTCCCGCGCGAGCCACGCCGCCTTGAGTTCGTGCGCGCGCGCGGCGGGCGAGAGGCGCGCTCGCGACCGCCCGCTGCCGGCGGAGGGCGTGCTCGCGCCGGACGCGACGTCGCCGTCGTCCGGTTCGTCCGCGTACGGAATGCTGCCGTCATCGAGCGGCGACGAGCTGTTCAGCGTGCGCAGCTTCTGATCGAAGGTGCTCGTCAGACTAGACACGAGGTCCCCAGCTCCTACAACAATCGAGGGTCGGGTTAGTGCGGCACGCTAGCGGCTGGCGCTCGCGACTAAGCGGGTTAGGGTTGAGCTCGAGGCGCTCGTTAGATGGGTGCGGGTGAGTGGATGATCGATGCGACGGTTGTACAGCGGATGCGATGGTCGGAGGGCGACGGCAAGCGTTAGTCTGATGTCCGGTCGGCGTTAGGACAACACTGCGTCACGCGGGTGCGACAGGCGATGAACAACACAACACGCGGCCGAGGCCGACCACACATTCCTATACCTTTTATTGTGGACAAAAGAAAGGGATTCGCGTGTCTACTTTCTGACTTCAGTACTGGACACCTAGTGGGAAAATAGTAGACATATTTACTGTATTACATGTATAAAATAATAACAAGTGTAGCAAAATATTAGACGCTTCCCATTCTCATAAAATTTTATCATTATGCTCTACTATGCTCTGAAGTAAGTGGAACTCACCATCGATGGAGAAGTTAGTGAGTGTGTGCGTTTGCCGCGAGATCTCATGCCGACCGCTTCTCATCGTTGCCATCGACTCCAGCTCAATTCTGGAAAAAAAAAGTACAAACATTGTATAAATTTTAAGTTCACGCTAAGGTACCATTGACAGCATTTTTCATTTTTGTGATAAAAATAACTCACTTGTTATTTCCTTCATGCTGCCTTATCCTATGCGGCAATCCATCGTACTCCGCCAACGAGGTGGTCAAATGTGGTGGTGGTGACGTCAGAGGGGAGTTAGGGGGAGATCCAGAAGGAGACTCTACTCTCTTCTCTTCTACCCATTTCTTATCCGCGGAGGGTTTAGACCGAGGCTTGCGCTGAATCTTACGATTCGCAGCCGATATTATTGACGACACGATATCGCGGGTCGACACGTCTTTGCCTGAAAGAACGTGGTTAAAATCTGTAAAGTCAAATATGAAAAGGGATAAATAAATAACATAATAAAAACAATAAAATCTAACAAATAATAAAAAAAAAGGAAAAAAAAATAGTTTTTCAATGTTATCTCACAAGTTTTCATACCTACAACAGCATTTTTAAGAAAATACGACTCAAACAACAAATTCTCTGCCCTTGTTCACAAAACATGCCCAATATGGACGTGCTCCGTAAAGCATTTCACTTGTAAGATAATGCGAAGCTGTAGGCGAACGCTAATCCTACCAATAATAAAAATGTGAAAGTAGATGTTTTGTGTTTCAATCACGCTGTAACTACTATAATTGTTTATTTGTTTTGTTGTGGAAAAATAACCAGTTTTCTTTCTAAGGGCTTTATGTATAAAAAGTATGCGTACCTTCAATCTTCTTAACATTATGTATGAGCAAGTCTCGAGAAGGCGCCGGTGCGGGGGACAACTCCTCTGCGGGGGGCGGGGGGTCTACTGGAGGGTCGCCTTCCTCCTCTTCGAAGTACCAGTCATACTGGAAGGAAAACACAGTATTAGTTAAACTGATATAGAAAATTTTAAGACCGGCAGAGATTTGGACAATTTAAATGAGGACATTTTGGAGTCTGAGAGTCCATGCGTTGTGTGTCAAGTTGTGGGTCTGAGTACTTACGTGAGTTAAGAAAGATTCTATAATCCGGCATTGACTGGACATGTCATTGACCATCGCCAGCATATCGTCGCTAGCCGCGCGGACCAAAGTAGGCCCAAACACGATGGCCAAGTTCCTCGCTTCCATCTTATTGTAAGCGGAGTGTGCCACCACCCGCCTCAAATGCTGTATCAGGTACTTTAGTGTTTCGTAATGAGCTTCGGGCAATGCGCGAACCAAACGCCGCAACTCTCGCGCTCTTTCCGGCGACCGGTCGGCGGCTGGAACCAAACAAATCGAGATTAAATTATGTAAACAAAAACATGTTGTTTTCATGCATTCTTGAAAATCGTAAAAGCTACTTCTGATGGAATGCAAGAAGAAAATCAATAACAAATTCCGCTTATATCTTTTTTAACATATTCGTTTCATCTTTCGTTGTAATTCAATTCCTTTTGCAGTTCAATAACCAGATGGTTCTGAAAACGTTTTTGAGCCGTGCAAAGTCAACAAGTTACAGAAAAACGGTTTATTCCATCCAGTCCTACCAGTAGTTCGATTACTAACTGTTCGGACAAAAATATTCCAAACTGTTAGACTGACTGATCGAACATTTTGGATACACAGATTTTATTCGAGATATTCGATTATAGATAAACAGTTAGATAATCCAACTAGGTACTAGTAGGACTGGATGGAATAGTAGTTCTATTTGGAATAAAATCTGTGTATCAAAAATGTTCGATCAGTCAGTCTAACAGTTTGGAATATTTTTGTCCAAACAGTTAGATAATCGAACTACTGGTAGAAACTGGATGGAATAAACCAGAAAAACTCACCAATAAAAGCAGGGTATAGATCCGCGGTTAGTAATGGATCAGGCAATCTCCTTAGATATGCCTTCAGCAGACTGGATGCAACGTGAACATCAGCCCATCTCGCATCGCCTTCCGGTGGTGGTTCGCCGCGGTCCAACGCCGCTGCCAGTGCAGCCACACCGGCTGCGTTACCGGGAACTCGGTACACGCCCACTGTGCGGAGTCCAAACGACTGAAAATGCAGATAATAAGGAAACTCTTATTGAACAGCCACAAAGAAACTTGTCGAAAAACACGTGAGAAGGGATTCGAGTTTATGCGCTGTGGCTCTTTCTATCGCGTGAAGAAAATGTCTTCGTCTGTGACGCAACTTGAAAATCTCGGCGTGCCTCGATAATGTATTCGCATTGACAAGTTTTTAATTAATGAGCGATGAGCTAGTGATTGAGTTTGGAGGTAATCCGAAGATCTCGCCATCGGTAACGACCGGATGTAAGAAGCGCGCATACAAATGCTAATGGTACTACCGCCTGCCCATTATATTCGATAACTGTGGAGAGCATTGTTTATTTGAAACTGGCATGACAGTCTACACTTTCGTAATCCTGTTAGAGGAGGAACTACAAAGATACCTTACATAACTTCTAACTTTGACATCAATTTCCGCCTAAGAGGATTAGCAGCGAAGCCCAAATTACTTTAGGTACACTGCGTACTTAGCTGTTTGTATATTTTTGCACATACCAGGACTTTGATACCACTACCTAAAACAGTCTTTCCAGACCCTTGCTTGGTGGTGGTTTATGAACTAGTTGAATCATGCGAGTTGCGGTTTTTAAACTTACCTCCACAGCATTAGCGGGCAGAGTGACCGCCCGAGGCACGCAAGGGTACTCCGGTTCTGACGGACACCTCTCGAGTGGCGCTCCCAACCAGCCTGTCACCGCCGGCGTGGCTGGCGTGTTCGTACCACCGTGCATACGCCGTAACTGCTTCGCCATTCGACCTTTCCACGTCTTGTTCTTCGGGGACGATGGTAGTGTTGGAGTCGGTGGACCTAGACAAAATATTCCTTTGACGAATCCGGATGTTGTTGTGGGTTTTTTTAAATACAATGAAGGTCTTTTGAAAGTTTATTTTTGTTTGGACGATCAGTGTCTGCTGGCATCCATAACACAACGTTGAGTCCAAATTTTTGACTTGGCATCCAAATATAATCAGATAAGATTAACGCATGAGATGGCGCCTATAAGTCGAACTGGTAAACAAGGGCACAAGATCGTAACTACGAGCAATGGGTCACTATTGTCATCCAAGAGTAATAAATCTTGATAATGGGCTTGATATCTTGAACGGTTTTGTGCGGTAAGCGACTGGGTACAGTGATGATTATATCTTACCAGTAGGCGATCTATTTCTCCCAATTTTTTTGCTCCGCTGTGGGGGCAGAGGCGACGGGCATTCTGGTGCAGTGGTCTGAGTCGGAGGAGCGGACGACGGTGCACTGGGCACGGAATCTGCTGGTGGCGGCTCCGCTGAATGTCTTCTCAATGCTGCCAGCCAGCGCTGTGCGTCCGCTGCACCTTCAGCCTGGAACACAGGTCAAGTTAGCACATGAAATGTGGGGAGATACATGAAGCTGGATTCCGGTATAATTTTGCTCTGAGGTTTCTAGCCTTAAGTACCCAACCAAGAATATACTAAACCTCATGGACAGTGTTCTTTACCCAAGTTTTAAACCATAATGATTAACCTGTTTCATAAAATAGTTTTCATACCTGTAGCAATAGTTCAGCACCAGCGGCAGTAGTGACCCTCACGACATGCTTCCGCTTGGTGTAGTCGTCTGCCAACGCAGCCAGAGAGTAGCGCACGTCCAGGGCGTCTCTGGATCCTGGCTGAGCTTCAGTGCCGGATCCGCTTACGGCGCCAGGGCTCTGAGGACAAAAGGAAATCTGGTAAGAAATATTACATGTAGCATTGAGGAACATCTGTGCTGATGATCCTATAAAGCGTGGGATAGGGATAAAAAGACGATCACCGTCGGTTATTGGACGACCGCATGTAGGTAATGAAACAAAATAGTCGGTTTTCTCAATGAATCTGCGAATTTCGGTTTCAATTAATTTTCAGTACATTGAAGAATGTTTACGTATGTAATACAATGAGACGTTATAAATTTCAGCATTGCGTAGGCGTTCTTATTGCTCCGTAGCACCTCAGTAGAGATCAAATAATGAAAAGAAGTTACAATAAAAACATTACAGTATTTAGAGCTGTCAATCAAAACCGGGTTTGAAAATATGAAATCGCACTCAACCACAAAGTGCGATGGATGCTATTACCGATCCATCATGACGTATATTTTAAAACGAGTCGTCGACAAATCGTGCTCTTGCGGCGACACCGATCACGAAAAACGTCTAGCTTTCACTCCTCCCCTAATTATAGTTATTTTAAAGTAGACGTGAATCAGACAAGTGCTCAGAATATGCTTGCATTTTGTCTCCACTATCTTAATGGCTGCGACATTCATCAAACCAGAGTATATAGGTAGTTAATACAAACTGGGTCTGCGGAGAATTGACCGAGAAAAACGGTTTCGATTTTTCAGACACAGCAGCAAGCATTCGCCGGTTTTTCTGGCTCCACCAATTGTTCTCGAGGCGAAAAATAGAATTTTATGAAGATACGGATTTTGTAGCGTAGTTTGCTAGCTTCCGCGCGTCGACCATTGTTTATTTTGTGGCTCGGGCCGGGGTTTATAGATTTTAGAACAGTATTCATGCGGAAACGACTTGCCAATAGTGTGTTTCGTCATCATATATCTGTGGCTTTATACTCCGTTCGGATTGTAAAATTACTATGAACATGCAGAGCTTCGTACAAAATAAAAGTAAGACTAAACTAGAGCGCCTGGTATTTATTGCAACGTCACTTCAGATGAATTGGTAACTGGCCGTTAAATTAGCTTCAGTAACTGTTCGCCGGAGCCCTGAAGGCAATCAGAGAAGAGATGATGTGTGGTTGCACGCAGAAAATCGAAAGTTCGGTCGCGCTTGCTCTATTCTCACGTTATCTCTAGGGGAAACGAGATTTCTAATTAGGCGCGATTTGCAATTTGTGTGCCACTTTGGTGCCATTCACTAAAACCTTTGGTAAGCATTATTATCACTGATTCTCAGAAACACCTCCGGCACGACATTAAACTATCTAACTTCAAAAAAGCTTTCTTAGAAATAATTTAGTAAAATGGCACGAACACCGGGCCAGTTCGTGTTACGATCCAATCTTGAGCCACGGAGTTTGATTTGAGCGAAAAACCCGTCATGCCTTCAATAGGCTCAAAATTGCATCGATAAGAATCGACAATTATTGTACTCGACCCACTTGCCGGTTTCCGTGTGTGTAATAAAGAAAAGATCGTCTGACCGACGACATTACGCGATCGTAACCTATTCACATCAAATGTAATTAGGGGGTCAGCGTCTCGTCAGAATTGGCGCAGTGAATGACGTAACAGCCAGCGCTCACAATGCTCCTTTAACGGTGCACGCCTACGCAATTAGCAACTCTTGTAATGAGGATCTGTTGATTAGACTACCACCGGCAGCGCAGCGGCGACTGGCGATTGTGTAGAAAGTAAAGAAATTCGAAATTGACCCGATAAAAGCACCGGAGGCAAGTTCTATCGATGGTCAGTAATAACATATTACTTGTAGGTCAATTGTCTAACCTCCCAATAAAAATAATTGTAAGGTGTGCGATGCGGTGCGACGCGACGCGCATTGCTAGAGAGAAATTAAGTTTTATGATAACGACTTTCTGACATTGACCCAAATGGGACATCAGAGATTGATTGATTGGGTACCGATTTCTCTACAAATGTTTTGTTTGTACGAAATAAAAATAAACTACCTAGGTAGAGAACACACATAGAGATTGTAAATGAAATCTATATAACAGTGATTGTAAAAGCTCACCAATATATTGGTGTACCACAGAGTCATATTTTGGCTAATATCCACAAGCGTCACAGGCTGACAGGTGATACGACATGGTCATTGTCACATGTTGGCACCGGCACTTCGCGCACAATGCACTCAAATCACTCTATACAATATAGAAATGCACTGTATTTATCGTTCCAGTAAATACACGTAAATTCACGAGGGCATTGCACCTCCCATCGCTCTCGAACTTCCGAATGATCACCGCGATGAGTGACACGGTTCGATTGTGAGTAGTTATTCCGATCGGAGAGTGAGTAAATCCATAAATGTCCCGAGATCGAATCGATTTAATTAATAAAACACGAGATGTGAATATAAATTTGCGGAAGTATGTAGCGTCCGGGCGGCGCTCGCGCACGTCTGAAGGACTATGGCTCGCAGTCGCGTCTGCGCAGAGAAAAGAAAGTGCTCCCGCGCAGACTCCGAGGCGTCTGCCAAATTGTCGTTTTCACGGTTCGGAAATTTATGTTTTCTTTCGAACCAACCATCCGCAACAATAATCCACACACTTTTACTTTTAGGGTTTGTGGAAAATAACAATCTGCGAAATAAATAACCGATTTCGCAACTAATGTAGGTACTCACATAATGTACCTACAAATGAAGCTATAACTTTTATTTACTTGCACTCATGTTTTTGTTTTGTTTTAGGTAGGTACCTACGGTATGGACCTACCTAACTCATTATCGCTCATTAGGTAGGTACAGTTAAGTAGTAGAGCAGTTAATTAACAACATACAACAAACCTAGCGGTAAAGTCGTAGATACAAGACAGTTTATTTGAGTTGTTTGTGGTTTCGTGCACTTCCCACAGCGCTTATCTCCCAGTTCCTAGATCCGGGTAGACATCAGCTTGGAAAGTGATTTATAATTTACTTGCAGTCGTGTCTCGGAGTCGTGATCGACCGTGTCGGTAACTCCATCCGATCATCGGACTCACTGCGTGCTAATCGCGATTTGTCATACTTTCCTCCTCTTAACTGCCCAGGGTTGTCAACGACTTTAATAATCCCATTTTTCCTCGTGGATAATCCTTAAAAGACGTCCGATAAATATGTTACCTACTGCAAAATTTTTCCAAGAAATATTCGCGTTTTCCGAGAAAATTTCTGTGTCGCTACCGAATTTCAGTCATCAGTGTTATTTGCATAGCCGTTTTCTTCTTGCATTGAGCGACAACCCTTCCGTTTTTGTCATCAACTTGTCATTGACCTCGTGAGATTTGAGATTTTCGCACTTTCTTCAAAATAAAAGCAAATAAATCCAATCAGGTAAAGAACTGTGATGACACCAGGTGTTGGTTTGCGTAACGCAGATCGGTATATATGGATATGATATTTATTTTATGGAACCTGTTAAGATCCAGTCATAATCAATTTGGGTTACGCAAATAGGCTATCAATCAAATCAAACACGTAATAGAATGAATATAACATTAGCTCATAGTATATTGCAAATATTTCCAATACCTATGAGCAACCCTGGCAGACGATTGAATGAATGACTGAGTTTAAGCTGCAGATCGAATTGATCCATTCTTACATCAAGTAGATACACAACGCTTTCTGTAAATACCATTCGAATAACAGCGGATTTCTGTAATATTTGGACTTCTAGTTTACGTAAGTTTTACCTATGTTTCTAATAGTTTTGGCTAGCGTCGTCGGTTGTAAACGTGGTATTACGTCTAAGTTACTCAAAGTTACTAAAAGGCGAATAAATAAAGAAAGCTTCCGTGACTCAACGTTGCTCAAAGAAGTAACCTACAAGTGGAGCCTCAGTTTGGTAATGAGTCAAACTTGCATAATCTTAAGTGCTAGACTGGAGGCTTGACTCTTAAGAGGGCCATTTCGTTAGTTATTGTCGTAGATAAACATTTGCAATTTATTTCACATTATGTAAGCTCAGAAATGGCAATGGTCCGAGACAATCGCTAGGTAGTCTAGGTGCTAGATTTACTAAGTACAATTTTAGCTACTATAAAGTAGCACAAGTGTTATCTCATGCCTTATATATTATTGCTTTGATATCAGTCATCTGAACTTACATAATTGCCGAAACATTAGGTAAATTGGTACAGATGCGTTGAATAATTGCGTATGAAATCTTTATGATTACAAAACTGCTTTCAAAGTATCAATAAATGTGATGCCCATTTCAGCTTTCCACTTGACATCCTGTGATTTTCATATTAACAGGCGTGCCTAATGCGTATCCGGCGATTAGCTTAACTAGTCTTCAGCACGTGGATAGGCTTGTTTCGACCCCGGGCATGCTGTTGAGACCCAAATTATTTAATCGTTCAATCTTTTCATAAGAAATGAACTGCATAAAACTGTTCTTTTACGATGAATAAACTAATACTAGGCGTTAAAGATAACGCCTAGTATTAGTTTATTCATCGTATTAATTGGATTATGAAACAGTTCAGCGTTTTGATTACAAGCTTTACCATGAAACAGTAGAATCGGGGTGTAATTTTCGAAACTAGATCAGTCTAAACAGTGAATGAGCTCATCCCGAGCCATGCAGATCTGCGTTACGTTAAATTACGTCAGGTACCGACGTCATACTCGCATTTGGGTCAGTTTATCCATACAACCAAGTTTTATAACCTATTTTAAACTATTAATATCGTTATTGTTGGTAAGTAGAGCAGATTACGTGAGATTTGGTATTTGAATGAGATAAATATGAATTGTATTTTGGCAAGCCTATTCGTACCTAACGTATATACCTATATGATTGCTATTCATGAATGTAGAGTATGAATGAACCCACTTTGTTATTATATTTTGATCTGAAAGCTAATTTATGGCATAACAGTGAGTTTTTGTTAGTAGTTTTACATCCATTGCCAAAAACTATATACCTGCCTTTACCTAGGCACTAAAATGAAGCACTTTTACTACAAATTTTTAAGTAAGTAAATTTTGAATCAATTATACGAAATGAATATGTTGTTACTTAGTTGAAAGTTCAGTCGAACGATATGATAGCGGAAAATATCAAATAATTTGTGTTGGAACAGTATTTAAAAACTGAACTGTTTAGACAGACATCATGAGGTGACGTGAAAAGGTTGTGTGAAAATTTTCTCTGCTATGAAGAATAAATTCTAATTCCTGATCCTAGTTTTTCGATCCTTCCGTCTATAATCCATCAGGTTATGGGCCCAGCACGCTCCAGGACGCTCTAGGACGCCCCAGGATCACCCAGAAAAAAAATTCGGCAAGATTGCTCATTTTTTCAAAAATTACACTATTTGTAAAAATATTTCATTGCTGAACGGGTTATAGTGTGGCGGATCGTCATGGCGAGTAGTTCGACGGTAGGATCAATACCGGTCGATAAGCTGAAAGGTATAAACGACTATAATACTTGGAAATTCCTTATGCAAATGTACCTGAGGCATGAGGATATGTTTGACTGCATATCCTCGGAAGATGCATGTAAGGACGAGAAGAAGCGGCAA
The DNA here is from genome assembly GCA_947507515.1 of Eulithis testata. Classification (NCBI taxonomy): domain Eukaryota; kingdom Metazoa; phylum Arthropoda; class Insecta; order Lepidoptera; family Geometridae; genus Eulithis; species Eulithis testata. The sequence continues at coordinate 9,813,589 of OX382197.1, forward strand.
AAGGCTTTAGCAAAGATCTGCTTGTCGGTGAGTGTGGAGGTGCTTCCGCATGTACGCAACGCTTCTTCTGCATTTGAGGCATGGAATAACTTGCAACGAGCTTATGAGGACCGGGGCTTAAGCAGACGACTTGGATTGCTACGATCGCTTTTCGGGCTTAAGCTTAAGGAGATGGAAAGCATGGAGAAATACATTACCAGAATCACAGAACTAGCACAACAACTGCGAGAAATCGACTCACCATTGAATGACGAGTTTATAGCTGTAATCATGTTGAGTGGGCTCACAAATGATTATGATCCGCTTATCATGGCGCTGGAGAACTCAAATATGAAGTTGACTTCGGACCTAGTGAAGTCAAAGTTGCTCCAAGAGACGCAGAGGCGAGAGGACAAGTTTGAGGCACCGGAGGCATCGGCTTTGGTAGTTAAAAAGGCGGTGAGATGTTTCAAGTGTAAGAAACTGGGTCACTACAAGAAGGATTGTCCGACCAACACCAGCAGCAAAGCGAAGGACACCAGCACCAAGGTGAAGGATTCCACCAAGGAGGCAATGCTGACAGCGCTTGCGGTGAACGTCAAAGACAATCGGTGGTATATTGACTCTGGAGCTACGAATCATATGTGCAATAGGAAAGACATAATGAGTGAGTGCGTTTCGGTTCAACCGGTAGACGTGCATGTTGCCAACGGGGCAAAGTTAGTAACGGCCGGTCTAGGGAGTGTGTTAGTTAAGTTAAAGAACTGTGAAAAGTTGATTAGTAACGTTTACTATGTACCTAATTTAAGTACTAACCTTTTGTCAGTAAGTGAGTTGACTAGGAAGGGTTTTACGGTTAAATTTGATAGTAAACAATGTAAAATCATGCGTACTGGTAATGAGGTAGTAGCAACACCGTCATACAACAATGGGGTCTATCAACTAGACACTGTTGGGGAGTCAGGGATTGCCATGAGTTCTAGGGTGGAGCCTGAGACCTGTGAGGAGTCGCAGGAGGTACGCAGTGGAAGACGTGCTGCGGACAAGGTGACACAAGAAGTTTGGCATAAGAGGTTAGGTCACCTCAACTCCAGAAGTATGAACCTTATGAAGAATGGGATGGTTTCAGGTATGCATTTTGATGAAAATAATTACAAAAATTGTGTGGCCTGTGTAGAGGGAAAACAGACTAGGTTACCCTTTCCCAAGAAATCTGGTAGTAGGTCTAAGGTGATTTTAGGCCTGGTGCACACGGATGTATGTGGTCCGTTGCAGACACCATCACTCGGTGGTGCAAGGTATTTTGTCACATTCATTGATGATTTTTCTAGGAAAACGTGGGTTTATTTTCTGAAAACTAAAGATGAGGTCTTCAATAAATTTAAGAGCTTCAAGGTGCTAGTTGAAAATGAAACTGATAGAAAAATTAAATGTTTGAGGAGTGACAATGGAACTGAATATGTTAATCGTGCATTTCAGAACTTTTTACAAGCCAGCGGAATCCGACACCAGACTACGGTACCGCGATGCAGTTCCCAGAATGGGGTAGCGGAGAGAGCCAACCGGACGATAATGGAGAAGGCTCGGTGCATGCTCCAAGATGCAGGCTTGGATAAGAAGTTCTGGGCGGAAGCCGTGAATGCAGCTGTCTACCTGAAGAACCGCTCGCCTACTAAGGCGGTAATGGGCGTCGTTCCAGAGGAGAAGTGGTCTTCGAGAAAGGTAGATGTCAGACATATTCGGGTTTTTGGGTGCGTTGCGTATGCTTTGGAGGAAAACCGAAAGAAACTAGACTCCAAGAGCAGGAAATGCATATTCGTGGGTTATTTTGAGGACAGTAAAGGTTACAGACTGTTAGATCCATCATGTCCTAAGAAATGCATCAAAGCAAGACATGTTACTTTCTTGGAAAATGTATTTGTTAAGGTAGGTACACATGAGGATAACAAAGACATTTCAGTCGGTGTTTACGAAGGTCCAACCGATTCAAATAGTTCTGAGAGTAGGTTGGTAGAGTCTACTTCTGCTTCACCGGAATCTCCTGAGAGGATACACTCGTCTGATGACACAGAGAGTGATGAAACAGGGGTAGAGGAGGCAGACGACTCGTTGGATCCAACTTATGTTCCAGGTTCTTCAGACGAGGAGTCATCTGAAGAAAAGTCGTCATCAGAGCTAGATTTTGAAGATGTACACGAATACGCGCAGCTGGCTGGGATGCCACAAGATGAAATTGATATTCCAGAGACAGTGCGGGAAGCACTAAATAGCTGTGAGAGCAAGCACTGGCGGGCAGCAATGCAAGATGAGTACGATTCATTTATTACTAATCAATGCTGGACCCTGGTTGATTTACCAAAAGGCAAGAAGCCGGTTAAATGTAAATGGATTTTTACAAAGAAACGAGGTCTCAACGGGGAGTTGTTAAGATACAAAGCCCGTCTCGTAGCAAAAGGCTATTCCCAGAAATATGGAATAGACTATACGGAAACTTTTTCTCCTGTAGTGAGGTATTCTACGATTAGAATATTGCTAGCACTGGCTGCACAGTATGATCTAGATATTGAACATTTAGATGTGAAAACTGCATTCTTATATGGTGATCTAGAAGAGATCGTGTTCATGGATCAGCCAGAGGGTTTCATAAAGAAAGAGACCGAAAACAAAGTATACAGACTGAATAAAGCAGTTTATGGTCTGAAACAGGCAGCCAAGTCTTGGTATGAGAAGATAAATGGTGTTTTGGTCAAGAAATTGAAATTCAAGAAATTATCTTCAGAGTCCTGTGTATATGTATATCATCATAAGGAGGGATATATAATTATTGCTTTATATGTTGATGATATTATGTTGTTTTCTTCGCGGTCTCTGGTGAACAAGAAGGAGGAGATCAAGAATAGTCTCAAGGAGGAATTTGAGATGAAAGATATGGGTCAGGCCAGTCATATCTTGGGTATGAGAATTACCAAGAATGAAAATATAATTACACTGGACCAGTCGAGCTATATCAGAAGGATATTAGACAGATTTCACATGTCTGAGTGCAATCCATCACAGACTCCCATGGAAACTGGATTGAAGCTGAAGAAATCTGAGACTAAAAGCTGTAAACTTGATTATAGGAATTTAATCGGGTGTTTAATGTACTTATCAGTTTGTTCCAGGCCGGATATCAGCTTTGCTGTGTGTGAGCTACCTGAGTCAGTTTAATGACTGCTTCTCTGAGGAACATTGGAAGGCTGCTAAGAGAGTTGTGCGGTATTTAAAGGGTACGGTGGAGTATGGTATCACGTTTGAGAAAGGTGACATGCGGATTACTGGCTACGCGGATGCGGACTGGGCTGCAAATGAAATAGATCGGCGTTCCTATACCGGGTATGTGTTTCATATTGGTAACTCATTGGTTTCGTGGGAAAGTCGTAAGCAGAGAACTGTGGCTCTCTCCAGTGCTGAAGCAGAATACATGGCAATCTCTGATTCGTGTAAAGAGGCAGTGTTTCTACGTACGTTTTTACTTGAATGCATGAATTTAACTTGTGAAATAACTCTGTGGAATGACAGTCAGTCAGCACAGAAATTGTGTGTAAATTCTATTTGTCACGCAAGGACCAAACACATTGATATCAGGCATCATTTCATAAGGCAGTTGGTTAGTGAAAAGATTGTACGCATAGGCTATGTACCTACTGATGAAATGATAGCAGATGTGTTGACTAAATCATTAGCTAGGGAAAAACATGTCAAGTTTATTTCAGTGTTTTTAAAGTGTATACCTAGATAATGTTTAGTAAATAGTGTTGTTTTGTTTTTATATAAAATTTAATTATTATATAAGAACAGTGAGTTTTTTTTTGTAAGTGCTTGTTTATGTTTATAAATCGTATGTAAATGAAAGTACTTATGTAATGTTATGTAGAAGCTGAGGTAACTAGCTTTGATACATGTATATAGGTAACCTAGGCAGGACAATAAGTATTTTGTTGCCTAGGAATGTTAACTGTTACAGTTAAGTTTTTAGGTCTATTATTAATTAATAATTAATCATTATTAATAATTAATCATTATTAATTAAGGGGTAGTGTTGGAACAGTATTTAAAAACTGAACTGTTTAGACAGACATCATGAGGTGACGTGAAAAGGTTGTGTGAAAATTTTCTCTGCTATGAAGAATAAATTCTAATTCCTGATCCTAGTTTTTCGATCCTTCCGTCTATAATCCATCAATTTGTTGTTTCAAAACAAAATAACCGTTAATGGATAAACGAACCCAGTACCTACTATAATATACTATTGATACTCTATTTAAAAATTGGGTTACGAACTTACGCTTACAAATTGTGTAAGTAATTCAATCGTAGATTCGCAATTTATGAGGTGCCCTTCTAGGTACCTAGTAATTTCTCAAACTTTCTCAGTCGCGCGGTTGTATCTGCTAGCTTTTAGAAAATAAGGTTGAAAATGCACTTTCTAGGTGCGTGTACTACTCCGACCTGGAAAAGCATTGGTCCAGCAAGAGCACGCATCATCGACGGCAGATCGCGCGGAAAGCATGTCTCTCGATGACTTCATTATAACCGCCTGCAATGGGCTGCGCATGACCATTGTCTAATAAGACGATTAGTAGGGCATGTCGGTAATGTTTACTGTCATGTCACTTCTGATAAACGTTGTTCAATAGTGTCTTTACAAATCATTGTAATTTTGTTATGATCTGATTGTTCGATTGCAATTTACAATCGCTGTAAAATCGTCACATTTTGTTAACTAATTGTACTTAGCTTCCAAAACAGAGTAAGCATTTGTTAATTTCCTACGAAGTAATAATCTGATTGAATTTCCTATGAATCCGAAGATTCACTTTCTTGTTTAGAATCTGCACACTGCTCGATTCGCGAGTTTGTTTTCTTTATCCGCAGAAATCTTAACAAATCTGGTAAAACAGTTCCAAGCGTTTGATTTACTGGCAGACATAACAAAGGTTAATCGTAGTGTAATTGATTTTCCATTAGAGAAACAACGGAATTACCTACAATGGCGTGGCGTGACGCAAGAGAGATAAATTTATTTTTACGTTGGTTTGATCACCGGTGAATTCACATTTTATTCATAACACGTCCTAATCGGTAGTGCAAGTAATCGAGAACATGAATCACTGAGCGTCCAGAACTACAATAAGCACGCAATTACCGATAGAAAGAAAGTCAGGAATAGACAGATGTCCGTCAACCCACTCGTATTCAACGTCTTCATCGATGCGGAAAGGAACCAGTAGGCGTGATAGTCCACCCAGGTATCCTATAGATGCATTAGCATAGAGCGTGACTAAGACGAAGAAGAAATTCTAGCCAAACTTGGCAGCTTACAGCTTCTGAGGTCTTGAATAACAGATGGTTGAAGCACTCGAAATAGGAGATAATATATAACCGTCTGATACGGTAGAATACCGTAATAATAATAACACTACTAGTCTACCTATAAATAGATCAGGAATGAGAAATGCTTGCGATTGTGATGTGACAAACTGAGACACACTGCTCTAAAATACCATTTACTATGATTGGTTTCTACCTACAAGATATACGGTATAATTAAGTAGCTAGGTGTGATAACCTAAGTTTCAAAAGAAGATCTTTATACGTTTATTTACCTACATTATTTCCAAGTCAATGCTAGGTATGGAAGTACGTTGACCCCGGTTGTAGAGCGGACGCGCTTGCGCATTGCAATGTGCGTGCGCGCATAGACGGCGATTGTGAGATCAACGATTGACAGTAAACAGCGCACTGAGATGCGTAATTGAGATTATTTACCATTTAAGAGAATCTGCACATTATAACTGAGTTTAAGCTTGCAACTAAGTCCGTAATTACCTAGACATTGATAAAATAACAACTATTAGCTGCTTAAGTAAACTGCTTATCACTATTGGATTCAAAGCTAGATCTAAGATCTGTGATCGTACTACAAAGTTGCCATAATAACGAATCAAAGATTGAAGCTCCTAACTTTTATCTGCCTTGAATCGCCTGCACCAAGCGTGGGAGCACATTGGTACGAATAAGGTTTTGAAAACTTTAAAACGGTTTTCTAGTTTTGTATCAAATTGGTTATTACAAATTATAAAGCTGCGAATAAAAAAGTACCTTTTGAAATTTCAACTGAATGTTTACGATAAAGAAATTCGCATACAAATTCGCGAGTATCTTAAATTAATTGCAAACACAAGCTTACTCACGTTTCGCCGAAGCAGACACTCGGTCTGCGCCGCCATGTGGCGTACGCGCATTGCCTTATTTGATACTTGTGCAATGCATGTTGTTTTGATCAAAGATCTTCTGTAATGTAGGTACGCAGAATCACGATGCGTACTGCAGTTTTATTGAATACAGAGACTGCAGAAGATCACAGAGAAGCGATAAGCTTTCAAATAGTAATAAAAAGTACAATAGAAAAAGTAAATATTTATCATTGGAACTTTTGGAGTAGTTCCAATAGTATATGATGCCGTTCAGTAAATTTTTATCAACAACGTCAAGCCACATCAATCGGCTAAATTGTAAAGTGTTATTCAAAAAAAAACCATCAAACTTTTTAGAAATTTTCTTTTAATGCGTCTCTTGAAGGTTAACCAAGCCAGGGTTGGTATAAGTACTGGGTTAGAAGTTTCTCCATCCTACTATTTACCCACGTATTCAACCGTATAGTAACTGTTTACACATAATTTGTATGTATGCGTGAATGTAATGGTATGTATGTAGGCCTACCTGTAAGTAATTAGCAGCACGCGAGATCGGTCTACATGATAACGGACATGGTACCTAGGAAATAAGGTTTCGATCAATTTGGATCTGATCGAGAAATTGATTAATCTTAAATAAATAAGCTCATTAGAGGTTGAGTCGAATAGTGAAATATCGAACCAGTGATATGAAATTAAATTCAAGTATAACTTGTTTACAAAAGTCAAGGATCTAGTTTGAAAGATGAATCCTGCAGATACAGTTGTTTGATGTCAATGTAAGTCAATTTAGCGGCAATTTACAAGAAAAACTAGCACTTCGCATCTTAAACGGTTCTTAAACATGTCTAATAGTTTATAACGAGCTGGCGTCTAGAGAAGTACGGCATTCGTTCTTGGAATCTAGCACACATGCTCACGATCCCAGAACTGGCAGACAAGCGGACGCTGTATCCTCAATGTGGAGGTAGATCACCTCAGATAATGTCGGCTATGAGTGACTCGACAGATTCAAAGATATTCTGATATGCGCAGGCGATGGTATCGCTGGAAAATAATTCAAATGTTGACCATGAAGACGCAAGGTATTGTATAAAAACTAGTTTTGAACTCGTATAACTGCATTGAAATTACACACATTATTTATTTAATATGCCAGCCGATTGTACGAGTAACGCAAAACTTGACCCAGCATTGACCAGCAATCTAGTTTCTACCAGCAAAATCAAACGAATATGAATTTATGCGTGTCCTCGCTCCGTTAGAGATCAAGCACCACCTCCCTATGAAACACTTCAAATCAATTATTTAATTTCAGATATCAAAGCGATATTAGGTCAATGGCATTCGCATAACTCGCATTTATAATCTATAAGTATTTTTGAAATCCCTGGAATAGTTGGATGTTAGGAAACCGCTGTCGTATGCCAAGGAGTTGTAATAAAATGTAGATACGTAATGTGATGTGGCGGCCTGATGGACGTTTTGTTTACGAGGGCCGGCGCCCGGGCCATTGCGAAAGAATTTAAAATTTGTGAAGCCATCGTGTGCCAATCCACGTACACTGGCGCTGAACTATACTATTGTTATATGAATCATAAACCGCAACTGACAGCAGTTCAACTTTCTGCAACATGATTAATAATCACCTAAGTTAGCAACTATTGAATTCAAACAGTTATAAAAGTCAGTTTAACATTTATTTTAGATAATTTTTCAGAAACCGCACATTTGTTGGTATGCCATTAGGAAGGCATTTGCAAATAAGTCGACGACTTGAATATAAGGAACATTGGCCCAAAACGTGCTTAGTTGGTAGTCATCCAAGTTGTATACGCCTTTTTTAGCCAATTCCGTACCGTTCAGTCTGACAACTCTGACATCAGTCTGAAAAATTATATCTACAATACAACCCAAAACGACGACTGTTGGCGTTCCATGAAATCCATTAGCTCGTTAGGTATCTCTAAAATATACAGTGGTTATCTTTCGTAAAATTGTGAAAGTAATAGGTACCTATACAGTTAAAGATATCTCTATATTGAATCCTCTGTATATGATGCCATTAACTAGGTAACTGAATATAAATGGCTGTTAAATTAAGTTACGAAAGCGTCTACGGTTTTGGATTTCATGACACAACAGGGGTCGTTGATGGCATAAACAAACTAATTGGTTACAAGTATGGGGCGGTTAGATAAGTAGGTACCTAGGTATTTACTAGTTTCCTTCTTTCTCTCTAAAGGTAAAACAGAGACAATCGCGCCGACAGAACAAGCAATAAATTCGTCTAAACGGCCAGTTCACGTAGTTCGTTTTAAATTGTATATTTTAATCAGATAAAGTGGGGCCCGCGATGATTTTCGATGGCACGCGCGACCAGAATATAACAATACGGTTGTGGCATTCACGATTCAAGGATGCATACCGATTGCGGCAGGATCGATTTGCAGGTGGATCACGCGCGATCGTCGACACCATGGCGTCATATCCTCCCCTGAATTGGACACGATAATTAATAAAAGAACTGCGCGCGCGCAAGGTAGCGCTATGTTCGGCAATGCGCGATTGGCGCACTGTTGATGGACGATGACAAAAAAATAATGCTGTGTTGACTGAATTGAATGGAATTTGGCTAGCCAGCTTGAATCAGCAGTGAATCACATCAGGAACAATGTGGTTCTTTGACAAAGCGAAGGATTCCTGTCTTTTGACTTATGAGCGATTAGCTTTTGTGCAGGTTGTAGGTAAGCATTTTATTTGACCTACTTAAGGTGTCTGATCTCGTCACTCAATATCCTTCTTCAGGCAGGATAAATGGTTAAAATTCATATTACATTATATTTAATCGATCTTGTAAACCAATCGCAATCTCAATATCCTACACAATGAAACAGTCAGCTTCAAGGGCCAGCGTTGTCGGATGCATAGCGCGTCAGCCATTTCTGTCATATTGACAGGTACCAGTCTTATCTGGTCTGTCATCTCTCGCCCATTCGAGTCATAGACACGTGACCTCACCAGGCTTTGCTCGAGGCCGGCTTAACCTTTCCTTTGTATGATGCGATATGTATTCAATGAATATGATGGTAATCGATCAAGGCGCTGTGGAATTATTTTGGCGAATTTCAATTGATTTTTTTGTTATGATCACGATTCTACCAAACTTTAAATTTGAAAAGATAATGCTTCGTTCCCTATTAGTAAGGCGAATAAACTCAAGCCCATGTAGGATTTTTATTTTGCCTAATCCTTGTTCAAGATATTCTTATGAACCCATCACTTGAATGAAGAGGTTTAGGATAGTCTCGTCTCATACTTATCTGACTAAATATTCTCTTCTCGCCTACTTAAATATGAATTTTCATATATTGATTACAACATTACGAGTTCAGCGACCTCAGTGAACTTTTATCCGCATTAAATAGGCTCTTAAAAGCAAATTGGGAAGAATCATAAAAATGTCTAAGTAATTTCAGAAACCGATCACAAAAGATACCATTTTACGAATTTTATAGGCGTGATAAGGCGCTCGTAATTAGATCGTTGGCCTTTTCTCCTACTACTGTTATATTTTTCAGTGAAATTAAAGTACCTATCTAACTCTTAGAGTCAGGGACCCGTAAATACTCTGTTCTTAAAAAAATCTAATGATATTGAACTGTGGGCAGGTGAAGTGTTAAAAATACAACGTTTATTATTCCCATTGTCGCTTGAACATTCCAAATGTTCCAATGGACGCTTACTAAACTATAATTATTTGCAAACCGTATGATGCTTTGGCCATAGAGCACACGTGTAAGGTTTACAACACACGGCAATTGGGCCGTAATAATCGAGGAGTAAACCGCGCTAACCATCTGTTGTGTAACCGGCCTTTTCACGGTAGGGTTGCCATATCCATTCATCATCATCATTATCATCATCCTATATCAGTCAGACCTACGTCCAGCAGGATCCATTACTTATGTTTTAGTTTGTCCAATACGTTTTAAAACTCGAACAGTTATTTTAATTAGGTAATTCAATCAGTTAATTTAAACAATAACAATTATTTAATATCCTAACTATGTATTTAGGTAAAAAAGTTCCAAATAAAAACTCAACTTTTCAGTAAATAAGAACTTAAGACTGCACATTATATAAAACCAGCTTTAAAGTCAATTACCTATTATAATTACAAGTCTACTTTCTAAGTAATATCATGATTAACTGGCAACCCTCATGATTCAGGCGAAGAAAACCGCAAACGTTAGAAATCGCAGATATACTCGTACATTCAATGGGCTGCGAGGAAACTCGGCCGGTTTGAGGTTGAATGAAAATTATACATGTGATGTGAGTTCAATGAAACAATTTCTAGGTATTTCATAATTCACATACCTTTACTACAGCGGAATTTCTTCGTAGACATAGGTACGCTTACTATTTTTAATACCTTAAAGTTTATAGCTTCTACTATTAGACCTACCTACTAAGTCTAAAGGTCAAAATACCATAATATCTACCAACCGTAGTCTAGCTAAACTTGTTCAGACTATGTTCATCACACCGCTCACTGGTATTTATAAAAGTTTGTAAACTGTAACCTTTAGAAAAGTACGGGCTTCCGAACGGATATTATGATAGGCGACTGTTACATTACTCCTACCTATACGTTTATTACAAAAGCAATGTTACAGGAAACAGCGCGTGTGACGCGTGTAACTAACGTACATTTCCGGCAAAAAAACTGTGCTTAACAAATGAAACTATTTGTTGACAATAAATTTTATCTTCTAAGCATAATTATAATAAACTGTTAACGCTGAGAGCAAAGCAAAAACGATTTCATGTGCCAACCCTAGAAATAAGCGGTTTTTTTTCGAACAAGTCGCGTTGGATATAAAAGTGTTTAATTTCCTTCAAATTTAAACATTTTTGAACAAAAAAACTTCTAAACCTCTTAAAAAAACTGCAGAAAAATCAATAAAATAAAACGAACATTAAAATGTGGGAAATGTTGTTGGCCGTCAATAAAGCCCAATGCCCATTGCTGATCTTTTACTGCCTAGGTCGTGCAGTCGGCTAAGGTCTAGGGTTATTTATTGCGATTGCCACCCTGAGATACATTACCTAACCTGTTATTGATATTGAATCATGAAAAAAGATCGGCATATTTATGTTCTTAAGTTACTGGGTATTTTTTGTCCTTTTATTTTTACAGAATTTATGTACCTAAGTAGTTTGAAAATTTAGTCCACTACATTTAAAATAGGCTAATAATATGTATGATGTATATTTCTGACACATGAACAAGCTTACATTTTTTTATAACTACCCCACAGACAGATAGTTTATCTGTGACTTACCCTGATACGACGCGTTGATAAGACACCAAGCACCTGGTGGATGTGCCCTACGTGGATATGGCGTTTGACCACCTTTAAAAGGTCTATATTTAAACTTTTATAATATTTGACAAATAAACTATGTAACACTACATATTATTTAAAATAACTTTGACCCTCTATTTACACAAAGGTATAGTGTATCAAATTTAAAAAAAAATTATGATCAATGAAATAAACCTACGTACCTAAGTCAAAGGATTTTTCGAGAATGCCAAAACACACAAAAAAAAGCTCGACGCAAATGATAAAATTAAATGTCGAATGTTAGTTCCAATTTCAACGAATATCATAAACATCGCATAAGGCGTATGTAAAAGGCAGACAAACCTCACATGTTGAACATTTTTGAAGAAATAATATAACTAAATGTAATTATGAGAAATGTGCGAGCGAGAGGGTTGTCTGCCTTTTACATACGCCATAAGCGACGCAGAACATGCGGTGGATTCTTAAAAACCTGGATAGCAGACTCGGCTTCTGATGCATCACTGTAGCATTATATCGAAGCTGGTGGTGGCAGTAAACTAATTTTGATTCTCGCGATATTTGAAATACAAGAAGCAGCTCTTAAATTACAATAGATAGGTAACCTAAATATTTCTAGTAAGTTTTATACTTGCAAAATTTGCTAGTTATATTGTAAAACTGTAACTGCAAGTAAATAGACTATAATAATAAGCTTGATGAAAAATAAAATAATTACACCAAGGCCAATTATTTTAATCTTATATATAAAATTCTCGTGTCACAATGTTCGTTCCCGTACCTACTCCTCCGAAACGGCTTGACCGATTCTCATGAAATTTTGTGGGCATATTGAGTAGGTCTGAGAATCGGCCAACATCTATTTTTCCTACCCCTTAGTGATAAGTGTTGCACGCGAGCAAAGCCACGGGCGACAGCTAGTAAAATCTATAAAAGCATTATATGATTTTTTTTGTAATGTCATAAAAGTCACACAGGCGCCTCTGTGGCTTTTATGACATTATGAAATCATTCTGTGACATTATGAATTACCGACAAAATGGTAATGATATTTTAATTATATTTTATTAAAAGAATTAAGCCTCAGTCTACAAGGTTATAGTTGAATTAAAAGTTCAATTTGGATGTTGAACATTTGGCGTACTTCGAATCAAAACAAGAGTTAGTGAGAGCCATTTCTTTCTAAAAGGGACCCCTATTGCCTCTATAAATTCCTCGAACAGACATTTTTTTGTGGTAACTTAAAGTTTAAACAGTGTTATCATCAGTAAACGTAGACATTTGCATTCTATCGATATGTGAAGGAATTTTGAGTGTATACGTCTTGTCGTGTCAATTTGGACTTATCTGTAACTTGCACAAAAGAATTCAAACTTTGTGTCAAATTTAAAAGAACATTTTGTAACCTCTAACGATAATTAAATTTTTAATAATTATTTTCAAGCGATATTTTAAATTGGATCAAATCAAAGTTATCATAATTGAATTATGTTACAAACGCGAATGTCGAAAATGGTATAGGTGAAAACAAAAGAGCTCCCACCTAATGTCAGGGTTACCATTAGCGCATTTCACATATCTACATAACAATGCAGCAAAAAAATAACAATAATTTGTTATGGAGCTCCCATTGTTTTGATACACGTAACTGTTATAAATACACTTTCACTTCTGTTATAAGATGTTCGAAGAAAACAAAAGAAAACTAAATGTTACTGGAAATCAAACGCGTTCCAAGTGCATAAATACGTAACTGAAAAATTATGATTTTTCATTCGTATAAGAAATATACCTCGTTATTTAACGGTGTTAATATTAGTGAGGATACGGAAAATGATGAATTACACGTCAATTTCCGCGGATACTTTCAGATAATCACACGGTCCGCTTGAAAAGATAAACATTTTCTCAGCGAACCTTGACATATTAGTTTCATGTTTCGTGGGAGTATAGGTATTTATTTATAGTTAATTTTGTATCAGAATTAATGAGTTTATTTTGTAATGGTTGAACATACACACACACAGGTTTATATACTTTTTACTTGACTCCCGACAATTCAAATACCTATCAAACTGTTTTTTCAGTTTTCAAGTAGCTCTGATTGGTAGTATTTTTAATCTCTACATCGTCAACGTGAAAAGATGCCATAAGATGTAAGTAAACGTACAATAACGATAATTTTAAAGTGCTATAATTATTGTTATTGTAGCCATAACAAGGGCGCAGTGGACATTTTGACAGTGACATTACTGTAATTCCGCAAATTACGTAAAGCCCTAGGTCGGCACCTGATGAAACCTGTTCTGCCCGCGCATCGAGACCTGTTCCCCGCTTCGAGCAAGGTCTTGCCATAGACCTGTACTGTTACGCGAAAATGGCAGGCAATCGAATGAACGAGGTATTAAACTGACTTTCCACGTATAGCGAGTTTATATTAGATATATAGTATAATTATATAAAAATGTATTATCCTTGAAGACTAAAAAGTGTTCCATAAATCCTGAGAGAACTAAACCTAAATAAATATAACAAACTTGCTATATATACAAAAAATCGAATCAAGTTTCAAAAAAGTAAATCCTTATATGGTATTCTTTTAGGCTTAAAACTTGTCTAGGTACTTCTTTGTCTATGTGTACGCCTATACAGGGCGTCCCACGGCTATGCCGCATGCAGGGAAAGTATCTTAAATAATGTAGATAGACAATTTTACAGAAAGAACTTATTTTTATTTTAAAAACAATTTAAATCGGGAACCGACCCCACCAAATTGTAAAAACAAAACACCCGTTATTTTATGATACCAATTAAAAGGCTCAATCATAAGGATTATTTTTTTCCAAATAACATAGCGTCTTAAATAAAAGGAAGTCCATGAAATTTTACATTTATAATTAAAAAGCATAGTACAAAAAGATTTACTTCTCTATATAATTGCTACATTGACCGTTTTTTATTTTAAAGATAAGCGAACGATTCTTCTCATAGCACGCAATTATCGCTTGATCGCCACATTTGCTGTTTGCGATCGTTTCCAGTGACGACGCGGGAGCGTTAGCCTCTATATACCCGTTTATTATTTTTATTTTCCGCATGCGAGGATGCAAAAAAATACAAAATGGCTGATACACCTATATGCTCGTTGGACGATACGGTATTGCGATAGTGAAAGTAAATCATATTGCGTTTGATTAATACTTTAGCTCTACATAATTGAGCATTAAAATATAACGCAGGTAAAGTAAACAACCTCAATAAGGAAGTAGTATTTAAAAATATATTGGAGGATATTGCGTAAATATTAAAGGCACTTGATTAAGAAATAATTAATATTAAAAACGCTTGGCATATTGGTACTAAAAAGCTGTTGATTATTATTGGATTGATTACCTCTACATTTCCTAATGGCAATTGATTTGTTTTCTCACGAATTACAAATAAATCACACAGCAGAAATTGCTTGATTTTAAGCAAAATATCGAATAGGAAATCACGCATTTCACATAAAACGCCACTTAAATTTAATGAATAAATTTCTATAGAATAACTTAACGAGCTTTTAATAATTTATCAATTCATATAAATACTATAATTGTATTGAAACGGTTGATGCGCGAGTTAGGTACTTTTGGCACGTTTAGTAAAAAACTTTGCTGAAAACAAAGTATTTACTGAAGATAATTACATGTTGATAAAAGCCATATAAATACAAGCTAAACAGGTTTGGAACCGTATCAGTAGCAGAGTATTTGCAAACTCGTTCTTTACAAGAAAGTATCCTGTTATTAGAAATTCACGTACCTAATTTCTTGGCCAATTTTAATTTAGCTAAACATTTTTTTAGACAGATCAAAAGCTTTCCATCTGATTAAAAATAAAATACAAAGGTTTTTGCATGTCGTTAAAAAAATGACCTACGTATAATCAACTTTAAAATAACATAATAACTGCATCATAATTTGCAATACCAGGATTATGTAAAAATGCTCGTCAATTGGTACCCTCCCACCGATTTGCCCCCTGGGCTTATCGAAAACGACATCATCACGCGAGAGTCACGCAGCCGCCACTCCGGGCATTTCGAGCCGGGCCTTACAAGGCTTCACTATACTTATACTCGGACTTATTACCTATATGTAGAGATCTTCAGACTTCAAACCATGTAAGTACATAGTCTGGCATTTACGTGCGTACTGTCGTCATAAATCTCAAATGTCGAGTTTATATTCTGCACGTATTTTTCATATTCTGTATTTTCTTTGAAACGTACAGATTTACCCGTGTTATTATGGATATTGTATGTAAATGAAGGGGCTACAGCCTAAACTCTAGCGAACATCGGTTCAAGGTCAATGTTAAAAACGAAATTTGCATGAAATTTAGCGATTTCTAGTCGAATATAGTAAATTTTATGTTTATTTACAATATTTATTTCTATGTGGGAAGAGTCTGAGCACCATACATATTAGAAAAAAGATTTTTTTTTAGCTTTTTCGATACTTTTCATTAAATTCCAAAAAACCGCGTATTATGGTATACCTATGCTTACCTAGGTAAGTAAGCAGTCATATGTTAAGTGCAGCTGTGTCAAACGGCTCCTTGAACCTAAAAGCAGCCATTGCACTTACCCAGGATCCTGTGGAGCCCCAGCGCTTAAGCCTCTTCCCGAAAATGTTTTGGCACTGCGACAAGCACGACACCGACGATGCCGGCTGGATTTTGCCCACAACACTCTCCCCCTTGTCCAAAGTCATCTTACACTATCACACACTCAACCTTTAAAATCGAATGTCATGTACCCGCAAATTATTGAACACAATTCATAAAAGTCAAGGGTTTTTTGAACTAGTTTTTTGCAAATTCACATGTTTATAATTTATTGTACTAGCAAGGTATCGGCGGTTTGCGTTATTCGCTAGTGAGATCGCGTCCGCACGAGAAGCCGGCCGCGGCGCGAATGTCGTCGCACGCTCGATTCTCCGGGAAACCAAACCAGCCCCGCCCGCCCTCGGCCGCCCAAACGAAAATCTCAATTAGAACACCCCTTTCCACATATTTTCAAGAGAAACGTATTATTAGTGTCATGTAACATAGTTGGGTGTGGACGTGACACACTATGTATTCTCGTGATTGTTGGAAAGTTTTTCGCACCATTGATTTACCTCAAGGTAAATTCTGAAGGGTTTAATTGAAATGTCACATAATGTCATCTCTGTGTTGATGACACACAAACACACACCCTCTCATACGTATAACATAAAAATATTATCTCAAACAAATCTAATATTATGAGCGAGTAGTTTTTATAGTCAATTTTGACAAATGACATTGCATTTGATAGACATCTGAGGTCTAGCGTAACAAAAATTGGGGCAAGTCCATGGTCTCTCAAAAATATTCCTTTTCTATAAAAAGGTCTTGCCTCCGAAAACTGATAGCATTTGCGTAATTATCTATTTCTTTAATTAAAATCTCTACCAATAAAATAATTCATATCACGATTCGTTTCTGATAGACACTGTTGATTGAATAACTCAAGCTTAGACGTCTCTTTCAATCAATCTATCCTGCCCCGAGAACAACAAGGCTACCAAACGAATTTGGTTTCAGTACGCAAAAAACACCTTGAGACAGGTTATGTTGGTATTCATTTGCTTGCCGCGTATTATTTATTTAGTGAGATAGATGTGTAAATAAACATCAAAGACACGTAAAAAAGTATCGAAATCAGTCTCATTTACCAAAATAAATATACTGAGAAACGATATAATACATACACTCTCAAGGTAGAAATATTACATCAATCTATCATCCTATTACGATTCTCGGAACAACATAGGTAACTGTACAAAACAGAAAAGTCACTAATATGAAGCGTCACCTAAAAACTTCATCGCTAGCATCCGGTTAATAATAGTTTTGCTTTACGCTATTATTCACTTTCGCAAGTTAAGTGACATTAACGACACTTTTTTATAATCGAAATCGAGATCGTTGCGAAAAAGCTCTCGTTTTATCATCTGTGAAGTGAATTTATGATAGCACTTTGATTATGATAGTTGTTGATGTCACGAATTAAGATTAGCGAAAATCATAATAAATATTCAAAGCTTTTTGATTTGCAAAGCATCAACAAGTGGTTTTATGTTATACTTTTACTGGGATAAAATTCCTTCTTTACGTTTTGGTCCATATATTTTTCTTTGGAGAGATTTGTCAATCTAATTTAAAGCTGCGGCCAGTTTCAACTTGTACGATTTATGTTTAACCTCGACACCGCATCGGTCCAAACCGTTTAGTTAATTTTAACCTCGGAAGCAACCCTAAAAATAAAATTCGGCGGTAAAAATGTAATAATATCGGATGGAACCACGGAAGAGCGAGCTCATTAATTGCCTACAATGTAACGCCATCTGCTTATTAGTTTCAATCAGATATGGAGATACCTACAACATAAGTAGGTGGGTGTTATATAGCTTCTCGCAGGAAGAGCTTTCGTAACTCGCTACGGTGAGTGAAAACCTTCAGCCCAATAGCCGTTGAAACACAAATAAAACAAAATGATATTTTAGTTAGCACAAATTAATTGGCAGGTAAGAAACGCTGCTAATTAATTTTACAAGTTACCTAATCCAATAAGAAACTCGTTGCAGAACATTCGCGCTAAGATTGTTACAAATCACTGAAGGTTTTCCAAATTTACTTATTTCAAGGATGAGGCCGGGATTTTATGTTGTTTTGGCTATCGAAATCTAATGGCTAATCAATTAAGCGATTTTATGTGATATCTAACTTTTCCAATACTAACATTGCACCGTATTGAGATCTACTGAGAAAGTGGACGCTTGAATTGAGATTATTTTTCAACTTGATTTACTTTACGAGAAGTATTTCGTTGTGTTAAGTGTCCGTGAATATTTATTTATTTATTATTGTTCACACTAACTGATAAAAATATTAGGTTAATCTAAAACTGACGATATTTTTCTAACTACACGTAGCTGAATAATACCCTACCCTACCCTGTGGTTTGTGTGACACAGTTTTTCAAAAAGATGATTGAAATCCATGGCTGTTTCACAGTAGCCCCCTGCTGCGAGGAAAACAAAGTGATGGTACCAAACAATTACAAGGCGAATCGGATTTAATGACCACTGGGCCTTGCGCCATTTCTAGTTTTGCACCGTGAAACAAATATTGCTGTTATACTCAACACTATTTTTAATTACAATCAGTTTAAAATTGACTAATAGTTGTTAGTTTTTGCGTAAATCAAATTTTACGGGTTTAAAGCTTTTGCATTTAGCAAGGACCTCTGTCTAATAAAAATATATTGATTTAGTGCTATAAACAATGTAGAGGCCATTCGACTGGATGGCGTTTCGATTCACTATTATTTGGCCTACCTATGAAAAATACTGCTCGAAGTCGGTTTTTAGCAACCCTATGGTGCGAATTTGTCCGTCCGTCTATGACAAACCTGATTATCTCGGCAACTTATAAAGCTAGGTATTGACTTATTTAAAATAGTTCTAAATCTTATTTTTTATGAGAAGAAGCAGATGGCCCATTTAGTGTTAAGTGGTACTGGTAACCTCTGCCTATAACATTCCATTCTCTCACCGGGCACTGAGGATGTGGCCTGTGAGGCATCGCACTGCGTCTATTACTCGGAGACGTAAAGGTGTTATGTCCATAGGCATTCATAGCCGTAGGAACCTAAGTTCCTTTTACACCGAAACAGCAATGTAAGCATCATTGCTTGTTGCCAGAAATAGTTACGGTGGGTGGAAGTACTTCCCCGGACGAGCTCTATCATAAGAAGCTCCAATACTACTAAAACATAATTGGTATACCTATTGTTTGTATTGTAGGTACTTGAGCGATAAACAATGTTGGTAAAGACCTCCAAAACGCCAACAAGGTATCAATACCACTCCAAGATGGCACGAATTCCTCGCAGTTCCAGTAATTCAGTGTGTAGGCTTGCTCCTGTCTAGGTCATGCCCACATACCGCGTAGGATAAACTATTCGATCCTAATGCTTTTGGCGGACGCGACTTATGCACCCGACTTTCAATAGAACCTATGGTAGGTTCAATTGAAAGTCCCATTCTTGTCGCTTGAATTTTTTCCGAAAATCAAGCGAATACAAGTACTTAGGTATAATGAAGTGAATACGCACTTCTTGTTTTGAAAAGCCGCATTATTTAGAACAGTAGTACTTTCAGCTCTTAAAATCAAGGTGATAGTTTAAATATTTTAACTGGTGTGGAGGGCGCCATCGTTTGTTTTTTAATCAAGTAAAATTGTTTAAATTTTTACTCAGGAAGACCTATAATTGGATTACTGTTTACATTTTTGTTTTAATGTTACGTGCTGTTGAACATAAAAAACAAAATGACAGGATATCAATAGCAATAAGATTCGTCTAAAAGTCGCCGGATACAAAAAGTCGCGCCCGATACAAACACCAAGCCTAACTAGTTATTAAGCCGAGTTAAGCATTCACGCCATTTATCTTTTCAGCTTATCTATTGAATAGGATTTATCTGGCACATGTTCAAGCAGGTATTGTATTTTGTATCGGGACCTGCACCGACGAGTAACCTATTGGCGTTTGAACCTTCATTGTACAAAGTGTTAGGTTGTGGGACGAAATTAGTTGTAATTACTTGGTGCCTAGATACAGCATTTTGATGATAGGTGCGTGTTTATTAGGAAAGAACGGAAATGCATTTCATTTTAGCCCAATTTAATAAGATACCAATCAAACTTCGCAATGCTATTCCTGTGGAAGTTATGGCATTAGAATAAATTGCGAAAACACTCATTAGCGAGATTGTTTTTAATCTAAAATCGCGGAAATCGCGGCCGTGGTTCGAATCAAACTCACTTGTTGCCTTGATCTGATTACAGTGTAATTGCTGAATATGTTACTAAAGTATGTGTGAGGCCTTTTTGGTCGCATTTTTAGGCCACCCTAGAGCCTCAGTCATAGCTGATAATTATCATCTTCAATTCTTATAAAATTAATGACCGTTTGACGTAGATACCGACTCTTTGACAAACGAAAGTGAATTTAGTAATAAATCTAAAAATTTTTCTACTACTTATCACATCCTAATAGTATTTTTCAGCGAAACTAGAAATCGTAGCCTTACCTTATTTTACACTTTAACCTAACGCTGTGAAGCGAAGCAAATGTAAGATCTCACGACAGGAAAACATCCACTTAGACCTCTTTAAATAAATAAAATATTCCAGCCTCTGTACAAACCTCATATTATTATTATCCACGATGACCTCTTCTGAAAGGACACCACAAGCGTGTCAATAAATCAGTCGTACGGCAAAACATCGAACGCATAAATAACTATCGCTGAACATAAATATCATCTAACGCGACTAAGCTCTGTTTATTTTCAGCTTGATTCATTATAAACGTATTTCAAGGAAATAATAGCTTTATTGGACGTAGGCTTTTTAAAAACAAGCAACTTCAAGGAAAAGATCATATTTAACGTTTAAAGGGAAAAGTAGAAGTAACAGGAAGTTAAAAAGAAAACAACAATTTGAATAAGAAATTCAACATGTAAAGTTCTAAAATAATGCTAATACTTCCGTTTCATAATTGGCAATCAGATGATAGGGAACGTCCTATCAAAAGCGCATAAAAAGTAAAGTCCCAGTCCCTAAGGATGTGGAAGATGACGCAATTTTGGACCTTATTACGTACTTAATAAGGCAACTGACTAATTAACTAAACAATGATAGTCCACTTTCCTTCCAAAATAGTTACGTATGTAAAGTAAGCCGTTTTGAATTGCAAAAACAAATTAGTGAACAATTGAATACTTTACTCCACTTCTTGTTCTAAAACGGTTCGGCTACAAAATTGATTGTTTTCGTAACATTAATAACTTTCCAATTGCGTATGAAACTTTGTTATCTTGTCTATAAATAACTATCTTGGAATTCATGATGAATATAAAGCTTATTTTCAGATTTCTAATTTTAATTTCTAAACAATTCGATATGATAGGTGTTGCGATGGGCCCTGACCACCTGTGACAATGTGTAAAAAACACGAGGAAATGTAATACTGTCTCTTAATTGCGTCTCACCCATAGAAAAGTTTTTACACTATAATATAACAGTCTTATGCCGGTAATTAGTAATAACACTGAAATGCGACTATGGGGCTATTTTACTTAAAAACTCTTTGCCCTTTTCTTCAACTTCTAGTCCAGCCGCCATCTTTTTTGCTCTCACTATTCCTACCTTCCTTTTCGAACCTTATTTTGCCAAACAAAATAAATATTACATAAATGTTGCCACAGACTATAATACTCCTTTGGCGACTAAACCGATTGGCGACAATAGGGTTAAAAATAAGTTCTAAAATTATCTCGCTAATAATCGAAGCATCTGTTTCTAATTATACAAATCCTTGATTCAGTAATGTTTATATTATCATCATATCAGCTTGTTCAATGCTGGACATAATGCTTGTCCCATATAGATTTACCTACAGAGACGACAGTGAAACTAATTTATTAATATTGTGATTGTATAGAGCGAGAATTTGATTTAAACTATGAGGTTAGGTTTTGTTTTCCGTGACGTTTCACTCCCGTCATGGCAAGGACGCACAAAGTCGTCTGCTATGATGCGATAGACGTCGAGGTTGTATAAATAGAAGCACTATATTGGAATGGCTCGAGAAAACGCCCCTGAGGTACGCCCTTCTCGTACAAGGTGACGTAAGTAGTAATCGACTATCGCTATGTCTGTCACTGATTGATATTTATACTATTGCTAAAGCCACAGCTAAAGTTATTTTATCTTTTTTTAATTAGAAGACCTTTTCAAATTACTATGTCATCAAGATATTATTTATTTATCTCGTTAAAACTGTATAGATTTTAAAAAGATTCAACTTATGTTCAGAAATGCAGCTGCCGATTCGCATAAATTGTATCGATTGAAAACGTGTTGCATATTAATCGATTATACACGGTGTAACATAATTACCTTATAAGTCCGAAAGGGGGGTATTTTACAGGTCATGCCGAATAGTGTTTGTTCTACGACTTTTGAGATTTCGAAGTTTTTCATTGATGAAATGAGCTTGTAGGTAATTTTTACTTAAAATGTACCTAAACACAGCTAGCCTGTGCGTGCGACGCGGTAGGAGAGTACCTACGTGTGCCTGCGTGTGTACAGGTTTACGCAAATAGTAAACAAACAGTTAGGGTTGTCGCAAATTTCTAAAGTAATAAAAGTTGTAATTTTATATGAAAATTTCAATTACGATTTATTGACCCTTTGCACATGTTCAAGCACTCAGGTGGTCGGTCTGATTACGCTCCTTTCGGGCTTATAGGGTAATTATGTTACACCTTGTGTATCGAACTTGAAATGAATGTTTTTACGTACAGGTTATTGATTGGTTAAAGCTGGCCGATGATAAAGTGAACATACCTGTAACAAAATAAAACTTCATAAGTAACAAGAATATCAATTTCTAATGGAAGATATTGTTCACAGTTCACGAAGTAGACAGACAAATGACTCACAATAAGAGACACAATAGCGCAGTGCTTTAAAAACACGCCTGTCAAAAAAGATAACGATGTCTTCCGTACATCCAAATGTTTGATCTCATTTTCGACATTATTTACAAAAAGTTAAAAAAACGGGATGCGCTGTAATGTGCACGCTCGTTCACTCTTACAGAGTTTCTGCTGTCATTATTTCTGACGGCTGTGCTGATCATCAACAGCAGTATAATCAGAGACTTTTGGCTGTTATAACCACGGCTGGTAGCCCCAATACATTCCTTTTTGGTTTTGATTATTTTGGCAAATGAAGAGAAATGAGATGAAGTGTTATTTTTATCTGTTGTCCTCAAATGTCACAACATTCTTGTGAAGACGGAGCGCGGAGTGTTCTCTGGATTATAAGTGCAAAAGCTTGTTATGTAAAATTTTACATGAGTATTACTAAAGCGTGTCGCCGCGCTGCGCCAATTCTAATACAATACAAAAAGAAATCGGTTCTTTTTTGAAAGAAATGTGATCTGAAACCTGTTATTACGTGAACTCATATTTTCCCCTGAGCGTTTACGAGAGGATTTCGTCTAACCTTTCAGAGAACCTATTCCTTTATCAAAATAATGTTACAGGATTTGTAATGGGTCAACCGAAGGTCAACTTTATGCCGGAGATTGATGGCCCTTCAAATGGGTTTTCATTGAAATTCCAAGAAGGTAGGTCCAGAGTAAATTGAATCACAAAATGGGTTTGTAAAGGGCAACGTACGTGCGCCCTTTCAGAGGTCAATTTTGAGGTAATTACAGCTAGATGCTGGAGCTATGGAACGTCACGTGACGCTCTACGTCACGAAAGCTCTAACGATACCTACCTTAGCTTTGTCACAGATTATATAATACTATACGCTTTGTGAAGTGGTCACGATTGTTTGCTATAAAGGTTTGTTTTCTATTATTTCGCTGTCGTTGTCAGGTTCTTTGTTTTGTTCTATACGTACCTAATTGTGGGTAATTACACGTCTACCTATTTGTTAGTTTTACGCAAACAAGCTTACTGATCTTCGAGAAAGTTCACTACAGTATCGCCGGCCAAAGCTCTACAAGTTTTTTGTCGCATTCCCACGCGTTCCAAATTAATCATTCTTAGGACTTCCAATGCTCGGATTCTGAATAAGGTGAGCGTCCACTTATCTGTGCCGACGGCAGCGGCCGCGGTGGCACCGATTAGCTTCGTTCTACGTACCACCACAGAAGATGTAACAGTTGAATTTTGGAATTTCCTCTACTAACACCATAAAAGTATTTCCCAGCGAAACTAGACACTGATGTTGTGAAGGGAAGTGAATTGTGAAAAAGTAAACTCATAATCGCTAAACTACTCGTAAGTATACATAAGTCGATTTGACCATAATTCCAATTTTTAGATTTCGTAGCGTTTAACGCGACGCATATAATATGGCTTTAATGGCGTCATGGCTTAATCATAAAAGTTTTCTAGTTGAGTTTGAAAGGTTCTCTAAAATGGAAAAATATTTATTTCACGTCATGAGGGGGGGCAATCGTTGTCTCATAAAAACCTGCTAGGTTTAAGCCTGGCAGGTTTTCTGAACTGTTTTCATACTGAACTGAATCATAGGTATTCTGTGAGTAAATAGTGACAGAATACCTATGACGATTGGGGGCAGGTAGTTTAGTAGTCAATTGTTGTGATACAGGCAATTCACCACAGAATTATCCAACAGTTACCAGACACATCTCTCTGATCTAACAGCTCATAACATAATGTAACGAGAAGTAGCTGGAGCGTGGAATGACACCGATTATTTTTCAGCCGTAAGTAGGTTAAAGCTAAACAATAAAATGTTTGTGCACGATAAAAGAGGGTGACGCGTGTGTTTTATCTCTGTCCGAGATTTTAAGCAGGCTTGCAAGGTTTTCTGGAGGAAAATGTGTTATTACGCTATGGTTTGGTAATCTGTCAAAAGTTGGTCCCCCACTGGTAGTACGAATGGCTACTATCTACCTACAAACTTGAAAAAGTTCAAGGCATCCTATTTTTCTATAGTAGTCAAACAATAAAATTGAATTCAAAACTTTTGTTTATTGAAACAAAAGCTTGCGACCAAAATTTAGGTGCCGCCCGCGACTTCGTTCGCGGCCCGTTGGATCGCGTTGATTTTTCGGGATAAAAAGTAGCCTATGTGTTAATCCAGGTCACGGACAATATATAGGTATTTCAAGTTTCATCCAAATCGGATCAGTAGTTTTTACGTGAAAGAGTAACAAACATCCATCCATCCATCCATACTCCATACGCGTTTATAATATTAGTAGGATAGACCATCTTTTGACTTCAATCTCACTTAGTGGTAAGCGACGATGAAGCCGACGATGGACCAAGACGGTCTAGAAAACACTTAGGTATTCACTCTTGCCTTGAAGACATTTTACCGTTTTGCTAAAATATACATCAAATTTTTTATTTACTGATATTCACTTCACTTTTTTACTATCTCTAACGTTGTCATGTTTTAAATAACCTCAGTAGGTACGTATGATGCAACACTCTTCTGTATTGAGTGCTGGGAAAGAACAATAGACCGCGGCGAGTTCCAACTCAATCAGATGAATGGAATCAATAGGTGCTATTTTATGGGCCATAAACACGGCCATTCGTTTTGTAATGTGTTCGGTTACATAAGTTACAGTATCCGTTTCATGTTCGAATAATTCAATTACGAATATAATGAACTCACAAAGCGTTTACATCAGATGTTATCTAAGTATAGGAACTTTTAAAGACGTAGTAATCACTTCGAAGTTTCGTACATCGCAAACAATTGTTTTCGACAGCATTGTTGATTATTTTTATATGATGATTCACACCGCACTACATTTCCAGCGATATAACCGAAATTGTCCACCATTCGCTACGGTGTGCATTTATTTTGGTAATTCAGTAAGAATAGATCACATACAGAACTTACGAGCCGCCTCTAA
Organism: Eulithis testata; assembly: GCA_947507515.1. Classification (NCBI taxonomy): domain Eukaryota; kingdom Metazoa; phylum Arthropoda; class Insecta; order Lepidoptera; family Geometridae; genus Eulithis; species Eulithis testata. The sequence continues at coordinate 9,839,745 of OX382197.1, forward strand.
ACCGCGATAAAACAAAAGGTTAAGTTTTATGATCTAAAACAGATAGGTACCGACTGCCTTCCAGTGAATGATGACTCGTAAACTCCTTGGCCTGAAACTCTTTGTCTACTCTTCCTGGTTGTATTTGCAGCTTATAAAGGACTTGAACAAAAGCAAAAGCTCCGTAACAATGAGCGATTGTATAAATAAATTGAAAGACATAAACCGGTATTTATTTGTGAGTGCATCCATCATCGCCGAACGCTGTTCTTCCTGATATCTCTAATCTTTGATGACAAAGATTGATTGATGATAATTATTTTAATTGTCTCGTCTTTATTCAAGGATTTCACAGAACATATGAAACGTTTTTAAAATATAACAAAGACCAAGAATATAACCCTTCGATTTTGCTTATTTTGTGAATTTCATAAGTACTCTGACATAGATGAGCGGATCTTTTGCACATAAGAAAGCCATACAGGCTAGTTAGAAAAAAAATGTTTTAGTTACGCATAATATTTACACTAGAAATACAAAGAATTTAGGCTGGTCGCTTGCAAAACGTGTTGTTACGAGTACTTTGTGTATCCAATCTCTTTCATCTATCAGATCTAATTTTGTCGAGTGTAAACTGACCTTAATTAAGCCGATGGCCCATAAAACAAAGTCCTACGCAAATACAAATAACTCCATTTTCAATTGATTCCCCAATAATTGAAATTGTGTGGACTTTTTGAACCACCCTTCGTCCTTGGGGTTACAGAGATTCATAGAACGCCTTTGAAATACCTGATCTGACGTCACCTCACGTATGGCTTCTTCAGAAGGTAGCAAAATTATAATCATTTTACAAAAACTAGCTTTGTTATTTATTTCATTGACAAAATTAAATGTTGTTTACCTATATCAACATTTGTCACCCCAAATTGTCTACCCCGTTTCATATAAACGCACAATACAAAGACATTGCAATTTCTTGATAAAAATGTTTGTTGTTTAACTCTTCCGAGAGAAGGGACTTAGATGTATAATTTTTCTGTACTAATAGCTTAAGAGAGAACTAAATAATTTGAATTCAGCTAGATACTTGTGCTACTAATTATTTAGAAAAGGTATCAAGATAAATGTATGTTTATAGCTTATTAGAAGTTGCAGCATCTACATGTTTTAACATGTTCTTTGAAATCATAAAGCTTCAGCTCCGTACAAACTGTTTCATCCGAGTTTTGATCGTTAATTCCAATCAGTTTAATTGAAACATGTGTTATTTCTGTATGAGTTTTGACACCTTAACTTTTTCTCGCGGAGCTTTTGTGAAATGAAAAAGATGATACAAAAATTAGGGTACTCTGTAATGTTGTTTACATTGCTTTTGCTCGTTGTTAAATCATTAGTAGTGCTATATTGGTTACTATATGAACAACGGTTAGTCCGAGACCGGAATCTACATTAGGTAAAACTTCAGAGGATTGTAAGTAGGTAGCTTCCAGTGCAATAAGCAGTCTCATAAAATCACCGAATAAGATGTTGCTTCGTGACTAAGTTTACATATATTTCAGGCCTAAGCGATTTGTTTTATTTTTGAACCTTCTCAGAACGAAGAATGCACTGAAGTTATGAGCAATCCGAATAAATTCATCGTCAACCGTTTGTTCGCCTTTCCTACGTTTTAAATGAAGTGATCACAATTTTGTGAACATTCAAAGTGACATTACAATAAGTTTCCGAGAACGAGAGTAACACAGCGTGTCTCAGGAATTGAGATGTGGAAACTGAAGAATTTGATGCTTTCATCTTGCCAGTGTTGCCAGCAGGAAGTGTATATGTGTATATTTACGAGCCGTCACCGAAAAAGTCAATCGACTATCGCATAAAGATATAACAAAGAAGAATCAATTTCGTGCCGCTTTGTCTACTTTTACTTTGCAGTGAAAATATAAGTTTCCACATCATTGAAACAGATTTTTACCAGATTTGATACATATTTTGGGGTATTCCAGCTCCATCTAAGGTTGATGCATTCAATGTTCCTAGAGCACTGGGTACTTTACTGTCACTACTAAAGCACCCCAGTGTGAATCACTTTGTATCATTGCTACAAATTACTCATTGCTTCCAATTACGGAGAATCGTGCTACTAGCACAGCTCTTCCTCACCAAAATCTGCTACATTTCCCGTGAAAAATGAATGCGACGTCCTTGATTAAACGCGTTATACTTTTTCGTAACGTGAAATATGGCACAACTCGCTTAACTCGCAACACATAAGATTCTTAGAAAATATTTCAGTTACGTGAAGACGTCCAAGCTCCAATTAGCGGTTAAAGACACCGCACTATAATTAAAACTAGTATAAAATAAACAGAGGCTATTTCAGATGAGCGAATAGTGGAATTATTTATAGCTGTGGTGTTGCAGAATACATGGCCGAGTTATGTCAGAGCGTGCGTTCGCGCATGTTACTTGAAATTGGAACTGTCATCGGCGCACGACGCACACGCACGCTATTTTCACTAGAAATAGAAAAAAAATGCCAGCATTGGATTTGGTTTGGAAACTTTATGGGCACCTACTTGTTAGGTTGGCAGTATGCTTCGAAATTCAAACCCATTGTTTTCGATGTTTACGTAAAAAGGGTTTGACAATTTTTTGCTAAGTATAACATTTTACCTACATGCGAGCTTCGAAAATAAGCTTTTCAAAGTAGTTTTCTGCAGCCTCCAAAAAGGCTTGAAGCATTTTTAATTTAAAAAAATATGTTGAACGGTCTATGCAATCATATGCCTCAGTGACACTGATAAATGTCGACCGTGAATATCAGGAATTGCACGGCAAATTCGTTTCCACCTGGTTTTGTGGGTGAGTCTATTTTCGGCTGAAACTCGTTGCCATATCTGTCTGTACTGTTGCCACTAAAAATGTTTGATAAAAGTATTTTTAAAGGCAGAATATAAATAAGCACTTACTAGTTACTACGTCTTACTTAATTCGTGCTACGAATTTCGCTACGAGGTGCTACGTGCACTACGCTTTGTTTGTATCATTAAGACTTGCAAGTTGCGACTGTGTTTGATATCTTATTGCTATAAAGATCAGAAAATAATATATCATACACATTGGCATTATCATCATCATCATATACTGTAGAAGACAGACTGTACTCTACACTACCTGAACCAAATGACATAAGTATAAAATTACAACTAAATAAAGAAAAACTATTTTAATTTACCGTCGTCGTCAATTGTTTTTACGGGATTTTGTTTGCTGGCAATGAAACAACAGGAGTCGAGACGCAGAATAGAGTAGGTAGTTTGTAAGTATGGATGGATGGATGTTTGTTAGGTACTCTTTCACGTAAAAACTACTGATCCGATTTGAATGAAATTTGGAATATTTATTGTCCGTGACCTGGATTAATACATAGGCTACTTTTTATACCGAAAAATCAACGGGATCCAACGGGACGCGAACGAAGTCGCGGGCGGCACCTAGTATATTATAAAAATCACATCTTTGGATCTTACAGTCAAGCTATCCACACTATGCTATGAACTGTGGAAACACCACATGAATAGAGGGATAAAACGATTCTGTTCTCAACAGTACCTACAGAGCCAAGGTGGGGTGGCAACTGGGCGCACCACCTGAATGTCACCCACGTACAACATCACCATTACGTAAATCTAAGGAAATTAAGATTTCTCCTCGTTTCGTTAGTCAGTTAGGGCTGATTGTGAAATCATTTAGATATTCGTATGGTTTTCGCAAATATTTTTGAACTGTTTGAACGTTAGTGTAAAACAAAACAGCGCATGGTACGCGTACATTTTTTCTGTCACCGGTATCATGCCTCTAGTACTACTAAAATTGCGTATCAGAGGCGCGCAGTATTCACACCGTTTAAAAGATTGGCTATAGATTTACAGGTAGGTAGGTAGCTTCTAAAACTATTACCTACTGAATATCATACATTTTAATTCCTGGCTATTCGTAGGCTACTTCTATTATACTACCTACTCCTGGCTCGTGTGTGTGTCAACGTAATAATTATTGTTTTGGGGTACTCTAGTGTGCATCAAAATAGCGAATTTACTCAACGGGCCACAAATTCTGTGATATTCTTGATTTAGTTTCAAAGAAAATTAGGTCTACGAGATTAGATTTAATTAGTGTGCTTGTGCTTGAAGCATCATAATAATATTATAGAGTATGCAGACAGCTTTGCAAACACGAGATACGAAATTAGATTTTTGACAGATCGTAAAGAGAATAATTTAGATACCTACCTACCTATTTCATTTGTCCGAAATATAAATTATTGAAGTGAAACTTCTAATGCGACTTCCAACAAGGTTGCGTTAAACGTTAACGCTCCTGGGGAGGGGGAATAGAAAGAGACAGAGCGAGAGTGAATGCTTGGCACTCGAAGTTTCACTTCTTCCGCGCGTAGGGATTATTCTAGGATTATTTTAGGGATTCTACCCACTATTTTTCATTTATTTATTTAAGAATTTTATTTTACTACGGTAAAATAATGAAAATGGTAAACTTAAGTAGCACTGAAACCAGTGACGTTAGTTTGTTTAAAAAAAGTCGAAAGGTAGGTATAGGTACTTTTATGATTACAATCTCTTCTAGGAAGTAGGTAGGTTTTTTAGTCTCTTTGAATAGGTATGTTTAAATATGAGTATTAGACAGAATGCTACAGTAGATGTTGAAGTAAATAATAATATTGAATGTTTACGCGATTCAACACTATGGAAAACCGATCTGCGCAAGCGTAATTTTCAATGTTTATTTACCTACCCTCAATTTATTCGGACGTAATCACTCTATGATCGTTGATTTACTTCGAAAACCAGTGTATAAAAGCGGAAAAAAGGTAAACATTGGAGCGGGTCAACAGTTTATATGTTTTTAACAGCCTGTATTTTTGTAGTTACGGTCTTCTTCGGTCACATTCGGATTGTTCCGTGTTCTAAATTACGTTGATTACGTGTTTATTCTGTGGGTAATGGTCCATGTTTGTGTTGTGTATTTTTGTCGATACGCAAAGTGTCGCAAAGTAAAAGCAATGCATATACAGAAAATATCTTTGATAGGCAAACACAATTTTAACATCAAAAAGGATTAAAGATCGGAATCTACAGCTTAATGAGGTCACATTTCTGGAGTTTTATTCGACGCTGGAAAAAGGGTAACATAACAAAAATTTTGAGTCATACAAATGTTTTAAACCCAATTCAAAAGTAGCAGTTGTAATTCGAAGATCTTTTAATGTTTTACCGCATAATAAAGATTTCCTTGCTGATAATTTGACCTGGTTTTTGTATTTTTTGAAAACACATCAAGTCTGATGTTACATCACCTCATTATAAGAAGATTTATGGAATTCTTTGTGTTGGTATTCATATTGTATGGAAGTTATAAGTAATACTGAAAAGTCATTTTAAAATATTTGCGATAAAACCAAGTATCCAAGAGATATCATGGCCCAATTTTGAGACAAAACGTCTTTGTTTTATAAAGATAGTATAGGATGAATCGGATGAATAGTATCCATCTCTCAACAAAGTAAAACACTTAAAAAGGTTCATAACAGATAGTCTGCTTTTATAATTTATAATTTACATACTTGGCTCCACAACATGCTCAAAATACAAGTACCTAAGCATTGTAAGAGTTGGAACAAAGATGTTCGTTACCAAATCAATTGGCATATTTTGAAGGAGCCTTGAAGGCTTCGACAGCCAATGGATTGCTGCCGACCACGCATTTTGGAAGTTAATTATGTATATTGCGCAGTAACTTATGATACAATTGTATATTCATGATAGCGATAAGCCGATATTGAATACTTTGTGCTGTATTAAGATCTGTTACTGATAAAGGGGTTGTGTTGTGTGGGTCTAATACTCGTGTTAAGCTACGTAGTTAGGTAAATGAGATGTAGGTAAAAAACGCAAAGTATCACTTAGAAATCGATGAATGGGAATCAATAGGCCGCAACAATCGTATTTTGTAAAGACGGAATAACATTGTATAGTGAAGTTTCAAGTCATTTGGTACATTAATGCCAAAAGCCCAAGGGGAACAAACCTTCAGAGGTTAAAAACCCAGTGTTATGCTTCAAGATTATAATAACTGAAACCACAAATATATACCTATACAACTTCCGGGACGCCTTTCAATTTGGCGTTTTGTTTTCCAATTAAATTAAATATACAGTGATAAAAGAGTGCATATTCACTGGTTGAAATTGACAACATTAAATAATGAAAACACATAGGTCGTTTAAGTATTTACAGTAAAATAAAATATACAAATTGGTAAACACATAATTATCTACAAAGATTTAATACTACATACCCTATCCTGTTTTTTCCAATTTTCACCAAACAAAGCATTTTGCACTTTTGTTCAAAACTTTACGTCAAAACATGATTTTTCCATAGACACACTGTGCTGTGCGTCTTCAGTGTTGTTGTCGTGCGACCCGAGTAGCAAAACAAAACGTTTGTCGTTTAGTGAATGCACGGCTTTATTTTGGACAATGCATACGAGAAATGGAACACATGTTTTACTGACTTTTTTGCTTTTCCCGTTTAGTCATCAAGTTAATTTTTGGATTGCATTTAATTCCGACATTTATTTAGGGAATACATAAGTGCTTCTCGGAAAAATCTAATTTCATGGTTTAGCAGACGTTTAATAAAATTTATTTATTTAAATATTTAGGGACCTCATTTAGATACATATCTGCTGGAAAGTTCATACGCGTCGATTCGCAACAAAAGATACCTAGACTGAGAAGTAAGCTAAGTAAGGGTTCGAGAACGTTTTTCGTTTTAAAATCTTTTTGTGTCGTTTCGTAAAAATGTTTTATTATTATTTTGTAGAACATACGAGTAAGTACTAAATAATTTTATGGTGCAAGATTGTTTTAAGAATTTCACTGAGATTTCCACAAATCGATCGATCGATTGAGCAAAATAGGTACCTCATCAAAACTTGTTTGAAGAATACTTTCAACGTTTTTTTTATTTTGGTCTAACTAATACTATTTATGACGATCAATGGGATTCTATTAAAAATACTATTATTTCATAAATACCAAAGTGAGAATGCTTACGCAATATCCGAAGCTCGTAAATATCAAAACAGACAGCTATTCGTTAAGGTGCACCTTCCATTACTATAATGAGGTATTAATAGCTTAGGAGTTGTGAGACTGAGTTAAATATAAAATCGCTCAATAGTAAGTACTTAACACCTATTCCAACGCCCACACTAATCGCGTCGCGAAATGAAAATGAGAATAGAGTTCCAAACTTTGGACATTATTTTTACATTATTAGTGAAATCTATACAGTAGAACTCCAATTATCCGAACTCCGGCTATCCGAATCGCCGATTATCCGAACCGGTTAAAGACCGCAAAACAGCTTACATTGACGGAGATGTTTAAAAAACAATGATTTTTATTTCTAAACTTGTACATAAGTACATTTTATTTATATTTAAAACATGTGAAAATATCATGTTTCTTTCATTTAGTTCAATAAAAAAATAGTGCAATATCAAAACGTAGCTTTTATTCTCTCCAATGGCAATTTTTTTTAAAAAAATCCGATTATCCGAATATTTGATTATGCGAATGATTCCCGGTCCCCATTAATTCGGATAATTGGAGTTCTACTGTAGTATGTTATTGTCTGATATATATAAGTACCTACCTATACCCAGACGAACTCGAGTTAAATTTTATATAAAGTACTTTCGCAAAAGCCGTAAAAATCAGTAAGATTTACTATCGCTACTACATTTTAATTATGACATAAAAGCAAAAACATATGTTGAAATCTTAAAAATCTCATAAAATGCAAGACATTAATTACTGCGACATTAATTGCATCAAAGTACCCCATTTACGCCACTGCGTCGAGAAAAGGTTCAACTGAGTTAGATGCAATTTTTTAACACACACAACCTAAAAATAATAGTCTCAGTACGCAAATTATCTAGTAGGTTAGACATTTTATTAATCGCATGGCACTTACAATCTGAGGATAAATGGAGGGCAGTCAAAGACGTATACGTAGCGCATTCAAATAACAAGTTTCAAGATACCTACTGAAATTCGTTTGAAACTGAATTCGATTTGCAACCACTTTACATAAAGTACACATTGTTAACAAATAACAGTTTATCACGATAGAAGCATAATAATTTGAAGTTATATCGCCATGTTTCCCGAAACTATCTACGTCTATAAACTGAAGCTGTTATTAATATGATTGGAGTCTACAAACATACAATAGCGAGAAACAATCTACTTAGTGGCGAGCGTCATCCGCGCCCGTGACGTCCGGCTCCCTATTGTGAGAACCGCATAGCTGGAACCTTTGTTTTCTGTTTTACGGCAATTTGTCGTCATAGAATTGGACTACCCGAGAACCGCATAGCTGGAACCTTTGTTTTCTGTTTTAAGGCAATTTGTCGTCATAGAATTGGACTACCCGGTGGATGCTGTCAGAAATCATCATAAAATTTTATTCACCCCCCCCCCCAAAAATACCTGAATAAAATATGTCAGTTTAGATTTGGTTCAATACTTGTACTACTGTCACATAATTGGCATTTTTATTATATAATAGTTTTCCAGCGTATAGTGTGATATTACATTTAAGAAGTTGTAACAAAGGCAAGAGAAAAACTTCCATATTTATAAAGTTCTTTCGTTTCGTTACTGCGTACTTTCCAACTATCAAAAGAAATAGTGTTATCGAGTTATGATTGAGCTATCTGAAACTTATAACTATTCACAAAAATAGATTAGCTAACACTAATTATTCATGTTCAAGTTGTTTTTTTTGTTCTGCGGGCCTAAGATGCGCACCGCGAGATATTTGTCATGTCGTTCTGTCAAAATGTAAGCATTTTGTACCAGTTTACGAACTATTGCATTATATGTGGTAATGTTGTCGAGAAACCGCGCCTTTAAATTTTCAACTTTTGACATTTCTGCATGACTATTATATCGTCCTCAGAGAGGTACGACGACTAAGAAGTGTCAAAAGTGTACATTATGGCGCGTTTTGTCGACACCATTAGGTACCACAGATAATGCAATAGTTCCTAAACTGGTGCAAAATGCTTACATTTTGACAGAACGACATGACAAATATCTCGCGGTGCGCATCTTAGGCCCGCTGGTGTATCTAAAAGTGTAAAAAAAAGACAATGAACATTGATGGGTCACTGACTCTGCTCATTGGCTTTTAATTGTGTTCAAAAACCTTTGAGATTTCCAAGGGAAAAGTAAATGTATTCGATTAATCTAAAGATACGATCCTTGGAAGCTTACGAAATCGGTGGCAAACCGCAAACTAACAATCCAAATGGGTCGACGGTAATACACTCGAGAGCACACATTCTGGGCTATCGATAAAAACTTAAAAATATTGGAAACCATGCATCCTATCTTATTGAAATGATGTAATTTAATAATGGAGTATTAAACTGTTATAAAACACAATTTATTTCATTAAGCTAGTATTAATGGCTTCGATGATATTCAAGTTTTTAAATGACCCGGAAGTTTTGATCTCAGGTTGTATTATTTTCACGTAAAACAAAAGTATAGCGCAGTAAATAAACCAATTCAAGACAATGATCTTAATTTTAGCTCAAAGCAACCATCAACGCCGCAGGACTTGCGAAAATACGCATACTTCCCAAGAAAAACATCGTAACTCTTATTACTAGGGATCTAGAGTTGAAGTCCTGACATTTTGCGGTAGATTAATACAGTTGTTCAGCAGCGTGAACGGATCACAATAAAACACTTATCAAAGAAAACATGACTTATGTTTGGATATGTTATTAACCGGAGGCAGTTTCTGTTTGGATTTCTTTTAGTGGAACTTGACATCTTGGAAATGTAGAGTCATTCAGATGTTGAGCTTCAAAATTCAGTAAACTGTGTACCTACTTATGTATGTCTATGTACTTTCGTAGGTACGTAAATTAAAAATAATACAAGCAAGGTTTTATTGCCGATGCTGAAACTGAGCTTCAAACCACCTCGAAAAGCTTTTTAATAATATTTTGACAAAAAAGTTTGGCCATTGAAAATAACAACTACATATTTTGGTAGATGAATGGTTGGTAAAAATTACTAGGAAATAAATCGTGCAATCGACCAATAACTGTACGCCCTGCAAGGTTTCTGACATAACTTCGGGTATTCGGTAATCAAACAATTTGGAATCGATTTGTTTGTTTCTGCCCAACCCTTTTAGTACATACGACCCGTTGACGGAACACCATTAATTGGCATAAAAAGTAGGCTGATGGAAAAACACGCCAATGTAGGCTTCGGAGCTGTCACAGAAATTAGGAGGCATGAAGACCCTTGTTTTGACGACATGAGTAGGGGCGAACGTGACACATTGAGTGCAGTGGGGATGCTCTCAATACTAAATCTGTGTTGTGTATAAGTCGTAACATAATTTTTCACTGTTATTCTCCGCGATTTAAAATGTAATTGAAATGTATTGATAACAACTTGTCTAAAGCAATTCAAACTCTCATAAATAATGATAACTGATATGATGCGGTTTCTTGTTGAATCAAAACAGGAAGACTTATAGATGTCAAGGAAAAACTACACACCGGATGGTCCCGATCCAGTTTATAATAAATAATTGCCGCCATGTATTAGATAACAGTATTAATCATTCGAGAAATTGAATAATACTTTCGGTATTTCGGATAAATGCCTCGTAAATGGATTGTTGACAGAAATGTGTCGGGCTCGAGAGGAGGAAGTTAATGAGTGAAGTGGAATTCGACCCAGATGTGTTTCGAGTCGACTTTCGGGACGTGGAAGCACAGCACTCGGTACCAATTTGGCCTGATAGATCTGATGATTTTTGTGTAGTTAGAGCAACTAAAACATGTATTATTGCAGTCACTAAACAACAGATTTAAGATATTACGTCTAGATGAGTTCAACAAAACAGAAACGGATACTGTTGATTTTGACTAAAAGCTTCATGTTTGATCTTTAAAAGGTGGTCTGGTAAACTGGATAAAGACAAGCTAAAAATCTATGACCTAGCTTTTTATTCTTGATCACTTTCGATAACTTTTGAACTGAATTCTAGGAATCAAAGCTCTGTTTACGACCGAGAAATAATTTAGAACTGTTGAATAATTCGCCAGGAATTTAGTCCACTTTTTCTAATTGTCGTAGAACTGTTATTGGTAATTGGGGCGTGCAAGGAACAGCTGTTTGTGTCGCTCTACGTAACGTATCAATTACGTAAAGGGATATTTCTATGCGGTCCATTTTTATTAACGCTCCAGTTCTCGGACTAGTCATAAAATATGTTGGGAATCGGAAATATTGGGCCTTCGAACCAACTGTTCGGAAGCTGGAACTATTTGTGTGGTTGTTTACCATGATTTTATCATTGGTCTGTATGTTATAGATTCTGTAGGTGTTGACTGTTGACACATAAATCAGATCTTTGCTATAGAATAATATGGTTAGTTATACCTGGTTTAATACAGTCAAAAGCACTCCAGCAGGCCTAAGATGCGCACCGCGAGATATTTGTCATGTCGTTCTGTCAAAATGTAAGCATTTTGTACCAGTTTAGGAACTATTGCATTATCTGTGGTACCTAATGGTGTCGACAAAACGCGCCATAATGTACACTTTTGACACTTGTTAGTCGTCGTACCTCTCTGAGGACGAGATAATAGTCATGCAGAAATGTCAAAAGTTGAAAATTCAAAGGCGCGGTTTCTCGACAACATTACCACAGATAATGCAATAGTTCCTAAACTGGTGCAAAATGCTTACATTTTGACAGAACGACATGACAAATATCTCGCGGTGCGCATCTTAGGCCCGCTGGTCATCTATTAAAACTTAAATATTGTGGAAACCATAACTAGTATTTATGGTTTCCACAATATTTAAGTTTTAATAGATGACCTTAGTGAAATAAATTGTGTTCGAAAGACAGTAAAATAATTATTTAATTGTATATAAATTTTCACTAAGATTTCCAAGATATTCCAATTTTAACAGACGACCCAGAATTTTTGCGCTCAGGTGTATTATCACTTAAAAACTAGTGGAGACTGTGTTACTTTTTTTCTTTCAAGGGTACATCAGCAAAGATATTTTAGTTTTGTATACAATACAGTGAGATCTGCCGCTCAAGAATGCTGTTAATATTGAGTCTGCCAAAATATTTGGAGTAGGTATTTGCACTCGGGTGATTATCGATTAATATAACTTTTTTTTTATTATTCTTCATATTATGAAGCTGTGATCATTGGTCTCTTGGAAAACTTATCTCAAGTCTAAGAAACTATCTTTTTGAACGTACTCTCATTACCACTCTGGACTTGATAAGCTTCTCAGATTGTAACCACATTTTATTGGCTGAAACCAAACGGGTCGATTGCATACAAGTGGTACCTATTGGTAAATCCCTACTATGATTCAGCAATCGCCGCTGTTTTTTTTATGGAAAACGCAACGTCTTCCATTGACGCAAGGTCAAAAATAGCATGAACCACTGATACAATGTTCTTCGATATGGTTGCCATTCTTGGGAATCTAGAATTGGATTTGAACAGGCTAAAGTTCGCTGTAAAATTATTTAGCAATGGATCAGAATTACCGTGTCAGGAATGGATTACACGACTTTAGGATTCTGGGGCTCATTCCAGAAATCCCCTGACTAAATCCCCTGCGTAGGGGATTTCTGGAACTTTTGTCCGAAAATCCCCTTAGCTTCCACGGCGACTGGCGGCAGGGGAAAATTGGATAAAAGTTCCAGAAATCTGGCAGTTCAGAGAAGAACTTATACTATACCACAGATCATATAATACACTATACTATGATTTATTACTACCGGGACCGGTATTAAAATGTCGAATCTGTTCTTTGAGAACTCGGTACTTAAAAAATGTACCAATTTAATAAGATAGTAAGTGCTTAGTTAAGCTATGTAGTTACAGTCTTTTTCAAAACTGTGAAAAGGGGTGTACAAAGTGTTTTACCAGATTAAAGGTTCAAAAATATATGAAGGCAAAGAACTCCGACTAGACCTCAGCACCTATAAATAGTTGAAGAGCTAGAGAGGTATTACACAATACCTACATCACCGAATGTGGGGCAGCCGCCGTATTTCCCAGACCCGATTCGGGATTAAGAAAGTGATCTCTCACACGTAATAGTTTCTGGGTCAACACGGAGATTAGTGGACCAAATAGTTTAACTACATGTTGTTGGCAATAAATTAATACTCAAGAAAACATAGGTCTTGTTTTGTGTGATTTATTGCCAAGGCTAAAACAATTTTTCACGAATGAAATAGATAAAGAAACATCAATATACAAAAAAACTTGCTGGGTAGGTATTTATAATTGTATAACTGTATTTTAAATAAATATTTTTTCCGAAACTACTGAACAAAAGCATCATCTACAGTTGAAGAATAGTTCTTGTTCTATTTCGGTTTGTTTGTTGAAACAACAATGTGTTGTTACTAGGTTCGTTACCTCGACATTGGCATTCACGTGGTAAGTAGTTATACAATGGTATCGATTCGCTCGTTGTATTTTTCTTAACTAATCTAATTTGGCAGCTCTAAAATTATAGCCATCTTTGTCGTTTCAGTTTATGAGAAAGAGACGGCAACATTTTTAGTACTGTCAAATTAGGTCAAACAAGCGAATCGATATCAATGTTTTAAGAATTAGGTAATGTCAGACAATTGTTGGCGAGTTCAATTGTAAGAAATTCCTTAGTCATTAGAAAGATCTACTTAAAGTATAGTTATTTATTTAGATCATCAAACAAATGAAATTTGCTTTCCGCAAATGTCTTCAAGTTCGTTTTAACTATCCATCGTTTGTAGTAGCCTGAATATTTTACACACTCTTCAACATTATTTTGACAGATTCAAAATGAACATAACTACATAGCGCCAGGTACAAAAAGCTCTTTGTTTTAAGTCAGGGGAAAATTGGAATGAGCCATAATACCTAGTGTGGGCAATGGGAACTTTTACCTCAGCCCAGCAGATGAATGAAAAAAGCAAAATCAACCTAAATATCTAATGACATAAGGATAATATTACAGTTTTTACGTTACCTACACCTTTTTACATATTTTGACGCATCTCAATCTACTATTACCAACATCTGACTACTACATGGATGATTTTTCTAGCAATGTAAAATGTGATGTGCAAACTCGTCTTTTACCACCCATATTAAGGGTGCTTTTCCAGGATTCAAGGCTAAGGATGTGTTTGACATCCATCAATAGGAATCGTTTAATATGAAAACAAACGATCCCTATTGGTGGATTTCAAATACTTACATTCTTAGCAACCGTTAGTTCTTAGTAGCGTATCTTAGCTCTGGTGGAAAGCACACTTAGATACAAGTATACCATCAGTGTCGTAATTAAGATACCTAAGTGAATTTATTGGCTGCGAATGATTCATATCACACACAGGCACATGTATTCCGTATTCATTATTTGCAAAGACTTTTTAGGTATTTTTGTAGTTTGTTACTGCCGGCGCCTGCGGCTGTCCCACCCGCTAAGGCGCGATCACCGCACACATCGATTACGCAAATTGGAGAACAAGCCGCCCTTAAATTAAGCACCGACCGCCGCCGTCAGCTCGACTTGTCACAATCAGAGAGCAAAGCTTCCGTGCTCAGGTAGAGGTGAGTCAAGACTGTCTACTTACTTTGTGTCAGTACAATAACAAAATACAAAAGATATCGTAATATGCTGTGTGATTTATTTGGATCAAGGTACTAAATTCAAAACGCAATATTTATTGTTATGTAGGATAGTTTTTAGAAAAAAATGTGCCAGCCGTAGCTGCAGTCGTTGCAAAGTTCTTCTCTACTAGCGTTGCCTGAATTTTTTCGTTGCTTTGTCCGCGGCCATAGGAAGTGATTATTGTTTATTTTTATAATTGGCGCGACAGGAAGTCTTTCGGTTGGTACTCGCTGCAAATTAAATCAGAAGACGATCATGAAGGGAACGCCGACAGGTTATTGAGTAGTCTGTCTTCGAGTGATGTACGTCGGCTTACGTCAGAGTACTGCGAAGGTTTCTTATTACGTTTCTTTTGGAATTGAGATGGAAAGATTTGGACTGAAGCCTTGAGTATTCCTTGCATCGTCTTCATAAAAAAGATCCTAGTTTGCATGATATCTTTGTAGAGATTGTGGACTCATTAGCGCTGTTGTATTTGTGTCAGATACCAATGCCACAAAATTAGGCGTAAATACACGACCTTAGCGAAAATAACCATTGCTTTTGTGTTATAATTGTTGGGTATTGTGCACCTGTCCTGAAATAACTCGTTCGAAATAGCACCGGCGTTACTTCAGCAGGTGTTGAATGTGTTGTTCAATTCGAACATATAACTTCAGTCTATATGCTACGACGTACCAAGTTTGGACAAAAGTGGCGAAAAATTTTGACGAAAAAAGTTACTTCTGTTTTGGTCGGTTTAAAAATAGGCGAAGAAAACGCTTTGGCTTCCAAGTTCCCATGCCTATATCAGGATGGTTATAAATGAACCAAGAAGGAAACCAGTTGATCCCAAGCGCGTCCACTGCTGCTATTTATAACCAAATATGGCCTTGACGATCTACATCGCCGCTTTTATTGGTTCAACTAGCATTGGTTTACTACAAAAAGTCACCGTGAAACTGCAACGATGGACATGAAGAACATGGTTATACAGCTTTCCGTTGGTAGATTTTTATTTATTTACCCATAAGATTTGATTACACATTGATTTAAACTTTAAATTTTAAAGAATAGACGCTTAATTTCAAAATAGATTTGGTGCTTGGAGAAAAAACTTGCAAATTAGCATAGTGTGTTAAGGTACAATAACGTTTAAAATGATGTTTGCAATATTAATGACGTCATGAAGATTAATGCCTTTTATAAAATCCTCTTTCCCTTGAATTTTTTCTCTCGTAACAGAAATGGCGAGTAACGAGCTGTAATTGGCTATTCCATCTATCTTATCTGACGAGGGTTCCCGACTAAATCTCTGGATCCAGCGGGGTCTTTGACCCCTGAAAGGATGGGTACAATCGCGACAGGTATTAGAAGTGAAAACCAATAAGCACGCGTAACGAACCAAACACGTGATCGGAACCTACTAACGACAAGTGCTGCTATTTTTGAACAAAGATCGCTTGCGTCAGAGGGCTTTTACTTCCGCGCGAAATCTTTCAACTGTTTTCTTTATTAATGCATTGTTATGGAGGGATAAAGTTTGGCACTCGATAATAAATTATTTGTACCATGCAATATCAGAATTTCTCGGAACGCATAGTGTCAAAGAACGGAATCAGAGAAAAATTCAAGTGATGAGTTTTGTGAGGCATCGGTGACTGTCTTAGAAGGGCTCTCATCTTGACCTGAGATAAGCGCTCATCAGCAGTAACCCTAGGTCCTTGACCAAGCCGTAAGCTGACGAAAGCAGATTCTATTTTGGGATGCTCGCAGAGTACCTACCTACACACAGCTTCAAAAGAGTTTTATATATTATATTGATTTTTGAGAAAATTCTTATATGACGCGATACTGAATCATTATGAATAGTTATTAGTTTCAGACTACCAGAATTTCGTCCCACTGAAACGAAACACTACCATTCAATTTTATTAATATTTATATTACTGTTTCGTCCCAAATTCTGTTTGCTTCATACTAACCACTGCATATAAAAAAGAAGGACTTAGGCAGGTATATTTTGAAACTTGCTAGGTACTTATCTATTCATAAGGCTACATGTTTACTTTTTTTAATTTCTTGACTGTCAGGATTCCATAAAAAATGTGTTATTCATGTTTCGGCGTGATCGATTTCGTAGCGAACACAAAATTGACTCTATACTTCACCTAAGCTCATGCTCGTGAAGTCCATAGATCAGTGATCGCGTGCCTCCATTCATTACACGGACCATTCGCGGAAACCTGTTCCTACATTACTACAACCTGTTTTTGTGATTGTTTTAGATTATTGATTGATTTTGGTGTGAAATGTGCTTAGCCAATGCTACAATAAAATTTGTTAAGGTATAATTTCCTAGTTCTATAAGAGATTAGATAAGGTACGTGTTTTAATTTCAGAAACAGAAGGATAGTTCTCTTTAGAAAATGTAAGTAGTTATATTTGGTTTTGGTTGGGATGACACAAAAATTACAAAATAAAATGGCATTCAATTTTGTGATTTTCATGATATCCAAAAACACATGGGTAGGTTACTTACCTAAAGTATGATATTCTGAATAAATTTTCCCTCAGATTTTAATTACTATGGTGTGTTAGGTCACAGATTATATAATACTATGTTAGGTGGAACTTAGTCATCTGTTTAGCGTCACTAAGATCTATGTCAAGTTGTGGGAGATATTTCCAGTGTATATAATATAGTTGTTACAATTTTGTAGCTATGAGTAAACCTTGGTTAATACGGTTTATTGTTCGAAGAATATTTTACTACAAGTTCTATTTTGATTTAATTACAAAAACAGACATGCAACAAGAATGCAATTATTTACATTATTATGCAATTATTTACATCTTAAGTGTTTGCGATCTTCTTCTTCATTTTTTTTTTACTTTGAATCAATCTAAAAGTGTTAACTATTACAGTTATATTCTTATCCATCTACTGACTGAATATAACTTCCAAACGATCAAGCTCTGAAAATAGATAGCAATAAATAAAGTTTTAAGTACAATCTCGCATGCAAGTTATCTTTACGACTAAACTGATAGCAACCGATACGAAATGTACAAGTGCCCGGTGAAAACGGATTTACAAGGCATCTGACAACCGTGGTGCTAACCCTACTCTACGATGTTGATAGTTGCGAGAGGGGTTCCGTAGTAAACTTTATGCTAGGCCGTACATAGTCGAGACTTTTATAGTAGATCAACGGTTTTTATTGAGAATTGTCTTATCAGTCCATTACTCCTTACCGTGCATTATGTAAGCAAAACCAATCTTGGATTTCGAGGCATTCCACTTTCTGCACCAAAAAGTAGCGCACTAAGAGTTTCCGCATCTACGCTATTCCACTTTTGCGCACCAATCGGTTTTAAACTTGGTGTGCAAAAGTAGAATAGTTTTAATATTAAAAATGCTTTCAATTTTGCGCACCATAACGAAAAAGTTACGTCTAGTGATGGGGTAAAGTGGAATGACTCTGGGTTTCCGATTCGCTGGCTACTCTCTCTCTCTCTCTCTCCTAAGCACTTATTATTCCTATCTGATGGTGGGGTCTGCTTTTCTCGTTTTTTCTTTCCACTTCGCTTTATCCAACGCGTCGTCTTGGGAAACATTGCAGGACGTAAGGTCTTTGTTGATCACATCCTGTCCACTTCATTTTCGGCCTACCTCTTTTCCTGTACCCGGGAAAAGAGGTAAGACAAAGAAGGATAAAGCAGAGGTCTTATCCTGCATTTTTTGGTAGCTTTATAGCAACGTAGGTATATAGAGTACGAGCTAAATCGTTATTGATGATCGTCATACAAAATACAAAGATTAGATTCCATTATTTAATGACGAACCCTGAAAATCAACCGCTCGTATGTCATCCATCCAATATGAAGCACCCATTAACATAATGAAAAATACTTGAGTATAGGCCAAAACTCTGCAATAAATAATGACGATACCAATTTTCAATACTATTATTCATCATGACATGACATGGTAAGAAAACGCCTTGGGCGGTTTTAACAAACTGCCAATCTAAACTGAACGTTATAGTACAAAATGTAAGGTTATTTTTGTAGAAAAGAGAGATTTATTGAGTTTTTGACCTTGACTGAAAACCTGTTTCCATAATAATACTTAGATCACCAGATATGGGACGCTTTTTATTAGATGCTGAGAATGCGTTTTTTATAGTTTGCGGTTCCACTGTACTTTACAATCATTTTTGACCAGTGGGAGAAACTGGGAAGATTTTAAAATAACTTTCCGTTCGCGCTACCAACATGTTCAGTGGGACGAACAGGAATAAAAATATTTTTGATATTCCAATTCGTCTCATCAGTAGGATGAAACCCAGTAGGACGAACGGAAATAACGGTATTTAACCTGAGAGCCAGCTTTGTTTTAGAATGAGTATTCCGAAATGGTGAGTAGGTAATTAGGTACTTACTCACCTAAAATCTATCTATTCCATATCCAATTTGCATTATTTTATTACACTTTGCACCATGAGGTACTTACGACAATTTTATCATTTTACTAGTTGCAAACAGATATTTTGTTACTTATTCTTATTACTTAGAATATCTAATTTGGTTTTAGGAAGGTGACTGTACAAAAATCACCAATTCGTTTTTTTTACAATCTTCAGTCAATTATTTATATTCAATGTAATCTCGTACAATCAACAGCATAATTTAGTATGTAAATAATAATGAGACTGGGTTCCAAAAACATTTTAGGTGATATTTAATTTTCAAACTATGATTAATAAGTAAACACTCTAAC
Source organism: Eulithis testata (assembly GCA_947507515.1). Classification (NCBI taxonomy): domain Eukaryota; kingdom Metazoa; phylum Arthropoda; class Insecta; order Lepidoptera; family Geometridae; genus Eulithis; species Eulithis testata. The sequence goes on from OX382197.1 coordinate 9,859,328, forward strand.
CTAAAAGCAGTATTATGAAGAAACGAAACAATTTTGTACCTAATATTAAAAAAAATATCTAATTCAGATGCTGACTATACGTACATACCACCAAAAGTACATAGGTAGTGTTTTTCTAACATCAGATTCCAATATATTAGAACACAAATCTCCTACCTACATTTTCACAGATCAACGAGGCCTCACGAGTATTACAATTTTCATTCATCCATTCTCCTTTCATGCTTGCAATTTTCCTGCCCCCATTCAGCTATGACGTAAACGCCACAGATACATGATTAGTAGACTTTAAATAGGTCAAGAGCCCAACTGCCGTCATAGTCCTGCCTCCGTGTCATGGACCCAGTGACCTCCGACCACCTGCCTGCACAGGTTATAGTAACAAACTTCATCTGAAGCTAGAGCTTTGCAGGAATATTATTTTAGGTGTGAAATAACGCCTTTTATGATATGACAAATATATACTTAGGTTCACTAAATATTTGCGTCCTACGTCGACTAATAATAAGTGTTTGTTATTTATTATCATAAATTTTTATTTTCCATGTTCAGACTTTCGGCTCTATGAACCAACATAGCTAGACCATGGAATAGAAAATAGTATATGATCGGAATATCATTATTAAAAGCATACTCTTAATGCTCCGAACGGCCGAATGAAATAGGGATGAGTCACGTGACTTTTCACCCTATGTAAAGTCACGTGACCGGTCCCTATACGTTTTGATTGACGTTTTATTCTCTAGCGATTGTAAAAGAAGTTGTGGTATGTTGTAGGCTAGATTGACTCACGTAGATGCAAAGAATTTATTCATGCTCTCCTCATATACATAACGTTACTTAGGTTTTACATTACTTAGGTACGAATGACCTTTACCATATCATACGCAGGGCTAAATGACAGTCGAAATTATTCAATTCATCCCCTACTGCCCTCATTCATGCTATGACGCAGTCCCGTAAATGGGTCAAGGACCCAGCTTCCGTCATAGTCCTGTTCCGATCGTGTCAGGGACCTGGTAACCTTTGAAGCACGTCACGTCTACCCTACTTACCTAGATACCAAGGGGTGTGTCCATTCATGACGCAATTATTTTACATCCTAGGTACTTTGTATTGGACTTGGGTACTATGTGTGTTCCTGGTTTAATTACTAGAACCATAAAGATAACTTTTAAAAGAATTTTTTTCAACCTACTTGGCAAAAGTATTATTTTTTCCAAAAAATTGAAATGACTTCACACTAATGAACTTTACATAATTATGTAGAGTTTATATCACACTTCGTTGGATATATCACTATTACAGAGAATTTCTAAAGCCTTAAAGGTTCTCTATAGAAATTTTTAAGAGGCATAAATCCAGCTGTGATATATCTAACTAAGTATAACCAACTTCAGATATTATCTGGGCCAGCGTATCAGCATTGCTATTCAGTGCGGCAATGCAGCCAGTGTCTTGGGCACGCTTCCGATTGGTACTGATTTGGACCAGTTGAACTATCTATAAATCGTTTGCAACGGTTTGTGGATAGCTCAACTGTTTCATGTGTATTTTGTAAATATTGTAAATACTGTATTAGTTGTAATTTTCTTTGTGAATAACTTCAGATTGGTATTATGATGACTTTATCCCCATTCATATTTAACTAGCATTTTAGCACGGCTTTAGAAAATTCTCGATGATTGTTACTTGTATGAAAATGAAAAGAGATGACAACAGATTTAGTAATCATTTTAGTTAGATCAGCTTTAGGATACCAATGAATATAGTACTCCTATCAGTTTATAATTTGCTTTGGAACTTAAAGTATTCCTTCTACCAACGGTTTTTATTTCACGAAAAAATGTTACGGATTGACCTTGTAGTTTTACCAATAATATTTTATTTGAGTATACACCTACATACTACATATTTCTAAATTACACATTCCAAAGCTTTCAGTTTCTCCGAATATCTAATTTCACCGCATCGGGATATATTTTCCGTGAACAAGCCAATTAATTTTAGTAGTGAGGTGATAGAAATTGTTTTTTTATTGTTACAGCTATGGGGTTTGACTGAGAAACGAAGGAACACTCGTCATACTATGAGATAGTGGTTCTTAGAATGGTAGGGTAAAGATTTGAGGAAGATGCAATGGGAAATTGTGATTAATAGTGCAGTATTGCGTAACAAAGAGATATAAAATCTAAAAAAAAAAAATGTGTAATGGTGATTTTGTTAGGACGATATAAAAAAAATAAGAAAAAAACACGTAACAAAGGCATATAAAATCTGAAAAAAAAAACTGTAATGGTGATTTTGTTACGACGATATAAAAAAAATTAAGTATATAATCACAATTCTGGCTGACATTAGGTACCAACAAAATCCTAATCATATTTTAAATAGATTTTATAAAGAGTACCTACCTACGTCTCTGATATATACAACAGTTGAATCGGGCTTTACTTTGGCGACTGACTAAATTAATTGCAAAGTAAAATAATTTTACACTCTGACGCTTTTAGGTACATGTAGGTACGTACTACCCAATGGAAAAGACAAAGAAATTAATTCGAGCATATGACGCGGTGAACAATATACATTTTATAAGTTAGGATTGTTTGATTGCAAATTAAGTCGTAAATTACTGTGATACGACATCTTTCACCAAAGGTCAGGTGCTAATTTAACTTGCGATTTATATGCTGAATGCGTGAGTGACGTCTACTTTCCGTGAATGAGTGGTGCGTACTGCGTAGGCGCAGACTTGTGAGTTATGTTATGAGCGAGGAAATCAGTTAACAACTTCATGAGGTACAATACAAACATAAATGTAGTGGGTTTTGAAAAAAATGTCAGTAAAATCAATCAAATGTTATATTTATTTATGAAGCTTTTACAAGTTTCTTTCATTGATGTAAAACTGTAAGCACACTAAAGTTATACAAAACTTTCTGCATATCAAAAAGGGTTTAAAAAGAGTTTCATTTGTAGGTACCTACTACTGATAGGTAAGTATATAATTTTACTGTCGGTCTGTTTTAAGTTTTTATTGCTGTGAATACCTGCACGTAGAGACTCATTCATGCCAACTATTCTCACACTTATAAATTGAGTGATAAAGTTCTTATCAAAAACAAATATTCCAGTGGAAACAGGAAAATGGGAATTTTATGTGTATTTTAGAGTAGTCAAAGTTTCAAAAATGTTTTACGACTGAACGTTAACTTTTCTTTTTCTTTTACCAATTATTTTTGAGAAGTAAGAATAAAATCTTAAATTGAAATCCTGAAAACGTGATCTATTTCTGATGCTGACTGTACTCGTAACTAAGTGACGGAGAGCACGAACCGTTTGGCCCTTTTCTTTCTGAACTGCTAAATATGGAAGGGTACCTAGTATCGGACTGGTCAAAGAATTTTGACCAATATAGCTCGTCTCTTACAATTCACAACATCATCTTTGAAATAAAAATACTACTCGTACCACACTGAAGAAAATGGTAACTTTAAAATCGGCTACACACGGACCTAACACCAGAGACAATATCGGGGATGTGGTAGGGAGACCCTAGATCGCTCCCTAGATCGCCTCGTGTGTAGCCAAATCGTATAAAGGCATTATTCGCACAACCCTGAAAAAAATGGTAACTTTCAAGGTTTCTAGAGGTACCATTTTTGATAGCCTTGATGTAAATTTGGAGTTTACACCGTGTTTTGTCTTTTGCATGGACAAGCAGATTAAATTTCGAGCGAAAGAGACAAAACACGGTGGAACTACTCCAAGATAACATCCAGGCTAGCAAAATTGGTACCCCGAAACCTCCAAGTTTTACATCGAGATTATAGAAGCAAGCCACGTTCACTGGATAAAACGAATGATAAAGAATGTATGTCCGTGTACTATAAGGAAACTACAAACCAGCCAGATGTCTTCATACATTATGATAATAATTACGTAGTAAATTATAAGATTCCCCTTTCTAATGACTATTGTAACAGATAACGTAACAACAGTTACAACAAGGAACGATTGTAATATCTTAATTTATTCGCTACGGTATGAACAGTATGCGCTAACAGGGTATACCACGTGGCTTGGTTTCCGTTGGGTTTACAGTCCGCTGGGCAGTGGAGGTGCGGGCTAGATGGGTTTTAGGGTTGTAGATATCAACCAACTTCGCTGCATTGTGTCTCAATGAAAATCATTGGTTGTTCTTAAACCTACGAGTAAGTGTCGAGAATCGTCTCCCCATAAATTAGGTACTTGTTTCTGGACACCCAGTATAATAGACAAAGCTAAATCAAAGCATTTCGGTAAAAACACAGAGTGAATGTATGGTATCTGAGCATATGGAGTAGGTATTACAAAAGAAGAAAATGTTGTCCAGACCAGACGGATTGTTTCGACCAGAGTTGAACTTCGCATAAAAATACTTTTAAGACTACAAGGTCAATAAAATCATCTTCCTATTAACAACTAAGCCATAAGTACACCTTCCATTGTTTGTCCGCATTAGCTCAGCCCTAACAAAGCGACGCGTGCGCAAGGAAGCCAGGTGTGCTACGGGAAGCGATCATTAGATATTGACGAGATAACGAAGTTGTCTCTTGAATGCGAATGCGTTATGCGATACTTATGACAGTTTAGCTTCAAATTAGTCTGTTTTTTTCATAGATGTTATTGTAGTAACAAAAGTTTACAGCCAAAGGGATAATTAAGTATTACCTAAATGTAATAAAAATATCATTACGATGTCGTAAAAGTCTCAAAATGGTAGTCAAAGTGACCTCTAAGTCACAAAAGAGAAGGAGCGTTTTGTTATGGACTGTAGTAGGTACTTCTAAAATATTATTAATAGATTTTATTGAAAAACGATCAGCTTGGAAATCAAGCTTCGTTATTTTGTTAGATATGAGTAACAGTTCATAAAAAACATTTTTCTATGTGGAAAACTTATTCCAAAAATAAAACAGACACACCCGCTAGTTCGACTCCGCCAATGTGTGCACAAAATGCGTCAAACGATCCGAATCAAAACAATTCCACGCAAAAACAATATTCCATTACGTTAAAATGTTCAAAATATTTGTCGTGCAGTGTACACATGTGGTACTTTTATGGGTAATATCCATAAAGACGGCAAGGTTACACTGTGTGGCAAATATACCGAACGTGTCTTCCGCACGCGAAGGTCGGAAGATTCCACCCAAATTGTAAATAAGTTCTCGTATCCTTGTGCTCCATATTTTTGGAGTGGTAACTGGTTAAACTAACTAAGTCTATCACGCAGGTTAAAAAAATCTATGAATCATCATTTTAGTCTAAAATAGAGCAGTTCTGTGCTTTGGAAGACTGGCTATCTAGCTAGTGTTTTGGCCAATTGTCGCTAATATGCCGCACACAATAGTAGTGTACGACGGCGTAATCTCATTGGTTATATGATGACGATCCACATGTGGCCTAAAGCTGATCATCTTGTTATCGTTGAAATCCTACCGCCACTGAGCCAGTAAAAAAAACAGCTGTAAAACACCGATGAACTCCGCAAACTCCGTAGAAGACGGTGGCTTACACGGGAGAAACAAAGTATCAAGAAGAGTTAGAAAAATCCATGATACCTAGATACCTATACTTATCTAGGACTTACCTGACTGGGATGATGTCGGTACAAGTACAGCTTAGTTCCATGCAAAACTCCCCACACCTGCTTCCATGATCTGTCGCTTGCTCGCTGTTGAGGGAAAACAGTTTTCATCAGGGCCGTTCTCATAAAAAAGGTTTTCTGTAGGTACTGATTTCATACTAAATCATAGGTATTCTGTGATTAAATAATGACATTAGCACGTTTCAGCGCGTTTTTTGCCGTCAAAAACGACTTGTTTTCGTATATATCTGTAGCGACGTCGCTTGACATTATGCTGGACAGAGAAAGCAGTTCAAGCTTACGATACGGAAACAACACAGCATTTTTATTTTAATAGTTTTTCTTGTGTTATTGTGAGTATTGTTTTTTGCTTTTGGTGGAATTTGAACCAATAATACTTAGGTCGTAACATAAAGTGTGAGCCATTGGAATAAATGTGTGTAAAGTGGTTTTTCGAAATGTGAAAATTCAATTCAGGTTTTGAAGGGAAAATCCACTATTTTCTCTTCAAAACAAACGACAGCCGACTTGACACATAAACAAACTAACTTATGACAAAAACATAACGTAAGACTAGGCGGTATGGTTCTAAACTATAGCCTGCTCCGTGGAGCAAAAAAAAAATAATAATAATTATCATTTACGCAAGACAAACACAAAAAAACTAACTTATTATGGGAAAAACATAACGTTAGACTAGGCGGTATGGTTTTAAAACTATAGCATAATACGAGGAGCGAAAAAAAAAGTTACTTCTACAAAATCACAAACCTTTCCATTGCTAACCACCATCTTGATTTGCACATTGCCTTGTACGTCGCCTTCGACAGGCTCCACGACGCTTTCAATAAGTTCACCCTCTCCCTTCTTGTCTGGGCTGTTGGCATGTAACAAGTACATAATTCTGTAGTGTCGAATGAATAGCTGGACAGATAACTAAAAGTAAGTAGACTTGGAGAAATGACTGTCAAGAGCAAGTACATTAGTACCTTAAGCTCTCCACTCTACAATAAAATCAATAAAGTGCTAAATATTTACTCCCTAACTCTCCATAAATGCAAAGTTACATGCCACACCTGGCTTCTGTCATTATCTTATGACACAACTGAGAATCTCCTCATCCCCACTACATAAAATACACACTGTTACTTAGTAATAACTACTCATACATTACACTCTCACCCATCATCACACCCTCCTTAAGGTATTTAGAAACATCTAAAAGCTACTCTTATGAAACCTAGGCTCTCATGAGTTTAGTGTAATTAAGAGTACACACCTTGCAGTTTGTTATACCTTTACACTACACTACATACACACACCACACCTCTCATACTCCATAACACTACAAACATCACATTCCCCTCACACACAATCAGTCGCACGCTCAAACATTTATCACCCAAACACTCACACCTTCTAAGTACTTAGAAATACTCAAAGTTTCTTTTATGAAACCTAGACTCTTATGAGCCTAGTGTTCTTAGGAGTACACGCCTTCACTCTGCTCAGATTACATTCACTTTACACACATCTAACACCCCCCCCCATCATTCTACACCATTACAAACACACCCTCTCGCACACATACATATACACACCCTCAAACCCATATCTCGTACCTCCACATACCTACACTTACACTTAGTTTTATTTTATCTAATTTTGTCATAATTGTTTAAATTTAGAGTCAACCTAGTTATACCTACCTGTTTATGCTTTGGATATTGTAAACTGGAGGAGGGCGTTAATATTCGCGACACAGTTTTTTAAACTTCTGCGGATGTTATCGTTTTCTACTAACTTGTGCCTTGTTTCTTTTCCAATAATAAAAAAAAAAACTTAAAACTTAAAAAAACCTACCTACATCGAGTCAACAAACAAGACCTTTTGCATGTCAGGACAGGATGCTAAGATGCTAGCCTACTTACCTATATAGCCTATAGGTGGGTACCTATACCTATCTCATCCTTATGTTAGAACAATTAGGTACTCGTACAAATACCTACTATAAGGTACACAACATCCGAACATGCCGAACATTCAAAATCACAAAATCTTGCAAAGCTACTAAGTTACTAGGTAGGTACTCTAACATCAATGTCATGCGTTTTATTGTAAAACACTACAATAACTTTACCAGACGACATTCATGCAAAAATTATGAACAACAACAATTTAGTAGAGTTTTGGTGATATTTACAAAACCGAATTTGTCCATGTGTTGGTTCGTTTATTTATTTAGCTTTTCAAACCGTATTTAATTCTGATGATCACGTAGTTTATTAGCAATGATATTTTATTGATTTCTTATTTTTTGCTTTTCTGTGTTAAAATGATATAAAACAATGAACTAAGCTGTGCGTTTGTAGCAAACTTTTGTAACCGTTGGCCCTCTGTTTGTAGCGCCATCTATTTCTCATGCATGTCGACTACAGCACACATTGAAACAAGCGCCATCTATTTAACGTAGAGTAAACTGTGTCGACATGCGACGTACCGAGAAGGAAGCACAGCGTGAGGGTCGAATATTCGCAGCAACGGCGTAATGTCATCGGTGAGTCGAGGGGGGCGCCACTTGCGGTAAACACTGTATTTTGAACCCAATCACCATGGTTGAATCAATTTCACATAATTTAGAATTTTTCTTTTGGATTAGGCACGAATCAATTTGTTAAATACATTCTTCTAAAACGTCTAATAACTAAAAAAGACAGAAATTATCTATCTACCTACAACATAACATTGTGAAAAAGGTTGAGACAATGATAATACTAAAATGGTGCTTCTTGTCAAACGCGTAGATTTAGATCCAAGAGTAAGTAGGAAAAAGATACAATAGGTACGTAATTCATTTCCAAAACTCTCTATGACAGTGTTTTTAAATCAAATAAAGTTATAATAAGTAAGTAAAACAAATAATTCGTACCTTCTAAGGTTATGATGATCAATCTCTGGCTCCACGTCACTGTCCAAATGTAACCGATCGCCCCACGTAGCCTTCAAGTAGGAAACCCTACGCATAGCCCGCTCTTCTTCTACTTGAAACAAAAATAAACATTATTCGAAGTGATCTTTACATTTTAAAAGTTTCATTTTTAGTTATTTAGTAAAAAACGTGACCTACCCCCAAGTTGTGCATCTTTCTTCTGTCTTCTTGTAACCACGTCATCAGCAAAACCTGTGTAAATGGTCAAATTATTAAAATCATGAGGTTTTTTATTGGTAATAATAAATACCAAAATACGACGGTGAGAATTTGAGAGTGTTATTTCCACTGAAGAGCACAAAACTATAATCTCCCGCGTATTTTTAGTTTAGAAATATTTTGATTATGTTTTGACAAGCCCAATAGCACATCTAGAAGCACATTATGCATTCCGATGCAGGTTTAGTAGTTTTAGATCCGGTGCAACAGCGCCATCTTTTATCCAAAGTAATGTGTTAGTACCATAGATTGATTTGAAGCGCAGGCGCAATCCTGGTTGTACTTAGTGCAAGTCAAATTGTGCCCATTACCAATTTTTAAGGGTAATTTATTTGTGTAGTTCTCTGATAGTGCGGGAAAAGAAAAAAAAACTTGTTCGTTTTCATTGATTGAAATATTGGTTGTGTTAAAAATGAACAAGATTTTCGGTAGTAATAACAACAAAAAATACAAATGTGGGCAATAAAGGGTTTACAAGAGGTTCAAATCAACAAATGCTCACTAAACAAATGGATGAACACAACCTGTAGGTACACCTACAGTCCGGGCACCTACCTACGACAACACAACAGTCACTACACAAACAGACTACCCTGTACACCAACAAAGACCCTGGTCATCTGCAAAGCTAAAGCGGAGGGAAGCGGCATTCAATACGACGTCGCGTGCTCGACCTGAATCGGCTGGCGTGCTCGGAGTGGGCGACGGTGACGTGGCTGCAGATGACCCCGAGTGGGCCAAGCCAGGAGGTGCCAGGCTCAGCTGCGTCGGCCTCTGCGGGCCCTGGGCACCGGGCAGCGACACGCGGTTCATCGCCTCCATTTGCTCCCTGTTCAGCCCCATTCGTCTCTTCGCGTGACTGCCATCTTGGGGCGAACAGTGCGATTAGACGCGGTGCTAAGCCGTGAATGCCGTTTTCATGTATACGCAAACCGTCAAGCCTTAGGGTCAGTTCACGCCGAGACGCGACGCGACGCGACGATACTCGAAGAGGCCAATGATTTCGCGCTGCGCTGAGTGCCGCCGCGAGAAGCATCGCAACGTCGCGAGGCGCATCGTAAAATCGTAGATTTACTTAGATAGATTTTGCGCTGCGTCGCGATACGTCGCGCTACGCCGCTAGGCATCTCGAGTCGCAGTACTGCGTGGTGCAACGTATTCTGAATTCTCACAATGAAATGTGTATCTTTTCGTGTAGTAAATAGAGTATATTTTGAGTCGCTCTATTAATATGTGCGCGCAGCGTCGCGCCGCGTCGCGTCTCGGTGTGAACTGACCCTTAATGAGCTAGAGAATCCTTACATTTTGTTCAAGAAATTATCAGCCGTGCCTGAAGTCCTTTTCATTTTGCACGTGCTCGGTTACAAACACCGTAAGCCTATTATGCCGGGGAATCTATTGATTCTTTCGATTGGTTATTTCACGGGCTGATACCATAAGCACATGACCAGTTTGTAGTTCGGCCATGTTCACGATAACTGGGGATAACTGATATTTTACTAGCCCTTCCATCCACCAATGACAGGACATAACAAGCAGTAGATGGCCGACCCGAATGGATCAGTTTGCGTATGACATTGAAAACACAGCACCTTCAGAAAGCTCGACTGTGATGGAATCACATTTACTTATCTTTCGTAGCGTGGCTCTAAAGTGCATGGAATGTAACTAGATTACTAGCTACTGCTAAGATCTAGATGATTACCTGTGGCATGATGTCTTCTAATGGGTAATCCTTCACTACCGGTACTGTTTGACCTTGTTCGCATTTGAACCTTTTCTGTTTCTGAAAGCGGATGGATGTTATATGAGCGAGCGGATCTAATGAAAGGCTAAGCCTTACTGTGTGAGCTTTTGATGGGTGCCTAGCCTTACCGGGGTTGAATCCTTCTGGAGGTGGACAATGGAGGTGTTTGCTGCCGGTTATCACTAGTTGGTTTCCTGATAAACTGCCGCCAAGTGCCGCTTCATTTTCTAGTTCTATAATAAAAGAAAAGCCACGTGTCAAAATTTTGCATGCAGGAGTCTAGAAGCGGACGTTTTAACAGGCTTTTAAGGTCGTAAACCTGAATAAGCTGTTTTCTTACAGTCCCTACTAGTATTTTCTATATCAATGTCAACTCTACCTTGTGGTTGCACGTCCAAGGACCGTGCTTCTCGCCTTGCTGTTCTCGTCTCGAATTCCTTACGTCGCAATGCCACGCTGGGCTCCAGCCGCGTGGTGGACAGTCTGGCTAGCTCGCTTCGAGCTACTTCTGTTCTCCGCTTCCCTCCGCCGTGAGCTTCTTCCAGCTGCCGGGTTCGCGCTGTCACTAATTGTAATTCAGGTACTGGGTATCTGAGGATGGTAAGAAAACTAATTAGAGGTTTGCTATGATAGAGCTTTAAGAGGATATGTGTTTAATTGGTTTTATTTCTGCGTAAAAGAGCTAAACACTCAAGAAAATTTAAAATTGGGTAAACACTCACTTGTTTTCTTCGTTTCTATTCGATTCATCTCTTGCCTCTGCTGATCCATTCATCGTCCCAACATTCGTGCTGTGAATACTAGGCGCTGTCTCCTGTATTTTCGATAGGGTGGCTACGAATTGATTCTTGTCTAGTTTTAGCCGGCCTTTGTCATGTGTGCCGTTGACCTCTCCATAGCCGCTGTACGTCCCACTGTCCACGCTTGCAGAACATTCTTCGTTCTTCTGTTCTTGTGGTGGTGGGGAGCAAGCAAGGGGAGGGGATGTGGCAGGAGGGGGCCACGCAGGCTTTTGAAGTTTTTGTGGCCTCGCGTAGAACTCTTTTTGCTTTATAGACGGCGGGATGTCGGGTGTGACCCAACCGGTCGGTTGGCTGGGACGTCGAAGGAATGCCTCTTTCTGCTCGAGGCTCTTTCGTATTCGTGAGAGGATGATCGAGTCGTCCAGCTCTCGACCGGTCAGGGTCGAGTTTGAGTCGAACGATCCAAGGCTGTCTTTGCTTTCCGTTGCTGATGATGGAAGGGAAGTATCTGATTCCCGCCGGCTAAAAGACATTAATGTAGATTATTTTATCAATTTTCAAAATGGTCCCATGTAAAGCAGCAGTAACTAAACTTACCCATCATGTAACAGATAATGTGGTGGTCCACCGATCCGAGGCACTTCGTACCGTGACGGCGCCAAGGACGCCACACTGGCGTACTCCGGGTCGTCTCGGTGGCGGACCGGTGCCTGCGGAGCTGGCAAAGCAGCCCTAGGTCTTCGGTATGCGTCAAACAACCGTGACTCGTGCTCCGTTATAGGTGCCGGCATTTCTATCTGCTGTTGGTGCTGGTTCGACTCGGGGTTATATGCAGCTTCGCTGAAATACTGTGAAGAAAGAGGTGTTACAAAATAAATAGTTGTGCAGATCGGTAAGCAAAACATGACATGCAAACACGCAGTAAACCAAACAAATGCAGGTGGTAGTTAATTCACGTAGCACAAGCACGGAGGTGGGTATGGTTTCTTTCTTAGACTTTTGAACTTGTAAAAGAATTTAGGTAACCTGTGCTCAGTCTGGCTAGAGTCTAGACGACAGCCTGTATAGTAGGCACAAAGAGTCGATAGTTTGATAATATGAAGGTAGAGTGCTTTAAATTCAGAATGTAATCTTTGACCCGGATTTCAGTATGAATTTAAGATTGGCTACTGGCTTGCACGAGTATTTTTTACTGACCTCATAGTCTTAAGGCTTTACAAAGGTCTTTCACGCCTGCTTATGCTGAGCTACTTCCTCCATCTCCTTTCAGAATTCTTAAGATCGAATAAATACGTATAAATGGTCATGCTTACCCTTTGCAGCAGATCGTGATCTCTTGGCACCACAGTGAGCCTTAACACCCGGGGCTCCCTCTGCGCGAGCTGCACGACCCTGGCGTAGGGCGCGCGCGAGCGCCCGCAGGCGACAGGCTCGCCGTTGACGGCCAGCACTCGGTCGCCAGCGCGCAGACCCGCTGCAGACGCTGGCCCGCCCGGCCGGACTGACCTCACGAAGATCGTGTCCATTGGCGCACCCACCGCGCCCACCGCGAGGTGGCGCGCATCTTCGTACAACTCCTGGAATGAGAGAACTGCATAAGTTTGATGAAAGAAATGGGCTCAGGTACACGCGTTTGAGTTATCACCAGTAGCCTCTAAAAGCCCTTTCTTCGGCAGTTTTTTAGGGACTGATGCTGTTGTCTCTCAAAACCCTAGAGACTGTGACAGTCGTTTGTTTATTGCATGTTTTCAGTAGTTTGGTATTAGGCTTGTAGCCATTTGTCTGGTGACAATTCTCTTTTACCTACTGGTTGTATGTCTAGTTTAATATAAAACTCGCAGCTTCTTAGAGAAGTTGATACCTGGTAAATAGTTGGTAGTCAAAACACACCTGCAAGGAGTCCGGCGGGTAAACCACTAGATGGCGAAGAGTGAATCCGAAGCCGTGGCGCGCGTCTGGCCTCTGGATGACGATAGTGCGAGGCGCGGAGCAGTGCGCGGGCGGCGCGGCGGCGACTGGTGGCGGCGGTAGCGCAAGCGGGGGACCGACCACTTGGAGTTGAGGCTGGGAAGAAAAAAAAAACAAAAGCTATATCATCTCTTCGCATACATGATGAGGTGGTGCCTATTACTGCCTAGTAAAGGATGCTTAGGAGAGTGTAAACTAATGTACGGATCAGTTCAAAGCACGAGGCTCGTGACAATATCGGGAATAAATGGATGAGGCCAAGAAAAATGGTTACCTACAGTAACAAAACTTGACTACCGAATATCTCATAATACCTGAAGGGATCCGAAAAAAATGTGAAATATTCTACAACACATGACAAAATAGATTTGGTACCCTCCTCAAATCCTAAGGTCTTATTATAAGGAGATGGATGAAGCCGAGTCAACGACAGACTTCGGAATAATCTTTTTACTTCTACGCAAAGATTTCTTTTACAAGACAAACACGACCCACTTGCAAGAGTAAAGGCTTCGACCCTTCGCTACCTTTTCCTTTGAATACAAAAGATCACACATCTGTCTCGAACACAATGCCCTTTCCGTTTGTTTGTTGTAAGAATTTTTTACACAAATATGTGTAAGTGACGTCACGACAGATGGTTACCAGATGTGGTAGAGTCCCGCAAAATTAAACATTTTTTGCTAAAAATGAACACAGTATGACTGTAGGTATTTGTTTATACCGACTAATTAGATTACCTAACACATTTGTAATCTGAGCTAGCACCTAGATATGTGTAGGGTGCGTTGCCTACGTAATAGCTGTGTAAATAAATGTACCTGCCATCGCAAACATAGACAAGACGCGTAGATTTTCACAACCTGGACTATCATAAATCATATTTACATTTCCTATTTGCAGAAACACTGTCAGGCGAGACCTGCTAGTTACGCACTGATTGCGGAACCCACGCACTCTGATGACACCTCGTTTGTTACGATAAGGGCTGTGGAAAGAAGGTTTCGTCCACACTTGAATACATCTAGGAACTAGAGAAAACACACAAAGCTTCTTACAATGTGAACCGTAAGGTGCTGTAAAGAATTTTTGGCACACTTAGCCTGACACAGACAGAATGAAACGCTGGTCTACCTTCCGCCTTTTGTATTACAGAACTGTGTTCTAGGATATGGATCAATGGTTTAAAAGCAGACCAACTAAATTCTGCTTTGTGGATTATGCCTAAATAAGCAATACAACACAGTGTATTACAATACAACGCAAATCAAATGTATTTCGCTCACACGCTATGCTCATTTTACATTGCGAATATTTAGTAATAAGGACTTTATGCTCTGAAAACTAGTGGTCATTTTAAATTGAAGACTGTTTGCTATCAGAGCATTTTATATCACAGTCGATGTGCAACCAAGAACACTTAGCCTCCTGAAAAAACCTCCTGCGTCCGTAGTCTGGGTTTTGTTTTGTTGATCGAAACGCATATCGAGAAGCGACTTGCGAAATATTTTGTATGAAAATCCGAATGAGGATCCTCTAGCGGGAGATTTGCCAACTATTTTTCTCCATAAAAAAACTGAGAGTTTCTTGATACTCGCTTGTCGCAAAACAACATAACAAAACTGAGACTACGGGCTGATCCGAAATGTGTAGCGCGTCCGGTCATACCATACTCGATACCAATACGGTAGAACGGTTCATATGGAGTGAAAAGTCGGTGTAGATGAAGCTTTAGAATTGCAGATTCATGTTATGTTAGCTTATCCGAAGCTGTTTGAAAAGAAGTAAACGAGATGACAGCTTTGCATTACAGGATTATTCTCTATGGAGGGGTCGGTGTAACATTTTTATAGTTTAGGTACTAGAGGCCGCCCGCGACTTCCTTCGCGTCCCGTTGGATCCCGTTGATTTTTCGGGATAAAAAGTACCTAGTCTATGTGTAATAAAAGTACCAGGTCACCGACAATATCTATTCCAAGTTTCATCCAAATCGGATCGCTTGTAAAATTTCATCTTTTTACACGTAGCTTAAGAATGAAAATATTGTTTTCTTAATTTGATTATTTACGGCCAGGTTGTGTACCCACTAACATAAAAAGGTTTTATTCAAGCTGTCAGTTGTTCCGTGTCAGTTGTGTTGTGTCATTTCTAAGAAATGAACGGCTGGACTGATGTTTTTACTGATAATTTTTTTTGGATGTTCATCTTTTTCCCATGAACGGGATAAAAAGTAACCTATGTGTTAATCCAGGTCACGGACAATATATATTCAAAGTTTCATCCAAATCGGATCAGTAGTTTTTGCGTGAAAGAGTAACAAACATACATACATACATACATCGCTACAAACTTTCGCGTTTATAATATTAGTAGGATAGGAAGTAGGATATTAGTAGCACCTTCTGAAAGTTAAGTAACCCAACTTCGGTTTGATACAGCTTCATCATTAAATGATGATGATTTTATGGGACCAATCTGGAAGTGTACCTTTTCAGATCAGAAAAAGAATTTTTCAAATCGGTTCTTTAATGACGGAGATCACAGGTAACAAACATTTAAAAAAAAACCTAATTGAGAGCCTCCTCTTTTTTTTTGAAATCGGTTAAAAATGTGTAAAAACAATATCGACAAATACACCAGGCTATATTTATCAGTCGGGTAAAAACTTATTCCCATGTGGCCACTCTGTCTGCCTCACATAAAAGTGCTGACAATCTCGAAATGCACGTGTCATATTTGTAAGAAGCCATATCTAACGCGTCAGGTAGGGCACCTGTATATCAGGTTACGGAGATTACCTCGTCTAGCGTCAGCTGTGTTGAGATTTTGCTGTGAGTTTGTGACCCTTCCGGACTTGGGTTTTGCATGTGTGTGTGTTTTGATGTTTCACGTGCATTCAATGCATAGGTAGTTATGAGAAATAATATTCTACATTTATATTATGCTTACGATACGGGAGCTGTATCTATTCTGTGTACATAATCCTGTGAAATGTCGTGAAGTTCGATTTGTAAAATATGTATTCACAAATGTTTTCTTTAACTGTCATGAAAAAAAAAATCTTTCTTTTTCTTATTTTTAAAGGGTAATTGCCAGTATTTTTGTATTATTCTAATTTGGAACGTACTTTATAAGTTGGAACGTACTATGATTTGAATTTAGAACATTATTTGATAACTATAATGTTTTTTTTTCATCAACACTTCGCCACTTTTTGCAATACTAGTTTATTATATGATCTGTGGTTTAGGTATTTCGCAAGCTGCAAACCGCTAATTACTTTGCTTTACACAGTCTAAGTCTGGCTGATGTCTTAATGTTTAGTCATAAGGAATGGTCCATCTTTCTTTCAATGAATGCCATAACGTAGGTACACCATAAAATCAAATCCGACCATTATGTCCTTATTTTCTCTAACCTTTGTATTGTATATCTCCGAGATATCGTATAAATATTTATGACTTTTACGAGTCCTAAATGCCAGTATTTATATTCACGCTGTTCGTTTTGACAGTACTTATTGGTGGAAAGTTTGTATTGGAAATTAGACTTTATGTTACAATCGTTTAAGGTAGAGATTTGGCTCTTTGGTGTAATTTTATCAAGAATTTGATTGCACACCCACCGGAACTGCTTTCTAGGGAATGTAAACTTAAATCCTTTGATGGTTGCGGTACGTATATTGGAGTTCACTAAAAGCTTTAAACTTCAGACTAGGATTTATTTTTAGCCTGTGTTATAAGAAATACGATGGATATTTAAAATATGATTAATATTTCAAAGTAAACTATCTATCGCAGGGTTTCGCAAAGTGGGGTACGCGAACCTCTAGGGGTTCGCCATTCGACGGCGGGGGGTTCGCGACAAGAGTTACGTAATGGTGGCGTGATGACTAAATGACTAATGACTAAACTAAATACGGAAATCGACTTGATGCCAAGTCAGGGGGTAGAAGAGGGGGGGTTTATTTATTTTATTTATTTTATTTAGAATCACAAAATCCACAGATCTTAAAGGCGAACTGTTTAACAACTTAAAGATAAACTTTACATCCAATAACGGATTTACTTTATATAAAAAGATTTAATATAAGAGAGCAGTCATACCAAGTCATAACAATAACTTAGGTTATGTACTTGTACTTATAAGAAATGAACCTGAAAATTATACAACAAACTTAATCAACAATTTAACTAAATTAGTTAGTTAAGGGGTTCGCTGTCACATGGCATTTTTAACAGGGTACGTGGAGCCAAAACTTTGAGAAACCCTGATCTATCGAATCTGATATCTGATCTATAAAATGTTAAAATTGAAATTTTATACCATGCAGTTTTTTGCATTACTTTTTAGTTTAATTCTCTTAATGTTTTAATGATATTTTTATCATGACGGAGGCCTTAAGGCGGCCTAAAATCTCCGTCAACAGAGTTGGCTACTGACTCATACGAGCTCGCTTGACAAGATATTTTTACAAGTAAGTAAATTACTAGAATGTCTTCTAGCTCGTGTAGCTAGAAAAGCTATATTCGTCAAAAATATAATCGCGAAATCAATACTTCCTGAGAATGGAGTGGAACTAACTGGATCAATTTGAGATAAGATCTAGTTATTAACTGTCCCATGACTATTTTCAGAAAACAGTTATGGAACGGAACCACTTCTAGATTGACGTGTACGAGACGGGATTTCTTAGAGGAAAAATATAAAGTAGAGTCTTTAAGAAAAAACAAACGTAAAAACAAAACCAGTGCGTGGAGTCCCTACGCGCGGAAGAAGTTATACTTCGAGTGCCACGCATTCACTCTCGCTTTGTGTTTAATGTGAAATTAATTTTATATACAGTAGTAAATTTTCACTTCAAAATAATAAGTAAAAAATTTCAAAAAGTCTATAATGTCGGTTTGGATTTGAACTGGCTCCCGTTGTCGGTCTGACCGCAGTCCAACTGTATCACAGTATCACTGTTCGGCCAATAGTAGCTCTGCTGCTGATGGTTGAAATTACGGCTATGTCTCTTTTTCTTTTGTTTAACGCTGTCAGAATAATATGATTTAGTATGAACACAGTTCAGAGAGTTTTATGAGACAACGATTGCCCCCCCCCACTTTCATCATAAAAAATATCAAACCCACTTCAAAATAAAAACATCTCACCGTTGTTCCAGGAATTTCCCACTTTCCTACGGAGCCCACGAAGTCCAAGATTCCAAGAGGAGTCCAAGAAGTTTGATTTCTTGGAACCAGCAACGCACATAATGCTTTTGCTCGGAAAATGTAGCGTTTTGAATTTATGTTAGCGCATATTCTCTTTTGCTTACAGTTCATACGTCGGTTGGATGAGATGCTTTATTGTTACTCCTAACCGAGATTTAATGATGATATTGGAAAGAGCCAGTTTGTCACAATTAGTTAGACGAGATGTTGTTTGAAACGGAGAGATCGGGAAAATTGCTGCAATTTTTGTACTGTGCCTTGATCATGAATAAATGTGACAATCACAAACGTATCGTAACGCTAGCGTATCCGAGATACACTGCGCGGTGACACTACAACGGTTGGCAGTCGAGCTGGCATTGATACGCAATATAACTCGAATACGCTAACGCGGCGACTGTCAGATTTGTTCGTGATAGAGGTACTGATCATATCAAGACGGAATAAGAACAATCAACCTCTTTTTTATCCAAAATTCTACAAAAAGCCTTTTAAGTAGGTAATACAGTTGTCATTGCACGGAAATGATACTTAAAATGTGGTTTTTCTGTCAGTTATTCTGTTTTGCATAAAAATAATTAATTGCACACGTCAATAAGTTGTTCAACATATCATTGTTACTGATAACATCATTATTTATCTTTTAATTCCGCCTCGTGTGTCAGCGTTCATTTTAATCTGGTACTCATATATCTATTTTCGGAGTCGTCTGTTCTTGCCTTATTTAGTTTATTTAATACCCATTGTTCAAATGACGATACAAGATTCCAAACATATAAGTCACATTGTAAGCTTTTAGAGTCCACACATCACAAATTTATTTTGTTTTTTTTTCTTATATATTTTTTAAGGACTGGACGATGGAATTGCTATCTACGATTTAACAATATCATTTAAACTAGTGTAAAAAGAGCCCTAGCTGCTTCGCACAGTGTGACCGAAAGTACTACACGCATAAATGCGCCAACATCTAACATAATTCAAATTATATATAGCGGCTACGCATGTGAGATCATCACTAATTTCAATGATAATTATGATGTTTTTTTACATACATATACATCCTACTAATATTATAAACGCGAAAGTTAGTAAGGAAGGATGGATGGATGGATGTTTGTTACTCTTAAACGTAAAAACTACTGATCCGATTTGAATGAAACTTGGATTATATAATGTCCGTGACCTGGATTAACACATAGGCTACTTTTTATTCCGGAAAATCAACGGGATCCAACGGGACGCGAACTTTAATATTATAATTGTGAGGATGTTTGTTACTCTTTCGAGCAAAAACTACTGATCCGATTTGGATGAAACTTGGAATATATATTGCCCGTGACCAGGATTAACACATAGGCTACTTTTTATCCCGGAAAGTCAACGAGATCCAACGGGAAACGAACGAAGTCGCGGGCGGAATCTAGTACATTACATAAACTCTGCTCTGCGGGCCTAAGATGCGCAACGCGAGATATTTGTCATGTCGTTCTGTCAAAATGTAAGCATTTTGTACTAGTTTTGGAACTATTGCATTATCTGTGGTACCTAATGGTGTCGACAAAACGCGCCATAATGTACACTTTTGACACTTCTTAGTCGTCGTACCTCTCTGAGGACGAGATAATAGTCATGCAGTAATGTAAAAAGTTGAAAATTCAAAGGCGCGGTTTCTAGACAACATTACCACAGATAGTGCAATAGTTCCTAAACTAGTACAAAATGCTTACATTTTGACAGAACGACATGACAAATATCTCGCGGTGCGCATCTTAGGCCCGCTGGGGTCTTTTCTTTTGTTGCATTACCATAAAACTTTGACAGCGCTAAATTATAGCCATATTTCAGCTTAGAAAAAAGTGACAGCAGCATAAGTTCGTGCTGTTAAATCAATCCAGCCAAATCGAGATTACGAGTTTAGTAGATTTATAGCCCTGCTTTAAAAATCACTATTTGCCCCACTTATCAAAAACCCACCGGAAAAGACCGTTGCTCCAAGATTTCATAAAACACATAGATCAATAGAGCCATGAAAATAGTTTACGATCACAAAACATTCATTTCTAATCAATTAATTAGTCTTTCCGACAAATCCCGCGACTTTTATAATAGTCATTTCACGTTTTTACTGCTTAATGCTCATAAACTAATCGAAAATTCAATGCGGATGGCAAAACATAATAATATATTTACAACTCTAGGTACCTCATCTCTTTACAAATAATTAGGGTTGACTTCTGGCGAAAAATCTAACGTTGACTTTTAAAGGTAAATTTGATTTTTTTCGTCTTTTGATGATACCCTAATAGTACAAGCTTCCGCTAAAGAGTGAAATTTTTAATTAATCATTTATTATAATTTTTAGACAACCCATTTGCAATATATTTATTGACATATTTAATTGATAATAAAATAGTTTTCATTCATTAACCAGCTCGGTCCAAATCTTTGTATAGCGGATCTTAGGCTATAAATCAGACTAAATAATTATAAAAAAATACGAAAAAGTACAAAGCGCAGGGCCATTTATAAATTTGAGAACAGTGATGATAGAAAAAAACACATTTTCTCACCAATTTACAGAACATGAGTCATTTAACATCAATCGACTTTACTAAAAATGCGTAAGTATCCATAAAATCAATGAATCACTTGTCTTATAGATTTTGGACAGCAATTAATCGAAATAAAAGTATTAATGCGAAAGTGAATGAAACAGATTTAAATATGGATATCGTCCAATTAATGTTAAAATCAGGGCAGCGTGAGGCCATAGCCCTATTAGTAGAGACGGGTTCGAAAGTATCGATAAAAGAAGGTCGATTAAACAATGTATCGATAATAATCGAATCAATGTGAAGGTTGCTGATTAAGATAAACAAACTATGAATTTTTATTTTTAATTCATACGTGTGAACGTATGTGATTTATTGACTTCACCTACATGCCAGATTACCTGATCATAATTCAAGTACCTACCTACATTAATAAATGCACAGATAATGAAATTTAAAAAGGCTGTAATTGATTCGACCACAAAAAACATACAAACAGATAAAACACAATGTTAAACGGGAAATTAACATTTACTAAATCATGAACTAATATCTAACGACTGAAAACAAGTTAGAAATTCTGTATCACAGTAGCTGTCAGTTTATAGATAGTAGCCAGCGCGTCGCCACCGCCCACCAGTCTGTCTATCGAAGCCGTATAAGGCTGGCTAAGGCCAGGTTTGGGCTAGGGGAAATTTATTAGCAAATTGAGTCGCATGATCGAGTAATCTAAACGGAGAATTGGCTTTGGTGATTTACGGAAATTCTATCCTAATCCTATTAATATTATAAACGCGAAAGTTTGTAAGGATGTATGAATGGATGTATGTTTGTTCCTCTTTCATGCAAAAACGACTATCGGATAAGTCGTTAGATGAAACTTGAAATATATTTTTAAGCTAGTTTATAATATTGGATAGAATAGCGATGGCTATAAAAATCTGGCAAGCAAGAAGAATTCCAGAAGGCTGTCAAGATCAATCGCTGTTTTCACCATAAACAGCTCCATTGCATTAATCAGTACTGCCAGTAACTCACTTTGCAGACATATTATTTCCCAGACTTTGACAGTATCGACTTCCTAGTGCTAAATCAATCTGGCTAAGTGTACTGACATAATCGCTGTACAAGTGATTATACCAGCCCTCGATTGTAAGCTCTGAATTGCTTTCGCTGCATAATGTCAAGCGATGTGGCTAAAGATATACGAAAACGAGAAGCTTTTGACGGCAAAAAACGCGCTGAAACGCGCTAATGTTACTAGTTAGTCACAAAACACCTATAGTAGGTGCCAAATAACACCGCGATACAGGTCATTCATCCACCTTCACCACGATGTCGTAAAATTCAATTTATGAATGGCTAATTCTGTCGCTTTCCATACAAACCTGTCGCTAAGACGATAATCGCTCGAATCTCGTAGTACTGTTTGTTTACCATACATAAATTGAATTTTGCGACGTCGTGGTGAAGGTGGGTGAATTATTTGGCACCTACTATATGATTTAGTATGAAAACAGTTCAGAAAACCTGCTAGGTTTAAACCTGGCAGGTTTTTATGAGACAACGATGGCCCCGCAGTAGTCTAATTGACTAACGCACTGCCGATAGTATGTTAGCGTGACTATAAAGTGAGGTTGATACACAGATTGAGTTTAATGGAAACTGTCGATGAGAATTCAAACTATTTTGCAACAATGTGATCGAGGCAACAGCCAACGGTAAACCTAAAAACCGTAATATTTGCGATTAGGTATGTCTATGATCTGCAAAGCATGATGCGGGGTATCCGAACTGTAAATCAATAAGAAATAATAAAAGAGCTGTCTATAGATCGTTTGCAACGGTTTGCAAATAGCTCAACTGTTTTATGTAAATTTGTAAATATGACAAGAAAATACAAATAGATACAAAAAAGTTTACAAGCAAAAGGCAGGTAAAATATTGTAGGTAACTACTTCAAACTGTATTTATTAGTCCAAGTTTTTTCTACACTAATCTATGCTTCTGTCATGCTTGGATGTTATCTGAAAGTGTACCTATGTAAAAAATACAACCGAATTGAGATCCTTCTCGTTTTTAAAGTCGGTTGAAAATAGTAAATACCTATCTTAGTGATAGGCGTCATGGCTCAGTCGGTAGTAGCTCTGTAGTCAAATGCTGAATTGCTGAACACTGCCATCTATATTTGATTGTAGCAATTGTAGCGTATTAGCTTCTATCTCTTTCTATTCGGGGGGGAATAGGAAAAGACGGAGACTATGTCATCCCGTAGCGCAACGTTATTGGAAGTCGCATTAGAAGTATAACTTCAAAAAAAATGGATGCTTAGAACCGCCTATCATCTAGAAATCACAACCATTAAAATTACTACGTGATGTTTCAAGTAAGAGTTTATCGATAAAACACGTAATGGCCGGTGTATGTTATGGATGAAAAACCAATAATGTCTTGGCAGTTCGATAATTAACTTTCGATCTCGTTCCGATCTCTCAACTGGAGTAAATGCTCTCACTACATCGATTAATAGCATCTAAGTACTACTTATTTCATTATTTTATGCACCGACTTTAATACACCCATTTTAATTGAGCACAGCATACAGCACTTACCTAGCCTGTTATTATTATTATTATGTTATTATGAGCGTATAGTGTCCCACTGCAGGGCAGAGGCCTCCCTTCCTTCTCTCCAGTCTTTTCTGTTTTGGGCAACTGTGGACCAGTCCTTTAGGAAGGCGTCAATCCCATCCCTTCATCTTCGCCGTGGTCTGCCAGTTATATTTTTTTTATCGTAATATTTTACCAGCTGAATAACAAAGATTTATTTACATTTTCACCAAATAAATGAACAGAAATTATTTTATTAATTGATTTGTTACGACAGATATAAATATAAAATTTTAAAAATATATCAATTTTTTTTTTTTTTACTTTTTTCACGACTGACAAATTCGGAAAACCAATTTAGGCCCATGTGTCGATTTACTGCTCAAGCAGACCCCGAGTTAAGCGTAGATTTTTGTGAAAATCTTTATTTTCTGTATCGGCATACGTAGAAGTAAAACAGCAGGTTAGATAGCAATTACAACGGTAAAACTACTATACCATCAAGTGTACCTAGCTCAGTAATATGATATGAGCAAGGTTGCCAATTTAGCGACCACGCTTCATAGGTTGATTTCACACTATCCGATGCCGATGCCTTAAACGATCAAAACCTCTAAGCTTAGTTTCGTTTTGTTGACTGAAACGAACATCGATTTGCAAACGATTTCTCTTCATGCAAAAACTGAGTTTCTATAGTCTTACTTTTCGAAGACCAGCAAACTAAACTCAGTGGTTCGAACAAAAATATCAGTGTCGTCGTCGCGAACACGGTATGAAATCGTCTAGTCCTAAATGTATTAGCTCTCCGGCGATATCGTGTAGGAATCGAGTCGATAACTGTGTGAATCAGTCAAAGACTATAAATATAGCTCATGTCATGCTAGAGGGGTTGCTATTTGTATAAATGGTGGGTAGATGTAGATACCGGTGTCGGTAAATACATGTTTATTTTAGTAAAAGGTGTGTTTTAGTCTCTTTCAATTTACCAGAACGATCTCTCAACCCTTTATTAACCCGCTACAAATTACTGTCATTAGAAAGCAGTTTGTCGTGTTTGTTGCATTGCGCTTTTTCTGTACCTTAGTAAAAAGAAAAATATTAAAAACGCCGCGTGGAATTTTCCAATATTTTAATCTGCGGGATGATTCTCTATCTTTTGGTGCCATCAAAATCTTACGAATTACAATCAAAATAATATAGATAGTACCTATCAATGAAATCCAGACATGACTTGACTTGACTTATAATAATTCAAATATATCACTTGACACTGGCAAAATTGATTTAGGAAGAAAAGTCTAGGCTCAGGAAGAAAGAACAAAGATGATAGCACTACTCTATTTTTTCTGCTGAACTTAAAAGCTCTTTAAAAGGGAGGAGTGCTAGGTTAGCATGGTAGATATGGACACATATAAATAATGAAAAAGGATGGTCAATCTTGAAAAGAGTTTGACTATGAGTGTGGCTGGGTACGCAAGTGGAAGAAGGTCGAAGAAGTGGTTGGATTATGTGAACGATGGTATTGAAAGGAATAGACGTGTGCTGACCCCACTTAGCGTACGACAAAAGCAGGGTAATGATGAAGATGTGGCTGAACAAGACTCTCTCTTAGATTTTTAGAGAAATAAAGCTTAAGCGGCTTGAGACCCCTCTTAGTAACATTTAAAAGATCTCCTTTCCGTAATTATTCCGTTTCTAATGAAAATGAGAACTGTACGCGTACCTAGCTATTACAAGGCAATAAGCATAATCTCATATTCAACTTCCCAACACTTTGACTTTCATTTTCGTTCATTACCATAGATAATGACACTAACGACAGCTTGGTGTGACCGCGGCTCATTAGAGTGACAATATCGTTCGTTGTCAATGACTTATCGGACGGACGAGAAATCAACAGGATATGGACGACATGTAACGTGTTAAAAAAAAGTCTCAAAATGTGAAATAGACAAATGGTGTGAATTTAGTAATTGAATCATGTTCACGTTAAATCAATATACCCACATAAATTTAGATTTTATTGAATCAATAAATGAAAACGACGAATTATAATAACCACAGTAGATAAAAAGTGCTTCTTGTAAACGAAAACTTTTACGTAAAAAGAAAAAAAAATCAGAAGTGAGATTAATTTTGTAGTATTTTAGGAATAATAGTAGATGCATTAAGTACTACAATTGTATATCCTACCTAATAATTAATTTTTCCTGCTAAATTCCTCAAAATTTTCAAAATATTTACAAAATTGAGTTATAAATTTTATAATAGTTTATCAGCTAATATTTAACTCCATAATGTAACAGGAAATATTATGGAATTAAATATTAGCTGATAATATCCTTCAAAATATTAAGAAAGCTGAGTTTGTAGAGTTGGAGCCCGATTCTGATGGTGCATTTTCTAAACTAAACTAATTTGACAGCACTAAAATGACAGCTGTCTTCGTTGATTAAGTTCATGAAAAAGGGTGGGCAAGTAGGAAAATCAAACAACAGAATCGGGGGCATTGTTTACTAATTTAGCCAAATTACACCCAGTTAAGTACTACGAGCACAAGTAGTGTTTCGTCACAGTGTCAATCAAAGTGATTTATGGGCATTCGGCACACTTTCTAAAATATAATGAACCAGTCTAGGACAATGAGATATTATAATAAACTCGACTGAATACAATACTATTGGTATTGAAGAAAATTATATAGCTTATTTTAATTTTTAACCTTTATTTCAACAAAATAAGATGGTGGGTATCCAAAGGTTGGCTGGTAGAGAATGCTACCCTGTATAATTAAATTGTGCGATCAAAAAATTTATATCTACATTAACCTGCACTTTGTTTTAAAATAACGATTCTCCATCAACCCACATCCATCGATTTAGTAGCGAGATGCCTACTATTGGACTTAGTTTATTTTTTAATTTTTACTTGCAGTTTGTAGCACGAGGACAATATTTTGAAATTTCCATATCTTGCGATCTTTAAAATACATATAACCTATGCAGTGACAATTCTTTACATATCAATAATAATCGTAAATTCTTTACATTTCTATGTGTGTTGATGCCCATCTTCCGATTCACCACAGCATGAGACGCTGCATTCGTTTCCCGGCAGTGAATCAGTGGCGAGACGGGCTCACTGTGCCGATTACAAAAATAGACCAAAAGTTGACACATAAATAATATCAGCGCTCGTAAACAACCGAAGTAACGTTAATGTCAGCTGACAACAATTGTGGGACGCGACAAAAAGTCGCGGCTCGCGACCGTTTGTCTTGAGCGGAGAGGATTAAGTATAACTCCAATGTCTGTCAAATGTGTTACCTATATATTATAAGTAAAAGGTACTTATAATATATAGGTAACACCCAAAAATTACGTTAGGCACACTTTCCGAACGAATGTCAAAAGCATTGGGAAAACGTTTCCTGAATTTAATGCCTCGATTTATCTTCGCCTCGACTCGACCTCGAAATCGTGATTTGGTAGTTATTCTGACAACTAAAACCACTAAAGCACGATTTCGAAGCAAGGATTATTCGAGGTTCGACTAAGAAAATGGTCCTAAATCTGTTCGAGGAGTTTGACGTAGTGGGACCATTGATCTGAGTGTAACCTAATATTATTCGCTGTCATCCGCACCGCGCCGAGACCGCATCGTCGCGTCGTGTCGCGTCGGCCGCGGCAGGTCGCGTCTTTCATTTGTTTTGTTTTTAGCTTTACGTCTGTATCGAATAGTTTGGTGACGCGGTCGAGTTTACGATGCTATGAGATGAGCTCGGTACAGAGGTGATTTATTTGTTCTGTAATACTCGTAGTTCCTGCATGTGGCTTTGCTTGCGTACCGAGAAATATGCTTTTCGTCGTGCATTCTACGACTAGCGTGATTTTAGATTTAGATTTTATAAAAAAGACGCGTCTTTCTTTGTTACCTAGAGAAATAAGCTAGGTAGCTACTCATGAAATAAATAATTATGGAAATAAGCCTTGCAATCTTCTGCTACGAGTATATTATAAAGAAGCAGATGGCATAAAGTAAGTAGGTACCTAATGCAAGAACGTCTACGCAAGGTGAAGAAATCGGAGTAAAGTACCTCAAAAAAATATGTAGAGATGGGATCATATCGACAGTCGCGATGCGGCGTCAATATCGAGTGATCGTAAACGTGCCCGAAATACCGCAGCACAGCTGAGTAACGAGATATTTAATGTGCTCTCTTCTTTACGTTCGAGCTAGGGTTTATGATTCAATTCGTAAGTACAAATAACAAAATAAGAGATTAAATAGTGATTTTATGGCGTCAATAAATATTACTAGTTTTGTGACGTCTAGCTTATTATACCTTCTTAGCTCATACAAACTTACATACTTGACTATTGAATATCACAGTAACTTCATCCTTTACTATGAAACCAACCTGAAACAACAAAAATATAAATTAGTTTACTAAAATGTCTAAACAAATACGTTGTGTGAGCGTACCTGAAGTAGAATCCCAACATAATTGCACTTAACTGGGTTTACGGCAGTTCTTTGTTAAGTTGGAACTCTACTACACTGGGGACATAAAAAGAATACGTGCAAAGTAAATGCATTTAAACATACACGGGAAGCCACTCAGTTCTGTCAGTTGCTAGTTTTCAAAGCGATTTTTAATGTTTCCCACGACCCCTAATTTAAAGTAGAAAAAGGAAACTAAAAGAAGTTACAGTTGTTTCAAAATGGTATTAATAACATAAAAGCAAAGAGATTTATACTTACATGTAGTTTTTTAGGTTAAAAGACAGAAAAAAGTAACATCGATCGATATCCATAACGCACCAACGATTAAAGTATATCCTAATCTTATTTTATCGATAAAATAAAATACTAGATGGCCATCTCTATTTATAAACTTTTGGAAATAGAACAAGAAATGAACGACAAATATTACCTGCATAGATATTTTAAGTGGGTATTAGTAGAGCAGCCAAAATTTTAATTAGCTATTTATTTTAGAATGTAGGTCAGTAGACATGTCTTGGGGCTTGTGACGTTAGTGGCGTGTCAACTGTCATTCGAATGTCAGTTGGCTGTCAAAGTATTGAAATTCACAGTAACAATCTATTTTGAATAATAAGCGAATAGTTTGAAAAAGTTTTGCTTGAGTTATTGATTTAGGTATACCTAGAGAACATTCTATCGATGACTGTCCGCGTCTTTGTTTTCTCGTGGAACTAAGCTTGTTTCCCATTAGTAAAAAGTAGTCTAACTGTGACTCTACCCTGTAAGTAGAACGGGTATTATATAGGCCTTCACAAAAATTCAGAAGAATTTCTGTGTTTGGATCAACATCTTAGAAAATGACAGGCTAAATGTTATTTTGTCGTCATAATCAACCCCTTTCCTATATCCGATTTCCGACCTTGTTATTTTTACATTTTAACTGATTTTATCTTTGATTACTTACTTATATTAATCACGTCAATGACTTAACTTTCCAAAATACAACTGGGTACTGGTACCGGCACGGTTTAATAGCGCTAACCTTGAATACGCGGAAGTCGAATTTCATATCTGCGTAAGTAAAAAAACACCTTCCCTCTTCAACTTTCACTGAGCGCTATTAAACCGTGACGAGACCATAAAAACTAAAAGAAACTGCAGAATAAGCAGTCCTACTCTCAACAGGAACCTCCTACGTACCAATCAGACATCATTCGCCATCATCAGCCCAATGAATTAATGTAACATTAGTGTCAAGCACTCGGAATGCGGAATGGCTTTGAGCTAATATTATCCACTTAGCAGCTTCTGTTGGCTTGTGTAGGGTACGTGAATGGAACTTATTATTCCTTTAGCAGTGAGGAATAGATTTGAGGAGAAAATTTATCCGGGGTTTTAAAATTCTTTCAGGGCGTCTATATAGTCGCAGCGACCCGTGACTCGAGTGCTGATGATTATTTGGCCCAGCGGTATTTGATTACTGCAGCCAGCAGTGTTTTGGGCACGATTGGTACTTATTTGGAATAAATCGTTCGCATTGGTTTGTAGATAGGTCAACTGTTACATGTGCATTTTATAAATACTGTGAATATTGTAATTATTGTTTTATTCACAAATTTTATTGTGATAAAGTTTTTCTGACATGCGTGGATTGCGTCTAGTTTCTAAAAACCTTATTTAATTAATAAGGGCTGATTTCATACTTCTACCGACACGAAACCTAACACGATACACACGAAGAGCTTTAATTTCATAAACACTTGACGCCTACACCGATATTTTTGTTCAAGAACTATGTACTTCGTATCAATAACGTACGGTATCGTATCGGTCCTATCATCTTGTAACTTGCACCACATCCCACCAGCCTGCATTTCATCCTACATGAGTGATATTATGTCGCAATAGATAATACGGTCGTCAAGTGTCTGTGAAAAATTAGTTAGTTATGAATGGTGCGAAATATGCCTACTCGTGTTACTATTCATTCATGCATACCTAGTAGTGTTGGTTTTACAACTCAAATGACCTTGTTTTACACATTAGAATTTGGATTAGGAATTCCATTGACACTATTGAAAAACAGATAAGGCATTCCTCTTTCCGCACCAAAAATTTGCGCACCATGATTTCGAAATTGCGACACAGATCATATATAATACTAGAAAGGATAATTGTGTTTTTTCAAAAAAAAAAAAAAATATAATGTTCCTATAAATACAGTTGTATCTCCTAAAACCAACACTGACGTATATTGTGTAGCAAATCCTGCTGATAAGAATAAATTCAACGTACCTACAGTTTCGTGTTTGTTGGTACAACTGTAATTATAGCTCGTGGATTTAATACCATCCTGACGTCAATTGTACGCACGATAAAACTGCATGGAGTGTTAGGCTTATCGGACAATTCTTTGATGTCTGCTTATTTATAATGCAAGATCAATCAAAACAAAAACAATAGATAAGCGAAGAAGAACTAAGGGCAGTTTTATTGTCATCACACAAACATCTTCAAGATCTTGAATGCCAAAAAGCTGAGGGGGTGTCTGACATATATGGAGATTACTCGAGTACCTACTTACACGACTTACGATTATTCAAAAGCTATTTTTGCAACTCTCTTTTCAGTCACTGTGGTGAACAGCGTATTGACAGGCGTCATGGCTCAGTCGGTAGTAGCTCTGCCTTCCGTGCTGTAAGTCGTGGGTTCGATCCCCACCGAGAACAAACATTTGTGTGGCAAACATAGATGTTTGTTCTGGGTGTTTCTATGTATTATAAGTATGTATTTACAAAAAAATAATTATGTATGTATTCTATCAGCCATCTAGTTTCCATCGTACAAGCTTTGCTTAGTTTGGGACTAGAAGGCGTTGTGTTAAGTGTCCGTGAATATTTATTATTATTTATTTATTTATTTATTACGTTTCTTAAAGCATGGCTATTTGACTATGGTCCAGACTTCCATGACTTCATTCTATATTTAACAAAAACCAACAATGAGAATTAGCGTCACGTCACAATCTAGAGCAAAGACAAAATAATAGCTGAACCATTATTTACAACTTCGATTTGTAGGGCTAAAGCTTTCTAAGCTTAAATTTACGACCCACACAGACTTTAATACACTTTATCCCCGCTATGTAGAGTTTAAACTTGTAGAGTCTGGAATCGGGAATGCATTTGAGTACCAAAATAGGCTCAACTACTATTGAATTAGGGTTCAAAATTGTAAAACTTAGAAAGGATTGCAGGTGTCAGTTTGTCACGGGCCGGGATAGCCGTCCGTCACTTTCACCCGATTGAGATAACGTAATAGTTACAGTGTCTGTAATGTTTATTGTAACTGTAACAGCAAGTAGAACTATGAAATAGTTCACCCGAGAAACTACACCATCCTATATGTCACTAAGTATTCTTTAATTCTTTAATTCTTTAATTCTTTATTGTACACTAAAATAACACATAAAAGACAAAAATAGATAACATGTACAAAGGCGAGCTTAACCCTAAAAAGAGTTTTCTTACAGCAAACCTTTGAGGCTAGAGAGAGGTGACTATAGAGGTAGGTCCGTGTACATACATAAAGTTATAATCTACTAAAATACTAACTGAACTATGTTAAAATATATATATACTAATCATAGAATACATATACCTACATATATATACTAAGAGTAATACATAAAGAAAATACATACCTTATTAAATAATACATACATACAATACATATACATACAGTATCTTTACAGAGATAGATAATGCTCTTTAACTTTGCTCTTAAATATGTTTAGCGATGGACTAGCTCGGATACTATGGGGTAGGGCATTCCACAGCTTAACTGCAGATACGGTGAAAGAGTTACTATAGTGACTGGAAGAGTGTTGAGGAGTTTTAAGAAGAAGGGATATAGAGGATCTACAGGGCTCACCTCGAGGAATAAGATATTCAAAGCGCTCACGGAGGTAGATGGGGATTCCAAAGGATAAATACTTAACTTGGTTCAATGTGTGTACATAAAGGTCTTAAGAACTAGTTAAAAGTGGCACACATTCCCCGCTGTTGGGATACAAATGGAATGGTAGTTAAAGCCTTTTATCTTCAATTCCCAAAGCCAAGATAATAAGGCTTATAATAAATTCTAATTATATTTTTCTTATTACGGTGGCCAAACCGATTTTTCAGGATTACGAGTGAGCAACTCGTAAAATATATTGTACATATTATCCAAATTGTACCTACAGGTTGATTCAAATTTAATGATGACTTAAAAATATAGACAGGTATTACATACGAGCTTGCTACCAAATCACTAAAACAATATCAGCCAAACTTTTACACAAATACTAAACGCTAAGAAAAAATGTTTTCGTAAACTCTCTGACATGATTCTGCTAAACCGAATGAAACAGTTTCAGACAGAGTGCCCGGTGTATACGAATTGCAATCTTTTGAACACTCTGTAGAAAACGAACTAGAATAGAAATGATGTATACGTGTTACGCAAACGGTGAGGCAATGTGAACTTTTGTTCGGTCAATGTCTCTACGGGCCCAAATTGCCATGCATAATGGGATGAGGCACACAGACCACGGGTAAAGGTCACCATGGCTTAAACAAAAACAATGATTTCGTAAGGGGACCTTTGTTTAGAAGGTCAGGTATTTAAATTAGACTGCTTTGATGTTTATGGGTTCAACTGAGCCGTTAAAATATGCTTTGTAATGGAACAGTGCCCATTTTAAAAGAGAGCCATTTTGTGACTGGTCGACTAAAAATTAGGTCTTTAAAAAAGGTATCTACCAACATAAATAATCAAAGACTGACGCCATCAGGACCCTGGGGCCCAATTGCGTTTTTTTGGAGCTGAATTGCAGTAAAACTTTGTTCGTTTGCAGTGTCGTTTGACAACGTTTCATACGTTTCTGTGTATTGCCCTAAAATAATATGACAGAAAGTTGAGTCTCAGCGAAAGAGAGTGTTGGTAACCGCTGTGACAATGTATACATTATACACGCCATTTATTTAGTTCTCGAAGAACTATAAACATAATACGCAGTAATGAAAAATCGGTGTAATACTTTGGACATTTTGATCGTTGTTTCTATCAATAATTCACAAGTCCATAAAGCACTTACAATAATGAACCATCAAATAAAATTTTCATGTCACATGTTTTGTAACAGGAGGCTAATGACCTCAGCATTGTAGCAATACGAGACAAGACAGGTTCAATGGTGATGTAAGAAGATGAGGATAAGCTAGGGTAATGGGTTTGGCAGTAAAGTATTAGTCCAACATTACGACGCCATTCAAAACAGTAATAACTACTACTAAATTATTTAAAAACAAACATGATGCAAGTAGTTTTGATATAGTACAATAGTTTTTTTTTAATCTGAACACATACTTAGTATAATGGTCTAAGTAATTGGTCCCGACACCTTGTAATAGCTTCTGAACTTGAAAGTGCAGAAGTCGAATATTATATCTCTTTAGCTGTGCAAAGTACTACTTCCCATTTCCCCTCCATTTTAGGTGAGAGCTTGGACTAATAAAACTACAAATTTTTAGTCCATGATAAAATAGGTAAACAAGCAAGCAAGCGAGAAGCATACTCGGCAGGACATTTTTTGGAAGTGAGCATAGTAAAAAGCTTCAGGTAGACTGAATTCATTTCATTAGATGGGAATCAAAAAAACTACAAACAAGTAAACAGGAGTTCGTTTTTCAAAAACGACCGGAATCAAAAAGCAGGATTTCGTGACGAGAGACGCTTGACAAAGATTCGTCCTAGCAACTCATTATTGTGTTACTAATTAGCACAGTCATCCGTTGTATGTAGGATGTCAGTCATCCCAAGGAAATCGGTTCCAAGGTTGCCGCGGTTGCTTTCTTTTTCTCTGGCAGCCATCCAAATGTCTAGCACGCGTTGATTCATGCGGACTGCGTCGCAAGAACTGAACGAATCAATTCGACGTCATTGGGCGAATGCACACTGG
This sequence comes from Eulithis testata, assembly GCA_947507515.1. Lineage (NCBI taxonomy): Eukaryota > Metazoa > Arthropoda > Insecta > Lepidoptera > Geometridae > Eulithis > Eulithis testata. Next base: position 9,893,501 of record OX382197.1, read on the forward strand.
TAGATTCCGATAGCTACAACATCCAACACATCGTCATTAGCTCGGGCAAAAATATCGTTGCCGGCGCCGAGAGATCATACCGTCAATATTGTAGGTGTCGTCGAGCCATTCAAGTTATTGATCTGGACTAGATGTTTAGGGTTGTGTCAATCTATTTAGGCACGGGTCTAGACTTTGGCCGCAGTGAATAGAAATCTTCTTCTTCTTATACCAAATATTTTATTTGATACTGCAGAAATTCTCTGTCGAAATTACGGTCGGAGGCCAGAAATAAAAGAAGAAGAAATGGCCATAGACTTATAGACCGTTTAACTAAAAGAGCCTTCTCAAACTCACCAATAAATAACTATAAATTTTGTCATTTTATAAGTATCTTGTTTGATTTATTCCTTACAAATTCTGCTACTTTACATTACTAATACTTTCTTTTAGAATAAAACTCTTTGAACATCTGTATGTAGGTAAAGTATGAAGCCGACGATGTTTTGATGATTTCGCGTCGACCCGATCAAAGCAGATTTGAGTAATGTTATGCGATAAGAATAAATGTTTGAGTTGAAAATATAATGAACCAGATTTGATATAAAACGATTTGGAAACATTTTTTTAATATTTAGATCGATTCAAATAGAATCATGAGATTTTGGAATTTAGAACAAACCAAAAATCTTGAAAATATATTGAAAGTAAATATGATTTGATTGCGTTTGAAGATCAAGTACCTATGTAGGTACTCTCTCCTTTGTAGCCAACAAATAACTGAGTATCTAATAATGTCACTTCTGAGCTCTGTGGTGCTAGGTATCTACTAAGTTAAATTTTTCACGTTACTAAAATAAATTATTGTTTTTTTTTTTAATTATAGTATACGACTTCAATATTAGGTTTAAGTACACGTTTCAAAGTTTTTTCAATGACTTTTCTCTCAGCATAAACATAATTTTTACAACTCGAACATAAATCAAAATAAGAAAACGCAAGTAGGTACTTGTAGGCTTTCTCTAGTAAAGTATTGACGTAATATTTTACTGTTTTCCGTCATATGTTATATCATTGATGGGATGGGCAGCCGAACACATAAATTTTAAGAGTGCGGTAAGAAATTACACAATTTATAGCTACAAGTAACTATGGAGTCTTATAATTTAACCAGACCAGACTGGAAATTGACATAAAAATTGAAATAATAAAATTCTTACATAAGTGTTACACTTAGACTTTTTTGTACAGTTATAAACGCTACAGATAAAATGTATGTCACGTGATTTATAGTTCAGAAATGTAATTTTTATACATTTTGATTAGTTTTCTATTCTGTAGTGTGTAGATTCTCTGGCATGTAGAATGTCAAATTAAAAAGGTAGTAGCATTTTTTATTGGAATTTATTATTGAAATGTCATAAAATTCAATATCATTATTGTCACGTGCTACTAAACAAATAAGACAACACCTCAAAATTATGAATTTAAAAGTCATAAATTTGTGCTTTTTAACGTCGTTTTACTCAATCACTGCCTATAAACCAAGCCAAGAATAAATAAACAATAAATTATTCAAATGGTCAACATGGTTTGCATTATTTACAATTTCGATGTCCCTATTCATTTAAAAAAAACTACTTACATACCTATTTTATACTCACTAAGAAATTTCTCAGATCACACTGCTTCTTCAAACCTCAGTTGCAAAAATAATAAGATTCGGTTAATTAGTTCTATTTGAAATATATCTGGAAACTACCTATGAATTAGAAATGTTACGTTCACTTAGCTAAAATAATTGATTTAGTTAGCTATGTTTGAGATTTTTAAACAGCAAGAGAAAACAGAAAAATATACTATTCCACTTTTGCACACCAAACCTTAAATCGAGTGGTGCGCAAAAGTGAAAAAGCGTAGGTGCGGAAAATTTTGGTGCCGAAAGTGGAATACTTCGAGTTTTTGATCGACACTTCGATATACATAAACAATAGTAGGTATACTTTAACGAAGGTTTTTATAAGTATTATTTTGTTTAAGGTACCTACCATGTATAACAGCGGGAAATGAGTATATAGTACCTACCTATATCATTCGCAGTCCTACTTAGAAGTACGCAACGCGTATTGCAAGCACACAACTTTCCGAGAGGACCTTTAAAGAGGTCTAAACCACCAGCAATCCCATTTATAAGTCACCATCAATCTCAAATCACTCTACTAAGGTAAAAGCAACGAATGTCGCCACGCGCTAATACTGATTTGTTCTTCCAACACCTACGTTCGTAATACCAGCCAACAAATTGAATAACATTAATCTGTATTCCAACGTGATAAGGTTGTTAATAGCTATGAAATGCGTTGCCTATTATAGCAAATCTAGTGGCTGGACAGTGGCTTTAACTTCAAGCTGGATTGATGGATGAGACAAGCGAAACCAGGTGCTCTTTGTAGGAAAGGTTTCTTGTAGTGAACCTGTGTAATCATAATTGGTGGGACAATTTCTGCTTGGCGTGCCTTCTAGAGTAAGCTTGATCATATCATCATGGACAATAATGGACATGGGGTTTGTTGAGAGATTAATACGGATGGGGAAAATTATCTTTATATTACCTTCACTCGTAACTATCTAACTAAGAAACCATTTCATAAAATCTTAGAAGTCAATTGTTTACAATTTCGTCAATTGTTTACTTTTATTTGTCGAGAAACAGATCAAGCACTACATTTTTTTTCGAACATTTCGCAGTTCATGATACCAATGATATTCTCGGACATATCACACAACGCTCGCCGGCTATAAGCAAAACTTGTACTAAGAGAACTAAATTGCTGATAGACTACTTATATACATATTTTTTTTGTAAATATACATACATACCTATGATACATAGTAACACCCAGACACAGAACAAACATCTATGTTTGCAACACACAAATGTATGTTCTCGGTTGGGATGGAACCCACGGCCCACAGCACGGAAGGCAGAGCTACTACCGACTGAGCCATAAAGATCTATCTTGTTTAAAACGACTACGTAAAGATGCATCATGACTTTTCTACGTTGAATAAGTCATTTTGTGATAAATAGGTCAAACAGGTGCATCAGAAATTGTGCTTTTACCTTACATGGAGTGATTTCCGATCATCTATTGATATTGTCACACGTATGGGAAAGAAATTCTCATAAATATTTACAACAGTGAAACTATAGAACTTACTCGTGGTACTAGGAGTTTCTATTTTAGTAAGTAATCTTGATTTCTTACATCTTATGTGCGTTGTTATATTATATAGAAGAATGACTAGGTTTTTCAAAATCGGTCAGCGGTTTTTAAACATCTTATTACCTTATAGGATGTAAAATAACATAACGTAACAATAGGATAGATAATTTTCAATAGGAATGAGTTTCTATAGGGATTTAACGTATTAGTATAAAAACCATGAAAAACCAGTGAACTTGTTTAACTTCTTTTATCCTCTGAAATCGGGTTAGCGTCCTCTGAAATCTGCCACCCCTAGGCCGCGGCCTATACGGCCTATTGACACATCCAGGACCGCCTTTTATGTATTCACCATCAACAACCTGTTGCCCAGTTCGCTCTACTCTAGACTTTCTCTTCTTTTCTCCTCTTCCTGGATTTCTATACACCTTACCAGAGAGCATAAGATTTAACTTTCAATTTTTTTTGTATTTTTCTTAGACTGTTGTGTTTTGGTTCGTCCACTGCCGGACGTAAAGTCTCTCCATAGACGCACCATTGAACACGGGTTTTGGCGCTTCTCATCTAGTGAAACTCTGTAGTTATAAGATGCCTTCATGCTACTTTGTTTTATGGCTAATATAGTGATGTAAAAATATTTATAATCTTCACAAAACTCTATGCAAATTGCCACCTATAACTGTCTGTACTGATGAATGTGCGCGTCTAAATAGTCTTGGCATAATTCTTGTTTATGATCAATTTAATAAGCATTTTGAATAATTTTACGTAAGTAATATCAACTAGAGGTTTCTTATTTCAAATCACTTACAGATAAGCGCTAGATGGATACGAAAGTTAGACAGTAGACGTAGACCGTATCGATTACACAGTACACAACTGATTATAATCCTCATACATTTATCATAACCTGAAATCTTTCAAAGGAAATTAGTTATTTGGCATGGCAATAAATACTGTTATCAAGTCCTAGTTTCGCTTATTTAGCAACATTTAATTGGTCATTGCTAACCTTTGCAAATTGCTATGAGAATTCAATTTCGCTGTGAAAGATCGCAGGCGAGATAGTTCATTCTCAGAGTAAGCTTTAGAAACACAATATACAACCAGCGCTCTATACGTTAGAAACAAATGTTTAAGCTTTCGAAGGGCTCATAGTATGGCTCTTCCGTTATGTTCCAAATAAAAGACGACTTTCTTCATAGATTTTTTTTAATTTTCAAGAAAATCAGGTTAAACATTGCATGATGATTGATCATGTCATTGAAAAATTTATCCTAAAGCGCCAGAAAAAGTTTAGCACTTTCCGAGATCTCTTTATTCTAGGACCTAAATATATATGAGCTTCCATCATCCAGTTTTTGTGACCTCATGTAACGATTTCTCTGTGTTCTTTATCATTGAAATGTATGCAAATAGCATGAGGATCTGATTCTGTTAAATAGTGCACGAACATTCAACCATTCAACCTCACCAAGCATACAGGAACATTACGAGACCTATTCAACCTTTTTTTATAAAACTTTTTATGTTATCTCTTCATTGGATTTTGTTTTTACTCTGAGATTTTTGTATTTCGAATGGCGAAATCCGTCTCGAAATAGTCTGACCGCAATTAGTTGGGTTATTAGGGAGCAGCGTGAAGCACAGTAAATTACTCAAAGAAAAACCACTTTATCCCGAGTAATTGCACGTAAATACGCACATAAACTGTAGAACAACATGAGATCTGTGTTAGACAAACTAGCGGTAAATTGAAATCATTGATTTGATATCAATGAAACAACTCTTGAAGATCAGAGGGAAATTTCGGCTCTCTAGAATCTTTGACTGAATGAAGTAATTCTGAGCTATATTCTGTCCTAAACTTAGTACAACGAATTTGGAACCCAAAATTCAAGAGTTCATTGACTTTCCTAATGGTTCTCTATCAGCATAATTTATCTCCATTTCGACAATAATGGTCACATGAAAAAACCTAATCTATTCTAATCATAAGTTGAGCGAGTGCCCTTAGTTTTTGCTGTTTTTATTTAGCGACTACGCGGCTTTGTAAAATCAGTTTCATCAAAATTTGTGGCGTTATTTGACGGTCGTCATAATGCAGTTACCGGAGATAATGATCGATATTTGACGAAGGTAGAGTACCAAACGGTCATCGAAATAATTAAGGAAAAAAAAAACAGTCCTCCCAATGGCATCAATGGCCAAAAAAATAACTTCAAAATTACTATTAATTTGACACTTTGACATTCATTTACGTCACTTACCATTCACAATAATATATTTGTCCTAAGACATTAGGCATTGGATAAATCTTAGATGGATCGAATGGTTTAGAGACTGGGTGGTCAAGATGTCAAAATGTTCAACGGTTAGAATGTGCAGGTGACAAAATGTTTATATGGATCGGCTGTCAAACTCAGATTAAAGAAGGTATAAAAGAGAATATTACGGCCGTCAGGGACGGTCGCAACTTGGTAAAAGCAGAGCTTTGTAGAGTCGACTTCGTGACTAAATAGACAATCAATTACTTATCCCGTATTTTTTTTTTTTTATAAAGTATTGATTGAACTTGGAGTACTTAGAATTTTGGAGTGTGAGAAAAAAACAATGGTGTCTGAAACCATGTCTTAGGTAAAAAGTCTGACAAACATTGTAAAGATAATGTTGAAAGTTAAAATGAATTCAAAGCTTTAGCAATGGCTTGTTAAAAAGCTTGCTTTTATTAATTGGGTAAATATTAGGTAAAGGTGTACATATAATTTGATGGCACTGATATTGATGATGACCAGGACGCAAGATATTTATGTAATTCAACTGTCCTAACAATCTAAACGGGTCTAGCAGGATCTACCTAGCCTACCAACGCAACGGGACTGTACTAGGGGTTAAAGCCAATTTGTAACTAATATTGTTATGCAAATCATAAAAACCAATTTTGAAATCCTATATCTATATATTGATATCCAATTCGTACCCTGGTCTATACGGTTCAAATTTAAACAAAAAACTTAAAGAAATGTACAGTCGAAGGGAGAATGCGATTGAATTAGATTTCGCTATGCACCAGTGGTCGCCTGTTTCCGCTCTGCCTTGACTTAGTGACGATTCGGAGAACATCAAATTAAGGAAGCCGTTGAGTACAGTCAGGTGAAAAATGTTAAGCAAAATATGATTTAGCTATTTAAATTGCTTTGCGAGCCTGTGGTTACATTAAGGTGGTTCGATTTCCATACTAATTTATTTTACCAATTTGGGGGAAATTATATTATTATACCTAACAAGCAATTTTTATTTCTTTCTTGAATCATAGAACTTAAAATCAAGATCTATTTTTTTGATGACAGCTGTCAAACTTCAAACGCCCATATCTCGGAAACTACTCACCCTAGAGTTCTCGTTCCAAAACCAAATGAAAGGTGTGATCAAGATCTATTTTTTTGATGACAGCTGTCAAACTTCAAACGGCTATATCTCGGAAACTACTCACCCTAGAGATCTCGTTCCAAAACCAAATGAAAGGTGTGATCAAGATCTATTTTTTTGATGACAGCTGTCAAACTTCAAACGCCCATATCTCGGAAACTACTCACCCTAGAGTTCTCGTTCCAAAACCAAATGAAAGGTGTGATCAAGATCTATTTTTTTGATGACAGCTGTCAAACTTCAAACGGCTATATCTCGGAAACTACTCACCTTAGAGATCTCGTTCCAAAACCAAATGAAAGGTGTGATCAAGATCTATTTTTTTGATGACAGCTGTCAAACTTCAAACGCCCATATCTCGGAAACTCCTCACCCTAGAGATCTCGTTCCAAAACCAAATGAAAGGTGTGATCAAGATCAATTTTTTTGATGACAGCTGTCAAACTTCAAACGCCCATATCTCGGAAACTACTCACCCTAGAGTTCGCGTTAGATTTTCTTATATCTTAAAACTTTTTACTTTTTTCGATTTTATTACATAACAAGGCGTTCTATGCACAATTCAATAATTTTTCATTTTATTTTTTAATTTATTTATCGTTTAAAAAAACATAACTTATTTTGTATATAGCATATGTCTCATTCATAGCGTATACCAAATATACGCTATGAATGAGACTTGTTGGTTTTATTAACCTCCGAATATATGTGCCGACAATTATTAGTTATGTAACCAACTTATATTTCAGGTTCATTTTAGTCTAAAAAATACTTTTGATTGTGCCTGACAATAATGCAACCGACTATTCACGCACACAGACTAAGATCTTACTGTATTCTAACCATGACTCAATTTCGCCAGTAACATGTAAGATTGGACTGGTCAGTAGCTCCGTGATATTTCTACAACTACGGTACCGAGTTCAAACCTTAACTCATGCATGTTTTTGTCAGTAAATTTTTAAATTGTATGACTGTGATGTGAAGTATGGAAAGTATTTTTGTTGGTTTGTTCTTCACGTAAAAATAAAAAACAATAATTTTCTCTAGGAGAACTCTAGGGTGAGTAGTTTCCGAGATATAGCCGTTTGAAGTTTGACAACTGTCATCAAAAAAATAGGTCTTGATCACACCTTTCATTTAGTTCTGAAACGAGAACTCTAGGGTGAGTAGTTTCCAAGATATAGCCGTTTGAAGTTTGACAGCTGTCATAAAAAAAATAGGTCTTGATCACACCTTTCATTTAGTTTTGGAACGAGAACTCTAGGGAGAGTAGTTTCCGAGATATGGGCGTTTGAAGTTTGACAGCTGTCATCAAAAAAATAGATCTTGATCACACCTTTCATTTGGTTTTGGAACGAGATCTCTAGGGTGAGTAGTTTCCGAGATATGGGCGTTTGAAGTTTGACAGCTGTCATCAAAAAAATAGATCTTGATCACACCTTTCATTTGGTTTTGGAACGAGAACTCTAGGGTGAGTAGTTTCCGAGATATGGGCGTTTGAAGTTTGACAGCTGTCATCAAAAAAATAGATCTTGTGTTTAAGTTCTATGATTCAAGAAATAAATAAAAATTGCTTGTTAGGTATAATAATATAATTTCCCCCAAATTGGTAAAATAAATTAATATGGAAATCGAACCACCTTAATAGCTATATCACATTTTGCTTAAAAATTGTTTACCTGACTGTACAATGCAGCTATTTTTAAAGTTGTCCGAATCGTCACAACAAAAATTATTAAAATCAAAAGTGACGATTGGGAGAATTTGTCCCAAAATATTTGGTCCGAATCGTCACTAAGTCTCTGCCTTAGTCAGTCAAGTAAGTATACCTACTTATTATCAGGTACTTACTGCCTACCTAACGTATCTATGTTCTGAACTTTGTGTGGCACAACGACAAACATAAATAAATGACAACAATCATGTATTTCAAAACACCTGCAAACGTGTCCCTTCCAAATTCTATTTCACCACGAAAATTACCAACACCATAATTACTTTTAATAGTACGTACTTGAACGAAGGAAAATGTAACTTATTTTGAAGAGGATAAGAACAAGTTTATAATGTACGAGGGTGAGCGATGAAAGCACTTTGTGTTGTTGTTGAAAAGTGGTCTGTGTCGCCACAATTCAAATTATAAATATTTTTTTATACGAATATAAGTTTATTATTTATCCAAGATAGGAGTGTGTGGAAAGAATGGGGCCTTTGCTCAGCAGTGGGACTCAAAGGGCTGAATATAATATAATAATAATTATAATTTATTAGGTCTTCCCACGGTCTTCCTTACCATTTCTAGCTACCGACTACTTTATTCAGTATATATTTTATAAGAATTCAGTTTAGCAGTGTGGTTACAAACATTACATAGCTTTAAATAATATTCTAGCCGTTTTTCAATTAATTAATAGTGACGGAACTGTAAACTCGGCAGCATTAACCGATTACTTACATAAAAACACGTGTAAAGGTTAAAAAACAAAACAGATATTATCTCGACCTTGCCACTCAAACAAAATCTCATACAAAAATAAACACACCCTATAATTTGGGTCCATAAGGCAACAATTATCTGATTGATTAGTTCCGCAAAATACTGAATTTAATTACAACTTATTGAGGCAAGTCGGACAAGTTACTTAGATTACGTAGAAAGTGGTACGCGTCTAAGCCCTTGACAGGGCTTTAAATTGAACAAATAATTTGTATGATATGCTTCTCACACTATCACTATGACAAGAGATATGAAGGTAAACTAGACAAGTTGTAGGTTCTCTTAGAGTTTCACGGGCGAAAGTTTCTAAGCGTGGTCGTAGTGAATTTTATTGCATTTGTCCTATTTACTAAGATATTTCGATTGAAACCAGTATAACAAATTTTTAAATGAAAAACAGTTGCAATGAGATAAAGATAAAGATAATTTATTTGCAAAAACATGTGTAAATAAGGATGTTGTAGGTACATAATTTGGTGAAACAACATGTCTTACCGATTTTGGTGTGCAAATAGAGAACGTACCTATGATAAATGAATTGAACCGAATATATTATTCATATTCATATTTTACTGTTATTTTAGCGCGGTTTAAAAAAGTACTTTGTTGTTGTCGCTTGCATGACAACGAAAAGAAATGATTTTAGAGTGGCTTTAAAAGACCAGAATAAAGGCATTAGGTACGATATTATAGAGAATTAAATAAGTGTTATTTTCCAATGATCGAAATAAGAGGTCGAGAAAACAAGCCGGCAAATAAACAAATGCCATTAAAAACTTCCTTAGTCGTTTAGAAAAACAACGAGTTTCATCATAAAAGTAACAGAGTTCGTTGCTCCCGCGTGTTGTAGTTGTAAACAAATCATAATACATTGATAATCATTTGGAGGAAACCCTTGAGACTTGAGAGGTTATAAATGGTGTTGCGCAGACGCTGCGGCGCTGGACACGCAATCGGACCTGTGTCACTCGAAAATCGCCCAATTTGTAACCACATATAGAAGGAAGACCAAATGCTTGTGGTTTATCTGCCATGTGAAGATCAAGAGAAGTTTATGGTAAAAGAAAATTGGAGAAGGCCAAAAAACTGTCATCGGCTCAAATTTAGATAAAAATATTCAGTTGAAATTGAAAGAAATTCTAAAATATTGACATCGAAAGTAAAAATGCATTGAAGTTGAAGTTGAAAGAGATTCAAACTACATTGAAAATGAAAGAATTTACAGTAGAATTCGTCGTTATGATGAAACCTCAGATTCTTGCTACCTACGGCTTACTACCTGTAACCTTGAATGGTGGGGAAGGGATATAGGATAGATTATGACAGAAATAAATATTCCTCTCCGCTTTCGGTAAGAGCTATTAAACCATGTCGGGGCCAATATTAAAGTGAAATTTCTGTGACTTTGTATTATTTCTTCTATGGCGTGCAGCACGCATGCGCGAATGTTTATATCAATGGACACGAAACCCGTAAATAGTCTCCTTAGAAACACCATGTTTAACTTTCGATGAGTTGGAAACAGTTAATTTATGTTTGTGAAATGCGATCGTGTTTTCAAGGTGGCAAACAACGTAGGGGGAGTGGAATTTCCTTTGCTGTTTCAAAATAAAATCGTAAATCTAATTTGATTCATTTAATTTGTATCGTGTAGGTTTTTTTTTATTCTGTACAGCCAAAACTATGGCAATCTGTGTGTGATCGAAATCGTATATAAACACCTTTCATATATACACATACTTTGGTAAAGAAAGAGCTCAAAATCTTGTTTATATTTTCACTTTTGCCGTTCTTACCTAAAAACAAATAAAGTCAGATGTTAGCTATTTAGTGATACCAAAATATTTTTGTAGGAACAATGTTTTTTTTTGTTAGTGAGTCGTGAAAACCTGAATTTTTCTTTTAAAATTCGAAGTAAACCCAAATAAACATGTTTTTTTACTAAAACAAAGACTGCTTTTAGATTGTTATGACATGACATGATTGTGTATATTTCTAGGGCCTTGAACACACACGCGGAAATGAGTTTTCTTCGAAATCGAATATTCAATGATTTCTAGTTGCTATCGATTCACATAAAACCGCGTGAAAGCCGTTGGAAGTCACACAAATGCTATACGCTTTTGTATAATAAGATTATCTTGTATGTGGTGGTTGACAGACAAGGAATACTACCTACTATAACCACATATAATACAATACTATACGTATAACCTACTTCCTTCTAGAAAGGGACTTGCTGAAGTTTCGGAGAAAATATTTTGGGACAAATTCTCCCAATTGTCACTTTTCATTTTAATATTTTTGTTACTGACGTTTCGGACAAAATCAAATGGAAGCTGTTAAGTACAGTCAGGTAAACAATTTTTAAGCAAACTATGATATTATAGATATTTAAATTGCTTTGCGAGCGTGTGGTGACATTAATGTGGTTCGATTAGGTAACTTAGTTTATTTGCTTTCAATACACGAAACTCAATTAGTACCATGCACATGTCTGGTTACACAGAATAAGTACACTAGGTAGCTGAAAGCAAATTTACTAAGATAAAAGCTTACCTACTGAAATTTTGATCTCCAAAATATTCGGATATAGTTTCTTGAAGTTAAAATAAACCATCCTCCGAGTAATTGATTACTATCCGTTTCGTAAAAAAGTTATTGTTAGTTAGCTAACACCAATCCAGAAATCAACCTTATTGCCTAAAAGTTCTTGAACATTTAATACTAGCTTCCGCCCGCGACTTTGTTCGCGTCCCGTTGGATCCCGTTGATTTTCTGGGATAAAAAGTAGCCTATGTGTTAATCCAGGCCACCGACAATATATATTCCAAGTTTCATCCAAATCGGATCAGTATAGTTTTTACGTTTAAGAGTAACAAACATCCATCCATCCTTACAAACTTTCGCGTTTATAATATTAGTAGGATGTGTAAAGAGAAAATTGAAATTGAAATCACCTAAATTGTAATTGAAAAACCTAGCTTAGCATGGAGTTCTCCAAGAACTTGCGATGTTTTTGTGTCCACTAGCACTAGGTACTATATTGGGTATGAAGATTAATAAATAAATTCGAAACCTTAATTCGGTAATCTACAATAGGAGTATAGTATATATGATCTGTACAATGGGAGTATAGTATATATGATAGGTAGTCAAGAAAGCCTATTGAAATATGCATTTGTTCCATTATGTCGTGAGAACGGGTCAGCGACGCGCTCGAGGCAGTCTGCCACCGGAAGCCAGCAAGACGTGCTAGACATTGTGCTCGCCGACTAAACACTATGGCCATTCAGGAAAGTTGACCTATACTTGTGTAAGATGCATGTGTACATGACGTTGTCATAAATGTCAACTGTCACCTGCGTGACAGTAGTAACTTTGAAGGATAACCTAAAAAATAATAATAAGGGGATTAGCGGGTTTTGTTGTGACGAGTTGTACAAAAATGTATTTATTGATTTATTCCGAATAGATTGTTCATAAATGACGACTGAAGTATAATTTACCAAGCAGAACATACGAATGTGACGTGCCAGACGACTGGTCTTTACACTTGCTATATATTTCATCGTTTATAGGCAAAACTGCACGGCGGGCTGTCTTTTCTAATGACAAAAATTAGGTTATTTTACTAACCAATCTTCTTTTTTATTAATTGACTTTACTAGATGAACCACCTACTTCATGTTTGGTGTAGCTGTAGGTGAAAGAGAACAGGGCTGCTTTTCAATTTAAAAATCAATCATCATGGTAAGTTTATCTACATAGAAGTAAGCCACTTTTAGGTATCAATCAGGTTTCTTTATGTTAACTGTATCCACCCTTTAAGTGCTAAACAAAAAGCTAATCCAAATCCTACCGGCTGCGCCAAATTTCTTTACCCAGCTAAAAGATCAACATTGCAAATAAACTGTATTTCATTCCGCGATCACAATAAATAAAATAAAAGGTGTATGTGACATGTTTAACAAGCATGAAACCACATCGTGACCTGTATGTCCCGATTTCTTCATATCTTTGATTACCGCTACTGTAGCACACGATTGCAAGATATTTTACATTAGGTATATTTACAACTTCAAAAAATGTTAATATATCAAAGCCCTTAAACTGTATCTCATAGAGTAGCATTTTCCTTAGCAAGTAAGGTTTTGCTTCAGGCACGGACGTGCATATCGTTTGATCTCGAAGTACCTATACAAAATGTATCTACGTATAGTTTTCAGTGAATTCATTAGTGAAGTACTCTGTGTAAATAGAACGGAAGCAGTCGGCGATTCCTTCGTTGGTTGTAAATGCGACTTGTTTTCTTCTATATCTAATCTATGAAGTAAATTTTAATGCAAATTGGATTGTAGAAGTGCAAATGTACGATTACGAGCGGCTAAAGATAATAAAATATGTCAATTCTATTTTATCACTGACGCATCGGCTTAAATAATATGCAAAGGTACAGTCATAGAAAATATTACCAACCAAATTACACAGATACAACTTATACGGCCTTACCACGTTATCAGATTTATCTTGGATCTAACAAAAACCGCCAAAAACCACGTGTGTTTTGGACTTAGTTCCCTGTCAATAAGTTGTCAGATTTATTGTAACATATAAATCTGACAACTTATTGACAGGGGTTAAGTCCAAAACACACGCGGTTTTTGGCGGTTTTTGTTAGATACAAGATAAAACTGGAAACATAATTTGAGGGAAAACGTCTGCAAATAACGTAGAGGCCAATGATCGTGATGACTATTCCATATTTTATCAAGCTCATATTATGGTGTGTATGCTAAGCAAAACTATCGATTGACTTTTTATACATAAACTTATTGATAAATAAATAAAATGCAATTACTTACACTAACGTGCTTGAGATCAAAAAAGCTTTATTAAAAACTTTTCATCAGCACGGCTCGGCTTTCACCCATTTTCTTTAATAGCATGAATACTTAAAAAGTCCATTCGCTCTGTGGAAATTTCCAGCAAAATAGGGATGCATTTTTGCATTAAAAATAGTATCGCAAACGAGTGCTCTTGGGCAAGCTTTGTGCATCGCCTTTATCTCTTGCAGAAGACTCTTGAATGCAGCGGCGTCAGCATCGAGGGAGTTGTCAAGTGGGCCTAGAACGAGGGTGAATGACCTGTTGGGGTAGGTCGGGGTTTTTTGCTGTAAGCTTTTTTCGATACCTTTTTTGTCTGGTTGCAACGTTCCATGCAATTTTTTTCCGAAGAAGGTGAATTTCAGGTGCGACGCTTTAAATTTTAACTTTTTTTAGATTTACCTATCATACCTAATTATATTATATTATAGATTCAATATTATATTACGGATCAAGTTATGAGTGTCTTTTAGTATTTTTATACTGTGCAGAGGTTACAACGGTACACTAATCGGTAGGAATGAAATACTTAGTACCTAATGCGTGGTACGTACTTATAAATAGAACAAATCTTGTTTATTTTGTCAATGACTATGGGTAGGTTAGGTAGGTTACCTAGATTATACCTAGTAAAGGTAACTAATATCTCACGGTACTTTATCTTTGCACTAGAACACAAAATGTCACGTTCTATATTAATTCCCATCCATGTCACGTAATATTTTGCGGTGCTCAATATAAATAAATGATATCTCAGCATATTTCATCTAATCCAATTAAAATATTGCTTGTTATTCTTAAATAGGATTGAATTACGAGTAGCTTTATTAGCCCTATTTACTCGTGTTTCAATTTAGACGGATTTTAGTAAATCTTTTAACAAGATTACCTACAGTCTTTTGTCTGACGTCACAGATGGTGAACATACGCAACGCAAGTAATTAGCTTATACCTAATTATTATTTAGAACATTTTAGTAGTCATTTAAAATTTTAGCTTTTAACAATAGCTTGCCTTTTTCTACAATCGCTACAAATTAGAAATATATAAATAATGAAAGTACTTATATATTTTCTAAGCAAATAAGTCACCCCATAAATTATTTAGGTGTATAATGACGGTATTTTGCGCGTTCAAAAATGATTGTCAGTATTTGTAACCATAACACCAAAAGCGCTATTATATTTCAAGATAACATCATTAATCAAAGATTAATAAAATCAAGGAGACGGTGTAAGCTGAAACTCCCCGTTGGTCTCAAGTTCACAACTTTGCACATTGAAACGCTAACAAAGATATTTGTGCCGTAACTTATGAGTAGGTAAGTTTATTTATCTGCGACACAGCGGGTTGTCAAGACAAAGCACAAAAAATAATAGCAATAAGACTTGAACTCAGTAGGATGCTAGTTAGTTTGAATATATCACCCTACTGGTTGCTGATGCAGAACTATGAATTATGAACTAGAAGAAATTTACTCGAGCTGAATAAGAATGGTAAAAAGCAACGAAAGAACATTTCGAAAAAGAATTGGCGAAAAGTACAAACTTCAAAATAATGTTTTGTAAAAGTTTTTGCCAGTGCTTGAGAATCCAATCAAAAAGGGCGATGCACGAGCTTTGAATGTCATTGTTTAGGATAACCCTACATTTTGCAACAATGAGTCTACGGCGACCCTTGAACTCTTAAATAGGGATATAAGTACCATGGGGCACATGAGAGCCATTGACAATAATTGCGTCGAAAATGAAATCGGTACGCAATAGTAAAGTGATATGAGGGCATTGGATGTTTTCACGACAGTAGTCATCGATTTCAATGTTATAAACTGACTGTTTGATAATACTGTGCTAATATAAAGAAATCGAACAAAAGACATTGTGCACTGGTTCTAGTAGGAAAAGGTGTGTGGACAGGATATAAATTACTATATAACAAGGTCGAAAATTGCATGCACAGCTATATTCACAACAAAACCGTCTTCAATTCTTGGAAATCTAAAATTTAAGATCTAAAACTGTAAAACTAGGACGGGATGGTTGCATCAGCATTTTTAAGGAAATGTGCTTATAAATAAAACATACCATGGTGTTGTACAAACAAAATGCAGACAGATGGATGCCAGATATATACGGGTCAAACTGGAATATACCACGGATATACCGATTAAACTTAATGGTGCAGAAATAACTTAGCTAGATGACGTTGAATTTTTCAGCTACATTTATGCAAAGGGTATTCCAGCGCCTAATGGCAAAGATATAAACAAAATGGTATGACTTGGAAACTACGATCACATGATAGTAAAAAAACATTAAAACCGATTTCATCGTTTTATTACTTTTGAAACAACTCAGGTAAAAAATAGATTGAAATTCAAAGCTCAGATGCACTATTTTAAGAAAATGATAATGCCTTTGTGAGTCAGCCGTAAAGTGTTAAAATGAAGATAAAAACAAAACGTGATTTGAACCTTACCTGAAAGCAAATAAGGTCCCACAATCTGTAGGGTTTTATAAGGTAATAAATAATAATGGATCGTCTTTGGCCTTGGTAGAATTAGTCACCAACTCGGAGCAGTAAATTGTGAATTAATGTTGTCGCGTGACAGTAGAAGCATGTCTTTATGATCTCGTTGAAGAAATAAATAAAACTAAACCTGAACTAGCCGTGCGAGATGACAGTTTTAGCGAAAAGTCTCTGGAAGATCTATAAAGATTATCTCATCAGAGAGAGATCATATCTACAAGCGCAGTTTACAGGTTAAAGATGGTCTTTTGTTGTCATTCCTAGTAAGAAAAGAGAAAGAAAAACCAGTAACTGTAGTACAAAATACCACTTATCTACTTGCAGTCTACGAAAGGGTTATCAACGTTAAACGTTATGATGAACAAGACAATAGTTACGATTTAACCATAGTTTTCATAATCATCCACATAAAATCATCATAATAACCGATAGTCTTAATATTGGTGGTTGATCTAGAGCACGGAATAAGCTGAGAGTATTTGCGTAATAAAAGTATCATAATTGATTCAATAAGTCCAATGCCAAGTGCTTCCATTCATATAATAACGTACAGATTCACATGGTAGGTATGACACTTGCTTTAATTGGTGAGGTCATTTCATTCTACGTTTTAAAATTTAATTATAATGATCACAGTAAATATATTTGAGCTTCTTTTCAACAATACTAAAAAGTAAGTACCTTGGACGAATAAATAAATAAATTATTTATTTATTTATTTATTCGTTCAAGGTACTTACTTTTCACGGACACTTAACACAACGCCTTCTACTCCCAAACTAAGCAAAGCTTGTACGATGGAAACTAGATGGCTGATAGAATACATACATACATTTTTTTTGTAAATACATATTTATAATACATAGAAACACCCAGACACAGAACAAACATCTAATAAACATAGTAAACGTACCTAGATACTTCAAAATTCAAACGGAATAGCCAACAATATTACAGACAGTTTTTTGTTAGGGACCGAAATCAAGGAATGATGCAAAGCTATATTTTACGTGATAGCACAGGAATTCGTGTGCTAGTTTCTAGAAGTGCTTATTATAGTTGATACCAGATGTATAACTATACATAACATAGGTACGTATAATTATGTACAAAAGTATAATGCTAAATCTCTCAAACATAACGGTATGTAACTTATAGTAAGGAGGTTAGAAATATTGTATCTCCTTACTGAGAGTCAGCGGTCAGAGTTACTAAGTAACGTCCAATAAATAGCCATTGATAATAAACTTATGCTAAGTGGATACTAAAATGTAGCCAACAAGCAATGTTATTACTGAACACGTGGTATTATAGAAGGAACAAGATAGTAAATAATACGTACAAGTGGAAATTGTACTAAATCATGCTGAATAGGATACTCAGTGGAAGCGCAATTCCGTACTAGATAATTAAAATGGTAACTATAGTGAAAGTAAATTAAAAGATACTGCATAGCTGCCAGGAATCTGGATCATATAAAAACGTACATTGGCCCAGAACATCTTTCTTCCAGAACTAGTTTCATATCTGTTCTTCTATACATCGTTCATACTTATAACATACGAATAAAATAAATAAATATAGAACTGGTACCTAAGATTTATCTTAGTATATTTAAGAATGTTGGTACGTATAAAACTTTACATAATATATAAACCTTCTTAAAAGGATCTATTTGATTCTAATGAATAAAGCCTCATTATCTTTAAAAAAATTACTTAACATTGGATTTACAGTCAGAGCCTCTAAACAAAATTAAACCCTAAAAATTGTCCGGTTATCTTTGCAAGTTATACCTATACTTTTTCCTGTTCCTAGGAAGTGGGATATACACCCCGTAGTTTATCTAACGGTTTTAGAAAAGATACTGTTGGTAGATTTAGTCACTAGTTTATTAAGTCTGTACTTAGTGTGCTGACTTACTGATTAGGTATCCATAATATGTTTTCTATCTACAACTTGAAATATATCTTCAATATGTATTATTTTAGGTTAGATTGCTTTTGTTTACTGTGCTCATAACTTGTTAACCGCATTGAATACAAGTCCTGTCTTTAACAAGGTGTACTGTCCTTTTCATACTGACTATGGAGAAACAAGTTAAAAATAGTAACAGAAAGTCCATTTTGAGAGAGTATTTTATAAAAACATTGTACCAGTCCATTCAAATGTCTCCCAAGCTGCATTCGTATCATTGAAGTCCACAGCATTCTTGATTCTCATAACACAGACAAAACATCCATGTATTTATAGAGCAAGCAATGAAAATAAACTCCTATAGTGTAATTAATACGACTGAAAATGAAAAAGCAGACGAGCTATAAAAAGTTACGCTCACTATAACAAACAAAGATATATAGAGCAATGCTAATCTGGACCTAATTTTAAGTGAGGTAGAGGTTACAGCGTTACAAAGTCATGAAGATCGTACAATTCGTCGTCGTATAGTCTTCTTAGATTATTTATAACGCGAATATAGTATACTACAGTTTTATCTGTTCATTTTGCTTTCAGAATTATTGCCAAGAATTCAGCATTTTGGCGACGAATGTGACTCTTATTCGAGATTAAGAATCTAGTACAAACCATTCTAACCGCTCAACTTCGCGGAACTAAGAATATTTTGTAAAATAACTACGGATTTTATTTTTAGTCTTAGTAGACATCGTCTGGAATATATAAAACGTAAATTACGTTATAATAAAAGCAGTAAGTAGGTATGTACGATACATAACATCCTGTTGGCCTTGCGATGATACGAAAATTGCTTTGATACCATTACTGTTCGTTGTACACAATTGGACGACTTTGAGAATGATAAAGACCAAAGGCAGTTCAGATTCAGAATCATTCTTCTATACTATTATATAACTGTAAACAAGCCAAAAACTAAAATTAAAGATATGGATAAACTAAATATGCAGATCTACTAAATAAACGATTCCGATTCCAAAAAGTGTCTGTTGTTTGTCTGTTTGTTTGTTTGCGGATCACGTCTAAACTACTGGATCATTTCAATGAAACTTATACCACTCAGAAGCCTTTTTTCCGGAATGAAACATATTATATTGTATTGAAATCAAAGACGTGGATTCTTAGATACAGCTTGAACTCTCTCAACAGTCTCAACCAAAAAGCCATTTGCTACGAGGTTCATCGTAAGCTGGTTGACACATATTTTGGTGCAAAGTTTCGGGTATCAGCTAGTGAACAATAAAAATATAGTAAATCACTAAGAAGCTGAATATCTAACCAAAATTTATATAATTTTGGTTAGATATTCAACCTAACTATGTTTATATATGAGGTAAATAGTAGGGCATTGTAGAGAGGTCTGGTTCAAGGGTATAAAGAAAACACTCAGTATTTTCACAGGATTCACTCTGTAATTTTAAATCCATTAAGTACGCACGCACTATATTATTAATTACACCTTTAAAACGCCCATTACGTGCAAAAAGTGACAGCTCAGCGCCAAAAAGCGAAAATGAGATACCATAATGAGCATGCAACTTTTTTATTCCACCTGTCGCGATTGTTCACGCAATTGTGATCGGTATATCATGTGCTATAGTGTGTAAAATAACATTGATCATATTTATACTTCACAATTTTAATATTGCAAAAGAAGTCAATGGTTACGTCACTTTTAGTCACACTTCAGTGGACCACGTGTCGTCTAAAACTTAGGGTCTTGTGATGAGTGATTCATATAATCTTTATTATTTCATAACAATAAATAAACGTATATTACTTATCATGATTTCAGTAACTTACACTGTTTTCTGGATCTTTTCGTTCATTAAGTAACTAGTTATTTTTAAGTTTCTATATTAAACTACTGGATGGAACCACTTATATGAAAATATGTTAGACATTGACTAAAGTGACAATGAAAGCACGTGTGCGCCATGCATGCGTGATTCCTCATATTCACACTTTGCTTGTATGAATAACATGTGCAAATGTATGGTAATGCTACGGTATAATAATGTATTGTGTTGATTGTTTGTTTTGTCATTTAGCTCTTGTAAGTATATTTAGAACTGTAATGATGATACACGTTTGTGTCAGAACCTAATAAGGTGTTTAATATTAAAGTAGCACTTAACCACATAGCTGAACGAGGATGACTATTATTTCATCACCTTTAATGACATTAAGAACTTTGAAGAGTAAAGGGCCAAAGAGGGACCCTCGCGGTACACCCGAAGTTATAGTGATGAACTTGATGAAGCTTACGACAAGAACGACAAGATGACATCAGTTTATTTTTGTCTAAGTGCCAGAATGCACTGAGTCACACACAAGCCTCTACTTTACCTATAGTTCCTCTAAAAGTATCCGCGTTTAGAAGAGCAAGCTAGAGTGAAGTCAGAATATTCCACAACTTCTATTTTCATTCAACTTTCTCTAAGTACGATGCAAAGTGCAAATTAGTACTACCTAGTTTAACGACCTCAATGCAAATGAACTAGGTATAGTGGTGGAACATTGTAATCATCCAGATGTCAAACAGAGCCGAACGAGAACGGAAGATGGGAGTTTACTACAGTTTGATGTTAATTTACGTTGGTTTATATTCTATTGACAAAAAAACTATAGAATTTGAGACATTTTGAGAGGGACTTATATTGTATTGTCAAACGTAAGATTCTTTTTGTTGTAATAAAGATAGCAATTGATAGATATAACACTTCGAAACATGATTCTGATGATAACAGTCACGTATACGAATAAACATATGACTTCACCCGTTAATTGATGGTTTTTCTCGCAATTCGTTCTAAAATAGGTAGGTATGTTTGTGTACGTTTGTCCATAGTTGCTCAAAATATTCTAATATAATATTATTCAAAATGTTGAAGGAAATCGGACATATAGTGTTGAAAGTGTTGAAAGTTCAGAATAAGTTACCAAACAAACTAAACGGTTTCGTACTTCATCCAATTTATTTATTATTTACCAAGTATACCGACGAGTTTAATGAAGAAAAAAAAACCGAAAACCGGGTTATTTCCACGCATGTGACTTTCATTGAAAAAGGAAAAAAAAACTAAACATCATAAAAAGTGAAGTTAGAAGTAGCGGATGCAGTTCAGGAAGTGATATAAACACAAATTAGCATAATATCTTTAATTTAATTTAGTCATAGATACTTAAAACTATTATTAGCTGGCTTGGCGCCGCAGTGACCGTTCACGCAATATCTTTTTTCAAGTTGAAGCTTTTAATTTGAATAATAATCATAAAAATTGTAGGTGACACACTTTTACAACAATAACTATCTACAGTGTCAATATCAAAGCACTATAAGCTGCTGGTAAGTAATTTGAGTTGATTATCTTAAGTACTGTTAAAATGCAAAAAGTGTACACATTTAATCAAATTGTAAGTTTGATATTGACATAGGTTGTCTGTTAAATGTTTATCTAAGCAACACGTGAATCAAGCCGCAAGCAAAAACTGCTCTACTTACTAGAGCATAATAGTAAAAGTATTCTTAACTTAGTTGATTAGTTAGTTTGAAGTAAAGAAGAACTTGCTAAAAAACCATACAAAACTTCATTCATCAATTTCGTATCTATTGTTCGGATTAACGGAACTACATCCGACCTAAAAACCATGTTGCATATGCAAACAGATACGTAATGAGAAGCCAACATTGTACGATTAACACACAAATCTCGGTCAAAACCATTCATTTCTTTTCGAACACTATCGTCTGATGGTGTTCGATAAGAAATGGATGATTAGCATAGCGTCTGCTATGCTAATCAAATTACTTAGGTCTTTGCGGAATTTAGCACTCAGCAAATTCTACTTTTCTGTTTTACTCATTTTAAAATACTTATGTAACAGTTTCGTAACCCAATCAGGCTGTTAAAGATCAATGAAACCGGGTGCATAAACTTCTTTATCATTATAAACTTAGAAAATTATGAAAAAATGAGCATTCTTGGGCACCCACTATTTAAATCTAATGGAAGTCAGAGTAAAACGGAAGTAGGCACTTCGTCACGCTTTTATATCCATCGCAAGTGGATATTATATAACTTGTTCTAAAAAATAAATAATATGATTGGCAGTAGCTCGTTTTATTTACTTAACTTATTATTCGGTTTTATTGACGCTATTATATCATGAATATTTATTTTATTTTTTGTTGTGTCAAGGATTTTGATTTATACAATTAAATGAATTGAGCAATTACATTCAAGACAATTTTTTATTGGTCTCTAATTGATTATATAGATACCCAGGTAGAAAAACTTAAGTTGAATAACCTGCAGATTATTGCATCATTATGATATTACACACAAGTTACTACTCTCGTAAAAAAATCAGAACATTTTGAAGGCAGTATTCCTAATGGAACAAGTTTTTATTTAACCACATGGTGGACTAGAATGGCAAAATTATATACCTATAGACCTGGCTTGACATGCAAAAGTAGTTGCAAACTTTCGTAATTTTAACATTCCAGCAAATATAGTTCATTGACCTGAAGCCATTGATCATAATCAGGTAAAAGCACAGAATAAAATAGCAGTCGGTGAACTACGTGCTTTCAATTGGATCAGAGATCGTCAACCTCCAAGAAAAGGCAGGTATGAAAACACTTACCACCTGAATAGGCCTCATCAATCATTTAGTTGTAAAGAGTTTTTATTTAGTACTGCTAGAGCCGTATTAGGTACTAACTATAGTGAATAGGGAAATGGCCTTCTTTGAACTCCAGGTGAACCTAATAGAAATTGAAGCGACTAAAGAGCTGACCTTTTTATTTGCTGTACAGAACACAATTAAGCAAACGACAACTATAGAAACCTATGCATTTGGGAATAAGCAAGCTATCTAATGAGCAAGAGTTTCAGACAGAAAGTGATAACACTGGTGAATACAGTTAGAAATATTTACATATAAAGAAATACAACCAATCGAAATTAAGAAGTACCTAATCATTTGGTTTGCATATTTGGACTAAATCCTAGTTACGAGCCAGGATGGAGCCAAGGAAGTTTGAAGTGACTTCATCATAAGCATCTTTGTTCGATCAAACCATAGGTTCTTAAAAGACTGCGAAATCTAAGGAAGTTAAAAGCACATAGTAATAAAAAATTGAGAGTGGATGAAATCGATTGCTGTTATCTTTATTGGCAATATTATATTTATGTCTAGACTTAAGAAAAAGTTGTCGAGGGATAAGAGAGCAATAAAACGAGAATCGGTATTCTATAACCCAAAACTGATACATTCAAAAGAGTAGGTACAGCAAGAAACAGGCATAAGTGCAAACAGAAAGTTTCAGGTCGCTAAATGTCGCTATGTAAAAGATCGTCTATATTGAAGAATCAAGAGATTTTTCCTTACAATTCTACCAATCTGTTGTTAGGTTCAACAGATTAGTAGTCAATGAACCACTCCTAATAAAAATAAACGTAGTTCAGCAACCAGTAGTAACCGTGATGACTGATTCATCACTCCCACAGATTTGGCTATATGAATACAAATCGACAAAATAGATTACGCGTAAACGTGTGACGGTTGAGTCATACTGGGAGTGTTATAATGTTGAAAATAATGGTGTTTCAAAGCATCGTATTGCAGATGCAAATGAAAATGAATTTGTGTATATAGCTAGATTTTTTTAGCTGATGGTATACTACGGACATTGATTGTATAAGAAAACTAGCTGATACCCACGACTTCGTGCGAATCTTTCCACCTAAAAACAACTGTCAACCAGCATCGATGAACCTCGTGTAAAAGACTGCTATCGGTTTAGAGAGGTCAAGCTAAGGGCTTCCAAATGGTACAAGTTTCGTCAAAATTGGTCCACTAGTTAAGGCGTGATCCGCGAACAAACAAACAGACATTGATTTTCGGAATCAGAAGCGTTTATTTAGTAGATCTGCATATTTCGTTTATCCATTATCTTTAATTTAACTTTTTGGCTTTTTTTACATTGTATCTTATATATAAAATTCTCGTGTCACAATGTTCGTTCCCGTACTCCTCCGAAACGGCTTGACTGATTCTCATGAAATTTTGTGGGCATATTGAGTAGGTCTGAGAATCGGCCAACATCTATTTTTCATACCCCTTAGTGATAAGGGTTGCACGCGAGCAAAGCCGCGGGCGACAGCTAGTAATAGTATAGATATGTGACGGGTAATACAGAGCCTACTTAAAATACATATTCTAACAGCAAAGTTGGTTTTGTTAATCAGTAATAAGCCATGTATGGAATACTAGCTTCTATTTTAAAAATAGAACTTGTTTAGACATGTCAAATAATTTACTTTTTTGTGCATGGAAACAACAGTCTGCATATTTTATTTACAGTAACAAATACCAATACCAACGTAAGGTAGTTTACTGGGTTTCCAGATAGCAGATTGAGATTAAATTAATCGGAAGCACATGGTAGTCAAGAAACACAAGACGGGCATCAATTATGACGCAACATTCTGCGGGTTTTGGCAGACGCATGTATTGCCCTTTACTGGAATGTGTATCTTTTGGGATGACTCACACAACAAGGAACTTGGGTGTCTGATTCGTCTGTTCCATTATAGTTTTAACCTAAATCTTTTGAAATAGAGCTCACCATTGCTTCTATTTTCTCCTGTTTCGTGTTATAGCTTTCTATTCGTGTTGGTTTAAATATTTCTTCACAGTCTTATACAAGTTTATTTTGCTGTTTGTTTTTATTGTTACTTACCTTGTAACATATCTACGAGTACCACCACACCATTATTCCATGATAGAAAGTTTTTAATAAGTGTGACTTAATACCTGTAACAAAACAAATGAAAATTATTAATAATGATTCTTAACAATAGTAACAATGTAATATCACCCGGTTAATGACAAACTATGAATTTAAATGGATGAAAAAGATATAAATGATTTGGTGAAAGCCAAAGACCAAGAGCATTAGGCAAACAAAACCTTCTACACTATAACTTTATTCAATAGTGACATTTGTAGCGACTAATAGATACCAATAAATGTATAAAATTATGGAAAATTGCTGTTATTTTAAAATTATTAACCATGATTTTGCTACATTACTTACAAAATATTGCAATCAAATTTTTAATGTTCAATTTGGGATATAAAAGAAAAAATACATATTGGTATGAACTATTGATTATATAATAGTTGAAAAAAAAATTGGTAAGATTATAGTATAAACAAAATAAATTTACCTAAATCAAAACAAAAGAAAGATGAAACCTTGAAGTAATCGAATGACAGTAGCGAAACAAAAGTAAGCGCTCGAAACAATGGATTTAGTCATACGAGTGATATAAAATAATGAGTCAGAGTAAAACAGTAAGAAACCGTAGTAGTACGTACAAACATAAACCACATTCGCAAAAGATTATCGTATTTCAAGATATTTCCACTAGAAGCGCCACTAATAATTTTGCTAGTAGGTACTCAACTGGTAACGAAGTAAAAGAATTCGTGCTCTCTATTCATTGGAAAATACGGAATCACTCAGATAGAAATGATTCTAGCAGTTGTTCTTCCAAAACTGATGCTCTAGCAGACTATGCTAGAAAATAGATAAACTATAGGTACTATTGTAAGATGGATGAATCCGAATGTAAAAAAACTGAAAAGCGAGATGCATATAATTCTTTGTTGTATGATTTTAATGATCAATTGAGTTGTAAAGCCACTTTTGATGAGTGCATGTCTGTATGTATACCTAAATGATGCAGAATAACTGGTAACAAGCGAGGCGTAAGAAAGAACGCGTAACTGAACATAATATTTATGATGTCGAGTTTCTAGTAAATTTTATCGAGTAGATAATACTTCGATGAAATATGATTGCAAAAATATCAGAACATGACATCAGACTTAAATAATAAGTAGGTATGAGTTAAGTATCAATGGAAGAAAGCTGCAAAGAAAGCAGAATTTTGCAGTAATTCACAGCTGAATAACAACAGTAGCGAGAGTGAACCAATTATTTTAGCATACTCATTGAAAAGGTTTGAAAATACCTAATTTTAACTTCTCCGATCAAAATAATCAGATTAGATACAGTGATGATATTTTATGCTTCACATAAATTTCATGCAAACTAACCATACAACTTGGATCACTGATCAGTACGGTTATAGTTACGAAACACCATAAATTTTATCTACAATCAGACTTTCGAGATGTTTTGATGACGGAACCCACTGCCAACAATCGTCATCGTTACGTGAACAGCCTTATCGATGAGCTTTACGAACTGGTTTTTCTTACAAAACTAATTAGAGATCAATTTGAGACTAGTTTTATTGCCCTATTTAAGCAAATTTAATGTCCTATTACGAGATATTGATGCACATAAATATTGTTTACATACTTTGCCTTGATTGCGTCGAACTGCTGTTTAGATTCACTTTAGTATTTGGTTTTCTTTGGCGCCTTACATTTTTATTGACTACTATTTTGATCTGCTTTTTATTTAGGTTCAATTTCAAACATTAATATAATAATATGCTAAATTGATATAGCTATTTAGTAGCCTCAATGATCTTGATTTCTTAGAAGATTATGTCCATAGCTCGCTCTAAAATGTATCAGCATTAAATTTTGTAATAAATACAAAACTTTTATCACAACTCTGTAACCTTTTACGTTAGAAAGTAGTTCCTACCAAAAGTGTCACCGACCAACAGAGACATTAAAAGCCTTACGCAACACAACAGTGTAAATTGCAGACCGTCGGAAGCAGCTGTCCGGTTCCGTTCCTGAAAAGATAAAGTTTAAAAAGTTGATGGCAAAAAGCCAGTTCCGTAGTGTTCATTGGGGTATAACACAAAGCTTGCGTCACGGAGATACGAACCAAGCGCGTGCGCAACTTAATCGTAGCGTTTCGAAGTAATCATGATAAAAACCAGTTATTGGGTGTTTTGCATTTGCGCTAAAAAACTGATATTTTACTTACCAAACCGTGATCATAATAACTTAACGCATAACGTTTTTCATCAGCTATAATTATGTATAATGCAAAATTGTCGAGTTTGAATTAGAGGTTTTAAAAAAATTATATTTACATTTACATTTTACAATTTATTGGAACTTATAGTACAATGACAGCCTGTCTAGCTGCAAGCTTCGCCTTCTGGCGTACTTGCGCGGCAATTCTGTCAAGAGCCCGGGTGCCTTGTGTAGTGACGACGTGGCCACCGTCAGCGACATTCTCCACCAGTTTCAGAGCCTCTAGGGCTTGGCTGACGAATTTTGAACATTTTAAAACTAAGAAATACATCGTGCGTTCGCCTGTTATGTCTCAAGGGTTATTTGTTACATTACAGAACCCTAAGAACCCACTGATCCATAAAAAAAAGTTTTTGGTAAGGGTGTGATACTTTACTAAGTAACTAAGGAAGGGTATTTTGTTTAAGGATGTGGGGTGTGGAAATTCGAAGGTTTCCTTTGCCAGGGGTCTTCTTTCGGCTTACTGAGTTATTAAGTAAAGTACCTAGTAGGTAATTTTGATTTGCGCGGCTAACCTAGTTTGCTACACTAAGTGAAACAAAATCGCAGAAAATTTTGTTCTGGATAAAATATGAGAAAGATTCTGGTAAAGGTGATGAAGGCAATGGCTTTCCCAAACATTTATCTAAGTCAAATCACACGTGGTCTTTGCCCAACGGTACAGTAGCACAAACAGAGGCTGAACTCGAACCAACAAACACACTAGGTATACGATAATATTAGACGAACAAACACAAATCTTTACGAAACCACCAAACAAGACTCATTCATATCAATTGTTGACAAAACAATCGCCAAATATTGACATTACGTGTAAAATCGAATTCGAGTTAAATCAATGGAATTACGTTGCGGTAGCCAATCGTGAGTCACGCTGCGCCCGCGCAGGTTACGTGGACATGTTAATTGTTAAATGGCCTGTTCCGATTTCGCTAGAGTAATGTTTAATGCAAATATTTGTTACGGGCTTTGGAAAATACCTGATGGAATGTTCAATATGATTCAATAAACATTTTGGAATATCACCGAGATCAAAAATATCTTTTAAATTGTAATCAATATATCAACCTAACGAGTTTAACAAAGAAACCGATACTTTTAAGATAGGCACCAATATCACACTTAAAAATGAAGTACTGACTTACAAAGATTTCATAAAAGTTAAATCAGAATTTGAAGCTCACAAATTTTAATTAATTTAGAAATTAAACAGTTACCAAAAACTATGACAATACTGAAGTTTCAGTATAAATATTGTAGGCAAATTGACCAAGGCTCCATACCTAAAAACAATTTAATTTCAAAGCAAAATGAATATCACCAAAAACATCTTCGTCAGAACTGAGGGATCCTATTACTCGAAGTTCATCTCTTTCTTGTTTTCTTTCTTCTCTAAAATATTGAATTTGCTACACTAAATTCGATCGATGCACACGGCGAATGTAAATTGTAAATTGTAAATAGTGCCTATCTATTAAATTAATGTGTTTAGATAAAACGTTATGAAGCTAAAGGTTAACAGATAAAGCAGCTGCTTACTGCCAGTGAGTTCATTCATTAGCTAGGTTTATCTTATGAAAAGTTGTAAAATTATATGGAATAAATTATGAGATTTCAGTAGCAGTTTCTTAACGGATTACATTAATTTGAGACGTATATTTGAACTAAATTATAAATTATATGTGGATTCTTTGAAGAGTTTTTTATAACTTGTTAGTTTTTCTTTAGATAATGTACATTGTAGATACATCTTAAATTTGCACAGTGCCGTTCAGCTTAATCAAAAGCTTAAGAGACATAAATAATAATATTACTTAAAATTTTCAATTAGCGGTTAAAACAAGGACAAGCATAACTTGAAAACAAGAATGGACAATAAGTGAACCTCATTACTAATTTCAAACCGAAAGACAGCGAATAAGATGAAAAAAAGCAACGTATAAAAATAAGAGTGCAGGTGAAACGGGAAAGACCATCCTGTTCCATACTGCTGTCAGCTTGAATGAGCACATGACACGGTCACGACCAGACCTAGAGGCCCAGTACGACTGGATATACAGAATAGACGTGCTATTGTGATGTCAGACGCACAAACGTGCTTCCACTCGTAAATTATAAACATTCAGCTTGTGGCACAGTGGATTCTAATAATTAGTAGGCTTAGTGCACTTTCAAATGTTTCAAGAAACTCATAGACAATGTCAATAACGCGTAGACTAAATCGTAGATGCATAATATATTTGGAGGGCAAATCGATAATCTAGAGGTGCGAAAAGACTCCAGAGACCTTAGCCGAATTAATATTCTCCGATTGCTAGAGTATGGCGAAGAAATTAATGTAATTCATGGAAAAAGAATTTCTGAATGATCTCTCATTTCTATTATCATCGAATGTTATCTTCGCTTGGAGTAGAAGAAAGAATATCAAAAAAGTCACAGGTTCCACTGGAGTTTCAATTGTAGCTTAAATAATACCAACCGGTGCAATGACGATAGGGCAACGTAAGCTGAAGGACTTCTTACAAAGGATGATAACTATCAACCTTTGTAATGTCAAATAAAAGTTGCATTTGCAATACAACGTTTTATCTTAACTCACGAGCCAACTAGCTATTATTGCCTGAGACTTTGTTTGCCGTGGAACTTTATACTCTCTGCCATACCTACAGCATAAAGTTTTCTATATCTATGTCTGTTTACAATAAACTATGAAAAGCTTAATTTTAAACACCATGACAGTGTTTACCAAAAAGGGATTACAAAATGCGCGCTCAGTGGACCTCTGACTCTACGTGCGCACGCGTCGACTGATGCACGATTTTAGGTCAAGGCACTTGCCAGTTGCCATCCCTCAGATTAGTACAAATTGTTGCTCTATTGTTATCATAAGGTATCTGAAACAACGTTTATTTACAAAAATATGATTTAGTCGTGCCGGTGATTTAGGCTCCAAAAACAATTTCCTTTTCATTTAAGTCTTATTAGCTCTGGCATTAAAGGGGTGTTTATTACGCTGTCCAAAAACTTTTATCAATATCATAAGCTGTCAAAACTTTGAGATGGCATTCTGTGAATCAGATAAGTACGGGAGACTGGTTAATAAGTGCTGATTATTTCCCTTAATTTGTAGTAGCATAAATTGTAGCAGTGCTATTAATATTACTGCAACAACCTCACCTTGGCTACCCTGCCTGACATAAAACAGATGCTAATGCATTCTGTGTAGTGTCAAAATACATTATTAAACTAACTATAGATCTTGAGAACTCGACTTTTACAGTAGTCGCGAAGTAAAGTCCAACAGCAGGAGATCTCCTCAGGCAATAAAATAAGCAACTAGTAACAGTGCTGGCAAAAAGTTAAGATAAAAGAGAAGCTCCCAACAATAAAATAATAACAGCTATGAGATTAGAAGTGAAACTGCTATTGAATAAGACTTAGTATGACGTTTCTCAGTTATTCGGTATCCATGACAGGTTGAAACACAATAAAGGCATGGATAAGTCCATTAAGTTACATTCATCCTTGGCAGAATGAATCATAGAGCATGACTGTAAATTGCTACAAACAGTTATCCATAATTTCAGAGACTCCAAATACGTAATGCGACCGCTAATCACAAAACTACAAACCCATTCAAAGCGACCATAAAACAAATTAATGCGGAGTTACAGTACATTGCAAATGTCCAAGATTTAGTAGATGAATTGAAATGAGTCGTGGGAATAGTAATAAGTGAAAATCATGAGAACTGTCGTCGTGATGACGGCAAATTGCTGGATCAGCTGATGGAAACGTGACGTCAAATCGGTATTGTACGGCGGAACGTGATGAGTTCTACTGTAGGAATAATAGTTTTTTAACGATTGTAACAAAAGCTACACCATTTCTAGTTAAGAAAAGTACTAGGATACTGTACTTGCTACTAGAACTAAAGATGTTGAAATGTACTGCAATTTTTGTAACTGAATTTGGGTTTCAAGATATAATAGAATTTTTCTATTGTTTTTAAGCACGTATTGTGATGCATGATAAGATTGTGTCGACTTGTAAAGTGGACTTGAAATAAGGGGAGTTCGTGGGAAGAAAGAAATAACAGGTGATGTACTGACATGTGCAGTCACGGATCTTGGGCAAGGTGACCATGGTATGCAACTAGGGAACATTCCGATGGCTGACGAAGGGTGTGCGACGGAGTGTGTCGCCCTACAGGGCTTTACCGGCTTTAGAGCAGTTGTTTGGCACGGTGACTGAAGCGTAACGTTACGTTCAATTCCATTACATGAACCAGCTTTTGAATTGCAATTGAAAAAGTGTCAGTATATACGGTAGCATGCTTAAATTTACAAATAAATATTGTAAAAGAAAATATCTTAAAATCCGCATAGTGTGATTTGATTAAAGAAATTAAGTAAGATACACTAGCTGAAACCAAAACTATACAGATATTTTACAATATCATCTCTACAGAATCAAAAAAGTAGCAGACTCTTTAGATGAAACTCTGATGAAAAGAGCCACCTCGCTGGAGCATGAATGGATGGGGCTTGCATAAAATATGAAATATAAATGAAAAGAGTTGGATTTCGAGTTTTTGTAGCGTGCAACTGTAAAGTAATGATCTCAGCACTTCAAACAACGCCTGACGATGCATAATGCACTGTTTTTAGTGTCTAGACTCGAGTGTAGAGTATGTTTTTATGTCATTTTATAACGCAAAGAATTGTTATACGAAAATAGATTCACTAGCTGGATGTACCGTTGTATCATTGATCTCAGGAATGAATTTGTTTGTTTTATGGATCTATCTATCATTCGTCATATACATCTAAAAATAAACACTGCAGGGGTCACTAATCCTCATTTCGCTTTCACCCCAATGGAAGAGAATCGGCAAAAAATCGATCCCATCCATGTGTCAAGCTAAGCTTTAGTAATGCGTATCAAAAAGTGCGGTAGCCTTAGCTTTTTTATCTCTGTGACAAATGGGATGAGAGATTTATTTGGATTGGTTTTTGGAAAAGGAAATAATGCGATAGCGTTTATTTGATAGTAAAAACAAAATATTTGAAACGGTTGTGATTTATCACATTGCAATTTTCACATAGAAGGAAAAAGTAATAAAATTCATAATCCGTGATAATAAAACTTAGGCTTACTTAGGCATAGAGGCATAGGTAATTAAAAGTAAGACTCTACAAATTGGTTATTTATGATGCCGTGCAATGGTCGGAGACCATGTTGGTAAGTACGCTGGAAAAGCTCAATAAACGACACAACGAGTAAATAATAACAGATTTGGGGTTACGTTTTACAGAAGCGCAACAGAAAGACATTTATACAGAACACGAAAGACCAATAAACATTATGATAGAACAACAATATAGTATAGTAGAAACAGCTACACTATGTGTGTCAGAATATACAATAAAATCCCAGAGTCAATCAAAAATTTACCACTTCGACAGTTTAAACACAAACTATTCAAATGGTTAGTAAACGAGAGTTTTTACTCTGTAAATGAATTCCTAAGTAAATGAAAAATTTGTTAGTGTAATATAATAATTATATTTGATCTCTTGGTGTTTTCAGACATTACTATTTTTAGGATTTCATGACATTTTGATATAATTAATTTATTATTTTCTATTATAGTTGTGCCTTCTGTATTATAATATTATAATTTGGTTTGTGATTTGGTATGTCCTATTAAGTATTTAATTTCATTTACGTATTATAATTTCGCTATAATATAATTTGCATGCTAGTCATAGTAAATGTGTTGGCCCATAAACTTTATAATAACTTTGTAACCATATTTTTGCGAATAAATCATTTGAATTTGAATTTGAAATTTGAACATTTAAATCACAAAACGTCCCGTGAGAATTGATTGAAGATAATAATATTTCGCTCCAAGGGGGTAACAGAGAATTCATCAGCCCTTGCCACGCAGACAAAGGACGCATGCGCAGTGCATTGTGTAAATTTGGCAGACATTTATTTTTTATTTTTTAACTCAACAAATGATTTCACAAAACATTCGGTCAGCGGGCGGGACACGCTTCACGGCTGACAACAATGACGTGATGAAATTAATCATACCTTTAGTACTGATGTACTTTGCGTCATATTTTCTGTTTAGTGGATTGTGCTGTTTCCCAAGCGTTATACAATTGAAATCTGCTTTGATGTCGACTGAACCGTCGAACGTTATTCATCACAACATTAGGTTAGGCTTCAATTTATTTTGTAACTATCTGTCACAGCGTTTTACGTAAGTAGGTTACTTGGTTACTACAATATAACTGTGTACTACATGAATAAGTTGGCACCTTGCTTTCGAGTAGGTCATACGCAATTTTAATAACTCTACTAAATTCCAAAATATCACACACAATAAAAATCATTATAGAATAATACACCAAACAGATATTTGTTATAATAAACACATCAGCCTCGGTATAACATTGGATGCACGCTCTATATATATCACTGTATAGCATATAATATATAGCATAGTTTACACGTGACCGCCACGCGTCTCGGGGGGTCAACCCTCTCTGTGAGGGGTAGTTTAGCATTCACAATGCGCACCCCATTGCATGGCTTCAGAAATGCAATTTTGTCGAGCTAAGGGGTTGCTCTTCGATTTATTTCTTTATTATTATCATGTTCTTCTTTCACTTTTCTGACTTTTACTGTAAAAAAACGATTATATTTAAATAAAAGTTTGGCATATAGGTACGTAAAAGCTCAAATCAAAACAAGCGGTTATTATGTCGAAACGTGAGTTCCAAAAATGTTATTGTCTACCTATAATGTAGAACTCTTTTAGTCAAAAGGTGTAAGTAGTTAGTTAATCCTCGGCATAACCACATCGTGTTAAAGCAAAACGTTTCTAAATGTGTTACATTGCGTTATTAGATTGTTTACAAAGATCTACATAATACATATTGTACCTATATCAAAATTCGTAATCTCAATACCCCTCTTTGATTTACGCTCATCCAAACCTCTTTTGTAAATCCAAACGGCTTTACTATGAAAACCCGAAGCGAACGTTGTTACCACGTTATAAATTCTACGATCCATTGTAATGAAATGCCCAATAAATTGTCACTTCCTAAACGTATGATTTAGAAGGGCAAAGGGTCGGTCATTACCCCTTTTAATAATATATTTGGAGAAATGCTTTAATATCAAACAGCGATCAATAGGTAGAATGTGTACAATAATGTGGAACACGTTATTTGTTTTTGATTACTGAAAATGAAACGGAAATTCAAGCATATTTTATTGTTAACAAGCTGTGAATTTTTTGATAGAATTATGTTTTATTTTAAATAGATGGTCGTTAAATTTTTTGAATTTAGGGGTCGAGCTGCTGTCGAAGAAAAAAAAATAGGAATAAACAACGTTCAAATTAAACGAGAACTGTGTATGCATTTCCATATACTTTAAGGTTTCAATCAGAATAATGGTTTTTACAACTTTTTATAGTGTTGATGTTTCTGTCATGCAATTTATACAAAAAATATTGCAAATTTTGGTCCCTAATTCGTTATTGTGCATCGATTTTCAACCTAGGTTCTAAAACCCAGAGCTCATAATCCCTCAGCCATCACCGTACAGTGCAGTACAACGGAAATGTCATGCAAGCATCAACCGTAATTAATTTGAACCGCATTGTATCCTGCAGAATGTAGTGCAAGTGTCGATGATCCCGTATAACTGTGTCTACTGTGCCTGTGTTCTAGGCTCTCTTGCACGCATTAGGGTTAGATTTAGAATAACTCTGGCTTAAGCTGGCATATATGTTTCCACAAATCTGGGTTACTGTAGAGTACATAATGTTTCTAAGAGGTAGGCAACTGAAAACAAGGATGGAATACTTAAAAGAGGACATGAGAAATCAAAGAGTGTTAATTGATGGGGAGAGTGGAATAAAACAAACAAAGTTTAAAAAAGACAAAGAGATGATGATAATGAATTCTAGTTCACTTATAAATGCACGCAGTTGAAGATTTGTTATAGCAAACAAACGTCATTCATGAAGAAAATAAGCGTAGTTCAGTAGCTATCATAACGTTGAATGAATATTCAAAGTATTGATGAATGAGAACTGGACTTTACCATGAAGCTTAGCT
Organism: Eulithis testata; assembly: GCA_947507515.1. Taxonomy (NCBI): domain Eukaryota; kingdom Metazoa; phylum Arthropoda; class Insecta; order Lepidoptera; family Geometridae; genus Eulithis; species Eulithis testata. The sequence goes on from OX382197.1 coordinate 9,929,220, forward strand.
ACGAACCGTTGCTCATCGCAATCGGCCTAGTTTAGCATAGAAATAGCAACGATACATTCCCGGTTTCTAGCATTGCTTTTCCAGTACTACTGATATAGTTTCGAGATTATAATGATATTATACGATTCGGAAAGCGAAATGGACTATAACATTATTTTGAAGCCGGTGGATGGAAAATGCCCAAAACAGGTATTTCTGGAAGTCTACGGGGTCTGCCATTATTCTTGTCTACAGGCTGATAATGATATAGCTACTAATTAATATTTAGGAAACAAAATCTGCTTACATAGTCACTTAAGACCAAAAAAACACTGTTGTACACGACTCAGATTTTGCATAAAGATTTCCAAGAGTCTGAAATTAACTTAATAATAATATGACGGATCAGTTTGACGATAAACAAGCTTATCACGATAAAGCAAGCCTCAAAGATAAGGAAGAGATAGATATTGAGCTGTCAAGAGTTACTGAGGAGTAAATAGTACAAGTAGGTACGCAGTTAGAGAAACAACAATAGTTGATAAGGAACGACTTAAGAAGGACAAACAACAAACAAATGTTATCTAGGTAACGCTTGAGAAACACATTATGATGAATTAAAAGAAACAACTAGGTGATTAACTATTGTACCTATTATCAGAAGCAGCTTATTAGTGTTTTAATGAGGGTAGTGTAGCTCTAGCAAAATTGTATTGACACAATTTAGTGCATTTAGAAATTTTGTCGACTGGACTCAAGATATGACATGGACAGAAAATTCACATATGAATTGTTAGTGTTTTAGTCTACTCGTAGCAACTTCCATTTCTCATAAATTAACTGCGGACACAAACTCCTACATATCCACCTAAATTGTCTCCAAGACGAACGACGCAAGTGGGTCGTCAGTTCCCCGAAGGAAGCATCTCCAAGCCATCGTCATAAACCGACTTTATGAGCAGACATTACGGTCCATACTCCATTACCAGCTCAGCGTTTATAGACCAAGTTTAATTAGGAAAGTTATGATATGTGCTATTTATTAACTTGGCTGTGGACTTATTAGTTTAGTTGTAAGAGATGCATGTCTGGTTACGTGTGAGCGTTAGTAGATTCGACTGACGACTACAGATACAGAAGTCATAGTAAAGTAAACTCTAAAACTATCAAAGGAGTTTATATATTCTTTTCATCTTGTTTGTGACTGTCGTCATTTTGGGGTTCACTATTTTCGATTTCATGATACTTCGTAGGTACATAGGTGCTTATATTTTTTTAACCAACCATTGGAGATCTATCCAAGTTGATATTAGCTTCCTATTCGTTAGCTCAAGAATATAAAACGTAAGTATAGAAATTATATTTACGAAAAAAAAAACCACCCGACTATTTCTATACATTTTTGACATTTTCTATTCTCTAACGACTGTAAAATGACTAATTCGCTGGGGTTGTATTATCTACAAAATTCACTTACATAGTGTTTGAGAAAAAAAGAAGTAGTAGGGATTGATTCATTCTGGCTCACCCAAAAAAAGTTGCGATTGGGGTGGTCTTGCCAGGGCGCCAGCTAAAAAAAAAAAAAAAAAAAAAAAAAAAGTTTAGACTCTATTTGTATGTTTTGGCACACGCCTGATCGATTGCGCTAACCCATTTTAACGCACCCCGGCCCATTCAAAAGTTACGAAGCCACTTGTATACTCAATGAACAAACAATAGCGTTTTATTGAGGGTCGAGCCATTGTGTCCGGCTTGCGGGGCAGGTACTATAGATAAGCAGTCCCCATCCGTTGACGAAAAGAATTTGTGTGAATTAAATTAGTGTAATGCTTGTTCACATCATTAGGTATTAAATCGAGAACTATGTAGGTCAAAAATTAACCTCCAACTGAACTTTTTTTTATGTGACATCTCTCAAGCCGAAAACTTCCCTGGCGGAGGGTGGATGCGCGCGCATAAAGGCTGCGTTCCGAGCACAACCCCTAATATTAAGCCCGCGTTACAATAGGTAATTATCTATAATATCATATTATTATATTATGATAATATGATAATCAATATTTATTATTTATTTATTAGCAATACACAAATATATTTTTATTTTATATGTATATTATTTAATATTGTACGGCCCCCCCACGATACATATAATATGAAATTATTATTTAAGTATTAATTATTTAACCATTATTAATTATTTTTATTATTTAAATAAACTAACCTAACACCTTCACTGTGACGCACTGTCCGTCGCCTGATTAACCAGCAGTGGGCATTAATTATAAGCTGTGGATGATGTAATTGCAAATAAAATTTTCATGAAGTTCATCTTTTAGCATCATGTTATAACGCGATACAATCAATGCAAATATAAAAACCAGCCGACAGGTAGTGGCCACCCAAAAAGGCATTTTGCTTGTCGGGACATGACGCGAGTTTATTGCTACGTGAAAAGGGCGTCAGATAACATATTCGATAAATCAATGTGAGTTATGCGACGCTGCAAAAAACTATTAGGCACCCATCACAAACCAAGAAAGTTTACCTGTTGAAACATGTCATGAGTTTTTTGCGATATTTCTCTGCTATAAAGGTCTAAAACCCTCGAGTTACTACCACAGTCTTACGCCATTCGTGCAGTGAACTACAGATAAATATTGTTATAACGTCTAATAACATCTGCGTGTATTCTAAAATTATTCGTTACTCAACACACAGTATTTGCCACAATAAATAGTGTTTCCGTGTTCTACCGTATAAAATGGAGGTAAGTTGTTATATTACGTATTTACTTTGAACCGATTTCACCTTTGCACTTAAACGCTATCAATATAAGCTAAACCGAGTTCAAGATACCCTTGATGACAAACTTTTGTAGCAAAACTTTGACTTTATTTGATCTATGATTTTGCATTTATGTATTTTTAAAAGTAACATGTCGTTACAGGACACGCCAAGTTACTCCCCCGTGGAGGAGGTTGAAGAACATAACACTTTCAAGCAATTCTATTATAATGCTATATCTGATAAAGAGGACATATATATCTAATGAAGAGAAGACGGTCAGAGGAACAAAACCATTTGGAAACACCATCAACATCGCGGGAAGCATTTGACTCAATTTTTGATAATGAATTACTCAATCTTTGTATGGAAGCTGAAACTGGAACTGTGGATTGCACTACCTGCAATTTGCCAATAAAAAAGAGGTATTTAAACAGCCATTTCAATAGTAAACAACATAAATATAACTCTGTTAAAATTCAACATTCTTTATCGAATGTTGATCTTATACAATCAGCTTTTGGAAACCGTGTTTATACATACAAAATAACATCTAAAATAGATAAAACGAAAATAGATTTTGAAACTCCTGAATTATTTGTAGAATCAATCAATGAAACAATTTCAGTTTTAATCAATGAAGCTATCGAAGAACTAACAATTTTTAAAGTTAACTTTATATTGTACGCTGATTTTGTACAACAAACAAAGGAAATAAAAAACTCATTTGACTTTCAAACTAGTAACTTTATAATCATGCAAGGTGATGATTTAGATATATTTTTAAAATCATTAAAGGACACTTTGTCTAGCAAAATAAGCGAATTTGAAAAAAAGGATAGTGGCTGGAGTTTATCTAAAATTGTGAGCATTGATATGAATATCAATAAATTTAACCCCCTACGTGGTACATCATACATTGAATTACCACATGATATACAAACAAAAAAAGCAGTAGTCAATGTTAAAAACGCAGACGTTAAATGTTTCCAATGGGCATTACTATCGGCATTGTATCCAGTTGCAAAAAATGCTGATAGAGTTACATCATATGTAAGAAATGAAAATAAATTAAAACTTGATGGGGTTTCTTTCCCCGTTAAACTATGTGACATCTCAAAAGTTGAAAAATTAAACAACATGAGTGTGAATGTTTTCGGATTAGAATATGATGATGTTAAAAAACAAAATTCTGTTGTTGGTCCCTTATATTTCACAAAGTGTCGAAAAAGTTGTCACATTAACTTATTATACATAACAAATGGTTCAAATGGTCATTATTGCTATATTAAAAATATGTCACGTTTAATAAGAAGCCAACTCACCTCGCGACACGCCGCAATACATTTATGTGATGGCTGTTTATTGTATTTTTCAAACCACGAGCAGTTATTGCAACATCAAAAGCGAGATTGTAATCAAATTCGTACTGACTTACCTTCCGAAAAACCATGCTTAAAGAATTGGTTCGGTGAAAATGTTTCCAATAATAAGGTTTCATTCGATAAATATCAAAAACAACTCAAGGTTCCGTTTGTTATATATGCGGATTTTGAATCATTTCTGAGGCCAATCACATCCTGCTCAAATGATCCAGATTTACCTCATACTGAAAATGTTCAAAGACATGATGTATATAGTTTCGGGTATTACATTAAATGTGCTTATGACGACAGTCTTTCCAAATACAGAACTTACGTGGGTGATGACTGTGCAAAAAAGTTTATGGAAAGCTTACAGAAAGACATTGAAATAATTACCAAAATAAATAATTTTCAAAAATGTCCATTACCTTTATCAGATATGGACAAAGTTAAAATAGCTGTAGCTACTACATGCTACATTTGTGGGAGAGATTTAAAATGCCAACAAATAATAGACCACGATTGGTATACAGGCGTTTTTCGAGGTGTTGCTCATGAAATATGTAGCAGTAAATTTAGAAGTCAATGTTTCATTCCGGTTATCTTGCATAATCTAAGTAATTATGATGCTCATTTTATTGTTCATGCCTTAAATTTTGCTGAAGGTGCAGTGGAAATAATTCCCCAAAACAAAGAGCGTTATATATCTTTTTCAAAATTATTAAAAGTTAATAACCATCGAGTAAGTTTACGGTTTATAGATTCTCTGAAATTTTTGTCATGTAGTTTGGAAACACTAGCAAATAATCTAAACATCAATCAATTCGATGAATTGAGGAAACATTTTCCGAATGAGCAGGATTTTAACCGATTAAAAAGAAAAGGTGTATATCCTTATGAATTTATGACCGGGCTAGAAAGTCTTAAACAAAAATCTCTTCCTACACAAAACCAATTCTTTAGCTCAATAACGGGTACAAACGTTTCAAATGAAGACTATGAACATGCTAAAGATGTTTGGCAGCATTTTGAATGTCGTTCTATGAGTGATTATTCGGATTTGTACTTAAAGACAGATGTTTTATTGCTAAGTGACATTTTTGAAAACTTTAGAACTGTTTGTATGAGCACATATGGTTTGGATCCTGCGCATTACTATACAGCACCAGGTTTAAGTTGGGATGCGATGTTAAAATACACAAAAATAGAGTTAGAGTTGCTAACAGATTTTGATAAAATTGCCTTTATTAAATCTGGTATTCGAGGTGGAGTATCACAGTGCAGTCATCGATATGCCAAAGCAAACAACCACTACATGAATAATTACGATAGAAATCAGGCAACATCATTTTTAATATATCTTGATGCTAATAATTTATATGGTTGGGCGATGTCACAGTATCTCCCCGTTGGAGGTTTCCAGTGGGTTGATATTGAGACAAATTTCAAAGTTGCAATCGATTCTGAAATCGGCTATATTTTAGAAGTAGATTTAGAATATCCTGATAACTTACATGATTTACATTCTGATTTTCCACTCTGCCCAGAAAATGTTTGTATAGGGAATACAAAAGACTTTAAACTGGTTCCAAACCTAAATAATAAAAGTAGCTACGTAATACACTACAGAAATTTAATACAATGCTTAAATATGGGGTTAAAAATAAAAAAAATTCATAGAATTTTAAAATTTGATCAAAGTCCATGGTTAAGCAAGTATATAGAATTAAATACAAATCAAAGAACCAAAGCCAAATCCGATTTCGAAAAAGATTTCTATAAGCTTATGAACAATGCAATCTTTGGAAAAACAATGGAAAACATTGAGAAACGGGTAAATGTTAAATTGCTCACTCACTGGGAAAATCGAGGGAAGATTCAAGGGGCTCAAAGTTTAATAGCAAGACCTGAATTTCATAGTCTTTCCATATTTTCAGAAGAATTAGTTGCAATACAACTTCGTAAAACAAAATTGGTTTACAACAAACCCATCTATTTAGGATTGTGTGTTTTAGATATATCCAAAACTTTGATGTATGATTTCCATTATAATTACATGAAAAATAAATTTCAAACCAATATCAATCTGTTATACACAGATACAGACAGTTTGGTTTACCAAATATTTACAAAGGATTTTTACAGAGATATTAAAGACGACATTCAAACATACTTCGATACATCTGATTATCCAACAGACAATGTATTTAATTTTCCACTTGTCAACAAGAAAAGAGTAGGGTTATTTAAAGATGAAAATAACGGTAAAATCTTTACAGAGTTTGTGGGCTTACGATCGAAAATGTATGCAATGCTGGTTGAAAATAGAATCATTACAAAGGCTAAAGGAGTAAATAAATGTGTAACTAAAAAACTTACAATGGATAACTATAAGACGTGTCTCTTTGATAAAAATATTCAATTTTCTCACATGTATAGATTTAAGTCAATAAAGCATGTAATTTTCACTCAAAAAATTAACAAAACATGTCTTTCACATAATGATACTAAACGTTTTATTTTATCGAATTCTGTAAATACTTTAGCATGGGGGCATTATAGTTTAAGAAACTAAGTTTAAGTAATATTAGAATTTAAGTATCTAGTTAGGTACCTACCTCACCGCACCTTTGTAAAGTACCTAGCTGTTAATGTAATAATATATTTATAGAGTTAAGACATAATATAAGACATAATTTTTAATCCTATTTTAAGTTTACATAAATATATATATATTTGTATCTTTCAATACATTGTTTCATTATTTTCATTTACCTCATACCAGAAACACGTGTTGGTAGTCAAAAATGTTTCATTTCAATCATCCATTTACTGCAATAGTGGCTGGTCCAAGTGGGTGTGGAAAATCCAATTTTGTTACAAACTTTATTAAATATGTAAAAGAAGTTTGTAGTGTGAATTTTGTTCAAACTACATGGTGTTATGATGAAATGCAACCGTTGTATAATTTGAGAAACGTAAATTATTTTCAAGGAATACCAGATCTTAGTATGTTCGATGGAAAGGATCCTCAACTTATAATTATCGATGATCTCATGAGGGAATCCGATGGGCGCATTGTTGATATTTTTACAAAAGGTAGTCATCACAGAAATTTGAGTGTTTTCTACATAACACAAAACTTATTTCATCAAGGTAAAGGGCAAAGAGACATATCACTAAACTCTAGTTATATCATCTATTTCAAAAATCCTCGTGATAAGACTCAAATTCGATACCTAGCACGACAAGTTTCACCAGAAAATATTAAGTTTATGGAAGATTCTTACAAAGATGCGACTAATGAAGCTCATGGATACCTAATGATTGATTTAAAACAGGATACTAATGACGTGTGCCGTTTTAAGACAAAAATATTCCCTTCAGACGGGTATTGTACCGTGTACATCCCAACAAAAGTGTTTAAATATGCTAAGAATCAACAAATTCATATCAGTCATAAATAATGCATCGAAGACTAAAGACGCATACGGATTTACTTAGAGCCCTGCATACACTTAAACCAAAATACATAAAAGCTCTTTTAAAATCGTGCGATGAAGAAGAAATAAATTGTATTTGTGAATGCATTCATAACGTTTTAAAAGGAAAAGTGCCCTTAGAAGAAAAAGCTAGAAAAAAATTGAAAAAGTATAAAGACATACTTCGCAAACTAGTACGTAAAAGTACAAACAAAATTCGCAAAAACATAATCATTCAAAAAGGGGGTGCCTTTTTACCAATGATACTGGGTTCAATTTTAAGTGCATTAGTTGCCTCTTTTGTTTGAAAAATGGAACATGCCAAGAAAATGTTGCTTGTTGATCCAAGTGTAATAGAAAAACTTAATCAGCATAATACGACTGATAACCCCCTATCACGATTAGATATGGAAATGCAAGACATTTTAAAAAGTGATATGGAAGAAAGAAAAAAGTGTACTCTATACATGCAAGTTTTGCAGCGATATTTACATTTTGCTGAAGAAGGACGTCGACCAATTCAATTACCCATCGTATCAAATATTGAAGTATCTGATAGGGATAATAGTGGATATGACACAGTTGATAATAAAAACAATGAAATCAGTGTTAAAGATTCAGTTACTGTTCAGTCTCCAGACGAAGGTGAGGAACAGGTAAATATTACTGTTTCTCATGAAAAACCAACTCCTTACACCCCAAAACACATACTCAGCTTGGTACCTAAAACATATATAAGGAAGGGTGAGAGATTATTGTTTTTGTTGGTATCGAACAAAAATAAAATTTATTGGGATGCTGATGGTATAATTACTGTAGACAAAGAAAAAATCCCTGGGAGTAATATTGTTGACTTAGTAAATGATTTTTTGAGACCGCTAAAAAGAAGTGCTCCAATAGGATGGGAGAAATTTGCAAAAGCACTGAAAGATATTAAAATACCAATGATTTATATTGGAAATCCACAAAGAGTCGACTATATGCAGCAGCTTCCGATCACACCATATAAAGAGGAGGAAGAGTTTTCAACACCAGTTACTAGCAAAACCAGACAGAAGATAGATTGGGAAAAATGGAGTCCTTATTAGAAATAAACAATATCTACTATAACCCTTCACACCCAGCGGGATATGCTAGTATTGATAAACTGGCTAGTGCTATGAAAGGTAAAATGAACAGAGAAGATGTTAAAAGATGGTTACAATCACAAGAAACATACACACTACATAAACCGGTTCACAAAAAATTTCCACGAAACAAATATGTCTTATCTAATCTTAATGAACTTTGGCAAGCTGACTTAAGTGACATGAGAACTTATTCAAAATATAATGATGGTGTTAATTATATACTTTGTGTTATTGATGTTTTTACCAAATTTGCCTATGCTCGATCAATGAAAAATAAAAATTCTGAATCGATTAAAACATGTTTTGAAAGTATATTTCGTGAGGCCGATATAACACCAACCCATATACAATCCGACAAAGGAACCGAATTTGTTTCGAAAGATGTTCAAAAATACTTTAAAACGAAGAATGTCAATTACTATACTACAAACAACCCCGATATTAAGGCTAGTGTAGTTGAAAGATTTCAAAGGACACTCAAAATGAGGATGTGGCGTTACTTTACTCACAAAAATACATATAAATACATTGATATTTTACAGGACTTAATATATTCATATAACCACAGTTACCATTCCAGCATCAAGATGTGTCCTTGTGATGTAAACTCAAAAAATATAATGACAGTGTGGAACAATTTGTATACACGTAAACATGTTCAAAATAACACCAATACATCTCCAACACTACCAAAATTTCATATTGGAGACTATGTAAGAATAACAAAATATAAACATATATTTCAAAAAGGATATGAATCTAATTGGAGTGATGAAATATTTGTAATATCTTCAGTGATAGATCGGGCTCCATGGATTGTGTACACACTAAGAGATTTACAGCAAGAAAACATTGTTGGAACCTTTTATGAAAAAGAATTGCAAAAAGTGACGTATGACCCCTCTCTAAATTATAAACTAGATAAAATAATTAGTTCCCGCTATTCTGGCAACAGAAAGCAAGTGTTAGTGAAGTGGAAAGGTTATCCAGATAAATTTAATAGTTGGGTTCTAGTTTCCGATTTAAAACAAATATGAATAAAGAAAGTTTTTATTTAACATTACCTAGTAACAGTTCTATGGAATATTTTCCAGACAATGTTACTACAAGATTTTCAACTAAATTACCAAAACCCATAAAATTGGAAGGGCAATGGACCGTCGGAGTTGTTGAATTTCAATATCCATGTACCATGTTTACTGTTCAAGAACATGAAAATATTATTTACATAACTAAATCGATGGTGATGCCAAATGAGAAAAAACCTTCATTGGTTTATTATAAAAAACACATTCCAGCTACAAATTACGATAACATTAATCATATTTTAACAGCGTTGAATAATGTGAAGGAAAAAGTAAGATTTCGCTATGATGAAATATCAAAGTTTGTGTCAGTTTCAGTGATGGATGATTCAGTAAAATCAGTGATTCTAAAACCCAAATTGGGTGTTCAACTCGGTTTTGAACCTAATAGGAATCTTGTAGATAATGGTCTTGGAAAATGCCCCGCAAATTTGCATTTAGGGTTACCATCACAATTATTTGTCTATTGTGACATAATCGATCCTCAGATAGTAGGAGATGTTATGTCTCCTCTCCTGAGAATCATTCCTTTAGATCCAGCAAAGTATATATATGGCGCAAATAAAATGCATGTTTTCTCACCTCCTCACTATTTACCAGTTATGCGTAGAGAGTTTGACACCATTGAAATAGATATAAGATCCAGCACAGGTCAAAAAATACCATTCCAGTTTGGGACAGTGTGTGTTAAACTTCATTTCAAAAAATTATAATGTATCCCCGTGACAGCATAACTTGTCCATATGAACATTATTATTCTCATCAAGCTGGCTCTGGTATTGGAGTGATTTATAAAGGGGCGCCTTATCAACGTGGTCATGGGATCGGTAGCTTTTTAGGAGGGCTGTTTAGATCAGTTTTACCCTTACTTTCTAGTGGCGCTCGCGTTATAGGCAAGGAGGCTCTAAATGCTGGTGTCGGTCTTCTATCAGATATGGCTAGTGCCCGCCCCATGGAAGAATCAATTAAAAGTCGGTTAAAAGTAGCTACTTCAAACTTGAAAAGAAAAGCTCATGATAAAATTGATGGATTGAATATGTCTGGTTCTGGATATATAACCAAAAGGAAGCGTCTTAGTTCAGTCATTCCACCGTCGACTACCAAAGTGAAAGCTCTAAAAAAATTACGAGTTAATAATCAAAAAGATATATTCTCATAAATAATTTTTAAAATGTCATTCTTACATAGCCATTCCTGTGAATGTATAAAATCAGAGTTAGATTTATTTGCTCTACCATCCACGCAAACTAGTATAGAAAACGGGTTATGGATACACTACAAACCCATCTCATCTCTAGCTGATGATGGACCCATAGAATTTCAAGTACCTGGAACAGGTGATGACTACATGGATTTATCCCATACATTGCTGCACATAAAAGCCAAGATACTAAACCAGGATGGTACGAAATTAACTGAGTCAACTGTTGTGGCTCCAGTAAACAATTGGCTCCATTCTCTTTTCACCCAACTAGATATTTATCTGAATCAAAAGCTAGTATCACCGCCAAACAATACATATGCCTATAGGGCTTACATGGAAACTTTATTAAATTATGCTCCTGCAGCTAAGGAATCTCATCTGACTTGTGGTCTTTGGTATCAAGATACGGCTGGGAAAATGGATTCAACTGATGAAAAAAATGATGGATTTGTTAAAAGACGAGAATTAGCATGTGAAAGTAAGGAGATAGAAATGATTGGTCATCTTCATGGAGATATATTTAATCAAGAAAAGTTTTTAATAAATGGTGTTGAAATGAGTGTTAAATTAGTTCGTTCGAGAGAAACATTTAACCTAATGGCTTCTACATCCGACTTGAAATTTAAAGTATGCATTACAGATGCAACACTTATTATACGTAGAGCACGAATCAATCCTACTGTATTACTTGCACATCAAAAAGTTTTAGCCTCTACTACAGCTAAATATCCTATCACTCGAGCTGAAGTCAAAGTTTTAACTATTCCTTCGGGGATTCAGGGTAAGACTCTAGATAATATTTTTTTGGGGCAAGTTCCCAAAAGGTGTATAATCGGTTTTGTGAACAATGCAGCGTTTAATGGGGGTCTAACAAAAAATCCATTCAATTTTGAAAACTACAATATAAATACATTTTGTTTATACATTGATGGTCAACAAATACCTTCGAAAGCTTTGCAACCATCATTCGATAATAATATTTACACAGCAGCCTATCACACACTATTTTCAGGGACAGGTATACATTTTCTGAATGAAGGTAATGGTATATCTAGGGAGCAATATGCAAAAGGATATTGTGTGTTGGCGTTTGATCTAACGGCTGACCTCAGCTCAAATTCAAACACTCATTGGAATCTTATAAAACATGGTAGCGTTAGACTGGAGGTTCGTTTTGAATCTGCTCTGACTCAGACGATAAATTGTATTATTTATGCAGAGTTCGATAATGTTATTGAAATTGATAAGAATCGTAATGTAACTGTAGACTATAGTAGTTAGGATGTAATAAAATTGTATTGTTTTGAATGTACTGAGACTATAAATTGAATTATTCATGCAAAGTTCGATAATGTTATTGAAATGTAACCGTAGACTATCAATTGTCAAGATTGAATAAAATTGTATTTAGTTATATAATAAATAAATAAAACATTGATGTATGCATACCTACATATAGTTTTATTTCCTGAAACCTCTTCTTTACTTTTTCTCTATAAAAAGTAATTTACATATTTCCTTGTCACATTCTTGGTTTGAAGATTGAACTTGACACAGCTTACCTTATTAAGAATAATGGATACAATTGATATTCAAAAATATTTACACTACATTCACCCAGCTTTACACAAAAATGTGTATGCTGCAAACAGGCTACCACTGCATGTAAAAAAACCGGTGTATCTAATAAGCAATTTGGATCCGGACAACAAGCCAGGGTCACATTGGATTGCCATGCACATAGATAAAAATGGAGTTGGTCAGTATTTTGATTCATATGGACGCGCACCTAAAGACTACCACAAAAACTTCTTGCGCAGGAACTCAAGACAGTGGGATTTTAATAGATATAGATTGCAGCACGACTTAACTACAGTGTGTGGAGAATATTGTTTGACATATCTGTATTTCAAGTTTTACGGAAATACTATGACCGATTTTATTGAATTATTTAGTAACAATACTATCAATAACGATCTATTTTTACACAAGTTGTTTAATGAATGCTTTAAAAATAAAAAGGACTAGATAGAAATAGTTAAAGTTAACTAAATTAACTAAGTTAACTAATCGATGAATGTGGTTAAAAGTGGATCATTAGACAAATAAAACAAAGTTTAATGGAATTAAAAAGTTTTTTATTTAAGTATAAAAAGAAAATACCTGATATACAAGAAAATATTGACAATGTTATTACCTATTCTAAAAATCATTATTTACATATTTAGTTATTACATCTAGCTAGTTATTGATTTTTGAAAGAATATATTTTGCTGTCTTCGGATTCCGATATCTCCTTGGTGATTTGATAAACAATTTTTTTCAAATTTTCATAATTTTTGTTATTCAATTCCTTGCAGTAATATTTAACGCGAACGTCAGCGTGTTTCCAATGCTGGGTAGGAGGAATCTTGCTCAGCTTTTTCATATCAAACACATCAATTTTTATAAGATGTGCTGCATTAACACTGTCGTCTGTGTTTGTTGATATGTATGATGTACCACCCTCTTTGTTCATTCGTCCAACGTTTGATGAGTTTTTTGCTTTCTTCTTTTTTGGTGGCACTTCCGGAAAGAACTCATCTATGTTGCTGAGACTACTGCGGGGGCGCTTCAATATAGATTTCTTTGCAAGGTAGTATGGTACGCAATTGGTGGTGTCCTCTTCATCAGATATATTATAATAGAATTGCTTGAAAGTGTTATGTTCTTCAACCTCCTCCACGGGGGAGTAACTTGGCGTGTCCTGTAACGACATGTTACTTTTAAAAATACATAAATGCAAAATCATAGATCAAATAAAGTCAAAGTTTTGCTACAAAAGTTTGTCATCAAGGGTATCTTGAACTCGGTTTAGCTTATATTGATAGCGTTTAAGTGCAAAGGTGAAATCGGTTCAAAGTAAATACGTAATATAACAACTTACCTCCATTTTATACGGTAGAACACGGAAACACTATTTATTGTGGCAAATACTGTGTGTTGAGTAACGAATAATTTTAGAATACACGCAGATGTTATTAGACGTTATAACAATATTTATCTGTAGTTCACTGCACGAATGGCGTAAGACTGTGGTAGTAACTCGAGGGTTTTAGACCTTTATAGCAGAGAAATATCGCAAAAAACTCATGACATGTTTCAACAGGTAAACTTTCTTGGTTTGTGATGGGTGCCTAATAGTTTTTTGCAGCGTCGCATAACTCACATTGATTTATCGAATATGTTATCTGACGCCCTTTTCACGTAGCAATAAACTCGCGTCATGTCCCGACAAGCAAAATGCCTTTTTGGGTGGCCACTACCTGTCGGCTGGTTTTTATATTTGCATTGATTGTATCGCGTTATAACATGATGCTAAAAGATGAACTTCATGAAAATTTTATTTGCAATTACATCATCCACAGCTTATAATTAATGCCCACTGCTGGTTAATCAGGCGACGGACAGTGCGTCACAGTGAAGGTGTTAGGTTAGTTTATTTAAATAATAAAAATAATTAATAATGGTTAAATAATTAATACTTAAATAATAATTTCATATTATATGTATCGTGGGGGGGCCGTACAATATTAAATAATATACATATAAAATAAAAATATATTTGTGTATTGCTAATAAATAAATAATAAATATTGATTATCATATTATCATAATATAATAATATGATATTATAGATAATTACCTATTGTAACGCGGGCTTAATATTAGGGGTTGTGCTCGGAACGCAGCCTTTATGCGCGCGCATCCACCCTCCGCCAGGGAAGTTTTCGGCTTGAGAGATGTCACATAAAAAAAAGTTCAGTTGGAGGTTAATTTTTGACCTACATAGTTCTCGATTTAATACCTAATGATGTGAACAAGCATTACACTAATTTAATTCACACAAATTCTTTTCGTCAACGGATGGGGACTGCTTATCTATAGTACCTGCCCCGCAAGCCGGACACAATGGCTCGACCCTCAATAAAACGCTATTGTTTGTTCATTGAGTATACAAGTGGCTTCGTAACTTTTGAATGGGCCGGGGTGCGTTAAAATGGGTTAGCGCAATCGATCAGGCGTGTGCCAAAACATACAAATAGAGTCTAAACTTTTTTTTTTTTTTTTTTTTTTTTTTAGCTGGCGCCCTGGCAAGACCACCCCAATCGCAACTTTTTTTGGGTGAGCCAGAATGAATCAATCCCTACTACTAAAAGATTCTTCAGTGTAAAATCTGTCATCCACCAAAACCGTATAACACAACATTAACACATTCCAACCTCTATATTTTTATTTATGTACTGCCAGTACGATCGCGCAGTCAATAAATCAACATACCAGCAATGAAGTGGATAAGTAATTTGTATATTCATGTACATCCCGTATGATTTGAATGCCCGCATGTCAACGGATCGCAAGATTGGAAGGCAATTGAATAAGTGGACCCCTGATTGTGGGTTTGTGCGAAGGATAACGTGTCTTTGAAGTAGGCGATCAGGTTATCTCTTTATGCATTTTATATGTTGGCTGCAACACTTACTGCAAAGTTAAGAGAGCCTGTTTCATCATATATGAGATATTTGAGTAACGCTATCCGATAGATAAAAATGTTTCCGTATTTGACAAGTCCAACGTAGACAACGTTGGACACAAAACGTCAAATACAAAGATTTATTTACTTGACGGATAGCATTACTTAGAGATGGTGAAACATGCCCTTAAAAATGTTATAGTCATCGATTACAAGTTAATACGAGATAAATCACATAAAAAGTAACCAAAACAGACGTGTCTGTTTCAAAAAAGAAAAACAAGTAAGAGGATCAAAATAAGGTTTAAGCAGTGTTGAAAATAAAGTAAACACTAATGAAAAATATTATTAACAGGAACTTTAAGAATAAACTAGAAAAATAGTGTTATTCGGGCGTCAAAAACGTGAATCGCGACCGATTCAATTCGCGCATTCTGTACACGCACCAACTTTCCTTGACATCCAAATAGTTACGTGGTCAAAGTAGGCATAGAGGCCGAATAAATGTGATAATCGTAAACGCATCGTAACAATAGCGTATCCGAGGTAGACTGCGCGGTGACACTACGTTCGAAAGGTAGTTGCGCAGTGACGTGGCAACTGTCATTAAAATTTGTTCGTACTCTTCAGATCTATCAAAAGTTTTCGGTAAAGCTGAGCCTTTAGAATTTATGACTTAAAAGCTTCCACAAAATTGTACTGACGTAAAACACACTATAGGATCACTTACTTTTATGACTTAACGTGTAGATATAACATTGGGTAATGACCTACTTTGACCCTATAGCCCTGACATAAAAAGGGACCAATTCTATAAATAGTCAGAGGTTTTAAAAACAAACAACTCAAGTCAACTGCGAAGATTGATAGAATGATTGATAAGGTGTCAGAATATGGACAGCCTTCACGTGCTTCAGGCAAAGACGGGTCGACCCAAGATTATCTACGATCTGATTCGACCGTGAAACTGGCTGACGAGGTCAAACCCCGAAAAAATGTGCTGTAGAAAGTATTTGAATGATGAATTACCGCACTCTTGGTTTTAGCAAAACGAAACCTGAAGTAACCTCTAGTGATTACTGTTCTGAGAAAACACAGGTGGATTATAAGCTCGATAGAAGGGAGATTCTATAGTTCAATGTTGAATGTCAAGGTTTTGTTCAGGCTTTGTGAAGCCTTCATAACGCTTCACAGTCTGATGCAGATGTAGTAAAGGTTAATAGATTCAGCGAGAGTATTGATCATTGAACGGTCACAGTTTTGGATAGAGTTCTCGATGCCGATACCTAATACCACATGCACACTATGCCCATGCCGCTGCCGGCATTAATGCTGCGGCAATAAGTCCGGAATTAATGCCGGTAGCGGTAATAACATTATTCCGTGAAGCAAAACTATGTCGCTTGTCGAAATGGATCTAATTGTCGCGTCGAGTCGTGTCGCAGGTTCGAGTCTCGCGTGACCGGTCGCCGTGCGAAAGTGCCGCCGTTATAAATGTTCCTTCTTTATGTCGCGTTGTAAAGACTCTATTGGATCACGACGAGGTATTTTATGGAAGCCGTGAACATGGCGATGGTTTTGTGATGGTTTGTACACAGCAAGAAGAAAGTCTTGTTAAACTTTTGTGGTGCTATGCTTCTTAAGAACATTACCTTTGGAACTTCTGTCTGGTCACTAGAGTTAGAAAATTCAAAACGGTATTTCCGTACCACTGTAAGTTTTTTATAACAAAGTTAATTTGAGAATCAAGGTAAGGGTGGGGAAGAAAGAAATGCTATAAAATCGATCGCGTTTTTGACCTTCGTCCACGGTAGCGATGAGGTCATAATTAGGTTCAAAGACACGCTCACGCAATAAGAACACGCTATGGTGTTCTGTTACCTGAATCTTAAGTAAAGAATTGAGAAAATCATTGCTGAAATCTATCTCATAAATTATCTAGAAGTAGATTATCAGTAAGTAGCTAGTTAGTAAGCTAGTACTTGTGAAGAAACGTTAAAAAACCCAAATGCTCCCATCATGTCTCATCAAACCATAGCTAGGGATGATATAGAGGGAAGACAACTAGCAGCTGTGAGAAAGGAAACAGTTTAACAACCTAACGCAGAAAGCTAATTGTACAGAATAGTTCAAGCCATAAAAGTAGCAGCGAATGCAATGATCATTACTTCTCATAAGTATGATTACGCATGCAAGACGGACGGACGTGACAACTCGATAATTTACCAATTAACCGATTTCCTCATAAAAAGTAGTCGGGTCTTAAAGAAAAGTGGTGCTGCAACTAAAGGCAATAAAAGGAAAATAAGGATTTCCTGGAGACCAGTTGGAACTGCTTGTATGGGAATCTGCTAAACTTGCTCTAGATAAGATCGATCTCTATTGCTAATGGGAGAAAAGACTAAAGAGTGCAATTACATAATATTATTGCCAATCTAACGAAGTTGAAAACTAATCCAAATGCATTGGCATTATGACATTTTAAGTAATAAGTCACGTGAATATTCACAGATATTTTTTAAGTTTTCTATTCTCTATGACTATGTCATGTTGTTTTAAACAAATGACAGCCGACTTGACGAATTGACTGACTTGACTAAAAACTATTTCAATTATGCACTTGACACTGGCAGTCTGTCGAATGACGGACAAATGCCATAACTAAAAGAAGAAGAAGAAGAATTAAGTCACAAAGGTTACTTTTACGAATTTGTAGAACGATTCGATGCAATGCTGAATTTCGGGATTGATTCAGTAAAGCACAGTCATTGTTGTGATATATTTTGAATAGTATTCGCAACCAGACGTCACGGTTAGAGCCTTTGTAATAAAACCGATTTTATTATATCTTACACAATGCATCGCTGCGGAAATGTTATAATTTGCATTCCTTTGGTTAGAAATAACCTGTACCGATGCAAATTATGCGGAAGACATGCTAAATATGATACTGCTTACTTTCCATTTCAATGCTCAATATATATAAACCGTATGTGTGCTATATGTATATATAGGTACGTATTTGATATACGATAACCCATTAGCAAAATATGTCAAAAATACTTAAATTAGGTGCTATGACTTTGTGCTATATGTATTTGTGTATATTGCACAAAAACCGGTATTTATACTATTTAAAACTATATAAATATAACGGACCTAAAAACATAATATTTACCTACATTGGAAAAACCGTAACTAAATCAGCATAAAAATTCTTGTTCGATTATGCAAATTTTTACACAACAAAATTATTTACATTTAGAAGAACTAAGATTTTCGAAGTTTTCGCATAAGTCAACAGCGATATTGATATTGGTGATATATTGGTTGCCTGTAAAAGTATCCAAACTGCTTGCTTAAAACTTGAAGTACCTAGTCTTCTGGTGCAGATCTCCTTTCGCTTTCCGTGGACAGTACAACCATCAATCGTCACATGATATGAAATCACGAACACTCGCGCTCTCGAGAACACGACCATGCATAACATTGAAATATTACTAACTAGCGTCTGCACACGGCTTTGTCTGCATGACACCCGGAAAAAGTAGCCCAAGTGCTGTCAAGAGGCCGTATTATAAAGAATTATTGCAATTCAATTCAGTAACTTGTTCAAGAAGAATGTTGTTTACACTGTTTTGAGTCATTACGTTCGTGCAATATGGATGTTTTCGTTTTTCCAGTTAAACTATCCGAAGAAAAAAGTTGATGGGGATTTAATTAATTGCTTTTTCTTAATGCAACAAGCGATTATGATCTTTATTGGTAAAGAAATACGATTCGCATAATGCAATGTGCTTGCTGTTGACTGAGTTGGAACTTGAAGAAAATGCGGTCGGTCACTTTTCAATCGAGCAGCAGCTTTTTCTTTCAAACGTATCAAACGGTTAAATTATTAGCTTTCTAAATTTTCTTTTGTGTTGGTTATATAGTTGAAATGAATAATCTATGTCAGCCTTTACAATCAAGTTGACTTTACGATCGCTTGATATAAATTTGGATATAAGTAGTTTTATCGTCAATGCTAAAAAAAAATATTTTTTTTTGGTGTTTTCTATAACAAAGCAGTCATCCATCAATAAGCACCTGTCTAAAAAGTGTACGCCACCTTTCGCTAACTGTAATATTTTAGCAAGTTGCAGCTGGCTTTTTACTTCATCTATAACGTTTGTTTGATCATTTTTTACAGCCATAATAACAAAAAAAATTAAATTGCCTTATAAAATAAATACATATTCACCTAACTACTTGTTAGTAGTGAGATATTATAGTGTTCTAATATGCACTGACCGTTTTTCTAAAATCTAGTCCTAATCATGTGATAGTCAAGCCTAACGGGTAGGTTAAAGAAGCAATATTGAAACCAGCTAAATAGAAATCAATCCGCAGGTTATGTCAGCGCCTAAGCATAATTTTACCGCTCCATTCTTTAGAATATAAAAGTAAAGCCCATTGTAATTAAAATGTCATTGTAACTGACATAAGATATTGCTGGTGAGCCATAGATAATATATAATAGTTATATGTGCTGAACAAAAGATAAAAACGAAAGTGACACAGAGTAGGCGTAGAAAACCGACAGCCTGATGTAAATTGGTTCATTGACAAGCTTCTTGTAATGATTGATCGCACGACAAGATGAAAGTCACGCACATTGTGGTTTCTCTAATGTGCTCTTATGCAAGACATAATAGAATCTATGAATTTTTTTTCAATACGGCCGTAACAAAATTGAAATAACTAGTTTATATGCTGGACAAGGGTTCCAATAAAAAAATAATTCTGAAGTGTTATTTTACAAAAGCACCTTAAGTAGCTGTTTCATAAGGTAGGTACTTTTGAAGACGCCTTATTATGCTTATCAGTAGTGAGTTTGTCATACATTGACAAGCGTCTAGCTCTCTTTAAAATGATGTCCGATGATTAAACAGTAATGGATAACTAACTATAACAGTGTTTACTGCGTCGAATGAAGTCCGTTATGACAAATAGCTATTTGAATGTTCTCGTCTAAGAAACATTTCTAATACTGTATGTACCAAACACTTTTAACAGCTTTTCAAGGATAAAGCTATAACGCAGAACAGTTTACCACTCAAGGTGTGTTTCGATAATAAGTAGTTGAAAACCAAATAAAAAACCCATAAAACAAATGTGCTTCTAAGCGGTTCTAAGGCTACTATTAAGAAAATCAGGGCAATATATCGCGGTCATTCTCGGAAGTGGTTTAAATGTGTTTAACATACATTCTCCAGGGGCTGTGTCAGCCGTTACCTCAAACCACCTCTGTAGGTACATCACTAAACTGTAGGGATAATGTTATGATGAGAAATACCGTTAAATCACTACACGTAACCATTTTAAAGTGCTGCGTCTAACAAGCCCACACATACTCAGCTTAAACACTTACCTACTTTAAATTACATCCATTTTCACGCCTCTCAACTCTACAGAACCTGATCATTGAATAATCGCCTTAAAATGTTAATAATTGAACGCTGAAAGAGCTAAATGTCATCATAGCACCCAAAAGGTGCGATTCATAAGTGGCATAATTAAATTTTTATACCGATAATTACACGTAACTGTGAGATATATAAAATTTGTCGCATAGCGATAATCTTGCGGGTTAATAAAACTTCCAATTCGTGAAATGGGCAATTTTCTTGTAAAAAAAAAAAACATTTTTCCTTATCCTCGTCGAGTCGGCATTCTATTTTAATATAGGCATCCGCTTCACCGTTTACGGCTGTCCATCTTTCCTTTTGGGACTTCGTTGGGCGACATTCCGAATGCGACCCGCCAATTACGCGGGATCGAAATACTGAAACGTTTTTTTTTTATCATCGACCGTTATTCGATGACTTCGACAGTCTTTAAGAACCTGTCAGTGATCCTTATAAGGAGCTCTGTGTTCCGATTTTCTAGCCTCATCAGCTCATCACACATCTTTAACGTTTTTCCGTATGGCACACGACGTATTGGTGTCAATGCAACAATAAAATTTAACTTGCATTTATTCATAAGACCGACGCATTGCGTCGCATCGGCTGTGTGAATTTGCCGACGGAAACGACGTCGGTTTACCGATATACGACCTCTTAACCAATATTTGTAAATATTAATCTTCAGAGACAAAATATGAGTCATAAAAACCTTCAGCTGGCGGACGATTTAATTGAATGTTGCGATTGTGAATAAAAACATTCGAACTGGACCAATTAATCAGTGTGACCGGATCCACCAAAATCGGAGCCAAGGCTGTATACGCGTCTACTTTTCCAATTTCGATTCAGGATCGCAAAAGTGAAACCGAATCGGTAACTAATTAGTTCGATTTGTCGAACGGGCCACGGGGACCGGTCGACATGGATTGGTTAACTTTTTTGAAGACACTTCATGAATAAGTTAGCATTATTTCGTGCCATGTTCGCCACTGGGTGTGCTATTGACACCATTATTACGAATATCCTTGTTTACATTGTTGCCGCCTTTTAATTTAATTTACCGTTCAACATTGGTTTACCGAAACAAAAGCTTCAACGCTAGTGATCATTCGATAGAAAAATAAATTTAATACGTCGATGAGTGATTGTGCTTTCCAAACGGTAGCCAAGGTTACAAAAAATGAGGACCTACATTATACAAATGTAAAGTAAACTGTTCACGGGAACTAATAATAAACACGTAACAATGAGTTGGTCGCTTTTGATGTGAGCTGGCTTCGCGTCAGAGCAGGGGCACTCGTAAAACTATATTCAGTTCGAGCGGCTGCCGACTGCAAACTGACCGGCCAACGACGCCTGGAATCGAAATAATACACCCGATACGGGAAAACTCGAACTATTTTTGACACTGCATGTTACGTAATGCTGCTGCAGTCTCGCCAAACCTCACCCAAGTAAATCTGAAATACTAGGCCGAACAAATGAGCCCATTCCACGAATACGGTGCTGTAGTGAATCGAACCTCTGCGAGTCCTGGCGCAAGGCCAACATTGCCAATTGAATGAGTGACGATTTATAGTAAGAATAAAAGAAAACAGGGGTAGACAACCGTCTATTTCGAGGAGGTCGAATTTGAAGTACCTGAGTCAGGCAAGCCACTCGAGCGGTACGGCCATTGAGCTAGAGGAAATGCGTATCTGTTTACAGTTGCTTCGGCATTCGGCAATGCTCTGTAATGACGGGATAGATGAAGCGTTTCGACTTTATCGTAATCGCTCATTGAATATTGAAACAGATCGTAAGAGAACCATTATTTCAGACTTATAACGGTGTTTAGTATCGGTAAGTTGTTTGTTAGAAATCGCTGGTTTTAAACACGCTCAAGTGGATTATTTTTAGTTGTTTTAAAACGCAAAGATGTTAACAAACTAAAGGAAAATGTTTTCTAAGAAAATCATCTGAAGAAACAACACTCAAAAACTTGAAAAGGAAACTTCGGACTTCTTGGTACTTTATAAGAAGTTATAAACCAAGCGCAGAAAGGAGTTTTCTGAGTGTGTCAGACGTGACGCGAGTCGCAAAGAAGCGTACTTTGTACGGTCACGTAATGCGTCGTACTGTTTGTTCTCTTTATCTACAAATTATCAAGATTATTGCAGATGAAGATATTTAAGAGGCAAAAGATGGAAATGTAAACCATACCTATGGAAATGCTATCATTACTAAATAAGTAGAGGATAGAGTTAAGTAGTATAAGAAAAATCACAGAATTAAAAATGTTTGAGAGATTCATCGGTTCAAAATTTTATAGAGCCTTATAGAAATAACGCGCCGTTTTGTCTGGCCTGGACTGGACACTCTGTGTCCACATTCAGAGTCCATTATCTACTATCGTGATGTGGTATCTTTGAGAACTAATAGATGACTCTCATTACTTAACTATCTTTAAAATAAATAAATAAATATTCACGGACACTTAACACAACGCCTTCTAGTCCCAAACTAAGCAAAGCTTGTACGATGGGAACTAGATATAGAATACATACATACTTTTTTTTTGTAAATACATACTCATAATACATAGAAACACCCAGACACAGAACACACATCTATGTTTGCCACACAAAAAGGTTCGTATGGGTCAATGGGTAAGTAAAGATAAAATTGAAGAGGAACCTACCAGGAAAATACTATAAATAAAGCAGGAAACAATAAAGCAAAACTAAGCTAAAGTATGCACATTCATAATGATGGACACAGTACCGTTTACAACTTGGTTTTTGACATTGATAAGCAGATAATATTCCTAATTCCATGATATTGCCCTTGAAAACGTACGAGATAACATGACTGATAACAGTTAACACTGTAGATAGGTAGGTTTGGCAATATTAGCAATAAAGTTAATTTATGTTTCACTATGAAAACTTCAGCAGAATTGAAGGCCTACTTATGCAGTCACAATAGTTTTTTTATAAAAGAGAACATTCTACACGCTAAACTATTTGATGTAGAAATTGATTTTCATGAGAATCGTGACGCGCTGATAATATTTGTAAAGACAAGATAAGACTATTCAATAGAGCCATTATGCCAGACGCAGGCCGGTCGTCTGAAAACATGTGTAGTCAATTAAACAGTCATTACAACAATGGATCGGCTGCGGCACGATGTTGATACAGCTATTGCGAAACGGTCCGTAAATTACAGATATAAACAACAAAAGTTTTAGAACAATCTTAGGAACGTTCTTGAAAATAACTTTGCCAGAAAAACAATTGTAAATTGTGGTTTCATAAATAAAGGTGGGCGGCGTACAGAATTTTGTTATTGAAATACTACAGGCGATAAGCCGGGTGACGCCGATAACACTAAATATTCTGAAGTTTACGTCTTTCAAAAATACTTCGCAAATACCAAGGTGGATGATAATTTTGCTCACCTTAGGACCAGAGCTGGCGTTCATCCAACTATCGAGAAGCGCCCTGGCTGTCGCCGATATTTTGAACACTTCAGAACATAAGTTTGTGAAGCGACACTCCAAACACAAACTAAGCACCAATCACAATATTGAGCACAAGAGAACCATGCACATCACGTCAAATACTTATTTGTTTAGTCACAGGTACGGTTGTAATAGTGTTTGACGTCGGCGACACGTGCGCTTTCGACGGAAACACGCGAAATACAGCGATAGAGCGACGCGACGTGACTAGACCCCTCCACGAGCGCTGCACGCACGGGGCACAACGCGACTGACGCAGCAGCCGCTCGCTCGCCATCCGCAAACCCATCTTCCCCGACCCCATTGCCTCTACACCCCCAACATTGCATTGCAATATTCTCAATCCACATTTTCCCACCCCGAGAAAAAGCCGGTTGCATCTCCTTTAAAGCTACAGGAATCCAACCGCTTTTTCTATCATCCATGTAATTATTCACGCCTTTTACGGAGACGCCGTATAACATAGTTCTTGTGAGAATTGTTTTGAAATGTGCCACTGAAGAATTATTTGAAAATGAGATAAAAATTAAATAAAGGCTAAAATTGCATTGTGCATTGAAACTGGAAAGTGTGCCACATCCTGAAGTGAAGTTAATGGATGGATAATGACGGGCGACGATAATGGTGCTAGCTAGGATCACGTAGCCGCAACGGTACTTCGGTACAACGATATGCACCGACCTTATTTGAATAATTATTGCACCAACTGTCTACACCTCGAGGCTCTTGTGAAGAGTGCCTTTCTAGATAATGCTATCTACTCGCAGTTCATAATTTCATCTTGTGATGACTTCTAATACGAATCAATCGCCTATAGAGAGCTGCACAGGCAAGATGAATTTCAAATTACACTATAATAAAACAGGCTTAGGAATAGGTAACAAATTCTCAATTAATTAAAACGACTGTTGTAAAACCATAAAATAAGTTCCAATCATCTTCGAACTTCCCACATCCTATCTTCAATTAGCTTTTCTACTTTTACAACTGCGTTAATTAATAATGCCAAAGAATGTCAAGATTCAAAATTACTGATAGTCGATGCCGATACAATTACATGGGAATCTAGAAGACCCGGTCACAAGATTGTAGCTATTAACGAGTTTGACCATCGGATGCTAAATGCCGTGAAGAGGAAGCACGAACCACGTAACTATTGCCAACTTCACACTGTCATTTCACCATCTATTGATGCGAACCGAAGAATCTAACAAGGTACTTTAGGAATCTGTACTTGTTACAGCTTCCTTTAGCAATGTGGCTAGTAGAACGAAGGTAGAACTGTCTAGCCATCTATCGATTTCCGCTTTTAAAACATCAGCTTTATACTGTTTCCCGTTGCTAGTTCCCATGATTTTATCAACGGCTTCTGATTTAGATAATCTGAATCAATGTAGCGAGAATGAATGATGAATATTCTAATTAAACTTTTATCTAAGCGGTTGCATCTCTTAAGATGGGTTATTGGATTAAGTAAAAGGTTTCTGAGCTGCCTTTTAAGATTAGGTAATGAGCTGATGACTGCGATACGACGAGCGCATGATGGATGTAAACAAGACTGATTATATCCTACTAATATTATAAACGCGAATATTTGTATGTATGGATGTCTGTTACTCTTTCACGTAAAAACTACTGATCCGATTTAGATGAAACTTGGAATATATATTGTCCGTGACCTGGATTAACACATAGGCTACTTTTTATCCCGAAAAATCAACGGGATCCAACGGGACGCGAACGAAGTCTCGGGCGGCACCTAGTATGATTTAAATTGAAATCTGTGTCGATGTATGTAAGTTAAGTGTAGTTTTTTTTCTACTAAGTAACTTGATACCAATGAAGGTACCTACATGAAGACAAAGTATACATATGACATGTTAAAAAACTAGATCCAGTGATATATTCCGAGCTGCTGCAATTGATCACAATATTGAAAGTCAATACAATTTATATAAATCTACAAAAGTCCGTTTTTTATTACATGCAATATTGTTGCGATAGATAGTATTTTTGCGTTATGCACCATAAAGGTCCTTATTAGGAGTCCCTCGGATGCTTTATCAGAGGTCTCTGCTAAATTATCTAGTTTTTTGCAAATAAATCAATTTGTAGTAAATAATGTGTTTTATTTACGTAAGTGTTCATGAGATTTTTTATCGCTTCCAATTGTCCGATCCGGCAATAATTTCCCTAAGACTTTCTCTCTCCCATTGTGGTCGAGGTGTCGACAATGCGATTTATCGTCAGGCATCGTCCGACACGACTCGGGAATCGAACCCAAAGGCAAACAAGTTTCACTTTACCCAGAGAACTTGTTACGAGTGACTCAGTAAATTAATGGGAGCATGATAATGTATGCATTGAGCTCAACGCTAAAAGAACGATCGCATTTTCGTTTGAGTTCAGCCGCATATACTGATAAACATTGACTAAGGGAAATACAGTTTTGCCTGTTATCAATTTCATTTTCTTGGTGGCTTTTGTGGCTAGTTGCCACAATTTTGCCAGTGTCGAGTTCGCTAATGCTAGTGTCATAAATATAAGGAGAGTGCGGACTAAGAATATCAAGAATATGGTCAGTGTATAAAGGGAGATACAACCAAAATTTTGACCATTGCCTGTTATTCTCTTCTATACCTATATGGCCTCTGTCCGTTATTTCGACAGTGAATTTTGCCAGTGTCAAGTGATATATTTGAAATAATATAGGTCAAGTCAAGTCATTCGTCAAGTCGGCTGTCGTTTGTTTTGAAGGCAAAATGGTGGATATTTTTCTTCAAAACTTGGAGACCAATTTTCACATTCAGAGAAACCACTTACACACATTTTATTCCAATAGCGCACACTTTATGTTAAGACCTAAGTATTATTGGTTAAAATCCACCAAAATTAAACAACAATACTCACAATAATACAAGAAAAACTATTAAAATAAAAGTACTATGTGTTGTTTCAAAAAACGACAAAACTCGTTACGCCATGACAGTTTACAGTAAATTATTTGACATTGAAATTACAACATTCAAATATTTCACTCGATACTGGCAAAATTGTGTGTCGAAATGACGGACAGAGACCTCTTCCTTCATAGTTTTTGTAAATGTCAGCATAGTGTTAGGCTGGAAACAGTGCTCGACGTACGGTCAGCGCTGACCGTACGTCCTGACCGTACGCGCTACCAAACCACGCGCGTACCGTCAGCGTAGCTGTGTTCATAGACTTGCATAGATATAGCTATGCCGACGTACGGTCAGCGCTGACCGTCGGTCGAGCACTGTATCCAGCCTTAGTATATGATCTGAGATGTCAGCATAGGAGCTGCCTTCAGTAGGTTATCTTTGGGCTCTGAACAGTTATAAAAAGATTAATTAAAACTTCTTGTTTTCTAGTTTTTGCACAGTCCCGAATAAGGTACAACAAACAAGATACGAGTAACCTACCTAACCTGTTGTTGAGCTATAGAGATTGTATCACGAATTTTAATTTGAATATTCGACGGATATAAGTATGTATAATTTAGTGCTTTACAAATTAATACAATCGTGGAGCGTCAAGTCACATTTCGTGCTACACGATCTAGCCTCCGCAGCCACACGTCGCAGTTAGCACTTCCGTAACTTTGATTTAATCGAATATTCATCTAATCGAATATTGGTCCAATCGAATAATTCCTCATCATCAAAAATTATATTACCGGAATGGGCGTTTTCGTACTGGCACCGATACGACACGATATCACTCGTGGGGCGCTAAAGGTCTCATAGAGTTTATAAGAGTTGCTTTCATATCGTGTCGGCGATGACAAAGATTTTTTTTCGAGCCACTGTTAGGACACGCTGTATCGCGTAAATGTCGTGCTAGTGTGCAAACCTATTGAAAATAATAAATAGGTTTCTTATAAGACCGATTATCCCATCCAATATTTACCAGTAGAAAGTGAAAGGAATCAATACCTGAAACAAAAGCAAATTACGGTTACAGCATCAAAAGAATATAATCAAACCATCGAAAAGGCTATAAAATATCCAAATAATAAGCTTGTAATAACGTATCTTGACCAAAGTTCATATCAATTCAAAAACTAATAAATCCACGTATAGATACGAAACTCCTTTGCTTGTATTTCATGCCAAAATATAACGGCCAAGCTGCGTAAGTCAGCTCACTCCCTGCGAAGGGGTGAGGGACGTATACGAAAGGGAACGCGCGCAAAGCGGGCATAGCAGGTGCGTTTTTAACGAAGATTCAATGGACTATGGCCATTTCGTACCTTTTTTTGTTATAAAAATCACAAAACGTTTCAAATCATGCATTGATTCTGTCTTGTCAAACAAGGATGAAAAATCGCACTTACTAATGGTAGATTCGTAAAATAAAAAGATAAAACAGAAGAACGAAAAATAATAGACAGTAGTAGAGCTCTTTGTGAGAGCTCGTCCGGGGAAGTACTAGAACCGTACCTATTTCTGCCGCCAAGCAGCGATGCTCACATTGCTGTGTTCCGGTTTGAAGGGTAAGGGCGCCGGTGTAATTACAGGCACATGACACTTCAAGATCTTTACGTCTCAGAGTGATGGACGCAGTGCATTGCCTTACAGGGCACGTCCTCATTGTACTTGCTCTGTGAGGTAATGCATTGTTATAGGCAGAAGTTACCACTTAACATCAGGTGAGCTATGAGCTCGATCCATTACTATTACCATTAAAAAAAAAAGAGTGTTGAGTATATCGTGTCAGGCTGGGAACGGGATATTTATTGACAGGAACACCAGAGTTTTACTTCTACTAAGTAGATGATGTTAAAGTAATTTTAAAACTTATTGTATGTATAGTGCATTGGAATGGTAAGAGATAAATTGCTTTGATAAAGGGCGAAATGGCAATCTTTGAATTAGATTATTATCAAGCATTTGCTAAAGTCGACCTTGCTATTGCTGTATGAGCATTGTGCAAAGAAAAAGCGGGTTTCATAACTATACACACACAATTTAAAATAATATGTGCAGAATATTAAAAATAAACAAAAATAATAATGTAATAATAGACAAGAATATAGAGTATAAGAATTCTTATTTGTAAGTAGGATGGATGGGATGGATGTTTGTTACTCTTTCACTTAAAAACTACTGATCCGATTTGGATGAAACTTGGAATATAAACTCGAGAGCAATGATTCCGGGTCACTTAAAGAATGTTAAAAATCTCGGAAACTAAAAATGATAGGTTAATGCAATAAATTGTATTTAATAGACAATGTAATACTCCTTAAATGAAAGTAAAAAAATATGAGTCACCATACATTTTATTAACACAAAATTACATAAAGAAAAAAACTGCTGATCTCTCCTTAAAACAAAAATAGGAAACATGAAATTTTTGAACTTTATTACGATTTGACTTGAATTTTAATACTTCGTATTGCCTCCTCGTGCTTCCATTACTGCGTTTACGCGGTTTGGCATGCTGTACACCAAGTTCCTTATACGATTTTGGGGAATATTCTCCCATTCCTCTGTGAGAGCAATTTTGAGCTCACGAAGCGTGATTGGGGGAGGGTTTCGTTGTTTTACGCATCTGCCTAGCTCGTCCCAAGCATGCTCGATCGGGTTGATATCCGGGCTGCGCGCTGGCCACTCCATACGAGTAATGTTCATCTCTTGAAGGTAGTCATTCACAATCCTACCTGTATGAGGTCGGGCATTGTCATGCATAAATATAGCATCCTCACCTAAATTGACCATAAATGGACCAACATGATCATTGAGGATTTCTTCCACATATCTTACGCTAGTTAAAGAGCCGTTTTCTATGATCACCAGCTCTGTGCGACTTTCAGAAGAAATTCCGGCCCACACAAGTACAGACCCACCACCGTAGGCTACTTTTTCTTCGATGCATGCTTGCTTGAATCTTTCCCCTGGTCTTCGATACACTCTGTGTCTTCCATCGTGCTTGTAGAGCATAAATTTTGATTCGTCGGAGAACATAACTTTTGACCAATCTTCAATACTCCAATTTACGTGGCTCTGGGCATATCTTAGTCTTGAAATACGATGCCCACGCTCCAGTTTAGGGCCGTTTGCAGGTCTAAGGGGTTTTAAGTTAGATTCAGCAAGCCGACGTCTTACTGTCCATGCACTTGGGTTACTTCCTCCGAGGCGTCGAAACTGATTTGTGAGTTCAGTTCCTGTGAGAAAGCGATTTCGAAGCATGGTGTTCACCAAGTATCGGTCTTCTCGTGCTGTGGTACACCTGGTTCTGCCCGTTCCTGGTCTGCGTAGGTTAGAACCAGTTTCTTCGTAACGTCGGAGAACTCTTTGTACTGTTGACAGCGACACACCGACAGTCCTGGCTGTATCGCGCTGACTCCGGCCGGTTTCCAGCATTGTAAGTATTCTGGTGCATTCTTCAGGCGTAAGCGACATAATTTCAGCTTGAATAATGAATATAGAGCACTATCAACATGGTTTATATACCCACATAAATGACAGATTACAAACAAAAGCAAAACCAAATGCTGTAATTTCGTAGTTCCATCTTCGAAAGTGGCCCTTTTTCAAATTTGATTTTTTTAAGATATAACTTTACAATAACTAAGAAGTTTTAATACCTTCATTTAAGGAGTATTACATTGTCTATTAAATACAATTTATTGCATTAACCTATCATTTTTAGTTTCCGAGATTTTTAACATTCTTTAAGTGACCCGGAATCATTGCTCTCGCGTGTATATTGTCCGTAACCTGGATTAACACATAGGTTACTTTTTATCCCGGAAAATCAACGCGATCCAACGGGACGCGAACGAAGTCGCGAGTGGAAGCTAGTGTATTAATAATTTTACAAGCCTTTGTTAACTACCTATGTATTTAATTGTTTAGTATTCATAGTGCTATCTTTTTAGATTTATTTATTATAAAATTGTTATGACTCTGATTTTACCTTCCAAGAATTTGATTATTTTTAAAATTTTGAAGAAAAAATTAGTACTTGCACAACATTGAAACTTCAACACTTATACAACATATATATACCTTTCATAATATTGTCAATAACATTGGCAATCTTTGTTCGATTTGGTTAGTGACTTTTTGAAGTGATTATCAAGTATTTCCTATTTCCTAGTATACCTATCACGACCGTTTTGTTATGTCACCTATTAGGTAACCGAGTCTAATTATAATTTTATGCGAGAATTAGTTTTAAATTAATGATTAATTATAGCATCAAAAGTCGTGTCTTGTAATTAACTTTTACAATATTCATTGAGTCATTTATAAATATTAGATAAGTATTTATAATTTTCCGTTTGCTATAATTGCGCGATCTCATTATGTCGTGATAATTAATTTGCAAAGTGCAGGTGACTACCTAGATTAAATAATTTGATAACCCAAATTTTTTGCTCGGCGAAAACCAGCGACGTTGGAGATTTGAAAAAGGCCCAAAAACCGTTAATTCTATAGAATTCCATGGAAGAGTCCTATGTTCCTTTCTGCAGGCTGATAACCGTGAAATCGATAAATTGGACGCAGATAACAGAAAAAGATGAGACCCAGATGCTCATTTACGAGCAAAAGATAAGCAGGAAAAGAATTTCATACAATGGAATGAACCTGGAGAAGACGTAGATGAAGACAAACGTTTGTTTCTATAATACACAGCCCGTGTCATAGATCCTCTATGCTTAGCTTTAGACATGGCATAGTTAGAAATATTTATGTAGACAAAAGCGCATACAGACGTGACTTGGAATAATAAAAAGTTGTCGATTTTGAAAAATATTTAAAAATCTTAACACCATTTCTGGTTTATGCTTGCTCAAGGAGGTAATCGTTATCTCATAAAAACCTGCCAGGTTGGCAGGTTTTCTGAGCAGTTTTTATACTCAATAGTAGGTATTCTGTGACTAAACAGTGACATTAGCGCATTTCAGGGCGTTTTTTGCCGTCAAAAGCTTCTTGTTTTCGTATATCTGTGGCGACATCGCTTGACATTATGCTGGGCAGCGAAAGCAGTTCAGAGCTTGCGATACGGGGGCAGTCAATCACGATGGAATTCAGCACCAACTCGAAAAGTAAATATCACATGCTTTTGCAAATACATCCTATTATGTACTTCAGTTAAAACCCAGGAGGAATAAACGAGGCGCAAAAAGAAACCTTCCCAGTATCAGATGTAGATTCAAAATAGGTTTCAGAAACAGTTTAAAAAGAAGTACCTACGTTCTGTAATATAATACTGCATACCAGGAATAGTAGATACCCAATTTGGTTAAACTTGTATGAACATGAATTCGCAAACAAAGACGCTAAGAGATGTATGGAAATTCGGTTTTTATTATTTACATTCC
This sequence comes from Eulithis testata, assembly GCA_947507515.1. Lineage (NCBI taxonomy): Eukaryota > Metazoa > Arthropoda > Insecta > Lepidoptera > Geometridae > Eulithis > Eulithis testata. Next base: position 9,962,069 of record OX382197.1, read on the forward strand.
AATCCCTGGGCGAGCCAAACAACAATAACAATAATAACTTAACTACGCAACTCATACATACCTCGGAATACCTCCCAACATTAATGGGCAAAGAATTTATTCTCAATTATTGAGAGGTTCTTCGAAATTTTTGAGATATAATAAATAAGGTAGTGTCGCCGAATCACAGTTCAAGCTAAAGTTTACACGTATGAACATTGTAACTTTGGTGAAGAAAAGTTAAATGACAAAATAATTTTTTTATTCGTCAGGACAATATTTTTGAAAAAAAAAGAAAAATATGTAGGTAGGTTTTTTTTTTTTTATACAATTGCAAAAATTAAAAATTAATTTGTTGCACGATAAAGAAAAAAATAAAAACATGCGTGAAAACCTCTTTTAACCGAACTCTGTATAAACAACCCAATAAGTGAAAATACTTTATGACAATAATTATAATTTTTAAACAAAGGAACAATGGCTATTGATATGTAATAAATTCAGATATGATTTCATAGGATTGGAAAAAGTAGCTTTCGTTACGACTACCACCAGTACATTTCTGAATAAAATAAAACTTGGAAACATAGTCGACTGCAGACAACAAAAATATAAATAAAATATGAAGATAATCAAATGATAATGATACAAGAACAATAATAAAAGGTAAACTGCTAATAAACTTAAGAAATAGAAGACGATAGAAAGAAAAAACTACTAGACCACACAAAGACAGCACAAAAGAACCGTTGAACAATTATGAACAATTTAATAGATGTGAAACAAACATAAGCTAAGAATAGATAAAAAACTGCTCTCGCTTAAAAGCTTCAGCCCCTTTCTCGTGCCCTGCAAGATAGCTTACCCAACATTTAATACAATTAAGTGCAAATTCGTTTTAATTGGCGGATCATGCGACAATTGGGTCCCGAGTTGTCCCAAGTCGTGATACTGAACGCGCGGGGGTCGCGTGATATGTCAACGCGAGCATATCGTCCCATCTCAGATTCATTGTTTTAAAATTATTTGCTGCCTTCGGTTTATGCTTGTACTGAAAATTCTGTTGTTTCTTTTATATATACTTTCGTATATGGCAAGTATGTATGCTGTGCGAATATTACGGTGTGTTAAATATTAGGAGTAGAAATGTTTTAAAGTTTTCTATATTTATATTTCATCAGTTTCTTTGATATTTTTGGTTCACTTTCTATCATATTATTTATTCACTTTGCTTGCGCAGTAAGCATTTGTTTCAAAATAACAATGAAAAAAATTTTAATCGACTGCCAAAGAGTTTCCGAGAATTATTATAATGTAACTACTTAATGATAATCATAATAACTTATTACGAATTGGCTATAAAATGACGAACCAGATCGATTATGAGAAGTTTCGCAATACGATGCTCGATCAAGACTTAAATAAGAATCAAAACAACACTTTCGTCACTAATAACAACAATAAACACTTCATTATCAATGAGATATTTTTCTCGGATTTCCCATAATTGGTCCTTTAGTCGATTGCGATCACACTATGTGTGGCCGCTCGCAGCCCTATGCCCAAATCAGTCAGGCGATCTCCCTGACACTGACCGGTGAAGTAATTAGCACCGTGAATGTACTACCTACTTCATAAACTGCAGGGCTCGCGCACAAGCAGTCAGAGCATCAATTTTTACCATCAAGTAATAATAATCTTATTGATACTGGTTGCTCATTGGTCATAGCTCTAAGTTTGACGTTTTCGAGTAAAATCATGGTACGTGCTTGATTGAGCTTTGATCTTTATCACAGTACTCAATACTGATGGCAATTTAAGTTTAAATGAAATCTAAGTTTTACAGTTTCTTAGATACTTCTGGCTGGCTTTTCTGATTTCTGAGCCCTTGCTACTGTTGTTTTGCAACAGCGTATCCTTTTGAAACATAAGCCTTCACCAGTTCTCTCCACTATTGTCGGTCTCGGGTAGTTCTTTTTCACAGCGGGCCTGCAGTTAGTTTTATGTCATCTGATTATCTTTTGAGTTATCTGACTGACTTTTACTTATTAGATAAACTCAGCTATGGAACAACCATTTCTTGTTTATAATCTCTGGGGTTGATATTCCAGAAATTTCTTCATAATCTGTGGACTGTACTTGTTCATACAGTGTAGAGTAGACCACACGCAAGATCGCACCATTAATACCAATATCAACAGTTGGTATGAGTGATCGACTTTCGGAGTTGGATTGTATGAATCACGAGCGTGTAAATTAGGACTGATTTCGGGGCCAATTTGAGTATTGATTGATTGCATGCAATGAAATGCATTGGTTATATTTATAAGTAGGTTTGTAGATAGGTACATACGGCACAGCTAAAACCGAGTTTAAATTGTTTGAATGGTTTCGACCATTATGAACACAGTGATAGAAAAGATATGATCTAAAAATAAATTTAATGATTTTCTACAGATTTATTAATGTTTTTGGCTCCTGATAACTGAAAAAGTATACCTAATTAGATTCATATTGGTCACAGATCGTCTAACCGTTAGTTTTATATTTTTTGCTATAAGTAAACATTACATAGGTAAGTACTAAAGACATCAGAACCTAGTTTGAATTTTGGCACAAGCAAACAAGGCAAAACTCATATCTTGAATCTACCACCTAAACGTCAATCTCTTACACAATCATTTCAAAACAAACAGTACAGGCAACCCGGTCTCCTTAGTGACACTATGAAACGACCATAAACCAACAATCCGGTGTAACTAAGACACAAACACGACAAGAACAGTGCTGTAGTGGAATTTTATTCCGTTATATTGCATGTAGCGCCACCAATAGAAGTGGTTATCACTATAATAAATAACGCAGAACTGTGTATTTGGAGCAAATTGTGTGAGAACAACTTTATTCGTGAGCTATTAGATGTTGAGCACTTAAATTTATCTCCTTGGTCTAATATTACAGTTTTATGCATACCTACTATAAATAAGAAGGTCAAGAGTCGAAAGACAGCCCTTGTGGAACTCCAATAAGAATTCTCTAATAATTATTTCGTCCATCCATATTATACACATTATACACCACCATTTAGTTATTACCAAAAAAAATGAAGGACCGTTGCAGCAGTTTTGGTAATTACAAATTAATAGTGTATAAAATCTAAATTCATCAAATAAAATATTATACGTCAAAGATACGTCTTCATTAGATTGGAAGATGACTTGATAAATGGTGACGTAATGAGAAGCTTCATTAAAGTCTTTGAAAAAGAGTTCATTGTCGACTACCTAGGTACCTAGTTTATTGAATCCCAAATTGCATAACCCTAAAAACCAGTGAAAGTGAAGAATCTCACGACTAATGCTAATGTAATACAGCCTTAATAATAGATGACGAAGTAGTGTAGAAAGCAAGCATTATTTATTATTTATGATCGTCAAATCCATTGTTGGATGTGCTGAGTGATTTAAAATGACGCCCGCCGTGTTCTCTACGGTTAATTGTAGTTAATTTATAATGACTACGTCCGCTTTTGGCTCTAATGTTCTACTCGTGATCACTGGGACTTTTTATTTAAGTCAAATTTTTGTATACGTAGACACATATAGGTTAAGGTTTAAATACTGAATGGCTAACATCAAATGGCTGTTCTTTATCCTGCAAGTTTTTGTAATTTCTTTTTGTGTATCAGCGTGAAGTTACCAATTAAATAAATATTATTCCTGTTAACTCTACTACCGTTATCTAAATTTACTTAGGTCGTCACTTGGAACGCTTTTGTAGAAATAAATACAAACTTACCTACTACAAACTTATCTACAACTAAAATTAGCATTGCCATAGATTGAAGCCGCATATTATCAGTATCTGAATCTCGTACTGTACCAGCAAAGCCTTATTCTGGATCCAGCTTATTATACTTTCAAAGTCTGTCAGCATATCTTCAATATGTCGAGTCGTAGCAATGCAAATCAACATTTGATTATGGATTCATTTCAAGATCCTCTTTGGCAAGTTGCATAACTGGTATTACTTATCTTTTTTGAAACTCTGTTGCTTTGTACGTCAGCTCTATTTGTATGTTCTTGCATTTATTATTTATTTTGTGGTGTTTTAATGTAACTTTTTCTGTAGAAAAATATATAAATGAGTTAGCTCTCTTGTTAATATTATTATTTATTTTCACCACTTCATACAGTGTTTTTGCCTCTAGCTCTTAACTAGAGGAAGAGTATTATAATTAAGTCTTTACACTAACAAAAAAAAACCGCCTGCTACATCAACAACCAAAACTATCATCATCATCTTACATTAAATTTTACGTTACATTGCTTATAGATCTTGACAATTATTGCCTAATTAAGATCATAATAATCAAAAAAGTTAAAAATATTGAGCGGTGCTTTTAAATGGACTAATTTGCTTATAGATCTTGACAATTATTGCCTAATTAAGATCATAATAATCAAAAAAGTTAGAAAGATTGAGCGGTGCTTTTAAATGGACTAATTTTCAAACTAGGTCAAACATTATGACCGTAAAAAGGAGGTTAATAACAGTGAACTTGCAAACCGCACAGCAACTGCTAAATCAAAAACTCGTCTAGACTTCCTTCCCGCCCACTTTCTATCGAACGTGTCAAAGCATAAATCGCGTTGCATCATCCAATTTTGTACAGTAATTAAACTGTCTAAGGCAGAATTATGTTGCTACTTTATTAAATAACATCTAACAAAATAATTATTATGACTCTACTGTGATTTTGTATAAACATAAAAGATTAGTTTCTCTTATTTCGATTTTATTGGGCTTCTTCATTAGGCACCATAATGACACAAACGAATTTTGGGATGAAACCGTAATAGAAATATTAATAAAATTGAAGTTATTGTTTCATCCCAGTTGAACGAGATAACGGTAGTCCGAAACTAGAATAACTCACACTAACCTTGGAAAAAACGCATCTCATCAAGATATGGCCTTTAGCAATGTAGAAGAAAAAGTTTCTAGAACGGCGAATGATATCAACAAAATAAGTAGATGAGCAGAGCAGTGACGATAAAATTATTGTTAGCTTTAGCGTAGGTACCCTTAAATGTGATACCAATCATGATACCAGTCACAAACGTATTGAGTGAAACAAGTGTAATTAAAGCGGCTCAAGTTTTGCATTAACATTTCTGACCTCATCGAAAAGCTGGTTCTACAGCTTCGAGCTACCGTGTGGTCTAGAGAGAAACGATTAAAAGCACAACAAATTAACACTGTGTCCATTTCGCGTGGCTATACAGTTCTGCAGAAAAGCTGGTCAATTTCTACCAGGATATGGAAGTGAATCCTGATTGACATGTTATTGTCTGAAGGTAATTTTATAAAGTATCTATCATTTTCTAGTTTATTGAATGTGTGTTTCTAAGCAATGAAAATAACCTGGCGCCACCAGCCCGCGCAACAATTTGAATTTGTGGGAATGTACACTCGCTATGATACTTTCTACAGATATTACAGAATACCAAGTGTGTTCGGTATCGCTAGTCACCTAAGCACTTACAAGTTTGTAGGAATGATTTGGCCTTTATGTTTATCAGCTGGATACGGCCGTTGTGTTCAGCAGGAATTCAACAGTAAACCATAAAGATTCGAAAGGTGATTGGTTTCGTACTTTTTTTTGCCAATTTTATTGTTATCATTAGAGCGTCTGATTAAAATTTAATAAGCTTCGATATTTATGTTATGGGAAAGGCCGAAGATCAATCTTAACACGTTCCCTGCCAACTACGAAAATATACGTAGTAGGTAGCGTATCTAGGATCCAGCGCCAGCTACGAGCTTATTTGTAGATGTTTAGTTGAGGCTACCTACAAAATTAAAAGCGTTGGCAGTGTAAACAGGACGGGAATTAATTAGTTGGTATTGGAAATAAAACTTTCAAAATAAAATGAGAACTCTATCATATATATTTTTTTCATGGCAACAAAAAAATGACGTATATACTCGGGATGATGATTTTGTATGGATGGCAATAGGTATACATTTTTTTTACTACGAATATATTCGTATGGCAGGGAACGAGTTAATTTGTAAGAGCTGTGAAACTATTTACAACCACTCATGGCTATATTCACGTTGTAGACGGTGATCAATATTACCTAAATTGAGACGTCTTTGATGCTTCGCGACGGGTATTTTTGGTCTGATGGACCACGTAGGGATTCGCTGTACCATAGATCATATAATACTATACTGGGCTATACCAACTTTTTTTTTCGTGTATAACCTTGTGTTTTAACTGTTTTAAGAGAGGCCTACGTTCAGTAGCAATGGACCTATTCGTGGTGTAAGTATGTATTACAGTGCGATTTCACACGAGAGTGTTTTCATACGAGCTTTATTCATGAAATATTTCTTCCGAATCGCATAGTTTTTCTACGGTATCCAAATCGCATAGTTTTTCTACGGTATCCAAATCTGTAGGTTAAGCCATGAAACGTGTGGTTAATAAATATTTAAACTAGTGTGATTCGGGTCGTAAAGCTTGCAACACGCTTCGTGCTCCGTTTCGGCTACCGGGTCCGATACCGCGGACAATGCATTGTTTTGTCCTAATTCGCTTTATTGCCCACCATCTCCTGCTCCTTTCACTCAGTTATGCAAACAATGAATTTGTAAATTCCAAAAAGGTCCAAAGGCACTTAACATTTTAGCCACAGAATATAAATAAGTGTAAAACTAACGAGTCTCTTTCAAAGGTGACAATCATTTGAAACTTGTGATAGCTCAAGATGACACTGTTGACATAATACATTAGCAACTAGACTTGAGACGGTATTTTTATAGAAAGTAAAAATTGGATACACTTTTATCCACTTTCACTTTAATGTTTGGGCATTACAAGTCAGACCCGAGAAATATTAAGGATATCCTCGATAGTGAAGGTGACATATAAATATCATTGCATTCACGAAGCAAAAAACAAATTAACGAGCAGCAGCCGTCACTGTCATCACAAAAAAACATTCAATATAGAACGTTCCATTTGACGTTTCACGTCATTGCTATCGAAAACGAGCCAACACAAGGAGTGACGTAACAGCGCAATCTAAAATGACTCAACCGATCGATATTAAACTTACATTTGTAAACCTAATGCGATTATCTAATATCGATTACTGAACTCCCACGCGAGCTGTCACACATCAAAGACGGTTGTGCACAAACATGAAACTCGACAAAACAAACGGTGATGTAGGTGTATCGGCGATCATCGATAGTTTACAAACTACTTACGCCGTTCACTTTCGATTGTCTCGATTTATTGTCATGCTAAGTACCTACCTACCTATGAATAATATCATGTTGTAAGCACTAATTCATTCCACTGTGTTGTCAGAATAGTAACGTTACGACTTATCAAGGATTAAATGAAAGTTGTGCAATTATGATAAACTGATAAAAAATTACGAGGCACCGAACATCTTTATTATTAACTAGCAGCGCCTCGCGGTTTCACCCGCGTAATTCCCGTTCCCGTGGGAATTCCGGGATAAAATATAGCCTATGTTCATCAGGGATAATGTAGGATTCTAATGGTAAAAGAATTTTTTTAATCGGTCCAGTAGTTTCGGAGCCTATTCAATTCATACAAACAAACAAACAAACAAAAAATCAAACCTTTCCTCTTTATAATATTAGTATAGAAGTATAGATGTAGGTAGTTGCAAATCTTACTACAAAATAGAGGGGTGATGATTTTGACTCAACCACGATTATCAGTAGGTAAATTTGGATGAAACTAAGAATATAGGACGAAGTGGTGTGGTAGAAGAAATATTACTGAAGTAGGTACAGAATCCAGTTTACCAAGGGAGCTGTAAAATATTCATGCGAAAAATCTATTCAACTCGACGATAATTGATTCAGCTTACATTTTACAATTGAAATTTCTGCCTCCCAGGAGCAGCATAATTGTCTTGACATCTACAAACCAAATATTTGTTATCCTTCACTTTCCCATCCGAGTTAAACATGACGCATCCAACATGGCCGACCGATTAAGACGTCGCGGTGGTATCACGGAACTCAAAAACAATAAAGATCGAGATGAATGTCTCGATTAAAATAATCACGGTGACCTTTGAGCACTCGATCCGTCATTCGTATATCTCTATATTCATGGGGAAAAGTAAAATGACGTACGTCAAAAACCGTAAAAGGAACGGATTGGCGGGCGCTGACAGAAAAATTAGTAGTGCGTTTGCGTATTCGATCCATTGTTTGTACGAAAGAGATGTATTGTGTACGATTTCACTTAATTCAGATGATGCTAAATGAACTGACTCGATGATTTATGGTGTTGCGTTACGAGAATATTGCTGTCGAATATGTATGATGTACAGGAAGAAAATATATAAATCTGTCTGTTCATTCAATGAAAGAGAAATTTAATCAAAGTAATCGAATATTGTATGCTACAGCTATAATGAGTGTAATTATAAACACACTGAATAACGATACTATCTAAATGTATTCATAAAAATATTATAAAAACGAATGCATCAATAGGATCTACTGATGTCGGCAGAGATGTCAAGGTACAGATACAATCATCATCATCAATATATATAAAACTCTTTTGAAGCTGACTGATAATCAACGCACAGCCTAAACCATACGTCCTAGAGGTATGAAATTTGGAAGGTAGTATCCTTATGTAGTGTGGAGGTGCACTAAGAAATGAATTTTGAAAAGTCACACACTAGAGGGCAACGCGAGGGAACGCGGGCGACGGCTAGTACTTACTAAATTTCTCAAAGCTATGTAACCGCAGCTTATGGCTGCATAAATTATAAATCAAGTCAAATTAGCTCCTAATAAAGCATTTCCATACCGGCAAAGCACAACAATTTAATCCAGATAGCAGGCAGGCATAAACCAACTTTCACACAACGATTAGCAATGAAAACGTTAATGCCAATCCAAATGCGTTTATTTGTTAAAATTATTCGCACTGCAATTTCCTTATCGCCACTTTCAGGTGCAAATATGGCGTACCTTATCGGTCAATAAATAACTTTGACGCTTACACTTTCTATTAGGGTCGTAAATTCTAGATATATTTTACATCGCGGCGATATTTTCTTGGTTATATAGCTGTCTTGGGCCTGACTGACTCTTAGCTGAATGAGCCTGCATAAATTTACCTGTACAATATTAAGATAAGTCAAACTCAGTGGTAAAGTTACGGGAAATAGTTGTCAAGGATTGAATTTGTGGGTTCCAACAAAGTTACTTGCAAAAACAACAGCAAACCACTTGTAGAAAATATGGTTGAAGGGTTACATGGAAAGTTAAATGCTCTAAAATTTAAGATATGTACTTACCTATTGCAAACTCGCCGAAATATCTATACAGGAGAAAGGAATCTATGTATGGCGAAGTTTGAGTTAACGTACAAATTAAATCTGAATCTACTAATGTCAAGGAATTAATGCATGATTCATGTGACACATAAAGAGAACTCCGGTTTTTCTGTCTTTAGATAAAATTCAACGATAGATATAAAAGTTGCATTAAATGCGCATCTAAACAAAGTGGACAATAAAAGCGACGTCATGGTCGATTTGTTAAACAACATACAAATTGCTGCAGTAAAAGCATTCAATACCACCAATTATGGGGTTCCGATTAATAATGAAGCCGTTACGAAGACAATCACAAAAGAATAAAACGGATTTGGTAGTAATTTGTAAGTTGTGTATGTTTACTCATTGTGTTTACGTGAACCAATCAAAACTACCAATGGTTAGGAGCGCGACTAAAGTGAGTTCCTAAAGATTTCCAACAAATTGTTATACGAACTAAGGAAAGTCATTGAAAAGCGCAGAGGGTGTAAACACCGCGAATATAGTTTGTAATGTGAAGGTAAAGATTTCAAATAAAGTGCTCTAAGAACTAAGGATAAGGAAGGTGGATCCAGAATAGAGAATATCTTGAGTATTATATCTTTGATAGCTCTGGTCGCTGCGACCAACCACTAGAGAGAGACCTTGTCAACGTACCGCGAATAAAGTTATTTCGTAACGTAAAAGTAAATAGGTATATTTCATAAAAGTGGTATAAAAACTAAGGAAGGAGTTCCAAAATAGATAATATCTCTGAATGTATCTAAAAATATGTTTTTGCGGAAAACACACCGGACGGAATGCAATTTGTGGACACGAGATACTTTGGCTGCTAGCCAAGTAATACGATGGATGGGCTGGTCTCTTGAATGCCAATATTAAAATGTGACATAAATATTTAGCGAAAACAATGGTAGAGCCGTTTTATAAGGCTTGATACTAGGCTTGATTTTATTACGAAAACGTAAAAAGAATTTACGACACACGACAATCATAATATTGAAATAATCCCAATCTAAATGTCAATAATTCGAACATAAATGTCAAATATGTAATAAGACTATGTATTATATAAATTGCCAATTCTATATTTTTTTTAATGGTTTTTGCTTAGATTTATATTAGCTTGGTTTATATTAGGAAATTACATAATTATATAGTTGTATGTATAATATATATAGGCCTGAATTTTATGTCAAATTGCATCCTAAGGCACCGTACAAAGTCTATAAATAGTTTTAGTACCTTTTTACTTCTTGTAAAACATTTATTAGTAAAATATTGAACAGATACGTTCTAGTTTGCAACATAATATTGTTATTGCACTTACTACGTAGCATTACCTACGCGGTGGTCGACCATCAAATGGAAAAACATGCTAAGAAACAAAATTATTGTTTTTGTATAAAACAACAAAGTACTGAGCTCGTGAGCAACACGCACCTAGTGTATAAAGTCCAAATCATAAATTAAAAATAGTTCAAATAACAAAGTTTAGGTATTAAAGATATCAAGATAATTAAGTCCTTTACCCACAACATGAGACACGTTGATTGCAATACCAATTTCATTATGAGTCAGACATTTGACTACCTATTTATGGTGCACTTTTTATCTCCACCCCATAAAATTTACAGTAAAATGAAGTGAGAACGGTAAACCTAAGATTAAATTAGTTTCCTATTCAGTGTGTAAAGCCATCGTGCACCTAGTGAGATCTAAATGTCATTATAGCATAGAAAGCAAAGGCATATTACATGTCATTTCACAAATGAGTTTCGTTCATCATTTAGAAAGTTAGGTTCAGGTAAATTGAATTAATGTTGTCGGTCTGAGATATCTACTTCAGGGTAGGGTAACCATACCGAAAGTATTGGTAGATTATGACAGGAGTTACAGATGAGATGAATAAATTAGGTGGGTGTAGAGACTTTTTAGTGTTTCGGTCCAGTTTTGGAAAAACTGAACACTCACGGTCTCACTCCAGTGTCTGTCTGAAGCACTCGTGGCGTAGCTTGCTTAGTCAATCTTCACCGATTATATAAGTTAAGCGACCTCCTGCGTGGTCACTATTTGGATGGGTGACCGTTAGTGGCAATAACATTTGAGCACTTCTGTGTTTCGGAGGGCACGTTAAACTATCGCTCCCGACTATAGCAGTCGTTAAGCCATGACGGAGGCCTTAAGGTGGCCTAAAAATTCCGTCACTAGAGTTGGCCACTAACTCATACGAGCTTGCTTGTTATTCTGTCTGTCAGTCTATCACCTCCTATCTACCTATCTAGTCAGTCTATCACCTCCACCAGAGCTGAATCATAGAAGCTAGAGAGTAGATTTTTTTTACTAAATAGATTTCTATCCGTATAGTATTACCCAATACCTAGTCTAAGCTTTATATTATTATTCTTTTACATTTTTTAAGTTTCATGATTAAGTTGCATGTGTAGAATATTTTTTAGCAATTTATTTCTTTAAACTGAAAAATGCATGACCCTTCAATTCATAAACGATAGAGGCTCATCTAGAGACGGATTCAAGCAAAAGGCGAAAGCTGTTTGAAACCGTTTGGCGGACTGTTTCATTTACCTTTGTTTATAAATTAGGGGGTTGCAAGCGAAGCGGGATGTCGACGCTCAAACTAAAAAAAATGAATATTTTTAATGGTAACCCTACCTGCAAAGTAATATAAATAGGAAAGTCAGTATTCAGTTAATGAAGTTTAATGACTTTCCATTAGTTTTATTATGCATGGAAGTGTTAGCTGCTACCAAGATCGACAACGTCGTTAGTAATCTGTGAGAAATTAAAACAGTTTAAGACTGTTATTGAAAGATGATATTCCTTTAACCGTTAGATTTATTACATCACATCCTTTTAATCAATCTTTTTCTATAACTGTTGCTTATAATAATTTTTATTTTATTTCAAATAGCAATATCAGTTACGCTTTATTCATATTCGCTTGTCATTACATCGTGGCTTCAAAAAATGCTCTGTCATTGTCACATGCATGACAACGAAAAGAGATGACAACAGATTAACATCAATTTTAAGTTAGCGCAACTTTAGAATAGACATAGACATAGACATAGACAGGCATTTATTTGCTTATAAGGTAACACACAAAATACACCTAAAGAACTAAACTAACAACACTACAAAGAAACAAAAATCAGACAGAAAGAAAAATGAGATGAGTGGATTGAGTAGGTAAGCTAGGTAAGCTGGCAAGTGTTTGTGTGCTACAGCAGCAAAAGGGTTTCGACTCAGCGTATGCGTCACCACCCAAAGGTAGTTAGGCGCTGTTATTCTGTCGAAATCATCAGCCAATGGACCCTGTCAAAAAACCATTGTGCAGTGTTCATGAAGTAATGTGTGTTGAGGTTTGAAAAAGTTTCAGGATGTAAAAAGTTACAATGTGTGTCTGGAAGGTTCTTCTGGTACGCCAGTCTCTTGAGAGTCTGGTTATAGAGAAGAAACCCCCCAGGGTGTCTTAAGGCATGGTATTGGAATGAGGGCGAGGGTGTGTGTGTGATTTGTGTAGAGTGTGTGAAGGAGGGTTCTCTTGGTACGCCAGTCTCATGAGAGTCTGGTTATAGGGGAGAAACCCTCCGGTGTTAAATACTCTATACGAGTGAACGGACGGAGTACAAAAGTAAGTAAACTTTACTTGTAGTAATATTATGATTATAGAAGTGTAAGTCGGTTTTCATGTCATGGTATGTTATACTTACTTATTTTATACCTTTTGGAGCAAAAAACTGCATTCTTATGAATAAATTCCTGTGTGGACAATTGGACATCCTCTAAATATAATAAAATTTTGAGTTATTTTACTAGTAGAAACTAGGAAGTGTCATGGTTAGCTTTTAGATTTGTTTTACTTTCTAAGTTATACTACTTTTCTAGTAAAAGTACGATATCATTGTATATCACTTTATCATCACCCGGTATCTACAAAATGCGATTCAATGACCGATCACGCCATCGATCATTTTCAAAGGAAATTGATTCATAAAAACAAGGAGAAAACTAAACCAGCGGAAACTGACGTCGATAACCACAGTACGGAGACACTTGATAAATGAAATAATCTTTTAGAAGTTGAAATAGAGCATTGCACTTAGAGCTCTTTGTACACTGGTGACTATTATCATTCAACTGTTTTTGTATCTGTTGATTCTATCGGGGCTGATAATATCGCCGAGAAACTTGATCCAGACTATCTAGTTCATAGATTTTAATAGAGTACATGAAAGCTGTGCCACTGTGACGTCATCTAAGTGGTGTCGCATTATTGTATAACGTGAATTTCAACCATTCGCCAATGGTTTAACACTGTAAGTACCGATATTTGTAAAGTTTACACTAAATATACCTAGTGTGTCCATTGAGTCAATTTATATAGATAGGATGCTCTCTTTTGCATAATATAATTGCATAGTGACTCGTATAGAAATAAAACACACGCATGATTGTAAGTGACATGGAGTAATCATGATTAGGCAGTGGGTTTGACCGTTCTAGGACTTTTTCCTGACCTGACATTGCAAAGAAGTTATTTCGGGGTAACGGGATAGCGTCAGAGACTCTACCATAGATTTTTTTCTTTATCAGAAGCTTTTCAATAAAATTATTTATTATCTTACTCACCTTTCCCATCATAAAAACCATCATGTGATATCATGTCATGTGTAGACATGTGATAGCTTTGTCATGGTCAATTTTACCCCACTGAGTGTTTGCTACATACCTGAAACAATAACGGATTTCTATTAAACATTTCATAAGAAGAGTCTGACAATGCAATGTCTGCAGCACTTAGAACATGGTGAATTTTAAAAGCGATGTATCAACCTATACCTGCATGTAATTATGAACGAGAGCTAGCTCAAGTAAAATTGATACCAATGTACAAAATCTTTTTAGAGTATCCTTTTTTACTCTATTGCAGGTTAGCCGTGGCCAGACTCTATTTTACTAACCAGTAACATGGTAATGCATAATGCAAGACAAGATTGTAGAAGTTATTATGAACGAGATCTAATATGACCCACCTATTTACAAACAAGCGTAGCACAAATGCATTCAAGAAAGTAGTTGCGCAACGTAATTTATAAACATTTGATTGCATTGCAACCTAAGATGATTTTATTGCAATCTAAAATGGCAAGTGAAAAGTAGGGTAATTGCCAGATTTTTACAGACGCGCACCGAGCAGCGGTTGAACATCATCACAGCTGCCCGGACCGGGCGTGTATCTATCTCTTTCTATGACAGCGTTATCTAGTAAATTCCTCATTTTTGTATAGCCGTATGAATTGGTATATGTAGGCAAAAATATGATTTGCGCCATTTTTTTGGTGTAACCTATTAGCCCATCTATGAGTGTCATACTCCTGGTTGAAACTGCTAGAATAAGTAGTATAGTAGGTGCCAAATAACACTGCAATACAGGTCATTCACCCACCTTCACCACGATGTCGCAAAATTCAATTTACGAATGGCTAATTCTGTCGCTTTCCATACAAACCTGTCGCTAAGACGATAATCGCTCGAATCTCGTAGTACTGTTTCTTTACCATACATTAATTGAATTTTGTGACATCGAGGTGAAGGTGGGTGAATGACCTGTATTGCGGTGTTATTTGGCACCTACTATAGTTAGTATTGCCAGTCTGTTAGTGGTGCCAGAATACGCACTAGTTAGTGTCTGTTAGTGTGTAGAAACAACCAGGAAATGTTTAGGTTATTGATGGATTGACCAGCGGTTGCAACCTTTACGGCTTATACTACGAGTACAATGCATTTAGACTATTCGTATAAAATACTTTTTGGTCGAGTTTACCTTCATAAAAAAATACTGTTCCTTTGAAAACAAGTTTCCCTGACAACCCTGCGTCTTGGTCTTCTTCTTTTAAATTAATGGCCTCTGTCCGTCATTTCGACAGACGATCTTGCCACTGTCAAGTGATATATTTGAATTAATATAAGTCAAGTCGGCGGCTGTGCATCTTGGTGGCTATAGCCTTGGTCTCGCGATCGTAACGCACAACGCTGACGTAGACTGCGACGTAACAAGAGACCATACTAGACGTTTTCCATACGATTATGTGTCCGGCGCTGCATGCTGCATACCGCTGTGTTGTGCGTTACGATTGCGAGACCAAGGCTTATCGTGTGAAACTGGAGTCAGCTAGTTTCGTTCTTCTTCTTCTTCTATTTATGGCCTCTGTCCGTCATTTCGACAGACGATTTTGCCAGTGTCAAGTGAGATATTTGAAATAAGTCAAGTCATTCGTCAAGTCGGCTGTCGTTTGTTTTGAAGGCGAAATGGTGAATATTTTCCGTTTAACATTTAGAGAAACCACTTTACACACACCTTTAAGACATTTCAATGTACCTATTGCTCAAAAAAAATTTTGATAATCTGATTGCCGATATTGACTTTAAGGCTGCCCAATAATAGATCACAGTGCACGCACCTACGTAAGTCTAGGAAGTGATCTTCGATCGGATAGGATCAGACTATTGACCTTATCGCTTTAGGGCATGCTGTGAGCTCTATGTTATTTTCGATAGATCTGATATCTGTCACAAAGAATACAGACTATTGGATGCGCTTCTATAGTAGGTGCCAAATAACACCGCAATACAGGTCATTCATCCACTTTCACCACGATGTCGCAAAATTCAATTTATGTATGGTAAACAAAGAGTAGATTCGAGCGATTACCATCTTAGCGACAGATTTGAATGGAAAGCGACAGAATTAGCCATTCATAAATTGAATTTTGCGACATCGTGGTGAAGGTGGGTGAATGACCTGTATTGCGGTGTTATTTGGGACCTACTATAGCAACTCTTTTAAATAGGAATAGAAATATCACGAAATCCGAGGGCTATTGTATATTTTTCTTTGTTTTATGAGGTCCGTATAGCTAAGCATTTGACTAAGTCTTTTTTTGCGTAAAATTTTCATTGTTAAGCATGTAAACAAGTAGGAAACAAAGCAACGGCTAAATATTCCATGGTAGGTATTTCAACGATAAGTTGGTACGTATGTAGATACGTAAAATAGGTAGGTACTTTATTCAAATAGCCATTGATACCGATAACAATAACAAGCCACTGTAAACAGGAAGGGCGCAGTTGATCCGACTGGAATATGATAAGAACGTTTCCATATTTCAATCCTTACATACATACAAAAGTAGGTATGTAATATACCTACTCCATCTGTTGAGCTTTGCCAGTAGTATGTAATGCAGTAAAATATATTTTAGTTTTTGATAGAAAGATCATCAAAAACTTAAAAATTTTTAGTTTATGATATGATTATGATAGGCAGGAGATTTCTGGTATAAAAGAGAATTCTAAAGAGAGAAATTGGTAGAGAAACCAGTTTTATTTGGTTTGCTTCTCTAAAGTCAAGGGAGTTATTAATGAACTCATGATACCTCCTTAATCAAGTCCGTAAAAAAAGGGGGTTTTTCATAAGGCATGCAAATTTCATCCAAGGTTTACGTTTCAACAACAAATCAATCACAGACTCAGCACCAGAAAATGAACTCAGTAAATGGAATTATCGTTTGACAATGCGCATAAACTAGGAATTTTTAACGATTACAAGGCATTTATTGGTATACCATATCGTTATCATGTACTACTGAATATGCATATGAAGAGAGTATAGAGACCATTGTGGTAGCTAGAAGGGAGAGTAAGGGATTCGATTTCGCTGCAAAACGGTTCTGCAGCATCACAATAAAACCCGTCAGCATAATATCACACCCACCTGGAAATTGTATGACTGTTCACACTGCCACCGACACGACACCTACACGATATCCACTGAGAGCTAATCTTAAAAGTTTAGGTCTTAGTTCTAATAAGCAAGCAAGCTCAGATGAGTTAGTAACCAACTCTGGCGACGGTGTTTTTAAGGCCTCCGTCGTGGCTTAACGACTGCTACAGCCGCCGGGACCGATAGTCCTAATAATTATGGTCCCGGCATGGTTTAATAGCTTTGACCTTCAAAATTGAATTTGAATCCCCTCCATTGAAGGGTAAAGCTATTAAACCATGCCGGGACTTTGATTAGGTAGACGGACATATCGGAAAATATCGTTCTTATTATGTAGAGATCATTGGCCGCAACCGATATTATTGTTCGAGTCACTGACATATTGGTATCGTTACCAGTCATTTACCAGTTCATATGATCTGATGGTACCTATCGTGTAGATGTCGGTATTGGCCAGTGTGCAAACCTATCAGGTAGTTCCAATATTGTTTTCTATGTTATGTTACATTCATACAATTTCCCTTCATCTTGTACAATATGAAACTTGATCGGGGCTACGATTTCGCGCGGATAACCAGATATGATTAAAATATCAATGGGCATGCCTTTCACTATGATTGTATGCAAACTACGTAGGTGCTGTATCATTTATATGCGGTATGGATTTCCCCCGTAGTTCTTCGGTACGGTAGTGCAGTAAAACCAGGCGGTGACCGGCAATATTTAAAATAATCAATTGAAAAAAACAGCTTTGAAAAATAAGAAGCAGGCAGCCTAAAGAGATAGGTATATAGGCACGGTTTGTTTTTAAGTTATGCACCTATATAATAATTTTTTTAAGTACCTATATTTTTCTTTGGTACAATCTCTAAATAATAATAATAATGTAAATCCAATAGAGAAGCTTGAATACTTTTTGTCATATTATCAACTGACCAGCAGGACTGGGCCCAGATGCTAAATTAATCTATTTTGTCAATGAAAAAAAATTACTATACTCTTAAAGTACTCAATGGAATTAAATCCCTGTCTTTGCTACAGATTGTCTTGGTTTTCAGAGAAACAGTAGGTATTTAGGCAATCCGTACAAAACCGGAGTAGGTCAACTAGGACTCTATAATTCAAAGTATTTGTCAATACACTACAAATATTTGTTTCTAGCTCGCGGCTAAAATGAATCGAAAGAAACAACTTTTCTTCAGCAACAATATTTATTGCCAATTTGTACAGAAAGAGATTTATTATTATCAATTAAATATTAATTCATACATTGGTTGTGTGTTGTTGAGTAAATACCTATGACGCGTGAGACTAGATCTAATACAAAAAGTTACATAATTGTATCATGTTTCTTTGAGCCAAGTACAATCTTTTCAGATTTACTTACACCCTTACAAAAAATTACATAGATTTTATCCTTCTTTCTGTTCATTCCCGTTCGTCCCATTGAAATTCGTCCCACAAGTGGGACGAACGGTAAGTACTAAATAAATATCATTTTTATTCCCGTTCGTTACACTGAATATTGTATGATTTCGCGTATTTTTGTATGAAAACAAAAATAGTTTAGTGAAACGAAAACTGTTTTTCGACATACAAAAAATTATGAATAACTTTTCGCAAATCGACATTACAAAACTCAGTTTCGGGTTCAGTTTCATGAGTTTTAGAAAACCCACTCACGTCCTTTAGTAAAGTCAGTGAGCGTTCTGCTTTTAAAAACAGAAGGTAGGTATTCCTTTCTCTTAAAAGCACGGTATACTAATTTTACGACTGACGCAAGTGCTTTCTGGACATGGATGCTTCGGAAAGTACTTGTGTCGTATTGCCAGGAAAAAAAGGTCGGCTCAGTGTCATCACTGTGATTGCCCCGAAGATACGGCCCAGCACACGCTGGAATCGTGCCCTTCTTGGGAGGACCTTTCCTTGCCAGCCATAGTTCAGGCTATGGTAAGTGACAAGGAAAACTGGCATGCGGTGGCAAGCTTCTGTGAAGAAGTTCTCCTCCTAAAGGAGACAGCGGAGAAAGCGAGAGAGAGGTTCTCGCTTGACTCAATTCGACGTGGACGGCGTGGGCGTAGCAGAAGAGCACGCGGTGCTTTTCTGCGCCCATAGCATGTTACTCGGCAGTGTAACAGCGCAGGGGCCATTATTGTCATTGGCCAACACGGCTGGGATCGCGGAAGAATGCTAACGCGCCCTCGCGTCCCCCGGTAAAAGTGCCCGACGGACCGTGAGGTTTTAGTCAGTAGAGTCTGACATAACCTACGCTGTAACAAGCAGTAGGTATCCATGATGGATTTCCTCGGTATTCCTTTCTCTTAGCCTGTCCAAATCAAATGACCAAGATCTTAAAATCTGACAGTAGCAGGCTGAGTCAGTCCTAGAATCTACATTCTGCATTCCCAGCATGCCTAGACAATCGCTTTCACTATGATGATTACTGATAGTACGCGCTCATTGCGTAATGAATGGAATGCCATGAATCATGCACCGCACAGATTCTTCAATGGATTCTGTGTTATTGAGATGAGTTGCGTAATGTTGAATTACTTATTTGGAGCACGGGAATGTAGAATTGTTGTTAGTACTAACCCAGAAATTAAATTCTAGAAATTAATAGTTGGTTTTGAAAAAATGAATAATAAAACTATTCTTAGAAATTTTAGTTAGTAGAAAAAATTCCTTATCTGCAAAAACTTCTGCTTCATTAATGTAGGAATATTTTGATTCAAAAGGTTCAAAAAAAAATATAACTTCAAGTAAGCATTTCGTATAAATAAGCAACAACATTTTATATTGAGACTTTAAAATATTTTTGATACCGCAATAGTAAGTAGTTTAACTTTTTCTACAAATAATTGCTTACAAATTATCATTTAATACGCACTCGACTGGATTATGAAATGAACAAAAAAGAATTCACGACTTTTCATACCAGTAACGATACCACAGAAGTCATGGCTACAATAAGCCGTAGTTTCTGAAAAACGGTGGCCTACATCAAACGTTACGCATAATTTTAAGTAAGGTGCATTGGGGTAATTGCGAAAATGGGTATATTCCGAAAATCCATAAAATCTAGTAACATAATGCGATATTTTCCTGTTGGCAACATTGGTCTAGACGCCATCTTGATTGGCATCGCCGTGACAGTCCTATATATCCTCGTGCCAACAGGAAAAATCACATTATGTTACTAGATTTTATGGATTTTCGGAATATACCCATTTTCGCAATTACCCCAATGCACCTTAGGTATCTTTTTTTATGTAGGTAATTTTTTATTAGGAAAGTAATAATTGTTACAATAAAATAGACGAAGAATAAAATAAAATTGGCAGAAATCGGAAAATCAATAGATATTCACGGAAATTTCACACAACGCCCTCTAGGTTCAAACTAAACAAAGCTTTTACTATGGAAAATAGATTGGTAAGAAAATCCATGTCATTTTACAAAGTAACACTAAAAAAGTATATTTTCCTCCTAAAGCTCATTCTCCGCAAGTCACCTAAGAGTATTTAAGTCAACTAAATAGTATTTCTTAATTCACCTAAGTGACTTAGCCCTGGTGAATTAAGTCGACGGCATCTCAACTTTTGCAAACTTTAAAAGAACCAAGTAACCTTAATGATCTTTGTAAAACTAGATACGATCAGAACGGACCTTTACGCGAAGTCAAGTTGAACCCAAAAAAAACCTAACCGACTGAACGCAAGAAGCATTCCGCTATTTATTCGTTGTTATGAATAAAACATTTTGCCAAAACAGTCCTCGTCCGAATGCGCGCGCCTAATAAGGAGTGCATGCTCGATCATTTATCATTTTGTACTGTGCAGGAAAAAGTAAACAGCGGATTCTAAGGCTTATGCTTTTTTATGGCAAAGAACGGCATCAGATTCTTGTGTGCCTTTTTGTGTGAGAGGTAAGGAATTTAGTAATAGAATATTTTTATTGCTCAAATTTCTTTTTACCGATAAATCTTTTTATTGTTATTTTTTTTTAAGAAAATCTTTTTATTGCTCAAATTTTCCTAACCGAATTTTTTTATAAATAAGTATAAAAGTTACTTATTATCTAAGTATGTACCAGATTTTTTATGGGCTAAAATTTTAAGTGATAGGAATGATTATATTATCATGTATAGTATATATATTATAGGTATAATAATAAGTAGTGTTCGATTACGGGAGCATGCAAGGCGCTGGCTCAAACAGATTATAAGTTCCGACATGATCAAGTAGCCAACATTATCCACCAAAGATTAGCTGCAAAATATAACCTAAGCGACACATCTGCCAAGCCAACACCCTACTATAAATACACTCCTGAAACCGTGCTAGAAAATACTGATTATAAGCTCTATTTTGATAGAGCCATCCTCACTGATAAAACCACTCACTTTAACAGACCAGACTTAACCTTGTTAGACAAACGAAGTAAAACAGCCCTTCTCATAGACATAGCCGTCCCCAACACCCATAACCTCCAAAATACTATCTCAGAAAAACTCTCTAAATACATATGTCGATTTAAAAATGAAATTACCCGTATGTAGCGTCTGCAAAAAGTTTCAATAGTACCAATAGTTTTATCTAGCACTGGTGCAATACCAAAACAACTGTTTCAGTCTCTCACCTTACTGGACCTCCCAAAACATACCTTTGTTCTGATGCAGAAAGCCGTTGTACTGAACTGAACACATGCCGAATAGTAAGAAAGTTTCTACAAACTGACCTCGGTAGTCAGGACGTAGTCACACACCCACACGTAAACACTGATGTGCACTTGGCTTAGGCCCGTGCCCATCAGTTTTTGATTCCGGTTTATTTTGAACCGAGTACGAAAAATAAAAAAAACAAAAATAATAATAATAAAGCCCTTTTAATTTCCTTTTTTTTTACAGTAGGTACATGTGAATCTTATTATCTAATACTTAATCTATTACAAAAAATAAAATAAAGAATGAACTATACTTAAGAATGATTCTACATGTGTTTTTTTTTTCGTTCTCTCTAATCTGTTAAGACCTCTTTCGGGTATAGGCCTCCTCCAAGATTTTCCGTTTTGTTCTGTCCTTCGCCTTCTCTATCCAGATATAGGTATACCTTTGTGAAAATATCCACCAATATTATTTTGGGTGCCTACCACTTAGCTAAGGATAAATGTAAATAAAAAAATATATTGAAAGCAAAAATAAAATCAAATGCTTTCCATCATTTAAATAAAACGCGCTCTAAAACCAAGGTGCAGGGTACGGCCATGAAAAGAAATGTAATAAGTAAACTGATAAGTATTTTAATATAAAGGGCACTATTACAAAGCGTGGCAAAATAATATACCAATTGGTTTCAACACCAGTCAAATGCCCAAAGAATAGCAGCATTCGACAAGTTACAAATTTACGCTGATAGATTTTCAAAGGTCAGATTGTTGAAATGTATAGGTGAGGCTACTTACTGAGGAATCGTTGCAACAATCACTTTTCTTGATATTTTGAATAGAAAGTAATATATTCACAAAGAAAATTACAACTAATACAGTATTTACAATATTCACAATATTTACAAAATACACATGAAACAGTTGAGCTATCCACAAACCGTTGCAAACGATTTATATATAGCTCAACTGGTCCAAATCAGTACCAATCGGAAGCGTGCCCAAGACACTGGCTGCATTGCCGCGCTGAATAGCAATAGTAATAAAAAAGAAGAAGACGGCTATTTTCATGAAAAGGGGTATAAAACCTTATACATATAAATTGTCGTAGAAAATCGACGCTGAAGAAAGTATACCTATCTACAGTAGGTACATACTAAGTATTTATAAGAAGGAACACAAGAATTATTAAATTTCAAGTTTTATCCAAATTGATTCACAGCAGTAGAATAATGTGCAAAAACTGTTTATAATATTTTTTTCTATTTACCTTTTCAAAGTATGGTAAATGCGACAATCGCCTTAATATTCTATAGTCATAAATAAACTTGTATAGGCTCTTCGACTCTACAAAATCTTACATAAAAATTCTTATAAAATGGTCACTGTTATATAACAGTCATACTTAATAAATTAGATACACAAAACGGGATATTTATCAGGTATGAGTTGCGAGTGTGAATATTAGTAAAAAGTATGTTCATGACCATGATACTTTCAAATTTAAGTTAGCCATCGTTTATTTCGTTCTAAGAGCCTATCCGTTTTTCAGCGCATAAGTTTTTTAAACCCCAGATAAGTTAAACTAAGTACTTGAATCTTAGGTTAAGCTTTAATAAAATCATGTAACTGACCTGATGGTCTAAATCAGATTTCAGGCTAAGCAATCTAGTTCCCATAGTACAAGCTCTGCTTAGTTTGGAACGTTGTGTGTAATGTCCAAGGATTTTTTTTACCTTTCCTATTATCATCATGGCGGTGGCCGAATTTTTGCAGTCTTCTAGCTTTGATCATACGTATCTTTCTCGGATACTCCTTTCGCAAAGAGCTCATTTATCAAGACTAAATGCAATATCTCATGATTTATCCTATATTCTCGGATCGCTAGAGAATTTGTCCAGCCTACGCGAGATGTATGGCACCCGAGCGGGCCCACCGATTTATGACCCTTTGTGGGATATAAAAGTAATGGGTAAACTATTTAAAGTATTATAAGTATGTATTTACAAAAAAAAGTATAAGTATGCTATCAGCCATCTATTAGTTCTCATAGTACAAGCTTTGCTTAGTTTTGGACTAAGTTATGGTAACAATTTGGAGAGGACGTAGTAACAATACAAATTTACACTAAGCATATTTGATTCTTAGAAAGTTGTACTCTATCTGTTTATTTTATGGTCTAAATCACCCTGTCCAGGCTAAAAATAAAAAAATATTATGTAATGTAGTTTTTACACTGAAAGCCGGTTCCAACTGACACAGGCCTGCCTCCACGAATGATTTGTCGACTGCCATGCCCGCCATACCAGATAATATGTGCTAACGGCTATGGATAACGATAGAGTTGAGGATAAAGCATCGTGGTAGAAGATTTATAGAATTGATTGGAGCAGCTGTTTACTTAAGATGAGCGATGGGTGCCGCGTACACCTATACCTTGTTTCTGCTTCTTTGATAGCTTGATCGATTCTATTTTTGCTTTTTTCTAAGATAACCTAATTTGACAGCCCTAAAATTATAACCGTCTTTTGTTTTTTATATTATTTATTTATTTATTTTAGCCTGTATCATCCTCCTTTAATTTTCTCCACACTTCTCAATCTTTGGCAATGGCCACCATGGGCCAGTTTTATGGCTATCGAGATCGTCCTGCCATCTTCTCCCGGGTCTACCACGACGGCGACGCCTGCCTTGTGGGACCCAATCCGAATGTTATTTTGGCCCAAAGATCGTCTAATATACGGGCCACGTTGTTAAGGTTGGCTTAGAAAAATTCAACAGCATAGTTGGCACCAATTTGTACTGTGCTTTAGAATTACCTACTCAGAAACGTGAATTTTATTTAATTGGATTCCACAATGCCAACTTCACGCCCTTACCGTTGTTGCAACATAGCTAAATTGCGTATAATAGGAGCTTAGATAACAATCGGAAAATAACAAGTCACGTATTAAATTACCCACGAGTAGCTACAAAAAGAAACTGGATTGATAGGTTTTTGTAAGCTCTTCGTAATCGAACGCTACTTTATCTTGCTTGGCTTAGGTTTGATGGTCAAACGGGGACCATTGATTATATTTTGGGCGTGTTGGGTATTGTACTAGGTATATATTATTTTAATAAAAAGAAATAGTTTTTCAGACCACCATCGTAAGAACTAAATAATACCTATAGCAAATTAACTAGATCTGCGATCCAGCAAACAAAACCACCCTTCAAATAAATACTAGGATTTCAGACATCAGAATGTACCCACTGTCTATCTGGAGTTCCATCAGTACACAGTGAGGTGCATAGAAAAATCTTACGTACCTAGTAAATTGGTCTCAAAATATCTTGCATTTTGATCCCGCAAACACACTTGCGGCGATGGCTCTGGCTTCAACAAATTTTGAATCGTATTAAAACTAAAACGTCATAAAAGACAAAAAGAAGACTCTAGTCGCTTGTCGCGCGGCTCATGGCTTCTTTGCGCGGTCAAATTAACGGGCGAGCTTTGCACACAAAGATCATTTTTGCCATTTTTGTGACTCATATCAGTATGGGTGGCGGCGCGGCGGCGCGCGGCGGCCTGTTTCATAGCACCCGGAAAATGAACGCATCATGCAAATAAATCAGATCTTATTATCAGAAGCCTCAAGCGATGCCAAAAGGACCGAACTCTTATTAATAGCAATACTCATTTTAAATTAATTTATCATCGAATTCATTTCGAAAACGACTTGTTTCCCTATTGATCGAGTTACCGAATATTTTACAGTCCACGTCAATCGTGTCGATGCATAGACACGCGGTTGACGTCCATGGACGTTTTCACGGCACCATATCGTAGTAAGCTAGTACCCTCAGATTTGATTTTCTTAATCCGTTGCTGGGTGACTTTACGGCGTTCGTAAGAGTAACCCTTGTGGATCAAATTGTCTGTGTATATGCACTAATAAGCATAATAAAGCCACTTAAACTTTTATAACCGAAGTTCTACTCAAGATGAACACATTGATACGAAACAAAATAGGCAGTAATGAGACTCTACTTGTCCACAAAGATAGTTTCTAAACTCAACGAGGAACATCAAGTATCAATCGATTATGTTAGCGTAGGCAGCAAAGAGAAACTATCAGATCATTTATCTTAATAAGTGACGGAAGATTATAAAATCACAAAAGAAATATTGAACAAAATAAACATGTAAATACCTAAATGAGTAATCCCTTCGATATAAGATAAATGCGTAGGAAGCGATTTAAAGCCAATAAATTATGAAAGATGTACTGATAGCCCTATTTTTAAAGTTTATTCTTTGTTCCTTCCTAGTCGTGAAAAATACATAAAGCAAAATTATTTATGTTACCCGTATTCACGTATTTACTTGGGTAGATAAGTTAAGTATTTAATAATAGATCAAAGTACAAGTAAATAAAAAAGTAAGGTGCATTGGGGTAATTGTGAAAATGGGTATATTCCGAAAATCCATAAAATCTAACATAATGCGATATTTTCCTGTTTGGAATAAAAATAAAAACGGTTTTAGAATGGCTAAACAAAGCCCTATTTATGACGTCCAATTTTATATTTTAGCCGGATTACGTCACAATATGCTTTATATTGTGACGTAATCCGACTCTAAAAAAAAGCCAGATTTAAAAAAAAAAGTTCTTTTCTCTCCCTAGCTACACGACGCGACGTCTTGTCGGCAAGTGTGCGCCAACGCTTTGAGGTTACTTCCATAACCATTGAAATAATTTGGTATGGACCGGTCAAATCAATCAAGCATGAACGAATGCTCTCATAATGCTACCAACAGTGACTAATAGAGACGCATCATAACCACGACCACTCTATTCATAAACATTCATCTTATAAAGATGTAAACAACGATGTTACACAAGACAATCTCATAATAATATGATTACTAGAAAAACATTAATCAGTATCTGTCAAATAAAACAATTTTATAATATCAAAAACACAGCTTTCATATCTAAAAACACAATCGCCCAAATTAAGTTATAAATCAAGAAATAAAATTAATTACATTCATTTGAAAGAGAAAGGACTTGAACTAGGAAACAGGTATGAAGGAAATATTTTTTCATACTGGCGATGACAAACAAAAGGTAAGGTAAATGCCTGAGTTTTTGACGCTCGCGCTGCGTCACTATATTGCCTTCAAACGTATCATGTAGTTTTCAGGTAAATAGTAAAACATTTTTACGATATTTCATGATCTTAGAACGCAAATACATGATTTCAGTCTCAAAAAGATAATCTCAAAAGTTTTATAAATGACTAGCTGTTGCCCGCGGCTTTTCTCGCGTAGTAGCAGCATACGCATTATTTGGTTAAAATCTTTGATCCTAATTTAAGACCCTTAGGGTGTGACTTTTCAAAATTCCGTTCTCAGTGCACCCCTACACTATCCTACTAATATTATAAACTCGAAAGTTTGTAAGTATGGATGGATGGATGGATGGATGTTTGTTACTCTTTCACGTAAAAACTACTGATCCGATTTGGATGAAACTTAGAATATATATTGTCCGTGACTTGGATTAACACATAGGTTACTTTTTATCCCGAAAAATCAACGGGATCCAACGGGACGCGAACGAAGTCGCGGGCGGCACCGAGCATAGTATAAGAATACTACCCTCCAAATTTCATACCTCTAAGGACTGTCAATCAGCTTCAAAAGAGTTTTATATATTTAGAAAAAAGAAGATGCGTAGATGCCACTTTTTTCCACATGAAGGCAGTAATATGACGGCCGATAACGTGTCTAGGAATAAAACGTCGTTGGCATAAAGGTGTAAAAATATTTTTAATTTATGAGTTTAGAAAACGAATGACAAAACAAGTAGTCGCGTTTATTGCGAATAGAATTAACTAATCGATCGTATATATTAAAATGGCTTTCTATGTAATAAATTAAAGTATTGGCAGATGGTTCTGAGATGTACCCTTAGCACTAGTTCGTAATACACTCGAGACCGAAATTCCGAGTCATGTATAAAATCTTGAATATTATGGAAACCAGTGAAATACAAAACACGGTTTTATAACAACCTTATAAGTCTTACGAGTAAACCTGATGGTAAGTGGTGATCGTAGCCTATAGGCCAGGGGTCACCAAAAAAATGTGTGTGGTAATAAATATCCAGAACTACAAAAATTTGCTTTGAAAATTCTTACATAAATATTTTGTTTGGGCCAACGTATATTTACGTTGAGGTAGATGGGCAACAAATACATTATGTCGATGAGTATATTTACCTGGGCCAGTTAGCGAGCTTCGAAAACAGGCAGGACAAGGAAATCGATCGCCGCATCGAGAACGCCTGGAAGAGCTACTGATGGTCCATGAAGGAGCACATGAAGGGTAACCTCCCTCTTACACTTAAACGCAAACTCATCGACATGTGTATATTGCCCGTCCTAACCTACGGTGCACAGACATGGTCTCTAACAGAGTTACAGAAGTCTAAACTCAAGATTTGTCAGAGAGCCATGGAGCGCAGCATCCTCGGTCTGAAGCGGATAGACCGAGTGCGTAACACCGTGTTGCGTTCCATGACGGGAATAACCGATGTTGGAAACAAGAGCGCTAGGCTTAAATGGGACTGGGCGGGACACGTCAGCCGGATGCCTCCCGATAGGTGGGCGAACATCTCCACACCTTGGGTCCCTGACGGTGTGCGATATCGGGGTCGGCCAAGGAAGCGTTGGCGCAACGAACTAGACGCCTTCGAAAGAGGATGGTGGGAGGAAGCTCGGGACAGAGAACATTGGAAGTCTTTGAGGGAGACCTTTGCCCAGCAGTGGGACGAAATAGGCTAATTAAAAAAAAAAATTAATGAAGCTGTGCGGATCGCTATGGTCATTTTATTTCTTAAAACGGACCCCGAGCGAAACTAATTGGTGACCACTGTTACAGATGCTTGCAACACCAAAATGGTTACCGTAGCCTATTGCCTCGACGCTTATAATACCAGCGGGCCTAAGATGCGCACCGCGAGACATTTGTCATGTCGTTCTGTCAAAATGTAAGCATTTTGTACTAGTTTAGGAACTATTGCATTATCTGTGGTACCTAATTGTGTCGACAAAACGCGCCGTAATGTACACTTTTGACACTTGTTAGTCGTCGTACCTCACTGAGGACGAGATAATTAGTCATGCAGAAATGTCAAAAGTTGAAAATTCAAAGGCGCGGTTTCTCGACAACATTACCACAGATAATGCAATAGTTCCTAAACTGGTAGAAAATGCTTACATTTTGACAGAACGACATGACAAATACCTCGCGGTGCGCATCTTAGGCCCGCATAGGTGTCACACGCGTGTTGCCGACCCTTGATACTATAATAATTGATTCGAATATAAAATACGCCCAACATCTTTATTTCCAATAGGTGTAACAATTTGATGGCAACTTTTAAGTATCGTAAACTTTTTTTAACGTTACTTTTATAAAACCTATGACTGAAACAAGGCATAATTACGTTTCTATTTCAATAATTTTACTCTCGACCCCGGCGGGTTAGAGTAGCAACTAAATTCATTACTGTAATTAAATTAATTAATTCCACTTCATCTAAGTTTGCAAATAAATACATTGATTAGGTTAGTATTTTTGAAAAGGAATAAATTTGAATATCTTAGAGGCTGCGGTTAAAGTTGAATTTATTAATTTGAATTAATTGGAAATGTACTAAAGAAGCGATGAACGTTAAATCACTGCCGTAATCGATTTGTTAGTAGATCAATCAATTCCATTTATTACTGTTCGCTTTTATCCATGCTAAGGTTGTCTGGAAGAAATCACTTTCAGCGATAAGACCTTTATCGTATTATATAAGTTATAGTCTCTAAAACATTGTTCTTGTGTACAATAAAGTGATAAGAGATCTATCATTGTTCGTATAAAATTCGTATGAAATCGTATAAAAAATTAGTACATTAGAGGAAGTCTGAAAGTGGCACCAGTGACAGAGAAAATGAGGAGCAACAGGTTAGCGTGGTATCGGCATGTCATGCGGAGGGAAGAGAATCATGTAACGAGGAGAGTGCTAAGTATGAATGTGGATGGATATAGAGGAAGAGGTAGGCCCAAGAAAAGATGGATGGATTGTGTAAAAGATGATATGCATAGGAGAGGAGTGAACACTGAGATGACGAATGATACAGGAGAATGGAAGAAAAGAACATGTTGTGCCGACCCCACTTAGTGGGATAAGGGCAGGAAGAAGAAGAAGATTGTTCGTATAAAATTAATTGACGCTTGAATGGTTCATGTACATAGCACTTCCAGTTACTCTGACTCTTTTACTGTGACTGCCATTCGTCTCTGGAACAGCATTCCTCATCTCTATCGCGAGGCATCTTCTATTGATGTCTTTAAATCCAAAATATATAATCACTATGTATCTCTAATGAACGAATCATACAAATAAACATTCCCTGGCACAAAAAAGCGAGTTTAAGTTGTATTAGGTATGTATATATTATAATTTATATTTATTCGTTTATATAGTATTACCTTCGTATTTATGTTTATTTAAGATAGGTTCATGTGTAAGTTTTGGCTAAATTGTTTTCTAGTAATATATTCCTGTGCGCACTACCCTATTAAACTGTTATCCTCACTACCCAAAGGTTAGCTGCTAGAGAATGCTATTTTAGCATTAAGTTCGCCTGTATACACTACTTTTAAGTTGTGCAATAAAGAATTTTCTATCTATCTATCTAAGATTATTGTATTTCAGACATAATATCGCGAGATCGTTTAGGCAAGCGTAGTGTAGGACGCTCTCCGGCTAAAGGGGGTGACGATGTGAGACATGTAGCTGGCAAACACTGGATGAGAAGAGCTGAAGACCGGGCTCAGTGGCGCGTCTTGGGAGAGACCTACGTCCAGCAGTGGACCGATATATGATGATGATGATGATGATCGCGTGATCATCCCTGCCGGTTTCTGTGGTGCATTGGTGCACAATTTTCCGAACGAAAAATCTATTGATGCACGGCCGGGATTCGAACCCACGACCTTCGGAACGGAAATCGAGGTGCAATCCCACTTGCCAACACGAGCTTTGACGGTGAAGGAAAACATCGTGAGGAAACCTTTGGCTAAGTCAGCTCCGCACGTATTGACCTTGTCTTTCCTGTGGATATGGCTGACTAGGCTGAGAGGATGGTATAGGTGCTGGGTAAGCCTACTCCATCTAAACATTGTCCCAGGCACTACAGTGTCCTGTTAAGTGTAGGCATAGGTTGCCTCCTGACGCTGTGTAAATCATCTTCAATAGATGTAAAGGCCTATTTTTTTGCACAAAAGTGGAATAGCGTAGTTACGGAAGTCCTTGGTGCCCATCTTTTGGTGCCCAAAAGTGGAATGCTTCGTGGTACCGGCCGTTTTATAACACTGGCAGCTTTTAGCGTAACACTGGCGTTAGTGAGGTGAAAAGAAAATTAATGAATTTTGAAAACTTGTAGCAGGAAGTTAAATTAGTGAAAATAGTTTTTTGATTTTAATTGAAATATGACATCAAGGTTTTTTGAGATATCAAAAAAGCAAAATTAAATCACGGAATAATCAAGTTAGTACTTGATTATTACGTGATTTAATTTTGTACATGATGACATTGTGTTTCTTTTAGGTATGTACGTTTCTGGACAAATAAACTATTTGATAGGCGTCATGGCTCAGTCGGTAGTAGTTCTGCCTTCCGTGCTGTGGGTCGTGGGTTCGATCCCCACCGAGAACAAACATTTGTGTGTTGTAAACATAGATGTTTGTTCTGTGTCTGGGTGTTTCTATGTATTTACAAAAAAAAAAAGAATGTATGTATTCTATCAGTTATCTTGTTTCCATAGTACAAGCTTTGCTTAGTTTGGGACTAGAAGGCGTTGTGTTAAGTGTCTGTGAATATTTATTTTTTTATTATTTATTATTTATTTATTTGTATTAAGTAATTATAGTTACCAGTTAATCCAGAGCCTAGCGTGAAGGTTTTAAAAAATGCTTATTATATAATTTTACCCGTGGTGCAGTTTTAGAGGATGGAAATTCGCGCAACTGTCGCGCAACAGTTGCTGCTTTACGCTTGTGCATGTAGAAACGAATTTGCCTGACTTAACATCAGGGGCATTATTCTGTATGACTTAGGAGATTCCTTGCCGTAACCGTATGACGTCACCGTAAGGAATGACATTTATGGCATAGGAAATACGGCATAGGCATAGGGCGATTTCACGCCGCTGTCTTGTCGTGCTGCGTAACGCGCTTGTATTGGTCATAGTAAATAAGGCCCCAGGTGAGATTGTGGTCAAACGGTTGCCTATATTATATAAAAAAAAAAAAACAGCAATTCGAGCATCACGGCTTGGCGGCACAAATATAGGTACTGTGGTATCCGGACAAACTCTTTGACAAAGATCCCCAGAGCCATTAGTCTGAGTTCCTAGACATACCTACCTAAGTAAGACTTAATAGAGTTATTATGCTATCTAGATTATTATGATAATAATTTTATGTATAAAGCATTGTTTAAGATTACATGTTTACGTAAAAAACAAATATCAACACACGGCGCCATCATTAGTAATCACGACGCGCTCGTCTCACGTTCACGGCTCATTAGACGACAAATTATTTACGACAATGATCGTATTACCTTATCGTGGACGCAGATCATGCGTGACTGCTTTGACAAAACAAGTAGCCATCTAGTTAGTGGATCTAGCAGCTAGCCTAGATAACATTTTACAGGAGAATGGAGAACATTTTGCTAGATATGCATTGGCGCACACCTGACGACAAGACGCCTTTGTCGTGTCCGTAGTGACATGAAAATAAATATTATTTTAAAAAGCATGCTGTCAAAAGAGGTTTTTCGTTATAATGTTTTTCTTCATAATGCTGTTTTCGTTATCAAGCGTAGACATAAAAAGGGTCGGGCAGAATTTAGTACCTATACTAGGTGCTAAATAACACCGCAATACAGATCATTCACCCACCTTCACCACGATGTCACAAAATTCAATTTATGAATGGCTAATTCTGTCGCTTTCCATACAAACTTGTCGCTAAGACGGTAATCGGTCGAATCTCGTAGTACTGTTTGTTTACCATACATAAATTGAATTTTGCGACATCGAGGTGAAGGTGGGTGAATGACCTGTATTGCGGTATTATTTGGCATCTACTATAGAACAAGAAACATTTTGTTCTAATAGAAAATTACGACTAAAACAGTATTTACAAAATACACATGAAACAGTTGAGCTATCTATAAATCGTTTGCAACGGTTAACGGTCCAAATCACTGTTAATCCGAAGCTGGCAGACACTGGATTATAATACTAAACTAAATTCAAATTATAGAGCAGTAGCTTCCTAAAATAACAAAATGGTTTTTACATGAATTATTAGATATAAATAATAAATAATAATAAATATTCACGGACACTTAACACAACGCCTTCTAGTCCCAAACTAAGCAAAGCTTGTACGATGGGAACTAGATGGCTGATAGAATACATACATACATTTTTTTTTTGTAAATACATACTTATAATACATAGAAACACCCAGACACAGAACAAACATCTATGTTTGCCACACAAATGTTTGTTCTTAGTGGGGATCGAACCCACGACCCACAGCACGGAAGGCAGAGCTACTACCGACTGAGCCATGTCGCCTGTCTGTGTATTGATTTCAATTTACAATATTTCATTTAGATAATTTTTGAAGATATTCAATTTAATTCAATTTCGAATTGCTGTGCAATTGACACCTACCTTCACCGCTCACAGGTTTTTTAGCCACAAAAATGTTATGAACTCTGCTTCTGAGCACCACGCTTATAAGTTACGTATGGTGCTTTTAAGAGCTTCCAACACTAGTTTTAATGTTATACTTCTAATGCGACTTCCCTACAAATGCTACAATCAAATATAAATGGCAGTGTTCAGCAATTCAGCATTTAACCACCCGCGTTTTTGAAGTTATACGACTTCCAACTGACAGCGGGGGGAATAGAACTAATACGCTACAGTCAAAATATAATAGATGGCAGTGTTCATGCAACTTTTTACTATTTATTTTGAAGTGAAAATTTAGTACTGCATATTGGTTAAGTACATAAAAATAAATACTAAATTAATTTCACATTAAACACAGAGCGAGAGTGAATGCGTGGCACTCGAAGTATAACTTCTTCCGCGCGTAGGGACTGCACGCACAGGTTTTTTATTACTCAGAAGTATTTGCTAGACCAATTTTCTATTGGTTCTACGGTGCCCTTTACCAAACGCAGTACGCAACAAGAAGTTCAGATACTTGGGAACATACCTCATCCATATAAGTCTTGAAACGTCTGCTATTTCACTAACAAGCTGCTTAACATTTCGCTAACACGAAGATTATAAATTTCATTCAGTACAAAGGTCGGGCTTATTGGATATCATTGTAGGTGCACTAATGGGTGTTCGTTGAAAGTTGAAACGTAACCATGGGATTCACTTGGGATTCATTTTGTTGCGACTTCGAATATAATGTTTACATGCATCAAATACTTTTGAATAGAGATGTTTCAGAAAAAAGTAGAGTCAAGCGAAAATATGCTACTTTAGATAAGGCTCTATTGCAATGGGTAAGAATAGCCCCTCAAAAATATATCGCATCCCTAGATTGATATTCCTGTAAAAAAAAGTTTTTCAGATAATTACAAAACAAAAAAAAATGGAATAATATGAGATGTTAAACGCCAATAACTCAATTTAGCCGGTTTCGTGTTGGGGTGTTCGTGTGGTATTTTGTTAACACACGTTCTTTTAGAAGGGTCGTTTGAGTTAGTGTTGCATATAAGATTATTTTTGACGGAGCTGACAGTTTTTAAGCACAACTCAAATGCTCGCATAACTTAGGATGGAATACTCAAGTCATTCAAATTTGAGCACCACTTAAAATTGCTCTGTTTGACATTACTTATTTGTAAGAGATGGCAATAATTTAAGCGGAACTTAAATTGAGTGGGGTTTGAGTGACGTTTGAGTATTCGGCCAATAGGCTCAAAAATCAAACCAAAATGAAAACATCAGTAAAATAGAAATCCTCAGTGGGTCAACAGTCCAATAATTGCCTGGTAGATGGGCTCCCGTTCCCGTCTAATAATATTATGCTAATGCATCGAGTCACGATCGTAGGCCACTTGTCTTTGTTTACGATACACTTTTGACACATTTACAGTTGAGAACGTGATTTAGGTT
This sequence comes from Eulithis testata, assembly GCA_947507515.1. Taxonomy (NCBI): domain Eukaryota; kingdom Metazoa; phylum Arthropoda; class Insecta; order Lepidoptera; family Geometridae; genus Eulithis; species Eulithis testata. The sequence continues at coordinate 9,997,193 of OX382197.1, forward strand.
AATAACTGTAAGGCACACTGTCCACTGAAGCTTCACAAAGCGAACTCGATATTTGCTAGATTCATGGGCGAATACTCAAAAGCCAATCAAGCCACACTCAATTTACGTCCCGCTTAAATTATTGCCATCTCTTACAAATGAGTAATGTCAAACAGAAGCAGAACAACTTTAAGTGGTGCTCAAATTTGAATGACTTTTGAGTATTTCAGCCTCAGAAATTGTAACAGCCTGTAACATTAATACCCTGTAAGACCAAAAGGGGGGGTATTCTTCAGGTCATGGTGAACAATGTTATGACAGGCGTCATGGCTCAGTCGGTAATAGCCCTGTCTTCCGTGCTGTGGGTCGTGGGTTCGATCCCCACCGAGAACAAACATTTGTGTGTTGTAAACATAGATGTTTGTTCTGTGTCTGGGTACTTCTATGTATTTAAAAAAAAATATGTATGAATGTATTCTATTAGCCATCTAGTTTCCATCGTACAAGCTTTGCTTAGTTTGGGACTAGAAGACGTTGTGTTAAGTGAATATTTATTTATTTAATGTTAGTTCTACGACTTTTGAGATTTCGAAGTTTTTCATCGTTCGTGTATTAACTATAGGCGTACCTTTAAAGATAAATACTAGTAAAGCGATATCTAAAGCACTTAGGTACAATATTATTGATATTAATGCATAATTACTAACATGTCTACCTTACTTTAAGTGGCTATCGAATTACAGAATCAATTTGACAAGTAGTAGTGACAAAATGTCACTAGTTTTATCGACATTATGTAACTGCCAATCAACCATCGGGCCCAAGATGCGCACCGCGAGATATTTGTCATGTCGTTCTGTCAAAATGGAAGCATTTTGTACCAGTTTAGGAACTATTGCCGTATCTGTGGTAATGCTGTTGAGAATACGCGCCTTTGAATTTTCAACTTTTGACATTTCTGGGGCATTATTCTGTATGACTTAGGAGATTCCTTGCCGTAACCGTATGACGTCACCGTAAGGAATGACATTTATGGCATAGGAAATACGGCATAGGCATAGGGCGATTTCACGCCGCTGTCTTGTCGTGCTGCGTAACGCGCTTGTATTGGTCATAGTGAATAAGGCCCCTGCATGACTATTATCTCGTCCTCAGAGAGGTACGACGACTAAGAAGTGTCAAAAGTGTACATTATGGCGCGTTTTGTCGACAACATTAAGTACCACAGATAATGCAATAGTTCCTAAACTGGTACAAAATGCTTACATTTTGACAGAAAGAAATGACAAATATCTCGCGGTGCGCATCTTAGGCCCGCATACCTACTACGTAGTTTAGATACCTATATGTTTAATAGTCGGCACCTACTAAGTCGGTAGGCCGTCGCATTGCTCGGGGCTACATCGTAAATGGGCAGTAATGAATGCTTTGGTGGACATTGTACTCATTTTCAAATACATGTATTTACATACACCTTTGCCTGGTAGCACCTTACATAATGTATACAAGTTCATACTATTGGTTAACCTAGAATAATGTTAGATACTTACATAAGAAGTATAACGACCTTAACAACTAGATCCTAGGTATTTATTTAGGTACTTGAACTTTATTTCGTTTATTAGCGATAAGACCGCCCATTGTACTTGAATTAAAGTTTAGTTTTTCATGTTAATGTACGCCCAATAAAGTATTTTCTGTCTTAGATCTATCTTTCTACTTTGCTTTTAAGAATTTGAAAAAGAAGATTTTTTTTTATGAGCACAATAAATAAAAAAGAGAATAAATAGTAAGTAGGTACTTGATAAATGCTACTGAAGGAGCTGGACATAAATAAAAGTATATAAAATCCAACTGAAAAAAGAATTTGTTCATTATATAGTTTTTTTTTTACATCAAATTAAGCAACGGTTGGGCTATGGGAGCAAAATTCTTAAACTAAATTCGATACAACAATTCCTTGCTTTTATCGATTAGGTACAATTCCAAAAACAAAAACCCGACTCGAAAACAAACACTCATGTACAAGTAAGTATCGAACATTACGCGTTTACGATATCGATATCGTTTTCTTATCGATATAATGAATCGATTTGAGCTTATACAAGCGATCTACTTAGATACAATCTCGATTCTACCATGACTATTCTAGTGCTTTACGGCTTAATCGCTGACAATACTTAGAAAGTTAATGCCTTCATTGAGCTGGTAGATCCAAGAGCTAGAGGAGTATATACGACGTGATTCTGGACAGTAATTTATATTTAAAGTTTAAATAAAATTACAATATTAAAAAACATTATGTATGAACTACTCTTTTATTAATATTCGCCTGTTATTTTATAGCAGCTTTAAAAAATGCTCTGTCATTGTCACTTACATGACAACGAAAAGAGAGAGATAGAGAGATTTAGCACCCATTTTAGCTAGCGTAGCTTTGATAGCACTGAATTCCACTGAAAAATCTAAGAGTTAGTATTTCAATAAATTGTGCAAAGAAAAGCCTAAAAACTGTCCTAATTCTAAAATAACTGCTCAATTTAGAAAATATTTGTGATTTCATTTTTTCAGAAGAGTATTTTTACTTTACATTTTAAGGAACTAAACTATAAACTTAAGGCTTTTTCATCTACTAACTTCCTTCGACCATAAGTGTCAACTAGTTTCTGGAGTCCGGGTCTAAGCGTTGGCGCACACCTAACGACAAGACGTCGTTGTTGTGTCCCGCGTGTCCGTAGTGACATGAAAATAAATATTCTTTTAAAAAGCATGCTGTCAAAAGAGGTTTTTCGTTATTTTTTTCTTCATAAGCTGTTTTCGTTTGTAACTTTTTCACCGTTTTGCTTTAATTATAACTGTAATAGCTTTTAAGAAAAAGCATATTGTAACGAAAAAGCTCTTAAAAAAACTTGCTTTAAGAAAAACTATATTTTTTTTCTCCCTAGCCACGCGACGACGCGACGTCATGCCTTCTGATGTAGTTTGACGCTAAAGGGCTTCTATAGAGTGCATTTCTTGAGTCACATCTAAGAATACCAGCATAATACCAGCATTAGTTTCCGTAGGCCAAAGTTATGACATTATTATACAAGCAAAACCCACGTTAACTGCTCCAATCCAGGTTGCTACCATCTTCGGATCCAGTAATACTCGTAACTGATCGAAAGATCATTTCTTACTATGATTTAGTTAATTCAAAACCAATTTGCAGTTTCCGTATGTTAATGACAACTTTACCATAGAACTATAGACTTTAATACCTCGGAATAAGGTTGCAGGATGTCTGGGGAGCTTAGTACTTTCTAGCGTGCGTAGGCGCAACTGCTTTGCGCTAATTAAAACAACTAATGTGGCAGTGAATAATCCGTGGAAATGGACTCATAATTAATGTCTGTTGAAGGAAATTGGATTGGAAACGACTGAATGGTAAAAACATTTGAGTTCTTCCGACTCGAATAATTTCTTTACTATTTTCACCCGCGACTTTGTTCGAACGTATTCCATAGCGAGCAAGCAAAAACGATGCAAGACCACGCGGGTACGTAGCACGCGATGTTTTCAATAAACTCAAGACGAATCTTTTTAATTCTTTGCTTTTTTCGTAGATTAAGGAGAGTGCTAATTATGAATGTGGATGGATATAGAGGAAGAGGTAGGCCTAAGAAAAGATGGATGGATTGTGTAAAAGATGATATGCATAGGAGAGGAGTGAACACTGAGATGACGAATGATAGAGGAGAATGGGAGAAAAGAACATGTTGTGCCGACCCCATCTAGTGGGATAAGGGCAGGAAGAAGAAGAAGCTTTTTTCGTAGTATAAGTATGAAGGTTTATTTTATAATCTAAGACCTTACAATATCACATTAAAATCCATAAAAGCATTGCTTATAATCGATATTGATACTCAATAGTGAATACTTATTTTGTACTGAATTAACTTTTTACGTCACTGCATTCCCTCACTGATAGCTCATAAAATACTGATGGTGTAACTTTCTCCACATTGATAGCGAGTAAATTCTGAAAACATAAAGTTTCAAAACGACAGTAGCTTTAGCACTAATTTTGATGCTGATGACGTTTCTGGGCGCGTTTTGGTCACACTTGGTTGTGCTTGTGGCATTGAGTGGCCGATAACATACTACACCTATCTATAAGTAGGTATTTGAACATGAAACTTGTTTTTTCTTCCCCTACATGAAAAAAGAGGGTGAGGAGAACACGGTACGATGTGTGTCCTCTTACGAAAAGGGATGATCTTCCGCGCCGAGCGACCTTTGGCTCGGGGTCCGAGGGCCAATCAATAAATATTCACGGACACTTAACACAACGCCTTCTAGTCCCAAAATAAGCAAAGCTTGTACTATGGATACTAGATGGCTGATAGAATACATACATACATTTTTTTTTGTAAATACAATTGTCATACTTATAATACATAGAAGAAACACCCAGACACAGAACAAACATCTATGTTTACAACACAAATGTTTGTTCTCGGTGGGGATCGAACCCACGAACCACAGCACGGAAGGCAGAGTTACTACCGACTGAGCCATGACGCCTGTCAATGGATGTTATTTGGTAGTATTACTTATGTTCAAACTCCGTGATAACTTCGGTTACGCGATCTCGGATATTTCTCATGTAGCGAGCTAGATGGCAGCACAAGGGTATTGGAATACTTATAATAATAAATTGTAAACGTCTTCAGCTACTTATTCGAAACGGAAGTCTGTATTGACATAGTGACAACGAGGAAGACCCACGCTTGTCTATTAACCATTTTGCAGGATTATGCAACTATTACCTAATGGCTGTAATGAGTGTTTTCTGTCGATGAGCTTACCATTGCTGTTGATAACATGAGTGTACAAGTACTCTGCACAAGACTGTGGGCGTCAAACTGACTCTCGGACTCGGAATATTTTAGATCATATTAGGTATTAAAAAAAATATTGTCCTTGAAAATCCAACATGCAGCTTGAGCCTTGCTTTTGACCTAGTGAGCAAATGGAATTAAGTTGCACAGCACATTAGATTCTATTATTATGATCACAGAGGGTGAAAGTTTCCTGCAACTATTTAGAATACCCCAATACTGTCGTGGGAAGGCGTGGGCGTCCGTGGGCTGAGCATAATTATACAACCAGCATACCCTGACCTACCCAACTAAAATAACCACATCTGAATTCGAATACACTGAGGTAAAACACTGGTCAGGATATGTTGGGGTCAGCTCAAAGGAACAAAAGACCGTTAATTTGTCCCGGATCGAAATGACCACGTATCTGTGTAATCGATTTTGTTTCTAATCGATGATTTCCGTTCGAAATTAATCGATTTTGTATTAGAATAGCCGTTTTAATTTCGTGCAAATAAAAAAAAGTTTAATGAGGTTGGATTGGAACGAGTTTTTATTATTCGTTACAAAAAATGTGAAGACCTCAAGTTAATCAATTCAACACTTGAGAAAGACGGGTACATACCGGGTTAGTCTCAAAATCTCCTCCGAGTGGGGATTACATTTTCGAAGTGGAATGCAAATTAAGATAGCTTTGTTAATAAAAATAAAACTTTTTCAAGACTAATATTTCGTTCTCAATAAAAATAAACATAGAGATACTCTACAATTCTAGAGTACTGTAATAAAGAGCTTAGTGGACTTCTTCAAGCTACTGATGATGATAGTAATAACGATGAATTATGTAGTAACCGAGATTTTGAACCTCGTGAATGAAGTCTTCGCAAACTATCATTACAATTTTCGAAAAAATCAATGGTTTTAATAATAGCACCTAGAGGAAAAAGACGAAATAAAATTTTCATAATCTACCCACAGTACCTTCATAAAAGACAAAGTATTGAATCTTATTGTTTGGAAATAAGGATCATTTTGCATGGCCATGCAAACTGGGTGGATTATGTATGTTCAAATAGCCCAAAGAGTTGCAATTAAACAATTATCTAGTTACTTGAAATAATCGTAAATAGAAGAGAGTTAAATACGTATTATTTTTTAATGCGGTTGTCATGAAAATCAGTTTTTGAAGTTATACTTCTAATGCGACTTCCAACAAATTTGCGCAACCGTTTAACGCTCCTTACTACCACAAGAAAATTTTAAACTCAAAAAATGGTGAATCCGGCCAGGATCGAACTGGCGGCCTTCTGCGTGTAAAGCAGATGTGATAACAAGCGCACCACGGAACCAGTTGAAACTATGCGCGAAATGTTGTATCCACTGACACATTAATGTACAAAAGTTACACACAGGCTGTAACAAAAAAAGCGATCACAAAATAGTTCTGATTTAGGCAACATGAGCATAGAACCTTTTTTAACTAAATAAGTACTGCATATTGGTTAAGTACATAAAAATAAATACTAAATTAATTTCACACAGAGCGAGAGTGATGGCATGGCACTCGAAGTCTAACTTCTTCCGCGCAGAGCCTTTTGTGTCCCATCCCACTGCAGGGCAAAGGTCTCCCCCAAAGTTTTCCACTGGTCCCGGTTATTTTTTATCAAGCTAAAATAACATTAGCATAATAAAGGCTGGTATAATAAAATAAAGAGTTTACAAATAACATCAGCATGATTACAATTGTTATGAGTGTGGAATTAGAATGATTTTTTGAATGAGAAAAAGTAACAAATTTAAAAAGTACTACTTGGTAACTAGGTAACCCTTTAATTAACATAATTAAAGGGTTACCTACCTCTGCCTAAAACAATGCATTACCCTACGGATAATTTCCACTGGAGGCGTGCTTTGAGGCATTGCCCTGGTAGTAAGGTATGTAAAAAAAACTCGCGTATACGTGTATAAGTAAATTCATTACTATAGGTACTAAGTAACCTACTATAATTTGACTGTGTACCTACCGTCACATCTTATATACTTATCTAACTCTACAAAAATTTAACTGTGTTACCTAAATTTTAAGTAAAATAAATATTTAATTCATTAACAAATACGAGTTCCTTAAAAGTGTCGCTATAGCCGCGCACTGTAAAGTCTCTACCGACAGCCTAATAAGATCATTGACCCCGCAATCTGCAATAGGCTGGCTAGCTTCTAACTGGTTATCATTAATAGTCTGATGACCTGGAGATAACTCTTCAATCGGAAGACGTGTTGTGGGTGTTTGCGACATGCTTGTTGATGGCTTGCTCACTGATCTGATAAGTTATGCAATCATCATCATCATCAACTTAGTTTACTGTTGAAGGTAGATCTCTCTTAAAGCGTATGTAAAAGGCAGACAACCCTTTCGCTCACACATTTCAACATTTTTGAAGATATAATATAACTAAATGTAATTATGTGAAATTGCAGAGCTTCAGGGTCGAGAGAATAACAACGCAAAGGTTCAGTAAAAATATCACATTGATCCAAACAAGTTTTCTAACCAAAAATGTGCACTTTAATTTATCGCATTGGTATAAGTTTTTTGGTCGGAAAACATACACATACGCCTTAATATACTGTTGAAGATAGATTTCTCCTAAAATGCGCCACTGAGCGCCTAGTACGAGTTTTGGTGTGTAAATCTGGTGTGAAACGTCTGACGCCCAGCACACCAGTGTGCGCTGATTTGTAGGAGACACTGAGCGGATTTTTTGAGAAGCTTGGTCTACACCAGTCGATGTGAGACCACCAGTTAAACTGCGGGGAAACTTTGTCTAAGTATGTATGTATGAAGGTGGGTATTACCTAATCCTATGTTGTAGAAGTACGGACTACGGAATTACCTGTAACAAAAAAATAATAAAAATAAGTAAATCTTTACAAACAAATTAATTAGTACAAAATTTTGTATCTAAGTAGTTCTAGAGTACCTAGTTAGCCTACTAGATATTTATGTTGAATAGCTCAAGTATCATACAAGGTAAGAAGCTCCAAGTACAAGGTACGAATACGTTATAAAAAACAAATCAATACGAACTCGGTGGAGGATGTTACGTGCTGCGAAGGTTGCCCAAGGTCCGAGGTTACGGCTATCACAGTATTGATTTCTCACTACTTGTGGCGTAGTGTTTTAAAGTTATGAAAGAAATTCAAAGAAGCAAAACTAAGTACTATTATCTATTCTGTGCCCAGCGGGCCTAAGATGCGCACCGCGAGATATTAGTCATGTCGTTCTGTCAAAGTGTAAGCATTTTGCACCAGTTTAGGAACTATTGCATTATCTGTGGTAATGTTGTCGAGAAACCGCGCCTTTGAATTTCAACTTTTGACATTTCTTCATGACTATTATCTCGTCCTCAGAGAGGTACGACGACTAAGAAGTGTCAAAAATGTACATCACATTAGTGTCAAAAGACATCATTAGGTACCACAGATGCTGCAATAGTTCCTAAACTGGTACAAAATGCTTACACTTTGACAGAACGACATGACAAATATCTCGCGGTGCGCATTTTAGGCCCGCAGGTCTCTTCTCATGTCGCTTATTCTACTTACTACGAAGATAATGTAGGCATGTATTTTGGAGTTTTCATTTTTATCTTTGATGTCGGTTGCAGATCGAAAGTTAAAATAACTTAGTTTAGCTACTTTAGCTGAGTTTTATGTACCTTTCACTCAGTTCGACAGATATTTTTTTCTAATAGAGATGACGTCATACGTGGTGGATGTGCGGCGTTACCAGGCTGGATAAGATTCGCAATGAGTACGTGCGAGGTAGCCTCGGAGTACGCGACATCGCAGATAAGCTGCAGGAGAACAGAATGAGATGGTACGGACATGTCAAAAGAAGATCACCCGATTACGTTAGAAACCGAGTACTGGAACTGTCCGTCTCCGGCAAAAGACCTAGAGGGAGATCAAAAACCACCGACAGCCGTGTGAAACCGCGACATGAAGTAATGCAATGTTTCCGATGACGACGTCATGGATAGGGCGAAGTGGAGGAAGAATGTGAGGAAGGCTGACCCCACCACCATGTGGGACCAATAGTCGGGAAGAGAGAGAGAGAGAGAGAGAGAGAGAGAGGGGGAGAAAGCGATGACGTCATATCTCGACCAAAAACTAGTTATAAAAAAAGAGTTCACGAAATCATTTTGATGTCTCCCTTATTAGAATAAAATGTTTAGTTTATCGTACTTACTCGTATTTATAAGCTTACTTATGTAGTCTGAAAACTTGCGTTTAGCTATGCGAGCTGGGCTTAGCCTAGAATTATATTGCCTATAATTATGATATGTGGTTTAGCTCAGTTAGTGTTAATAAAAATAAAAACTGCGCAAGACAAGAAAAGGGCGGTCGCTAGCTGAGCAGTGAGCACGAAACCAATACAACATTGTTACAGTATTTGACCGTTGATAACAAAACATAAATGATTTTCCCATACACTGCAGATCAATGTTCCGATAGGAAGCTCTTTGTCAATGTCAAGGTTTGGTTACTGGCTGGTCATTCACCATGCAGTTGCAGTTTGTAACAAAAATACGGACTACGACACACCGAGCTACGTAACCACATAAGTCAGTCCACTGCAAAAGAAAAATGGGCGATTTTTTATGGAGCCTGAGCCATGACAAAGAGTTCCCTCAGGGTCTACACAAGCATCTGAAAGGGCTTGGAAAGAGCTTCCATTCGTCATAAGTAAGAAAAAACATTTTTAAGCCTTGGTCTAGGATTCTTAATATGCCCATTCTCTTTCCCAGTAAATGAAAATGGGCATCCTGGACCAAGACTAAGAGAGGCACGTGTATTAAATTAGTAAAGTCAGAAGGTAATTACAAAATCAATGTGTTCTCACACAAATGAGCTTTCCCAAGGGTAATGCTCATGTCAAGGACACAGCGGTCAAGGACGACGCGGGCAGTGAGAGTGGAATGGGTACAGGGATAGGTCGGTTTTAGCTCACAATGTGGGACGGGTCAATTAGGTTAGTAAGGCGAGTAGCGTGTCTAATTTGCAGGCAGTGTTTCGTACACAAGGACGGGTTAGATAATTTAAGAATCAGTAATGGCTTGTGTCTGCTACAATAATCTACTACCAGAAATGACGTGATAAAAAACGAAAACGAAGTAGGTAAACTTATATCTAGCAGTGAAAAACTAGTGAAATATGCAGAAATAACATTTTCAAAACTAGTGAAATATGCAGAAATAACATTTTCATCCAACCATCTCGGAAAGAGTATTTTTGCTCTTCAATATCTGAGTGCAAAAGCCGTTTTTATTCTCTAGAGGATAAAGTAAATTGAATTTAGAACATCGTGTGCACTAAGTTTGTGAATTAAAAAAAACATTTAACCTATTTACTGCTAACTCTATGGTGCCGAATATATCATACAACTTTTTTTAATACCTATGTTAAAAACTCAAACTCGGAACCTTCTTGGTGTTCTTTTTTCAATTTGCTTTGTACGCGGTTCTTTACGCGGCATTTTTTCACGTCATTGAAAACACCTTATATTAAAAACAAGAAACTTGAAAACAAGTGAAATAACTAAAATGAGTGATTCTAGCGACGAGGAAGTTTGTTTGACGCCAACAGAATTGACTGAAACTGTTAATAATGCGCAAATGAGCTTTTTTGCATTTAGTTATTTCCTCGCTGAGGTGGAATGAAAAGTTACGTGTTGCACTCGAGTGCAAAGATTTTTCACCTCGTGCTCTTTTGATTCCCTCGCTAACGCTCAGGATTTGATTCAATTTTAGAATCCTTCGCTTGCTCGGTCATCAAAATTGAACACACGGTTAAAAAGCAACTTTGCACTCTTGTATAACAAATAACTATTTTCGGTTAGTTTCAGATTATTACTAGTAGACCCTTTCTCAACATGTCGGCGGCGACAGCGAGATTTTTGTTCCGAGCAACTGATATTGCATGTCGTATCATGTAGGTGTCGTGCCAATGTGCAAACGCACAGTAGGTACGCAATTACGTATTACAGTTGTGGGTACATTTATCACTAAAAAGGTTCGCACTGAAAATACGCCGCGGAAGCGAAGTAAAGATTCCAGGAGATCATAAAACAGTAGGTAATTGAAATTATAGTGACTTTTACACACCAATTACCTGAGAAAACCTACGCACAAACAACGCCCTTAGCACCAGTTTTTGATTCTATAAAACTTAACAGCTCTCTTGAGCGTATAACAGTAGAATGTAGGTTTTTACCATGTTACAGTTTTGAATTTTTAAGCTATGTCCTAGAGGTTGGCGTAAAAAAGCGGTGCTAAAGGTACGGTAAAAAATGGTCTACCGTAAAAACTCGACTCGTAAAATTTCTCGACCCTGACACTTCAGCTCATCAGTATTCAGGCATTCGTGGAATATCCAGAACGTTTATCAATATAACAATTTAAATTGTAATATGTTTTTGTGAATTGTAATAATGTTTGTATAGACTTCTGTCAGACGCAATCAATTGGTGTATTGTTAACAATAATTGTTACTTACTATATTTATTTAAGGATGGCACGTTTTCAAGTTGTGGTAGCAATTAACTTGAACATTATTTTTATCTTGCAAAAGACATAAACGCGCGCCGCGCGCTACGCGGATTCTGCTTTCCGAAGGAATGTTGTTACAATTTTTAGTGCAAAGTATTAATTAATTAACAGAATAATATAACTAGTCAAGGAAAAATAATATAATAAAATGTATTCATAAATACGATACAGTATTTACCATAATATTCACAATATGTATTTACAAAATACACAAAATAATACTGAATTGTTTTTTAAATAGTTACATGATAGTTACTTACATGTTACATGACTGTTGATGTAGAAGACAACTATGAGTAACATTTTCGGGCCAGTAAAGACATTATCTACAAGGTACTTCATTCATATAAAACAGAGTATTTAACATGAATGTATATAAGCTACGACTGTAAATATATTACGAGCAAATGTACCTACTTAGTATAATCATCTTTTTTCAGTTTTTTTTATCAAAGTATCAAACCGGCATTCTACTTGTAAGTATGCAAATACTAGTTAGTAGATAGGCACAGAAGTGATTCTGTTGTCCATGCGCAATAAAATTAAATATTCGTCTTGTAAATTCTCGAAATGTTGAAATGCAAATACGAATTCATAAACCAAATTATGGATAAATGATTTATTGAACCGACACAATACTATGTAAACTACGCTTTACAATGCTGTCTTTTGAACGAAAATTTAAACTTGGATGGACAGAACAAGCAATGGATGTTGAAGGGTATTCAATAACGAAGAATCTTGTAAATTAAAAATGGGGTTCTTTTTGATTTACAAAACCGGAAGATCAAACGTGAGTTGTTTAAGACTTTTGGTAAAATAACAGTTTATTTTATGACTGTTCACAAACAAAAATAGGTATATCAATTAATTAAACAAAAATGTAGTTGTGATAGCCGCCCTTTTAATGAAGAGCAATCACAAAATATAATTATTTATATACAAAGAAAATTCGATTCAAACCGATTAATTCAGTATTTACAAGTGCCAAGTGTATTACTATATAAAAAAATATACGTCAGGGGACAAAAATATTTAGTTTTTTGTCCCCTGACTCGTAGCTATGTTGTATGTAAGTTGATATAGATTTGCTATAGATTCTATATATTGTCTAAATATTCTCTATTAGTAGAAAACAGATAAATAAACAATATTTTTTTATGTTTTCTATTATTTATCTAGAATTCTTTTTATTAGCAAAAATACATTTCTATTCACAAGCAATTTTACAAAAACTTGGCTTTCAGGCTTGGCACAACTCATAAACTATTTCTATAATAAAAAAAAACGCACATAAAAATAATTTTCAAAACGAAACGTATGGAATGCAAGATATGCCAATGCTGAAGCAGATAAAAATGGCATATCGGAATGCACAGAAACAATTGAACAATCTGAAATTACTGACAGTATGAAACAATGGACGATGCAAATTACGTACATACATACTTACCTACGTATTATTTATTGGAAGCGCATAAAAAGGCGCTTTGTACAGTCACCGAGAGATATTTATCGATAGACACTAATGTTAATATAGGTATGTAGGGTAGGACATAATTCAAATAGATGTAAAGTTTGTGTTAAAATATAGATGTATAAGCATATTTTTTATATTCTGCGCCCCCCTGTTTCCTATGAATGTTTTCTGCCCTAGTTTTTACGTTTGGTTAGGTTTGTCTATAGCATAAAGTGATATTGTTGTAGCGCCTTCTATTTCGCTACATAAGAACTAACATGAGAAATATCCTAGATCGCGCAAACGAAATTATCACGGAGTTTGAACATAAGTAATACTACCGTATACCATCCATTGGTCCTCGGACCCCGAGCCAAAGGTCGCTCGGCGTGGAAGATCTTCCCTTTTCGTAGGAGGACACATATCCATACAATGTTCCCCTCATTGTATAGGCATATTGGGTTGTTTGAGCACCATATTACCTGGTTTTACTGTGAATACAATGTTTAGTAGTTTGATGATATGGGTTTAGTTAAAAAGTTGCATTTGATCATATCTTATTCAGGAACTTTGAGGGTTATCAATATGAAAAATTTTTACTATGAAACAACCAAGTCAGCGTAAAAAAAGGCTGCTTGTTGGTAACCCTGTAGACAAGACAATTGGTAAAAAAATATCCCCTACAAAACCACTAGGTATTCGGTCCTGAAATCACAGAAAAAACCAAATATTTTTTTATTTAAACTCACTATCGTTGACTGTACAATTGGAAGCGATGTGAATGCTTTTATGGCAGCACTGGCCACCCATGCCATGAAAACTTCAAGAAAAGAAACCCGGAAAGCGAGATCTGATCCAGATAGTCCAATGCAGGCATTAATTCGGAGTGACATGCTCTTATGTTAGTGTATCTTGAAGCACAAAGGGTATTAAAACTGTTTCTGGTAGCAAAAATGTCGGCATTCACTGGTTTTTGGCTTCCAAAAACTTGAGAAAAACATTCAAGCATGCTGTTCAAAACCTCAGAAAAGTAAATTAAATCTGACCTGTATCAAAACAAAACCACAGGTTTCCAACTAAAATCCTTTCTCCACATTATCATAGAGTAGCAACGAATTGTACTTTAGCTACACCGAGATTGGCTATAATTCAAATTATTTGTCGAATTTCGTGTTCCCAGGCTGGGCAGTGAAAGTAGTTCGCTACTGGGCTTTTGCGAGTTTCAGTCACAATTTTAAGGCTTTAGCGGAAATTAAAAACAATAAATCAAATGAGATAAAAGCGAGTTTTTGTCGTATCTAGATTTGAAAGTATTTTATTATTTGATTTGTGATTGCAAGTGATATTTTTATTTGTAGGCTTCCGGGCTTAGAAAAAATAATTATATCCTTAAGAACCGAGTAATTTTGGTTTCCATCTCAATGTTATCTAGGTAGCAAATTAACCTTTATTAGTATGCCGGAACGCGGATCCACGCGAGTCATAATGATTTTCTATTGTGTCTGGAATTCCGGCATACTGGACGGTAAAAATAAGAGTTTCTGTAAGGCTCTTTGGGAATTGAGAAGAGCTTATCCGGAGAAATATTACCACTGTACCTATTTTTCCCACCACAGCAGTGATGGGTATGATATTTCTGCCACTGGTATGTCTATTGCGCAGAAGCCTAGTTTCATATTTGTTTAACTACACATCCTATCACTTCTCCTCCACTTTCGCCTAGCGTTATCGTAATACCCTGATCGCGAAATGATGGTAATGGTGTTCAAAACTCTGGACATCATTTTATTGGACGTACTAACTAGTCAGCTTATAACTTTAACCAACCCCCCAAACGCGTGCTAACCTAACCCACCGATAGTTATCGTCTATTTATTAGCGCATTAACTAGTAAAAAGCCTATAATTTCCTCGGAGCTAGGTGAAAAATGTCCTTAGGGCTGCACGCACCCTTTAACGATGACGTATCTATCTGATAATCTGCTGTTAGTGATAAGGCGCTTGAGGTGATGGTCTTCAAGTTTTATTAATCGGCTGTTTATGAATAGTTATTTTGATAGAAAGTGAGTAATTGTAGCCTATGACATGCTTAAGCCAATGCTCATAGCGCTGTTTATCGATGCGGGATTGATTGAGTATTTTCAACCGATTGACTATCCCGCCGCAGCACTGGTAAAAAAGTTGATGTCATTGCAATGATTTGTTTATAAAAATTAAGAGAAATTCTTTGATATTGATTTAGACATAATAATATAGAATCGTATTGCTGTTACCTTGGGTCAAAACATCTATACTATTATAAAACTGTAAAAATGCCAAAAACTAAAATTAAAGATATGGATAACCTAAATATGCAGATCTACTAAATAAACGATTCTGATACCGAAAATCGAGTTTGTCTGTTGGTTTGTTTGCGAATCACGCCTAAACTACTGGACCGATTTCAATGAAACATATACCATTCAGAAACCCTTTTTCCGGATTGAAACATAGGCTATAATTATTTTATTGAAATTAAAGACGTGGATTCTTAGATACAGCTTGACCTCCCTAAATCAAAAGCAGCCTTGGACACGAGGTTCATCGTATGTTGGTTGACAGATATTTTGGTGGAAAGTTTTGTACGCGTACGAAGTCGCGGGTATCAGCTAGTCAACAATATAGAGACATCACTTTCATGAAATTTACCCTAAGCGCTGTACGTATACAAAATTATGTAGGCTCTGCTTTATAAGGGCTTTCGACCATTAGCGAGCCATTTACCTGTTTACAAATCTTGATAGTTTCTTTCGCTGAGAAGAAACGGCATTTTTCCTACACGCGCTAAAAGCATCTAAGGTCCTGTATTTTTTATCAAAGCCAATTACCGCTTCGTAATTTGCCTCGCAGTTTGCGTGTAAAGAATTATCGGCACGCGAGCTTACCAATAAATCTGACAGACAAAGCACTGTGGATGCTAGCTCCGCTAATGTGCGCCGACTGGGCACATTGCGGCAAACTGCAAAACAGTAGCACATCTACGAGAAATAGTTTAAGAAGCCAATAGGAATTTTTTAAATGGTTTGATGTCAAGCACGGAACATTGTTGGTTTCTTACTTCTATTGAACTCCCGCCTAAGCAAATTGATTAATAATCTCTAAAAGGCTTTAGTTCAAAATTTTTATTTTCGATTAAGATAAGAAACATTTTCCCAACTGCAAAAAAGGAAATAAAAAAAATGCTTCTTCCAATAATCAAATATCTGAAAATAATTATTTGTGGGTTGGATTTTAAAGTAAAATTGTTAGTGAAAACATATTCCCATGCAAGAGGGTGTGTTTGTGTGTGTATAACGTTAGTACGCAATTGAAATTGAGAACGTAAATTAAAGTTTCCATTTTTAGTATTGCATCTATTTTGTGAACGTTACATACTGTGGCTGCAAACCTGTACTATGTACAAACCGTAGTTAATAAAGTTGAAGCATGTTCATGAATCACAGGCGATGAAAGGGCGTGGGTGTCCACATGATACTTCCTACCACCCACGGTGTGAGCAAGAATTACAGCCAGCCATCAAGCTTACTATGGCATTCGCTTAGAAACTATACCTTGGCAGATTTAGGTATCGGCTCTTCTGAAAGGTAAAAGATTTTCTCGCGAAAATGGGAGGTATTTTGATGACTGGATAATTTAGTTCTTAAAGGAATAATAGAATAGGTACCTAAACCTTATTTTGATGGGTCAGTATTTTTCACCAGCCACGAATATTCTGATAAACAATATGCTGATGGAAGAAAATAAGGGCTGGGTATTTACTGTTCAGAATAAACCTTAGGCTATAATTACACCTGTGGCGTATCTTATGGTGCTTACATAGCCCATGATATTTGTGCCTTTGCTTGTGACCATGGACGAATTAATTCGTCCATGCTTATGACATAGTCGCCGGAAATGCTACTGGGCTATGTAGATGCACTAGAAAATAGCGATCTGGAAGTGGCTTGACTCTAATAGATTTTGCCTGATAAATTTTGATTCATTTTTATATAGAGCTTGAGCTTTTGGGAGCCTGTGGAACCACAAGTGACACCTTTGAACTAGTGCTTATGGCACTGTATAGTTGCATCAAGAACTTTGTAGCTGCAATGTTGTAGCGGCAATAGATAAATCTCTGCTCAGCGAATGCGCATGCGCAGGTTCGTTTTATCGCGGTCAGCTTTTTCTTATCTCACAGTACCGCAACTCGCTTAGGATGCGTCTTTGTAGTCGAGCATAGCGAAACGAAACTTTTTGGTTTGGTTTTTATAGTTTAGTTCGTCTAACCTTTAGCCATGCTGCCGCCTAGCTAGGGTATTCCAGTCTACAAATGTATTTAATTCTCCGCAAGTCACCTAATATTTATTAATAATGTATTTCAGTCTACTAAATATTATACTTAATTCACCTAGGTGACTTGTGAATTAAGCCGACGGCACCCTAACGTATTACAAGTACAATCACTAAAGAATAGAAAATCACTCAAACTTATAGTTGATAAGTAAATGACAACATATACAATCATAACCTTTTGCTATCTCTCTCGTCTTATTCTTCCAACTTGAAAACTTGAAAGCTCTTGTCGGTGTAACAATTCAGCTTTCGCTATGCGTTTCTTTCGAACAGCTTCTCTGACGACATGACAGCGACCTTTGCTTTCAATTGGCTCATATAGCTTACCTATTCGCAGCCTTCTCCTTCTCTTTCCTTTTTTTACTCAAAGTACCATACCAATATCAGCACTTTTTGTTCAATAAAATATGAAAAGAAAAATCGCTTGCGCACCCACTCAGTTTCAGCCATATTTAACACTGTACTTGAAGGAACTGACCCTATCTCAAAGTTCCCTTTCGCAATGCCCTTGATGGTAATCTTCAGTAAGTGAATGTGCAGTGAAACCTACGAAAGTTTACTACTAAAGCTAGGAACGCTAAATAATATTAAAGACCGTGAAATGAAATATTACAGCGGTTTCATTAACTATTGTAATTGAAAATTGCATGGTTTTATGATTGCTTTCTTGGAACCTTTGTTTTTGATTGGGTGAAGGGAAGTTTTGTTTTATGATTAGTAAATATCTAGAAAACTTTGTTCTTCATACATACATTCCACGTTAGACCAGGTACGTCAAGGCACTTGACGACTGTCATCATCATAATAGTACAGGATCCCGCTATACAAAGATTTAGACCGAGCTGGTTAATGGATGAAAACTATTTTATTATCAATTAAATAATAATATGTCAATAAATATATTGCAAATGGGTTGTCTAAAAAATTTCAGTCCAGAATATGATTAATTAAAAATTTCACTTTTTAATCCTCGACAACCGGAATTGAAGACTGATTTTTCGCAGACAACTCTATACCACCGTGTTCGTAATAAAATAATCTTTATTTTCATTGGCATATTTAATCCTTACTAATATTATAAATGCGAAAGTAACTCTGTCTGTCTGTCGCGCTTTCACGCCAAGACTACAGAACCGATTTAAATGAAATTTAGTACGCAGATAGTTTAGAGCCTGAGAGAGGACATAGGCTACTTTTTAATGCGAAAAAAGGTTTGTAAGAGGTTGAAAGGGGAGGATGAAAAATTGTATGGAAGTAAGTAATTAAAAATGCTACCCAAAAAACACTTTTCCACGCGGACGAAGTCGCGGGCACACCTAGTTGATAATAAAATAGTTTTTATCCATTAACCAGCTCGGTCCAAATCTTTGTATAGCGGATCTTACGCTATAACGTTTGTTTTTGACAGTGTCAAGCATTGTATCTTCGGGAATTCCACTTTCCGCACTATAACTTAAATTTGTATCATTCAGCATAGTTTTTTTAGTTAGTAAATGGTGCTTATTATCACAGGAAACGTAACAGCAAAAATACCTTTTCATGTAAAAATTGAAAACGATTGTGCTGAGGCATTAAAGTTCACCGACAGTCTAATAAATATTGTGAAAACGCCGTTGTACCCTTTGATTTACTGTAAAACTTCTGCGGTAGGTCTATCTAATCGCCGTACACCATCATAACTCTAGCCGCTTCCTCCTTCCTAAAACAATGAAAGTTCAGCCTACCGCTACCTGCTAGGAACTTGCTGACGAAACCATTTGCAATCATTTGCATGAGGAAGCTGGACGAGCGCCGTGTTCAGATAACGCTCAGGGTGGCCTGATATTTAGATTTTGCAACTTAGGAAAGGATAACAGAATATGCCCTGCTTGTAAAGAAGTAGGTTATTCTGAAGCCAGATTTCTCCGTCCTCATTCGGAACAAAAATATTCGAGTACAGAATTAATGCTTCAGTGCACGGAATAAAACACTTTTCAATACTAGGCTTTCACGGTCTAGACAGCGAGCGATAAATTGGACCGAAGAGCCGTTAAATGAAAAAGTTAAAAGCCAAAAACCGAAAGTCAAACAGGTCAATAAGATACGATCCTCTTTCAACAACGATGCACTGTCAATGGAGAAAGGAACCTAAAAACAAGTACAGAGATCACACAATTGATCACTGAATAAAAAATTGGGACAGAAGAAAAAGAATGGTAAGTGTAAATCAATAAAAAGAACTTTAATTTTAAAAGCTTCCTACAGCTAGTTTGTGCAAAAATGATAATCAAGATTTTACGAGAAGTGACGTTTTTATCAGTTTTCCATTAAATGAATGGAGAAAATAGCCGTACTGTAGTATATTTTAGACTCAAATCGATTCGTGATCGATTGCAAAACCAATACAAGCAATCATGCACAAAGTGGGCGTTTAACCTACGACCGAGTGAACTCGGGGCACACTCGCGTCAAATCATCCATCTACTACTTCAAATTAGCCCGCTAAAGACGCCACAAACCAGACACTGATGACCTGGTTTCCGCTAGACTATCCAAGAAACAACAGGTCGATATTTCTGGTCGTGTGTGCGCTGAACTACCGGAATGTGACGCATACAAATCGCTCTAGCAATACCCATGTCACGGTCTCCAATTTACTTTCTTCCTCCGCTGACCTCTTCGACCGTCATAGGTATCGTGAAATCGATATCATGGGAATGGATTTGCATAGAGACGTTATATCGCATCGTGGTATCGAGTGCATTTTAGAAATCGATTCGAAGTCGAGTGGACCTATAAAAATGTTTCGTTCATGTTCTCCGGATTCTAGTTTCCATATTTGTGATAATGAGTTATTGCAATTCGCTGTTCGGAGTCTGACGTACCTGTACTCTAGTGTTCGTTCAATATATATTATGTAGTACTTATGTATTTATCTATTGGAAATATATCTAGTTAAAGTATGCTACAAAACGCCCTCATTAGATTTTATTGATCTGATAAAAAAAAACAAATCCATTTTTATTCAAAAATGGAAGCTTACACTTTGGGTTGAGCTGTTGCATATTTTCCCTCTATTGCTCTCAGGTATTTAGTGGCATAGACCCGTTTCTTATCAAGAACGCGAAAATTGCAGCTCCAATTTGCAGCTTTTCCACGGCTGTATCACAAAGTAAAAGTTGTACAAGCCGACATGGTAACGAAGGAGACCACTGACAGAGTGGAAGACAGACAGCTAATCATTTTGATACTAAACTGGTTTATATCAGAGCAAACGTAAATTATAGGTTCAATTACAAAAGATTTGATCAATATGCTTTGATCAATCGCGGTGGTGATTTGCAGCCGAGTTACTCGCAGCGAACTCGCCGCGCCCCCCGGGTTCGATCTCCACCAAGAACCAAAATTTGTGTGATGGCAAACACGTATGTTTGTTCTGTGTTTTGATGTTACTATGTATTAGGAGTTCACAGAAAGAATATGTATAAGTATTCTATCAGCAATATAGTTCCCATAGTACAAGATTTGCTCAGTTTGGGACGAGAAGCCATCTTGTGAAAATGTCCATGAGTAAATTATTTATTTATTAAGCACTTGTTGCTATAAATAGTTTTACGGTTATATACTTACCTGCTACGAGTAAAACCAAAAACGTTTCGTTCCAACTTCAAAAACCTTCGAAATAAGAAATTGGAAATAATGAAATAAGTCCTTTGAAATAAGTTCCAACGTCAAAAATCATTGAAATAAGATTCGGCTAAACGCAGTTACGAAGTTATTAAACACCTTAGTTACGTTTTCTGGTTCATGCTTGGTGCAAAATACTAGTGTTAAGTGACAGCTTGATAATAAATATGATCTTACTTTAGCTGTAACCAGCAGAATATATTACAAGGAAATGTAGATAAACTAAACATGGGTTTACATATCTCAAATGCAACAATAGCATTGCGACTGCCTTCACAAGAGCATTTCTAAGACCATTTACACTATTGTAAGTGCATTGTGCGCGCTTGTTAGGGTCTGATGAGACACGGAGATAGCATATCTAAGCTCTGGAAGGTAAAAGGCTGGATGTGGAACAAAAATGCGGTTTGGTGGATAACGATTGAAAAGCGTCGCTTTGCGTGTAGCAGCATAATGTTTAGATGGAAGATAAAACTTGGTAGGGTATTCCTTGCCTGGTGTGTGCAGTCAACCAGTTTCTTGAGGCTACTATAGAACCTTCTCAAAGTAACGAGATACTTCAGTGGCTGTCTTGTCATGGCCATGATATCGCCGAAGAGCACGATTATAGTATACGCTTTCAAACAGTGTTGGTGCCGCCGACTACGGTATAACTTTGCTTGAGTTCGTGTAGGTGTTGTGTCGTATCGTCTCGGTGGTGTAAAAACATGCAATATTGGCGCATTGTGTTCTTAGATTGTGTTTATAGAGTAATAATAATAATAAAAGTCCTTTAGATCTATTGAAGATGATTTATACAGCGTCAGGAGGCAACCTATGCCTACACTAACGGGACACTGTGCCTGGGACATTGTTTTTAGATGGAGTAAGGCTTGCCCAGAACCTATACCATCCTCACAGCCTAGTCAGCCATATCCATAGAAAAGACAAGGTCAATACGTGCGGAGACGACTAAGCCAAGGGTTTCCTCACGATGTTTTCCTTCCCGTTAAGCTCGTGTTAATGCGCATATAAATTTTCCGAAACGAAAAATCCACTGATGCACGGCTGGGATTCGAACCCACGACCTTCGGATTGAAAGTCGAGGTGCAATCCCACTCGGCCAACACGGCACGTTTATAGATTAGTACATAGCTTTTAAAATGTTTTAAAGAGCAATAAGTACAGAAATCTTGTCTGGTAGAGTCAAAAATAACGTAAGAGTTGTAATCAAAATAAGTTGTGTGTGTGTGTGTGTGTAATCCACTTACAATAAGGAACCCATTTCAGACCATCTTTACGGCTTCAACTATGTACTTACAATACCTAACCTACTAAATACTTGGTTTTAATATTTTTGTTTATATAACACAGAAATTTTAAAGTCAAAAGATTGCGTGAACTTCGATTAAATGGAGTTAATATTCACATTACGCTTTGGTACAGTCAACCGCGTATTAGACATATTTTTTTATAGGAACTTGCGGGAAAATCTTTAAACAAAAAAGAATAACCACCTTTGTATGTAGGCACACGTAAGTCTATCAAATCTGCAAATAATAGGCCTTATAGGTTTTCCGTAACAAAAAATTTCTGTGTGAACAGAAGTCGCTGACTAAATATAAAAAAAAAACTGAAATATATTCAGTTTCATCTCCCGTTTCTAAGTAATATTAGTCGCATCCGCCTTAAGTACCGATTACATTAGCGTTTGATACTCGAAACGTACGAAAAAACAGTAACTGTTTACTCCACCTGTACTACCTGTTCCGAGCCAATGCCCATCGGTAATTACAGAACATTAAGCTGAATGGAAATTCACACTCTTGATTTCACACTTATTTTGCATCAGAGTAATAAGGAGGCATGCTTAGACACAAGATTGGTACAACGAGATAAATGCTGGCCAGTTTTTTTACGCTTGTTTTTACACAGGACATTAGAAATAAAAAGAATGAATAAGATAAAGAGAGATAAGAAATATTCTTCTTTTATTTTTCCTGTCTGTGAGGTCTGTGCAATTGAACCCCGCAGAGTGATCCTACTCATCATTATCATCTGACTGTAGCCATCTGCCATCCAGCTAGCAAAAACACTGTATAATATAGGCTTCCGTAAGTCCTCATAGATTTCAAAAAGCGTCATTTTGGCCAAGGAATGAGCTTTTTGCATTATAATGAAAAACACGACAAAAATAAGCAAACTTTTCGTTAAAAGCTTCGAGCCAAACGTTTACTTTGCTATTAATTGTCGTGTTTTGTCTCTTTCGATTGAATTTCAATCGGTTTGTCAGTGCATAACACAATACACGGAGTAACTACTCCGAGCTTGCATCGAGTTTATTATTACTAGAGTTAGAGACGTGACAATTTCATATTATGTCAAATGTTTTCAAGCTTAGGCCCTTGATAGAAATTAATTACAGCTTACAAACTTGCCCATTGAAGTGTGACAAAGCAGCAGAATCAAATGGATAGGCGTTGCAAACAAACTTCACGGTGTAAGCATGATAGACGTGCGCTTTCATGAAAATAATTATTGTTCCCAGTACGACGCTGGGTAAATATTGCCAAGTAATTATTTATTACAACTTGGTAAGTGTGTTCAACTGATTATGGTGCAAAAATATTGTTAGTTGTGTTTTTTTACAAAGCTGATTCTTGTGGGTCATGGCAAACGAAAAATCTTGAAAGAAAATGAGGAAAAGAAACCTTCAACCAGCAGCAAAACAGAAAGAAGAAGTGAAGTTTCCCGTAGTTGCGTACTACATATTCATGGTGACTAACAAAACTTTACAATTAAAAAAAATATCTGGATCTAATAAATCAATATGGCAGTCCGTAAATCTATTCATTAGATTGTATCCGATTGTATCACATCATAACCCCAAAGGGGACGGAGTAAAATATAGATACAAAGCAGTGTCTATCTATTCGTGGCATTAGCATCAGTTCCTGGAGAAATTATTTTAGTGTCTTGTAACTATAAGATCACAAAAAATACAAAGTTTTATAATCTCACCACCAGTGTAGACATTAGAAACACTGAAAAATAACCTAACCTAACCTAACAATTTCATTCATCAAAAACCTCAGTCGCATTTTAGTAGTATCTAGAATAATAGAGCCAAAAAGGAACCACAGCCAAAAACAATACTCAAACGCTTCCAAGATAACGTTCGTAAAATGAAACCGTTGCGTTTAAACAAAAAAAGCGTTACATATCGCGCTATTTAAAGCCGCTTATGAATTGCTGTTCAAAAAAGTAGGATGAAACAAGTGCTACTAGTACACAAAGTATCGACATCCGATAGATAATGAAGAAATCTATTAGAAGAGCGCCCTCGGGGAATAAGTAAATCACAGGGATCTGGGGTAATAAATAGCGTTAAAAAGTGATATGCATAGCGGGGCAAACCTACCTACATGCTTTTTTTTACTCACTGCAGACATGTGATCACGAATAAATCTGCTGCCTCGTTACGTAAACGTAACGTATTTCAATCATATTGCGCGCCAGCGCCATCTCAACTGCCAAATGTTGTAGCGCAGTGTATTTTGGATACGCTAGCGTTACAATACGTTTGCGATAGTCACATTTATTCGT
This sequence comes from Eulithis testata, assembly GCA_947507515.1. Lineage (NCBI taxonomy): Eukaryota > Metazoa > Arthropoda > Insecta > Lepidoptera > Geometridae > Eulithis > Eulithis testata. Next base: position 10,021,728 of record OX382197.1, read on the forward strand.
GGTCAAAATACAGGTAGGTAGGTCAAGCAAATTCAATCAATTTGACGACTCTATGCCACATTTTGCACAAAAATTCAGTAAAACCTTCGACGACTCTATCATGAGTATACTCCTATTTTCAATGAGTGTCGAGTAGACAATAAAATCGAGTAGAAAGAGCCTGTTATTTTATATATCTGTAACACAGTCCAGCAGTGGACTTCTTCAGATCCTAAGGAAGTATTGCATAAACGTATGTAGGTAACCTGAGACCTTAAGATTTGCACAGTGATGGCATGTTTCTTAGATACAAAACGTAGATAATGCTACCAGTATTAAAAGTTGCATCCTACAACAGATTTATGGGTTTAAATAAACTTTCCTTTCTTCCATTAGTTCACTGCGTAAGTATTAATTAAGACGCTGTTTGTACGGAGTTGGGCCTGGTGCACTCCACACTTTAGAGACGAAGCTACAAGTGCTTATAAAGCTTCTTGTCAAAGAGCTCCGGGAAGTAATACTACAGAGCCCCGAGTCTGTGCATTTGTTTTGACTTTCGACTCGAGTATAGCATACGCAAACGCATTCGCAAAGCGAGAATTATTTTTGGGAATTGCACAATTCCCAAATCTCCCGCTAGAGGCGCTTATCCGGGTTTCATACAAAATTTCTCGCTTTGCGAATGCATTTGCGTGTGCTATAATCGAGTCGAAAGTCAAAAAAAATGCACAGACTCGGAGCTCTGGGGGGTAATCGCTGTCTCATAAAAATCTTCCAGGGTTTCTGAACTGTTTTTATACTAAATCAATGTGACTAAATAGTGACATTAGCGCGTTACAACGCGTTTTTTGCCGCCAAAAGCTTCTTGTTTTCGTATATCTGTAGCCACGTAGCTTGATATTATGCTGTTCAGCAAAAGCCGTTCAAAGCAACGGGGGCTGTACCTATTTCTGCCGCCAAGCAGTAGTAATTTAATAGTATATTTCATTACAAGTGCGGAACGGCTGTCATTGCAAAGAGTTCCGACAAATGTCTACCCGAGCCGAGGCGCAGCCGAAGGCGAGGGTTGACAGTCGGAACAAGTTGCAATGACGGTTCCGCACGTGTACTGAATGACTATTTTTAATACAGTTGCGAAAAAATGAAGCCATTTAGTAAAAATAAAATTTCTGAAAAATGGCGCCAACCGTAGAATAAAAGCAGAGATTTTTTTTTCTTCATCCATTTTGGTAGGCAAAGAGAACATACAGCCAAGTCTTCAGTAGAATTTTTTTATTGATATGAAATGAAATTTAATGAGATGAAATGAAATGAAACCTAACTCATTCAATCAAATCATTAAATCTGATATTGAAATAAATTAGTAGCTCTTTTTAGAAATATACGTATTTGCATGAATCATAAAAAATTCTATGATTTTTTTTGTAAAAACTTCATGGTTGGTTTTTCTTTTTAATAGACATTATTTTGACAGTTGGGAAAGAGAACGCACTAGTTCGGGAAAGGTAAAAAAATAGCATGAGTGTGTAATAGCCTACATCCCGAACGCTATACGTCCCTGCAATACGCCACTTTTTGAGCAACTGTATTAAAAAGATTTTTTTTACAAAAACCTATCTCTATAGTCACCTCTCTCTAGCCTCAAAGTTTAGCAGTAAGAAAACTCTTTGTACATGGTATCTATTTCTGTATTTTGTCTTGTTTTATGTACAATAAAGAATAATGAATAAATATCATTGCTCGCATTGCTGTGTTCCGGTTTGAAAGGTTTGGTTGCCGGTGCATACATGCAGACAATTGTGCTTGTTGCGTTTTAGGCATAGATATTTATTTAGATGTCTTTACGAAGTGAGCTTTTTTTACTTATACTAAAACGTATTCTGTGACGGAGCCAAATCGTGCACAAACTCTATTAACAATAGCAATTAATTTCCACCCAATTAATTGTTTTCTCAACACTTCCCTGGGAAGCTAGAAAGTTTAGCAATATATTGAATTGAATGGTGTTTAGGTATTTTATAGTCTAAGCTTTCATTTTCTAATAACTTTATAGTAAAAAACATTATCCTGGGGGCCTATGATGGGTTTTTGTGCCCGACACCGAAATCTCAGTCAGTGGTTCCAAAAAAATATCGTTATCTGCATGCTTAGTGTGTTCGTACGATATCGTATAGGTGTAGTGTCGTGTCGTTGGCAGTGTATAGAACCCAGTGATGGAATAAAGATTGGAAAAACTTAACACATTGTAAAGGTAGCTGACCTATTGAAATATTTTAACAGCTCATATTTAAATTGATAAACATAGTGATTAAATGAAAGCACCTACTTCCATTACGGTGATACCCAGCTCAATAAACAGGACGACCACCTCGGTACAAAAAATCAATGCGTCATTTTTATGGTCATATACCAGGGCAATATCATTAAGAGCCCAATATGGACACATTTTTATACATGTAGTGTACGAATGACACGTAGAGTATGTCTGACACGTAGACTACGTGTGACACTATAGAGAAAGTGACACATAAAGTACACGACGCGTGGAGAATGTGACACGTAGAATACATGTGACACAATAGAGTAAGTGACTCATGGAGTACGCGATGCGTAGAGTACGTATGACACAATAGAGCACATGTCACACATAGAGAACATGACATATAGAGTACGTGTGACACAATAGAGTAAGTGACACATAGAGTACGCGATGCGTAGAGTACGTATGACACAATAGAGCACATGTCACACATAGAGAACGTGACATATAGAGTACGTGTGACACAATAGAGTAAGTGACACATAGAGTACGCGATGCGTAGAGTACGTATGACACAATAGAGCACATGTCACAATAGAGAACGTGACATATAGAGTACGTGTGACACAATAGAGTAAGTGACACATAGAGTACGCGATGCGTAGAGTACGTATGACACAATAGAGCACATGTCACACACAGAGAACGTGACATATAGAGTACGTGTGACACAATAGAGTAAGTGACACATAGAGTACGCGATGCGTAGAGTACGTATGACACAATAGAGCACATGTCACACACAGAGAACGTGACATATAGAGTACGTGTGACACAATAGAGTAAGTGACACATAGAGTACGGGATGCGTAGAGTACGTATGACACAATAGAGCACATGTTACAAAAGAGAACGTGACATATAGAGTACGTGTGACACAATAGAGTAAGTGACACATAGAGTTCAGGAAACGTAGAGTGTTGACGTTGTGAGTTTTGTACCTCTACACATAGACCATTAAAGCGTATAAAAACCTCTTAGTCGAAACTATGTGTATAAAAATCGGTCCACGTATTACCTTTAACACTGCCCTTCCGAGGCTGCTTGCAGATGATTGATGGTTTGACCATCTGCTCTGAAATGATGAGACAGTCAAATATTTATTTTATTTTTTAATGAAAATCCTTGTATATGGTACCGCACAAGATGATGAAACGGACTTCCGGTGTCGTAATTTGTATGAAATACTATTACTGCTTCAGTTAAGTGATAAATAAATAAATATTCACGGACCCTTACCACAACGCCTTCTAGTCCCAAACTAAGCAAAGCTTGTACGATGGAAACTAGATGGCTGATAGAATACAAGAACAGAACTCTAAGTGATAAGAACTCTTGTATACAAACCCTTACATAAAATCGTTTCTTTCAATGTTAACCTTGAGTTGTTTGAGTTTATTTTGAGTATTGGTACAGTGCGGTTGGCGAATCTAAGCAATCCTGAAGTTAGCCGTTTGTAATGCGCAAAGAAAATGTAGATCCGCTTACCATAATGTATGAAATATTGACCCCTAACTCGGTTGTAGCATTTTGCACAACTAAACTAATTTGACAGCAAGTTTTAGCTGTCTTTCTCGTTTCAGTTCATGAGAAAGAGACTGCAATAATTTGAGCGCTGTTAAATTAGTATATTTTAAGAAATTGAAACAGAATTGCAACTACTATCCACGCTTTCTTTTAAATCGTGGTCACTCGATTATCGAACAACAAGCAATCGATATAATAATCGATAATTGCACATCACACGTTTTCAATAACATTAAGGAAGCTTATTAATTGGCGTCGTGTACCGGAAAGTAATAAAAGCTGTGGTAGGTGCGTCGTCTTGTCCGATTATTTCGATAATTCTACCTTAAAGATTATTGTTATTGGAGTTTTGAGTTCAAAACAGAGCCCGTAGTCTGAGTTTTGTTTTGTTCATCGAAACGCATATCGAGAATCGACTTGCGAGATATTTTGTATGAAAATATATAGCTATAGCTTTTAAAAAAAATCCGATAAGTGCCTCTAGCGGAGGATTTGCAAACTATTTTTCTCCATACTAAAACTACGAATTTCTCGATTCTCATTTGTCGCAAATCAACATAGCAAAACTCAGACTATGGGCTTAGGAAGGTAAAATATAATAATGTGTGCGACTTATCTAGCACAAAATGGCGTCATTTTGTTACGCAGTTGCTATTTTGTTTATAGTTACCTATCGATGGTTGTGTGCTTTTAATACATAATATACCTATTTATTATATGCAGGCACATAGATATTTAAACAAAATCTTTGCAAGTATTCTATCAGATGAAATATTTATAATTTTCACGTATACGTTGAATCTACACGAAAATGATTATGGTTTGCGGCACTAAAATATCTACCTACAACAATCTTCTGCAAAGAATGAGAAAGTTTACAAATGAGTAGATTATGCATTAAGGGGATAAAGCAGTGTATTATGTCTCGGGCGATATTTTGAACCCCAAGGACGAGGGATCCTAGGGTTAACTCCCGAGCGAAGCGAAGGAGTTAAAGCTAGAATCCCGAGGCCGAGGGGTTCAAAAACGCCCGAGTCAAATACACTGCTTTATCCCCAAAATGCATACTCTACTTTATATAAACACTGCGAGGCAATAAAACATAATACAATTAAAAAGAAAGTACTTACTTTATTAATTTTACAATAATGAAAGAAGACAAATATAGAAAATTAAAAGTAAAAGTTAATGTTAGAGACGTTGGACCAATTGTGAAAAGACAAAGTTATATTATTGTTGAAATCGTTGTAGGTTCTCATATACGCTTCCTTAGATCTTTCAGGAAGCAAGTTTCCAATGATATCAGTTGCTTCCGATTGTATGCATTCCGGTATCACATCACTTTCGTCACTGTCAGTTGACATTTTTGTTAAAATACGCTATTTTGTTACAAAATAACACAAAGATTTGCAGTTTAGCGCCTTTTCGTTCTATTTGTTTTTTTTTTGTAGTGGCAAATTCTTCTTCATGCAGGTTTCTATGAAAAGTTTCATTCTAATTTTAAATACATTCTCCTTGATTTAGGGCTCTATGAAAAGTTTTCATTCCAATTTTGAATAAATTCTTCTTGGTGTAGGGCTCTATGAAAAGTTTATATTCTAATTTTGACGTTTGGTCATGGATTGCAAGGAGCTCGTATATTCAATGTTGATTGCATTCCAAATTCAAATGTCATAATTCCCTAGGGGATTATGAAATTCAGTACATTTATAATGACCCGGCTAGACCATAGGATAATGACTTGCTTTAAGTTGAGTTTGCATGACACATAATATGCCATTGACGAGCAGGTGTTATATAAAGAATATTTTGTCTAAGTAATAAAAAAATTAAAAAGTTTTACGTTTATTTTTGATCGTTTAATATTTAGAAAAGTAATGATTTCTATAAAACTGAAGTAGTACTGGTTAATGTAGTAGTTCGAGTTGTATCTATGACGTACTAAATGTGTACTGTGTAGGCAGTTTCCATTCGCTATCCTGCGATCCTGTCCCGATTTGCATAGCAACATAATATAAATATTAAACAAACATAAACCCAAATCAACAGATCGCAGGAGATGTTCCTAGGCCGCCAACACCAAGAAACATCAAGGCATAGTGAAACTAAAACAAAGTAACGCAAGTCCGATTTTCATTTGACACAAAATGTGAATTCGGGTGTGAGCTGCTAACGGGTCAAAAATAAAAGATGGGGTACAATGATCAATTGGGCATACGTGAGAAAATATTTTGAAATTGGACAAACGCACTAACTAACAACCGAATACCCAAACGCAACTCAAACCCCACTCAATTTAAGTCCCGCTTAAATTATTGCCATCTCTTACAAATGAGTAATGTCAAACAGAGGCAGAGCAATCTTAAGCAGGTGCTCAAATTTGAATGACGTTTGAGTATTCGGCTGTATATCTTTTAAAATATAAAAATAAATAAATAAATATTCACGGACACTTCACACAACGCCTTCTAGTCCCAAACTAAGCAAAGCTTGTACGATGGAAACTAGATGGCTGATAGAATACATACATACATTTTTTTTTGTAAATACGTACTTATAATACATAGAAACACCCAGACACAGAACAAACATCTATGTTTACCACACACAAATGTTTGTTCCCGGTGGGCATCGAACCCACGACCCACAGCACGGAAGGCAGAGCTACTACCGACTGAACCATGACGCCTGTCACTAATGTTTCTAGCGCAAGCAAACAAAATTCCAAGAATGTTCTAAAAGCTTGTTTTTTTCTTTGTAGAGTTGTAAATTAAAATTGTTACTAAATAATTTATAAGTTTAAAAAACTGGAAAAACCGACTTCAATTTGATACGCCTTCATCATCAAATGATGATGATGATGATGATGATGGAAGTTCATTGAGACTGTTCTATTGATCGTAAACACCACAGAAAAGCAAAATACGCAATGTATCTGAGATACACTGCGCGGTGACACTACAACGGTTGGCAGTCGAGCTGGCAGTGACGCGCAATGTAACTCGAATACGCTAACGCGGCGACTGTCAGATTTGTTCGTGGGTACTTACTGTTTCTATTGCTCGTAAACGTCACAGAAAAGTCACAGAAAAGCAAAATATGCAATATCGTGTACGCGTATGACGTATTTTTTCCAGTTATTCTTATTTAACTGCCTAATTACTAAACCGATTTTGATAAAAATTTTATGGGACCAATCTGGAAGCATACCCTTTCAGATAAAAGAGAATTTTTCAAATCGGTTGATAAATGACAGAGTTCTGAGGTAACAAACATAAAAAAAAAATACAACCGAATTGAGAACCTCCTCCTTTTTTGAAGTCGGTTAATAAGATAGATATATAACCTACCTTTACTCGAATCGTTTTCAAAATCATCGAACTTCGAAAGCTCCGGACATTACCTGTAAAAAAAAATTCACTGTTAGATACGTTAAAACTTAGTGTAGAGTTGACTGAAAGTGATTTCATCCAAAGTAGAATATTATTGAGTAGTGGAACTGTTGATTCAGGCATTTCTGTACTGTACTTTTCAATTTTTTTATCATCATCATCTTAGTCCGGTATCGCTCACTGCTGGGTATAGGCCTCCTTCATGTTATGCCAGGCTCCTTTGTCTTGTGCGTCTCGCAATCGGTGTTTCCTGCGGCATTTATATTTTCTCATGTATCTAACTGTTTAAAAAATATTAAAAAAAAAACATGTGTGTAATTCACACGTGGTAGAAGTGAAACCTTCAAAAAGACTTTCAAATCACAACGATGCTAAAGAAGTTTTCACTTCAAAAAAATTGCAAAAAGTGAACGAGTTTGCTCGAGACTTGAACCCACGCACTACGAGCTAGTCTCGATTCGACCCAATCCGCTAGACCGCTTGGCCAGCAGTCTCCTTAGAATGCGTACGAAAATTAGGGATCTCTCTTCTCGTTTCCTCACTTTTTCGTTTCATCGACTTACAAATCACAACGGTGCTAAAGAAGTTTTCACTCCAAAAACTGCATCATTGCGCTTCACTACGCTGCTGAGTGAAACATATCGATTTGAAAGGCAAAGTATTGCTACTGTTACCGCGTCTAAGTTATCAAGATAATATGCTACGTGGGACGTAGTACATGAAACACTGTATCATGTACTATGGCAGAGGTCTACAAGGTTATGACGTTGTTACACCAATTTATGATTGGACGCGCTATCGCGTGGGTGTCACGTTTATGACGCTGTGGTCTGTGGTCATGGTATAACATGGATATATTTGAAGACTACGCATTTTAGAAAATACTTGTATATTTAATGGTGGGCATACACGCTACGCGAAATCGTTACGATCAGACTGTACAGTTCGAACGGTACCGATAAATCGCTACATGTAGTGTTTGAGGTTTTGCGAGCGTGATGTATGAATGTGTGTTTGAAATATATTTCCCTTAATTTGTACGTAATTTTTGTGATGTTTATTTTTTCGTGACTTTTGTATTGTATTCTACCTATTGACATATGTATTGCTGTATTTTTATTTTTTGTCTAATTTTTATTTGACTTAATTCTTTTAATATTATTCTTTATTCTTTAATTAATGTAATAGGTTATCCGTTTTAATTAAAGTAAAATAAACAAATTATAATAAATGTATGTTATAAAACTGTACAGTTTTTAGAACAAACATGTAGCGATTTATTGGTACCGTTCGAACTGTACAGTCTGATCGTAACGATTTCTCGTAGCGTGTATGCCCACCCTAGCGGATTTACAAAATATTCTTGGTTCATATTTCTATTAGAAGAATAAAGTTTACTGTGGAGTAATTTTTGGAAAGGCGAACCAATCAAGGGCGCGATCGGTGTGCTGCCTTGCTTAAACCTGGCAGGTTTCCTGAACTGCTTTCATACTAAATCATAGGTATTCTGTAACTAAATAGTGACATTAGAGCATTTCAGCGCGTTTTTTGTCGTCAAAAGCTTTTTGTTTTCGTATATCTGTAGCCACGTCACTTGACATTATGCTGAGCAGCGAAAGCAGTTCAGACACAGACGAGAGCTTGCGATATGGGGGCAAGTGAGATTATAGAAAGGTAAAGAATTGTTAGCAGACGTCCCCACACTGGCAGGAGAGACGTATCACTTAGTTATATGTATTGTATCGACAAACCACAAATACAATAACAATCATATTATGCAAGCGAATCGCACACGCTGCAGATCTGTCCGATTTCTAATTCGATTACGAATTGATTCGATTGTAGGTAATGATAGCAGCGATTGATATACGATCGTAAATAACTTCGATAATTTGGAACTAGCTTGGGGGTTAGAACAGAAATTGAATGGATTGGCTTTGCTTTTTCTGATTGCTATCGATGTGTAGGCGATTAGGTTTAGAATCGATAATTTGTCTAGTCAAGACTACTTTGCATCTATAAACGACAGTTTTTATTGAGTGCTAATTTTTATTGGTCTATAAAAGGTCATTGCCTCTTGCCTCCTAGTCGAGATCCTAGAATCGCTAGAGAGTAGCACGATCGGTCGAACAATCAGCCAGTCACATGTTTTTTGTTCACAAATATGCAGTGCCGGATTAAGTCAGCGCGGGACCCGTAGCAACTTCTATCAAGGGGCCCTTGGATTGCTTGAGCTTTACCGAAAATTGTGATTTTACAGTACATTGTTGTTTGAAAGTAAAAAGAGAAATACGTACTCACCGGCGAGCGAAGCAAGCCCCCATTTTTTTTGTGTTTTTGAGCAATATGATTTGAATAAGTTTATTTATTTATTTATTGATCACCAACATAGTGTACATCATTACAATTAAGAGATAAAGTTTAAAAAGTATTAGATCAAATGCCACCACAATTACAGGCGAAGACAGCATGGTATAAATGAAAAAATTAATGCGAGTAACAGAGAGAATATCGAATAATAATACTTAATCAAATTAATAAAACATTGAATAACAATTATACAAAACAAGTCTTAAAAATAATAATACATAATTATATTTACATAAAAAAAAAACTCAATTAAAATATTAAAATCGTAATTAAGTGTCACCAATTAATTGACAAAATGAGTTGTCACGTTTGAAATATTGATTTTACGGTAAGAAAGCGTTGGCACACCAACGCTTTCGCCAACGCTTTCTTACCGTAAAACGTCAAATACCCCAAATGCGCGGGGCCCGTAGCATTTGCTACACCTGCTACGTGGCTAATCCGCCACTGCAAATATGTACATGTAGTACGGGAGCCGACAAGAATAAGACCCATGGCAATAGATTCTTAAATATATGTTAACCTCCATAAAATCAGAGAGAACAATCAGATTACATGCCAGATTTTGTAAAATTTCCATACATTTTTATTAGTTTTCTACTCTAAGGCCCGTCTGCTCTATAGGATGCAGAGTATAATAGTACATTACTGCAGCGGCCTGCAACAGAGGCAATGAGGGAAGAACGTGTAAATGTGGGCCGAGTCGAAGACGAGGCACACATACGTGAGTCCGTCATTGCCTAGTTGTGCGGCCAAGGCTTGTATAGTACTTTTCTCAAATAATGCAAAACTTTTTAGTTGAAAATACAATTACTTTTCAAAACTAACGAACAGCGAAATTACAGTGTTCATTTGTTTTTTTTTTCAAAAATCAGCTTTCTATTTGAAAGCCTGTTCGAAATTTGAATAAAACCTTTGAAAAGTTACCTCCTTGGTTGCCATGTTAAGGAGTAAAAGTATATTTTTGCTAAAACTGTTTGAATTTATTTGGTCAGTCCTGTCAAAAATAGCCAGAGGGAACCAAGTCTTGGATTACGGTCAGTGATTGCGCAACGATAATGGCTATATAGGAAACGTGTGGACACATGACTTAATTTATGTGCGTAGACGGTTACTTATGTGATTTCTATTCTTATTTATGGTGAGATCGTAAATTTTTATGCGGTAATCTGTTGTTGCTTCGGATTGCGCACTCATTATTTTTGGGTTTTGGCTGCAAGCGGCCGACATTTTGACAGGATAACAAAAGTTTTGGGCTCACTGTTATGGTAACATTTATGTGAAATAAACAATTTTTAATTCGTATGATGTAACAATTTGCCTGAAAGAGATCGCTATTGAGCGATAAGGCCGCCCATTGTACATTTAATGCAACCTGTTTTGATTTATTTCATAGGAATATGTTTCGGTGTTCTTTCTGTACAGTGAAGCGTTTCATGCATTCATTCATTCATTCAATTTGTATTTGTATCTGTGGTCATCGAACTGACCGCTACGATTTGGCCGATATGAATTTAAAAAGTTGTTAAAGTATATGAATGAAAGGTTGTTAAAGTATTCAGTGTTTTGTATGTAACGTAAATGAACTAACATAAATACAACTCTAAAAGAGCAAAAGCCTTAAAATATAGGTTAAGTAAGACCCTCAAAGTGAAGAGCATCACTATTTATTACGCGCGTAAAGTAAAACATAAAATATCGTAGTAAATCAGCTCTTTGTCGTGAACAATGGTCCGCTTCATTACATAGTTGTGGAAAATAATTTATTGGTATGAAAAATCATAAAAATAAATGAGGTTACTGACTGATGACCTGCAGTTTTTATTACAGTTTTAAAAAGGACTCTTAGAAAGTAAACCTTTGACCGCAGTTAAGGTTGAACCTTTCTTCAGAGAAACTTAAAACGTATAGAAATATGCTTCATACGTAAAAAGGTAGAAATATGCTACATTACATTGTGATTACATTGATTACAATGGTCGATACATGGGTTTGGGAAAAGCTTAAATAATTGTTCATGGACATTCTACGCAACGCCGTTTAGTCCCAAACTAAGCAAAGCTCGTACTATGGGAACTAGATTGCTGATACTACGTGTGTACATAGCAACACCCAGACATGGAACAAGCACCTATGTTTGCCACACAAAAATGTTTTTGTTCTCAGCGGGGATCGCACCCACTGGTACCTACGAAAGGCAGAGCTACAGCGACTGAGCTGTCCTGCGAGCCTAAGATACGCACCGCGAGATATTTGTCATGTCATTCTGTCAAAATGTAAGCATTTTGTACTAGTTTAGGAACTATTGCATTATCTGTGGTACCTAATGTTATCGACAAAACGCGCCATAATGTACACTTTTGACACTTCTTAGTCGTGGTACCTCTCTGAGGACGAGATAATAGTTATGCAGAAATGTCAAAAGTTGAAAATTCAAAGGCGCGGTTTCTCGACAACATTACCACAGATGATGTAACAGTACCTAAACTGGTACAAAATGCTTACATTTTGACAGAACGACATGACAAATATCTCGCGGTGCGCATCTTAGGCCCGCTGGACTAGGCTCAAGTCTTTCGGCCTGAGTCTCCTAGTGCCTCTGGATTCGCTAGTGTATTTTTCAATCGTGCCGTTGCCAGTATCGTATTTTTGCATCGTTTTTATTAACATAGCAACACCGTTACCTGTTGCACAATATAAACGATTACCATATCTAAAGACTTTCATTTATGTACCTATGAGTACATACAATTTGTATAGTCATTGAACACCATTGTATCGGGATGCGTAAGACAATATTTGCATAATCACTGCATACGCACGGGTTTCATTGTTATGTTGGTTTTCACTTTCGCATACGATACGATAATTATTTTTTTCACTTTTTATGTTTAAGTGCTTTTTTTTCTTTTTGCATTCATATTGTTCAAAAGATACAAAAGGTCCTAGAAAAGTTTTTAAATAAAATAGGTAATAGCTTTCAATAAAACCCTGATATGGCCGCGTCGCCGCCGCCGTTAGACTCCGTATCTGTAGTGACAAGCATGGTCTCACGAAAATATCAAATCTTATGTTCTACTTATTATTATTCGTCATAAACTTTTCTATATTATCTATTTTCATAACTTATACTATTATAAGTAAGTAAACTGTACAAAAAGCCAACAACTAAAATTAAAGATATGGATAAACTAAATATGCTAGCTACTAAACGATTCTGATTCCGAATTCTGTTGGTTTGTCTAAAAATAAATGATGATGATGTAAAAGTACATTACCATCATCTCCTTGCCCTTGCCCCACTTTATGTGGGGTCCGCATAACATGTGTTTTTTTTTCCATGCTCCTAATATCAGCCGTCATCTCAATTGTCATTCCTTTCTTACACATCTAGTAGTAGACTGAGTACAGTAGTGTACTGAGCGGTTAGCACGAACAAATCTGACAGTCGTCGCCGCGTTAGCGTATTCGAGTTATATTGCGCGTCTATGCCAGCTCGACTGGCAATCGTTGTAGTGTCACCGCGCAGTGTATCTCGGATACGCTAGCGCTACGATACGTTTGCAATTGTCACATTTATTCGTGATCAAGGCACAGGTAAACAAATGTCGTACCGTATCGTGCAATGGAGACACGCCTGCACGCGCCATCGGCTGTCCTGTCAATCGAACGCGCGCGCGTGGGCGATTATTCGTTGACATTGGAAAGCGACCGAGTAAACATTGCAGCATTAATTTATACAGGCGTTATAAAGCACACGCTTTACAGCTACAACGTGTACTAACGAGCGTTGTTTAACTTCTGAATCGAATTCACGTAAATTCAAAGGGCTTAATCGTGCCCAAAATGTTCGCGCACGAATTTTAAGCGCCTTTTACGTAACGCGAAGCAAATTTCTGCCGGCGCCGGTAATAAAACTATTCCTTTATTTTAAGAGCGCGAAATAAAAAAAAATTACACAAGTCACTTTTAAGAAGATTCGTTTAGATTGTAGAGGTATTCAAAGGCACTTTGATACAAAAAACGCAGTATGTAAAAGTAAGTCCCTACCTATTAAAAATTCAAAATTGCTAAATCTGTCGTCATTTATTTTCGTTGTGATGCAATGCAAAGTGACAATGATAGAGCATTTTTTAAATCCACGCTAAAATTACAGTTGAATGTGAATAAGGGTCGATTCACACATGTAGCGCCATCTATCTCGCTATATAAGAACTAACATGAGAAATATCCTAGATCGCGCAAACGAAGTTATCACGGAGTTTGAACATAAGTAACACTACCGAATACCATCCATTGGTCCTCGGACCCCGAGCCAAAGGTAGCTCGGCGTGGAAGATCTTCCCTTTTCGTAGAAGGACATCTATCCTACAATATTCTCCTCACACATATCAGTGAAGTCACAGTTCCGGCACAGTTCCGGCACAGCTGTCATACATTGAGAGCACTTCACGTCACTACAGTCGTGGTCAGTGACGACTTCACTGATATGTGTGAATCGACCCTTAAGGGGGGTAAATATTTAGTAAAAATAACATGGAGATTTTAATGGGATGTCATATAAGTAACTTACAAAATTCGACTGTGATTTTTATGATGATGATATTTTAACTAGATTTTATTAACAGAAGTAAACTCTTTTGCAAGCCTATGTTCACTGTTTTATATAAACTTCGTTTCCTTATCCAGTACCTATATCTCTCAAGAAAAATACCGACTCGAAATACTTTTCTGCAGCTTATAAAAACTTTCGCGTCGCTTTTTTGAACGATTTTTAAAGGAACGCTGAGCAATGAAACCCGATCCTGTTTATCGGGTAGGTAGAGGTACTTACTAACGGCACCTACTTAATTTCAATATTAATTATATTAAATCTGTAACTCGTCTGACTGGTTGTAAATCAATGCAAAGCTTCACTCAGCCCTTCTAAAAGCTAAGTTGTCCGAGGAATCTGTTTTTCATTCTTCCAAGAAATTGCCAGAACCTTAGCTTAGATAGGATATAGATTTTCTAGATCAAATGTCAATGCTTTGACTTCTTCTTCTTCTTTTATTTATGGCCTCTGTCCGTCATTTCGACAGATGACTAATAACTATTATTTCAAATATTTCACGTGACACTGGTAAAATTGTCTGTCGAAATGACAGAGGCTAATAAATAGGTGAAGATCAAACGTCAAAAACGAGGGATTTGCCACGAGACTTTTATTCAGAAATGTCATTTTTAATACAGTTGCTCAAAAAAAGGCGTATTGCAGGGACGTATAGCGTTCGGGATGTGGGCTATTACATACTCGTGCTTTTTTTTACCTTTCCCGCACTCGTGCGTTCTCTTTCCCAACTGTCAAAATAATGTCTATTAAAAAGAAAACCCAACCATCTAAAAAAATTGATAGAAGTTTTTATGATTCATGCAAATACGTATATTTCTAAAAAGAAGCTACTAATTAGTTTCAATATCAAATTTAATGATTTAATTGAATGAGTTAGGTTAGGTTTCATTTCATTTCATCTCATTCAATTTCATTTTATTTTCGTATCAATAAAAAAAATCTACTGAAGACTTGGTTGTATGGGCATAGTTAGTTCTCTTTGCCTACCAGAATGGGTGAAGAAAAAAAAAGCTCTGCTTATATACTACGATTGGCGCCATTTTTCAGAAATTTTCTTTGCGAGTTTAGTTGTTTGTTGCACAAAATATTTTATTAATTGTATTAAAAATAGTCGTTCCGTACACGTGCGGAACCGTCATTGCAACTTGTTCCGACTGTCAACCCTCGCCTTCGGATGCGCCTCGGCTTGGGTAGACATTTGTCGGAACTCTTTGCAATGACAGCCTTTCCGCACTTGTAATGAAATATACTATTCCATATATTCTAGCAACTGGAATGTGAAATAAAAAAAAAAACCAGAAACCAGAGCCTTAAGATGGGGGCAAGTTTGAGGCTTGAGCTCTTTACCTTCCTTCCTGAATCCGCCACAAGCGGAGGACTATATTATTATCTGTGGTAGTACCTACCTAGTTGTATAAAATTACTGAAAGTATTAAGTTTCTTGACCAAAAGAACACGATTTATTCACGCACGGTGCCTGTTTCTTTTCGACGGTACCTAGATATAATTTATGGAATCAAAGTAACTATTTTCAGCATGATTAAACCAAGATACAGATTTGCCAAACAGTTCCTAAGATAATAAATTATGTAACTCCATGAATACCGTACATAGACCACGTGGGTGTGATCCTACAATACACAATTAAAAGGGTATTGCACTTTATAATGCCACAGATAAACTTGTAATAACCATCATAATATTGTAGATAAAGTAAGGTGTAGCGGACACCGAAGCATCGTACCGACTTTCTTCTAAAAGTAGGATGTGTGTCACTTCTACATTATGGTACACTAGATAGATACCTATCGTGAATGAGTTTAGCGACTTCGGTTCAGTCAAAACGATTCGAGAAAAGTGGTAGTAGGTCTAGTAAGCGCAGACGTAGTAGATGTAGACGCAGCAAAATAATATAGAGTAATACAATTGCAAAGGTCCGTGTCATACGGAAGTTCAGTGACGGATTAAGTCAGCGCGGGGCCCGTAGCAACTTCTATCAAAGGGCCCTTGGATAGCTTGAGCTTTACCGAAAATGGTATCGATTCGCTTGTTGCATTTTTCTAAACTAACCTAATTTGACAGCACTAACAATGTTGCCGTCCCTTTCTCATAAACTGAAACGATAAGGACGGCTATAATTTTAGAGCTGTCAAATTAGGTTAGTTTAGAACCTAATTTGACAGCACTAAAAATGTTGCCGTCCCTTTCTCATAAACTGAAACGATAAGGACGGCTATAATTTTAGAGCTGTCAAATTAGGTTAGTTTAGAAAAAGGCAACAACCGAATCGATACCATTATAAGGTAAAATTTATTTTCATATTAAATCAATGTGAACTTTCCCGGAAATAATATCACAATGTTGCGCTTTAGTTGACACTGGCCTTAACAGTTATATCGACGACTCGATAAACTGACAAACTATTAAATAGTAAAGCAATAGATATATCGCCGCCCACGCATCCTTTACCATGTTTATTAATAATGCTCCATTCAAATCTATTAAACTGATACAGCCGATACTGATGAATGAGCCGTCTGCAACGACATTTTTATATTTAGACACGTTATACGCTAACATCATTGCACCAAAGAACTGAAGTCCCGCGAGACACGCTTTAATAGCTCTGACCTTGAATAGATAGTAAGTGGGAAAGTAGTTTTGCGTAGCAAAAAAGATATAGGATAGAATAGGTTAAAAGACATAATTATAGATATTCCCAAACGTCCAGTAAAATGAACGACTCTTTTCTTTAAAATTTGTGATAACAGATTTTTTTAATGATTGAGCTATCTGTATTTTGTTTTTTTCTGATATTTTGATGAAAGGTGCTAAATTAGTACTGGTGTAAAGAACTAGATAAAAGTGCCATTTATGTCGAATTTATCTGGAAAGAGATAAATTCACTTGGCAGTTTGAGACGAGCGACGACGTGCAGTCGCGACGAAAACTTCTACTTGGTGCGTTGGTGGAGTTCCGGCAATTACCCTACTTTATCTTGCATTTGTAGATCACGGGTAACGCATCTAATTTAAAAACATCTGAGGCGATCTGTAAATGTAAACGCAAGGAGGTGAATGTTATTTCGATAGACACGGTGCAAGATTAAGATTGATGAAGAAATTAGCATACGAGGCGGGTAATTTAGAGAAGGACAGGATGAAATAGATGGAATATACGAAGGTATACCTACTTAAGGGTGAACATGAACAAGTCGCACACCTTTACATACAAACGTGGAAGGGTAACTACTCCACTGTTTTACGTTGACCAACCAAAACTAAGGATTATATCAATTTATCTCGTCATAATCTATGTCTGTATACACCCTAAACCGTAAAAAAAGTATTCATTTAAAAAATACAAGCTTCTAATCTTTTGTATTGAAAGTTTAGAAGTTTGTATTTTTTAAAGTAGTTACCCTTCCACGTTTGTATGGAAAGGTGGGCGACTTGTAGGACCTTAAGTCTAGTATAGGTAGGTATATGATTTGTGCTTAAGTAGATATACTTTATTGGACATTACTCACAGTTTATTCAATGCGTACTATAGTGCCAAATAACACCGCAATACAGGTCATTCACCCACCTTCACCATGATGTCGCAAAATTCAATTTATGTATGGTAAACAAACAGTACTACGAGATTCGAGCGATTTTCATCTTAGCGACAGGTTTGCATGGAAAGCGACAGAATTAGCCATTCATAAATTGAATTTTGCGACATCGTGGTGGAGGTGGGTGAATGACCTATATTGCGGTGTTATTTTGCACCTACTATACACACATTTTTAGAGTAGGTAGTAGGTACATAGGTAGTGCACGTCATGTCTATAGACCTATTATAGTACCTAGCTAGGTAGGTAGGTACACTAGGTACAGAGTCCACTTGCATAAAGATCCAAGAATGGCGCGACTCGACCCACGTGGGCCGTGTTGGTTTGGGACGAGTTAGAGACCGTTTCATGATGAAAAGTAAGTACGTTTTTGGGCCTTACTCATATTATTTATTCAAAATATGGTTTATAAATTTTTTGTAAAAAAAATTGTTCCAAGTAATTCCAAACCTGTTGGATTATCATCTCTTTTTTAGTAAAAGCTAGTATCGTATTAAAATAATACAAGAGGCCGCCCGCGACTTCGTTCGCGTCCCGTTGGATCCCGTAGATTTTTCGGGATAAAAAGGTCTAGTCTATGTGTTAATCCAGGTCACGGACAATATATATTCCAAGTTTCATCCAAATCGGATCACTTGTAAAAATTTTATCTTTGTACACGTAGCTTAAGAATGAAAATATTGTTTTCTTAATTTGATTATTTACGGCCAGGTTGTGTACCCACCAACATAAAAAGGTTTTATTCAAGCTGTCAGTTGTTCCGTGTCAATTATTATTGTGTTTTGCTATACCATTTCTAACAAATGAACGACTGGACTGATGTTTTTACTGATAAATTTTTTGGATGTTCATCTTTTCCCCGGGAACGGGATAAAAAGTATCCTATGTGTTAATCCAGGTCACGGACAATATATATTCCAAGTTTCATCCAAATCGGATCAGTAGTTTTTGCGTGAAAGAGTAACAAACATACATACATACATAAGTAGGATGATCTGTGAGTAAGTATCGACTATATTTTATGTTTATTTTGTTAACATAGCACAGAACCTACAGTAGTACCTTACCTATATGAAGTCACTTGTTAACATTTCCGTACAAATCGTGCACTTTGCTTACTTTGTGGACGAACACGTCTTTCTAATTGGCTACTACGCAATACCGGGGTACCCTTACTTAATTGGCAGCATTCGATTTTCTCAATTCCTAAAATAGTCGGAGGTTTAAGCGAGAAAATTAAATTGTGAATAACCGCGTCACTAATTAGGCTGTTTGTTGAGAAGTCCCAATTATTAACCCTTTAATGCGCGCGGGGGGTCTGATAGACCCTGTTTAAGTAAAGGGTCTATCAGACCTCCCAAAATAAACACTTGATAAAATTAAAACTAAAACTTGATCATTTTTTATGAAAAATATTTAGGTAAGGTGGTGCTTTTTGACTTCTCCCTATATTTTTTTATAAGATATTACGTTTAAACTAACTATACTAAAAACAGAAATAAATAAGCTTACACTAATTTAACGCATCAAAAACAACAAAACAATAATTACACGTTACAAGAATCACCTTTCTTATCTTACTCCACTTTTGATACTCAATCAAACGGCTCAGAAGTGGGTCGCGTAACCGAACCCTTTTGTAGGTCAACTGCTGATCAAAATAAAGCTTTGAATACACTGCCAATAGCATAACATTGTTGTTTTTGCTCTCTTAGTGTCACCCCACGGGCGGAGATCCAAAAAAACAAATGAAAATCAGTTTCATATTGGCAAAAAAACATGACGCAAACCAGCGCCTAATATGGAACTGTGAAACGAATAAGAACGTTAGTAAAAAAAATTGACAAGATTGGAGCAGAAATTGAGCGTTACATAATGGCGTTGGCTAAAAAAGGCGTATCTATAGTGTGAACCGTGCCTAATTTGAGATAATTTATTTTGACTGGCAATGACGCGGCGTTTATTACTCAAATGTAACGAGTAATAAGCCTACATACCATAGTATTAGGGTGCTCTAAATTAAACTTTGATGTAATTTGCCCAAGTAGTACCACTATTTGTAGTAATATTCTGTGGCAAAACTGGATTATGGCAAAGAAAATGATCGATCTTTTGTTTGGTGAGGTGAAGAAATCTTAGTAAAAGGACCGAGCATACTTAGCTCATAAAATAAGTGACTATTAGGAAATATTAGTAAGTATTACATAAGATACCATTTTGTTTAGACCACCATTATCATGTAGGTATGATTTATAGAAATTTGGAGTTATAAGAAATCTAGATTCGAGAACCACAAACTTTCAAACAAGTAAAGATGTAATTCACGTGCCCTTTCTTAACAAGATCCTCTGTTTCTATATTGACCATTCTTAAGACTCACTCAATATTTCGCTAATAGCAATCAGACAATATACTCTACCAACATTATTAACTCCAAGATAAACTATATTGCACGTAAAGATATAAAAACGGGTATATAGCCCGGTCCCGCCCTGTCTCGCCGCGTTATTAGTACGGTGCCGAAGTAGGTCGATTATAACTGCCGTTTTATTGAGATGTATTGTCTTTGATGGTTGCATGACTTTACAGGACATTGAATGTAGAGAAAGCTCCTGTTACATGACGAGTTCGTTGATCTGCTGAAACCCACCTACTGTTTGTAGGTCTGATAATCGCATAAAGTCAAAATTAATTTGACGAAGGCAAAATCTCTGTTTTTATGTCTGTCTAGGGACCAGTTAGATGGCAGTAAAAGAAACCGTTTAGGTAAGCGTAGTGTTGGTCGCCCTCCGGCAAGGTGGAGTGACGATCTGCGAAATGTAATTGGCAAAAACAGGATGAGAAGAGCCGAAGGGCTCAATGGCGCGTCTTGGGAGAGACCTACGTCCAGCAGTAGACCGATATAGATTGATGATGATGATGATGAAAAAGAAGCCAAATAATCACAATATGATGCAGAGAAAACTGTGGAAAGTGGTATTATTTTGGTGTTTCTAAAACTCTTATGAATCTGAACTCCTTGATTAACACAAATCTGCCACACTCTATCCACTTCCTCATGCAAGACTTGGCAGCGTAAAATGAAAGCCCATTGTGGTGTCCGCTCGCACCCACTTATTACAATAAGAAAGCTGTCAATGACTCGAACGGGAAGTGTCTGGGGATTATGCCCACTATACCGTGCAGTTCGTGCAAGAACAATGCTATTCAATTTACTTTTTACTTGATGAGTCACAACGTGTTTCCCAATGACCCTTTCAACTGCCCCAGTTTGACTGGGCTGGTGAGTTGGATAATTGGGTGGAAGAATGGACTACTATGAAAGCTATAAGTAAGGGTTTGGTATCTAATGTTACTTGTACGTATCTTGTTACCTACTTGTATTTATTGATAGATAAAACCAGACATCCACTTATGCTAAAATTCCTGATCTAAAACAGTTAGTCGTTAAAAAAACTTACGGCCTCCAGCTAGAACAATCTACAGGGGGCCGCTGGATAAGATTTCATAGCAATTGTTAGATTTCTCGATAAATATGGCGTGTCATCGCGGAGATAATGTTGCGATTAGCATAACAAGGATCGGAGAAACCAACGCCTACAGCAATCGGAGCATGTAAACAAGAGTACAACAATTAATGTGAAAGGTTTTGTTGTTGGATATGGGTACAGCGGATCATAATAATAATTAATATCACTTTGTAGTTGCACATAAGAGTACATAGTTTTTAAATGACATTAGTTCGAATAGTAATTTGTCAAATTTTTTGTGGATATTTTTTACCCACAACAACCTAAGATTGACCTAAGATTGAGACTTACCTAACATTGTGCAAGGATTTTGGTATGCAGAAAAACGAGAAACAACAAAATACCAAACCAGTCAGGAAAACAAGGATCCAGTTGCACGATCCCAAATAAGAAAAGCCTGTTTCATACGCAAAATAAAGACATTTCATAAAAAGATGAGGGACTTAAAAGGCTTAATTTAAAGCAGGTCCGTTACGAATGCAACCGGCTCCCGTGTTACGGCACCAAACAAATTTATGCACGCATTCTGCATGGAGTATTCTCGAACCTCTTCCTGGGTTGTTTGTAATTCGAAAACTGTTCTTTCTGTCATTTTCCAGTCCGACTAGCTCACGTTTTAAGGAATTTAGTTTGAATTTCACAACAACTGATATTTTGTAGGTTTCTATGGATAATTCTTACCAATTATAACAAATATTCTAAGTTTTTGACACAAAATCTTACCTGTTCTCTCCTCGGCTGCACCATCCTCGGAGCTGGCATCCTCATAACCGGCGGTGCGACATGCCTGTGCACCGGTACCGGCGGTGGCGGCATCACCGGTCTCGGGCCTTGCACGACCGTCACCGCCGGGACCAGGTGCTGGTGCCGCTGCTCCCTGGCGACCATAGCGAGATGCTCAGAGGGTCGGATAAGCCGCGGGGGTGCGGAGAGGTGAGGGGGGTCGGGGCGCGCGGGGTGACGTGGCGGGGGCGGGGGCGCGCGCCGTGCCCGCGCCGCCTCCGATTCGTCAGTCATCGGAGCACGCCAATCTGTTGGAAACGAAAATTAATTTTTTAGATAGGTATCATTTTTGGTACATTTTATTATTATTAAGAGCCTGTAGTGTCCTTCTATTTTAGGTAGGCATCGATCTCATCTTTTCATCTTCGCCGTGGTCTGCCGCGAGGTCGTTTTCTTTATTTTTAGGTAGGTCGGTTTATAGAAATTTATTAGTACCTACTTATAGGTTCTTACTAATTAATATTTTAATTAAGTGGACTTAATGCTTTCAACATTAAGTCCACCCTTTGTAACAAATTTTAATTTTGTGCAATAAAGTATTAAATAAATACTAAAATAATAATATTTAGTAATAAGTAAGTCTGAAGAAAGCATTAATTTAGGATGGCCTTAGTAAGATTTGATTTCTCACACTATAATAATATTTATTGAAATTAACGCCATCTATGTGAACAACGCGGAACACAGTGAGCAGGTGGTCAGGTAACGTACTTAATGTTGTAAACGCGCATGCGCGCTAATAGAGGCGCCACTGAGATCAATTTATGGTTATGTTGGAAATGTATTCCGTATTGTTTCTATCATTTACTTGTTTTTGTAAGGTATACACCTACAAATAATAAAAAACATAATAAAATATACACAATCATGATTCTCTTAAACTTTCCGTAGAGTTTAAAACGAACTAACAAGCATTTATTATGAATAATGTTTTTTAACCCCTAAAATAACCTCGATGTTTGCCTGGTGGTCTCACAGACACTTAATATTAGGTGCCTGCAGTTTACCTACAACTAAATCGTTAAAATCCACCGTTATTTCGCAATCGACACTGTACAAAAATATCTAACCAGATAACGGGATTCAAGCCTAGATAGAGATCAAAATAAATTATTTCCATTACTTTACACCTACTTTTAGACATTTGCATGTCGTATCTGATGGAAGATTTTACTCTACCGGAATAATGGTTTTTACACTCCGTTACCTTCTTTTAGAGTAGATGGGTAATACCGTAGTTCCTATGTAATGTAGGTAATCGTATAGAAGACAATGAAATACTTTTATAAAAATTTTGGGCTTTATGTATAGCATATTAATTTTATATAGAGATAGAGATAGAGAGATAGAAAAATATTTATTTGGCACACAACACAACACAGGTACAACACAGTAAGAAAACAATACATATATGGTATACATAAATTATTAATTGCTAGATTTTATATGCTTTATGTATGCTTTGCTTACATTATAATAGGTACATATCAAACCGGCCTGAGAGCCTACATGACTAATAGAGTAATTGAAATAGCCTAGGTCGTATCAGTGAACTTACCAAAGCCCACTTACATTTTTAATAAGTCTCCATCTAGAACCCAGTTCCAGAAAACCTAGTTGCCTAATCAGATTTATGTTCACTCATGATTGAAATTATCTACACATGACACATTTCACCAAAGATTAACTTAAACTCTGGCAATTTATGCTAACATTCTAACGCTAGCTGACATTATCAATTTATCTATAAAACATAAACGTCAACCAATCTTTTTTAATTTACAACTTAGAAAATGTATATTACCACACATTGAAGTGGCATAGATTACAAGACTTTCAAAGTTTTATTTGGCGAATTATTAAACCTTCTGAGATGTACTTTTTACAAGTTATATCCAAATAACTTGCCGGTTACCTTTGAACCACTTGTTTAATAAACATTTATTGGTTCTAGACATAGCTTCGTATTGTTATGCCTACGGAACAATTTAACCTTAGTGAGGCTGACTGCCTTGTCTATGTACTAAGTGTTCATTTTATGACCTCTTTCAATAAACACGCAGCGTCTTCGGCATTTCAACGTTCTGTTATGTTTTTTTCTGTCGGTATTTTTTTGAAGGTCAAAAGAGCCGGGGAGGCAATTAAGCTGGATTGGAGTTGGAAAGGTCTAATTGACTCATCCAATAAACAACCCAGGAATTTCATTCTTAAGAACCCTCAATGCACTTCACTTTCCCACTTTGTAAGCAATACGCACCTGCCTACAGAATCTGTAGTGGTTGCTTATGCAAAAAGTTTAAATCACTGCCGTAGAAATAAATGTTTAACAAAATAATAATAATAAATACAAAACATATCGGTAACATAACTTTAAGCTTAGACTTGTCCAGTAGCTAAGATAACGATTATTAAAACAGCAGCCACTTAAAAATAATCTTTAATATAATTATTTAAAGTGGCACTTCTGATTCATTATGTTTGCAAATTAAACTAAATTAACCAACAAATTCCTTAAGTATTTCAAATAAAATCTGAGAGACTAATCGCTATTATTATAATCGTGACCCAAAAAAATAATTATGAGTAATCACCAATTTCACGCTAGTTTTAACTAGTTATTTAGGATCTCTTTCATATTCTATCTACCAACTGGTACGGAGTATCTTGTCCAATATGAAACGAATAACGTTGTATTAAAGGTCAAACAAATAAAAATATATCTTGGGACTGACACTCACCGCAATGCAAAAAGGCCTTCAAAAAAACAATCACGGTTGCAGACAAAGGATTTCGGTATTTATTTATTTATCACAGGTTTCTTTGAGTTCAATCACTTTACAAAGACAAAGCATTTGAGGTGCACTACAACTCGTTGTCATGGTAACACTGTGTACGTGTTTCCCTCCAAAATGCACGCATGCGCTTTGCATTCATCAACTCTGCGGATGCTACAGTTTTCCGTTATTCAGATTTCAACTTTAATGAGTTGGAACTGAGTCTATTTTTTTTATGTCCAAAGTTGCGTGTTCCAGCTTGAGTGTTCGTTTCAATAATAGCCTGCAGCAACAATTTTCCTAGTGTTATTATAATGTAGCAGTATGGGGTGATTGCATAGGGGAAATGCTTCTCATTTCCTTCTTGGATCAAGATTGCGTATATTTTTGCTACCGGTGTGATGTCCTAAGATACCGTAATGATGAGAGTAATAATAGTTCAAGATGCAAGGTTATTTAACTTCTCCATGTCTGTCATTATACTGTTAGTAAGTAGGCTAGGTACCTATGTATATAATTATGTACGTATATAGTCCATACAGGTATACGTAGATTTGAAGCCTTTTACGCAACCTCAGAGTTCAGATAAAATTTCGCCAGACATAAGGTACTAAAACCAGGTTGGTTGGGAAACAGACACTGGGAACGGGCGTTTTAATGTTAGTGTGATCTGATACTAAAGAATAAATGACACAAAAGAATGTACTACCTAATTGAAATAGAATATCCAGGTGGAGCGGATGTAATAAATTGTAAGTTTATGCGAAAATCTATAAATCTTTGTTATTTTGATATAA
Organism: Eulithis testata; assembly: GCA_947507515.1. Classification (NCBI taxonomy): domain Eukaryota; kingdom Metazoa; phylum Arthropoda; class Insecta; order Lepidoptera; family Geometridae; genus Eulithis; species Eulithis testata. The sequence continues at coordinate 10,047,428 of OX382197.1, forward strand.
TAAAAGTTTAATTTGCATTTTTATTGTATGCGTGCACCCTAATTTATTTAAAGACGTAGCTATGATTATGTTAATTTCTTTATGATTGTTGAACCAAGTAGCTAGTATAAGTTACTATAAATTGAGCAGGAGCTTTTTTAACATTATAAATTTAACTTCAATGCAAATTAAATTTGTATCAAGTCGAAGGAGATCATAGATAAATTGATTTAAGTACCAATCTGTTAGGTTAGAGCTACAAAAAATTTATCAACTAAAAATAAACAAACATTAAAAAATGACGAATTAAAAAAAAGCAACCTTATAAATATATAAATCAAATATTATTTTTTAATCTGCAACAACTTGATCACATCCTGTCTGAATGTATTAAATTTCACTTACAAAGTCAGAGATCAAAGGCAAAATATCATTTTGTATTCATGTCACAGGTAATTATGGATCGCATTTGAGTCGTAGATGGACTACAATGAGGGGTCTGATAGACCGCCCCATCAAACGTGCGGTGAATGACACGTGGGCGCTTGAAGGGTTGTTAGTTGTCATCATGGGTGATATTTATGTATTCTTTGAGTCAATGTTAGGTTACAACTTACAAGAAATATGTCACTATCAGATCGTTTGCTTAGAGTTTTTTAGAGTTTGCGGAGTGTCTAGGACCGGAATGAAATACCGTATGTATATTGTGCAAGCATTGTATCAATATGATACAAGCGAGCATGTACAGTATACACTAACCCTTATTCGGAAAGAACCGGTGGAAGACGTCAGAAGAAACAGTTAAATAAAATATTGGCACAGTATGGGAATATAACCCAAACCGCTTGCGTTTTATTCAATCTTGTAGCTCGTTGCACTACAGACGTCTTCGGGACACGCAACTGTAGTGAAATCGATACGATAAAGTCATCGGTCGGCGCGACAAAGCGGTAAATAACGTTGTAATAAACGGCTTCATCCGACAGATGTCGCGATACGGTGCCTGCGCGACCTTTTGCAATCGCAACTGGAGAATACCTACAGTACAGAGTAAGGCTTACTGTACAATCTCAAAAAAAAATAAGCATTATATTAAAAAGATTCAGAATAATATATCATCATAATCATCATCATCATATCAGCAGAATTCCACTGCTGGACAGGCTGGACCTCTCCCATAGAATTCCGAATCGTTGTGAAACTAAAGCCGCATGTTAGCAAAATGCTTCCCGAAAACATAAAAAAATTATCAACTAAATAAAAAAAATTACATGGGTCTACCAGACCCCGACTGGACTTTTGACGGTACAAAACATAGCCATGCATCAGGTTTCTGATAGTGTATAGTCAGCCTTATATTATACAGGACGTGAGCTTGCAAGCTTTTTCTTATCTTATTACTATGTGGGTCAACTTATTAACGGGTTGACACGATCACACGGTAGTGTACTTGGATCGTATCTCAGACGTATGTGAGCGGTTTTTGAATTCTTTTCAGATACACAATGCATCACAGATAAAATATGATCTACGTAATAAAATAAGTCTACTTTTGGACTCTACCCACCTAGAGTCTGAATATATTACATCTGGAATGGAATAAATGGCCAATCGCAAAAAGATTTGTAGATAATGGCTTTATCTGACCTTAGTTATTTGTATAAGGTTCTCAAATCGTTTTTGCAGGAGTTACAGAGCACATAATGCCTACCTAGTGTGTGTATACGTGCTACGTTTACTAAAATTTCACGTAAACTATATTTTTGTATATAAAACATTTTAGCAGCGCCCCTACCGTGAATTTGACAGAAGATTCTTCATACAAAAATACCGTTCACGTGAGCTTTTAGTAAGTTCTTATACTTACTTAAAGCCATGTAAAACGTATACTGGAGAAGGCATATATACAGAAAGTGCACCCAACTGTAAATTATAAATTCTGCTATTTTTTAAGTGCTGCATACTTAACGTGGTCAAACTCTACCTAGATTCTAGGATGTCTAAGTCCTAGAGTAACACAGGTAGGTAAATAGGAAGTCATTCGCACTATGCAATGCTAATTGCCTTAAACGAAGCAACACCTGTGTGTGAGATAGTAAGTAGCTAGAAGTTGGATGACGGTGAATAATGTGAATAACAATGACAGGTGTTCAAGATCAAGAACTATGCTTAAGGGTAAAAAGCATCATAATCAGATGGGCAATTGTGGTGCTAACTTTAAGATATTAGGTACATAAGAAACAGTTGAGGTAAGAAGATGAGCACAGATATGAAGTTGAAAGTATTATATCTCAACTGATCAGGGGCCTTATTCACTATGACCAATACAAGCGCGTTACGCAGCACGACAAGACAGCGGCGTGAAATCGCCCTATGCCTATGCCGTATTTCCTATGCCATAAATGTCATTCCTTACGGTGACGTCATACGGTTACGGCAAGGAATCTCCTAAGTCATACAGAATAATGCCCCTGTAGGGTTACCTACTTTGGACCAAAGTTCTAATCTGTCAAAAACATGTATTTTTTCAAGAAAATGACATGTTAAATAACCATGTTAACGGAGGTGGTCAAGAATAGCCCTACAATACCAATCGGAAGCGCGCCTAAAACACTGATTGGCCATAGTGGCCAAGGCCACGCGCTGAGCTGAATAACAATGTCTAAAGTTTAAAGCTGTTCTTTAAGTTTTTTAATGGTAAACGCATAAAGTTATATTTCAATAAGCTGTCTCTCAAAACTTTAAAGCTTGGATCTACAAAATGATGAATCAAACTTTGGCATGTAAATTATTCAAAATATTGTTGTTCGTGCGTGCATAGCTGTTGTGATTTGTGAGGTGCAACCAAATGCCAAAACTCACAAATTATCTTCGCTCGTGACTGAACTTAGACCACAGTTTAAATAATAACAGTTTTGGTTGCAAGTGTACGGAAAACAGGTTGTCGGTGCCTGTCAGCGAGAACTGGATTTTTACCGGTGGCTGGTGGTCCCAGGTGGACTTATTTAAATAAAATCACCAGGGTGGGCAATCTTTTCTCATAAAAAGCAAACCTGGAAGGTTTTCTGAACTGTTTTCATACTAAATATAGGTATTCTGTGACTAAATAGTGACATTAGCTGTCAAAAGCATTTTGTTTTTGTATATCTGTAGCGAGTTAGCCACGTCACTTGACATTATGCCGGGCAGCGAAAGCAGTTCAGAGCTTACAATATGGGGGCAGAATAACTTTAAAACGTCTATACCTGGCAATCCGTTCATTCCAAACATGTGACCAAATGCCAAGAGTAGTGACTGGTCTAAACTTCTCCTTCTCTCTTTAACCGAATTTTCTTCTCCTACGTGGGTCTGACTCTATACCCCAACCGCTCTTTTTCCTTCAATACAAGCCTAGAAAAGGGTTGGTGAAGTTACCTCCAGCTATATTTGGATAGGCATAGATTGAGTGTGACTTCTGTACTTCATTCTTTTTTAAAGGTCTTTTCTTTTTTTCGCGCTGGTGGGTTTTTGGGGCTGTTTTCTTTCTAAACATCACGGTTTGTTGCAATCACTGCAACGCAATTCTCATCAAATACCTTACTTAGCCGCCTCGGGTGCTGGTATTATGGGGTGTCGAGAGAATGGCTGTGTCGAAAGCCTAAGCGGTGCGTACAATTATTATTCTGGAATTTAAATCAACTGAATCTAAAGCTTTCAAAGCTGTGGTCATATTTTTCTATCTCAAGTATGCGTTTGTTGGAAAGAGTTTGAAACAACCTAGAAGCCACTTGCAACCAGGGGTCGTATGGTTATCTCGTGTGGATGGAAAGAGCGGGTATTAAATGGCAAATTTTAATAGCCATTTATATCTTATTTTTTTAGTTTTGCGCGATTCTGGGTTAAGCTTCGTCCGACATCACAACAACTGCCCTCTGATTGCAATCTTTGCACTGCTTTTACTGCCCAGCATAATGTCAAGCCTCGTCAAGTGATATGGCTACAAATAGACGAGAACAAGAGGCTTACAAAAGTTTTTTCTCTTCGGTTTGCTAACCACTAGATGCTAAGTGTATGTGTGGTTTAGGAATTGTGAAGAAAGAACGATGATCTCACTGGCCACCAAGCTGCTTCTCGCGACTTAGCTGCCTAAGTTTACACCTATCTATCTGTCATTTATAAGAGCATACGCGCACTAGGTCAAAGCTTATCGTAAAACACGACTTTTTGAAGACCGAAAGCCTGATCATAATCTCAAGATGTTGGTACGACTGGTGATTGTTGTTAAGTGTAGCAATGCGGTGTGAAAACAGTCGTTAAAAAGATGGTATCGAGACCTCTGCTCCAGCTTTCTCCTGGCGCTTTTAATACTCAACGCGAAAAGGACAAACACGATGCCGATTGTAAGTGAAATTCGCTACTGATGCAATAGGATGAATCGTAGCTGGAGAAGAATAACTGGCACAATTCGTGCATCAGCATCATCATCCTATATCAGTCCACTGCTGGACGTCGTCTCTCCCAAGACCACTGAGCGCTTCGGCTCTTCTCATCCAGTGTTTGCCAGCTAAATTTCTCAGATTCAGATCGTCACCCCACCTTGCTGGAGGGCGTCCTACACTACGCTTGCCACGGTCTCCATTCAAGTATTCGTTTGCTCCAACGATTGTCGGTTCTACGGCAAACATGGCCGGCGCACTGCCACTTCAGATTGCTAATCCTCTGAATGTCGTTCATGCATTCTCTTTAATTTCTAGGTCTACACCTGCTAGTAGCCATCTCGGCAAATTTTTTGGGTTGTACGTTTAGTACGGGGCCGTGGTACAACCGCTTTGTTCTACTAGTTACCTAATCTAACTGGTTTTATCAAATTGAAGTAGATACCAATCTATACCCATGTTTCACGAAGGCCTTGTAACCCATATGTGGTCTGTAGACGTTACCCATGCAAACTGGCTGGCTTGCTTGCTCATCAAGCAGTCAAAAATAGTCGATAACAGTAAGATGCTGGTTGAACTAGCTGTTACCTTGATGTAACTGGAAGTCTGAACACTGACAGAGAAATGAGCACGTACCATAACTCGGTAAAAGCTAGATTGAGCCTGTGATTGCGTCGGGACGAGGAATCGAACGCTTTCTCTCGAGTGCTAACAAATGAGTGGATTCTATGTGATTTATTCAAATCTGGTAGTGTTTGATGCTGGTCACGTCTGTCTTGACTTTTGTAGTCGAGGCACGAAGTGTTGATCTTTTTAATGCTTGGTATAATAAGTGTGGGTAGAGATGAAACTCAGGCCGGTAACGCTACCGAGCCAAAACTGATAGTTTCTCGCTTTAGGAACTAAAACAATCTAATGTTATCAGCATGTACCATGTCAGCAGAAAAAATTACTATAGTAGGTGCCAAATATCACCGCAATACAGGTCATCCACCCACGATGCCGCAAAATTCAATTTATGAATGGTAAATAAACAGTATACTAAGGAGGTTCGAGCGATACCGACTTAGCGACAGGTTTGTATGGAAAGCGACAGAATTAGCCATTCATAAATTGAATTTTGCGACATCGTGGTGAAGGTGGATGATTGACCTGTATTGCGGTGTTATTTGGCACCTACTATAGTGATTTTTCTGTTGACATGGTACATGCTGATAACATCTGTATCAAAGACACACAAGACTAGAAGGTTAGGTAGGCTCATAAAAACCCTGCGGATGGATGATGATGTGACCACTCAATGTTTTTTATAGACGATTAAATTATGTGAATAATTAGGTACGTATTCTCAATTCTAAAATAGTATTTGCAGCGTTTGCGTGATGTTCAAAGCTTTTTATGTAATAACAATAACACAAAACGAGATCGTTACGAAGGAGTATTTACCAAGTTCCGTTCTATCTACTGTGATTATAATTACTATTCTATTGAACTGTTAGGTTTTACCGTCGGGTAATTGGAGCTTCCGCAATGTATCGTAATTTCTTTAATTGAGCATTAAATTGAATTGGTTGAGCACGTATCGTTAGTCGAAGGGCGTGATATTGAATGTTTATTGGATAATCTGTAGTTTATTTCTATTTTTATTGAGTAAATGACCTACAAACCGGCTTGTTTCATAGATTACTTACAAGAGAAGAGGCAGATAAGACATCCCGCTATCATCAAAGACCGTAATTATACCGGTGTAGTGTATAATTACAGTAGTAAGTACCTAAAACGTATGTGTAACTGATTACGAATAATGAGTATTAATGAGTGATGTTGTGAGATTGGCTAGGTACCATTAGTTTTTTTGAAACATCTACTTGGTACAATTTTAAAGGAGGAGGTTTTCAATTCGGTTGTATTTTTTTTATAATTTTTTTCGTTCGTTCGTTCGTTCCACTAGGGTCGTCCATTCGAATGAGAAGATTTTTAAAATTGTTATCTTCACTACCCAAAGGTTACCTAGAAGACAATGATATTTTAGCACTAAGTTCGCCTGTATACCTACAATACTTTAAAGTTGTGCAATAAAGAATTTTCTGTGTATCTCCATTGTACATGGTGTTACCCTAATATCTCTAAAAGTGACACGTTGTAGAGAAACAACGCCCCGATGATATTTTATTTAGTTTTATCTAAAACTTTTTTGAAGTTATACTTCTAATGCGACTTCCAACCAGGTTGCGTTATACGGGAGGACATAGTCTCTGTCTTTTTCTATTCATTGGTTAACATAAAAATAAATACTAAATTAATTTCACATTAAACACAGAGCGAGAGTGAATGCGTGGCACTCGAACTTCTTCCGCGCGTAGGGATTCCACGCACTGGTTTTTTTTTTAATTGTAAAATACTGTATTTTACGTCCCTGGCTGACTGATACACGGAGCTGGTTTCCACCGTCCTTCCGTCCATGCTCGTCTCCGTCGGCTCTCTCCTCGCCCCTTCGTCTCCCACCATCACGTACGGGCGCCACTGAAAACCAGCGCCTAGGCAGGGTACTAACATATCCTGCCCTGGCACCATGCTGAGTGGTGGCCATTTTTGTTATTTTTAATTAAAGTTCTAAGATTTAATTTTGTTATACCTCTGTAATAACAAAATAAAAACATTCTATATGACATTGACAGGTCAGGAGTTTGACACTGACAGTTACCTAACCACTCGTGCACATGAGACAGGGTAACGCAACGCAGACAGGCGTCATGGCACAGTCGGTAGTAGCTCTGCCTTCCGTGCTGTGGGTCGTGGGTTCGATCCCCACCGAGGATAAACATTTATGTGTGGCAAACATAGATGTTTGTTCTGTGTCTGGGTGTTAAATAAATAAATAAAATAAAATAAAATAAAATAAGCCTTTATTTCTACTGAAAACCCTAACTTTACAACTTAAATCTCTTCTAGTAACCTAACTTAAGCTTTAACTTATAAAACTATTGCGGTACTTATTCTAATAAAATTGCTTTATTCAGTAGTCGCCTCCTTGGCGTAGGCCTCCCCCATTTCACTCCATAATTTTCTATCTCTGGCTTTAGTCATCCAGTTAGGTCCAGCTTTCTCTATAAAAATATCTTCCCACCTTTCTGGGTGTTACTATGTATTATAAGTATGTATTTACAAAAAAAATGTATATATGTATTCTATCAGCAATCTAGTTCCCATAGTACAAGCTTTGCTTAGTTTGGGACTAGAAGGCGTTGTGTTAATTGTCCGTGAATATTTATTTATATTTATTTATTTATCTACTAAATAGATGCAACACTACATAAATAAATGTAGTCTTAATCAGTAACGTTAGTTAGGCAAGCCGTTGAAAAGTTGCACAAACCAATTTACCGGACCCTAACTCAATTAGGCAAACCTTTGTTGGGCGTCCCTAATGTAAATACATGTGATTTAGTTTTCAAAGGGTTCCTCTGTGCATTTCAAGCTTGAAGAATAGCTTTGTTTATGCAAATGTGCCTTTGTCGGTTAAAAACTGTACTAAACTAGTAGTTCGGCCCGAAATGAGATCTCGTGATGGTCGGAGGTTAAAAATAAAAATTGTTTGGGTTTTATTAACTCAAACAATTTTTATTGACAAGGGTTGTAATAAACTTTGCAAATCGCTTCGAAATCGCCCTCTACCTAAGTACCAGTCTTACTTGAACTACAAAATCATTAAAACTCCAAGAAATGGTAGCTCACGTTAACTGGGTTGGCCAATTTTATAATTTTTACAACAACTCAAAACTATTAGACCTAGAATCAAAATAAAAACGGTTTTGGAATGTCTAAACAAAACCCTATCATATAACACCCCACTTGATATTATTATTATATAATTTTTTACGCCCTTTGGACCCTCATAACTTCACGACCCCTTGACCGATTTACTTCATTTAACAAACCAGTAAAACTTAAGAGTACTATCAGTATACCTACCAAATTCTGTGAAGATCGGCTAAGTGGTTCAAAAGATCTCGACGAACAAACATACAAACATACAAACATACAATGAATATTTTGTCCAAGTTGTCACTAAGATCTCGTTCGCTTCGCTCACTCGATCAATGAATCAAGGGAGCTTGCTAAGCATTTTGATAAACCTGTCAAAAAAGATACTGGAATTTTAGATGTGTATGAATGGAGGCAGAAGTGCGGATTCTGATGTTGCCTTTATCTAAACTAACTTAATTTGAGAGCCCTACAACTAAACCCGTATTTGCGATTTCAGTTTATGAGAAAGAGACAGCAACATTAATAGTGCTGTCAAATTAAGTAAGTTTAGGAAAATTAAACAAAAAAATTGTTACCAAGATGAAATAGTGCATAGTGCTTTGTACTACACCTACGAGGAAAATAAAAAACTAAAACTGAATTCTCATACAACACACAAATTGAAAATGGCGCCAATGGCGTCTGCAATTTTCACATGTTCTTTTTTCAAATAGTTTATCCTGCCGCCGCAGGGTCGCACTGCCAGCCCGACACCATCCAACACACAGCTAGTGGCCAGTGTCATTTGGCGAACTTGGAGATAAAAACTCACTCTAAAAACTTTTTGGCTTTTGATATTTAGGTTACCGGCGCATAGTCTTACCCAAAATTAAAAAAGAAAAACCACGTAAGAAATGGATTTTCATACACTTTTCTCTCCCGCTCAGATGCGTTTTCTCCCCGCATATTTGTTCGATATGCAATGACGTACTTTCTACCGTAAATTTGATAAAGTATCAAGGTACTTTCCAAGCAGGTGTAGTATAAATGAAATTTTTAGTGCTGTCAAATTAGGTTACTTTACGAGAAAAAAAGAATTGGTAAGTACTATTTTACGGTAATTGTCTAAAATTCTAGAATGTATATTTACATAGTTTTTTTTTTTTCATTTATTATAATACGTATATCTTGTTCATGTCATCATCACCAGTCTAATGTTCTTTCACCGTTCATTACAATTTCCACGTGAAAGGCCGTCACAGCAGCTTACATAATAGTTACTATCACCAGATACATAGATAACATGCTAGTTAGTAGCGCGAGTGCTCAAATAAGACGTAGCTTAGTGCATAGTTAGTTCAGAGGTCCAATCTGATCGCTGTTACTGATGAGCTCATTATGTGGGTGGGACTTTGCAATGGCTTCATTAGGGCTCGTCGGGTATTAGATGAAACCAGCCGATGACCATCGGTGGCTTTGTTCTGTGATTTCTTGATGCTAATAGCTTAAGTAATAGTTACTATGAAGATTTCATACGATAACTTGAGTTTTAAATAAAAATGAGAGTAATGTTTTTTGTTAAAAAGTAGATAGGTACATTTTAAGAATTCTCAGCTGCTCTTTCCAGGTAGAGTATGCGTCAATTAAGATACAAAAACTGGCTATAACAGCCCACCTATGATGTTATCTAGTCACTATCACTCAATTAGGCAAAAATAATACTCAGCGAGTGTTTGTTACATTCCCAACACCATCTCTCAAAAAAAGTTGTAAAATGATAGGTACTGTTAAAAATCCATTAAAGGTAAACAAAAACCCTTCTCAGTATTTTTAACCAAAAAAAAAAAAAAGTAAACGAACGCAAGAAATTACAAGAAAGTTCCGTAAATACTTTCGTTCTGTCAACTGACAATAAAATGTGCTTTCGGTGCCTTACCAAAACTCATGACATCACTTTCGTAAGCACAAAATAATGGATGCACCAATGATATCACACAGACGCCACACCCACACACGTGCACCCTATATATGGATGGTATATGATTCACACACAACGGTATTTTATGCATTTGTACAAAAAGATGCGCGGAAGAATGACTGCTGGATGTGACAAATTATTAGATTATTTATTTAAAGATATTTTTTTATTGCGTATTGCCAACAAAAGATACAACATAACAAAAGTTTCATCGTACATAGTAATTATAACTAGTGGTCTTCCAATTACAGGCAACCATTAGTTAGTAAGTTCTAAGGAAATCTGAGAAGTATTCTCTTGATAAACTCTAACAAAATTATCATTACGATGCTAAGTGGTAAACGGCTCTAGCTGTCATAAAGCTACGACGGAGGCCTTATGGCGGCCTAAAAACTCTGTCACCAGAGTTGGCTCTAAGTCACGCTTACTACTATCATTACGATTTTTTTTGGAGTCAATAAAAGTAACGGCCGCCATTTTGTTACATTTATGACAATCCAATAAAGTTAGAGATACCTATATTCATATTGGTCTGGTGAGCTAACTAAAATAATTGCTAAGTCTGCTGTCATTCTCTTTTCATTGTCATGCACGGCACGTGACAATGATAGAGCATTTTTTAAAGCCGCGCTAAAGTGACAGTTATATATGAATAAAGGGGTAAATTTTTAATAAGTACATTTTATAAAAAGAAATGTTTTTTAATATTATACTGACTTTAAACTCAAAACAACTTGGATCCCTTAGCAGTTCAAAAAACTTTTTTTTTAATCCATAAAATACTTCTAGTTATCTAAAAGGTACTTCCAGTGTTAATGCGCATATAAATTTTCCTAAAGAAAAATCTATTCATTGATTGACACGAGCTTAACGGTGAAGGAAAACATCGTGAGGAAACCCGCGGCCTAGTCAGCTCCGCACGTATTGACCTTGTCTTTCCTGTGGATATGGCTGACTCGGCTGAGAGGATGGTATAGGTGCTACAAGCCTACTCCATCTAAACATTGTCCCAGGCACTAAAGTGTCCCGTTAAGTGTAGGCATAGGTTGCCTCCTGACGCTGTATAAATCATCTTCAGTAGATGTAAAGGACTATTACTATTACTATAAGCCCATACTGTCCCATTGTTGGGCAAAGGCCTCCCCCCACATCCGCCAGTCTCCACGTTCTTGAGCTCTATTTCGCCAGTCCCTCTCATAGGTGTCCAGCTCGTCCCGCCACCTCATACGCGGTCTACCGCGACGCCGCCTCGCTGTGTCAGGGCACCACTCGGTGGTTATTTTGGCCCACAGGTCGTCAAACATGCGGCAGACGTGACCGGCCCAATCCCACTTTAGTCTGGCGGCTTTTTCTCCTACGTCGGCAATTTTGGTTTTGGAGCGCAGAATGGTATTTCGGACGCGATCTGTTCGTTTTATAGAATGCTGCGCTCCATTGCTCTTCTTGGCAAACCTTGAGTTTGGATTTCTGAATGTTTGTCAGAGACCAAGTCTGCGAGCCATAAGTAAGAACGGGCCATAAGTAAGAACCCGTTCTTACTTCTGGCTCGCAGACTTGGTAAAGGACTATTATTATTACTTCCAGTAACTTTATATCCACAACATTATACACGAGGGTGCAAAACTAGGGGTGTCACCCTAACAAGACATGGTAAGTCCTTAGTGACAAACTTATAAGCCCCTGAATTTCGAAGATACACACCCCTATCAACTTATGAAGCTAATTTGCATAAGGGTTGGTTTTTTATGATCAGTGGGGTAGATAGGTACTTTAAAAATAAAAAATAAAATAAATATTCTTGGACATTACACAAAACGCTCTCTAGTCCCAAACTAAGCAGGGCTTGTATACTATGGAAACTAGATTTCTGATAAAGCAAGCAAGCTCGTATGAATTAGTGGCCAACTCTGGTGACGGAGTTTTTTAGGCCGCCTTGAGGCCTCCGTCGTGGCTTAACGACTGCTAGAGCCGGGACCGACAGTTTAACGTGCCCTCCGAAGCACGGAAGCGCTCAGATGTAAATGCCACTAACGGTCACCCATCCAAATAGTGACCGCACAGAAAGTTGCTTAACTTAGATTATCGGTTAAGATTGGGTAAGTAAGCCCAGCCACGAGCGCTTCTTCGAGTGATTTCACGAGATTTTTGATATAATACATAGATACTTTTTTATGTAAATACATACTTATAATACATAGTAACACCCAGACATAGAACAAAATTTGCTCGATAATTAATTTTACACTATCTACTTTTAAACTAATTTTCTTTATTTTTTTAGTTCATCATGAGTGCTTTTTCACCTTATACAAATTAAAAACTCGCTCGATTTTTGTTAAAAACTTAAACTTACAAAATATTTGTTGATTCAATACAGTTCTGCAATTTAAATTCTACGATCACGGGTAAATAAAGCTATACCATAAAGGAAATTAAAAGATTATGTTTTATAGCCAAATAAGTTCTAGCGACATGCAGTGAACTTATATTTTTACGATCTACGTCGTAAACTTTAATTATGAGGCTAACAGAAAGGCTTAGCTTTCAATTTATTTTATTATTTTAATATCAAGTCATTTCAACTAAGAGCTTTAAATTTTCATCGATTTTGAAATTAAATATTTTTTGATTATTGATAAAATATAAAAGACCAATGTACAGATTGTACAGTCGAGAACAAAAAATTCAGGTCATCTATAATAACTAGAATATCGTGGAAACAATGAATGGTACCTTAGTGTAATAAAATTGTATTTGATTCCTCAAAAAAATAAAGGTAATTACTGTAAAAGAAATTGTTTAATTACATTATTAGCTTGCATAATTTCACTTGCCACTTGAATATCTTGGAAACCATGAATATATTCAAGTTTTAAGTAGGAATAAATGACCCGGAATTTTTTTTTCGAGTCTTTTAACATTATCTTTTGATGTTCAGATAATTTGTGCCACAGTAGTCGAACCGACTTCACTCGCAAACAGACTGGCGAAACTCTCGAACTAGACTCGTGCTTTCGAAAAACGAACAATATATGAAACGGGGTCAAAATTTGAATCCTCGTTTCATACAAAACGACATTTTCAGTGTGTAATTTCGGTAGAATGGGAGTCCCACTTCTTACGTAAGAACTACGTATTACATATTCTTTGCTCGCAAAGGTATACTAACTAAGGTGTAGAGTATAGCAATAGAAGTAAACAACAAGAAAAAAAAAACAATATTGTCTATTAAAGTTTGTCACGATTTCGGACACGGCTTTGGCAAAGTAACTTTTTACCAACACCAATTTCAAACGCTTATCGATCACGAGTCTCCTTAAAAAAATGTGTACCAAGCACCTAATATTGGTACCACCCACCGAGACGAGAATTGCCTACTTTTTTTTTTTTTATGAGCAATAGCTAAGCATTTGGCTGCCAGCACACCTGGTGGTAAGTGTAGCTGCAGCCTAAGTTGGAGCACGCTTAGTTATAATTCACCTATTCACTCTTTTCTTGAAAATTTCTAGGTTATATCTTTCAGGAAATACTGATACTTTCTAGATACTGATAAAATAGTATTCTAAAGAGTGTACTAATTAATAGTAAACTGAACTAATTTGACAGCACTGAAAGCAGCTGTCTTTGTCATTTGGACTTATGCAGTTTACAAGAAAGGAACGGCAACATGATACGAGTTTTGTCATTTTTTGAAACCAAATAGTTTGATTTTAGACAGTTCTACAGTGTTGACCACAATATTTATATGTCAGTCATATTGCTCCAGTGTTGCCAATTTCAAATGTTTTTTTATTCAAAACAAACAAGTACTTAGGATACTGGATACACACACACACACAGTCATATGGTAATTGAAAGTGACATTCAGAAGTTAGAAGCCTCACGAACAGAAGTTTCCCAGAGCCAGTGTGGTCGGAAGAAAACCACAGAGTCAATCACGACGTGTTTTTCTGTAATAGAAAGTATATAGGTAACCACGGAAGTGTTATTAGAATTTTTCAAGTTGAGCTGGATTATGTAAGTACTTTGTGGTTTGGAAAATGGTAGAAGGCTGGTCACGAATAACAAATTCTTGTAAGTTGTGTGAGAAATTTTCTATTTATTATCATTGCAACCATAGGACTTCTAACTAAACATAAGTATCTTCCATAGACTTCAAGAGCGGCCGATAAACTCAACAGGATGCCCATCAATGAGATAAGTGTACTGAAAAACACAAACATATCTTAGAACTAGCTTTCGCCCGCGACTTCGTTCGCGTCCCGTTGGATCCCGTTGATTATTCGGGATAAAAAGTAGCCTATGTGTTAATCCAGGTCACGGACAATATATTCCAAGTTTCATCCAAATCGGATCGCTTGTAAAAATTTCATCTTTGTACACGTAGCTTAAGAATGAAAATATTGTTTTCTTAATTTGATTATTTACGGCCAGGTTGTGTACCTACCCACTAACATAAAAAGGTTTTATTCAAGCTGTCAGTTGTTCCATGTCAATTGTGTTTTGCTATACCATTTCTAACAAATGAACGGCTGGACTGATGTTTTTACTGATAATTTTTTTTGGATGTTCATTTTTTCCCCGGAAACGGAACAAAAAGTATCCTATGTGTTAATCCAGGTCACGGACAATATTCCAAGTTTCATCCAAATCGGATCAGTAGTTTTAGCGTGAAAGAGTAACAAACATACATACATCGTTACAAACTTTCGCGTTTATAATATTAGTAGGATGTCAAAATGTAAATAGGTAATCATAAAACAGAAAAAAAAAACTACTCTAATCTATGACTAAACTTTTTCAAGTTTAGTAATAACCATTTCAATGAACTCGAGTCAAAGCCTCGGGTTCTGTCATCATAACAAAAAACAAAGAAAAGCTTCAAACCTCCAAACACCAAGGGCCAACAACGATCAAGGTGGTTAAAAACAACGCACACGCAATTTCTTTGTGAAGGCTCCACGTGCTTATTACTTGCCATAAGTGTGCCCTCAACAGCACAGGTAGACATTTTCAAATAACAATCACCCATAAAAACATGCGGTAGACGATACCAAAGTGTTGGTTGGTACTATAAGCATCGTGCAGGAAGTTACAGGTCCAAAAAATAGAAACTAATAAGTTTGCTATGCCGCATTTTTAATTATTTTTTTTTCGCTCCTCGGAGCAGGCTATAGTTTTAAAACCATAGCCTGCTCCGAGGAGCGAAAAAGTCTACGTTATGTTTTTTCCCATAATAAGTTCGTTTGTTTATATGTTTGTCTTGCGTAAATGATAAGTCAAGTCTTCGTCCAGTCGGCTGTGGTTGGTTTTGAAAAGAAAATGGTGGATTTTCCCTCAAAAACCGGAATCTAATTTTCACATTCAGAAAAACCACTTTACACACATTTATTCCAATGGCTCACACTTTATGTTACGACCTAAGTATTATTGGTTAAAATTCCACCAAAATTAAACAACAATACTCACAATAACACAAGAAAAACTATTATAATAAAAATGCGATGTGTTGTTTCAAAACCATTCAAAATTCGAATCTCACCATATTTTAAAGTTTGATAAAAAGTAAAAATCATCGATTTAAAATTGCTGTGTCGTCTGTTGTCATATATCTTCTTCTTCTTCTTTTATTTATGACCTCTCTGTCCGTTATTTCAATAGACAATTTTGCCAGTGTCACGTGACTTGTTTGAAATAATATCAGTCAAGTCGAGACTGACTAATGACTCGACTTGACTTGACACTGTCAAAAAAATTTGTTCAAATGACGGGCAAAGGCCATAAATAAAAGAATATTAATAAAGGGGTTACACTGTGCAGTAACGCGACAAAAACACGCTTTGTAGTAGAGTTGGCACTAACGTGAGTTACGTTACTACGAGTCAACTGCCACTGTAATTATCAGCTTGTAAATCAGCTTTATTGTCTGTCGACAGGACTCATGGTTTCAATCTCGTCAAGATAAATTAAAAAGATAAGACGCAACCAGCAATTTGACCCAATTAGGACAGGAGAAAGCGAAGGGCTCATGAGCAAATTCACGGATTTCAACCTCCTAATAGGTTCCTATAAGTTTTCAGGATAAACCACTTCCCTCTGATTTCGGATAGTATGTATGAAAAATGGGTACTTTGATTGATACAAAAAAAAAAATGAGAACTCCTATACCTAATTATGAAATGTAAAGAATTATCCCAAGGTGGACTGTATAATAATTACAGAACGTAAAAATACGAAACGTATGTATATACGTCTATACTAATATAAAACTGTAAAAAAGCCAAAAACTAAAATTAAAGATATGGATAAACTAAGTATACAGATCTACTAAATAAACGATTCTGATTCCGAAAATCGAGTTTGTCTGTTTGTCTGTTTGTTTGTTTGTTCGCGCATCACGCCTAAACTACTGGACCGATTTCAATGAAACTTATACCATTCAGAAGCCCCTTTTCCGGATTGAAACATAGGCTATATTTTATGGAAATTAAAGACGTGGATTCTTAGATACAGCTTGACCTGTCTAAACCAGAAGCAGCCTTTGACCCAGGTTCGTCGTATGCTGGTTGACAGATATTTTTTGGTGGAAAGTTACGCACGCGTACTAAGTTGCGGGTATCAGCTAGTAATTTTTATAGATAGATAGTTCATTTGACATACACACAGAAAACACAGAACGGACATATAGCAAACATAAAGATACCTTCTAGAAGCAAACAGTTATACAGTCCACCTCAAGATAATTATCTACATAGTAGCTACCTACTTTAAAAGTCACTGGAGTTTTTTTTAAAGGTTTCCAGCCGATATAAGCTGTTTAAAATATACAGAAACTATGATTCGTTATTCAAAAAGCGTTGTTTTAAAAAATACTCGTAGATAATATTGATCACTAATGAATTATTTTATTTACGCTTTTAAAGAAAATGTAAATCAATCTACACAGAAAGATTGACGTCACAAAGGCATGCCGAAGTCATCGGCAAATATGCGCGTTTACGAAAAAAAAACACAAAATAAAACCAACCTTTTTATGCGCACTTGAACGACAAGCCAGACCAATTTACTGGTAACACCATAGATTTAAATCGTTTAAATCTATGGGTAACACACTGTTAACTGAATGGTGTAAGGTAAAAGCGCAAAAATTGGATCAAAACTTGGCTTTGTTGCATAGTTTTTCTAAACAAATTATGGTAAGCCTGTTTATTTACCACTAAATTGTTGTGAAAATCTAAGTACACATTTTTACATTTTTATACGCATTAAAAACTTACTTATACCTAAGTATATCATGAACCAAGCCGATATTATGTTTAGGTAACCGATCGCAGATAAATTGGATTAAATAAAATAAGAAATACCTAAGTATACAACGAGGTACATATCTTCAGGCCGAGTCCAAAAACTATAGAGAGAAGATTAAAAGTGGTTTATTGTACCAACTTAAAATTTGTTGAAAACAACGGCTAAATTATAAGAAATACGCTTCAACCTTTAAAATAGGGTTACTCAAACCGGTTTGCAGCATATAAGAATATCAGCAATATTAGTAAATTGAGGAAGCCCTAATAACTTAACCACACGAAATGCCGTGCCGCGTTAGCTGACTGAGATAAATATCTGAATTTGTCACAGGCATTACCTACCTATAATGAGAATCATGAGACTGCTTGTAATTAAAATCACTTATGTATCACTACACTTAGGTATCCGGCAAGGTGGGACGACGATCTGCGATATGTAGCTAGCAAACACTGGATATGAAGAGCCGAAGGCCGAGCTCAGTGGCGCGTCTTGGGAGAGACCTACGTCCAGCAGTGGACTGATATATTATGTTGATGATAATGATGACGATGAGGAATCACACTGAATATTCAACGCCTGCATTAAAAAATCTTAGAGCTCCGAAATGAACTTTTGCATATTGGTCAATACCGACACCGACACGATAGAAACCGTCGGATCCGATAGAAATCAGTTGATGTGGGTTGCTCGAACAAAAATATTGTTGTTGTCGATGAGAAAGCATCTAGTAGGTACTAAATGTATGATGTTACTCTCCGTAGATATCGTATTAGTGTTGGTCGTATTAGTAGCAGTGTCAAAACACACAATAAATATATCCGCAGTACTACCTATACCGAAAATATAGAAAAATCCACAAAATAGATTCAAGAAGTCAAAGGAGAACGCAGAACTAGAGAGACTGGCGTACCTACTAAAGAGGAGGCCTTACCTGGGTAAGGCCTGATCTATTTAGCCTAAATGCACCCACTGCCAGCGGTGCATACAGGCTACATAGATAGATAGAAGGAGAACGACACTTAAATAGCAAGTCAATAATCAATAGTGTTTGTATTCGCATCTTTTTTCCGAGTGTCGATAGCAGTCCTAAGTAATGTTGAGCAAAATAGATCAAAACAAGCATAGCATCAAACTAGTAATCATACCTAATCATACAAAACGTAATGACGATTCAAAGTGATCAGTGAGATTTTATTGAATAAAAAGATTTTTGACTTTGACTTGACTTTGACTTTGACTGCAAATGGGTAAGCCAAACATTTAGCAATTCAAACAAGCGGTGATGACCTTTTCAATCTGCTAGCATTATACGAGAGACATAGAGTATTCTTAGTTCAGTTAAGTCCTTGTTTTAAAGGCTATAACAGTAGCTAAAAGAATAAATGTCGTGGTGTGTGTAAGTACAATTATCTAGGATGACTTAACAGACACAACACGTGCACTTTGTAGTAAACATAGAAGATACACACTAAGCATCACGGCAATCATAGTGACGGTCACCGTTTTCATAAAGCCGAGGCTTTAGATAGACGTTATCAGTTCTTAGGATCGATTAGCAATCAACTGAGTTGAAGCCGCTATTGAACCATCAGACGTGGATGTCTGAGAAATACATTCAAATCAAATGGATTATCATGGCCAGCATCTGATGAGATAGAAGCATAGAACTAAATAGAACCAAGGATTTATTTCAAAATGCAATTACATATTAGAACTACATAATATATTTTGTAAACGAAACATTTGCGCAGAGATTTTAAAGAGAGGTAGAAAAGAAAATACCGAATGCAAACATTATTCTTGTTAAATAAACATAACTGCAATAAAAAAGTAAATCACAATTTTAATACAGTTTGGTTTGGGGAAAGCTTATTGAGTTCATTTTATGTGGAGAAAGTGGTAGGTATAGCACCGGATACAATAAATTCGTACCACATTAAAGTTGTAATTGCTGTTAAAGAACGTAACTAGGTATTTCTTAAATTAAACGACTTCGTCCCGGACCAAGGCGGTCTCTAAACTGATTATTGTGATAAAAAAGTTGAACCGTTTTTTAAAGATTACCACCGAGCTTATTGTGGTTAGATAAGTTTTGGCAAAAAGTGTATGTGTAAAGTGATTCGACCAAACTATTTATACGCAGTTTAAGTCTTATACTGCGAATAAAATCAATAAAATTACTCTAGTGATAAGAAACTTTTTGTTCTACCAAGTCTTATTCCAGGAAAAACTTGTCTATCCGAGAATAAATCGTTATACTGCCTAAATCTATGGTATAAACAAGTAATCTGCTGAATATTTTAATGGCGGCTGCTACATTTGACAAAACAGCTGTTTGTTTTCATAGATATTGACAATACCTAGGATTGGCTACTCTCAAGATTGCAATGGAAAAACAAAAACGAATTTATCTGAGAATAAAATCAAAGAGTAAAGTTATACAAGGGATACTTATTCAGGAATATCATGACTTTTGGACGAATCCGCCCTTAGTATAGTAAGTTCATTTAATGTATCTACTCAAAATGTTTTTGTGCACTGAAGAAATAGATTTCGTTTCGGCAACAGATGCAATGGTTTTAAATGTGATAAAAGAAGACCAGATAAGAAAACCTTGAAACCAGTACTGTTCCTACTTAAAAGTAAGTGAGCTCATTCCAAGATGACTATTGTGCAAATATATTTCAAATCTGGAAACAGCTAAATTAATACTAAACTACGGAAGCTTGTACAGACAATACAAATCACGTTCGTTTATCATACGCAATACTCTCATTAGGCTGGCTATCTTCCGCAACAGTAATTTGCTTCCATGTATGGATATGACATCATATGTCGGTGATCGACCACGTGTGCGTCTGAAACAGCCTGAGGCAGTTTTTGCTGGACTTACGAAATGGATGCATTTACACGTCAAGCATGGCTACGGATTGACTTATTGGGCTACTGATCCGATTTGGATGAAACTTGGAATATATATTGTCCGTAACCTGGATTAAAACATAGGCTACTTTTTATCCCGAAAAATTCACGGGATCCAACGGGACGCGAACGAAGTCGCGGGCGGCAGCTAGTATTGAATATTAAGAATAACCATTAGGCACACTCATTATTGAGCTTAATTTGCCATTTTCAAGATGACAAATGATTTAGCCTGTTTTCATTATACTTGCGACTTTCAAAGTGTTATTCAATTAACAAAAATAAATATGTACTTATCATTAGTTATCAGACGTAAGAGTTGCGTTAAAGTTCAAGTGATAACTGTACGTTTATTAAAAGGTGTTATTGCAATTAAGTAATTATGAATAACTCACGTCAGGCCATATGTCCATATGAAAAGGTTAAGGGAGACGAAGATTAAGGGCCTTTGTTGGTTAATAGGTAAGTTTTATAAAGTCTACATACTTGCCTCAAAATAGGTTATGACATTTTGGAGTTATACATAGATATAGTAGGCGCCAAATAACACCGCAATACAGGTCATTTACCCACCTTCACGTCGATGTCGCAAAATTCAATTTATGTATCGTAAACAAAGAGTACTACGAGATTCGAGCGATTACCGTCTTAGCGACAGGTTTGTATGAAAAGCAACAGAATTAGCCATTCATAAATTGAATTTTGCGACATCGTGGTGAAGGTGGGTTGGGTGAATGACCTGTATTGCGGTGTTATTTGGCACCTACTATAGTCGTCGCCTAAAAAAAAAGAACTAAGCAGAAGATTACTAATCTTAAAGAAGAAGATACGACTGGCATAAAAAGCT
The DNA here is from genome assembly GCA_947507515.1 of Eulithis testata. Taxonomy (NCBI): domain Eukaryota; kingdom Metazoa; phylum Arthropoda; class Insecta; order Lepidoptera; family Geometridae; genus Eulithis; species Eulithis testata. Next base: position 10,068,624 of record OX382197.1, read on the forward strand.
TTTGCTAGACTAGAAAATAGAAATTGTAGAGATCCTTCTCACGATCGAATTGATAGTAAACCACTACCAATTAAATATCGAAGCGGTTCAGAAACATGTAGCTTATAAACAAAAGGATCTAAATCACTACCTTGTGCCACACCATGCCATTACGCCGGTCAGTGACCTTAAACAAAAACTGTACACCATATTACTAAGTAGTTACTTACAGGTAATTCGCCATAAGTTTGCCTTCATAAGTATTGTATCTACGAACTAGCTACATTGAAATAAAATAATCAAGTTTCTTAGGAAACTCAATCTAAAACGTGACATGATTTGTTTTTACTATAAAGTTTTTTTTCGTATTGCTAGCTCATTTACAAAAGCGATGAATTATGTATTAGATAGCGATGGAGTAATACCATCTCGATTACTTAAACACACTTCAGAATTCGTGAACTTGAATAAAGAATTTGGAGTTCCTTGCAGTGAACATTGCACACGTGAGGTCAATGACCGCAAAACAAATAAAGGCATAGCAGAAACCAAACATAAAGCGTTAATTTTATCACCTCAAGAGTCAAGCCCAAGTGGGACTCCCGATACGATTGTTTTGATTACAGTATAAAATCACTTGAAAACGTAAATCGATTATTTACGATCGATTTGAAACTCGTATGTAAGATAATACGACGCTAGGAATAAAAGAAATTGAAAGGCTCGTTACACCATAACATCATGTAAAAACTATGTGAGGGTATTTAGATGTAACTAATAGAAACGTAGGATTGTACTTGAAAGAAGTATTGAATAAAAAGACTTCAACTAGCTAAAGACCTAGATAAAAAGTGAAAAACTAAAAGACACGTTGCGAAACTACAAAACTACAGAGTAGTAAGTAGGGAGAAATGATTCAAGAATGGAAAAATAATGTTGACAATATTATAACTGTAAGCAGTGCAGCGTAGAACCAACCTCTTTGAGCTATAAAGAGTATTGGTTCGCTCTGACCGGAGTATTTGAAAATGGAAGACCGTGGATGACACGACGAGCGAAGGCAGCGAGATGTGTCATTCGAAAACAATGGGAAAATAAGTGTGAATGTGAAATACGAATTATTATGAAAAATACTATGATTAATACACTAAAGCTCTGTTATTACTGTTGTAGCTTATATAACACTCCTAGATACTTTAAGATACAGCACAATAATGACAGTAATTGAACTAATAAACATTGGTAAGTTTAAAGACGTACTTAGTCGAATAATTTGTTTGTTCCAAATCCAGCAAAAACATGACCTCCAAACCATCAGCATAGAACAAATATAATAGTTTGCCACAAGTCATGAAGTTTTTGTCAGTAAAACATTAGTTACCTTCCACTGACTAGAAGCAACAAAGAGTTGGTAATTGGAACGCTTTGGTTTAATTAAGGGCGGATTCGACCAAACTATTTATACGCAGTTTAAGTCTTATACTGCGAATAAAATCAATAATTACTCTAGTGATAAGAAACTTTTTGTTCTACCAAGTCTTATTCCAGGAAAAACTTGTCTATCCGAGAATAAATTGTTATACTGCCAAAATCTATGGTATAAACAAGTTATCTGTCGAATATTTTAATGGCGGCTGCTACATTTGACAAAACAGCTGTTTGTTTTCATAGATATTGACAACTTGACAAATAACTTGACTTGGATAATTTGTGTGCACATGTATTATTGTGTTGCGCTCTCTAAGCAATTGTATTTTGAATTAAGTTGGATTTTATGTATATACAGAATAACAATACGTAGGGTTGGCTACTCTCAATATTGCAATGGAAAAACAAAAACGAATTTATCTGAGAATAAAATCAAAGAGTAAAGTTATACAAGGGATACTTATTCAGGAATATCATGACTTTTGGACGAATCCGCCCTTATTTGCATAAAAACTATAGCATTGGCAAACATGGATATTTGGTAATGTTCGGCACTAATCGACTGTGATGCTTTGACGTTTTGTAGAATTTAAGTTCTCAGCATAATTGTAGGTAAATTAAAATTAAGTATGCTGAACAATGGAGAGAAATACATGCATTTAAAAAGTGGCTAGCAATTTGACTGAAGGTCAAAAACTATCCGAGGGAATATCAGCCTATATTGCATGTGTGCCCTCTCAGAATAACAATAGCATTTACACTAAGCGCATAGCATAATAATAGGCATTTACATCTATTGAAGATGATTTATACAATGTCAGGAGGCAACCTATGCCTACACTGTAGTGCCTGGGACAATTTTTACATGGAGTAAGCTTGCCCAGCACCTCTCAGCCATCCTCTCAGCCACCATCCTCTCAGCCTAGTCCACCATCCTCTCAGCATAGTCTACCTTCCTCTCAGCCTAGTCAGCCATATCCACAGGAAAGACGTCAATACGTGCGGAGCTGACTAAGCCGCAGGTTTCCTCACGATTTCACTCATAGCATAAGATAATAGAAGAGGCACCAGGCATAAAACCTTGATAGAAATAAGTATGGAAACAGCTATAGAACTAAACTCGGCAGTAACAAGGTACACCGTCCATCACAGCAACGGAACAAACCGCACATTAACTATAAACAGGCGCTAAACATTTACGATAACCATCAAATCACACACAACACTATCAATAGTCAAGTCATATACAATCATTCGACTTTCACCTATAAGTCTTGGACCTTAAGAACTATTAGCACTATCAAAGTTTACGTCGTATATAACATCTGATGCGTATGTATATAATAAGGTAGCACACATATTCGTATTGTAAACATGATTCACGCTGCTGTTTATAGTATTCTGCAGATACGTTATACAACCACATAACCTGTGTTTTATTATTAATTTATATTCCTAGGTACTTAGCCTACTTTGATAAAGAAACTGTGTAGGCCCCTACGCAGAAGGTATTTGTGTAAAGATTGTCCCATAAAGCCCGTTCCAAAATATGTTCAAAGTTGGCATTCGCAATCACTAGAGAAAAGAAAAAATTTGTTCGAAAATTCCAACCCGACTACTGATAATCACGCTGTAAAAAGTGCAACATAGTGATGTTTAGGAGAATTTTGGTAGAATTTTACTACTTGAGGTCGTAGCATAAAGTATGAGCCATTAGAATAAATGTAGTATGTATACCTATAGTGGTTTCTGTAAGTGATAGAATTCGTTTTCAAATTTTGAAGGGAAAATCCACCATTTTGCCTTCGAAACAAACGACAGCCCACTTGACAAAACTTGGCTCTGGCAAAATTGTCGAAATATATAAAAGAGGCCATATAAAAGAAAAATACCTGTTCTATCATTCTTCTAAGATCCAGGAGAAGACTAGGTACTCCGTCATTCTTGACATTTACGAGTAGCGATTGAAGATCTGTACTGTGTACCTATAGTCTTGAAAACCAGACAATGCATAGATATCAATCTCTTGTATGTGAAACGAATGTAACTCGAATGCAAAACTTTAAAAATGAATTATACAAACATGTCGATGTGAATTTAATGAAATACTAACAAACAAGATAAACTTCGTGTCGAAGCGAATTGTTCCCATGAAATCAGTTGCACTGCAAATAAACTTAAGCACGCACGGTTCTCACGCCACGAAATAAAACGATAATGTATCATTTTTGGAGCTAATATTTTAAGATTTGGCGCTTAAAAACATAATAAGAACTGTATATAGATCTTCCACCTTCATTTTAATATAGGTCTTTGTTCCCCATCGAATAATTACGGTTCCGAATTACGGACACACTAAAAATTGCACTAGGTTAATTCCTATAGGTATATAATAAACTAGCTTTCGCTTGTGACTTCGTTCGCGTCCCGTTAGATCCCGTTAATTTTCCGGGATAAATACCTATGTGATAATCCAGGTCACGGACTATATATTCCAAGTTTCATCCAAATCGGATCAGTAGTTTTTGAGTAAAAGAGAACATCCATAGATACATCCATACAAACTTGCGCGTTTATAATATTAGTAGGAGGATTAAAACTACAGTGAACAGCTAAGAATTCAACAACCACACTATCAACGCTTCTCAACACGATGAAATCGTACAGAATAATGACCTTGTATCAGAAAAAATACCGAAGCTAAATTACAAAGGCATTTCAAAACAAAGAGTACCAAACGTTAGCGGCAACAAGCAAGCTATCAATCAAACTGCCAAAAGTATTACCAAAAATATGCTTAGAGATAATTAAAATGTAGTTAACACGTTCCCTGCCAACTACGAAAATATACGTAGTAACGTATCTAGGATCCAGCGCCAGCTACGAGTTTATTCGTAGCTGTTTAGTTGAGGCTACCTACAAAATTAAAAGCGTTGGCAGTGTAAACAGGACGGGAATTAATTAGTTGGTATTGGAAATAAAACTTTCAAAATAAAATGAAAACTCTACCATATATATTTTTTTCATGGCAACAAAAAAATTACGTATATACTCGGGATGATGATTTTGTATGGATGGCAATTAGGTATAGATTTTTTTTACTACGAATATATTCGTATGGCAGGGAACGAGTTAATGCACTAGTAGGTATCATTTTTGAGGTCGATGTCGGTTAGATTTGATAATGCTATCGTTATTATTTATAAAAGTAGAATGACAGTGTAAAAGAGTTTGTATATTTTATTATATTTAAATATACATACGTATATGTAAATGTGGCTCAAGAAATAGGCAATGTGATGTTAATGATAACCTTTTGATTGATAAGAAGAAAGTTATTGAATAAATATTATGAATAATTACATATAAAATGTTATAAAGAAAACAAAAGTTCAATGTCAAATAAATAACGAAGAATTTCATAATGTTCTCATTACCCGACTACGGCGAAGCGAATAAGAGGATTGTTTAGTATAATGTATGTATTGCCAAAGCAATTACAACTGAGGCCATAGATAAGGTAAGAAGAACAATAATTATGGTAAACTATACGCTACATCTCACTATGTAGCTGAGCACCAAAAACTTTCCATAAATATATAAATATTCACGGACATTTAACACAACGCCTTCGAGTTCCAAACTAAACAAAGCTTGTACTATGGGAACTATATGGCTGATGGAATAGAATACATATTATTATATACTTTTTTTTTGTAAATACATACTTATAATACATAGACACCCAGGCACAGAACAGACATCTATGTTTGCCATACACAAATGTTTGTTCTCGGTGAGGATCGAACGCAAGACCCACAGCACGGAAGGCAGAGCTACTACCGACTGAGCCATGACTTCTATAGCATTTACAAGAGTTTCAAAAGCTCTCATCCACTTTAAGTTATAATCGTGACCTTGCGCTGATCCACTAAGATTTGTTTGCGTTTAAAGTGCGTATGATGAGTTGCAATCTAAGTACGTAGACCGTTAAGTACACAACTTCTGACTGTATAGTCGAAAGTAAACTGTAAAAATAAAGTGATAAGGTCCATAAAACTATGCGTTTTCTTGAGTTACTGATGTCCCATTTACCACCGTAAACAAGATAAAGGCTGTAAGTAGCTGCATTAGTACCTTAAGTATCCAATCGAAGGTACTGGAAAACGAACGGTATACCTGAAACAAAAAGTAAAAATATAACTAAGTAACCATGGAAATAACAAAATGCTGGATGTAATAAATAAAATAAAAATAAATAAATATTCTTGGACATTACACACAACACCCTCTAGTCCCAAACTAAGCAGAGCTTGTACTATGGGAAATAGATTGCTGATATAATACTTATATACTTTTTTTTTTTTTGTAAATACATACTTATAATAATACATAGTAACACCCAGACATAGAACAAACATCTATGTTTGCCACACATAAATGTTTGTTCTCGGTGGGGATCGAACCCACGACCCACAGCACAGAAGGCAGAGCTACTACCGACTGAGCCATGACGCCTGTAATACTAATATTATAAACGCAAAAGTTTATAAGGACGTAGATATTAGTTGGACTCCCGTTCGCGGATTTAGACTCAAGGTTGGTTCATTATACGTGATAAGGATGTAGGTATGGATGGATGTATGGATGTATTGTATGTATGTATGTTTATTCCTCTTTCACGCAAAAGCTACTGATCCGATTTGGATGAAACTTGGAATATATATTGTCCGTGACCTGCATTAACACATAGGCTACTTTTTATCCCGGAAAATCAACGGGATACGGGACGCGAACGAAGTCGCCGGCATAGGCTAGTATAATATAGGTAGCCCCGGTCGGTAGTTGAACCGCTACTTAGGTATCGCTAAATTGTTGCGAAAGCTAAAATTGGAACACTGGCCATCAAGCTACGGATTAAAAAAACAAACTTCAAAATAAGAACAAGATGGCGGATTGTGTAAGGTTTCGGCGGGAAAGTTCGTTACAAAACTTGAAAGCTTATTCCTCGTCAATACTTATCTCAGGTCGATGACGCTATGAGTCATTGGAACAAAAAACAAGCCATTTTTATCACACTCAACTTACAATTTATTACGTTATGCAAAGATAAAGACACAAACGTATTTGTTTGGGATGGCACTTAGCGATAAGTTCATGGACTTCTTAAAGTGATTCATTATTTCAATTGGCAATAAGGTGTGAATGATACAAAATTGAACGCAGCTTGAAATATGATTTATGTGTCTAGCTGTAAACTATGAATATAACTAACTATACTAACTAATACTGACTGCATTAGTTAGTGTTCAATAATAGCGACGATTGTTAAACTGTCGGTCCCGGCTCTAGCAGTCGTTAAGCCATGACGGAGGTCTCAAGACACTCCGTCAACAGAGTTGGCAACTAACTAATACGAGCTTGCTTGCTTGCTCGGGCCCACTGGTGGGCCAGATGGGAAAAATCCCAACGAGTCCACTATACAAATGAGTGGGCTCGATGGGATTTTTTTGTCCCATCTCATCATCAACCGGTGGGCTCAATGGGAAATAACTCTTGCGTGTGACAGTGAAAATTTTAAGGTTAGGTTATTTTTTGTTTATGTTCTCTTTTTGCTTTCTAAATACAATTATAGCAAGTAATGTCAAGTTTTAAACCGGTTACATTGTCTAACTAGTCTATTTTCTACCATTTTACTTCTTAAGATGCATATCCAGTAAACCATTGCAAAGCAGTTTCACAATTACTAAAACGGTCGTGCCACCCAACAATGGTACCTCATTAATTAGATTTCGTAACTAAATGTAAAGAACTCACAAAGACACCATTGTGAAACTCAGCATCTTATCTATGAACTAGAGAGCAATCCTAAGTACTTGCAGATGCAAATTTTCCAAATATTAAGGCCTTTACATCTATTGAAGATGATATTATATACAGCGTCAGGAGGCAATCTATGCCTACACTTAACGGGACACTGTAGTGCCTGGGACAATGTTTAGATGGAGTAGGCTTGTAGCACCTATACCATCCTCTCAGCCTAGTCAGACATATCCACAGGAAGAAAAGGTCAATACGTGCGGAGCTGACTGAGCCAAGGGTTCCCTTAGGATGTTTTTCTTCACCGTTAAGCTCGTGTTAATAATAAATAATGTGATAATTAAAACTAATACAGTATTTACAATATTTACAAAATACACATGAAACAGTTGAGCCATCAAAAAAGTTCTTATCTGAAGGTGTGTACCGGACGAGGGTTGCTTAATACCGGAAATGAAATACGTTATTTTCAGGGGTCTCATAATTAATGTTGACATTAATATGTAAAAAAAAAAACAACATACAGTTTGATATAATATACCTCGAACCTAAGTATATCAACCTATTTACTCGGATTATAATTATTGAAGTTATACTTCTAATGCGACTTCCAACTGACAGCGTTAAACGTTAAACGAAGGAGGAATAGAAAGAGACAGCGTTTAACTCTTTAATCGTTTAACGCTCCTGGAGAGGGGGAATAGAAAGAGACAGAGCGAGAGTGATCACATACGGAGACCCCCACAAAACGCAAATGGCACTCGAAGTATAACTTCTTCCGCGCGGAGGGTCTCCACGCACTATTTTTTTATGTACCTACATATTTGATTGTATTGATAATGAAGTTGCAAAAACGATTTGTTAGCAGCACGATTTCTTTTATACTGCCTCAAATTGTTGTTTTACTGCAAGTTTTATGAATGCTAATTATTCGGTGAATAAATCGTTGTTTTCGCAAGCAATTAAGCTCTCAAACTTTCACCTTGTTATAATCAATTTAAAAATCCTTGAAAACTTAAAATTGCATAAAAGAATGAACATAGTTAAATCTATCTTCTTCTTCTTCTAAATATAATTAACACTCTTTTGAAGCTGACTGACAATCAATGCACAGCCTAAACTAAAAGCCCTAGAAGTATAAAATTTGGACGGTAGTATCCTTATATAGTGCAGGGGTGCAATAAGAATGGAATTTTGAAAAGTCGCACCCTAAAGGGTCTAAAATGAGGATCAACATTTTTACCAAATAATGCGTATGCTGCTACCACGCGAGCAAAACCACGAGCAACAACTAGTTGTTTTATAAATAAAAATGCATTACCAAACAAATATATGCAACTTAGAACCAAAATATGTACAAACTAAGGCACGTATGCTGGGCTCAAGCATTGATTTTTGTAGGAAATTCTCTACTCAAATCTATGCTTGAGCACTTGAGTAACCATTTCTGTATCGGCATAATGGGCCTAAAACCTGTGTACGTACAGCCTTTAAAATATACGACATAGGTAAAACTATTTATGTCACGGTGTGTGTGTAACCTCGTAACATTATCATAGTCAATAAGCAAAGAGGCGGCGAGTCATTTAAAAGTTTTTTTTAAGACTTGTCAATAGAAAAGAGGACAACAGAGCCGTGGACAAAAACCACTGCAATATGCAAAAGAAATGTCAAGTTCAATCTGCGGTTGACCGGCAGAACTGTTATGTGATACGTTGGTTGAAGGCCTTCTGCAGTGAAAGGATAGGAACTGTAACAATGTAACGGGACAGTGCAGTTACTTCAAAGAGGATACACATGAATGAGTTTTTAATTACATTTTAGAATATCGACAAGGCTAAGCTGTTATCAAGAGCTTACTGGTTGCTCTACTGACTTATTGACATTTCTGTAAATCTAATATTCCAAATATATTTTTTTAGGTACAGATGTTATTCATCAAGACAACTTTGTGCACGCCCACCAGGACTTTTGTGTCTTTAGTTTGTGTTTGTAAAGTTCTTCTTTCCTCGAAATGTTTGGAAGAGACCGTAGTGGTCTTCTACCAGTCTGATGATGTTGCGAGCGTTCCATCAGTATTAATAGTATTAAGTGCAATATAAAAAAAAATACCTGCCGTCTAATTTCAGCTCGTGAATCCTTATTTTAGCTTGTTTTACGTGCGAAACACCTGTGGTTTGCCAATTGACGTCACAGGGTAACCACGCACTCCAGGGATTTCTTCTTAATGTTGTGACATTTTTGTGGCTTTGATTTGGGCAAAATTTTTTTGTTCAGTCATACCACTTAGAGAATTTATAACGTCATCATGATATAGCTAAGCCACTACTTAGTAAGTTGCAATATTGTATTTCCTTTGTACTCTTTGAGTGTCTTTTCAATTTAGACTTTATTTTTGATAGACGTATCTTCATCAAGGGCATAAACAGAATAAAAAGTTTTATCGTTTCAATAAGAAATGAAAAATTTTTTATTGTATAAAGTATTCTATCAGCAATCTAGTTTCCAAAGCTTTGCTTCGTTTGGGACTTCGTTTGGGAATATTTTTGTTGGACATAATCACACAATGCTCTCTGCATTGTGTGATTATGTCCAACGAAAAAAATTTATTTTATTTATTATTAAATGCACTATTCTATAAGAAAGATTTCCTAAATCTATTCTACGATGGGTGCTAATCATTAGTCGTCACTGCTTCCTTACAATATCCTCCATCTTTTTTTTGACCTCTTTCTCGCTAGCAAGAATTGCGTGTTTAATAACATACCTACCTCTAGTCCTCAAAAAGAAATCATGAACAGCTTACATTGTATTTAAATAATTTTTTTGGGCCGTGACATTTTTAAAAGATATGTTTATGCCACTTTTAAATGAAATAACTACTTTGGTATATAAATTAATTAGCAAAGTTAGTAATAATAATGGATTACGTATTGATTTGGGTAAACTCAATGTCGGTAGGTATTTCACTCGTAGCTTTAGTAACACTAAAACTTGCAAAAGAACCTAAAAACAAGTTAAATATGTATTAAAAATTAAAGTAGATTTCTTTACAAACTGTAGGTAGGTATACTTTACCTTTTTATACGAGTAACAAGTTTTTAAAATGTCAGAATAATGCTATAAAGTGTTCGAGTGATAATAAAATTTTAGTAGGTACCTAACTCAATTTCCTAGTAACTACATCAATGCCTGTTTCTTTAATATAAACCCAACCAAGTTTCCTTATAAGTTCGAGGTCCCTAAGTTAACAAACTATCGATAAGATTACGCACTATTTACTAAACGAGGTTGTTTGAGTTTGAACTCTACAAAATTATCGATATCGATAGTTGTGTAATCGATATCGATAAACGGATAGTGCTTATCTTGTTTAACACACCTTGGACTAGAAGAACTGCTGTCGGTAAAAGCATTAAAAAATTTGGTATACTGGGTGAATTTATAACTAATATTATGGTACGTAGGTACGTTACTTTCTCGTACACATATTAATATTTTTTGCTAAGGTGGACAGACATTGGACAACTATTTTGTGGATTTCATATGTATAAGGCACACAATATATATTATTAAAGTATACAATTAAATTATATAACAAACTAGCTTCCGCCCGCGACTTCGTTCGCGTCCCGTTGGATCCCGTTGATTTCCCGGAATAAAAAGTAGCCTATGTGCTAATCCGGGTCACGGACAATACATATTCCAAGTTTCATCCAAATCGGATCAGTAGTTTTCACGTGAAAGAGAAACAAACATGCACCTTTACAAACTTTCGCGTTTATAATATTAGTAGGATGAGTTTCCTGAAATGAATGTACTTTAAAATAAAAACCTCTATTGTAGTTCCACCACAGCGCAGAGTGGTTCAAAATTAGATACAGCGCCGTCGAAGTATTTTCAGCTATGTATCTACTTTCCTGGATGATCTACCTCTTAGAGGTCTAGTAAAACTAGGCTCTACAATTTCTAGATAGAAATCGGCACTGGAACGCGTTGTTCTCACATTAATTGTTCAAGACAATGGCTATTCTGTTCTCGGTTCTCGACCTTGCTGGTTGGATCACGACTTGCACACCTGCATTATGAACATATAGATTCAATAATATATTTATTTAATACATTATTCTTTGAAAGTTCTATCCTGGTCCCTTCGTTTATATATTTAGCTCATTTCTTATTATTCTCTTTTTAAGATAAAAGTTTTATGAATTAGTGATGGCCATACTAAGTAACTACTGAACAATTTTGTTACTCCTAAAATAACACATTAGGCTTTTTGTTTTTCTCAACTTTTTCTTAAACCTATTCTCTATCTATTATCGCTAGTACATTACATATTCTGTGTTTATTTATGGTGAAGTGACATGCGCTCTATTGCTCCATCCCTCATCGAGCTAGGCTCATCAAAGTCAGCAGAGCCGGTGACAAGTGTCCAATCTGGTTCTTTGTATACTCCAATAAGTGTGTCAGCCATGACATGTAATGTATGTTGTGTTGAACTAATATTTGAATATTTAAATGGGGACGATTGTTATCAAATGTCACTACCTACCTACCATATAGCTACATGGAGAAAGATACGTAGGTACCTACATTTTGTTTGATAGTTGATATATCTATATATGTTTTTTTACCTTTGTTCTCTGATATGAGTAGGTATATTGATAATCAATATGTGGGGCATCATAAAAAGATAATGTCCATTTTTGGAAATCTTACTGGTCCATCCCAAGAGAGGAAGGATGTGGGATGAATTCCTAAAATCGGACTGCCTTCGTGCTGTGAATTGAGGACACAATATTTTCCTCAAAATGTGTAGAAATTGCTGAATTGAAAAAAAAAATCTAACCCCTAATTATAATAATATAGCCATACAAGTTAGCTAAAATAAATAGGTCAGTAAACACGTTACATACATACAGTGTTTAAGTATTTTGTGTTGGATTTTTCGGGCTATTATTTCTACGTTCTAATAAAAACACAACAAAATAAAAATTCTAATAAAATTATTTAAGTGTTCTAATAAAGACACTTACCACCATCAGGTGTGCTGGCAGCCAAATGCTTAGCTAGCTCATAAAAAAAAAGTTATATTTTCTCTTCTGACGAACATAACAAAATAACATTATAAGAAACGATCACGATCTTTTTTGTATGTGTATTTCGTAGCCAGAATGTATTACACCTAGCAAAGTCAAGATATGCAAGTCCCACAAACGTAATGAGACAGCCATAAACGAGCCTCATAGATCGTCCCATATGTTTATCTCCATCAAATTCATCAGACACTTGACATTGACCCTAGCGTGTCTACTCTGTAAAACAAAAAAAGATTCATCTTTTCGCTTTGAGTCACATTGCGTAGGAATGCGGCACTCCGCAAGAATCAGTTTCAAAACACAAGGCCAGTCAAGCAGTGTAATTGAAATTTTAATATCAGAGACTTTATTTGTCGTTTTCCAGAGTAGACCCTAGGTCGCGCGAAACGATCGGCACATTCGGCCGGCATACAAGCACGAATATAGATCAATGTCTAGTCTATGAACTATCTACTCTTACAATTTGAAATATAATTATGTTTTGTACATTTATATCGCTTGGCTGCGCTTGCCACCATGCGTAAACACAACACTTTGTGGGAGAATTAAACAAAAAATATACGTTGCATAGAATGAAGCAGAATCAAGGACCTACTTACTTATCTATCGCAGGTAAATTGACAACACAACATGACAAAAGAAGAACATCAGATTCATTACGACAGCTAACTTATCTACTCAAAACTTCGAGTTGGTTAATGAAATAAAATGAAAGACGATAAGAAGATAATTATTACTGTAGATAAATGGTCAATGATAAACGAATACAGCAAAATTCTATTCACTCTCAACGAGGTCGATATCCCCATTACTAAAGATTAGCTTGCAGCAAAAAATACGCCAAATTACTGACTAAACATTAATTCATTGCGGGCACGCCCTGACGAATCCCAGTCGTGACCGAGACCAAGACCCCAGCGTTAATTAAACCTGTAGTTTGAAAAGTGGTGGTGCACTGAACTGTGAGGATGAATGATAAAAATGTCGCATGTGTCTTGGAGGTCTCGACAATTTAAATACAGATAAGTTAGATGTTTGGTATAACAGAGGTAATAAATCTGGATAGTATGGAATTTGAAATGTATGTTATACTTAGCATAACCAATTTTATTGATGTTTCATTTTAATTGTCGATTTTAATACGGGGAACGTGCGTTTGGAAAAAAATAGGATAAATTGAAACGCTCTGTTGAATCAATCACTCAATCTTCCAATGAATCTGTACTGACAACCCGGGAGTGATAGAATACACGCTAAAAGCATTTTACAAAAACAGTGTCTCACCTGAATAGATTTTGTACAGCGAATCCAGTAATCCTTGCATCATCTTGGCGTTTGCTTTTTTCACTTCACAAAAACTGAACATCGCTTCATTGCTCGTGACAATGAGACATGTTCATTTAAAATTGACACATCATTTTAAGTAACGACCAGTCATCTTATTAGTTCCACACATCGAACAAAGAGATGGTTTATCAGCTGATAAAAAAGCTAAGGTCAACGTCCAAGAGACAGTGCGGTGGCTAAATTGAACTAACGGTAGATCCGATGGTTATCATCAATCAGATTTGCGTAATATCTGTTAGCAATTACATCGTACACGAGTGGACTAAATGACTGACCACGGCTGAAGAATGCAGTGCAACTGTACATTACAAACAATATGAATAAAAGAACACGATGTATCGAGGGCGAATACCAAAGGGTTAGAGACCAATTACAACACGGTTGATAAAACTAGTTCTCTCATTGTTATAAAGACAAAACACGGCTTTAAAGTTAATAACACAAGTTTTGTAGAAAATAATAATGTATGATGTAATAGTTGTAAAACCCAAGGTCATAGATGTAATGCCCTACGAACGCCTACGACCTAATGGATTTGGGACTGACCGAAACAACGTGTCTTACATGACATGCACACGTCATGGGCATGGTAATGTCGAAACTGTATATGTGGGCGTAGAATACAAAATATTTTTGGATAACTCAGTGATAATACTTAGATTTACCGCCTAAGAGGTCATTGATTATGTAGATGTGTAGGTAGTAGATAGGTAACAATAGCTAGTTTAGCATATCTTCAGATGATGAAATCTATCTAACATTATATTATAAGGTTTTTGAACTGGAAGCACATTGAACGTTGGTAAGTACCTACTTATAACACTGTCAATTTAGAACGAATAGTATCTAAGGTCTTGGTAGTTTACCTACTTATAATCATTCAAACTAAATGGATGTTTCCGACGCTAAACATTTTTTTAATGAATCTTGGCACGAATATATCATATTATTAAACAAAACTAATAACCGTATAGTAAAATCATATATCATTTGAAATAAGGAAAAATATTATTAAGCGTGAGAAACAGGTGAGAAACACTACTTTTCTAATCCAACCCAAAAATGACCTGGGCATATAATTTAAAAAATATGTAATTTTTTTGTTTATTAGATAAAATGTGTTGAATTTAAAAGCAAGGTAAAGAAATCCAACTACCCAGTGAGAACACAGATAGGTAAGTACCTAATTAAAATAGTCGTATGGACGCTGAACTTGTGCCGGCGCGCAGAACGCAAAAATAGATTAAGCCAAAAACAATGTCGGTACACAAATGAAGACACTAATGAGACAGAGTGAATTTACAATGCGATCCGCTACACATGAGATTGTAAGGATCAATGAAATCCCTTCGGTACGAGACCGACCACCAAAGCATTCTGCAAAAAGGAAGATCTACCGAGCGCCCATTTTTATATTTTTACATGCATTTGGATCTTCGCAAAAATCAGCCAAGGTGACATGAGGTGTTGGACTCCCGATGCACAACTAACTGTTTGCAGCCTTTTTGTTGAACTATTCGCGACACCAAATTCAGAAATGCATGCAGTGACAAACGTTAGAACGTAAAGTGACTTCTAGTGAAGAACGTTTTCTACTTCCAATTCATTTAAATTGATGGCATTCATTTAAACGAAACGTGTTTTCACGAGTACCACGAAACTTTTCGGATGTATACGAGCAACGACTAATCCTCTAGTAAATTAGACGTGACATGTCTGCTCTCAATCAAAGTGTAAAATAATTCAATGGTAGTTTTAAACTTTACATAGTTTTAGAACTTAGAAATATATAACGCAAGACTTTCACTGTTGATTCAAATAACAAATGCACATCGTCACTGAATTTCCGATCTCCTCAAGTGGCACTCGCGGTATTGACTGCACTTGGATTGGGCACAATTCGCCAATAGCGTAACTTTGACCCTTCATTGATATTGAACGGTCGATCAGATGATGCAGGGCGGCTCACGTCGCGCGCCCGCGCCGTCCGCGGTCTACCGCTCCGCCGCCGCCACTGGCGCAACGGGATTATTTATAAATTCACAGACAGGGGGTCGTAGAATTTGCACGATGGCATGCGAGCATCAAGTCGCACCGGAAACTGAAAAGCCAGAGCATAAATCCAACTTACAGACCGCTGAAAAGTTTGAAGATATCAGGAATGACGACTTCATCCTTTGCAACGTGAAATAAAGTAAAGATCAATCGATGCTTTTTATAACGCTGTACGCTGAATCGCTGCGTCAATTTTTTACATCCAAAATTCCTGTTCCAAGAAGGTGAGTTATTGGAATTTTCCGTCGACGCTGGCCGCCCACAGAACAGGTGGTTTAAGTATTCGCCAATCGACACTGGTCTGTGTTAGTTATGACATCAAGTTCGACACGTGGGCGATGTTTAAATAACACCAAATTCTCAATTAGATACTAATTCTCTTGTTGATTTACTAGCAACTAATCAGAATTTTGTCATTAGCTGACATCGAAGTTCTTAGTAATGATTTAAAACCACTTTTTTGATTCATTCTGCTGTGTTGTAATCTGAAGCTCCAATTACAATATTCTCGTAATATAATATCCACATTTCAGCAGTTTGTTACAAAATTTTCTCGAACAAAAACGCGACAGTATATGAATCACTTACCGGCAGAGTACGAGTACAAAAGACTCGACATTTGGCACGGTCATACTCATTCCTAGATTCTTGACAAATGACAGCTAAAATTAAAGCAATGAGTACGCACTGTTATTATTTTAACATGTGGCTGAAATGCAAGATTTTACGATATCTACATTTTACACTTCAATATTTACGTATTCAGGCAGCATGTTTTATTTTTCTGGTTTACGATTTTTGTTCTTGAATTTCACAGCAGCACAGAATACTACGGTGAGATATTTTGACGTAATAGTGGTAGTTGAATGTTTCCTGTCTTATTGCCAGATCTAACTCTGATTGACTGGCTGGCTATACAGTGATCGCTTGGTATTTGACAAGTGGTCATATCACGCATAGCAAAATCGTCCTCACAGATTGGCGATGGATGGGCGACAGCGTCTCTCCTCAGTTACGATGCCTGTCAGAATAGACGCCCTCGTCTATTTATACCCTTTGTACGTTCATTGCTTGTTTTACTCGAGTTCTATATTTTCTTTCAGTGCTTACACGCCTATCTAATTCGACAAGGTTTTTATGTTCGCTCGTAAAACTATTGTTTGTCTAAAGATTGATTGCACCCTGCTTTGCACTTTTCATTATTAAAAGTACGAAACCATCAGACGTTATTTTTCTTATTATAGCCAGTATTCGAACATTGTGGTTAAAAAAATGGAGGATCCATTTAATTTTTTTTAAAAATTTTCTGGTTTTTTTTTAGCAAAAATCTGTACTACTCAAACCAAATTCGAAATGTCTTACAAATGTAAAAATATCCCGAAATAAAATGCCCACCTGGATGATAGCTTGTGTAATGTTTACATTACGTTTGTTTGTAAAGGTAACGTCAACAAATAGCCCGTCGATGTTATTTGGTAAACTGACATCAATGTTATTCAATACAACACGTTTGAGCTTTAACATATTAACAGATACCTGTGGTGCTTGTTGCTCTACACTAGCTTCTACCTGCGTAACTGCTCACTTGATTAAATTAAAAGTATCTTTTGTTCCTTCTCCAGATTTGTTACGAATTTACATAATCTTATCCAGTTTTATTCATATCGGTTCAGCTGCTATAGAATTTATTCTATTTGTTTCCTTTTTTTTATATGGAAAACAAACAATGGTACAGTCTATACACAATCTAGTTATTCTAGTTACCAATTGAATGCTTGAGTCAAAGCCGTAAGATTCTTGCCTATATTTAGTCTTAGGTTTTGAAGAACAGGCATTATAAGATGATTCTTGAAATAATCCTTGTGATTTTGAAAAGAAGTATTTTTCTTTAGAACCATTCAAACCAAACATCTTTACTTATCTAAAATTAGGATACTGTATACTCCTGACGTCCAGGCATGTTACTTTTGAACAGTTTACGTAAGACCAACGTTACGTCATGAAACGGCCTCCTAATAAATGCATCCTCATCAGGCCAACAATTGGCGTAACGTAACCCACATACATGCGTGCCCAGCGGACGCCAGGAATCAGAAATCGCATGAGATCATAGAGGAAGCAATGTCCTCTTGCATGGAACTTACCTACAATATGATACTAGCAACATGCAGATGGTGGTGAGTGTAGTTACTAACTTACGTCACATAACGGTCTCCTTGAGCGTAATCTTTATTTTATGGTCTACGTTATCTTGCACCCATCGTCTAAATGGCATTTACACCGCTCGTTTTTTTTCAGGATAATTTTAGATGTTGGACATTATATCACTATTATAATATTAGTAGGATGCGTTGCGTATGTGACACAAGCTGTTATAAGACTAACTTTCGCCTGCAACTTCTTCCGCGTCCAGTTTTATCCTGTTGTTTTTCCGCGATAAAAACTAGCTCATAATGTTAATTCAGATTACAAACTAGGTATAAACATATTTCTAAGTTTCATCAAAATCGGACCAGCGTGATTGAAACCCAAACATCTAAACTTAGGCATTTATATACTAGTAGGATAGAATAGTCTTCCTCGTGGTCCTACAAGTAGGACAAAATAGCAGGACCACGAGAAAACGACGGAAAGTAGGATTTTTTGTAAAAGTGGTTTTGATATACAGCTGCATATTCAGAGAATTTATATCCGTTTTATTCAGAATCCATTGACTTGTAAAAAGGGCATAACTCCTGAATCCGGTGCGTTCAGAAATTTGCTTCGCTGGGTAAAGCTATGCTCAAACCGACGCCAAGTGCACAACACGAACAGTTTGTAAACACACATGCATAAAACAAATTGTGCAAAATCAGTGCGTTTGTCTTCTGCAGTGATTTTTATCCTTCTTGTCTATTCATTTCCAACGCGAACGAAAGGCGGCAGTCTAGCATGAAATACCAAAAGGGTTATTCCATCTCCGTCCTAACTTCACGCCATCAACGCAAAGCTTTTATCGCGTCGGTTTGAGTGCAGGTTATTCGTCATGAATGGACGGCTGGCCGCCGTAAACCATTGGAAATAGACGCTTCCTTACTCCTTGCTCGAACGCACAGAGAACAAAGGTTCATGAACTATGTGCTTTTATTGCCAAATACTTTCTTGGGAAGTTACTAGTACTCAACGCTCTGTTACCCAAGGCTGGGATGGAAGCATTCCACTTTTGCGCACCAAAAGATGCGCACCAAGAACTTCTGCACCTACGCTATTCCACTTTTGCGCAGCAATCGGTTTTAAACTTGGTGCGCAAAAGTGGACTTGTTTTAAATATTGCAAACTATTCCACTTTTGCGCACCAAGGATAGCAAGCTCATATGAGTTAGTGGCCAACACTGGTGACGGAGTTTTTAGGCCGCCTTAAGGCCTCTGTCGTGGCTTAACGACTGCTAGAGCCGGGACCGATACTTTAACGTGCCGTCCGAAGCACGGAATCACTCAGATGTAAATGCCACTAACGGTCACCCATCCAAATAGTGACCGCACAGAACGTTGCTTAACTTAGATAATCAGTGAAGATTGGCTAAGCAAGCCTAGCCACGAGCGCTTCGGATATAGTAGCGTCTAGTGATGGAATATGAACTGTGTTTAACAATTTGATGAAGCATTGAGTTATAGGTTAGTAAAAGGAGTGACTATATACTGAGATGATGGCTTATTTAGGGAAGACTGTAGAAAAAAAATCTGAAGAGGGATGAAGACAAAATGATGATGATAGCAGTAGGTAAAACGAAAATGTTAACTATCTAACCAATCTAATCTAAAAATAGCTTGCATCGCTCGCTAGAAAAGATTTGAATAGATAAAGTGAAAATAGTATATCTCACTGGGTCAAAGATACCAAACTTTATAGCAGCTATAAATATTACTGATATTGAATAAATGTTTACTAAATTCAATAACTGTCTCAACATGCGATATGGTCTAGTGGCTAGGATACCTGGCTCTCACCCAGGAGGCTCGGGTTCGATTCCCGGTATCGGAATGCTTTTTTTATATCCGTATCTTTTTAATTGTTATTTTTTTATCCTTTATAAAGCTCAGTTTATTTTTTTTACATAAGTTTAACTGACAGAAATTTTTATGTGGATAATAAAAACAATATAAAAGAAACATTATTTTCAATATCAAGCATCCATTAAATTTTGGCATTCGCGGTGTTTATTGAACTTTATAATATTATTAATGGTCTGTAATTAATTAACTTGACAAAGTAGTATTAATATAATAATAATACAAACTTATTGGATTTAAAATCCTTGACCGAGAAACAATACAAAGAACAGCAAGGAAAAAAATAAAATAATCAGTAAAATTGAAATTGAAGCTTATGAGAACTATTTACGTAAGTAATTAAGTAAGTAATTTTTTTTATATGAGAAACTGAGAACTGTTTACGAGAACTGTTTATGAGAACTGTTTACGTAAGTAATTAAGTAAGTAATTTTTATTTATTTTTTTATTTTAGATGATGGTCCACCGTTTATCTATTAAGTGGTAACCACTACATGCATTTCCTTACTGAACGCGTCCGCTGAGGACGTGTCTAGTGTAGACATGCAGTGGGAAAGAAGCTATGAAAGCTCTATGGAGCTTTGTAAACAGTAGGGATTTAAAAACTAATAAATTTAACCATTTTAGCAAGTACCTATACCTAATAGCACAGATCATTTATAATACTATACTACCTATAACATTACATGCTCTGTGCCTATACTCACCAACTCGTAGGTAAGAACAAAGCTTAGAGACATTGAAGTTTGTCAATCTGCCCATGTCCACCCTACGTCACGTAGCATACCAAGTAAGTCCTTACGAAACCAAAACGTGTCGATAAGTGTAGAAATACTAAATCAAATTCGCGAAGTGTTTACGAAATCTACCAGGAGCTCAACCTTTTCTGTGTATTCCAACCATTGTTCGTATTGGGAACCCGCATTGCGAAAGAGAGTGCTTATAATACTGTCCACCAATGCTTTCATCATCATTATCATGATTTCAACCCGTTTGCACCCACTACTAAGTATGGACCTCTTCTTTATTACGCCATTCTTTTCGGTCCCTTGCGAGTCTTGTCAGTGATTCCCAGCTTGTTCTACGATGTCATTTGAACATCGGGCGGGTGGTCGGTCTCTTGGTCCCTTGCATTTCTTGGCCACCATTCTGTGACCGCCAATGCTTTAAATTAAAAAAAAATGTTTCTTCACATTAAAATTTGAGATCTCATACCAAAGTAGTTGCGGCAAAACTGTAAAAAACCGCATCTTTATGATTCTTTTGAGAAAAGTCTGACTGTCTACTTAAGGGTGCATAAAATATTCTTGCTCTGTAGGATTTACTTTCCATTCCACATAGTGCGGCTTTACCATTGCTTAACCCAACTCGATTCCGGCACAAAACGATTCAACCATGAATCGATTTAAACACCGATATGATTAAACAATCGAATTACCTAGACATGGATTTTACTCAAACTGACACAATATAGAATTCGCAAATCACAGAATATCTAAGGTTTTATCGATAACATGAAATTCATTTAACTTATAATTGGATCTCTGACAAATGAATCCCGGAGCCAAAGCTTAAACCTGCGGGCCTAAGATGCGCACCGCGAGATATTTGTCATGTCGTTCTGTCAAAATGTAAGCATTTTGTACCTGTTTAGGAACTATTCCATTATCTGTGGTACCTAATGGTGTCGACAAAACGCGCCATAATGTACACTTTAGACACTTCTTAGTCGTCGTACCTCTCTGAGGACGAGATAATAGTCATGCAGAAATGTTAAAAGTTGAAAATTCAAAGGCGCGGTTTCTCGACAACATTACCACAGATAATGCAATAGTTCCTAAACTGGTGCAAAATGCTTACATTTTGACATAACGACATGACAAATATCTCGCGGTGCGCATCTTAGGCCCGCTGGCAGGTTTTTATGAGACAAAGATTGTCCCCCAGATCTTTTAGCATTGTGTTTACAATTTTGATAGCACAACTATGACAAATCATGTCAGTAATAAAACTAATAAACATGAGTAAAACTCTCACCAGACTTTTTAAATTGCCCACGTCACGGCATAAAACAAATTAAATATTTCCTGATGCCATAGAAAATGTTATTGATCTCTTGACGTTATATGCGCCAGAGATTTTAATTATAAATTACGATGTGGCTACACTACACAAAGTGCTGTCTATTAATTTAGTACCATGTAAAACTCTAGTTAAGGACAATACTCACTATTACGCTAATTTATACGTTTTTATAAACGCTTCTAAAAACGCTAAAGAAATCTGACGACAGCGTTAATATGTGTAATAGTACGCGCCTCTGCGTCACTCGCGTCAAGCGTTTTGCACCAACTTGCAACGAGACTTTAGTGGGCAGCGTTCTTTTTGTTATTATTTTGATTTATCTAAAACCGAATAAACAGGTTATTTTCTTGGTTATAAAATTATATTCTGGAGGCGTTTGTGACTCACGAATATGCCATTTACACTTCAATAGCACATTTTATTGTTTGATCACTGAAGGCGATTGTCGGCAAGGCTGTTACAGTCAGCTGTTGACTGGCATAACTACACTACACCTTCAACTACTTATACCGTTATACCTATGTGTACATATAATTATGAGTACCGGAATATTTTTTTATTGATCCCAATTTGGAACTGTCATCATTTTTTTAAAAGGTACAATCGCGAGTGTTAGATAAGATCGTAAGATGACATCGGTTGTTAATTTAAATGGACATTACCAGTTTGCGCGTATGGTATTCGGACTGATGCAAGCACCATACCCAAAACTCTTTGCATAAAAGTTGAAATCTCAAATGTCTATAGATCGTTGTCAAGCGCATGTTGCTATCGCGCTGCATGAGAATGAAGGTACCGTGTGCTACTAAATTCTTCACATTTTAGCACACATCTAGGTAATTATCGAAATAACCTACTGCAGCTAGCTAGGTAAGCTAAAGCGTACACTCGCCTATCCCAGAATTAAAACAGTGTTAATAAATACATTACTTCTTACTTGTGGTTTAAAGTAGGTAGCAAAAGTGTCAGTCTGATTTTGCTATTCCATAACTTGCTTATGTAAATTCTAGCCTTTGTTCGTAGTCCATTTCAGCGAAAATGAAACATCTACGTACACTCTAGTGTTTCTTGTATGTTCCTAGATGACCTTGATGTCGGTCAAGTCAGCGCGGCACCTTTGAACTGACATATTTGTCTCTGTTCTATTGAAATGGAACTTTTATCACTACAATCTTGAATATATTTTAGTAACGTGACTTAATTTACCTGCCCTGTTGTAGATTCGAGCCATTATTTGTATTGAACTTTAGAGTTTAATATCAGAGGTTAGTTTGATAATGTTGGAACAAGTCGAAGTCAACCTTTCAGTTAATCATTTTTGAAATGATGAAATCAATTACAATGGTATAACTTTACTATATGTACTTAAAGCTAGTCTTTATTACGTTGAAAATGAAATATTCAAGCATTCAAAAAAAAATTCAAAGGTGTCTTCAAATCAGCAAAATCATCAAGCAACAAATAAAAAGTGAAACCGCGTAAAGTCTAAATAACGAACCACAAAATTCACAATTCATGAACACCTTCTAAAAATGGACTTTACTGTTATTTTGTTCACAATGGACAATATGGACATTGAAACTCGTCGAAAGCAATGACAGCCGTTCAAATACGGTACCCGACATTTTCACACGACGACGACGTACGAAATGGAAAGCAAAAGCTGTAATGTCGCGAAAGGTCAGCCTCCGGTCAGTGTGTGGCTACGAGCATTTTCTCCCCATTTAGGGATCCGCCACGCCTTGCATATGTCGAATTCTTATTCTTTCCAATCGCAATCGGAGTTTTTGGATCGAGAACTAGATGACGTAACCTAAGATCAAAAAAATAATTATTAGTTTTGAAACTACTAGTTCGTTATCGACCACAGTTTTTGCTGTACACAAAAAATCTATAATAATGTTTATAATCAAATAATTTATTCTATGTATAAATTTGTTGCCTTACATTATTACACCTAAATCACAGGTACTAGTTAATATCTATCATGATGGCCTTATACGCAAGAGAAAAAGATCATTGTTCTAAGTACCTTTATCTGTATTTTTTACTGTTGAACTATCTACAACCCCTTGCAAAAAAATTATATACAGCTCAACTGATTATAAATAGGTATACTTACAAGGTAGGTAATAAAATGTTATTATGACTGTGCTTATAGAATCATACCATACGAAAACAATGTGAAGTGTGGTCGGGTTGGATACGTCGTATATTAGCACCACTTGCCATAAAGTGCTTTGATAACATCGCCTAATAAGAATTGATTCATTCATGATTTGAGATCTCTCTACTAATAAGATAAATCTTTGAAGTAGTTAATGTAGGTACTTATTATACCTGCACAGTAAATTAAAACCGTTTCATTGATAGCAAAACACATAGAGACAAGAAAATATAATTTGTTTAAGTAATAAGCTTAAAGCACGTAGATCTGTGGATTAAAGTTATTATTGTTTTGGTATTTATAAAACTTTTTTTTAGAAAATTTTGGTATTGGCACAGCAGTATAGCGTTGGTTAATAAAAGTATAGTGAGGGAGCTTTACTAATATGGCTACAATGGCTACTCAGTATTCAAACATTCTCTATTTTTCAGAGGCAATTAAGCTCAGCGCGAAAGGCCAAATGTGGCAACACAGGTAGGTATCAATGACTTTGCTTATAGAAGTCGTATCATCATGACAGGCTGAGTCAGTAGATGAGGTATCTAATTACGATGAGTTAGCGTAATTCATGACTGGTATGCATTTTGCGTGTAATTTGATTAGCCAATGCTATAATCTTGTACAGAACAAAACAAGTAGTAGGTATAATTGTAAATAAATAGTTTTGAAATATTTATCTGTTTTGATAAAAAAACGCATACCAAATATAGAAATAAAAAGTTAAGTTACTGATCAATGTAAGAACCAAAGTCGAAGTAAAGACTTAGTGACGGTTCGGACAAAATATTTTGGGACAAATTCTCCCAATCGTCACTTTTGATTTTAATAATTTTTGTTGTGACGATTCGGAGAACATCAAATTAAGGAAGCCGTTGAGTACAGTCAGGTAAAAAAATGTTAAGCAAAATATGATTTAGCTATTTAAATTGCTTTGCGAGCGTGTGGTTACATTAAGGTGGTTCGATCTGCCGAAGATAAAATTAATGAACTCAACGTGAAAAGAGGAATTGCTTGAGTTCCTATAAAAGATACATTTTTGCTAAGTACTCTAATTAAAACAGATAAGCCTAGATTGATTTCACATGTTGCTCTAATCAATCTAAGTTTAATCTGATCCGGTCATCGTTCAGGATAAAAACACTAAAGTAAATAATATAAAACAAACACTAAACCAAAGATAAATAAATAAAAAAGTAAAGGAACACAGAACTAGCACAGACAGACAGACCACCCCACTCGGCCGTCGAACCCAAATCTATCCGATCAAATAAACCATTCCCGCGTACAATTTGTACTTTCGCATAGTGATGGCCTGTGAGATAACAGATAGACGTAGATAATAATAATTCCCATACATATAAACAAGATGCTTTGCATAGAAAAGCAAAAGAATTTTACAGTGGAAATAAAAATGGCAAAGGTTATTTTGTTAAATATAAGTTAAGGGTACTTAATACAATATTGACCTTTGAAAACCTAAAACTCCAACGTAAAAATCATGCTGGACGCAACGTCAAAGATCATCACAGCACAAAGGAACAGAAAATGAAAAAAAAACATCATATATTTCGTGTTTCACCAAAAACCGTAGAACCGATCTCCTTTTCTTCACGATATAAAAATAGCACATCACATCACTATGCACAACAATAAAGAACCTGGTTCGCCGACAGGCAACACAAAACAAACGTAGTGCAAGTACCTGCAAATAAAAATGTTCCGCTTTACAGACCAATAAAATTCCACATCAAAGGTGAAATGGCTTGGACCGATGGCGAGGTTTATTTGCGTGAACACTAGGTAGGTTCTTTTCATTGATTTAAAGCTTTTTTGTGCTGAAACAGATCATGGTTTTGTGTAACTGCCGCCTAGGCCGTCAATATTCCAGAACAATCCAGAACAATCAAACATGACTTGAGTTTGTGTAGCAACTAGGAATATTAGACATTTGATGTTCCAAATTTTCAAAACATTTACAATCATTAAGATATTACAATCATTAAGAATTCAGGATATTACAATCATTAAGAAAATTACAACTACCTAATACAGTATTTACAAAATACACATGAATCAGTTGAGCTATCTACAAACCGTTGCAAACAATTTATATATAGCTTTAACTGGTCCAAATCAGTACCAATCGGAAGCGCGCCCGAGACACCAAATAACACCGCAATACACCTTCAAAACGATGTCGCAAAATTCAATTTATAAATGGTAAACAAACAGTACTACGAGATTCGAGCGATTACCGTCTTAGCGACAGGTTTGTATGGAAAGCGACAGAATTAGCCATTCATAAATTGAATTTTGCGACATCGTTATGAAGGTGGGTGAATGACCTGTATTGCGGCGTTATTTGTCACCTACTATAGCTGCGCTGCATTTTCATTGAAAAAAACCATTATTATAAAAATATGTATCTTGGGTTTCTTTTTATTATTTTCAATATTTTTGGAAAATATTTGGAGAATCATAAAGCGGATAGAGCTGTCAACTTAATAAAACATGAAGCTAAACGTTTAACGCAAATTAAAGTCCGATGTCAACGATGAAGTCATTGGAGCGTATCTTTAGAAACTTAAAAGAGCGTAAACAAAAAGCTGTCTATAATATTGGTCAAGGGGATGTGGATAAAAATAATTTTACAAATAAAATTGCATTGGGTGCAGAAATATCTGATAATGATTAAAAAACTGACATGGTCAAATTGGTCAAGCCAACACAAAAGGATAAAGTCTTGTTATCTGTAGTGAGCACAAAGGTAGCAAAGATTTTATAATATCCCTTGAACTAAGTGGACATTTTAAAAGCTAGAGAATATAAAATTAATGAAAATATATGTAAAGTTATAATGATACCAATTCGTTTGTCATACATTTTTCAGACAAACGAATTGGTTGTTTCAAACTTAAACCAAGAATTAGACATACAAAAAGATTGCATTATCTGGACAGTAATTTATTACAAATCCAGTAGGTTTAATTGTCGATAATACTAAGATTTCTAATGAACATAAATTGAGCAAACAGTAAGGTGAACCTGCTAATTTCCAAGAATAAGACGAGTCTGTTCTCAGTACCGACTACCGACAGACCGCAAAATTAGCGCAAGGGTAATTAATTTTCATTCAACTTTTTGAAACTACTCAGACTAGATATTTTTAGGATATACTGTTATAAGCAATAGGTTAATATTTCAAATGTAATGTTAAATCACAAAGTATATGCTCAAGTTTAACAAGATATAGAATGGTCTGACGCAAATCCTTCCAATGAATGAAAAAATGAAAATATTTTGCAAAAGAAGTTTGACTTATTTGTTAAGATTACGTTTCAGAGAATACCGACTATACAAATTCTAACGAGACATTTGGAAGAATGGAAAGATACAATCAAACTTAGTTCACCTATCATCACATGAAAAAGTGACTCCTAAACTTTTCATAATCTGAGCTCCTAGCCATAAAATGATTAAATATTTTAACCTCTGGTCTGCCCCAAAAAGCTTGTTGTTCAATAAACCGCAAAGCCTTGAAATTGATCCAACCGCATCATAGGTGTGCGTGCAGCCAACCTACTTTCGGGATAGACCATTTCGAATCATGCACCTTATTACAACGTGCAAGAGTTCAAAGTGCAAGCAAATATACGGTAATCTCAATATGGATACGATACGGTAAATCCTGACATGTCGATAATTGGACGTGTGTCAACACAGCACTCCATAAAATAAAACTCGCATTTCGATTTAATCTCCATCTTGATATCAATCTCATTGGCATGTTATGTGAAGAAATACAATTCGCAAGCTATATTATGAACGGTTTTATGTAAGATCAAAAATATGATGTCATTTCGACAACAGTTAAAAAAGAACAAATACTAAGCACCCACTTTGTGACACTAGAGTAAACAGTCACTGGCAGAATTGTAGCAAGTTGCAAAAGCCATAAACCAAGAAGTTGAAGTCAAGAAGTTGAAGTAACTTAATTTACTGATTTCTAAGCCTATGAGCAAGGTTGCAGACTCTTTCGTGGCAAACTTTACGAATGTCATCCGTTTTGAATTTGGAATAAAAACAATTCAAATCCCGCAATGTCAAAAACAATAATGTCAAACGTGGTAAAAAACTTGTAAAAAACGTGATATAAAAATCTGTTGTCATTGTAAATTATAAAACTTTTCATTTGAGAAACAAAACAGTAAACTCAATAATTTTGCTTTCGAGTGCTTCCAGTGCCCGGATCTTGGAAATTGGTGCCTCCTTCAAGCAGGCTCAGAGGTTCAATATTCGGAGGCAACAGGCTCAGCAGCCAAGCCTCATCCTCAGACTCAGATTATCAATGCGTCCTAACTTACCACATTCACAACTACATTTACATCGAGGAGTTCACTGTGCTTTCACGTTCCAGAAAAATCAAACCCAAAATCAACGAAACCACTTCAATTTCCTAAAGGCCTATTATAAGTTATATATAATAGTCACCTAAATGCTAACATTATGATTACATGAGTTATAAGTCATTTAGGAACACAAGTCTTGTGCCAAGACTAGGTAATCCATCGGACCATCGGAATGTCTGTGGTCAGTTTCATGTCTATATCGTAATGTGTTTTGACTTGTGGCCGCGCTCGGGTTTACAAGCGTGGGTGTCGTACTCGTGGAACCACGAGTTTGAAAACGAAAGTTGTAGGTCCTACTAACCATTGTTCCGACACTCGTAAAGTCTGGAGACGCTTTTGACCAAATGTCGGTACCAGGTTTTGGGTATAAATAATGCTGTATTCGTAAATACACACCGGCCGGCGATGAAGCGCTCGTGGCGTAGCTTACTTAGCCAATCTTAACCGATAATTTAAGTTAAGCAACGTTCTGTGCGGTCACTATTTGGATGGGTGACCGTTAGTGGCATTTACATCTGAGCGCTTCCGTGCTTCGGAGGGTACGTTAAACTGTCGGTCCCGGCTCTAGCAGTCTCGGAGGCCTTAAGGCGGCCTAAAAACTCCGTCACCAGAGTTGGCCACTAGCTCCATACGAGCTTGCTTTTTTACGCCGTATACTTTTGGACCCAAAATTGACATTTTACTACCACAAAGGTTGATGGCCAACCTAAAAAACCATACACCATATAATACCAATTGCGGTGTCCCAAATGCCATCCTTATTTTTATAGCTTTTACATTTACTAGGAGCCATAACTTGAGAGCATGATCAGAATTTGATGGGATGGGTTATTGAACTCTGTAAATAGTTGTTACCATCACACAATAGACTATCTGGACTATTGAGGTTCCCAGCTTCAAATCTTATTGGTGCCCCGGAGAATGACCATTTTCTTTGAAATAGATTGTGTGCTATCGTGAACGCTCGCGCGATTGAAGAATGGCTGTTATTGTGCACGTTTGTGATTTTATAAGGCTTTTTAGATCGGTACCTGGTACGTAAAAAATGGAACCTGTACCTACAAATATACATTTTCTGTTTATAAAAGTTGAGGGTTTTAATAATCTTCTAGTACCTACCTACGTTTCGCACTACTGTAAAAAAACCAATTAGTTAAGATTAACGAAGGATTATTTTACCTTTAGAGTTACTTTTACAATTATCTGATTTTGGTAACTTCAGATAAGTAAAATAAATAAGGCACGCCATTGCAATATCAATACAATTCATCATGATGTGATAAATCGTACATAATCTCAATGATATACAACATTCTTCGGCTTTAGACAAAGTCTTACTAAAGTCTAGTTTTAATTAAACCTAACCTAATTATAACTTTTTTCAGAAAGCTAAAAATATCGACATCATATCTGGCAAGCTTTTTAAAACGCATGTTTTACTTTCAAACACATTAGCTTATCACTCAAACGAATCTAGCTAACATAAGATAGCTGATATACCTATCTAGAGATAGCCAAATAATATCCTACAGTCATTTAGGTACTCATCGTGATGTAGCCTTAATTAAGCTTTTAGAGTTGACAATGAGTAATGGAATATACGATAGTTATCTAATTTGACACAAAGATAGATACGTATTATATATAGTAGGCAGGTGTGTATATTCTCAGTGAGTGGTGCAGTGATTGGTGATAGATGGATGAAAGTTCTCTTAATTAGGGACCATTCTTCGGAACCCATTTAGAACTTTCTAATCATCTTACGAGTATGAAGAAACTGGCAATAACCAGTAGGTAACTTATTTCGATATTGTGAAGATCGCGGAAATTCAATAGATGGAGAAGGCTCAAAATTGGGAGAGATCCTCCAGTGAACATAAGACTGATATTATGGTAAGGATGGTGGCAGTAAATAACGTTTTCGTTCCTATTAAAATGACATTCATATCAAAGAAAGATCTCTAAGAAGTTGGAGTCTTTTGAAACACAAAGCCACAAAGGCATTATCCAGAGACCGCTGAAAACAAAGACATCGCACCGCCTACAACAACGCTGTGCGGTCAAAATAATCAAAATTTTGCATTGGTATGTAATGAAAAAACACTAGTTTTTAGGTGCTAACCTGATCTTCTCCTTTCCCATAAAACCATAATAAAAAGATTGAGCTAGCAATGGAAGTATTTTCTATCAGTTCGTAACTATACTATATTTTTTTAATACAAAGTTTCAGCTTACAAACCTAACAGTCCTCGCTCTATCTAACCACAGACCGAGGTAACCCGAGATGATAACATTCCACAAGGCACGAAACAGTATGAATGTGTTTTTGCTGAATAAAATAAGAACTAATAAATCAACGAAATAAACATTCTACAATAGAGGATAGAAAACTAATCAAAGTTAATAAATATGGTACTTCTAAGCCAAGAAATTACTAAGTACCTACTACCATACTGCTCTGAATATTTAAGCATGTAAATTAGGTAGGTTACATTTGAGACGTTTTTAATGATCAAGACAATCTTAGAATCTCAACTCTGTTAGAAGTAAGTTCTTAAAAAAGAATGCCTATTCATAGGGGCATTACGCAAAGAAATATGCAATTTCTACCTACTTGAGAGGCATTTATTACCTACTAATGATCGGTTATCTATATTGTAAGCCATTAATTGCCTGGCTATTCACGAACATAGAAGAGTACCTAGCTTTACGCATATTAAATTAACATTATGTAGGTTAGATGTTGCGCACACGCATGTTTCTATGAACAATAATTAACATACTATTTTATTTATATTAAGACTTATAAAAAAGACTTTTGACTCGTTCACATTGCGTCTTCATATTTAAATGCGATAAAGTTAATAAATCTGGAATAAATCATTCTCATGGCGATAAATGAAAAAGAAGATGGTAATAAAATTGTTAATACGTAGTAATACTAGTAATTCATGCAAAGCCGTATGCTAAGCAATGTCGAGTAAAATACTGATTAAAATGATACTATCGATGAAAAGAGAGGAGTGATAGCTTGCCTGTCATATTTGACGGTTTGACCACGTTTCGGCTTGATTCTGTTTGCAACAAATATACGTGATCATGATACTGAGCTCGTGATCGTGAGACATGGCACCGCTTATCGCCCAAGGTCGTACAATGTAATGTTGATGCATAAGGGACAGAATAATCTGTGTGTTTAATGCCGAGGAGTGTATTTAGGCCACGTGTCCCGAGTCTCGACTGAGCTATAAAGATGAACATAAAAGCTGAGCACGGGAAGGTCACCACAAATACAATGATCGAAGTCACATTAGTACATGACTCAACTGCCGTAAATTACTAAATATTTATAGCTTCATGGCTGGAAGTCTCCGAAACAGTTATCCTCATGAACGTATTGTCTGCTAGATTATTACTTTCTAAATCTTCTGTAAAGAGATCACGTGGTGGCTCTCCGACAAGATGCTCAGACCTCATAAAATCGATTAGGTACTCCACCATGACCGAATACTTTCATAATGCTACCAACAGAGACCAATAGAGACGCATTGCTAGATCCACCATTATTGAAACGAACACCTTATAACCGCGATCACTCACGAGTGTCCCACTTAGAAAAAGCAGAGAAATCTTCTATATGCTGTATTGATCCTTCTAAATATCTTGCATTGATTACACTAGTTTTAAATGTTCACTTTCCTATTCTTATTTTCTGTGCTTTAGGTATATCATGTCTCCGTCCTCAACTTCGAATAATTAATTCATTTGGCACATGTTAGCCTATCAGCGATCTCGTCTCGACTTCTGACCCGAGCCTCACAAACTAGTGCTTGCTCTGTGTCTTGGGCGCCAGATATTGATCTGACCCGATGCCTCAAATATTGATTGGTGGCAGTGTTGCTAGCTCAGCTGCTTTTGGCGAGTCTTAAAACTTTCTCACATCTAGAATGCCAATTATTACAATTTTATCCATCGACAAACTCGACCAGCAAATGAACACCTTTTCATTACCTGCAATATTTACGACAAATTCCTAGGGCAGGGACAGAGTCCTTTCTTCTTGTTTCTGTTCCTACTCCATTACATATCAACTATTGGTTTTCATTTATTATCTCACACACAATATACCTACCTAAGTACATACATAATTTCTTTGCATTCTCATATCATTGAATAAGTTGAATCTACGTAAATTAATCTATATTACTGTCACAGTAATTTTATTACAATTCAATCAATGTCATAGACACTACTGTTCATTCCTTGTCATGCACGTGCACAAAGGTGCTACTGTCAACCTTGCAGTTGCAGCCACAGAACAGTTGAAATTGATCGCTATTGAAATCAATTTGTTATACTAAGACCCGGTTTAGTTAGTGTCCAATACAATGGTTAAATATTTTGACATTATAATAAAAACAAACGAAACTGATTTCAATAAAAAAGAAATAAATATCTTAGAAAATTATGAAACTGTTGGGTTTTAAGACGAATTTAATAGATAGGTCACGACTGAACTAAATCACTTGAAAAATTACCTAAAAGCCATCACTTACTTAAGTAAGAAAACATTAGCAGTGTTACTTTTGAAACATCAACAGTGTTTGCATCATATATATCCATATAAGATTAAAACAATATGGTTATGATTAAATAAATGGTAAAGAAAAAAGGTTGTTAAAATACCATAGTGTTTGGCAATACAAAATACATCATCTGGGCACTTTGTAATTGAATCCAACCAGCTTGCAGATATGCTGCATGCCCATAACGCTCGGATTACTTTCGAAACATGTCGTAACTGCACTACTAGTCTTCTTTAGGGATTACAACGTAATTGCAACATAAATCCGAAAAGCGTCCGCTGCAATTACAGGGAAAATTACTGTAATTTACCTTGCCACGGCCAGTTCTGGCCTGACTCACACGGATTCAAACATCTAAGTAGCTATAGCTAACGGGAAATCATAAACCTATATGAACCATGTCGTTTTACTGCCGCAAAATTATGATCTTGGTGACCAGTGACGCGTCAGCTTTCTTTCAATTTCACTTAGAAAAGGGAAGCTGTAAACTCAATTGATCAACGAACCTAAGAAACCTTTTAGTGGCTTCCGGGTTTCATTAATCCACATTCTCACTTCCTTGTGTAAAGGTAGAGTTCGTTATTTAGTTATATCTCGGCAATAGTGTCACTTCGGGGACATAATGGGACTGGTTTTATTTATCGGCGGCACTTTAAATCTAACTGCTGTGTTGATGTTGACATTTCTTGACTTCCAATCTATCAGCTTCTGTAATCTAGTTTGTTAGATAGCCTTGGAAAAATGAGACCAGATAAAAAAAACGGATTCGACAAAAACCGCAATTCTGATTATATCTCTCGTCGCCTCGTCGGGGTGCTGTAAAAACTAGCAATAGGTAGTCAGAATTATTATGAGTCATCAATCGATCATCACTTCGAGCACAAAAACGAATTCCGCAAAAGGGTTGGTGATGCCAAAATCTGCAAGTTGATACGTCATTTGATAGGGAATCGCAGTGACCTGGCTTCACGGCTTATCCGGTGTATATTACCAGACAGACACTAGCTACAAAACACTCGTTTAGTTTCGAAAACCTTTGTTTGAACTTTAAGCATCGTCAGAATGTTTAACATCGTGTTTTTCGGTGGCGGTTTCTGATGAACAGAGCACGATGCATATAAGGTTATGTTTAACTGGAACCACATAATACTGCTACCAAGTACTTGCTTCTATTTAAGTCTGCAGAACGGTAGTCAAGGACTACGTTGGTAAATTTTGTACTTAGTAGTATGTTGACTCTGTGGTCTACAACAGTTACTAGAACAACTTCATTTGCGTCAATGTAAGCAAATTAATTCTCATTAACATCAAGATTGAGATCAATAATGTCTTATCCATTGACCATTATACTATACAACTACATTAACATAAGCCTATCCAAGAAAGGATTATAGTTTTCTGTAAGAAAGTTTACTAGCGACATTACCTTTAAATCCCGTTCGGAGTTCGTTGCTCTCCATAAAACTATTAAGAACATCAACGTCGAGGAAGCAGGAGCAGTTAAATAAAGGCTTGTTATGCAGAAATTTTACTAGAACATTGCACTGCGCTGGATAATTAGGGGTCATCGACCCCGTGTGGCGCTAATGCTAAATTTCAAACTGGACTACACAGATTGGTGCATAGTGAGTTTGGCTGCGGTAAGGGCTGAGTGGCCTCAATTTCCTGATTGCTTATTCAGCGAGTAAATTTTGCAATGCAGAAAATCAACGGCAATTTCTCTTGCAAAACTATTGTTACAAGTTGAATTTTAAAATTAAAACTGATACTTTATATTGTAATCTGATAATAACAATGATCATGCACAAGGGTTTCGTCGAATAACTAGGTATTTCGGCGTATTTTTTAAGTCAAAGACCCAAATACGAGGTGTTAATAGCACTTTATTTAAACGTGGCCATAAAAGTTAAAATCTCTCCCATATTTGGTAGTTCCAAGACGTGTGCACTTGTTTTAATCTGATAAATAGCAACAACATTTAGAAATATATCATGTGCAGTCTCCGCCTTATCTCTGGAGCTACATCTGTCTGACCTTCAGGATGGTACGATAAATCTTTGTTTCTCGTACTGAGAGCGTAGGCTTATGAGTGGGTGTTTTAGTTCTGTTCTAGTAATCTTAGTACCTTCATAAGATTTAGCTACTGTACGAGCAAAATTCCATACCCAACGTGTATTGTATTATTCAAATAACCAAACTGACCGGTCTCATTGTTCAGTAAAACGCCCAGACGATTATCCCAAGTATATAGCGCTCGATCTCTGCTCCACATTTCTCGGGCAATCTCTTCTAGAGCTGTCACACGGTAAACGCATAGACATAGGCATTCAAGTGTCAGGCAAGTATTGTCCAAAACGAGTCTACCCTGTTCCAGGCTTTTTGTTCCGATACGTGAGACTCCACGGCGCGTCTTAACGAGCTTCAAAACCTGTTCAACATTTCCACGAGTCATGCCCAAAAGTCATAGTAAATATTCCACAGTTTTCCGTATGAAAAACCAACAGACCCTTATGGGAGATGACAACCAACGGTTATTAAATTCCACCGAAAGATGCTGCCGTGTATGATGGGTCCTTGGTTTACTCATGATGAATTATAACAATTATTGACTTTCACTTGTGTGACTGATACCATAGTAATTGGCTCCGGCCGAAGACTGCAACAGGCAAAAATTATTCTCATTATAATGCCATAAGTGGATTACGAGAAAAAAATGAGTATCACGCGAGACTCCTTTCACCTTCTTGGAACGTGGTCGCTAATTGCACAGTTCATCGGTCTCAGTTACACTGAACCTACTTAGATTCACCAAGAGTCTAACATGGCAATCATTGTAAATTAATGTCCAAGAAACTAATGGATGCAAATTGGTCTGACATGGCAGTGATATCTAAAACGTATCTCTGTTCAACTTGCACAATCCAAAAGAGTGTACAGAGTGCAACGGAGATTAATCTCCTTAGCACCATTACGTAATCTTCTGATGTCTGACTCAGCACTCGTGCCAACTGTAACAGCCCACTCTTTTCATCTAAGCCATCGACTAATATTTCAAGCCGGAAGTACGGAGGAAAAATTCCTTTCGTATTTATATCTCATGATAAAATATCAGGCTGCAGGCGGAAGACATGACAGATTAGAAATGCAAACGACTTTTTAAACCGTTGAAAATTGCGCAGATTCGACACTTTAAATCTTTTAAACCTGATATTCTAGTTTAGCTTTAGCCTGATGTACTTCCATGTGGACAGCTTAAATAGCCATCCCAGTCGAACAGGTTAAAACGGAAATCTAGGTACGGATTTAATGAATCACATCCGCGGTTGTGCCAACGGTCGAGAAGCATGTACTCGTACTGTACCCTCGCCTCCGAGTAAGTAGCCTCATTAATCCAGTAAATGCCAGGCCAAGATTTGCTCTAACCAGTTTTTGCTTCTGCAGTTTCAATATTTTACGGAACAATTACTTTCAGAGATCCTTGTATCGAAAAGCCAGTGCTTTAAAATATTGATCTAACATAATTATCGATGCTTTTAAATCATTCTAAAGAATTTTTGTGTGTTATGTTTTAGTGTCTATCAACTCAATCGTTTAAGTAAGCTTCTCATAGTTTTATATGATCATTAACTTGTGCAATGTGTACATTTATACCTTTTATTACTTCTACAAACGCAGTATGTAACTAGTTAACCTCGAGCCCTGCCGATGCCGCACGCAAATGCTCCTGAGCTACTGTGCGACCTTTTTTAGTTATACGCTAGACATTATGCCGTGTCTTGGGTCAATTAGTCCCAGTTGAGGCCTTATCTAGATCGTGGTAATATACTGAAAACTAATTTATGAGGCAGAATTTTGGTTTGCTGCTACCTTTACTTAGAATTTGAAGTTTAAAAAAGCACGTCTACTGTCAACGAAACAAATATTGTGAGTACAGGTATGTGCCCAAATGCACACGTTGGTTTTCCTTCATCGTACCTATTCCGTCGTTCAGACAAGATAATCAAACAGAAAATCATTCAATTTGCATCTTATGCCAGCACATCTAGTAAGTTAGCGAAATGTATAATTTCACTTTATTACACTTGAAATAGTAACTATAACTAACCATGTTATACAATTTAAACACCTAAGCTTCATTTGTTATTCATTGCCTGATTTACCATTCAGTTGATAGCTAGTTCTCAAGTTACTGTCTACGAGGTTTGTCTTCTGTCTGCTGTATACTTGTTATAAGTTAGGAGTTTACAATCTAGATGGACTAGTTCGCGGTTTCATATGTGGTTAAGTGTAGTGTTTCAATGACGTCAATACCGAAAGCAGTACTTATTTCTGCCCTACACAGTAAGCCCAGTTTATCTAGAGTGGCTTTTATCTGTTGATAGTACGATGTAGGTGTGTCGCGGGATTTAGTGTCCGCAAAGTTCCGATAAAAACGTCAATTTTTTTCAGTTCCACGTAGATTACGCAATGCTTTAGTAACATCTTACAGAGAATTAGTCAGTTTGTTTTTGAATTGATTATGTCTCATGGAGAATCCATCTTTGATTGCTTTACATGGTAGTTTAGGTTTTAGTTTTAAAGCCTATGTGGCGTTGAAATCTTCCTCTTTCAGCTATTTAGGTAAATAGTCTACAACAGCTTCAGTTTTTGAAATATATCTTTCTAGCTTACTTAAGTCTTGTGTATCAATAATGAACTTTCTTTTGTTTTTTCCTTTATGCAGTTTCACTAACACATTGGTTCTCTCGTGGTCCGTCGAATAGCATCTGTTTTACGTACTAAGTAACAATAGGTGTTACAAAAACACCACTACAGTAAACATTTGCATATAAATAGACACACCGACAGGAAGTTTGGGTGTAGTTAAAAAATAAATAGAATTTGTTGTCATTGTTATTACATTATACGCAGTAATTATTAAATTGGGTTTCAAGATAAGGACAACTTGAGTAATAATACTATTCTTGTGTGTTGTTTCTTTCTGGAAGCTGGTATTTTTATTAGTTTTCTATCGAGAGTTTTTCATTTGTGTTTTGCTAAATTATTATGAATCTTATTTTCACATAGATAGTAAGTATTCTTCCTGCATTTTAATCTTAATTTCTTGTCCTTCATGTCGGTAGTTAAATTCAACTCAATACCTAGGTATTAGTAAAAAAAATTGTTTCTTTAGAGTTATTTTTTCTGGTTTATATTTAGGTGGTTACTGATATAGATATATATAGATATAGCTTAGCATAAAGCATGTTGTCTCCTGACTTTGTTATTGACATTTAAGTTTGATCATTGTCTATTCTTAGGCCTTATACGAGGTCATTGGATCATAAGCATGCTACCACTTGAACCTCTTGATTTATAATCAAGACAAGTTCATCATTGACTGGATGCAATTACTGGAAATACCTACTCCAATAGCGTGCTCTGATTTACTGATAAGGTAATTGATTCGTTTTCAGTTTGGGTAAAGGTTTTCTGTAAAGTTTTTTTTTGATCTAGTAGGTAGGTACCTACTTACTACTGTTTTGCAAACCTTAATTTATATTGTATTATTTGTTAAAATCGTGTCACTAAGCTAATACTTAAGTAGGGAAGTATAAGAAATATATCTGTACATTTGTACCTTACCTATAAGCACTTTACATACATTGCAAAGGCCGCCTTTTTGAAAAAAAAAAAACAATATCTTCCACTTGTGTAATGGGCTTGTGTTCTTATGAATTATGCATTTACTAGCCGTTGCATAATGAGGGCTTATCAGTTCAAATCTGAAGTTAAAAACTTGAGAATTCATCTGAGTTAAATCAGATCGATCGGTTTCGAACTTTCGAAGGTTCGTTTGTTTTTTGGGGGGAATCAAATACTCGTCCTTGCTTTCGTGTTGTTTCTTTGTGATTCCCGTAGCGAGGTTGCATTCTTGACGTTCCTGTGCCGAGCAAACGCAGCCGCCGCCGCTGGGAACGCAAGCCTCCAGCCTGGCCTGGCCTGAGCCTGCACCATTCTCCCGCGTTACCGGCATTGGGTACATAGTAACACATACCACACCTGACACGTTGACAGTACAATAGACCTTACACCCTGATTATTACACATGAACTTCGCTTACAAAAAACAGATGCACCGCACCACACGGCGGATACCGTTGAATGACCGGTAATTGCTTTCAAATTCCAAACGAATTTATGTTAGTTTTGAATTCGAAACATTTTTGTTGGACAAGAACTTATCAAAATAGAAACCCAAATGTGGGACATGACGATAAATAAACACTTGGTGTTGTTTATCAGTACAGATAAAGTAACTGGACGTCTCCGTCTCGTTTCACTAACCTGAGGGCTCGGCGCAGTCGCTCATAATCCAAGCTGCATTTTAACCTCAAAAAGCACCTTTAGCCTTTAGCACGGTCACGACACGAAGGTCACGGTTATGTCTCCTTGCATAACACCAAGCTTTTGACACTAGAACAATACGATCGAGTACTGTTAAATTGTTATCATAAACACTCGAATGCACTGTTCATTGCACGTTTTTTGAAGAAACGACGCGTATTTCGAATCAGGGTTGCGTCCGATCGCATATTTGCTGATGTTTTAATACGACGGAGGCATTGTATTGGTTGGTTTGTCTTAAGTTTTATGCAGTTTACGATAAAACATGTCAATACGGTGCAGTGCACTCCGCGTGACGCGACTAATATGGCGGATGGGTTTGAACTAGCTTCGTCCGTACGCTTGCGCGCGATGGTGCCTGCCTGCCCAGGTACACAAACATTCCGATGGTACTGCCATCTAACAAAAACATGGTGAACTGCACCGCTAACTGCCGTATAAGGATAAAACTTGGAAGTAGGGCGAAGATTTTGCCTTCTCTGAGAGGCGACAGATGGATTTAGTGGTTATGTTTTATGCGATCTTAACTTACAGCATGAATTAAAAGGGATAAAATCTATATGGCCTTACCTCTACGGTCTACCTATCCCTTTTAGTATTATTAATGTTTAATTATTAGAAGGGTCATAATGGTAGCCTACTGTTTTGAACTGTCTACTACACTCTACGTTATCGTTTACTGTTTCAAAGGTGCTTAGGTGAGGTTTAGGTAGAGCCAAAAAATAATATACATTTAACTAAAGATGAGTAATGAAACAAGAACGTTCTTTGGGCTTAATCAAGAGAAATAAAAAATCCAAATAACATAAGTAGAACCATTTAATTATTTACATCACTCTGAATACAATGTTTAACACTATTCTTATAAAATATTGGTACATATTTAATTACATGGCATTATCAACACTGTTGACGATTAAGTAAGACATTATAATGTAAGTAATGCTAAAGCAGAACCAATTATCCAAATATGAAATATAACTCCGTTAAAATTTTAATATCTAGAAAAAAGTAAAAAACGCAATATGAAATTTTTATGTAGGTAATCCAAAATTCATTATTAAAACTAGTAAAACATCATCATATTAAACAAGATAGAGGTACCTACTTATAAAACGATAGGAAGGTAAAGAAGTGATCTAGCGGTGACTTTTCAACTAAAATACATAATTTTTATTTATATTATTTTTTACCAATTTCAAAAAGAAAAGAAAGAAGAAGAAAGAAAATACATTTATTCTGGACACACTATACATACATAACAGCACAACAAAAAGAAAGCAACATAGGTAGAAACTAAGAATTAGGTAGATAAATTAGAACAAATATAGGTAGGTATATATATTATATACCTACCTGTCTTGGTGCAAACCCGACGTGCTGGTGCATGCGTGAGCCAAAACGGGTCACAGCTCAGCTTAATGCCACTTCACATCGTGAAGTGACGCTGGTTTTCAGCTGAAAAAAGAGTTCAATTTTTAACTATCCGTTTAAACAACTGCTGGATAACAAGAGATAAATCCAACAGTAAAGTTACCATTCCTATTTTTTCCTAGCTCGGTATCTCAAAGCTATGAGAGCTAAGAGATGGAAGGCCACGTACAGGATGAAGAGAGCGGAGACATCAGTCCAGAGACGGTTGCTGGCGAAGTCATACTGATTGAGGACTTCGGCGCCGTTGCTGAGGCAAGGGGCTCCGGGGGATTCCGGCAGACATGCTGAAAAGAGACGAGTTAGTTTAAAAATTCGTGACTGTAAAACTGCTTATAGTAGGTGCCAAATAACACCGCAATACAGGTCATTCACCCACCTTCATCACGATGTCGGAAAATTCAATTTATGTATGGTAAACCAACAGTAACACGAGATTCGAGCGATTACCGTCTTAGCGACAGGTTTGTATGGAAAGCGGCAGAATTAGCCATTCATAAATTGAAATTTGCGACATCGTGGTGAAGGTGGGTGAATAACGTGTATTGCGGTGTTATTTGGCACCTACTATAGTAAAGCTCGCTGGCACCTACTATGCACTCGCTACTTCACTAAACTACTAACGTGGTTAGACTGAACTAATGTGGCCTGAGAACAAAGTGTGTAAAGGTAGTGGAAATCAATTTTAAAAGAAAATAAAATATACGATAAGAACGTTATTATAAGCTAATTTTGGAAAGAAGAACAACTTAAGAATAATAATAAGAATAATTTATTAATACAAAAACTTTAATAATAACAACAAGATAGTATAGGTAGGTACTTAATTAGATACAATATAATATAAGTCAAAAGATATATTATTTAAAGTTTGTGGTATATAAATATTTGTAGAACCCATCCTTTCCGTGCTAGTTAGCAACTGTGTTACGGCAAAGATGAGATTCTCGTCCTATGGTAATACGGATCATTTTGATATGGGCAAACAGAACAAAACCCAGTGAGCTTAAGGCTCGGTAGGCTTGACCTAAGTAAACTAGAAAATTCTTAATGTTTGTATGCTTAATTCTGAATAACGTTACTGGATCCCTAGTCAATGATGGTCATCATTAAGTCAGAAGAAATTCCTGGTTCTGACATTGTATATCGGATACTAGGGTCTCAGTAAAAACATTAACATTTCATCGTCCAGGCCAAAAAGATTTAACTTCAATTCGACTTAAAAAAGATTTGACTATACCTTTCATCCAAAATCCAAAGTCATTTCGTAAAACCAATACCCAATGCCGAAACGGGTGTTAGTAGATAGAATTATAAGTATTGAAAAATTCATGAATTCGATAAGCTTTTAAAGATCACTCCAAAATAAAGATCTTCCAGAAAGATTTGACCAAATCTATAGTCATTCAACAGAATCAAAGCCACTGATATGGATTTCGTTCAAATCAATGCGGTATTAAAATTTCAACGAGTCAGTTAAGCTTATAATTTGTTCACTCAAAGGAATCATTCTAACAAATAGAGCAAAAAAATATTTCCTGGTTAAATTCTACTTGGCCATGTGTCTATTCATCTATTGTACCTGGCAGACCCTTTTTATGGGAATACCCCAAGCGCCATGGCGTTTTACCTGAGTTTATCAAGAAACAGATGTTTTATGACAACACCACAGTTTAATAGGCTTGGGACCCTTTTGAAACTAGTATTTCGGTTGAATACAAAACTTGACTTCAACAATGCTTGAAGAGATATTTGTC
Organism: Eulithis testata; assembly: GCA_947507515.1. Classification (NCBI taxonomy): domain Eukaryota; kingdom Metazoa; phylum Arthropoda; class Insecta; order Lepidoptera; family Geometridae; genus Eulithis; species Eulithis testata. The sequence goes on from OX382197.1 coordinate 10,111,226, forward strand.
AATGTTTTGGTATTGTTGTCATCTTTGTTTGGTGAAATTGTTTTCGTGGCACTTGAAGGTATATCATTGCATTTGCACGGGAACCATAGAGTCTTGTTTTCCAAAAAAATCACCTAACATTTTCAAATTTATGGTATGAGTTAACTCGTTCCCTGCCATACGAATATATTCGTAGTAAAAAAAATCTATACAGTTGTCATGGCTCAGTTGGTAGTAGCTCTGCCTTCCGTGCTGTGGGTCGTGGGTTCGATCCCCACCGAGAACAAACATTTGTGTGTTGTAAACATAGATGTTTGTTCTGTGTCTGGGTGTTTCTATGTATTATAAGTATGTATTTACAAAAAAAAAAGTATGTATGTATTCTATCAGCCATCTATTTTCCATAGTACAAGCTTTGCTTAGTTTGGGCGAAGTGTCTTAGAAGGCGTTGTGTGAAGTGTCCGTGAATATTTATATTTATTTATACTTATTGCCATCCATACAAAATCATCATCCCGAGTATACACGTAGCAGACCGTCATTTTTTTGGTTGCCATGAAAAAAATATATTATTATATGGTAGAGTTCTCATTTTCTTTTGAAAGTTTTATTTCTAATACCAACTATGTAATTAATTCCCGTCCTGTTTACACTGCCAACGCTTTTAACTTTGTAGGTGCGTCAACTAAACAGCTACGAATAAACTCGTAGCTGGCGCTGGATCCTAGATACGTTACTACGTATATTTTCGTAGTTGGCAGGGAACGTGTTAAATATGCCAGATAAACACAGTAACCATGGCAAAATTGGTTAGGACAACATCATCATTATAATATCTGGAAATCTACTGAACATAGGCATGTTCGCGGACCCGTGGACACATGATGACGTTGATGATTTGAAATCACGATGAAGTAAGAAGTTACTTAAAACTTACTAATATTCGCAACTCCGTCCCATTGAATGATGCTCATGGCCTCGTTGGAGTACATCAACCAGGAAAGGTAACGGATCCAGGCTACGTATTTTGGTATTGAACTGAAAAATAAAAAATAATATTTCACTGTATTTTATCACAAAGGTCATTGATATAATTCACTTGAAAATATAAATGTATGATATAACTAGCCGTCTCCCGCGGCGTTGCTCGCGTTAGGGTGTGACTTTTCAAAATTCCATTTTCCCGCTTTTCTGTTGAAATTTTTCCTGAATTTTCTTTGCTATAAACCTCACGGAGCCCGAGACCTTTCCAAAGAATGCAAAACCGTGGAAATCGGTTCGTGCGTTCTGGAGTTATAGCGTCAGGAAGGAAAACCCGACTTATTTTTATATAGTAGATAATACATATATAGAAATAAGTCATCCCTTTATTGTTTATTTTCTCGTGATTGTAAAATTTGAACTTATTTCTAGGTTACATAATATAGGCGCACATATTATTAAAAGAATACTTACTTATTTACATAATATTCGAATCGCTCTAACCTTGAGTTAGAAGTGAGTCAAAACCAAGTTAGAAGCCTAAAACATCTTTAAAATATCTATTATATCAGATATTAATATTCATTTGAATCTGAGAAGATTTTAAATCATCTCAATTTGGATAAATTCGCTGGAATAACATAACTTATAAATGTAAAAAACCTTAATTTAATGAAGAGTCCAGAAGTCATCATCAGAGAGTAGTCGAATGGCACAAGGTAGGCGATGGCAACCGGCATTGATCCAAACGCACATGAGAAGAACGATCCTGCAAAAGCCATTCAATTTGTTACCTAAATACCTCAAAGCAAGCAAAACTCACAACTTATAAAAAAATAGAAAAAATATGAGGTAAAATTCCCACTTACCACAAGCAATAGCAACGTTGAGGACCAGTATAGAAATGAAGACAGTAAATCCAAACGCATAGAAAGTACTCCTCAGTCCCGCGATCCAGTACACGACCAGCGTGAAGAGAGTCGGCTCTATGAGGAGACCAGGTAACTGAAACACGATTAGGGGAAACCATGTAGCCTTTTTTGAAGTTATACTTCTAATGCGACTTCCAACAAGGTTGCGTTATTCGAGAGGACATAGTCTCTGTCTCTTTCTATTCCCCCCGAATAGAAAAAATGCTAAAATCAAAGATGGCAGTGTTCAGCAATTCAGCATTTGACCGCCCGTGTTTTTGAAGTTATAAGACTTCCAACTGACAGCGGGGGGAATAGAAAGAGACTAATACGCTACAGTCAAAAGATAATAGATGGCAGTGAAAATTTAGTACATAAAAATAAATACTAAATTAATTTCACAGAGAGTGAATGCGTGGCACTCGAAGTATAACTTCTTCCGCGCGTACTTTTTTTTTTAATAACTTCTAGGTACAAAGAGATCTGAGATTATGTATACCATGCCTGGGGATGAAATGACCTTATTAGCATAGACACCAAAAAGTTTCGTAATCTGAGAGTGCAGATAAATATTGTTTTTATGTTGTGGGGGAAATAAATCAAACTCACCATGGCAATCATCTTAGCGATGTAGTAGATAGGCGTAGAACACAAGCCAGCCTTAAGCTCCCTGTGAAAAAGCGGGAACTCTTCTGGGAATGTGTGGAGTACAGAATACATAGGACTGAAGGTATTCTCAGCTATGATGATGAAGAGCGCTCCTTGAACATCTTGGATGCCGGCTTGAGTGAGACTAGTGGTGCCAATGAAACAGAGACCGGCTGTTAGAGCTATCGCCTGGAATAAGATAAGATTGGTAAGAATGAGGTGGTAGATACAATAACTATGGAATTAAATAAAACTTTATATAAGTAAACAATAATAAAATAAGTAGTCTTGAAATTAACTATATACCTAACTTGAAAATAAAGAAGCAGGTATAGAAAATAAAGAAGTATCATCACATAGTGAAAAGAGCAAGGCTTCTTTAGTGGTCTAGAGAACTTGAGAGTAATTTTAATTATTATAAAAATGAAAGAGATGTGTGCACACGTTGACGTTTTTATTGAGAGAGAGAGTGAACAGCATAGAAGGAACGAACACTAAAATATTTAATGTTTCCAACACATAGTATAAAGCAAAGTCGCTTCCCGCGTCTGTCCTAATGTCTGTACGTGTGTATGTTTAGATCTTTAAAACTACACAACGGATTTTGATGCAGTGTTTTTTAATAGAAAGAGTGATTCAAGAGGTATGTTTATAAGTATAATACATGCATGATATTGTAGAGAAACACTGATAAATTTACAATAATGTTACCCAAGGTGTAAAAAATAGAAATGGTATAGCAAAACACAACTGACACAACTGACAGCTAAACGTAATGTTTGAAAATTTGACATTTGGAAAAGACAGCCGTAATTTCAACCATGTTAACAGGCCTCCTGTTGGCCAAAGGGTAATACCATGGGACTGCGCTCAGACCGACGCACCTTCAATTCCAAGGCGACATTACAAGCTTTTTGCAACTTTTTGCTTTTTTTTTACTTTTCTACCCGTGCGAAGCCGGAGCGGGTCGCTAGTTAACTATATACCTAACTTGAAAATAAAGAAGCAGTTATATATCTATAGGTGCGAATATTTTAATTGATCTTTATAAACGCCTTGCAGAACATTTAAATGCATCTTATACCTGCACTGAATAGGAGCAATAAAACCATATATTTTATGTGGTTGTAATTTTTTGTCCTCATCAGCTCATTGATGGTTTCATTGACTCTGACTGGATAAACAGCATCAGGTCATATTTTATTTATCTCCATAGTTCATGTGATAGTTATGAAAAAAGCATTATAATTTTTCTAAGGTGTTCTCACCAATTTCTGCAGAATCCGTATAAGCTGCACCCTTGGATCCCGGACAATGATCAGCATGTGGCGGTATACCAGCCACATAATCTTGGTCATGAAGGACGGTGATCTGAAGCAGTCTGGATTGTCTCGTCGCGAATCCTGAAATTACGTTTACTTGCTATTGTCGGTAAATAATTTGGCATTTGGATTAATTATAGCTCTTTGATCATTAACTTCAGTAAGTACCTTCTATCTAGAAACGAATCCGTTTCGAATCCCTTTTACTCTTTTTCTACAAAAATTCATCTTTCATTCATTAGTTGTATCAAATTATCAATGAAGTTATACTTATTTTAGTTTAAACATATTTAAAATACTACCCACATCTTAATAATTACTTATGATAAATAAAAGCTTTGATACGCCAACCTAAGATCAAGATCAAGATTGTGGTTAAAATCTGGTAAAAACTGGTTTATCTTTGCTAAAATCTAAAGAGTTGGATCGTTTACATGTCGTTTTGCGATATGGATCTTCAAGATATAATAAACTGCAGTAGCTAAGTTGCTATGAGTCAATTGAATTTTGCGACATCGTTTTGAAGGTGCGTGAATGACCTGTATTGCGGTGTTATTTGGCACCTGCTATATCACTATCTATCAAGCGAACATCGACTGGAAACGGGTCACAAACGCCCTTATACCTTATCTCTCTCTCTCTCTTTCTTTCTTTCACTCTCTCTCTCTCTCTATCGTTACGTCCACCGAAGTTTTTAGGTGTACTTGGTCACTCTATTTGAATCAAAAGAGACCATAACTTATCATTCTAGAGTTGGTTACCTCATCCTCGTTATCCATAAGATGGTACTCCAGGTGGATATCCATGTCCAGTTCTTTAGCCACGTCGCTGACTGCAAACCGGTCACAGATGCTTTTGATGGCTTGTCGTGACGCTGCTTCCGACCCCGGTGTCAGAGCTAGCACCTTGATGTAGTAGTCCGTTGGATTGTACATTATCGGGCACTGGTAACCGAGGCTATATAAATGGGAAACAGCTGTTTCATTGTGAATTAACCTTTAGGGCTCTGGCACACTTGACGGAAATTCCGTCGCGGACGACGGATGTTCCGTCGCGGAAATTCCGCGGGAGTCAATCCGATACCATACTTCCGCGACCGATCTTCCGCGTAGTGTGCCCGCTATTTGTAATTTATATGCAGTAACATGTATTGCGTTCCGTGACGGAATATCCGCGACGGAACATCCGTCGTGTGTGCACGAGCCCTTACAGTAGATCACACACATCACCACGACGACGCCGCCGGAGCCATGGTGATGGGTTCAAGCCCTTACATTATTTACATAGGCATCTATGTGGTTTTATTTTTATCTGTAATTACATAAAGAGATAGCAAATTTGTGTAGCAGCATTCACGCAGTTCATTATACACAAAACGGCCCAAACTATAATTTATTGTCCGGGTAGACGTAAATGCATACCTGAGTAGGTATATATAAACAACAAGACGATAAAAATTCGGTTACATAGGAATAATAAGGTTGTAACCTTGAAATGCAATAAAAAATAGTCTGAGTATCGGCTTGAAGAAGTATAATTCATGCATAGCATACCTACTTAGTGAGCCTAATAAAAAAAATATCTACCATTGAATTAAAAAAATAAGACCTACAATTAGGCTTCTTTGTTGCCTACCGCCACACTCAGAGACGCACGCTTAGTCAAAGAAATACACCGCTAATGTGCTGCAGTTTTATACGTGAGTAATTTTGGTAAATAATAAATTATTTTTTTTTGGAGAACCAACAGCTTTTTCAATTTGAATAGGCAATGGAGAGCCTTCTCTAATTGGAGAGCCAATTAGAGGTTCTCACGTATATATGGCCTTCATAGCTTTCAACCATTAGACTGGTTAGACGTTGTAGGCATGCGTCATTTGAATGATAGACGGCTAACATTTTCAAATACAAATACAAATACAAAAAACATTTATTGCCTCAGTAGATATTATAAAAGGTACAAGGTTATAGTTAACAGTAACTTCGAAGAGGGCAAAAGGGGTAAATTCAGCATAAACTGGATGCTAGACATCCAGCACTGGTTTCCAATTTACCCCTCAGCTTTTCCGCTTTTCCGTATTTTACAGGATGTTTTACGTACTTACTGTTAGGGTCAAACCCAATATTTAGTGATCGGCGTCTATCTAGCAGTCGACGAAACCTATGAACAGTTTAGGCAAAGCTTACAGCTCGAAGCTTACTCCCAAAAACTTTAGATCGGGGTCACCAAATGGCGGACCGCGAGAAACAGCAACTTGCACTACAGGCTTTTATGTCAATACTTAGCTTGCACCAATTTTACTCCAAACTTCAGACTGATAGTCCGCAACAAAAAATGGCATTTTTCTTATTGATATATAAAAAAATACCTTTGTTATTTCCTCAATTGCATTTCTTTAATAAATGCTGTGCGGTCCGCGATGGTCATTTCATTTCTTAAAATGGACCCCGAGTGAAACTAATTAGTGACCCCTGCTTTAGATGATTAAAGTACCTAAAATAAATTATCTAGCTATTCGTATTGATCAGATCATGAAGCACATTGAATTCCTTGACAGTCCTCAGGTTCAGGAAGTTCTATTAGGGTCATGGAGTAGTCAAGATCACTTTGACGATGAGACTCAATTGTATTGGCTCAGTATTGAATAATTATGCATTCGCAACAGTTCGTTCATTCTAGTTTCTAGATCTTTATCTTTTTAATGTGTCTGTGAATTTTAGTAATAGATATTTATGTTGCTTTATATATATACCTAGTGATCGCGTTAGATTTTTTAAACAGATTACATTTTAAAAGATTTTAATTTAGATAAAATCTAGGGAAATCTGTATCGCAAATAAATGTTATTTATGCTATACAGATTATAATCTACCGTAGATATTTGAAATTTTATAGATCCTACTAATATTATAAACGCGAAAGTTTGTAACGATATATGTATGTATGTATGTTTGTTACTCCTTCACGCAAAAACTACTGATCCAATTTGGATGAAACTTGGAATATATATATTGTCCCTGACCTGGATTAACACATATGATACTTTTTATCCCGTTCCCGGGGAAAAGATGAACATAAAAAAAAATTCATTAAAAACATCAGTCCAGCCGTTCAAAGTCAAAGTCAAAAATCTTTTATTCAATAAAATCTCACTGATCACTTTGAATCGTCATTACGTTTTGTATGATTAGGTATGATTACATTTTTTTTTTTATTGGATGAGTTGGAGCTAGTTCGTCCCAAGCTTGTTTGTCTTCTAAATAATCAGATATTTTATAGTATGCTTTTAAAAGAAGTCTCTGTTTTATTACGTTTTTGAACTTGCCAATCGACAACTGAGACACATCACTTGGGATTTTGTTAAAGAAGCGTACACATTGCCCTTTGAAAGATTTACTAATTTTTGTGAGCCTAGTGGTGGGAACAGCGAGTTTGTCTTTATTTCTAGTGTTAACATTATGATTATCACTTTTTTTGTTGAATAGATTGATATTTTTTTGAACATACAATAAGTTTTCATAGATGTACTGGCAAGGTACTGTCATTATATTTATTTCCTTAAACTTATTTCTTAGTGATTCTCTGGGACCCATGTTATAAATTGCACGAATAGCCCTCTTCTGCAACACAAATATGGTGTTTATGTCTGCAGCACTCCCCCACAACAAAATGCCGTACGACATAATGCTATGAAAGTAGCTGAAATAGACTAGTCTTGCGGTTTCCACATCTGTAAGGAAGCGGATCTTCTTGACTGCATATGCTGCAGAACTAAGTCTCTTCGACAATTTATCTATGTGTGGGCCCCATTGAAGTTTATTATCTAGAGTTATGCCTAAAAATACTGTGGTGTCCACGAGATCTATATTATCTTCTTTGATTTTTACATTGGCATTTATTTGTTTGACGTTTGGTAGAATAAACCGAATACATTTAGTTTTCTTTTCGTTTAGTAATAAATTGTTTACATTAAACCAGTTTACAACCTTAGAGATTGCATTATTTACATCGTCATAATTAGTTTGTCGTCGTTTCACTTTAAATACAAGTGAAGTGTCATCTGCAAACAGTACAATCTCATGATCGTTTCTAACCACTCGTGGTAGATCGTTAATGTAAATTAAAAACAAGAACGGTCCTAGTATTGATCCTTGTGGTACACCCATTTTTACCACTGACCCCGGAGAACGTTTTCCATTAACATCAACTCTTTGAATTCTGTTACTTAAGTAAGAATTAAGAAGTTCAAGAGCAATCCCTTTCACACCATAGTGGTTTAGTTTCCTGACTAACGTTTCATGGTGCACACAATCAAACGCCTTAGATAGGTCACAAAAAATGCCTAAGGCGTCATGTGACTGTTCCCAATTTTCAAAAATATGTGATATTAACTCAACACCCGCGTCGGTGGTTGAGCGACCCTTTGTAAAACCGAATTGTTTATTGTCTAGTAAGTTGTTTAGTTCAAAATGTCTTTGCAGTTGATTAAGCATAAGTTTTTCAAAGATTTTACTGAATGTAGGTAGCACTGATATCGGTCGAAAGTTAGTAGGGTCAGAATGACTACCTGATTTAAATAAAGGTGTTATTTTACTATGTTTCATTAGGTCAGGGAACTCACCACAGTCAATGCATTGGTTGAATATAAAAGCTAGATCTGGTGCGATAAGATCAATTACGGATTTTACAACGGCAACAGAAATGCCCCAGAGGTCCGTGGTTTTTTTTACATTTATCATTTTAAAAGCTTTGACAATGTCATTTGGTTGCACATAATCGAAATTAAACAATGTTTTGAACTCAGGTACATTTTCTTTAAGTAGTGACTCTGCGATTATGTGCGAAGAGTTCAAAGACTTTGTAGTAGAGACTGGAATGTCGGTAAAAAATGTTTCAAATGCTTTGGCCACATCATCATCTTGGTTAATGATTGTGTCGTTAACATTTAGATTGAATACATTGTTATGTGTTTTGACTCTTCCGGTCTCACTATTAATTACTTTCCAAGTTGCTTTGATTTTGTCTTGACTAATTTTGATTTTTGAGCTTATATATTGGGATTTAGCAATACGACAGACTTTTTTGAAAATTTTCGAGTATTTTCTAACTTTTTCTTTGAACTCTTCACTGAAGTTATATTGTTTTTCACTATAAAGATCGTACAATGTTTGCCTGCTTTTATGAATACCCGCTGTTGCCCACTCACTGAATTTAGAACTGCCAGAGACCATAATCGACTTGGATGTAAAAATAGAATTGAAGATGTTATTGAATTTATAGAAAAAAGTTTCATACAAGTTATTTGAATTACAGTTACTGTAAGTTAATGTGGAAAGCTTGGAGTTAAGGTCCAGCTTCAGCTTATCCAGGCGATGCATGGTCAATGGGACAAAAGTAATTTTTCTTGTTTCATTATTTCTAGTTTGAGCTTCTATTTTAATAAGTTGACCAAGGTGGTCCGATGAGATGTGACTAATTACATTTTTATTTATTATTTTTACGTTGGTAAAGATGTTATCTAAACATGTAGCCGAGGTGGCTGTTATCCTAGTTGGTTCCAGAAATACATTTTCGAGATCAAATGATTTAAATAAAGTTATTAGTCTGGTATTTAAGGAACATTGAACAAGTAGATTTACATTGAAATCGCCGCCTATTATAATTTGCTTATTTGTTTTACTTATTTTATACAAGATCTCTTCCATTGCTTTTTCAAAAATATCAAATGAGGCGGATGGTGGGCTGTAAGCGCTTATAACAATGAACTGCTCCAACTCTACGCATGCTACTTCAATGTGCCTTTCTACAGAGTGGTGGACAATATCTTTGCGTTCTTTAAATTTTATTTGTTTATTTATTAATGAGCCACCTCGAATAAAGCGTTCTCTGCAGAAAGCACTACCAACCTGGTGATCACTGAAACTAAACATAAGCTCATGACATTTCAGCCAGTGCTCTGTCACACAAATAATGTCGATGCTGTTCGAGGTCATGTACAGTTCCAGCTCTAATTCTTTACTACGCAACCCTTCAATGTTCTGATGCACCAAGCTGGTATATTTTAATTTATTTGATTTGATAGATTTACTTTTTGACTGACTAGATTGATTATTAAAACTATCTCTTTTATTATTATTAAAATAGAGATTTTTATTATTTTTAAAATGATTTTTCTTATGATTATTTAACGATATTATGCTAGAGATTTCCTCTATTGTCTGATATTCTAATTTAAATGACTTGGAATAATTTCCATAGTCTTGTTATGAGTGTCTTGATACTGCTCAATAGAAGCAGTTTGTTTAGCCAAGTTTTTGGCTGTAATATCAAAGTAGTAAGATAGCGAAACAGCTACCTGTCGTTTGTAAAAATTGGAAAGGTAATATCTACCTTTAGTCAAGTAAACAGGTTTACTAACAATATTGTTATAGTCAATTAAATGTATCAAATTATTATTGCACAGTGTTGTATGCAAAGTCATATTTAACTTATATCTAAGATCATTTTCTGCTTGTGGCCAGCTGTTGCTGTAGGGGAATGTAAACATTACAATTTTGTTTACTTCTAATGAGCATAAAGTTTCAATGTATTTTATTAACTGAACTTTGTTTAGATCACCCCTATTTCCAAGCCAAATTACAATATTGGATTTAGAATTAAATGAACATTTAGTGATTTTTCCCATGATTTCATGTAAACTAGAATCAGGTAAACAATTATTAATGACTGAGTGGCCCATTCTTGAATATAATATTTGACCCATATTTTTTCCAGTTCATTTGTTAGAAATGGTATAGCAAAACACCACTGACATAGAACAACTGAAAGCTTGAATAAAACCTTTTTATGTTGGTGGGTACACAACCTGGCCGTAAATAATCAAATTAAGAAAGCAATATTTTCATTCTTAAGCTACGTGAAATTTTTACAAGCGATCCGATTTGGATTAAACTTGGAATATATATTGTCCGTGACCTGGATTAACACATAGGCTAGGTACTTTTTATCGATCCAACGGGACGCGAACGAATTCGCGGGCGGCACCTAATAAGAAATATTTTCCGATATACTTAAGATAGCTCATACTGTATTAGTTGTAATTTTCTTTGTGAATAAATTTAAATTCTTTAAATAATTGATATCCTTAAGTACGAGTATGTAGTAGGATTTGATTACTTATTTTATGAAAATAGCGCTCAAACGTTCGGCCTTTTCACGGATATGCTCAAGAAAATTATCAAAAAAATACCTACGCCATTTCATTACTATGCATACATTTTGTTAGACTTTATTAAATACTAGCAGCGCCTCGCGGTTTCACCCGCGTAATTCCCGTTCCCGTGGGAATTCCGGGATAAAATATAGCCTATGTTCATCAGGGATAATGTAGGATTCTAATGGTAAAAGAATTTTTTTAATCGGTCCAGTAGTTTCGGAGCCTATTCAATTCATACAAACAAACAAACAAACAAAAAATCAAACCTTTCCTCTTTATAATATTTGTATAGATGTATAGATGTATAGATGTATAGATGTATAGATATCTGCTTCTGCATGTTAATTTTCAAAGTAATTTCAATTCTAATACTTACCTGTCTAAATAAACATTCCAGCAGCAATAAACTGACCTTTCAAAAAATGTCAAAGCAGTCTGAGAGTTTCCAGCAAATGCTATTCTCCCCTCAGCTAAAAGCACCAATTTGTCGAAATGTGCCATGAGCTCTGAAGACGGCTGGTGGATAGTACATATGACCGTCTTCCCCTGACCAGCACTGGCTCGGAGTAACGTCACTAGTTTTTGAGCTGAGGACGAGTCTAGTCCAGTTGTTGGTTCGTCGCAGAAGAGTAGTCCAGGGTCTGTTAGTAGCTGAAATAAGGTCAGACGTTTTGCAATCCACTATTCGATTTCTAAGACCCGTATGCTGATAAAAAAAAAATATTTTCATACAAAAATTTATGCTTTAGTCAGGATCAGTATTTGAGCAGTAAATCAATGGGCCTAAGTCTGAGAAACGCGTATTAATCCAATTAGAGGTCATGAACTAAGAGGCCGCACTTTAATACAAAAAGTTTATAAGACCTGTACAGATTCCTACTCGTGGGTTCGATCCCCACCGAAAACAAACATTTGTGTGTGGCAAACATAGATGTTTGTTCTGTGTCTGGGTGTTACTATGTATTATAAGTATGTATTTACAACAAAAAAGTATATAATAAGTATTATATCAGCAATCTAGTTTCCATAGTGCAACCTCTGCTTCATTTGGAACTAGAGAGCGTTGTGTGTAATGTCAAAAAAAAAGTGTGTCTTGGATATAGGCGTTGGAAGTTAAAACGAAGACATCTGGATTGCAGGTATATTGACTTACTTCAGTAGCGAACGCCAACCTCTTCCGTTCTCCCCCAGACAAGGTCTTCAGGCCATCCAGGCCTCCTATCCGAGTGAACCTTGCTTCGTATAATGCAAGCTGCCTTAGAAGCTGATTCACTCTTCGCTTTCTCGCCAGCGCGGTGGTGCGTCTGTCCATGCGGAGTCTAGCCTGAATAAACAATCATCACTCAAATCTGGTAAAAGTATTTTTCACATCCTTATCCATTTTTGGTTTACATTGATTTTTTAATCAGTTTTATACCATTTCTTAGGTACCTACATGCCGAAGTTTTTTAATGGTTCTGAATGAACCAGACAAACATTTATTTAAGCGATAAAATTTAAATCTGACCCTATTAGGATCCTTCAGATAAAAAAATAAAAAATCGCAACTTACCAGACCAGTTACTATAAATAAAATAAAATAAAAAAATATTAGGCTGAATGGAATATTTTTGCAGGCGGAAATAATTAAAAATTCATACTAACTCGTCTTGGAATAGTTAAAAAAAGTTTTGTACCTCCTTGCTTAGGCCTGTGGAAAAAACTACTCGTGTCGCGTCTAGGCCGAACAAGTTTATTTTTTATTACAAACACCTATGCATAATAATGACACTTATGCATAATAATAGGCGTGTCTAGTTAGAGGTAAAAATAGTACATAGTGCTTTATACTACACCTACGAGGAAAATAAAAAACCAAAACTGAATCCTCAAACAACACACAATTTGAAAATGGCGCCAATGGCGTCTGCAATTTTCACATGTTCTTTTTCAAATTGTTTATCCTGCCGCCGCAGGGTCGCACTGCCAGCCCGACACCATCCAACACACAGCTAGTGGCCAGTGTCATTTTGCGAACTTGGACATAAAAACTCACTGTAAAAACTTTTTGGCTTTTGATATTTAGGTTACCGGCGCATAGTCTTACCCAAAATTAAAAAAGAAAAACCACGTAAGAAATGGATTTTCATACACTTTTCTCTCCCGCTCAGATGCGTTTTCTCCCCGCATATTTGTTCGATATGCAATGACGTACTTTCTACCGTAAATTTGATAAAGTATCAAGGTACTTTCCAAGCAGGTGTAGTATAAAATATATTTGTTTAAGTATTGGTAAGTAATATAGCATCGTTTACCTCTACTGTGTTAGGTAGGTAGGTATACTCTCTACCTATATAGTGATGAGTACAATAATCTTTGTGATATAGTAGGTATGTAACTAGGTACATATACCTATAGCGTATCCTATGTAACAGGGATGTAAGTACTGTCAACAACGATGTATTTAAATTCGTTGACTGTCAAATAAATTAAATCACATACTTGCCTACCTACGCGTGAATACAAATTAATCCTTATAACGTACGTATTCAGTAGCCGCTACCTACTTATAACCTCCTACTAACAGTTGACAATCATTCAATCACAAATTCGTAAAAAACTGTATTGACACTGTCAAGTTTCTTGATACCTACCAAAGATTTTTTATAATTGATACGATTAATGAAGGAAGAATATCAGATGTTCTCGTACGACCCCAACATTCTTATTATGTATTTTTTTTTTCGCTCCTCAGAGCAGGCTATAGTTTTAAAACCATACCGCCTAGTCTAACGTTATGTTTTTTCCCATAAGTTGGTTTGTTTATGTGTTTGTCTTGCGTAAATGATAAGTCAAGTCAAGTCGGCTGTCGTGTGTTTTGAAGAGAAAATGGTGGATTTTCTCTCCAAAACTTGAATCTAATTTTCACTTTCAGAAAAACCACTTTACACACATTTATTCGAATGGCTCACACTTTATGTTACGACCTAAGTATTATTGGTTAAAATTCCACCACAATTAAACAACAATACCTACTCACAATAACACAAGAAAAACTATTAAAATAAAAATGCTTTAATAGGTTGTTTCAAAAAATGACAAAATTCGAATCCACATTCTTATTATTTAGATGGATGTTACTTTTAATGTAAATCATTCAATAACTAGTAGGAATATAACCTTCTTTTGGGTTCTGCAATAAAACGAATACTAAACTAAAAAGACATTGAATCTCTTCTGACAACCAACCTGGTGCATGGTTGTCAAAGGAGGTTCAAGGATTTTTTTTTTATAAATGCTGTTCCTTACCATTATTGTTAGGTGTTCTATCACAGTAAGGTTTTCCACGAAGAGGTCGTCCTGATGCATAAAACCACTTTCCTGGTTCATGAAGTCGCTCACTGGTCTTCCGTTCATTGCTATATCTCCCTCTATCGTTGTTCCGACTGTGAAGGAGAAGATTTTGTTCATCCAAGTTCGATTAGCATCAGGCAGACTGGCGAAACTCTCGAACTAGACTCGTGCTTTCGAAAAACGCACAATGTATGAAACGGGGGTCAAAATTTGAATCACGTTTCATACAAAACGAGATTTTCAGTGTGTAATTTTGGTAGAATGGGAGTCCCGCTTCTTCTTACGTAGGAACTACGTATTACATATTCTTTGGCATCAGGGGGGAGTCAGAGGTAGGCACGTGCTGCTAACATTAGAAGCACGTATCAAGCCAAGTGGTCAGACCATAAGTTATCAAAAACCCAACCTTTCGCGGTGATGTTTCCCACCATCGTTTGAAAGTACCTACTAAGTAGTAGCCTTTTTGTAGGTCTCTATAATAATACTACCTATTAGAGTTATTTAAATATTATTGATTGCATACATGTCATTAATTTGCACATGTCGTATAAATTATGCAAAAAAAATGTGGTGTGATATATTACCGATATATTGATATTTTATGAGCACAATAAAAAAAATTAACAGGCTGCTAGAAGTAGGCACAAAATTAGCATAAAAAATATTTTTTTAACATTTATTTAAATCCTGTTCTACAAGGAAACTGTGCATGACATTATTATTTTAAAATACTAATTTAGGCATAGTTTTATTATAAATTCTATAACATTTACAAGTTTTTCTTGTATAGTTATTGAGGCCGTGGATTTTTATATCTTTAGTATTTAATAAAGTAATTGAGTACGGTCTAATTAGGTTTCCGGATTTATCTTGAATTTTTCGAGGGCTTAGACCCGGCCAAGATAAATCTGACAACATAATGACACCGTATCTGATCAACTCTTAATAAATAAGCGATGCACTCAGGCATAAGCCACGTGTGTATCAGTGGAAATAGTTGAAGGGTTCCGAATATTAGTAGATATTTGATATTTACACATCAGGCGAAATGTCAGATAGGTAGGTACTGTGAGATATGAAAAACTTGCGTACAATCCTGAACGTGTTCAAAAGTAAAATTTTTTGCAACAGAACAAAAATGACGTTGGAAGAATTTACAATGGGAATAATGAAGCGTTCCACTTTTGCGCACCAAGATTAACTTCCGCACCTCGCTATTCCACTTTTGTGCACCAATCGATTTTAAGCTTGGTGGTGCGATCGCTTGTAACCATGAAAGTGTAACAGTTTTAGAAAACTTTTCTAGTCCCACTTTTTACCAAATACTGCTGCTGAAAATATCAATTCTGAATAAAAAACACATAAAATCAAGTTCCTACAGAGATTCCAGTAAGAACTAGGTTAGTGTGTAAGTGGGGTGGAATTGAAATGGGTAATAAAAATATAGCTAATGGTATACGAGTTCGCTCACCTGGACTTCTGTACGCTAATGCTGCCATAAGGGTAGTTTTTCCTGCGCCACTGCAACATTACAATAGGCCTCAGTACTGTATCTCTATTAAAAATATTATCATAAAGATCTATAAAAAATGCTATTCTCATAACTCATAATTAACCTAATGAACATAAGATTTAAGAAAGAATACAAAATATATTTAAAAAAAAAATACTACTATAGTAGGTGCCAAATAACACCGCAATACAGGTCATTCACCCACCTTCACCAAGATGTCGCAAAATTCAATTTATGTATGGTAAACAAACAGTTCTACGAAATTCGAGCGATTACCGTCTTAGCGACAGGTTTGTATGGAAAGCGACGGAATTATCCATTCATAAATTGAATTTTACGACATCGTGGTGAAGGTGGGTGAATGATGTATTGCGGTGTTATTTGGCACCTACTATAGTGTTACTGTTTACTAAGTAGTAGGTATAGGTCGGTTAGGTTGGACAATGGACATGGCTTAGGATACTCGATACCGCAAAATACGAATACCGGTATACGTATTAATTCCTTTCAATCGATACAATCGGTGCGAGTGAAAAGAAAGTTTTGGTAACCCTAGCCGGTATTTATTATTAGTCATGCCTTTAGCCATATTAATTTGCTATTGTCTAGACATAGTATCAATATCCATAAACTGTCAGTCATGCAGTCCTTTCTAGTAAAAACAATTTTTTAATAGTCTATTTTATTCTAACTGGACAAAGTATAACTAAAAAAAATTATTTTAATATGTAAAATTAATCAAATTTTATTCAGACTGCCACGTATAATCGTATAAGTATATAATTTATGAATCTGCTTAACAGGATGTGCAACAATATAATTTAATATTTAGTTTATTATTTTCGACTGACAAGGTCTCAACGGCTAGGCTCTGAATATTTTGGGCCTAATTTATACATACATATCCGTCATTCTTTTTTTTCTAGGTAAAAAACAGCTTAAGGTACTCAACTCACCTAGGACCCATTAGGGCAATAAGGGTTCCTGGCTTTGCGATGCCGTTTACTGTAAATAATAAAACACGTCAAATCAACATAATAACAAAACGCAGCTTTACTTATTTATTACTATGTATTACACAGTATTATAATTAAAAAAAATATATAATTAATATTGAAAAATAACAATAATACCTACTATTTAAAAAAACAAATCAATCTACCTACTTAATTACTTAACTAACTAGCAAGTAAATAAATTTGTAACTAAAACTAGCTACCTAAGAAATTGGAATGCACTTTGCTAGATCCTACTTACAGCTACCTACCCATACCTATCTAACCTAGTAGCTATACCTACCTAATGTAAGGATATCGACGCTAAGACTCATGTAGCATTATTCCTATAAACCTTGTGGTTTCCTTAGTGCTATAGTACAAAATAAGTTATTATGTATTTTTAAAACAATAAATTAAAAAAAAAATGATCTGAAGAAAATAACAAAAAAAAACACCGATAATTTATCAAAAATTGGTTTTAAACTTTTAAATAGATTTTAAAATCATTTTAAAATTAGCGCCACCAATTAATTATTAAAATCATCGGTAAAAGAATGATTGATGTTAGCGCTCTGACTAAAGATAAGATAGATAAACATCATGATACCTACTTAGCATACTTAATAATTACGATTTATTTCTAAGATAAAAAGAAACAATATGACTGACTTAAAAACTATTTTGTGCGAAAAATCATACAAAGCAAGATTGAGTTATAAGTACCTAACATCCGAATACACAAACGCAACTCAAACCCCACTCAATTTAAGTTCCGCTTAAATTATTGCCATCTCTTACAAATGAGTAATGTCAAACAGAGGCAGAGCAACTTTAAGTGGTGCTCAAATTTGAATGACTTTTGAGTATTCCAGTATAAGTTTGACAAAAAAAACTGAAATTTGAAAATCTGCATACTAGTCAAACGTGGTTCGTCAGGGATTACCCTGTCTGCTGGTTAATTATACTGATTTTACGTTTTTATGACCGTAGACTATCTTGAGAAACGGTATGGGTACCTAACAGCCGAATACTCAAACGTCATTCAAATTTGAGCACCACTTAAGATTGCTCTGCCTCTGTTTGACATTACTCATTTGTAAGAGATGGCAATAATTTAAGCGGAACTTAAATTGAGTGGGGTTTGAGTTGCGTTTGAGTATTCGGATGTAAGAGGCTCAATTCTACATACAACGATCGTTATAATCAGTTCCATCTATAGTTCCTACATTCGTCAGCTGAAACGTCAGCTGGATCGTTTTAAGAATACGAAATAGCCTAATACAAATGACAAGCTACAAATCAGCTGTGTTTGAACTGCCAAGTTTGATAGTACAACATGAAATACCCTAAAAACAGAGGAAAAGCTACGTTTCAGCTGCATTTCAGCCGACAAGTAGTTGAGAAGAAATGAGCCCCTGTACCTATGGACTTACCATTGTTCACTAGTCGCTTCATTTTGCCATCCTTCTGTGTGATGTGGACGCTCACGTCCCGCCAGACCAGTGTGCTGGGCCGTGGCGCGTGCGTTGACCCCAGGATATCTTCCACCTCAGGGAACAGGGGGTCATACTTGGTGCTGATTGGTAGTTTTTCACCTTTTATAGAAATTAGATCGTCTCGTGTTAGTTCCTGAAAAATATACATAGGTACAAGTATATATTTACTTAGAGCAAGGATTGAACTCCTTGACTATACAAAGGTTAAGAAGAAAGATGATAAAATGATGAAAGTATTCGGTAGTAGGTACTAATTATTATAATTATTATTATTTTGAATATTTTTTTTCAGTAGAAAAAATTTCATTTTAATGTTTTTTTTTTCGTTTCATTTTAGTTTTCCATTTATCGATTCTTTTTTTCCTTTTTTTACTTAATTTGCCGTTATAGGTCATCCCATTGTTGGGCAAAGGCCTCCCCCCTACTTATCCACGTTCTTTTGTAGCTGGTGAGTGTAGTAGTATTCCTTTTTGTTTTTGGACAGTTGTGGTGGTTCTTGGTTTTCGGGGGTGTGGTAGTCATGAGCTCCCTCGGTGACTAGCCGTCGTGGGAGCTGGACTATACTACATAATAATTAAATATTTAGACCATCTAGTTAAATGATTCAATTTGATTCAATATCATTATTTCTCTGCCCGTATTCTACGCTAGGTGCGGCCGCCACGACAAGTTTTCTTCTTCCACTCACTCCTAGTATATATTATATATACATATAAGGCTTAGAATTATTAGAATGTAATTGATCAAGCTAATGACCCACCTCATGCTAAGTTTGCGTCCGCAAATAAGAACGCACTTCGCAGTAGAATGGTCTCTATCAAACTCATACTGGCTTTACACGTGCCTCTATAAACATTCCTTAGGACGTTATCAGACAATATATTATTTTCTTATAAGTTTAATTACTCTATGATAATTTTACTCTACATTTTGGGTGTTGCGTTAGAGATTAGTAGAGACAACATGTTTGTTACCTCGCTCCATGTGGGTCACATACTGACTCTACTACCTACCAAGTACCTACAGATACCTATTTTAACCTATTAGGTATTACAATAAAGTAATAAGTACTTATATAAAAATAATTTGCCATTTTATTTTGTTTGATTAATATTACAAGAATGCTGTAAAAGTTAAAAATATATATAATATATATAAATACTTTTGATTAGCACTTATCTAAAAGTAGGTTTACGACTAATAGTTTAAAAATTAAATAATTAATTCTTATTACTTTTATCCAAATTAAGAATACAGTTTTAATCACTCTAATGATTTGTATTATTATTGTGTTGGAATATGTCTATATAAGTTGAGTCAACGTTGTGTAATAACCGAGTGTCACGTGGGTACCGGCTACAAGTACCTAAGAAATTAACCTACAGTAAAATATATACCATAAAGTAAGCCTTGAACTCAGTCCTTATTTATGTAAATACCAACTTTATTTTAATATACAATAAAATATAAATTGCCATGTTTAAAGCTACAATAGTAACTAGTTTGAAAGGGATATTCATTGCTTATATTCACTAAAAAATTACATGAAACTCCATTTTGATGTAGTATGGTACAAAGCGTAACAATACTATTCAAGAACGAGACAGGCATGAATAATAAAATAGCAAAGAAATAAATCGGTAAGCATTCGTTTTCGTTTTTGATAACCCTATTTTTTTTTCAATTGGTATTAACTGTTGTAAAATTAATTCCTATAAATGGTAGGTATAGGTAGTGCAAGGGTTTTGGAACTCCGCTAATTATGTGATATTTTAAACAGAGGTCCTGTTTAAAATATCACATAATTAGCGGAGTTCCAAAACCCTTGCACTTTATATATTTAGAACAGAACTCATAATCGGAACATCCTTCGAGAAAAAGCTAACATGTGACCTAAATGAAGAAGCCCAAGCCCGTTTAATTTTCGGTGATGGTTTTTTAGATAGGTGTTATACCTGTCAAATAAAACAAAGTAATAAATTCTTATTAATTATGTATGTACTTACTGAAACTTCTAACGGCGAAAGATCCAGGGATTTATTTTTAGGTCCACTTTGTTTTCTCCCCACTCCGTTTATAGATTTCTTACTCATTGTAACTAATGACTAATTTTTATAAAAAATATTTTGAAATTCGGTATTTATTATGATTATCCCGCGCGCTCATTTTAGTATGTGCATTCTAGTACTACACCGCGGAGGCGACTGCTTACGAGCACACCTACGATAGTTTGTCATTTCTCTATAGGTTGGAGCAGTGTAGCTGATAAATTAGAGAGAGACCAACCAGAATATTTAGTACAAATTATATTGAAGATGCAAACGAGTTGAAGTCGAGAATGTAAGTTGAGACATCGTGAAAACGTGCGCTGTCCATGCAAGGGCCGGGAAACATGCTTTGATTTCAAAAGCTGGTTCGTAAGTTATCTACTTACCAAAGATCTAGGAATCTAATTCTAATTCACAGTGGGGGAATAAGATCTGCACTGACGTCCCGGATTGGGGCATTGCGTTATCCCCTGCTGACCTCACCCCAGCCAGCACAACTCCTTAAAGTAACGGAGAGGACTTTGGGTTGATGCACAGATACAGATGTGGTCTGTGGGTTAATCTGTTTATCTAGGAACCTAAGAACCTCATAAAATAAATTGCATTTTTAATTTTTTATAATTTTTTAATATCATAATAAGTAAGTAATTTATTTATCACTAGATGTCGCCCGCGACTTCGTTCGCGTCCCGTTGATTTTTCGTGATAAAACGTAGCCTATGTGTTAATCCAGGTCACGGACAATATAATTTTCCAATTTTCATCCAAATCGGATCAGTAGTTTTTACGTGAAAGAGTAACAAACATCCATCCATCCATACTTACAAACTTTAGCGTTTATAATATTAGTAGGATCAAGCACTTATGAAACCTTCACTAGAATCCTTCACTTCGCTCTGGATTCAAAAAATCGCCCTCGCCGTAAAAATATAATTTTGCTCCCTTATGATACAATCTACTATTGCTCCCGAGTGGTACACTCTCTTTTCATCACCCACTATGAGAAAACAAAAGATAAGATAAGATAAGATACGATAAGATAAGATAAGATAAGATAAGATAAGATAAGATAAGATAAGATAAGATAAGATAAGATAAGATAAGATAAGATAAGATAAGATAAGATAAGATAAGATAAGATAAGATAAGATAAGATAAGATAAGATAAGATAAGATAAGATAAGATAAGATAAGATAAGATAAGATAAGATAAGATAAGATAAGATAAGATAAGATAAGATAAGATAAGATAAGATAAGATAAGATAAGATAAGATAAGATAAGATAAGATAAGATAAGATAAGATAAGATAAGATAAGATAAGATAAGATAAGATAAGATAAGATAAGATAAGATAAGATAAGATAAGATAAGATAAGATAAGATAAGATAAGATAAGATAAGATAAGATAAGATAAGATAAGAACATGCTTTATTGCACAAAAATGAAGTACATAGGCGAACTTAAAGCGAAGATATTCCAAATTCAAAAAGTGCGCGGCAAAGTTAATTCCGGCGCACTTATTAAAATAAGTGCGCCGGAATTAATAGAAAACACCACCTTTGGGTGCACATAAAGGCGAATCAAGTCGTTCTTTTCGAATAGATGTGATGAAAATCATATTGTCACTGGATTCTATTCTAACTATCCCAATAAACTAGATAAGTACAGTTGGCCACATAAGTCGACTGACAGCCTTTTGACAGGCGTCGTGGCTCAGTCGGTAGTTGCTCTGCCTTCCGTGCTGTGGGTCGTGGGTTCGATCCCCACTGAGAACAAACATTTCTGTGGCAAACATAAATGTTTGTTGGTTCTGGGTGTTACTATGTATTATAAGTATGTATCTACAAAAAAAAATGTATATAAGTATTATATCAGCAATCTAGTTCCCATAGTACAAGCTCTTCTTAGTAGAGGTGTTGTGTGTAATGTCCAAAGATATTTATTATTATTATTTATACTACTTACTTAAAAAAATGTTTTGGAAGTTTATGAAAATGAATGCCAGACGGTTACCTTGATAATAAGGTCACCAGCCGTTTGAATTGAAGTAAATACTAGAATTAAAACGACCGATTTATTTTTGATGAATATTTAATTTTTACCTAGTATCAGTAGTCCGAGCATTTCGTTCGATGATCGGACGAATCGTCTCAGTAAAAAAGCAAGTTCGTATGAGTTAGTGGCCAACTCTGGTGACGGAGTTTTTAGGCCGCCTTAAGGCCTCCGTCGTGGCTTAACGACAGCTAAAGCCGGGACCGACAGTTTAACGTGCCCTCCGAAGCACGGAAGCGCTCAGATGTAAATGCCACTAACGGTCACCCATCCAAATAGTGACCGCACAGAACGTCTCAGTAAACCGGTGTTACAGATTATAAAATTATATGAGTTATTCTAGTTTCGGACTACGATGACTTTTGAAGGCTTTTTATGAGAATAAATGATGGAACAAGTAGATGCTATTAAATTCAAATTCAACATATTTCTCTCTTAGGCTTACCAAGGCCAATCTGCTACCTATAACGATGCATTAATACTAAGCACGTCCCACTCAGGACGTGCCCTGTGAAGCACTACTCCTATAACTCTGAGACAAAGGTGTTAAGTCTCACTGTACCTAATAGCACCGGCACCTTCGATGAGTAAACATCTGAGGGCCTAGTACAAGTTTTCAGTGTCGCCCTCACTAGTGCGCCCAGCACACTAGTGAGCGCTGATTTGTATGGAGACACTGAGCGGATTCTTTGAGAAGCTCGAAATGCGAGTACGGGCTTGGTGTAGACCAAGCTTCTCAAAGAATCCGCTCAGTGTCTCCATACAAATAAGCGCCCACTGGTGTGCTGGGCGTCAGACGTTTCACACTAGATTTACACACCAAAACTCGTACTAGGGCCTCTGTGACCGGCACCCACGGACCAGCAATCACTGCTCGTCGATAAAAATAGTTACGATGGTAGTACTCCCCGGACGAGCTCTTTTACAAGCTCTACTACCTATGTAATAGGTATACAAGTAATTTTATTCAAAGTTAATAGTCGCAAATTGAATGTGATGATAGTCAAGATGTGCACAAGGATTTTTTAATTTTCAAAAAACTATTTACATATTCAGTCTATTGGGAACCGGTCCAAGATATTAAAATAATAATTGCAAATTGGTTTGTATATACGCTATCAATTTGAAGTGTTTATGTTATCTACTATATAAAAATAAGTCGGGTTTTCCTTCCTGACGCACGAACCTATTTCCACGGTTTTGCATTCGTTGGAAAAGTCTCGGGCTCCGTGAGGCTTATAGCAAAGAAAATTCAGGAAAAATTTCAACAGAAAAGCGGGAAAATATAATTTTGAAAAGTCACACCCTAACGCGAGCAACGCCGCGGGAGACGGCTAGTCTATTCATAGAAATGGCCAACCACTGGAACTTACGTTATTTAATACTAACAGAGTCCAAAAGACCCATTAAATACCTTTCCTGTTCTTGCCTTACTCTAGCCGACATTCTACAAATGCTAGAGAATACATTAAAAAATGTGTAGAAATGTGTATTCTGAGATTTTATTTGTTTGTAGCGCTAGGATATATGTGTTCTGTGGTAGCGGTTGTAGGCCCGTATGCCGATACAGAAATTGTTACTCAAGCCAAATAAAAAAAAAAAAACTATATTTGAGAGTGCCAAATTGATTAGACGACCTAGGGTCTTTTGGCCCTTTGATTTACATTGTAGATCACACAAAAACTCATACCTACCCCTTTCCTATGCCACTGAGCCGCCAGGGTCACCAAAATTTCCAAGATGAGTTGGCCACTTTTGCTTCGAGACCGTATCTGAAAAATGGCTAGATTGACCAGTTGAATAAGCATGAACATTATGAAGACAAATTGGATGACATCAGTGAACCTTTATGCCCAATATAGGTGCTATTAGGAAGTGCTTATCTCTGTCATCTAGCGGAAGCAACCTAATTTAGTACCTACCTAATGCGTACCGTGAACAGAGTCCTAGCAAGGTGCTACGAAAGGAGTAACTAACAACGGGCCGTGATTCAGACATCTGGGTCCGAATGTGTAGGTATTTTGGTTGGTCTGGTTCAGAAGCGCAACTTTTCTAAAACTGTAAGTATCTATGGGGAAAGTGTATCTAAAAAATAAATCATTATTTGTATGACTTAAGGGATATCACTAAAACTTATGCGGTCTTATTACAGAACGAGGACTAAAGAAAGTCCAGCTGGCCTAAGATGCGCACCGCGAGATATTTGTCATGTCGTTCTGTCAAAATGTAACCATTTTGTACCCGTTTAGGAACTATTGCATTATCTGTGGTACCTAATGGTGTCGACAAAACGCGCCATAATGTACACTTTTGACACTTCTTAGTCGTCGTACCTCTCTGAGGACGAGATAATAGTCATGCAGAAATGTCAAAAGTTTAAAATTCAAAGGCGCGGTTTCTCGACAACATTACAGATAATGCAATAGTTCCCAAACTGGTACAAAATTCTTACATTTTGACAGAACGACATGACAAATATCTCGCGGTGCGCATCTTAGGCCCGCAGGTGTAAACGTCAAGATTTGAACGTAAACGTCACAATTTAAACCTTGACTTTCTTTAGTCCCCGTTCTGTAATAAGACCGATGGTGTACTGAGAAACAATATCTACTTAAAAAAAATCATTTTTTTATTTCCACTGGGTGTCCCGGTATTATATACAGCTACGTGAGGTGATTGACTAAAGTAAAGACTTCTATCAAGCCCGTCGTCAGACGATCATCGGCATTTATCCCTACACCTTATCCTAAGCGAACTGCGGCAATACTTAAGTGTAGCGCCAAATATTTGCCCCAACATAAACCCTAACTGCGACTCTGGAACCTAAATAGTGGGCGTGTATCAGTAGTCGATGGAAAACGATGTGACAGCTACATTGTGCGGCTTCGGTTTTCATGTAACGTATATGAGACATCTGATACAGCACCGCAGACGGGTCACCGAGCAATGGATAGCGGGCAAATATAGGGCTGGCAAAAGTAAAACCTTACGAAATTTACGCTACACATTGCTGTCGTGTCGTGTCGTCGTGCTGGGGCATTATTCTGTATGACTTAGGAGATTCCTTGCCGTAACCGTATGACGTCACCGTAAGGAATGACATTTATGGCATAGGAAATACGGCATAGGCATAGAGCGATTTCACGCCGCTGTCTTGTCGTGCTGGGTAACGCGCTTGTATTGGTCATAGTGAATAAGGCCCCTGGGTCGTGTCGTGTCGCGTCAGAAAGATATTGAAATTATACATTTTAAAGGTTGCGTACGTAAGTTAGTTTTTCAGAGTTTTTTGTACAAAAACTCTTTCTACCACAACAGAAAAGTTGTGAAAACTTTTAGAACAAAAATGAAGACTGTAACACCTTGATACATTCATGTGAATTCAACTTTATTCATAATAATAAAACTATCAGCTTATCATATTACTAGATTTCTAGTTTTAAAGTGTTGCAGACTGACGCCAATAATAATGCACGATTACCTATACAAGTGTTAAAATATTCTCTAGGTTACTTTAAACTAGTTAAACTGTTGAAATATTTGGCCTAGACAAGTGTAGGTAAATACTACTGACGTAGGCATTTTATACAAGTATTCTATTTTTTTTATGATCTAACCATTTAGCTGCCAGCACAACTGATGGTATTTAGCTGCAGCCTAAGGTGGAGCACGCTTAGTCATAAACCACCAATTCCGTCTTTTCTTAAAAATTCCTAGGTTATATCTTTCAGGAAATACTGATGACAATATCGCAAGTATTGCTCACTGGTACCAACCCTGAGAATTATGGCTAAGCTGCCTTCCGCAAAATGTAGGCGCAGTAGGTAAATACTTCAAGACTGAAGCCTCTGGCACAACTGAGGAAAAAAGTATAAGTAAGTAATGTTCTTTTTCTCAAACATGCTTGGAAATTAAAGCATTATTTTGACAACCCTCTTCGAGATAAATCGAAAATGCAGTAGGTACTGGCCAAATACATGCGAGCAGCAGCCGGATAAAAATGTATGAAAATACATTGCTGACGTGTTTAGCGGCCAGATAAAAATGTATAAAAATCCATTGCTGGCGTGTAATTAAAAAATGGAACGATCTTTTACTCCATAACATGGCAACCAAGGAGGTAACTTATTAAAGGTTTTATTCAAATTTCGA
Organism: Eulithis testata; assembly: GCA_947507515.1. NCBI lineage: Eukaryota > Metazoa > Arthropoda > Insecta > Lepidoptera > Geometridae > Eulithis > Eulithis testata. The sequence goes on from OX382197.1 coordinate 10,137,876, forward strand.
ACAGCCTTGCAAATTATTAAAAAAAAAACCAATGAACACTGTAACTTCGTTGTTCGTTATTGGTTTTGAAAAGTAATTGTATTTTTAACTAAAAAAATTTTTAGTTATAATTTCCGCGCATTATTTGAGAAAAGTACTATACAAGCCTTGGCCACAACTAGGCAATGATAGACTCACTTATGTGTGTCTCGTTTTCGACTCGGCCCAAATTTACACGTTCTTCCCTCATTGCCTCTGTTGCAGGCCGCTGCAGTAATGTACTATTATAACTTCTGGGCATCATAAGATCCTGCAATATGGAATCCGATGAGCTACCTATTATAGGTAGGTACTTTTAGAAAATAAAGATAAAACTATGTACCCTCAAACTTTAAGTATCGTCCTAACCGTTCTTGTTCATCGTATGGACCTTGGGTGGATTAGGAATGCGCCTAATCGAAATTGATCGTCGTTAAAAATGGTTAGTCTAGAGCTCCAAGATGCGTCGCATAAGATTAAAAAAATATGTAAATAATAATAGGCGTTATGTTTTTTTAATCGACTTCAAAAAAGGAGGAGGTTCTCAATTCGGTTGTATTTATTTTATGTTTGTTACCTCAGAACTCTGTTATTTATGCATCGATTTGAAAAATTATTTTTATCTTAGGTTATGCTTCCAGATTAGTCCTATATTTTTTTTATCAAAATCAGTTAAATAGTTTTGCAGTTAAATAGGAATAACTCGAAAAAACACGTCATCCACGTACACGACATTGCGCATTTTGCTCTTCTGTGGTGTTTACGATCAATAGAACAGTCCCAATGAACTGCTATCATCATCATCATTTGATGATAAAGGCGTATCAAATTGAAAGACGGTTTTTCCAGTTTTTTAAACATATAAATTATTTTCTCAGGTTGTGTATTTTGAGGTAACTTTGCTCTATTGGTTCGAGTACGTAGGTGTCATTGTAACTTTATTGCATTTGGTTTATGGGTAAAAACAAAACCTCTCAATAACATTCTAATAAGTTATGCCAGGGGCATTATTCTGTATGACTTAGGAGATTCCTTGCCGTAACCGTATGACGTCACCGTAAGGAATGACATTTATGGCATAGGAAATACGGCATAGGCATAGGGCGATTTCACGCCGCTGTCTTGTCGTGCTGCGTAACGCGCTTGTATTGGTCATAGTGAATAAGGCCCCAGGTAGGTACCATAAATAATACCATAGTCTAAGGTGTTTTATCGTGGAAGGTCAACCGAACTACAGAACATTGCCCTGAGTAAAAATATTTCAAAGAACAAATCAAATAACAGTGTTATATTTAAAACGTTTTTATGTCACAAATATTATACAAAACGATATCATACTTATTATTATAGGTAGGTGGTACTAAATATGCATAAATCTATGTAATTTATAGTAAGTAGGTACATTTTGAGTAAAGAAAATAGAACATTACATCAAAATAAGTTTAGTCAAGCTTTTTTAATAATAATTAAAAGCCTACGCAACAGATATTACAGAATTATAAAATACTAGCGACCCGCCCCGGCTTCGCATGGGTGCAATGCAGTGATGATGATGATGTTATTATACATATAAACCTTCCTCTTGAATTACTCTATCTATAAAAAAACTGCATCAAAATCCGTTGTGGAGTTTTAAAGATCTAAGCATACATACATACAGACATTAGGACAGACGCGGGAAGCGACTTTGCTTTATACTATGTAGTGATAGGTTTAGAGTACAAAGAAGCAAATACATAATATACTTACAGAGGTACTTACTATACATAACTGACATTAAATTGTACATTGTCTTATTTTTTAAATAGATTTACATTCAAACATTATGGCAATAAAGGCATAACTAAGAAGTTAGGTAGGGTTAAATCTGAATGCAATACATACCTACTTATTTAGGCTCTAAGGTGGGAAGCGTTCGACAAAATGTTATTGAAAGAGTTGATGTTACATCTCGAGCGAAAACATGCGGTTACCAGAGGCAGAAATTTACGTATACGTTTTTATGTGATTTGGGCATTATATTAAGGCGTATGTAAAAGGCAGACAACCCTCTCGCTCACACATTTCAACATTTTTGAATATATAATATAATTAAATGTAATTATGTGAAATTGCAGAGCTCCAGGGTCGAGAGAATAACAATGCAAAGGTCTCTAACCAAAAAATGTGCACTTTAATTTATCGCATTAGTATAAGTTTTTTGTTCGGAAAACTTGTTTGAATCAATGTGATATTTTTACTAAACCTTTGCATTGTTATTTTCTCAATCCTGAAGCTCTGCAATTTCACATAATTACATTTAGTTACATTATATCCTCAAAAATGTTGAAATGTGCGAGCGAAAGGGTTGTCTGCCTTTTAAATACGCCTTAAATGAGATTTGTGAAACGATCCCGAGCGTATGTCTCATCATAGATTGTTTGGATAAGATTGTAATATTATTTTGATACAAGAGATTGTAATATTATTTTGATACAAGATTATTCAACGACTTTTTTCTCAACTTTGTGTTTCGAGTCGGTCATAAACTCTGTCGTCGATCTACAATTGTATTTCACCAAATTTAAGTTGTTTTTAAGATGTTAAAATATAGTTAGGTATTTGACATTTCTCATTATTTTTCACCCGTATTTTTGATCACTTAGCCCGTCGCACGCGCAACACTAAAGCGATGTACGCCAGTAGTCGAAAACCAATGAAGAGCAGCACCATGTTTACCACGTCCATTGTGAAGTCAGCCTGAAATAACGTGAACTTATTACACACAAAAATCACTCTAAAATAACACAAACTTATTACATTCAATAATCAACCCGGAATATTATATGAACGTAAATATTACATTCAAGAATATTTATTCATATTGCTGCTAAAATAATTGCTAAATCTCTTATTACAATGACAGAATATTATTTAGAGCCGCTGTAATGATGGGATTATGAATAACACCATTATATTTCATCTATCTATTTTTTATTTATATTCACTAAAATTGACGATAAATGTCTGTTTACCATCTTTCTCGACATGTCAATGATCATTACAAATTTTATAGTCGCTATAAAATGACAAGGAATCATGAATAAATAAATAATCATTGATTCACTATTCTAGTCTAGTAAGAAATGTGCGATCATTATCCTGTTACAAAATAAGCCCAACATCACCATGGAATGTGCCGTATTTTGCCTGTCATTTACCAAGACTCATCGTCGGTAAAATAAAAGTGAGATATTAGTGGTTGGAAATTAATAACCACAATTATCAGTGATAATTTAATGAATATATCATCGTTAATTATTTCTTCTGTGGTTTTATACTATTGTTGTTTTGCCGTTTCGTAGCGATATAATTAGCCGTCAAACAAAGTGACCACATCAATCGATCAATCACCCATTGATGGTATCGACCGGCGATCGATAGGGCGGAAACGCAAACGACATTAATTGTTTGATGTATGGTTTTTGTGGGTAAGAACTGTCCATCGCCGTCAACTGATTTCATTTTACTATGGATTGACTACCGATCGATTAGTTTGATAACACCCTTTAGGGCAAATTCACGTGTTTAACTATCTAGTTACTAATTTGCGTATTTAGCGAATACGACTGAGTTATGAAAAAAGTACTTATTTCGACTTGCTGACGTTTCGGACAAAATATTTTGGGACAAATTGGCCTAATTGACACTTTTGATTTTAATATTTTTGTTACTGACGATTCAGACATCATCAAATTAAGGAAGCTGTTGAGTACTGTCAGGTAAAAAAATTTTAAGCAAAATATGATATAGCTATTTAAATTTGACGTCAAGGCAAGAATCGGTGTTTGGTTATTTTTCAAAAGAATAGGTTACTTATTGAATTTCCTGTTAAATCGTATTCCTGGCTAATTACTATAAAAGGGAATAAATAATGATATAAAGATCTAAGCATACATACGTACAGACATTAGGACAGACACGGGAAGCGACTTTGCTCTATACTATGTAGTGATAAGCCAAATTATAATGTATTTTCCGCCTTTTATTACATGCTACATGTTTTGTCCTTGTCGCGTAAACTATGAACCAAATTGAGCAACACTTGAGAACACAAACCTCTGAAAAGCTGAGTGTGTCTAACACAACTTGTCCTGATGCGGGGCAAGTGAAGTTTTCGCGTGTACAAGCAATGCTTTCAATTCCCGACCATTGGTTCACGAGTAGCGCTTCATTGCCGTAGCGGAACCACGACAGATACGATATCCAGCCAAGGTATGGTGGCACGGAACTGTGAATGAAAATCATATATTAAAACACTCATTGAGGCAACTTTTCACCATACTAGCTATATCAGTTTATTTTCAATTGTGGGTTCAATGGTGGTGGAATCGCTCGTGGTGTAGTTTACTTAGCCAATCTTCACTGATTATCTAAATTAAGCAACGTTCTGTGTGGGCACTATTTGGATGAGTGACCGTTAGTGGCATTTACATTTGAGCGCTTCCGTGCTTCGGAGGGCACGTTAAACTGTCGGTCCCGGCTCTAGCAGTCGTTAAGCCACAACGGAGGCCTTAAAGCGGCCTAAAAACTCCGTTACCAGAGTTGGCCACTAACTCATACACGCCATGTAGGAACTATTCCTGAGTTATAGAACCAAAACAACAGAGGTTAGAATCAAGATATTAAAACAGCTTAAAACTGGGCAAATCTAAGCGCCAGTTTCTCATGATTGACCAAATACTACGAAGGTCGTTTCCACTTGGTTTCAAGAGTTCAATTTTACCAATTAATTCGTTTTTAGAATAAGTTGGCTCTAATCAACTACGACGAGCCAACTTCACTAGTACTTATCTCTATAGAATCACCATACAGAAGACATCAACGCGCTCCACACTCCATGGTACAAAATTTTTTGTACCACACTTTATATTTTTATCTGAAAGTAAAAAAAATCTTACCCAGAGTTGAGGAAGAAACCTCCAAACAGCATGAAGGGGATGATGATGGGCGGGCCCACGGATGCCGCCATGCTAACACTACTGCTGGCACATGATATCAGGTATCCTGCCAAAAATAAATAAATAAATAAATATTCTTGGACATACCACACAACGCTCTCTATTCCCAAACTAAGCAAAGCTTGTACTATGGGAACTAGATTGCTGATAGAATACTTATATACATTTTTTTTTGTAAATACATACTTATGATACATAGTAACACCCAGACACAGAACAAAAATCTATGTTTGCCACACACATGTTTGTTCTCAACATACTTTCAAAATAAAAGTAGCTTCGTCATACTTTGTATCACTAGCATAACAAAATATTGAGTTTTTATGACACTGGCATAATTATTTATATAGGCTTACAACAACCTTAAAAAATATTGAGATACTGTCTTGGGCGCTCTTCTGATTGGTATTGATTTGGCAACGGTTTGTAGATAGCTCAACTGTTTCATATGTATTATGAATGCTGTATTACCTAGTCTTTACTTTCTTTGTAAATAAATTATATTTTCCTTATCATAAACCTTTATTAATGATCTTGTATGAAGTATTATACAAAACAATAAATCCTACTAATATTATAAATGTGAATGTAAGTTTGTTTGTTACGCTTTCATGCGAAAACTACTTAACCGATCATCATGAAACTTTGTACACATAATTATTCTTGGAGGTATTAGAAGTAACATAGGATACTTTTTATCCCGGAAAATTAACGAGATCAAATGGGACGCGAAGGAAGTCGCGGGCGGAAGTGTTATATAATATTAAAATAATACTAACAAAAAATTTACATCTGAGAAATTCGTGAATTGAATAACAATACCCAGACTAGTTAGTTGTGCAGTCAAGTGTGTAATTTATCATAATAATACAAGAAGTGGACGATGAATCATCATTTACTAGGTAAATCATTTAAAACAAATAAAAAATAGGTATTCAAGTTCATTACCCCATCGCTCCGGCCTCCGATTAACATTAGTCTTATTTCAATTTGAAACCTGTTCTAATTTAAATCCCACAAGAGTGGCAATAATGTATGTATTTTTTTTCTAAAGGTTAATGTTTTAAAGGGTTTATATTTGCATAAAAATTTACCACCCGTAGGCGTCTTAATATTAATTAGCAAGTTTTAAAAATAATGTTCACAACAACGACGGATGTAGAATTTTTACCCTTTTCATGGGTAAATCAATATTTATGGATCCATTAGGCCTGATTGACACTAATAAGCCCTATTTATGGCCTCTAAAAATCTCATTTTGTTTTATAGCTACAATTATTAAAGGTACTTGTCATAATTTGAACCTGATAATGGTACTTGTTATATCAAAATTTGATACGTAATAACCGTATAACAATATAAAATAACATTGAAAATACAAGTAGAAGTAATTGCACAGTAAAGGTCTGTTTTTCATCCATGAATAATGATATCCGTCAAAAATATTTCTAATTTTGTATTTGACTAGTGAAAAGTCGAGGCAGGCCATATTTATTAATATCTGATGGATAGCGTAATCATATGAAGGCATAAAATTAAATATTGTAGCGCCCGTTTGGGGCCATGTTCGTGTCAATATATTATTCGCCTAAAAATGTACCTACCTGCTGATATGAAACAATAAATGGATTCACGTGAGTAGTTTTTCTTGTCAAGATATTACACACGCAGTTTTTTTGTACACGATATTTTTACATATTTTTCAAGCCCATCTTTCAATGACCTTCAAAACTGAATATCATTTTAACCTGTTTTAAAACTTGTATTTGAGTAAAATATACATTTTAAATGTGCGCGTATTACATTTAAACTGTAATTTGTGGCTTTTATTAACGTAAATGCCTCATTTAATCAAGGAATCATCTTAAAATGTAAGATGTTCCACGCGCATCAGTAACCTAGGGCAGGGTACTCTTAGGTACTTCTGCCCAATATAACATATAACCCAATATAACATTGGGTAAAATAAAATCTTTAGGTACAATGCATCGTGCTGCGCCCATCACTCAAATCACATGTGCCTGAAATTGCACTTGCACCTTCAAACTGAAAGAGCAAAAATTGGCGTTTGCGAACTATACCGATAGCACCAATAGTACCCGATACCGGTAGTGAGTTGCTCGGAAAAAAATATCGTTGTCGGCACCGACACGGTGTGAAAACGTTTTGAGTACTATATGTATGATACTAGCATTCTGACGATATCGTGTCGTCGACGACCAGCGAAATACAGCTGGCAAACAACAGATGAGACCAAAGACCGGGCTCAGTGCTGCGGCTTGGGAGAGACCTCCGTCCAACAGTGGACCAATATAGGTCGATGATAACGATGATGATGATCGTGAAAACGGCAAATTCTTCTTCTCCGGACGAATTCTGTCACAAAGAGCCCTACTAATATCTAACTGTGTCTAATGTATTCGTAATAAATAAATAAATATTCATGGACATTACACACAGCGCCCTCTAGTCTCAAACTAAGCAAATAAATTAAATTAATAGTTACGCAATACAAACGTGTATTATGTAACAAATAATTAAAGCGTATTTAACGAATCATGGCAGTTTGTAATAATATAGGCAATTATAAATCACTTTAGTTTCTATCAAAGATTTTTTATATGTACCTATACGTTTAAATATTCATTCACAGTCCAAAAGTTTCACAATATTTTGACACTTTAACATTTTATTTTGGAGAAGACAGGCGTCACAACTTGTCGGTATAATAATATGCCTTCCGTGCTGTGGGACGTGGGTTTGATCCCCACTGAGAACAAACATTTGTGTGTGATAAACTAAAACTTATATGTTTTTTCTACCTATGTCTGGGTGTTACTTATAACTAAAAAGTAAAAGATCAATTGTCCTGCACGTTTTTTTCAGTATACGTTTTAACGAATAAATAGTGGCACATACATTGTACATGAAACCATTCACATGGCGTTTGTACTGCAAATAGACGTACACCGTTTATACGTTTAAACGAATACTCAACGGACTTGTGAATCAAATCGAATGAACTTTAACGTATTCGGCTTGCAGTGCTGTGTGAAAACTGCGGCTATTCGTATTCAAACGAACGAAAATCTACCGTGTGAACACCCGAGTGAATGTACGTTAAAAAACCGAATATGTACATAAAAAAACGTGCAGGTTACCTATAAGTAGGGTCTTGAGTTACGCTTTAATCAGAGTTTTTTTGAACATATGAGCCAAGGAAAATATAACCCACGACGATACGAGCTTTAGTTTTGCCGTTCAGAGGGTACATCCTGAGTTAAGAAGCTTCCTGAATGGTGATTGGGAGTTTCAACTGATCTTAGAAATAAGATTTATATCTTAGGCCCGTTTGCCGATACAGACACCGGTATTCAAGCATAGATTTGAGTAAAGATTTTCATACAAAAATCTAGGCTTTTGAGTCCGTATGCGTAGCAGTAGTTATCATCATCATCATACATACGGGATAGTAAACGGGCCTAAAAATGTCCTTAAAATTGTAAAAAAAAGAATCAAGTTCGAATGCTTATCAATGCTTTTGTATACAGTGCTGGTTGGTAAAGTATTCATTTGCCTTAGAACTTTATAAGTATATAAATATCAGTAAATTTTCATGGATGAGATGTACATAACTTATTTAACGTTTAATTTGCAAAGCCTATTGAAACATATAAGTTCCGTATTTTTTTTAATTATAGGCTTATATTGATAGGCTTCATCAGTTATAAATATTGATAAAAATGACATTTTATATATAAATATGAAACGGACTACCTAATCTTAAATTCAAATTATTATTAATTTATTATTCAAGGTAAACTATTGTATCTAATAACAATGTCAAATGGTAATTAAAATAAAAATTATAAATGCATATAAAACGCGCGACGGGTAGACCTAGGTATTTCAGTATTGCTACAAAAAGTACAAAATGACTCACGTATGTGTGCCTTGTCTTCGACTCGGCCCACATTTACACGTTCTTCCCTCAAATTATTTACCGCCCTAGGGCTTTTCTAGCTACATTATTACCCTAGAGCGCTAATTGGTCACCTACAAGCCCCATTTGGGGGTAATAAGGACCTACTTACCGAGTATGAGAGATGTAAAGTAATATTAGTGGAAATTTCACATAGCGCCATCTAATACTCAACTAAACAAGAATTGTCAAAATAAGCAGTTAATTACGAAACTATGAATCACTTGAATCAAGTTGATACGCATTTGAAACAACACATAGCATTTTTATTCTTGTGTTATTGTGAGTACCTACTGTTGTTTAATTTTGGTGGAATTTGAACCAATAATACTTAGGTCGTAACATAAAGTGTGAGCCATTGGAATGAATGTGTGTAAAGTGTTTTTTTTTGAATGTGAAAATTCGATTCAGGTGTTGGAGGGAAAATCCACCATTTTTTCTTCAAAACAAACGACAGCCGACTTGACTAAGACTTAACTTGACTTATCATTTACGCAAGACAAACACATAAACAAACTAACTTATTATGAGAAAAAACATAACGTTAGACTAGGCGGTATGGTTTTAAAACTATAGCCTGCCCCGTAGAGCGAAAAAAAAAAACTATACTTACCAAAGGACGTAGCCACGTTTGTGATCAGAGCTGCCAATCCCGAAGCTATGAAGAATCTCTTCGGGTCCGGGTTCAAGCCAATCATGTAATACGCGATTGTGGTGAATACCAGTGGTATTGTTGCGAAGACGGGAGCTTCAGCCAGTGTCTTCGAGAGGAAGTAAACGTCAGCTCGATACATTCCTGAGTGATGCTCGCGAATGAATATCGGTAACTCTGAGCAGAACACCTAATGACAAACATTACAATTAAACGGGTGTTCTGTTTTTCCAACACGAACCCTAAGGCTGTGTCCACAGTAGGCAAACTGTTAGCGGCTTACTGAGTTTGCGGCGTATCAGTTTAGTACGCCCTTCCATATATTTGAAACGGAGTGTCCACAGTTTGCTGTTTTGTGCTGACTTTACGCAGTTTGCAGCGTTACGTGCGCCGACTGTCTCAGTAAGCGGCTAACTCATAACAGTTTGATTGCGACGCACGAAAATTGATCTGAGTTTGCAGCTAACTCAAATTTCAGTTCGCCACAAATTTGCGGCTCACTCAGTCGGCCGCTCACAGTTTGCCTGCTGAGGACACAGCCTTAACATTAAAAAAGTATCCGCCCCCGATTGTGTTGTTTCATTTTCCTACACTAACTTAATTCGACAGCACTAAAATTGTTGACATCCCTTTCTCATGAACTGAAACGACAAAGACTGTCAAATTAGTTCATTTAAATACACCAACAAAATCAAATCCACTTTTTATAAATTTCGTATAATGATGAAACGATTTGACGTTTTTAAAATACACATAACACCCAAGCAAACATTTCACAAAGTTTATCCCCCTATCTTATAAAAAGTTAGAGAAGTCATTATGTCCTGATTACGTATGGTATAAATAAAACATAATGTCTACTCTAACTTTTTATACGATAGACCCTATGTTTTCAATGGTTAGTGAAATAAAATATTATTATTATTATATTAACAGGCGTCATGGCTAAGTCGGTAGTAGCTCTGCCTTCCGTGCTGTGGGTCGTGGGTTCGATCCCCACCGAGAACAAACATTTGTGTGTTGTAAACATAGATGTTTGTTCTGTGTCTGGTTGTTCTATGTATTATAAGTACGTATTTACAAAAAAAAATGTATGTATGCCAAAGTCAAAGTCAAAGTCAAAAATCTTTTATTCAATAAAATCTCACTGATCACTTTGAATCGTCATTACGTTTTGTATGATTAGGTATGATTATATTTTTTTTTTATTGGATGAGTTGGAGCTAGTTCGTCCCAAGCTTGTTTGTCTTCTAAATAATCAGATATTTTATAGTATGCTTTTAAAAGAAGTCTCTGTTTTATTACGTTTTTGAACTTGCCAATCGACAACTGAGACACATCACTTGGGATTTTGTTAAAGAAGCGTACACATTGCCCTTTGAAAGATTTACTAATTTTTGTGAGCCTAGTGGTGAGTGGTACATACATACATTTTTTTTTGTAATATCAGCCATCTAGTTCCCGTAGTCACAGATTATATAATACTGTACCCATAGTACAAGCTTTGCTTAGTTTGGGACTAGAAGGCGTTGTGTTGAATGTCCGTGAATATTTATTATTTATTTTATATTTATTATTATAATGGGAATTGAACCCACAATTTACAACCCAGAAACCAGATCTAAGTGTTATCAGCTGAGCATTCATATTAGCTGTGATAGCAGTCTAGGCATTTATTTACAGTACTTATGCTGAGTCAGAATATTATTATCGAGAACACCCTCAGTGGACGATTTGAGAACCATATTTTTTTTCATACAAATCTCTTAATAAATCGTACTATTACTATGGTAGGTGCCAAATAACACGGCAATACAGGTCATTTACCCACCTTCACCACGATGTCGCAAAATTCAATTTATGTATGGTAAACAAACAGTACTAACGAGATTCGAGCGATACTGTTTTAGCGACAGGTTTGTATGGAAATCGACCGAATTAGCCATACATAAATTAAATTTTGCGACATCGTGGTGAAGGTGCGTGAATGACCTGTATTGCCGTGTTATTTGGCACCTACTATAGATGACACGTGTTGCATTTCTAAGTGATCTTACGTTGATAACAGCAAAGATGTTCTGGAAGGTCATATTAGTGAGGAACATGAAGATAGCACCGTTAATGTTCATGACGCCATCCTGATCCAAGTTCTGGCCGAAGTAGATCACGCCGATCAGGATTGAAACCATCTGAGAAAAAAATCTATTTAAGGAAAAAATCACCATAGATTAGACCAGACTGAGTTTTCTCTATCGGTCATATTCCACTACTTAGTTTGTTGGACCTTACTTATATTTTAGTGATATCTGTATGTATTATTATTGATACCATCAGAATCAAAATAACAGTAGGTACTGGTCGCTGAACTATCATTTTCAAATCATTTTGATTGTAACTCTGATTGCATTAAGAGACAATCGGGCGCAATTCAACCGCTAAAGCACCGGTATTCAGCTTTAGAGTAGGTACTTACAATAGTGCAAGAAGCGCACTTTGATGACCCAAAGTACGGCTCTGAATTGCGCACACCACGATGCTTTATATAAAGAACGTTTAGATCCTATTGCCGCAAGGCCTGATTTAACTCAGATATAGAGTATTTGTACTTACAATAGTCTGCAAGAAGCGCACTTTGATGATCATTGGTTCCTTAGTGGCTGAGAGCCAGGAACGCCATAGCACGGCTCTGAATTGCGCACACCACGATGCTTTTTATGGAGAGCGTTTAGCTGCTTATGCCTCAACGATACACTTAACTCAGCTATAGAGTATTTTGTACTCACAATAGTCTGCAAGAAGCGCACTTTGATGAGCATTGGTTCCTTAGTGACTGAGAGCCAGGAACGCCATAGCACGGCTCTGAATTGCGCACACCACGATGCTTTGTATGGAGAGCGTTTAGCTCTCATTGCTGCTACGCCCGTCCAAGCTGCATCAGCCCAACCCGTGTGGATCTTACGCTAAAAAAACAAATACAGTTAATATGATTAATCTGTAAAGTCAACAAAGAAGTTCGTAAGCTAGGTACCTAAATGATTCTTGTCATTTTACTGAATATAAAAGGCATTTGATTGTGACTTTGTTTATTAAGCAATCAAGCTCGTATGAGTTAGTGACCAAGTCTGGTGATGGAGTTTTTAGGCCGCCTTAAGGCCTCCGGCATGGCTTAACGACTGCTAGAGCTGGGACCGACAGTTGAACGTAACGTTATTTGTTCAGAAAGGTGTTCTTTCTTATGAGCATACAGAGTCTTCTAGTTCAGCTCCAAAATCAATCAAATCATCTGAGCCCGTAGTCTGAGTTTTTTTATGTTGGTTTGCGAAAATCGAGAAACTCGCAGTTTTTGTACGGAGAAAAATAGTTAGCAAATCTCCCGTTAGAGGCGTTTATCGGATTTTCATACAAAATATCTCGCAAGTCGCTTCTCGATATGCGTTTCGATCAACAAAACAAAACTCAGATTACGGGCTCTGGTCCATTTTGGATCAGTCATTGTAAATTGTTTGCCACGACAGAGGCCTTAAGGCGGCCTAAAAACTCTATCACCAGAGTTGACCACTAACTTCTACGAGCTTGCTTGCTTATTCCGTGAATATTTGGAGAACAAGTTACCTGGTGATACAGAGCATTTTCTGCCTCAGCAGCGACCTTGCAGCCTATCTCCGACTTGGCGAATGAAGTGCACACGGTGTCGATGGTATGTCTGGTAGCTTCCTCCCGACCTGGTACTCCTGCCAGGAGTTGAATGAAGTGATCAGCTGGGTTGTAGTTTGGGGGGCACGCTGCTCCTAAGCTGGGAAGTAACATAACAGTTAAGACATGGAGGGTAGTCAAACATGATGGTGTTGATTCAAAATTCTAATTCATTTACTTCTTAGATGTCTCTATACATACATTGTTAGTTCACGGTAAGTGTATGTCAAACAAGTTAGAATATTTATTAGTAACTAGAATCACACCAGTGAAAGATTCGAGACGGTGCTTGGTGTCAAGAATGTGTCAAGATATCTAGTGCCAGTACTTGAGAGCTGTTGTTGCTCTCAAGAAAGTGTCAAGACATCAGTGCTTGGTGTCAAGATCGCATGCAGTGTGAGCGCTCCCAATAGTCCTTGGAAGGTCGGGATCATTCGTGCGTAGTCGTACGTTTACGCGCGAATCAAATTCGGATGAAATCGTTAAACTAAATACTTACTCCCTAAAGAAGTCAGTAGCCTGGTCAGGAGAGCCGAGGAAGGCTACTCTCCCGTCAGCCATAATGAGCAACTTGTCAAACATAGCGTACAGCTCTGATGACGGCTGGTGGATCGTGCACACTATGGTCTTGCCTTTTTGAGCTAAGCTTTTTAGTACCTGGTGAAAATAAATAAACTTCAGGGGTAGTTGTTACCCCTGGCGCAGATAGCCAGGGTAGAGATAGTCATCGAGGCCCTAACCTTCTCCCAACCGGGAGTAAGAAGACCCGTCGTCGTTTGAAAATAAATAATAGTACATTTACTGCAGCGGTCCGCAACAGAGGCAATGAGGGAAGAACGTATAAATGTGGGCCGAGTCGAAGACGAGGCACACATACGTGAGTACCTCATTGCCTAGTTGTGACCAAGGCTTGTATAGTACTTTTCACAAATAACGCGCGGAAATTAAAACTAAGTACCTAGGCAAAACTTTTTAGTTAAAAATACAATAACTTTTCAAAACCAATAACGAACAACGAAGTTAGTGTTCATTTGTTTTTTTTTAAATAACCAGCTGTCTATTTGAAAGCCTGTTCGAAATTTGAATAAAACCTTTGATAAGTTACCTCCTTGGTTGCCATGTTAAGGAGTAAAAGATCGTTCTATTTTTAAATAACACAACAGTAATGAGTTTTGTATGTAGTTTATATGGCCGCTAAACACGCCGGCAATGGATTTTCATACATTTATTGCCGGCCGCTGCTCGCATGTGTTTGGCCAGTACTGCATTTTCGATTTATCTCGAAGAAGGTTGTCAAAATAATGCTTTCAAGAATTTTATTTAAAAGATTATTATTTGTTTTAATTTATATATAGGTGGTTATAATTTAATTTTTTTTTATTTAAAAATTACATTTATTTCTTTTTTGTTTATTTGACATGTTTAAGAAAAATAGTTTGCGGACAATTCAATTTCAACTGGGTATATATTATTCACAAAAAACATTAAGACTAAGAACCTACTTATATCCTATCCTGCTAACATTATAAACGCGAAAGTTTGTGACGAGGTATGGATGTATGTATGTTTGTTCCTCTTTCACGCAAAAACTACTGAACCGATTTAGATGAAACTTGGAATATATACTGTCCGTGATCCGATTTAGATGAAACTTGGAATATATACTGTCCGTGACTTGGAGTAACACATAGGCTACTTTTTATCTCGGAAAAACAACGGGATCCAACGAGACGCGAACGAAGTCGCGGGCGGAAGGTAGTCATAAAATCTTACCTGAACCACGTTCTGTGCCATAAAGGAGTCTAGTCCGGACGTGGGCTCGTCGCAGAACATAAGCGGAGGGTCGGTTAGAACCTCGCTGGCGAATGAAAGACGCTTCATCTCCCCTCCGGATATACCCTTCAAACGACCCGGGATACCGATCACTGTGTTCTGGCATTTTGTTAGCGCTAACTGGAAGAGGATTAGATTAGATTAGTTTAGACTTAGATTCGATTAGACTTAGATTAGATTAGACTTAGATTAGATTAGATTTAGATTAGCGCCAACTGGAAGAGGATTAGATTAGAGGTTAAGGATTCGATTATTGGATAAGTTAGTAGAAGTCGCTCGGTCCCTTTTTCGAAGGACACGCATTCCTACATTTCCTACTGTGTTCTTCAAAACAGTTTGAATATTTATGTGTCTGTGAGTTTGGTGCTATATTTACTACGAGTGAAGGGCATCTGAACTAAATAAATGTTTTACGTAGGTAAATGTTTTGTATATTAATTATATTTTAAAAATTCTAAAGCAGATGCCGAGGGCTGCACGACATCGAATAATACAGGCTTTAAATAAAGTGGTAAGGAAAGGGGTTTAGAAATACACTACAAGAGGAATTGTGTACAAGTGCAATGTCCAAGAATATTTATTATTATTATTATTAATTGTGGAACTCACCTCTTGAATTACTTCATTGACTCTTTTCATGCGCTGAGCGTAAGGAATGTGCCTGTCCATACGAACCAATGCCTGGAAGAATCGTACAAAATGTTCATAAAAATGTTTCAAAGAGATTTAGCCTAATGTGGTGTTTTGTCATTGCTTGGACTCTTATTAATGGTCAGAAAACTCTTTGCCTATCATAAGAGCCAAACTACACGTGCGATTTGCGAGCAGTAATCGCCAGCGTCATAATGCTCCAAGGCCTGCGACAGCTCTACCTACAGCTTCAAAAAAGCCATCACCTTACCAGCTTACATGATGACCAGGTTACGAATTTACCAAATCATCATCACGTCATGACTGTAGCTACATTTACCTGGAAAATCAGATGCTCCCGAACTGTCAAGGTGCCAATAAACAAATCCTGTTGCTGAACGTAAGCCGACAGCGCTGCAAGCGCTTCAGGTGTAGCTGGCTGTCCGTTCAGCGCTCGAGTACCGCTGGATACCACTCCACTTGGAGTCCGGAAGGTCAGACTGTTGAGGAGCGTGGTCTTTCCTGCTCCAGAAGAACCCATCAGCGCTAGAAGCTCACCAGGGTACGCAGCGCCATTTACTGTGTGAAGGAAAATAAAAGAATTCAGTATAGTGGCTGACGATTAACTGCACCTATTGACAATACGTAATATTTTTAACATTTTCTTCATCTTAATCAAAGAAACGATGTTTCCTAATGTGGCTTTTTAAAAGCTTTCATTTGGTTTACATCATTGGCTGAGGTGCAAGACAATGATTACACACTAGCACCCTACCCTACTTTACTGATCATACAGGAAGACACTGTAGGGACTCAATAGACAGTAATTGACCCAGTGAGATCACTCGGTCATCTCTAACAATAGAAAGTCATACATACTCAAGTGTTTATATGTATTGGGTATCTTTCATGTACTAATACCAATCTTACTACTGGAATTAATTGACTAAAGGTGACCCTAAACGAAGCCTATTACAGCCGCACAACTTACTATTGCGAAGCAGCTGCTTTCTCTGCTGGAACATGCCATTGGACGAGGACTTCCAGAAGTTCCAGAACTTTCTACTCCTGGATCTATTCTCTGTGGCGAACGCATTGATATCCGACCAGGTGTAGGTGATCTTCTCAATGCCTCCGATGGCTCCATAGTTCTTGTTGGTGGGGATGGCGAGAGTGACTTCACCACCGCTGATCCGGGGGAAGTCACCTGGTGACTGATCCTGCTCCTAAAATGATAAACGAATATTCGGAATTATATTTTCTGCCTGTGCGCAAATGTTCATGCGTGGTAGAGACAGAGCCTTTTTCTTATTTGGGAAGTTGCTATATTCTAGTCTATTTCCAGGTGATTCTGATGATGATGACGCTAAGTAGCGACACGTGGTCTCTTATGAAATAAGACAGCGCCCTTCTAAATTAATGACCCCGACAGGATAGAAAATGCAAAGTTTATTTTTCCATCATAGTTTTGTTTACCTATATAACCATTGCTAAACTACTTATTAGCAGTGTTGATTGTATTTTTTTTCGCCTATTTCGTCCCACAGCTGGGCAAAGGTCTCCCCCAACATCGTCCACTTTTTTCTCTCCCAGGAATTTACTTACGCTAAGAAAATAAACTACCCCCAAGTTACAAAGCCTTAGCTGCGGTGGACGAAGGTACCTAAGTTTTGTAGCTAATCCTTAAGCTTCCTTACATTTGCGGAACTTACTTCCTAACCACAAGAGGTATAAACCGCAGTTAGGTATTATGGTTTCAGACACCCGTATACTTAGTCGTATCAGTTTCTTGTTTTCGATTTTACTGGGCATTTTATACTATCGATCAAAACACCAGGCATTGTGTCAAAGAAAGATAATGACGATTGGAAAACCAAGAAACTGATGACTCGAAGTTTTGTACTTGAGCCAGCTCTGCAATATTTTGTGAGTTTTTTTTATTAGAAATTTTATTCAGTAAAATCACAAGGATTACTCAGAAGGTTTTTGTGCCTGAGAAAATAATAATTACGCCTGTAATCTTATGGTCAGAGAAGCAGAAATATTTTACGAGTCTATCATCGTCTGTAAGCCGAAAAGTAAGCTAGCTCGCACGACACAACCATTTAGTCGATTTTCATTCTTGCAACATATTCTAGAAATTTCAATATTAATGACGATCTATATGACCAAAATTCCACACACACAAATAGACCATCAAAATGCAAAATCAGAAGTGGAAAACAAGTAAGCCAATATGCCAAGTTCTGCTCTAAAATAATGAAAGAAAACCGTAAACGAATTTCGGTGTTCATTACCTACCAGGCTTAGGGGGTCATTACTCTATCAGTCCTAATTCCTTCCGATCCGATATATCCGGGGAATTGGTACCTATCAGGTTTCATAAACGTGGTGAGACGGTCTTGCTCTTTAGACAAATGTAATGCGTGTACTAGCGTACAAAACCAGTTACCATAGGTTTGACTTATTGTAGGTTTTGTTTTAAAATACACGGTGTAACATAATTACCCTATAAGTCCGAAAGGGTGATATTATACAGATCATGGTGAACAGTGTTTGTTCTACGACTTTTGAGATTTCGAAGTTTTTCATTCATAAAATGAGCTCGTAACTTTTACTTAAAATATGCCTACACACAGCTAGCGTGTGCGTGCGACGCGACGCGGTAAGAGGGCACCTACGTGTGAATGCGTGTGTACGGGTTTACGCAAATAGTAAACAAAAACTAGGGTTGTCGCCTAAAATAATAAAAGTTGTACTTTTGTATGAAAATTTCAATTACGATTTATTGACCTTTTGCACATATGTCCAAGCACTCAGGTATTGGTCTGATTACGCCTCCATCAGCCTTATAGGGTAATTATGTTACCCCTTGTATATCAAGCCGTTAACTTTTAGACACCTATATTGTATACATGTAATATACTTAGGGTACCTATGTATAGTTTGTATAGTGTACATTTATTTGTCCAACGATGGCGGCGGCATCTGTCAATCGATTCTTTGAAGTCAAGTGATTTTTAAAAGCGCTTTCGTTGTACGCTCAGACCGGCTCAGACGGCTTGTCAAGTTAATGGTGTTTTTACACCTATTTTTAGTGACGGTGAAGTGGTCTGGCGTTGTAATACGTTATTATACAGCGAATCAACACTGTTATGGATACTAAATGACACTTGATATGGCTGTTGTTACCCGCCAGATTCTTTCTTTGACAGGTAGGTATAGGCCCGAGATAGGTAGGTATAGGTAATTTCGATTTTACTACTAGGAAATAAGTACCTAGTTACTGTGAGGTATCTAATATTGTTTATTTATTGGAAGGAAGTTCCATAGTGCGCGTTGCGAAAGGGGGCTAGACGGAAAAAAATAAGACAAAAAATTTTCGCGACACTTTTTTCAAACTTTGACAACGTCATTCGAATAAATTGAAGCAGGATTTTTTTTTTTTAATATCGTGTGCCTGTACTTTCTCAACCGAAACAAATGAATGTAGGTATTGTTGGAAGTTTTTGTTTTTAGGGTTCGTTAAGGTTCTTATAGAAAATATTATAAGAAAACAACACCTCAAGGAACTTCGTTCCATCCGGGTGTCCCTTGACACCTCTCAAGTTTTTTTAATTAATTTTTTGTATTTTACTCAGCTGTTAACATTTATTTGTAACCTAGGTCATTATCCCACTGAAACATATAAGTAGAATAAAAGTTAAAAGTAGGAACACCATAATCTTAGATAATCTGAGTTTATTACAAACCAAATGCATGTAAATTCAAGGCTAGGTGTTGCCTAATACCGTAGGTTAAAAAACTACACGAGATGGAAAAATACAGTTAGCTACTTAAGCTTGCATAGGTACTCGTTCAAGGTCCGAATTTAAAATCTTTCAATTATATTAATTTGGTAAATAATTTATAAACTTACCAACAAAACAATTTATCGTTATTAAAAAGATGGGCTATGCTAAATAACTCTACCTACGCGTCTATTTTTGGATAGAGAAATAAGTTGGTAAATCTTTATTTTACTAAGCCGGTTTTGAAATAACTACACGGTCTAGTAGACGTTATTTTATAATTCAGAACAATTTTCTGTAGTTGATTGAGACACAGTGGTCAATAAGGCGTATGTATAAGGCAGACAACCCTCTCGCTCGCACATTTCAACATTTTTGAAGATATAATATAACTAAATGTAATTATGTGAAATTGCAGACCTTCAGGGTCGAGAGAATAACAATGCAAAGGTTCAGTAAAAATATAACATTGATCCAAACAAGTTTTCTAACCAAGAAATTTGCATTGGTATAAATTTTTTGGATCAATGTGATATTTTTACTGAACCTTTGCATTGTTATTCTCTCGACCCTGAAGGTCTGCAATTTCACATAATTACATTTAGTTATAAAATATCTTCAAAAATGTTGAAATGTGCGAGCGAGAGGGTTGTCTGCCATATACATACGCATTAATAGACAAAATGACACGAATAGTGTTATCGTAGAAGTGGCAGGATATCAACGATCACTGTGAATTGAAGACGATTATCTGAATAGAACACGCATTTGATATATCTTTATATATAAATATCCCATTGAAAACAATTTTATTTTGTTACAATTTCTTAGGCCTCTAAATAAACAAAAATGATGGCGTAGGCACAGATTATATAATACTACGTAGGTATCGTTTTTTCGTTTGTCACACCGTATTGTTCCATCAGGGAATTACCTAAATTGTAACTTGACAAAGCTTTCTGTGTTCTGTACATCTAAAATTATGCAGAAAAAAGGTTGTAATTGGTTGCTACGTCTCTATCTTTGCTTTAGAAAAAGCTCTGATTACGAAGCGTTGCGTTGGTAGGTGTTTTTCTGCTTCGCTACACCTAGTTTTGTAACAATTACACAAGAATAACCAGCTTTTTTATTACGTGTGTACGTACAGGTTGACCAACACAAAAAAGCAGTAGATCAAAGATGACGACAGCTTACATCTATCTATCTATACTATTATAAAACTGTAAAAAAGCCAAAAACACATATTAAAGATTTGGATAAACTAAATATGCAGATCTACTAAATAAACGATTCTGATTCCGAAAATAGAGTTTGTCTGTTTATCTGTTTATTTGTTCGCGAATCACGCCTAAACTACTGAACCAATTTCAATGAAACTTATACCATTCAGAAGCCCTTTTTCCGGATTGAAACATAGGCTATATTTTATTGAAATTAAAGACGTGGATTCTTAGATACAGCTTGACCTCCCTAAACCAAAAGCAGCCTTTGACACGAGGTCCATCGTATGTTGGTTGACAGATATTTTGGTGGAAAGTTTCGCACGCGTACGAAGTCGCGGGAATCAGCTAGTATCCCTATAAAACAGCATAAAGTAAAAACTGACTACACTTAGGTACAGTCAACTTAACTTTTATTAATTTTAATAGCTTGTTAACTAGATAATAATTATGGGTCAAGGAAAATACCTCCAAAGAATGTTATAGCATTAAGAGTACTTAGATACCTACCTATGTCGAATCGCCGAAACCGGTGCATTAAAAAACCGGTTTGATTTTTTTTGTCGATCGGTAACAGACGAAATCACGGGCTTAGCCTTGGCAGCGTAGCTTTGACCATCTTGAATAGACCCTAGCTAATTATCTGATGGCTTATCAGGTGTGGTTATAAAAAAGATTTTTAGTAAAAATCTACGATGTAGTCTCTCTGACCGAACCATAGAGAAGAGAGTCCTAAAATTTGACAAAATCCGGTCATAAAAACCGGAAAAATTACTGCAAGAATGTAAAACGAAGCAGGCACATGAGATTTTTTAAAGACTTATGCTTCCCAATATACGTATGTATTATTCCTAGCTTATACGAGAGGCCACAGAATATAAATAACACGGACTCTGCCCAGTTGTAGGATAAACCACACTTAGGCAGAAAGCACCCTCAAGTTTAACTCATATTTTGCGGCTACATCCCTTTTAAATAATGTGTAAAATAAGCTCACCTGTGCTGGTGGTGTATTATTGTAAGTAACTCGTTGATTGTCCACTGATGATGAAATAAGAGGCTCATGCTCCTCGTTTCCAGCCGTCATTTTGATATTTTACTAGCACAAATTCAAACAAAATTTATAAATCACAAATCATTTTCACTGTCACAAAAAACACGCGGATTGATTACTTTTCTTTAAATGTTTAAGCGGAAGTAGGCGCGCGGCAATGTGCGCGTTCTAGGCGTATGGTTGAAGAGCAGTTAAGTTGGTCACTGACGTTGGTCGGCCCGTTGACTAATAACATTCTGTGACTCTACTCGTATTCTCAAATTTCGTTCTTCCGATAAGAATGTTTGAGGAGTCTCAGGCCTGTCGCCTATGAAACGTGATGAAACGTAGTTATGATAAATTGAGTAAATACTAGCACGCTTTGTTTTGTATTAGTACTTTTATTTGATTTGGGACAATGAAATGTTGCACTATCTTGTTCAATGGCCTTACGCACATCTAGATTTTATTATATTTTATATATTATTGGTTTTGCGCTCCCACGACTCGAAAGAGGCGACCTCAAAAACAAAAGAAAATGCGAGTCATTAAAATGCCTCCCACTATAACTAGAGTTGCTTGCTTGCGCAATAGTCATTTATATACCCAAGTATGTTTTTACTCTACTTGGGCCTCAATTACAGGATTTTTGATGTTTATTTTACTTTGTAGTTATATAACTTGGAGATTTTGTATACTTATAACCAAGAATAACTTGGATATAAGTATAATTTGTTCAACTGAGTTGTGGGTACAGTCAAAATTGTGTACCTACAGTTGGTTCTAATCATAGTAATTTTTTTATATAAATACATACTAATTTTAGGATAAGAGTTTTCTCTTCTTAATTATAGTCGAAAAAAAATTGAAAGTTGCTAGTTTTCAATCATAAAATTTTTGAAACTTTATCATCATTTACTGACGTACAGCTGTTACTGTTGTGAACGTACCGTTTAAAAATATCTTAGAACGACATTCAATAAATTGCATAACCTTGTATTACTGTACATTTTTATTCAAAAAATCTTACTTGAAATTATCCAGTTAATTATTTTATACATTCTTTTAACCTAAATGATTATCTATTTCGTTACTCGTAATGAAAATGACACATGATAAAGGAACTATTGATGCAAACATGAGAAATGTATGATAAAAATAATAATTAAATTAATAATGCACTAGTCAGTTGTCAGTTGCAATAATGGCTAAACGACTGATAAATTTATGCAGTACTTAGAAGCTAGTTCACAATCATAGATAGCATACATTTCACGTTATATTTGGTTATTAATTAACTTCCAGTTACACGTACATATTACACGTGTTTGTCAAGAGACGCCGCTTTATATTTTTATCTATATTTTGAAATGCGGTTAGGAACCGCTGAATTTAGCTACGTTAAAAAAAATCGCAGTCAGAGACGTACGTAAAATATAATCAACAAGTCTAATGAGTAACGGCGGAGAGAAACACCGCTTTACGTAATGTTTTACCCCCTATCTTGTAAAGAGTTATAGTAGGCATTATGTTCTAATTACGTATGGTAAACAAGACATAATGTCTACTCTAACTTTTTATAAGATAGGCCCTTAGTATCGTCTCTGAGTGTAGCAGTTAGTCAGCACGTGTACCTACAGTTATTTAAATGCATTTTCATTGCATTCCTTACAATATTTAGATATCTAGCAACTTTAAGCTCTCTTCTCGTTCACACATACATTTAACATTGCATTATATTCAGTGGGTAATTCTTCTTATCTGTCAGTAATTCAATGGTCTCATGTCTGTTATAACAAGTATTAGACACGATTATCTATAAATGTCATACAATTTTTATCCACTACAGTTGTGAAGACAGGAAGTGTTTGAGTTTTGAGTGGTTTTTTATGTAAATTAAACAATATCATGATTACGAAATCTGCAATTAAAAATTCATGATTACATAGTTAAATTATAACACAAAATAATATGATGTTTATAGGTTTTTTATACACTCGAAAGCAAAATTCCGGGTCAGCAATATTCCGGGATATTGAAATTTTTATAGAGGGAAAAATTATGCTTGATACAGTTTAATTTACTCCTTAATTAACTAAAAAGTAACTTTTTGATTGAATTATAATCTAAGCTAGCATGACCCGGAATTTTTGCTCTCGAGTGTTTATTAAATATAATTAATTCATACATTACATAGGAAACAGTTTTTATTACGCATTTGACAAAAGTTCAGTGGCAATAAATATTTCGTTACCTACTCTAAACTGTATGATATTTATTTTAAACTGCATTATTTATTTACTTAGGTGTAGTATCTATGAGAAAACGTTATAATAATGGAGATAACTTGGTCGCTTTAGGCAGTGGCTCAGCAAGGAAAACTTATTGGTATACGGTTATAGTACAGTTTACATATTGTTTATGGACAAATCTTACACAAATCGAGAGGTTAAACTACGTACCGCATGATTTTTTTCTATCAAGAGTGTTTGTGAAGACCCAGATAACCATAAATACGCCCCTCATTCTTTGCCAATATGCTGATACAGGAACCGTTACTCAAACATAGATTTTAGTAGACATTTTCATACAATAATCTGTGCTAGAGTCCGGATCAGCACTTAAGCAGTAAATCAGCATAGAGCCTTAAGAAACAAGTTAGGTGCCTCCGATCTACTTTTACTTTGACTAATCACAATTAATTTGTCGTGTTCAAACCACATGTCACATTACTCTATTTTCCGTATCACTTGTAATCGAAAATGTGACAGTATCAGTACCGTGACCCAAAAACTCGATCCAGTACACCGAAGCCGCAAGAGCGGGCTAGGATTACAAGAGTCACGGATCACTGGTGCTGGTCTAAAAACCTATGGTAATACTCTCGATTTGTGTGAGATTGGAGCGAGTTGTAAAATTGGTACATTTTGAGCTAGTACAAAACGTATGAACACTTAGCGGAGCCCTATATTTGTAGCAATAAAAATTCAGATTTCTGGTTTCGAATATTTCGGGGGTTATACATAGTATGTACAGTACGAACGTTGAACAACCACTATGCTCTGTAAAGTATCCATTAATACAATTTTTTTTCTATGGAACTAATTGTGGATGCTAAAGAAAATTTATTGATCCGAACAAAACGAATCAACGTGACCAAAATTTATGGAACAGCAGTTTTTTCCCACCCACATTGTTGGTTCTATTGAAAAATTGTTTTTTTTTAAACTAGCGCCCGCAAGCGACTTCGACTGGGAGTTTGATCCTGTTGATTTTCCGGGATAAAATGTATCCTAATGTTTTAATCCAGGTTACGACTATGTACGTGTCTATTCCCAGTTTCATCCAAATCGGACCAACAGTTGCAGCGTGATTGAAACCTTTTGTCATTTATAATATTAGTCGCTTGTGGGATAGACTTAATTTATTCTATCCAACAGAGATTGTGTTTGTGATAAGATTGTATTTAAGTATATTACTACAGATAGGCGTATAGCTAAAGCGCATTATTTCAGTAGCTAAAACACAACCTAATATTCTTATTTAACTCAAATGACGCTGGTATAATATCAGTTGTGTTCAAATATTGTTTAAACATGCCAAAACTGTCTCACCTTCAAAAAACTTCACTTAGTGTAAAAAAACCCTGAATTATCAACCTAGCATGCGGCATAGCGACTCGATAGATCGTCAACGCCACGTGGTGATAGTGTCAACCACCATTACGCGTCGTGTTACAAGAGATCACGTATTTATGACCAAATATTTTGTCTTGATATATAATGTCAATAAAATAAAACATTTTTTGTTACGAACGTAACTATAGGCATAGATTTTGTCAGATATTTTGGCCACCAAGAACAGGAAGCTTGGTATCATAGGCAGTTTTAGTTTATTAATGCAACATCGTAAAATCAACATTTTTGCTATAAATATAATTAGTTAAACATTTTGACGGCACGTGTTACAAGTTCAGTTCTCGCGACGGGAGCCATGACACAGGGGAACCTAATTTCACGACCAACATATTAATATAAAGATAAAAGAAAAAAAGATAAATATTGGAAGTATTGGTTGGTACGATTTTTTATTTGACTAAAATTTTTCGTACACCTAAAACTCCATTTAAGGCTCACAACTCTGCTGTAGGTAGCACAGACCCTGTTCTTAATTTGGATTGGAGGAAAAGGAAGGGAAGGGAAGAAGAGAAGAGAGGGGTGGGGGTGTAGTGCTAAACTTACGAAAGACAGAACAGCTGTGACTATTTTAACCATCTTTTTAAAATATATTTCATCTTAAACAACACATCCGATAAGAAAAAAATCCGCACTAAAGGTACAAAACTATTGTTTTCTACTAGTCAAACGGCCCTGGCTAACAACAGATAGAAATAACAGATTCCTTCAGACCTTGGAATTCCAGAGCCAATCCATAGACTATCTAAATAAAAGATGGCCGCCTCCATAAGAACAAAAACCTTATTCAGATTAGTTAGAAGGTGATTCGGCAATGAGGTGTGACAGGTTATGATAATCAAGTCATTCCAGCGATCTTGAATTTTAAAAGAAATCTGTTGATGTGATATATTTTCTATGTTACATTTAGGCAGTGTTAAGATCACGCATCCATACCAAACTTCACTGAAATCTAGTTTGAAACACGTGTATAGCATAGATATAGGTACCTATATTGCTTTAAAATAAATGATTGAACTCGTAAGTTTGATTAAATTCCAAAGTAATGAACGTTCGTGTTTTTTATGAGAATTCGATGAATACAACTGTCTCTCTCTATTTGAAATGAAATTTATTGAGGTGACAATTGCATAAAGTTGATTATATTATGTTGCGGTTAACACTATTTCCTGGTTGTACAGCATAGATTCCCATTGTCCCTGGCCGTGATCCGTCTACATAGTACACCTGGCTGTACCAAGGACAACTTTTCATTCAGTGGTCCACCTCGAGATAACTGGGCGTTTCAGAGTTTTTTTCTTTTCAAGTCAACCATCTACACGGTTTTTAGAATGTGTTGCCCGTGGACCAACTAGCTATGGGTTTGTCCCCATCCATTAGCTGCTTATACTTTTCCGCCTAACATCATGGCACGTCAACTACTCCATTTTAAAACAAAAGTTGAATGGGAGGTTTTAATGACCAAGGTCTTGACTTGTGCTGGTTTGTATAAAAATATTTATCATAGACAAAAATCCATAGACATTTCAACGCCATCTAGTCCCAAGCTTGAACTATGTTAACTAAAACTCTATGAGCAGTAATAATGGCAGTAATTAGTATTTAGTCGGAGACAGGTATTCAATAAAAAGCAGCAAAAAACTACAATAAACTATTGTAAATTCACTTAATTTTATCTATTTCGGCAGTAATCAATGGGCTTTTCTCCAAACCCGTAATTGAAGCCATCGTTAATTGAATGACCCCAAACCTGTCCTAACATTGATAACTTAATTACACCTGTCAACGTTTGTTTTTAGAAGTTTTGTCAAAATAGTTCCGTGAGAGAACTTATTAGTTTTTATTTAATCAAAATTGTAGTAACAGGTAGGTACTTATCTAATACATATCAAAAATCATAAAGTTGATTCATTGATTGTATATTTTGACTTTATCATCATGCTCTTACACAATCCTTGTCATTTGTATGATTGACATAAAGATTAATATAAGAATAAATAGATATATACATAATAATAATAATCTGTCTGCAACTTTTACGACTAAATTATAAGGCATATTTATTTAAATAACGATATACGTGTATATTTCGACTACGGCTTGCGAACGAGCTAAATACCATTCTAATTTCTATATTTTAAAGTTGAAAATTGATCTAGCGCATTTAATAAATGTATTATGAGATGTGACTACTTAAGGCAAAACTGGTATGTAACACACGGTGACGTGAGGTAGACCAAAATTACATAAGAACTTATATATAACATAATGTACAACTTTAAACGTCGGTATAATACTGCTAAGCCTACTCTAAGTTACATACTTTCACAGCTTCGATAAAATATCTGAGTTAAAAGGTCACACTTTCGATTCAACACCAACTCAACTCAAAGAAGTGTTTGAATTTGATCTGTAATTAGTCTAACGTAAAACAGATTTTACAAAAATTTATATAATTATTGAGACGGATGTCAACTATACTGGTCATAAAAAAAACTCACATTATTTTTTTAACGTTACAGTTTTAACCCACATTATTTTGTTCCGTTATAGTTTCAAAAAAATATATATTTTACATATCTTTCTGTTGTAAACCTGTCCAAATGGTAACCCTTTAAAAAAACACGACTACGAAAACCTCCAATGTAGGTTTCAAATTGTTTACTATTTGGTACTTTATTGCCCCACCTTTATAAGTTTTTTCTAAAGCTTTTTTTAGAATAGAATATACAATCGGTTACAATTAGGTAAAACAAAATTAAGCATTGTTTTAAACATACTGTTACAAAACTAAAGCTGGAACATACTGCAACCACGCGACCCAACTAAAAGCGTCTGAGAATCAAAAAGTTGAATAAAAACTGATACATGAACAATTTAACATGAATAAAATACAAAACGTTTATTTTGTGTCATAAAAAGAATCATACTATAACTATAAAGAATCATACTATAAAGAATCATAACATAAAGAATCGTACTATAAAGAATCATACTATGAAGAATCATACTATTACTTTAAAGAATCATACTACAAAGAATCATACTATAAAGAATCATACTATAAAGAATCATACTTAAAGTCAGTAATTTTTCAAAGGGCAATATTTCCCTAAAACTGCTTTCTTACACCAGAACTACAAAACCACTAAAAGAGGTTCGAGCGTACGCCTTATTTTAAAACATACAACCATTTTTTTCTAATGCACGTAGGTTGATTTTTTATGACCAGTGTTTTTTTATGAACTTTCGTAAAATGTGCTTTACAGATTCATCGATTTGATTTGATGTTAAATCACTAGTGTGTGGTATTCATCAAACAGATGTTAGAGTTGATGGAATCTAGCAATTGTGTATTTAAAAGCTAGATAACGTTACTCAAGTGAGATGATGTGACTACTTACTGCTACGTTTAAATGAGAGCATTATTTTAAGTTATAATTGTAACAATTTATAATAAAATAATTCAGAGTGGGGAAAGAGTGCGGCGTTACATGTCTCTTTCTCTCTTTCTCTCCTTCAGTCATTCCTTATTTACCTAAACCTTTTTTTATTTACGAAATTATTCGTCCTTATCATACCTTAACTTAGAGTAAGGATAATTTTCAAATTGTGAATTTCTGTTAGAAAACATTAAGAAATCTGGAATTCTGGCTTCCAAGATTTAAGACAAGTAGCACATAGATACCTAAAAGTTTCTTTATGTATCTTCCTTAATGATTCAAAAGACATAATATGATTGAATTAATATAAAACTGCAATATAAAAGCACTGTTGTGTGTATGGCAACAGTCAGATATAACTAAAACCAAAGATAATTAATCAAAGTACAAAAGAGTTCACATCGCACGTTACATCTTGACAAGAAAGAATACAAAAATAAATGATTGATTGTCTAATACGAAAGAGGTCGCCACTGTCATTGCATTCAATCAATTCGTTCATTCTTGTGCAGAAAATGAACGAGAGATTAAGTTTTCGGGTTAATGGATGAACAAAGTTCACGTAAACTATATTTTTGTATAGAGATTGAACAACGCCCCTAGCGGGTAGTTTACAAAACTGTTGATTCACCAAAATGGCGGACCCATACAAAATTATAGTTTACGTAACTATAATGGGTCCGCCATTTTGGAGAATTAACGTAAAGATAAACAGTTTTGTAGTAAACGTCAAACGTACACACTACATGCTGATACTTTGTTTAATAATCCAATTTCGTATATACTTTTTTGCCAAACACTAATTTGAAAATTATCTATAATTCAAGTACAAACTAAGCTACAATTTCTCTAGACGTCGCGTCTGCATATATATATCACAGCCAAATCAACCGCTGCTTTTTCCCCACTCTAGAAAATGCACTCGCTTATTGCATACGCTCAAAAATATTACTAAGAAATTTGTTTCTTGTGTACAGTCAATGACACAAGCAGTTTTTGTTATGTACATGAAACTATCCACTGAATTTCCCGTCTCTGTGAAAAATACAGAGAAAACTGTATGGAATACTTGTATCGTTGACTGTAAGGGTATGAAAATTCTGATTTCCGTACTTGTTTTTATTGAATTTTTATTCAAAAGATTTACCATAACTCAATTGAATTTCGTTCGTAATATCGTAGCTATGTTAAAATATATCGTATTAGTGTTAATACATTGAGCATACGAATGTTATAACCGCGAGTAAATGAACTTAAATAATAGGATGAATTTTACGTATATTGAGAGAGTTACCAATAAAGCCAACTACTGACTCGCCTCAAAACACAGGATGTTTTTAACCGTCTGTTGTCGGAGACACACATTTTTCTAGCATCTTAGCATAATTCGAATATACATACTAAATTTATATATTGCGTACTACTTATATTAAATCCAGTGTAATGCATCATCGCTTCTCAACGCATCATGACTATCAGTCTTGGGACAACCTCATCTCCCCGCTGATAGAAAACACGAAATTCATAGATCAAAAAAGCTAAAAAAACCATAGAATTCGAAGATTAAATACCTAAAGTAGTGTTTAGAACTTTAGAGAAATGGAATAAGAACCTCACTGATTTAACCTTCACTCCGCGAAGCTTTTCGAATAGCGGCTTTATATCCACTGCGTACGGTTCACTTTTCATTGCTGAAGCTTCATCACTGCTTCGATTCACTTTACGCTGAAGCTGTATCGTGAATAATCGCGTTGTAAAACCGACCTTATGTCCGTGTGGGTTCGGTCTACAATGTCTGTGGTGGTTTGGACGTGTGTCGCTTGAGCCCCCGGCTGACGGGCCATTGTCAGTTGTTCTTGTCGATGTTGTGGAACGCCCACTGGAGGGACGTCGTCCACGAGTTCTTGACAGCGTCGTTGAACTTCCGCCGGAAGTGCTCCATTGCTTTTTCTTCAGATAGATCCATTTTCTGGTAACAATTTTATAAGTTGTTTATTGTTATTAATTTATTGTATTTAAGTTGATATAAACGCCAGTTGAGCTATCTATAAATCGTTTGCAACGGTTTGTAGATAGCTCAACTGTGTCATGTGTATTTTGTAAATATTGTAAATACTGTAATAGTTGTAATTCTCTTTGTAAATAAAATTTGTTTTCCCTCTATCGTAATAAAAAAAAATGATAATAAATACTCTATACTAAATTTTAGATTACCTAATCAAAATAATTCAAAGGTTGTCTGGAAGAGATCGCTTATTGCGATAAAACCGCCCATTGTACCTCATACTCAAACTTATTTTTCTTTTATTGTTTTTTCTTTTTTCTTGGTGTGCAATAATGAATATATCTATCTATCTAATACTACAGGTAGACTATAAACAAAATTAATTGTATTTTGTTATAAAAAAAAAATATAGCAATTACTGTTTCTATTAAACAACTTTCACATTACAGAATGTTTAATTTTTTAAGGCATATAACACAGGCATCACGTGGTTTTCTAAATTCATTTCTGATTGGTAAATAAGTGCGCCATTTTGTTTTAGCAATAACAAAATGGCGCACCTCTATTGCATAAAGTTTATTACTTACGAGAGTATCTCTCAGGAACTGTAAGTCCTTCTCTGAACTGAGCTCGGGCAGGCCCGTCGAGATCATCATCGAGAACAGAGATATTATCAAATGCCCGTGATTTCGGAGGATCTTGAACGCCTGAGAAATAAATTGAAAAATAAAACACTTTTTTATCCAAAGTACATAAGCACTAATATCATAAATGTCAAAGCTTAATGTTATGTTTGGACGTTGGTGTTTCTATCACGCTGAAACTATTGGTCCGATTTGGATGTAACTTGGAATATACATAGTTTTTAACCAACCTGGATTAACACATTAATCCCGAAAAATCAACACGATCTAAAGGACCCAGACGAAGTCGTGGGCGAAAGCTAGTCTATACTAATTTAATTATAATTTAATAATTATTTAATTATAAAAAAATGTATGTATTTATTCTATCAGCCATCTAGTTTCCATCGTACAAGCTTTGCTTAGTTTGGGACTAGAAGGCGTTGTGTTAAGTGTCCGTGAATATTTATTTATTTATTTATTTATAAAGAGGAAAGATTTGATTGTTTGTTTGCATTGAATAGGCTCCGAAACTACTGGACCGATTTGAATAATTTTTTCACACCATCAGACTACACTATACTATATTTTTTTAAAAATTAGGGA
The DNA here is from genome assembly GCA_947507515.1 of Eulithis testata. NCBI lineage: Eukaryota > Metazoa > Arthropoda > Insecta > Lepidoptera > Geometridae > Eulithis > Eulithis testata. Next base: position 10,170,100 of record OX382197.1, read on the forward strand.
TCCCTACTAAAACTTAAATAATGTAACTCAAGGTGTAAAAAATTACCTAAAAAACCAGTGCGAAGCCGGGACGGTCCGCTAGTGTTAAATAATACTATGAAACGCTACAGTGCTTGGGACATGAGTTCACTCTTCAGTAACGCCTAAGAGATTTCGCATATAGTAGGTGCCAAATAACACCGCAATACAGGTCATTCACCCACCTTCACCACGATATCGCAAAATTTAATTTATGTATGGTAAACAAACAGTACTACGAGATTCGAGCGATTACCGTCTTAGCGACCAGCTATGAAAAGCGACAGAATTAGCCATTCATAAATTGAATTTTGCGACATCGTGGTGAAGGTGAATGACCTGTATTGCGGTGTTATTTGGCACCTACTATAGCAAATTGCACTTCTAATCCTGCATCCCACCAGCTCGTTTCACTATAAAGGCAGCTACAAACCTTTTCGCAATGCTCCTTGAAGTTCTTAAATTCAATAGGTTCGTTGTCTCCCGACCCCCGTTGTCCCTTGTTGATGACATGTATGAAGTCGTGAGTGAGCACGAACGGTTGCCATTCGCGACGGAACCCGTACTTATGCTTGAAGTGACCGAGAAAGTGGCCGAAATCTATGTGGAATAGCTGTGGATAGAAATGCACGTCAGTTTGTCATAAAATCATATCAACATTTATCTATCTATCATCATCATCAATCAATATAAATAAAACTCTTTTGAAGCTGACTTAGAATCAACGCACAGCCTAGACCATAAGTCCTAGAGGTATGAAATTTGGAAGGTAGTATCCTTATATAGTCTAAGAAAGGAATTTTGAAAAGTCGCACCCTAACGGGTCTAGAACGCGAGCAACGCCGCGGGCTAGTACCGTAAAACCGTAAAAAAGCCAAAAACTAAAATTAAAGCTATGGATAAACTAAATATGCAGATCTACTAAATACACGATTTCCGAAAATCGAGTTTGTCTGTTTGTCTTTTTGTTTGTTTGCGGATCACGCTTTAAATACTAGAACAATTTCGAAGTAACTTATACCATTCGAAAGCTCTTTTTCCGGATTGAAACATAGGCTATATTTTATTGAAATCAAAGACGTGGGTTCTTAGATACAGCTTGAACTTTCTAAACCAAAAGCAGCCATTTGCTACGAGGTTTACACGTGTACGAAGTCGCAGGTATCATCTAGTCCTATCCTACTCTTACTAATATTATAAACGCGAAAGTTTGTAAGTATGGATGGATGGGATGGATGGGTGTTTGTTACTCTTTCACGTAAAAACTACTGATCCGATTTGGATGAAACTTGGAATATATATTGTCCGTGACTTGGATTAATACATAGGCTACTTTTTATCTCGAAAAATCAACGGGATCCAATAGGATGCGAACGAAGTCGCAGGCGGCACCTAGTACCTATAATATATTACCTGTCCACTTCTCTTCACCATAATATTATCGGGATGTCTGTCCGCAATGCCGAGTACGTAGGTAGCGACACTATAGCCAGCGCAGCTCATTCTGAACTCGTGAACCACTTTATTGAATGCGTCTGCTTGGTTCTCAGTCTGCTTACGTAGCCATTCTGAAAATGACATATTTGATAACACATCGGATGAGACAATGGGGCTTGTTAAGATCTGTGGGCTTGAATAGAATTACTTTGCCTATGATTTCTATTTCTTCTTGAGGCTTATTGAGAAAAAGTACATTGCTGGGTAGGTAAATAAAAAGAGCATAAAAATTTTAAAAATAAATTCTGACTTCAAATATTTGCTTGACTAATAAATAGCAATTAGTTAAATTTTTCAATTTTAGAATTTGACGAGAATTTCACTAATCTCTTAATTTGATTAATCAAGGATTTGGCAGATATTGTTTGACACTTCTCTATTAAAATGTATCAAAAAATCAACGCTTGAGTCTCGATTCCATCTCGACTCGATCGAGCTTTTCTATACCGTTTTGTGACAGACACTTGGGAAAATATTTCCGGAAAAAGTATCGATTTTGTAGTTTGGTTTCATGGAATCTATGGGGTATATTCATATTGGTCTTCGAAATCTAAGCTTTAAGTTCACAATTAGCCATATACTACATAATATTTACTTACGCAGTAGCGTAGCTCTGTAGATAGTGGATGCTGCGTTGAAAAGGGCGCTTTGTTTCTGTATGTTGGCAACTGTTAGCGCATCCTCAACTACTTCTATCATGCCCACTGTGTTCTCCATCGATATGCACGTGTAGGGGTTCAATCTGATATGTAAAAAAAATATATCCTACCACTATAATAAACGTAAAGGTTAAGACCGGATCGGACATTGGACAAAGTTTTCATACACATAATAAAACCCACGACATCAATTCGGGCAAAGTTGTTTCAAACTTTTTTTAATAGTGTTGCTTCTGCGAGTATTTCATTTTATTTATTGATTGTATATATGGTATATACATATAAATAAATGTATGTATAAATAGATTATAAAAAAAATTAATAGTCTATTTTAAAATAATAAATATTCTTGGACATACCACACAACGCTCTCTATTCCCAAACTCAGCAAAGCTTGTACTATGGGAACTAGATTGCTGATAGAATACTTATATAGGTACATATTTTTTTGTAAATACATACTTATGATTTATCATACTTATCCTTGTATCTTTTTTCTGTTATTTTGGTGTACAATAAAGATATAATCTATCTATCTATCTATGATATATATTTACACCGATACATAGAACAAACACCTATGTTCGCAGCAAACAAATGTTTGCTTTCGGTGGACCTTCGACCCACAGCACGATTCAATTCGATCACGAGATAAGTCGATCTTATTTCTTCATTTCTCACCTAAAATCACATCCCTCGCTTTTCCACAATCGATCCATGATTCTTAACATTTGCAATGTAAACATATCCTGTCGCAAATCGTCTCCAATTTTCAGTATAATTCGTATATCTTTCCCAGTAGGGTCAATGTTCTCAAAGTCGAGCATCAATGGACGCATTTTGCTGTCCATCACTCGGCATTCTTCGGGCCTGTAATGTTACAAACAGTTACTCTATGAACCGGAAGACGCAGAATTGTATACGATGGACCGACGACATGTTATTGTAAAGATCACGGGAAGTAGGTATCTTGAACGACGTCAGTGGTTCATGGCCCTCGGTATAAATCCGTTTTATTCAAGAGTTGCATACTTATACCATGACTACGAGAAAAAGAAAGATTGGAGGTTGTATAGCCAATGCCATACAACCTCCTTGAGCAAAAACAATAATTAGATGGAGGTCAAATATATTAGTGTGTTCTAAATTCAAACACCAAAACAGTGACTACAAGTGCGTTTTATTCACTGTTTTCAGTGAATAAAATAAGCTTTTTAGAGAGGGAATGGTATAAAATAATTTTATTAGTTACTACCTAGCTGTTAGTTTTCCTAAAATGCTTAAAATAAAAATAAAGTTTAACTTACTTTATCCGCTTACAAACGAAACTGGGGTTGAGAGGAGACACGAAGCCGCATAGCGCGTCTATACAATGCCCTTCTTCTAAATGCGATTTTAGAGCTTCCCGTGCTTTCGATATATCCTTCTTGTTGCGTACACATTGATTTAACCCTGTAACAGAATATACATGGTATAAGACCACTCAAGTAACCATAAAAAAGATAAACTTTTTCCATGGAGCCAACACTGTGAGCCAGAGAAAAGAAATCAAGGGTTTTATGCTCAGTTCAGCCAGTAGAGGAAGGCCGAAGAAGTGGTTAGACTGTGTGAAAGAGGATATGAATGTGAGAGGAGTAGATTCAGAGTTGACGAATGATAGGAGTGAGTGGAAGAAGAAAACATGTTGTGCCGACCCCACATGTTGTGTTAGCGTGGGATGAGGTTAGGGAAATGATGATGATACTCAGTTCGACAAAGGTTTTACTCTAATAGAGATGACGTCAAAATGACGTAAAAGAAAAAAAAACCATTAATGCAAACCACCACTTAAATTAGATAAAAAAAGAAAATGATAATTATAAAATAATACATAACACAAAATATTTACAAAGAAACCATGTATGCTTAATAATAATAATAATAATAATAATAATAATAATAATAATAAATATTCCCAAACTAAGCAAAGCTTGTACTATGGGAACTAGATTGCTGATAGAATACACACATACATTGCTTGTAGTGGTGTTTTATATTTTTTTTATATTTTATCTCCATTAGAGTTGAATCTCTGCCGAACTGAACCCTTGGCTCCAGCTATTCGATAAATTTGAGGAGAACACGGTAGGATATTGTGTCCTCCTACGAAAAGGGAAGATCTTCCGCGCCGAGCGACCTTTGGCCTGTCCGAGGAGCAATGGATGGTACTCGGTAGTATTACAGGCTGTATTACACCGGGGCAACACTGTGCGGCATTGCGGCATGCCACAAGGCCGCATGCTACAAAATAAAAAATGTCGCACATTGTGGCAAGAACCGTGCGACATGGCAACACCTTGCGTCATGTGGCAGACTGTGATAATTAACGATGTTGCCTCGGCGTAAAATAGGCTGCCGCATGCCACTAATGCCGCAAATGCTTTCTATTTGTAGCATGCCACAAGGTGCCGCATGTCACAATATGTAGCATGCGGCACTGTAGCACGTTGTTGCCACGGTGTAATACAGCCTTTATGTTCAAACTCCGTGATAACTTCGTTCTCATGTAGCGCGCTAGATGGCGCTACAAATTAAAGTCGACTTACACTTGAGTTTCTCCATACAGGTGATCTGTCGAAGTAAACTGGTGATGTGGTCTTGAGATCCTCGGCAGTACGCCTCGAGAAGTAACCCGAAACGTATCGACACATTCGCTACGTGCATTTCAGATCTGAAAGAAATAAGGAGATTTGGTATGTGAAATTCTGGGGTGATAGGCTGATCAAATCCTACTAATATTATTAACGCGAAAGTTTGTAAGGATGTATGGATGTACTAACTTTTGCGCACGACTTCGTACGCGTCCCGTTGGATCCTGTTGATTTTCCGGGATAAAAAGTAGCCTATGTGTTAATCCAGGTCACGGAAAATATATACATATTCCAAGTTTCATCTAAATCGGATCAGTAGTTTTTGCGTGAAAGAGTAACATACATACTCGTACATCGTATTAATTAATTATTACTTATTGACTTCCATACATTCATACAACGAATGTTATGTAGGTTTTTATACAAAAATATAATTTATGTTATAAAACTCACTTTTTTCAATACGACATATAATACTATACATATAACTAAATGATCAAGTTGATGGCTCCATGGTAACAACTTCCCATAACGATGGCTTGACTCATTTATAGAATAGAATAGAATAGAATATAATGTTTTTATTCTGTTATTTTACAGAGGTATTACAAAATTAAATCTTAGAACTATAATTAAGAATAACAAAAATGGCCACGACTCAGCATGGTGCCAGGGCAGGATATGTTAGTACCCTGCCTAGGCGCTGGTTTTCAGTGGCGCCAGTTATGTGTCACTTACCTCAAATGCCAGAACAGATAATGCCCTATCGTCATGTTATTGAACGCGCGCGACAACAGGAACTTGGCTAGATCGCACATCAGGTAAGATTCGTGTTTCAGCGCTTGGACTAGTTGTAACAGGTACAGTAGTAGATCGTCGTCACTAGAACAAAACAAAAATGCATGTGAATTATTGTGAATACATATTTTTTTCGACACTTAAGCCCCGTATTCATGGTTAACATTTGTTTAGCAACAAAGTTGAATCAACGTGTTGCAGAGTTGCTGTCAACATGTTGCTGGCAACACTGCGTGTTGCAGAGTTGAAAACGGCATGTTGACAAGCTCTCGCCCGACGAGCGTTAACATCAGTTTAGCAACAAATGTTGACGTGTGTGAACGTATTTGCAACAGTTTATAAACATGGCAGTAGTGTGGAGCAATGATAAAATAATGCAATTTGAAAGAACACAACAACACTACTTCCTCTGGCAACATTTAAACGAAGACTGGCGTGTGGACAACCTATATTGATTTAACCAAGTTTCCAGCAGCATTCTTGCCGTTCATCAACAATGTTGCTCAATTGTTGCGAAACAAAATGTTTACCATGAATACGAGGCTTTATAACAATATAAATCTAGACATTTTAGATGTTGTACCCTATAAACCACGATAGGTTTGTGTGGGTACTCACACTCGTCGCGAATAAATAGAGTAGGTAGTAGAAATACATAAATCATGATGACTTTTAACCGGTTTCAAAGTTTTGTTTTTTGAGACTTACAGTCCTTTCTGTATCGAGATTTGTTCTTTATATCTAAGTTTAAAAAAATAGCCTAATATTTGAAATCGAATAAAATAAAATCAATATTCCCGGAATCTTAACACAACGCCTTCTAGTCCCAAACTAAGCAAAGCTTGTACGATGGAAACTAGATGGCTGATAGAATACATACATACATTTTTTTTGTAAATACATACTTATAATGCATAGAAACACCCAGACACATGCTGAGTTTCTGTTTCGTTACGCACGCCAACAAACAATAGTAAAACATTCGTACGAGGAGTAACGACACAAACGCCCAAATACTGAAACGTCATTCAAAATTTAAACACTACTAAAATTGTCCTGCTTTTCTTTACCCATTAATAAGAGATAGCAATAATTTATTGATCTAAGTTTTAGTATTAGGGCGTAAGACCCCCAAGATAAAAATTAGGGGGTAAAAATGTATCGTTTGTCATTACAAAGTATGTCTCTCTAGTTTTTACCTGATACTGTCAAGACATTTGACAGCAAAGCTCCTGACTCCAGCATCAGCGTACGCGTAGTCCAGTAGTTCTAAAGCGGACTCCACTCGCTCAAACGGCTTCCAACGGGGAAGCATTCGTAGCACGCTGGCTACTTCGGCTCGCTCGCCCCATTCCACGCATGATAACAACTTTGGAAGGAGCTCTGGTGCTTCTTCGAGAAATCGCTCTCTAGAAAAAAAAAGGAAAATAAGATTAAGGCTTGTTTGCTCATTTATTTATTTATTTACTAGCTTCCGCCCGCGACTTCTTTCGCGTCCCGTTGGACCGCGTTGATTTTCCGGGATAAAAAGTAGCATAATATGTGTTAATCCAGCGGGCCTAAGATGCGCCCCGCGAGATATTTGTCATGTCGTTCTGTCAAAATGTAAGCATTTTGTACCAGTTTAGGAACTATTACATTTTAACAGAACGACATGACAAATATCTCGCGGTGCGCATCCTAGGCCGGCAGGTCACGGAAAATATATCTTCCAAGTTTCATCTAAATCGGATCAGTAGTTTTTTGCGTAAACGAGACATACAAACATACATCCTTACAAACTTTCGCGTTTACGTTTAATTAATTAGTGTAATTGGTTGTGTGTGACCGTTCTAATTAAATAAATGAATAAGTTTCATTGCAATTGTGGTGATCCGCGAACAAACTAACAGACAAATGGATCAAAGTTTTTTTTTAATACAAACCTCGCCGCCCAGATATCTTTTTTCTCTTGTTCGTGCATCTCGTACATGGGGTCTTCCTCAGCGATCGCGCGTAATCGTTCGAAATCGCGCGACAATCGCTCCATAACCTCGGGCGATTGTTTCTCTATACTTTCACTGTACGCGACAACTACGTCACGTTTCGGGAACATTATTTGGTATTTGCAGTCGTAGCTGGAATAATACAATTATCATCATCATCTACCTATCCTTATCCTACGTTTATGTATATTATGTACTAGCTGTGCCCACGACTTCGTCCGCGTGGAATAGTGTCTTTGGGTACCGCCTTTTTTCGCATAAAAAAGTAGCCTATGTCCTTTCTTAGGCTTTAAACGATCTGTGTACCAAAATTAACTTAAATCAGTTCAGTAGTTTTGGCGTGAAAGCGCGATAGACAGACAGAGTTACTTTCGCATTTATGATATTAGTTAGGGTTAATTTTCTTGAAGAAATACAAACAAGCTGTGGCAAGGTTGTTATGTTAACTAATGCAAGGTGTCAGGATGGAAACCCTCTTAGTATTTGAGAGATTGGCAAATGCGTGTTTGCTGGAAATCGAAGAGAGTAGAAGATTCGTTCCATAGCATAAGGTAGAAAAAAAATATGATAGAAAATCGAGAAAACTTATTCTCTGAATACGTCATCATGAGTAGGTTTTTTTTTTCAATTTATTTATCGTTTTAAAAAGACATAATATGACTTATTTTGTACTATAGCACTAAAGAAACCACAAGGTCTATAGGAATAATGCTACAGGTAGTCAGTATCATTGGTAAATGATGATGACATAATTTTTTAGGCTGAAAACTAGGAACATTCTATTTTTATTTTTCCATCAATGGTTCAGAATTAATAACTGTTATCTTAACAGTAGTATTTCCGTAAAAAAATTATGAATAGAGCAAACAGTACACAATTTTGAAATTCTAAAAATTGTTGGCTGTACAGTGAAGCGGAAAATTTTCAAACTGACGAATAATGACTGGTTACTTCTTCCCTGACTCTTGTGCTATTCAGTTTAAAAAAGTTCTACAGTAGCCTTAGAATGTTCACCTCGACTGTACCGTAATGTGTAGATACTCACTTATTGAATCGTATTTGTAGTTCAGCACACGAGTCAGTGCTAGGGTTGTCGACGACTGTCCCCAGCGGGTGCAGTAATAAATCATCGCCTTGCGTGTCGTCTGCGACGTGAGTCCACATATACAGAGTGGCGCCATCTGTGCGCAGTTGCTCTCTGTAGTCGAATACCTGCGTGTTAGCCCACGCTAGCTTGTTTACTGCCTCCTGTAGATATAAAACAAAAAGTAAGATCATGGCTGATATCAGTAAAATAAATAAATAAATAATAAATATTCACGGACCTTTAACACTAAATATGAATACGAAGCCATAACTACCTATACTTATTTAAGTCTACCCGCAACGCATATAAAAATTATTTAATTTTCTCTCATATAAGTGACAAATTGTCTTAATGAGAAATAAAGATCTTTAAACCGAACACAACGCCTTCTAGTCCCAAACTAAGCAAAGCTTGTTATATAGGCGTCATGGCTCAGTCGGTAGTAGCTCTGCCTTCCGTGCTGTGAGTCGTGGGTTCGATCCCCACTGAGAACAAACATTTGTGTATGCAAACATAGATGTTTGTTCTGTGTCTGGGTGTTACTATGTATTATAAGTATATATTTACAAAAAAAAATGTATATTATGTATTCTATCAGCCATCTAGTACCCATAGTACAAGCTTTGCTTAGTTTGGGACTAGAAGGCGTTGTGTTAAATGTCCGTGAATATTTATTTATTTATTTTATTTATTTATAAGGACAAGTGGGTTTGTGTTTACATAAAATATTCTCTATTGCGTTGACATCACAGTTCAAGTTGCATGCTCTTTTAACCATTGCTTTGTGATTGGCTCACAGTTAACCAATTACGTTAATGTAATACAGTAATCCTTAGCGAATAATTATGTTACTGGGAGATGTCATCAAAAGTGGTAAACCAATTTCTTGGTCGCCTATACTAGGGGAACTAGATGGCTGATAGAATACATATATACATTTATTTTTTTGTAAATACATACTTATAATACTTACATACTTATATAACACCCAGACATAGAACAAACATCTATGTATTGCCACACACAAATGTTAAATAATATACGCCCTTCGTTCGCTGTTCAGTAAAAATCGCGGAATACTAAAGAAAGCTCGTATAAGTTGGTGGCCAACTCTGTTGATGGAGTTTTGAGGCCTCCGTCATGGCTTAAGGACTGCTAGAGCCGGGACCGACAGTTTAACGTTGGAATACTAAACAGGGGTATATTAATATTGGTATCCTAAGAGGCGCTAGCTAAATTAGCTGCTAAATCTGTTGTCATCTCTCTTCGTTCTAATACAAGTGACAACGAGAGAGCATTTTTTTAACACTTAGCTACGCGCAGATAAAAGTCGTGAGTATTTTGCCCGTGTTCTTTGGTTGCGTAGAACTGGGGCCTATATTCACATAATTTCAAAATGATCCCTATGATACAACTGAATAAAAGCGATATTCGTTTGATATACCTACCTTATTAGCGTCTTTCCCCTTCCGCTTGCCCTTAGCCTTTGTGATCTCATAGATGCCGAAGCATAAACGTGCCATCCGCGGCATATTGTGCACTTTGATAGGAAATGTCAGTTCTTGGTTCCATTCAGCGAACCGTTCAGAGGATACTGTTGCGACGCCCGTCTTTTGAGCCTCGCAGAGCGGTTTGCCGCCGTGGAAGATACCCGCTTGGCATACCACCTACAAATAAAAATTTTCTAATTTCATTTTCAGTTACTAGTAGTTTTTTTGACCTAAAACTTTGCCTCATTCCAGTTTTCCCCTGCGTGAGTCCCCTGTGTAGGGGATTTCTGGAACTTTTGGCCAATAATCCCTGCAACCGTCGGCAGGGAAAAAACTTAAAGATTATTTTAATTTCAAGAAAGAAAGAAAAAACTTGCATACTAGATAGGTAATTAATAAAAACAATGCTAGAATTACTTTTCTCTAAATAGGTAGGTAGATATCATACGATCCCAAATTCCCAATTGGGATAATGATTCAAAAATGTGTTAAAAAAATTGATTGAGTACTAAAAAGCAAACAGATTGCTATTTATTAGGGTTTGGGCATAGGCATTGAGATGGAAACACAAACAATTTCATATTGCATCGTTAAGTAAAATAAAAAAACCTTGGTACAATCACTCGTTTCTACATATATTTTTGGTATGTAAAAAGAAGTCGTTTTTGATATTCGGATCACTAATTGTCTTGGACACATACAATAGTGTCATCTAAAGTTACCTCAACATTTCTCCCCGGTTCAACGTTCAGTCTGCCGACTGAGTGAACCACACACGTGTAGTCGCGATCAATGTTCCACGACGACTCTATTTTTCTCAGTCGCATCGTGTTAGAATGCTCGGACGGTAGTCGTGTTCTTTCTGGCATCGTTGAACCGTAGAATGTTATATCACGATTTACTGTAAAGAAGAGTTCATTAGGAACATATTTTTTACGCTAAATTCTCGCAAAAATGAACACATGCTGCTGTAGAAAAGTAGAGAGAACTGTAAATAAAACTGAACGTCCCTGGTTGTTCCAAAATGATCCTTACGTGTCTAGGAATAAAACATTTTTAAACGCACAGCCAATGTGATTTTTGTATGTATATATGTATGTCATATTTCACTTTGAGTAACTAAAGTAGTAGGGCGTCCCGTTTCAGGGTTGTAACTTACATGACAGAGGTAATTTGTCTATGCTGACGATCATAACTTGAGGTACGCCGTCTGTCGATAGCATCTCTTGTATGAATAGGAACTGTATTAGTGGATTGTCACCGAATAAGTACTCTTCGCGACCGCATACCTGTAAAAGAATAAATTTTAGAAATTCAACTCAATGTAACAGCAAATAATTCAAATATATATTAAATTCAAATAAAACGCTGAATTTTACCCGCTATTTTAAGATCAGGGCGTGGCGAAGTCCACTGCTCGATATAGAGCTGCCCCATGGGGCAAGCAACACTGTTTGTCAATTACTCGATTACGAGATGGAAAGCATGATCAGATCAGGCATTATTGTACCTATCGATAGATTTTTATGTTTTTCTTTTTAATTAACTTTTTGACGTTTTATATTAACAATGCGGCCTAGATGGCCTATTGTGATCGCCAAGCTATAAGTCAAGTTGATGAATAAATAAATATAGATTCTAGATTTTAATTCAGAAAATAATGTATATAAACTTTACCTTGAGTACGTAGTTATGAGCCTGGCCATGCAAATTGCAAGAGTTTGCGAATTTTCGTAACACTATCTCGATGTGTTCTTGTGGCTTCCGTGTCGCTGGTACGTTTGAATGGAAGGTAAACTGTAAAGATATTTCATTCACAAAACATAATTAATTAAAATCGACTTCAAAACCCACATTACATCACATTTGGGTATACTCGTAGGTTTGTACATAAATCAAATCAATGAATCGGGGTATGATGTGTCTATCTGCTTCAAAATAAGGCGTGCATTGACTTACATTGTAAGAAGGATATCTGAGAAGAGATATCCTTGTATTAGTCATGAATTAGAGACATTTACATCTCACAAGGGAATACATTTATAATCGTGTATCCTATAATACAACATCCTGACCTATTTAGGTACGTCTACATAAAACAACATTGACATAACGTCAAGATTGTCACTGTCAATTTTTGACATTGTTCTTTTGTAAACAAAGCCGGTTCTAACAAAAAAGCCGCAAGAAATAACTTGAATTTTTAACAAAACAAAAATGCTAAAATCTCATTTCAACCTCGCAAGAGACGATGAAGACGACCCTCATTTAGAAGAGGAACATTTGGAGAATCTAGGGGAACATCAAGGGGAAGCTATCGTGGAAGAGGAAAAAGTAGTTTACCCGGAGAGGAAACTGAGCAAGTCTGAGATCAGTGTGCATTTGAGCTTGATGGGGAAGACTGCTGATGGTGATGGGTAAGCCTAGCCCATACATAAGCGTTGTAGCATGAGAAGCCCATTTTTTACTATGGATCTAACAAAGTTAGTGGTCTTGCTGAAGTAAAGCAGGCAATAGGATTACGAATAGAAAGTGGTAGTGATAGGATATTTAAACAAAGACAAAATTAGACTATCCTGAAATAACTAAGCGATGCGATACAGCCACATGCGAGAGATGGGTGAACCGATGAAGTTCCGACACTTCGACATAATATTAGTCCCTTTCAGATACACCTACCTCAAAGCAACGTGCACAGACATGAGCCTAACAGACATCGTAGCAATCAAATGCTTCAGGCACCTGCAATTCGTCGATCTATCCAACAACTTATTGGACTTAGATGGTTTGCAACCCGTCACAGAACTGCCATGCCTAGTCCTAATACAAGCAGACAAGAACTTACTTCACTCTGCAGCGTTAAAGAAAGCCAAGTACCTACAAGTAATGATAATGAACTACAACCATTTGACTACAGTCCACGATGTGTTTCAACCAGAACTGAGCACGCTGGAAGCTGGGTACAATAAAATACAAAAAGTGTTCTTCGAGAACAGAATGCCGAATATAAAATGCTTGGATTTTAGATATAATTTTATACAGGAAATTGCCGATTTCAACTTCCCTAATCTGGACAGTTTATACTTAGCTGGGAATAAGATAAAGAGCCTTATTGGGTTAGAGAGGCTGGTTAATCTGAGAATTCTTCATATGCGTTACAATCCGATAAGATTATTGGACGGATTTGATGCTGCACTAACAAAACTAAATTACGTCAACCTGCGAAATTGCAAAATAACTACTTTGAGACAAGTAAAGAAACTGCGGGTGTGTACAATTACGTTTTTAAATGTAGCTTTAATTTTATTTTCTAGTGACAAAATTACCTTATTTGGATTGGGTTTATCCAGTATGTATCCTTTTGCGGAAATAAATAGGTTTACCTACTTTCGATGAACAACCGGGAAAAACAACATGTTATTTATAAATTATTAGGAATGTTATTCAAGCTGTGACAAAAACTAGTAGTATTGTAGAAATACTATTCAATAAAAACTGCATAATTATAATGGAGAACATGTGGCGTGAAAAAAGTAGAAATATGATAAAGAAATAAATATTGACGGACATTTCACACGCGTATTCTAGTCCGAGGCTAAGCAAAACTAAGGTAATCTTACGTTATACTCATCTTTTGTTCCAGGTATTGTCAGCTCTAGAAACACTGATAATGAAGGGATGTCCTTACATGGGAGGAACAGGGGAGGAGGACGCAGAAGTAGCAGCAGAAGAGGAAGATGCTGAACTAAGGGTTGAAGTACTGGCGACCTTGCCGAGACTCAAAAGACTCAACAAAAGTGTAGTCAGTCCCGAAGAAAGGTAACGTTGAGACATATTGACAGACATTTGCACCCAGAAGTCTTTAACCCAGTACAAATTTAAGCAAACGACGAGTGGAAGCTGTATTTAGGCGTATAAGCTGGACGCCCATCAACACAGTGATCTGCAAAATGTAGTACGTAACACACAATAAGAAAACCTAACTACATTCAACAATACGCTGCTGATATGAGTACAAAACAAAGACGGAAGAGTGCACATAACAAGACAATGGTCGTGTTTCTGTGATACATGGCATACACACATTGCCTTTGCTATACTCGAGTCGAAAGTCAAAACAAATGCACAGACTCGGGGCTCTGCAGTGACATAGGCATTAGCTAGAAGGTAGCTAGGCTCGAGTTAACTAGCGAAACGACTGGACGAATTTATAAAAGCGAACGTAATGATAACCTTCCCATTATTATACGAGCATTGATTTTGGATATTTCCAGGACCGAGGCAAAAGATCTGATGACGCAGTGGCTAGAGGAAGGCGAGAAGGATGATGAAGAGGAAGTGGAAGAAGAGCACAACGAAGAAGAATCTGGCAACGAAGACTGAATAAAAGTTTGAGTTTTATTTGGTTTTGTTTTTGTATAAAGTATAGCCGATATCTTATTGCATAGCGGTGGGTCGAAAACCATTTTTCTCCATAAAAAACTGCGTTTTCGATCCTCAATATGAGGCTTATGAAAATGTGTGGTGAAAAACTAGAAAAAAAATGGCTTAGTTATTTTACAAGTGTGGCATACTCTTGCAGAAAATGTGCGTGTGTCAAATCTGCCTTACTTCAAGATCTTTAAGTATCATGTGGAGTGTGGAGAAATATTACTATGATGCATAAACACATATGTGAACCAATTTTTTTTCAGCACATACGCTATCCGTGACTGGCCATTGCTTGTCAGCAAGCAGTAAAAAGATCATAACTCTGATGTTATCAGTGTCCCATAATTTGTTCCACATCGCCCAAATCCTTCCCATTACAATAATCCTATTTATTTATCACATTCCAAAGGCAATAAATGTCCACAAGTGTTCTGAATTTAATTTATAGAAGCAGGTCATCGGGTAAATGGTGAAGAAATCTAAAAACATCAGTATTTCATTGTCAATGCCAGCGGTTACGTCGCTGAGCGTAATAGCGTCTAGACAGGTCTGCAACTTTATTTATAAACATCTTGGATGGAAATATAATAAGTGAATATTGTCGCTAACAAATAAGATGCTGGAAAACGTCGAATTCAGTTTGATTGGACCATCGTTATACTGGACACGTCATCTCGTCCAATAGTCTCGTGAATATAACTTTTGCGCGATATTTTTCTCGGAGGCATAGAACTTTCTGTCTGTATTTCCAAAGACAACAAACAATCCTGTAGCTGTTCTAGGAATTTTACTTCTCAGACAGTCAGCGGGTTTTTGCATAGCTATGAGTACCTACCTAATTAGCTAGAAATATTTACCTTATATATATAGACAAAGGTTTTTTTACACTGCGAAGATCGATGTTACGTTTTAAAATGTAGTCATTTATACCCTGTTTTGACCATGATCTATAGCAATCCTTTTGACTGAATTGTTTATATCAAAATTAAAATCTTACAAAGGTCAAATACCTACTTACTTCTCTGAAAACGGGGTATTCATTAACCATGATTTAGGAATTTGATATCGCGTTTTTAGTTAACTGAATGATAGTTGCAAAAGTTACTAACAAGTTCAGCAAATTAAATGTATTGGAATCATGCAACTTACATCAGAATTAGCAAACATGGTGAGGATTAGGAAACAGTTGTTACAGAGGTGGCTCTGCAGTGTGGTGGGCGTCTTGTCTTTATCAGCTAGGCGAGGTTTGAAGCGGTAACGTAGTCTTTCCAAGGGATCGCTCTTCGCCCGTTTCGACATATTCTCCTCCGCCAAGTCCCGCATTCGAAGCCGAAAGTCTTTGACTTCGGAGCTTCGGAGGCTATCAAACTCGTTCAAACCTAAAAATCATTGATCATGTTGTAACTTTAACAATAAATTTAAAATACGCACCGTGTATTAATCACATGAAACTAGGTAACCAAGTCAATTTGACCACAAAATAACAGGATAAAAATCTTTAGATACCACATAAAAGTATGGCAGTACCTTGTACAAACAATGCACCTGTTTATTCATGGAGGGTCAGTAAATATTGTAGTCTATGTTGTTGTGATCAGAACGAGTCTAGGAGACATACCTTTCCCAATCAAATGACTAATATGCGTATTTAATAACTGCTCTCCAGGCCTTTCAACAGATCTCTTGATGATCACAAGTACCCCTAGCACTGGTTTTATGTCACGGATGCGTTTAGTTTCATCGTCAACCTCCTCCAACCGGGCCAGAGAGTTGACGAATTGGAACATATAACTGGACATTTCATTGAGTAATCCAAATAGTGGATACTTTCCATTGTTCGCCCGGTCCCATAGATCCTGAAATGTTTGAAGTGTGTGGGCATAAAGAGCAGAAATTATCAATAAACTTGAGGATATTAAATGCCTTGAAGTTTCATAATTGTTTTTGTTCTAACAGAACTTGTTGAATTTGAACACTATCTTGACTAGCGCCTTTCGTATTACAAAATATTATTGGTTGTGTATGTTTAAATTTTTGCACTATCACTTATTATTATGCCCTTTGCAACTTTGTTATATTTATGGCTTTGTTATTGAAAGGAAGTACAGAAATAGGTACCTACTGATTTTATTGTGCATCATTGCAACATTATATTCATCATTATCAATGTGCCAAAATTAACTTTATCTCATTCACTAATATAACAAAACTTTTTACAGAGCATTTCAAGCTACAGACCTAATAGATGTTTAGTAGGTATATAAGTCATTTTAAATCGGAGCTAGGCATAGAAACAAAAATAAACATTAATTATCCTTAATTCATTACAGAATTCTCTGGATTCTGAACAATACGAATTTTCATTATATTTGAATATTAAAAATAGAGGAAGGATAGATACACAACTTGATTATTAAGGTAATAGTCCAGGGTGTTGACAATATGGTGTTTAATTTGCTATACCAAATGTACAACAGTTCAATTATAGAGCAGCGGTGAGTCACTTTCTGAGATATAAAAAGTGCGGGTTCTTTCACCAAAGCGAAACCAATATTATCATAATTGGCTTATCAAAGGTCTTTATTACAGTCAGTAATAATTCTTCAGCTTCTTGGTCAGGGCTGGGTAACTGCTGTGTTTTAATAGAGCAAACTTTGTTCAGATATAGCCCAAAAACTAGGGTGTATATTATTCATTATTATAGTGAATTTCCACCTTTTCATCCCTATTCAGAGACACTGAATAGGACTATAATTACAGCAGCAAACAATGTGGGAATAACATAATGCAGTGAACTGAACTGAACCGCTTTCTAAAATAAACAAATTGGTGTACAAACATGTTACCCAATAGTTTGACCTGCTTTCTTAGTTGTACATTTGGTATTTCATGAGTCACAGAGGAAGCCCCTTCCTCTCACTAACCTCCTTGACAAACTGAAGAGTAGCATCCCACTTGGCGTTTACGGATATGTACACAGAGTTTGGCAGCAGGCACGTGAGCTCGACCTCATCAGAGGGCTCCGACTGCCAGTAGTTCCACCTGTCGGGACAGCTTGGCGCAGGAACCATTCTGATGTTATTGTTTTTCACAGCTTACATAAATTCCGAGACATTCTCACAAACAACTTTCACTTGGAAGTCGCGTTCGCGGCGACCGGGTCGCTGTCTCCGACTGAAAATAACACGCAGACCACTACAGACACTGTTGTTTTTGTCGCAGCGATGTTGAATCATATTCATAGCATTTCCTGGTATTTTACGACAAGCAAATCTTCATTCGAAATGAAACTGTCAGCGAGATTACACAAACAACATTGAAAGGTAGGTCATGAGCACAATCTAGATTATTTACCTCGCGGAAAAGTGTTTACATGTTATTATTTCATCAGTTCATAATCATCAAAAAAGAACACGTGAAATCAAATGCAATTTTAGTTATTTTCTTGTCCAGCAAGCAAGAAATGGCAAGAAAATGAAGAAAACAAACTAAACTCGGAAAACGACCGAATGAAATGAATGAATGCTGACCACAGAAAAAAATACTCAAGAAACGGAAAAAAAAAATACTACTGATTTTTTTTTTCTTTTTTTTCGCTCCTCGGAGCAGGCTATAGTTTTAAAACCATACCGCCTAGTCTTAAATTATTGTTTTTTCCCCTATTATGTTCGTAGTTCGTTGATCACTTTGAATCGTCATTACGTTTTGTATGATTAGGTATGATTACATATTTTTTTTATTGGATGAGTTGGAGCTAGTTCGTCCCAAGCTTGTTTGTGTTAGGGTAATTTATAATATTTTAGTAGGTAGATTTATGATTATAATTATATATGTTGTTTATTTCACTATAAGATTATTAACTTTCTGTTGAAACATTTATTACCTTTAAGAGTTGCTGATTTGAGATTTTTGTCATAATGAACAGAATTTAAAATAAAGATAAAATATAATTTAATATAGGTAGTTTAAAACATATTCTAATTTATAATGATTATTTTTAGATATGATTATACAATTAGATTATTTGAGTAATTAATTTAAAATGCACTTAGTTGTTTAGTGAATGTTTTCCTTCCGCCGCCCGCCATCGGCCATATTGTTGTTTTTGTGACACGAGGCGGCGGCGGGCATTCCATCGGTAACCAGCGAAGTGGCAACATGTGCTTGATACTTGTGAATACGTAGTTCGTTACATTGGTAATAAGTACTCGATTATTGTAGAGCTAATAAAACCTATTAAATTGTGGAGAATGTGTTTGAACTATTGGCTTGCCCAATAGTTCAGAAGTGGGATTCACAAGGATAAATTAAACTTCCTTGCACGTCTACAAAACGTAAGTACCGTTAGTATTCTTGTTATTTTATTACCATTTTTTTTTCTTTTCTCTAAGTACCTGCATCTCTGTACAATCGTAAGATTTTGTTGTAATATTTTTTTTTAGCAAGATATAAAATTGGTTGAGGACCAAAAATATAGATTCTATTCGATAGTCCTGCTTAAACTCCAGTACAGAAAAAGATTGGTTTATTAAAACTAAGTATATTGACACTGATGTAAATGGATTAAACTGGGAGTTGGTCCAGACATTTTTTTTCCTTCTCGTTTATTTTTCTTTCTTTCTTCGCTGCTCGTTCTTTCAGGCTGTGAGGTAAATCGTAGGTCGTGTCCAGTTCCAGTAGGTACCTATCACATGCAGCCAAAACCCTACATTTATTTATTTAATTTTATATTTTTATTTGTAGCCTACCGTATTGTTTTATAACTATTTTTGGATGACATCCGATATTATTTATTAACTTGATATGATAACTACTTGATATGACATTACTCGAATTGCACTCGTCTGTTCACTTTTACTGTGTGTGTTCCATGAAGGGTGTACAAGCACTAAGCTTTGTGTATTTCTAAGTTTCAGGGCTATGAATGAAGAGGGTGCCCATGGTGGAGGGCCTGGTGGAGATGATGCCCATGTTAGAGGGTCTGATATAAATGCTCATGATAGAGAGCTGATGACGAATGATGCCCATGTGAGAGGGTCGAGGATGAATGATACCCATGTGAGAGGGTCGAGGGAGTCGAGGATGAATGATGCCCATGTTAGAGGGTCGAGTATTGTTGAAGATGCCCATGTACGAGGGCGCAGTGATGAAAATGCTCGTGTACGAGAGCAAGGCGTAAATGATACGTACGGTCGAGAGCAACTGGAACGAGGACGCGCCCGTGATAGAGGGCATGGAGTATTTGCTTCTGGTGACAACCAGCGTTCGCGAAGGAAGAGAAGAATACAATCTGAAGAATCGGACAACGAGTCGCGTGGAAGGACAAAGCTCAAAAGAAGACGTAGCTATAGACGACAGCGATCGAAACGTAAACGTAGATATTACTATAGCTCTTCAACTGAATCGTCATCTTCATGCGAGTCTGAGGAAGTTCATCCAAGATCAAAACGAGCTAGGTCCTCTCGAGACAATGAGGACTCCATTTTAAATAAGGTTCTTACAATCATTAAGGACGTGAGAAGTTCAGATAAATCTAAGATGACATACAACAACGTCATCCCAGACTTTGATCCCATGAAAAAAGAACAAACCATACTAACTTGGCTTACCAAAGTAGAAGAATGTACAGAGATATATGGGTGGGACGAAAAAGAAACTATCCACTATTCGCTTCCAAAGCTATGCGGTGTCGCAAAGTCATGGTATCAGGGTCTGCCAACGTTGTTGCATACTTGGTCAGAATGGAAAAAGAAATTGATTGAATCTTTCCCATGTCGCGAAGATTATGCTGAGCTTCTCACGGAAATGCTAGGAAAAAGGGTAAAATACGGCGAATCCTTAGAAGAATATTTCTATGCAAAGGTCAATCTTCTGAATCGATGTAAAATAAAAGGCAGACAGGCAGTTGACTGTTTACTTCATGGTGTAGACGATCGTGCAGTCAGGGTAGGAGCTCAAGCCGCACAGTTTCCGGAACCAGAACAGGTACTTAAATACTTTCGATCTGTAAAAATAGGCAACTCTAGAGAAAACGACTACCTGAGAAGAAACAGTAATAGGTTTGACAGGAACGCCACTACTCCGACCAACAAGCCTAACTATCCGAAAGCTGGTCCTAGTAGTTCTAATATAAGATGCTACAACTGCAATCAGGTAGGGCATCCTAGTTTCAGATGCGACAAACCAGCGGTCAAATGTACTAGCTGTGATAGGTTAGGCCACCAGTCTACTCATTGTTTTAAGAACAGACAGACTAATGATCTGACAAGCCACAACGACAAAACCGAAAAACAGGTCTCTGAACTTAGTGTTATGGACAGAGCACAGGTATCGAAACTTAGTGTTATGAACAACGCAAATGATAAGTACATTATTAATATACGCGTGAATGGCATCCCATTTGACTGTCATTTGGACCTGGGTAGTCAGTGCACGTTAATAAGGGAGAGTGATTCGAAACTTTTGAATATGACTATGGTCACTGATGTAGAATTGCCAATGTTGAGGGGTATAGGCGCGAACCTTGTCCGGCCTTTGGGCATGTTAGTTGTCACTGTAGAGGTTCAGAATATAAAAGAATTTATAGACATCTACGTAGTTGAGGATTATGTACTGCAATACCCGGTTCTATTAGGTCACTCCTTTACTGAGAAACCGCACCTAGTTATTACAAAAACGCCAGATAAGATCATTTTTCAAAAAGTATCTCACAATGACAAAGTGCATCTTATCTCGCGTGATCAGGTAACAGTTCCTGTCAATACATTACGGGCTGTGCCTGTCCAGTGCACGTCTCTTGAGAAGGGTATAGTTTTCGTTGACGGATCTATTAGAGGACAAGAGGGACAACAGTACTACCTCCTCCCAGGGGAATATGGTATAACGAATAACGGTTGCGCGCTACTCATTCAAAACGTTTCAGATTCCGATATTACGATCGAGAAAGATGTACTAATGACTAGGGCTACCCGGATTTATATGACATCAAATGTAAGCGAAGTAACGGTGAGTGTAATAGAACCGTGCGATACGATTAATTGTAATCCAAACCTGTCCGAAGAACATCTAGGCGCTCTTAAAGATGTCCTGACTGAGTACAGAGATTGTTTTTCAAGTAGCCTTAAAGATCTAGGGTACACCAACGCCACCAAAATGACTATCGACTTGGAGGACTCTCAACCCGTGGTTTATAGACCATATCGTATGTCCCATTCCGAAAGATCTCTAGTACGAGATATGGTAGATGATATGTTGAGTAGCGGGATCGTAAGGGAATCCTCTTCGCCCTACGCAAGTCCAATCGTTCTTGTGAAAAAGAAAACCGGAGAAAAGAGGTTGTGTGTCGATTACCGCGCTTTAAATCGGAAAACTAAAAAAGATCATTACCCGTTACCTCGCATCGAAGATCAATTGGACTTGCTAGCAGGCAATAAATTATTCACGTCGTTGGACTTAGCGTCCGGGTACTATCAGATTCCAATTGATGAAGACTCTCGTCTCAAAACCGCTTTCGTGACGCCTGATGGGCAGTATGAATATAACCGGATGCCATTTGGTCTCGTCAACGCACCATCAGTTTTCCAAAGGACTATAAATAAAATTCTGGCAGAGGCTAAAATTAAATATGCGTTAGTATATATGGATGATATTTTAATACCATCAAAAGACATCGACGAGGGTTTGCTGAGGCTAAAAGAAGTGCTCGATCTGTTAAGAAAAGGAGGTCTTACTTTAAAAATGAGTAAATGTAACTTTTTCTATGAAAATATTGATTTTCTAGGGTTTGAAGTGAGCGCTAGTGGCATCCGGCCCGGATCTAAAAAGTCTGAGGCGGTATCAAAGTTCCCTAGCCCGCGAAATCAGCATGAACTGCGGCAGTTTTTGGGACTATCAGGGTTCTTCCGGAGGTTTATCAAGGACTATGCTCTTATAGCAGCCCCATTGTCAGAGCTTCTGAAAAAAGACAGGGAATGGATATGGCGGGATGTCGAAGAGAATTCTTTCTCACGCATAAAAAAACTTGCTTATTGAACGGCCTGTCCTTTCCCTGTATAACCCGTCAGCTGAGACGCACCTACACACTGACGCTAGTAAGAAAGGTTTAGCTGGCATTCTGTTGCAACGGAACCACAATGGGGATTTACAACCGGTATCGTATTTTAGTCGTAAGACTACTTCCGAAGAACAAAAATATCATTCCTTCGAACTGGAAACATTGGCCATAATTGCATCTTTAAACAGGTTCAGAGTCTATCTCATAGGCATTCCTTTCACTATTCAGACGGATTGTAACGCTATTAGGACAACACTGACAAAAAGAGACCTGGTACCACGCATTGCAAGGTGGTGGATCCAATTACAGGAATATGACTGTACGATTGAATATAGGTCAGGTGCTAGAATGTCGCACGTTGACGCGTTGAGTCGCAATCCGGTTAACGAATATTCAGAAGAGTCTCATGTTTTGGACATTTTAGTTGTTGAGTCTGACCAAGACTGGATCACCACGGTGCAGTCGACTGATGATGACATTATTAGAATAAAAAATATTCTTAGTGACCCTAACACTGAACACGTGACTGACATTTATAAAAACTATAAACTTAAAAACGGCCGTGTATATCGCATAGTCGGGGAAGAAATAAAATGGGTGGTACCAACGGGAGTTAGGTGGCAGATCTTAAAAAGAAACCACGATGACGTAGGTCATTTTGGGTATGAGAAGACATTAGAGCGTATCAAAAAGCATTATTGGTTCGGTCGTATGAGGCGTTTTGTAAAAAAATATGTTTCAGCTTGTTTGGAATGCGCTCATCACAAGGCACCGGGTGGTAGGCGTGAGGGAGAACTGCATCCAATCGAGAAGGTAAGTGTGCCATTTCACACCATTCACGCCGACCACCTGGGACCTTTTGTACGCAGCAAAATTGGAAATTGTTATCTTTTGGTAATAATCGACAGCTTTACAAAATTTATTAACATTACTCCAGTAAAGAACACGAAATCTGTTACATCAATGAAAGTTCTTAAAGATCATATCAGCTTCTTTGGAGTTCCGACGCGTCTCATAACTGACAGAGGATCTAGTTTTACTAGCAAAACATTTAAAGAATTTACTTCCGATTTTGGCATTAAACACATTTTAAACGCTGTCGCGACTCCAAGGGCAAATGGTCAAGTCGAAAGGTTTAATAGGACGATCTTAGAGGCATTAGCTACATCAAATCATGGACGCGACGAAAAACAATGGGATGAACATATTCGAGATATACAAATGGGCATTAATACAGCCGTGCATAAGACTACTCAAAAATCACCGTCAGAATTATTGTTCGGTTTCAATATTACTCACAGAGCTCAGGGCATATTAAGTACGGTTATACACGATACTATAAATGTATTGTCACCTGATGAGTTAGATACAGTTAGAGAGGAAGCAAACAAACGTGTTGAAATTCAGCAGCAAAAAGACGTAGAACGGTTTAATAGAAATCGTAAACAAGGTAGAAGTTATAAGGTAGGTGACTTAGTTAGGATCGAACGACAAGTCCCACATGACGGGCAATCTCAGAAATTGGTCGTTAAATATCAAGGCCCTTATCGTATCTTAAAGCTGCTCCCAAATGATAGATTTATAGTCGAAGACACCCCTCTGACGCGGAAAAACAGTCGTAGGTACGAAGGAACTGTAGCGCTGGACAAAATCCAACCGTGGATGAACTTTGATCGGAACTTTAATGATAGTGAAGATAGTTGTGATGACAAAGATGATGATGATGAAATTGTTATTCAATCAAATATTGCAAATGAGAGCAACGATTTTGGGGCTGTCAATGACGATGTTACAGAACCTAATGAAAATCACCCAAGTTCTTGATTGTACTCATTTGAGATATTGATTATATAATAAGCTATGTTATTCTAGTCTTAAAGTGCACAATAACATACACAATAATTATTATGTACTTAGTGTTTTTCTATTTATTAATTGTTGTACTTAATCGTGAATTTTCCACGGCGCGAAGGGACTCGCGCGTACCAGGAAGGCCGAGCTGTTAGGGTAATTTATAATATTTTAGTAGGTAGATTTATGATTATAATTATATATGTTGTTTATTTCACTATAAGATTATTAACTTTCTGTTGAAACATTTATTACCTTTAAGAGTTGCTGATTTGAGATTTTTGTCATAATGAACAGAATTTAAAATAAAGATAAAATATAATTTAATATAGGTAGTTTAAAACATATTCTAATTTATAATGATTATTTTTAGATATGATTATACAATTAGATTATTTGAGTAATTAATTTAAAATGCACTTAGTTGTTTAGTGAATGTTTTCCTTCCGCCGCCCGCCATCGGCCATATTGTTGTTTTTGTGACACGAGGCGGCGGCGGGCATTCCATCGGTAACCAGCGAAGTGGCAACATGTGCTTGATACTTGTGAATACGTAGTTCGTTACATTGGTAATAAGTACTCGATTATTGTAGAGCTAATAAAACCTATTAAATTGTGGAGAATGTGTTTGAACTATTGGCTTGCCCAATATTTGTCTTCTAAATAATCAGATATTTTATAGTATGCTTTTCACACATTTATTCCAATGGCTCACACTTTATGTTACAACCTAAGTATTATTGGTTAAAATTCCACCCAAATTACACAACAATACTCACAATAACACAAGAAAAACTATTAAAATAAAAATGCTATGTGTTGTTTTAAAAAATGACAAAATTCGACCCCAAATACTACTGAAGTGAACTAGAATGAACCACGCAAATGAAATGAAAGTATGTACCTAAAAACTGCGTTTGTTCTTTAAAAAACATTACAGTGATGTGTAGGGAAGCGATGCTAAGCCGCATCATCGTTAAAGATCCGGTGAGATTGTGGTCAAAGGTTGCATTGGCCTTTATTC
Source organism: Eulithis testata (assembly GCA_947507515.1). Classification (NCBI taxonomy): domain Eukaryota; kingdom Metazoa; phylum Arthropoda; class Insecta; order Lepidoptera; family Geometridae; genus Eulithis; species Eulithis testata. Next base: position 10,195,623 of record OX382197.1, read on the forward strand.
ATTAAGTAAAAAAAGCCTTAAATCACCAAAATCCTAGAAAAAGTTGCAATCAAGTTGCACAGAGAAATTAAATAGCTCTGTGCAACTTGAGATGTAGGAATTTTTTGCACTCGCAAAATTTGCCAGTGCATGTGGTTATTAGGCCCGTATATTGGAAATAGAGTAAGTTATCTGTAGTATTCTGTCATAGACTAGCTAGATCATAGAGATGAGAGGTAAAGAAAAGGTTCACTCTAGTTCACTCACCCCAATATGTTCAACTCATTCGTTCTTGTCTTGCCTGTCATGGCGTCGTACGTAATAGGTGTAGCGAATAGGTTTCCATAATAAATAAGATGTACTAAATATAACTTTCCTAAGCTTAATAAAAGTATTTGATTGTGCCATGGAATTCTTCTTTATTCTATAGGTTATGGGCCCAGAGTCCTTGGTCAGTCAGATCGACAAAGATTAGCGTAGGAAAAGTTGTAGGAGTCTGTCGTGCCACCACGAAAAAAGGCTAGGCAAAGAGAGCGTGGAAAAGTGTTTCTAAAGCAAGAACACCAAAAATATAAAGATGACGACACAAGTAAATCAAATACCTAAATTGGAAAATGAAAATTTCTCGAACTGGTTATTTCGAGTGGAGATGGCAATGGATGAAAAAAGTTGTAAAGATGTTCTACAGAAAAATATCAATCTCGATGACAAAGATGTAAAGAGTAAAGACGCCAAAGCAAGAAACATAATAGTACAAGCATTATCAGACAAGCATCTAGAATATGTAAGAAAAGCAGGAACAGCCTATGAAATGATAGAAAATTTAAAAAACATTTTTGAAAGAAAAAGTACATTATCAAGCTTATACCTGAGAAGAAAATTAATAAATTTAAAATGCAAAAAGCAAGACAGCGTAGAAGAGCACTTTAACAAATTTGATACAATAGTCAGAGACATAGAAGCAAATGGAAGTAAAATGGATGAGAAAGAAAGAGTGTGTCAACTATTACTAAGTTTAGAAAACGCTTATCAGCCGGTCATTACAGCATTGGAGGCATCTGGAGCTGAGCTCACAGTAGAGTTCATTAAATGCAAAATGCTAGATGCAGAACTTAAAGAAAAGAACAATAAAGACAGTAAACAAAGTTTCACAAAAGATTATGCTTTTCAAAATAGCTCAATAAATTGTTATAACTGTGGAGAGCCTAATCATTTTGCCAGAAACTGTCCTGGCAACACGTCAGCACATAATCAACAAAAGAGAGGACGAGGTTATCAGAGAGGACGAGGCTATCAGAGAGGAAGAGGTTATCAGAGAGGCCAAAGTAGCTACAGAGGAAGAAGTGATAATAGAAATTCAAATGCAAATGTTACAGAAGAAATAAAAGAAACAGAATCATTATCATTCATAGCGGCACAGGCCCATGCAGCAACAAATAGAGACAGTGTAAATAATGAGATAAAATTTGTGATTGATTCCGGTGCAACACACCACATGATAGATGAAAAATATGAGAAACATATGACAGAAGTAAAAGAGATACCTGAGATAAAAAATGAATTTGTCCAGTCACAAAGTGATTTTTGTCTTTATACTGCAAAGAGTGTATACATACTAATATTTGTAGATGACATCCTAGTAATTGGAAATGGCCATAATATTATAAAGAAACTACAAGATGAATTTCAAGCAAAAGATATGGGGAATATAAACAAGTTCTTAGGCCTAGAAATAACAAGATCTAATGAAGGAATGAAAATAAAACAGACACAAATAATCGAGAAACTTTTATTAAAGTTTAATATGGTGGACTGTAAGGGCGTGGATACACCTGTGGAGGTTGGCCTGAATGTTAATGAAAGGGAAGAAATTGTAAATAATGTTCCATACAGAGAACTTATCGGATCATTGATGTATCTAGCAACAATCAGCAGACCAGACATTGCATATGCAACAGGATATCTCAGTAGATACATGCATTGTCCAACACAGACTCTATGGAAAGCTGGAAAGAGAATTCTCAGATACCTGAAACAAACAAAAGATACTGGATTAGAATACAAGAAACAAGAAAATAATCACTTGCACAGTTTTTCAGATGCAGATTGGGGAGGTAACCGAGATGACCGCAAAAGTATCAGTGGAGTAGCCATATTTCACCGCGGAAACTTGATCAGCTGGAGCTCGAAGAAGCAGGCAACCGTTGCACTCTCTACCGCTGAATCAGAGTATGTCGCAGCAGCACAAACTGTAAGTGAAACAGTGTTTATTATCGAAGTGTTAAAGAACTTGGACTGTGACAAAAACTTAAATTGTTATTTGTTTATAGACAATCAGAGTACTATAAAAATGATAGAAAGTTATGAAAATAGTAAGAGAACCAAACATATAGATATAAAAGTTCACTTTATAAAGGATATAGTAAACAAGGGTTTATTGATAATAAAATATGTGTGTTCTCAAGAAAATAGTGCTGACATGTTTACCAAATCATTTTCGAAAGTCAGACACCAATATTTGTGTAAATTACTTGGTTTAGAATAAGTTTTGAATATGTAAGTTGTAATGTTTACTACCTTGTCAGTAATAAGTTGTATCAATCTAAGAATGTAAACAAAGATTGCTAAATTATAGATTTAGCAAACAAGCAAGCAAAAGGAGGCTTCTTCTTCTTTAAATTGAAACATATTGTAACTGTCAAAGTCAAAATACGATTGATTGTCAAATATTTTAGAGTTGCCATAGTATTGTTATAAATTTCGTTGGCAAGTTAGCAAGTCATTTTTGTTTTGTATAAGTTTAAAAAAAAAAATGAGACTTGAACTTGAGCCGGGGTATTGGAAATAGAGTAAGTTATCTGTAGTATTCTGTCATAGACTAGCTAGATCATAGAGATGAGAGGTAAAGAAAAGGTTCACTCTAGTTCACTCACCCCAATATGTTCAACTCATTCGTTCTTGTCTTGCCTGTCATGGCGTCGTACGTAATAGGTGTAGCGAATAGGTTTCCATAATAAATAAGATGTACTAAATATAACTTTCCTAAGCTTAATAAAAGTATTTGATTGTGCCATGGAATTCTTCTTTATTCTATACCGTATTCCGTAGCCTTACTCAAGCAGTGATCCGTACTCAAGCATAGATTTTTGTATGAAAATCTCTACTCAAATCTATGCTTGAGTAACGATTTCTGTCTCGGAATACGGGCCTTAGTGTGGCTACATAATTATTCATTAGAAAAAAAAACAATGAATCATAAAATTCTGTAATGTCAAATTAAAGTGGTTTTTCTGAATGTGAAAATTCGATTCCGGTTTTGAAGGGAAAATCAGTAAGACTAGGCGGTATGGTTTTAAAAATATAGCTTGCCCCACAGACGAAGTATTGCCCCGAGGAGAGAAAAAAAATATATATTCTGTAATGTCATTTTGATTTTGATGTTTGTCTCGTGACAGGACAATCAATTTGACTTGACCTTGGTCTGGTTTTTTATCTATGGTCTGGTTCATTTCATTCGTGGTGTAATTTTTGAGGTTACAAAAGAATAAAATAAATAGAAATGGAAAGTTTGTAACGCTAATAATGTTTGAACACTCAGTAAAAGTACCAAGACATTTCAAAGTAGTCGCTAATATTGTAAAGAAAGTTTCCACAGAAGGAGGCAGTGTAAAAACACTTTTATACGACAACAAACTTCGACACTTCGTAAGTACCTACCTACCCAAGAACTCTGTTATTATTATATCTTATTAATTAAACATACACAGTAAGTACAATATAAAAACATTTGGAATCATTTCATATCCCTAATGTTTGCAGAAGACCAATGTGCTCTACGCACTAATAACAGAGACTATCAAACACGCGGGCTATATTGACAAAATTTTCGCACATTGTGAGCTCTCTCAAGCTGAAAATCGGTTAGACCCATGGCTAGCAAAGGTCCTAACAACAGAGCTGTTGTTCGGGAAAAAAACGTTGCCAGGCAAGAGCAAGCCAGAACTAGCAATCCTCTCTTATAAAGAACAGTTTGAGAAATATGTATCTGAACATCAAGAGGACTTGAAGAATGAAGGTAACATGTTATATTTCTTTCCAGATTGATTAACAGCATATAAACTTCTCATTAACAATGGCGGAAAGTGATGAGGGTCCGCTCATACCAGAGCAAACTAAGCGAGCTGCTTTGGTTCTGGCACAACTATTTCTATACAGTGTGGCCATGTTTACACTTCCCTTCGTCGCATTTTTCGGCATGAGGCATATACTGACTGAGTATTATCCGGTGGATAGTTTTATGGTTACAGTGTGGTCGGTTCTGTCGGCTGTAATTGTGGTAAATGTCATTATTTGTTTGTATGCATTCAAAGCATATCATGAAAAAGAGTATGATGAAGACGGCAATGAAATAGACCAGCATGCGTACACACCTTTACCGACTGAGTCGGAGAAGAGCAGTTTAAACTTAAAGGAAGATTAAGTCATTATTACATTCCTATAATCTAAGCAGTATTTGTGAATTAGAACAATAAAAGAAACCAATGGAGTACTTTTTTAACCTAATATGTATTTCAATGTAGTACCTATCACTATAATATGCTTCTATTTTTGTGAGCTTTGAATGTGATTTTTAAAATGTATTAAGTACCAAATAAATAGAAATTTTAAACTAAACTTTTTTATATACATATAATGTAAGCATAAACCTGTCCTGTGACTACCGCCAATGGCAAATAAGGTACCTACCTACCAATTAAAAGAATATTATCTTTATTCATTATTCTGCACAATGTCACCATTAAAATTTCCATTCGCAGCAGTGCCTAGACCAAGATATATTCGGATTAATACAAACCTCCTCACTACCTCTGATGCAATCAGAGCATTCCAAGATGAAGGCTACCACTTCATCCGATGTACTTCCGGATCCTATGAAGACTACTTGGAGCAAGTACAGAAACTGTCAGAATTTGACTTCACCCAAGACTACCACATAAAGACAATATTTGTATTTGCGCCCGGGACCAAGTGGCATGATCATGAGCTTTATTTAGAGAATAAAGTTATACTGCAGGATAAGGTAAGAAAAATATTATCACTACATAATATAAAGCAAAGTCGCTTCCCGCGTCTGTCCTAATGTCTGTATGTATGTACGCTTAGATCTTTAAAACTACACAACGGATTTTGATGCACTTTTTTTTAATAGAGTGATTAAGAATCAGAAGGTTTATGTATAATACATCATCATCATCACTGCATTGCACCCGTGCGAAGCCGGGACGCGTCGCTAGTTTATTTATAATTGTAATAGGTATTGGTGTGATTTTAATACCTACTTAATAGTAATAAATAAACACTTAAATGCTAAGTCCTGACATCACATTATGTTTTTATGTGTTGTATATGACGTGTGAGTACTGATTAATATGCACACTCATCACTAATACAATAATAACTGACAACCATCTGAATCACTTACAATGTCTTTAAAGATAGGTGAGATAATGAACTATAACGATAATGAACTTTTGTCTATTGTTTATTGTCTATTTGACAGGCGTCATGGCTCAGTCGGTAGTAGCTCTGCCTTCCGTGCTGTGGGTCGTGGGTTCGATCCCCACCGAGAACAAACATTTCTGTGGCAAAACAAATGTTTGTTCTGTGTCTGGGTGTTACTATGTATTATAAGTATGTATTTACAAAAAAAAATGTATATAAGTATTATATCAGCAATCTAGTTCCCATAGTACAAGCTCTGCTCAGTTTGGGACTAGAGGGTGTTGTGTGTAATGTTCAAGGATATTTATATTTATATTGTATTACCCAGTAGATAATATATTAGTTCCATCTTTCAGGCAACGGCTATGGCCGTTCACCTCTTAGCGGCGACTTCGGGCAGCGTCTGTCTCGACATGTGCGCAGCTCCGGGCATGAAGACCACGCAACTTGCTGCATATCTGAGAAATGAGGTTCGGCTCACTATCCTTTATATTTCTTAGAAGACGTACCTTTAGTTTTTCCCCCCAATTTATCTGCGATCGGCTACTTAGCCATAGTCAAATTGGTTCGTGGAACGAAGAAGACGTACCTAATTTTATTAACTTATGCACTATCGACTGGTCGACCGAGTCGCCGCCGGCGACTGTGACTTACTATAGTTTAAATAGGTGTTTACGCACTTGATCGCCGCGCCGGTCTAGTGCTATGATTTGGTCGTCGAGAGATTCAGTCGCCAGCGACTAGTCGACAATTACACATAGCCGTGAAATGGCGGCGAGGGAAAACAGAAAAAACCTTAGTGTACACACAAAAGGGAAATTACATACGTACAGGAAGGAACATAAAAACAGAAAGTACAATGGGCGGCCTCGCTGAAATCGATCTCGTATAGAAGAAATTAAAAACATAATGTGGAATTTCTCCTGCTCATTGAACTTCGCACTTGTCTCTTAACGATTTAGTGCTAGGTTCTCATCAGCTTTATCAGAACCTCTAACCAAGCAACGAAACATTATTGGAGTAGTTTTTTACAGATCCTTAAAGCCATAGTCATTGACTTGATAGTAGAAGAATCAGATATACCAGTGAATCCTGATATTGCAACCTTCAACTTCATAAATTCCAAACAGATATGATTCACAGTTTAATAGTTATGCTCAAAAATACATTACAACGATTGGAAATGTTACAGGGAAAAATATACGCAGTAGAAAGAGATGAAAAGCGTTACAAAACGCTGTGTGATTTCGTCGAGAATACAGGCAGTAAATGCGTGACGACACTGCATAGGGATGCTTTGGAGATCAAGAGAGGGGACCACGATGAAGTGGAATACATACTCCTAGACCCTAGCTGCTCTGGATCAGGTAATGTTCTATAGAATACGGTTTAATTAATAATACCTACGGTTTCCTTCACACGGTTTAGTTTTCAAACAAAGTGAATGCACCTTTTGGTGGTTAATTATAACTCATTTGAGCAACTTACCTACAACTTACTAGGGCTTTTGGTGTTACAATCAATTAGTCACTGTATGTTTGAACACAATTAATTTTATTTGCAAATTAAATAATAAAAGTTCCATTGGACTAAAAAAAAAACTTGAGAGGTGTCAAGGCACACCCGGATGGAACGAAGTGCCTTGAGGTGTTGTTTTCTTATAATAATTTCTATAAGAACCTTAACGAACCCTAAAAACAAAACCTTCCAACAATACCTACATTTATCTGTTTCGGTTGAGAATGTACAGGCACAGGATATTAAAAAAAAAACTTATTGCACCAATTTATTCGAATGACGTTGTCAAAGTTTGAAAAAGTGTCGCGACAACTTTTGGTCTTAATTTTTTCCGTCTAGCCCCCTTTCGCAACGCGCAATAAGGAACTTCGTTCCAAAACCTATACCATTATTTGCTAAATTAGGAAAAACACATAGACAACATATTTTAATAGCGACTTCTTAACTTTGCTAGGTATAAGTATAACATGTTATTGGGTGCCTCCTTGCGCTGGGTGCTTAGTTGATGCTTGTTGGATTTCACAAACTCGTAAGATAATTTCAGTTTACACCATACCATACATTATTTTGTTTACTTGCATAATTTTCCCTCTTAACCAGGCTTAGACTCCTACTAGGTTCAACCAATACTGTTAATTGTTGTTGTATGTTTATACAACAACAATTAACGATGGAACCGACATTGTAAACATATTCTTTACAGGTATGGACTTCTGCGTCCACAACTACATTGAAGACACACGACTGGCCAAACTGACATCCCTCCAAGAGAAATTTCTAAAACACGCCATGAATGCTTTCCCCAAAGCCAAACGTATTATCTACAGCACCTGTTCTCTATACCCTGAGGAAAATGAAAGAGTTGTTACAAACGTGGTGAAAACATCGCGAGCAAAATGGCGGGTCCGAGACGTGAAGGAGTTACTGAAGGGGCAATGGAAGAACTTCGGATCTGGGATGTATGGGAGTATGGGTACGAGATGCATGTATGCGAAGCCAGAAACCGACTTCACTACTGGGTTTTTTCTAGCAGTTCTGGATAGAGATGATAAGGACTTGGCTAAAGTTTATCGGCAAGAAGAGAACGCTAGCGTATCTGAAGAGATATCTAAGAAAGCTAATGCAGATGATGGAATAGAAGCTGGTGATGAAATGGATGTAGAAAGCAACAAAAAGAGAAAGAAAGCATCTAAAAATGATGCTGAAATTGAAGTGGATGTACCTGAAAAGAAGAAAAAGCGTAACAAGACAGATCTTGATGAGAATATAGAACCAAAACAGTTGAAGAAAAAAGAAAAACGTAAGCTGGAAAATGTGTGTGATGAGTTTACAGATCTGAGTGTGAAAGAAAACGCTTCAGCTCCTAAGAAGAAAAAGAAAAAAGATAAACTTCGTGAAGATGTTGAAAGTGTTAAAACTAGTGAGAATCAGGATGTTTCAAATCTAGAAAGTGTTGAAAATAAATCGGGTAAAAAGAAAAAGAAGCATAAAGAAAAAGATGATGAGCAAATGACGGAAATTGTAACTAAAGTGAAAAAAAAGAAGTCCAAAGTTGCTGAAATCGACTTATCATCGTAGATTTACGAATGTAAGATGTTTTTACTAGATTTTTTATTAATAAATCAGTTTAATTTATCTGAATTGTTTTCTTTATCAAGAGTCTGATTCGTTTTGGAACGTCTTGGTGAACTTTTCAACTCACTGGCAATGGCAAGATAGCTTCTACGTTGCGATATGCGGGGGATTTCGATTTTCGGCGAGTGCGCTTCGGTTTCCAAATCACCCGCAAATCGCCACTGTGATACAACACTTAAGCAAATTGTATATCGTAAACCGACCACTAGTCGTATTTCATTCAGGCCATTACAAATCTAATCAAACGCGCAATCTACATAAACCATTTACAGACACATTCTAGTACAGTAAATCTACCGATTTAAGTAGGTCGAATGACATAAAGACTCATAATTTCGTCTAGCCGTTGTTTCTACGAAGTGCTGTAACGTTTTTCTTTGTTCTGTAATAGCTATTGCATTTTAAACTTTATGTCTTCTCAGTATGGGTTATTTTAAGCGTTGTACAGTACAAGTCCCTTCACGCTATGTTGTCACGAAGTTCGTGCGCCCTTATTTCTTTCTAAGGCCAAGTGAATTGGTTGAGTTTTTTTTTTTATGCACACCTTATATTCATACCCAGACGTACGCCGCGCAATATTGGGTCAATCGTTACTTTTGTTATGTCTGGTAGTAATTGCTGGCAACTGAAAAAAATTAACATAGCATAGGGGCCATAGGGATTGAAATAAAATGAAATCGTTTATTTGCTATACACACATTTACACATTATTGTGTTGGATTTTAATTCAAAGTACATACTTAACAGACTGAAGTATTTTAATCTAAAAAAGCGTAGTCGTAGGTAGTTGGTAAAACTCTATCTCCAGTCACTCCAGCTTCAAGTTCAAGTTCTTTATTGCTTTCATATTGTACAAAGGACCCCTACTAGAATATTATTTTATTTTTATTTTTATTTTTATTTTATTAGAAAACCAACAGCAATTACAATAAGCAAATATAAGCTATATTAAAACTAATTATCTAGCCAATTACAGGTTTTCCTAAATATAATAAGTAGTTACTAATTTTAATAAAAACTAGGTACGTAGTGCAAAACAAAAGGAAAAGAAAAGGACAAAAGGAACAAATTCACAAGAGATTGAATAGGTATTTTGTGCAATGTAATCTGAAAGTGTGTTATGCCTGGTTTACACTTTGTCAAGTATCGAGCGCGAGTGACAAGTGCAAGTGTCAAGCGATAAGTAGAATCAGCATGTAAACGAATATGCTGTTTAAGTGATGAGTACAGGTATCAAGTGCGAGTGCCAAAAAACACGCTAACTAACCCACTTAGCACTTGCACTTAACAAAGTGTAAATCAGCCATAAGTGCCTGCAGTTATGGTAGGTAAGTAGAAATAAAAGTAGGTAACTAGGTATGGAAAGACTAACGATAGTTAAGCAATTGTACAACTTCTCTACGAAATGAGTTTTTACTGGTATTCAGGATATCTACACTCGAGAAAAGTTTATTGTATGTGGAACAAATTCGATTGATAGGAGCGTTTTTTGCATAATTGGTATTCTGAAACGCCGGTGAGAAGAGAGAGGTGTGCCGAGTTCGTTTTCTGGGTGCGTTAATATTAACATATGCCAGGAGAGTCGAGGAGTCAATACCTCCGTTGATAATATTGTAAAGTAACATCATATCTAACAGTGTACGTCGATCTTCTAACGGTAGCAAGTGATGGTGCTTGCAACCAGCTTTGTAGTCGAGATATATTTTACTTCTGTAATTTAAGTGTTTGACAAAAATGTTTTGGATTCTTTCGAGCTTTTCCTTGTATATAATATAGTTTGGGGACCATATAGTACTTGCGTACTCCAACACGCTGCGTACATATGCAAAGTAAACAGATTTTAAGCAGCCTATGTCATAGAAAGGTTTACATGTGCGGATCACAAAACCAAGATTCCTATAGGCCTTACTGGTAATAATATCAAAATGCTCAGCCATGGAAAGCTTGCTATCTAAAGTAACACCAAGGTCTCGAATAACTCTAACTTTCTCTATAGGAATACCGTTCATTGTGTATTGAAAACGAAGTGGATTAAATTTGCGGCTAAATGAGATTTGCTGGCATTTAGGAACATTAACTGTAATTTTATTAACACTGTAATATTCGGAGAGTGCGTTCAGCGTTTCTTGAAGGCGTTCACAGTCCTGCAGATTTGTAATCTTACAAAATATTTTTTTATCGTCGGCATATAGTAAGTGGCTACATGATTTAAAACATTTATTTATATCGAATATGTAGGCATTATAGAAAAGAGGTCCCAAATGGGAGCCTTGTGGAATACCGGACGGTATATTTATAAAGTCTGATTTGTAGCCACCGACAACTACAGCCTGAGATCTATTCGAAAGATAAGATTTTACCCAACGTAACAGGTCACCATGAATTCCCAGCGATTCCAACTTAGCTAGCAGAATAAAGTGGTCCACACGGTCGAAGGCTTTTAAGCTTTTAAATGTGAATGTAAGTTTGTTTGTTACGCTTTCACGCGAAAACTACTTAACCGATCATCATGAAACTTTGTAGGTACACATATTCTTGGAGGTATTAGAAGTAAAATAGGTAGGATACTTTTTATCCCGGAAAATTAACGGGATCCAATGGGACGCGAACGAAGTCGCGGGCGGAAGCTAGTCTTAAATAAATTAGGTGATAGCTTCCTATACGAACCCTGATAGGGCTTAGTTCGGTTTCAGAGGAATTACCTTCCGTTGAACACTGAGGTTGAATAATATCCCTGCTGATGTTTTCCTAAGAGATTACGAGATTCAACGTTGAAAATGCACACATATGGAAATAATACCTTCCTATGAACTTACCTACCCACTTCTGATGGATATTTTTTTCGCACACCGTTTATCTGCCAAGCACATCAGTGGATACGCAAGGTTGGCAATGCGCGCTTCGCACCCTTCGTTCATGGAACAAGAGAGTGGCTACATATACATAGTTTACGCATCTTACATACCGTATAATGCACACTGGATAATAAATGTAGATAATCAAAGCAACGTTATTTTTGACGATTTTACGAGACGAAAACGGTGTAAATGGACCCCTAAGGGGATTTTAGGAACTTTTCTCCAATTTTCCCCTGCCGACAGTCGCCGTGGTACCTAAGGGGATTTTTGGACAAAAGTTCCAGAAATCCTCTACGCCTATCTATTACATAGGTACCCAAAATACAAAGTACATAGGTACGCAACGTTGTCGCATAGCAACTAGAGTTTTTTCTCAATAAAGTCGTCTCTGGGCGTGCCGCACACATAGGCGGGCCTATCTACGCCTATCCGCGACCAATCAGCGGCCGGAAGCCCAATATTATGACAGCAGTGTCACTCAGTACCTGTCACCACGAGCAACTGTCCTGTTATTCAATTATGAACCTTATGTTTTAGGAATATCCATGAAAGTCACTTGCCAGGCGTGAGCTTCCGTTATTGGCTGAAGAGATAGTTACCTACATTTTGCGTAATTACCTACTGTTAGCTCACATTACATATTTTACTTTTACGTTTACGGTTATATGAGTAAAATTGGTGTAGATAAATAAATAGCATTTAGAAATGATAGGATCACTTTAGTTCATTTTTTCTAAATATAAAATCATGTTAGTAAGTGATTGATAACCATAGAACAGCCTCAGTATTAACGTGGTAAAAGGAACGTTGTAGGCTTTTCTCTATTCACCATATTTAAGGTTGATTAATAAGTCCAGTTCTAATAAGTCAGTCTAGACCTGTATGTTTACTCAGTCAAACTGATTGGATCATTATTATGTACTAGCCGTCGCCCGCGGCGTTGCGCACGTTCTAGACCCTTTAGGATGTGACTTTTCAAAATTCCTTTCTTAGTGCACCCCTACACTATATAAGGATACTACCCTCCAAATTTCATACCTCTAGGACTTATAGTTTAGGCTGTGAGTTGGTTATCAGTCAGTTTCAAAGGAGTTTTATATATTTAGAAGAAGAAAGATTGAAACTGACTTTTCCTTTATGAGTTTGTTTTATAATAATAGTTGGTTCCTATTACGCAGACCACCTTGACACCGATCTTTAAATTGCGAAGGTTCCGGTCACTTCCTAATTATGTCCTTGGCACACGTACGCGCCGGAATGAAGGAAAACCTGGTTTTCTATTAAAAAAAAAACATTTCTGGCTAGATCTTAGATGATTGTTTTATTAAGGCCAACACGCAATAAGGAATAAACAAATAATTTGTCACGTAATTTATGATAATTTTGACAGGTATGAGTAATAATGAGTCAGCTTTTTGTGTGAACTTGTAATAGTGACCACGACCCGACGTGTTGTAAACGTTAGTAAATTCGATATGAAACACAAACTGCTAAATAATCTTGTTATAATTCGATATCTTCTGCTATAAATTAACAAATGTGTCAGTGTGTGACAGATAGAGGGCGCTGCTAAATTCAAAATCATTCTATTTTGAATAAACAGTATCTAGATACTTTAAAGAAAGTAACAAACCCCGTATTAGGTTTGCTACGATTTCTCGTAGACCCTCTACGAGCGTAGCGTTATGTAGACCCTCTACGGTCACATTATTTTATGTTTATGAAGTTTTAGTAGGTCAAACAGTACATTAATTAGGGCAATTAGGTATGTTTACGTAACTAATTACAAACATTTTAATTAAATTAAGTTTTAAGCCCGATTTAGTTTAGTTTCGTTTATCTATAGTTCTTTTAAATTAATGACACAAACACATGTTTTTATTTAGAGCAATGGGTATTATTTATATACTGAAAAACCTACTAAATCGTAAATAAGGTGTTTTAAAAGGACCATGATTACATGAAATGACTTATAAAGAAAGTACGTTATATTTTAATAATGTACAACTTATAAAAAAAACATAAAAGTTATTATAAGTAGAAAAAACCCGATTAACTTAATAATTGTTATAGGTAGAGGTAACTGCCTAATATCAGGTGGGCCATTAGATTTTTCCATTACTTTTTTTAATAAAAAATCTATGCACAAAGCTTAACCTTATGCTTTTATGAGCTTCACCTATGCATAAGCTTGAAAAATCACGCGATACCGTTTAACCATCAAACTAACAAAATGCAAATATCTCTTGAAATGTCAAATAACTAGTTTTGTTAAGGTGCGGTCTCGGTGGCACGACCAGCGATAGACAGGCACAGCCGCGACTCGCGACTCTACGACCTCTACTCTACTTGAGCTGGGGAGCTCAATGCCTTCCATAGTTTGTTGAGAAATGTCTTCTCAAATAAAATGATCTATAAAATACATGTTACGTTGCCAACTGTACGTAGAAAATTACACAATCGGAAAGTAATCAACACATTAAAATATTATGGACATTTTCCCACCTTCTAGATTCTTGGCCCTATTTAGTAAGATTACATATAACAGCGAAAATTTTTATAGGTATTTTTGATAAAGTAAGATTATTGTTTCCCATGAAGAAGACACTATATTCTGTGGTAGAGATAACTGATGGTTAGAGGTCCGCATTCGTATTTACTGCTCATGCACTGATTTTTGTATGAAAATCTACTCAAATGTATGCTTAAGTAACGATTTGTTTACAAAAATACGAGCCTCAGTCTCGGGTCGCTCAGATACAAACAGAGCCTTAATAATGTGTGCCTGACAAAAGTGTTTATATAGTTAGGTAGGTATTGAAAAATGGTGCAAAATAAGCGTGTAATTACCCCCCACTATGCAGGCCGCACTTATCGAGGTGGGAATTCAAGTAACCTACATTGTGTGCCTATTTACTTTTTGTGCCATATCACAAATGTTTATAAATTATGTACTATTATAGGAAAACCTAACATTTTTATAATTTCTGACTGTCGATAGTAATACGATATATACTAGTCAGTTTTGGCGTCCGAAAATTTAAGAATATTCCCTGTGTACAGCTATAAAAGTTGTCACCAAACGGGCACGTGTAACAGAAAAACTATATTAGATTGAAACATGACCATTATGAATAATGATTTAGGTAAGTTATATTTTTTGTTAGACTTAAAAACTCCTTAGATCTACTAATAATCTCCCACCCTAAACTAGTCCTAAAGATTTCATCCATATCTCATTCATCTCAACGTATATTTTGGTATTATCCGCGTCCCGTAGACTGCGTCCAATCCTCATGCAAGCTTTCTTCCTAAGCGTGCAAGCTGATGATTCAATCGATTATTAGGTGTGTAGCATAGTGTGGTCGCAGCACACAAACATAGACGGGTTTACTGGCCGCGCCGCCACGCTACTCCAAGTCCATACTTGCCGTCACTTGGTTCCGTTCACAAAACAAAACTGGACGACTTCGCACTTTATAAAATAACAAATTATAAATTCATTTATTTACTCAGACTGTACCTTTAATTGTTTTAATAATCCGTGAGCTTAGAAGTTAATAATTTAGGGATAATGTTTGTGTGAGGCTTCGCGTTGCCCGGCAAATCGGTGTTGGTTCTTAAATTTGAATACAATTTGGTTATTAAATTCTTGAATGGTGTGGTGATTGTTCTGATTTGTGGTGATGGCATCAGCAGACGGTGCTGCAGCGGCCGCTGTGGTAAGATTAATTTATATTCATGTTTTATACTACGTATTAGTGGAATGTAGTGGATCTTGATCGTTATAATCGTAAAAATATTTTGTTCTTAATCTTAAAATCTCTTAGACGAAAATTTCTACGTCTGTTATGGCCTACAATAGTACAAAAGTTGCAGGTTAAAAAAATGCTGAAAATGAATATCAACCAAATTAGGTATACCTACATACTCAAGTGCCTAAATACTACTGTGCAGATAGAGAATTCTAGAATACTGGGTACCGTACTTAAATAATTAAATACAATTCCCTAGTTGTATCCAGGCTATTTACGGTAGTTTGAACTAATTATCAACTTATTAATGCACAAACTCTTGCATGCATAATTGTAGGTTCTTTCTTCATACTGTGCTACCTACATAATTATGTAATTTTGTCCCAGATTTTACGTGTAAGGAAAATGTTGCTGCAGATCGATAAAATTTTCTTCAGCGCCCTTTAGTTTCGAGTTCGTTGCGCCCGGCCTAAATTACCATAGTTTTGAGCAATCTATACGAATAATCATAATTAGAGTAGTTGGATCTGACTCCGTCGAAGGTCGTGTTTTAGAATCTGGATACAGCTTTGTAAATTAAATAACAAAAGAAAATTGTGCATATACCATGTGCGCTATTTTTGTAGCACGTGGCTTTGGTATTTTCTAGACTAATTGATGCCCCTCAGTAAAAATTACCCAAACATAATGACAACTCATGCAGCACCTATGAATAATATAAGTGCCGTTATGTGAATCACAGTCTTAACCTTCAAACTCTAGTTTTATAATAAACTCGATGATCGTGTCTACAATCACTTAGTCATGCCCTAACGGCAACAACTCGTTAGCTTTTATCTAAGAGAAGATCTATTTGCTAGACGATTTGTGATTCCGTTTAAATTAGTTTCTTTAGCCGTTTATTGGTATTTGATTTTAATCTTATTCCTCTAAAAAATATTTAAAAACTTCATAATTCATAAAACTATCGAGGTAAGCGTTTTAAGGAAAAAGGTAGCCCATTAAAAAAATACCATTTCGATTTAATTATTTTATCAACACGTCCCTTCAGAGTCGAAACAGATCTTGGAAATACTGGCCCAGATTATCCAAAAATCCTTATCAAACTGCATAAATCTTGACGAGATAAGAGTAGGTTAGTGGGTGTTAGTAGTAAGGTAGTATTTACATTACAAAGCATGCCCCATTGTATCACTCCCAATCAATCACACGTGGCGGCATGAATGAACTGACCGCGTGGTATAGACACGGGTATCAGTTGATTGGGGCGAGCGAGTGGGGCGTCAGTCCGCGGGCGGGTGGTACCGAGCGATGTCGCGTCGGTCGCACCCACGCCTACCCTCACGCTCCCGTCGACAGGAGCCTCCCCCAGAGCCGGCGCCGGCTGCCCCAGACCCTGAGCCTCAGGGCTCCCAGCAGCAATCCGACGAGGACCGCGAACCTGGTGACTGGCGCGCATCTCGCCCTTCCTCACCACCACAACGCCCGGATGACGTCTCCGAAGGCTCAGAACCGGCGAGGCCGATGCGTCCCGAACCGACCAGCCGATACGCAAACCTCAACTTCTGGAAAGCGAGACGGGTCACATTCTACCGAAATGGGGATCCGTTCCATCCGGGTGTGGAGTTTCGCTTCAAACCCGGTCGAGATCTTGTGTCGTTGGACGCACTGCTGGACCGGCTGTCGGAGAGGCTGGAGCTGCCGAGAGGAGCGAGGTTCATCTTCGGCATGGATGGTGATCGGAAGTACAGACTGGATGAGTTAGAAGATGGAGCGTCTTATGTGGTGTCTTCGTACAAGACTTTCAAGGTATGTTTATGTTCGGTACTTTTTATATTACTTAGTATCAATAAATCAAGCAACAAAGTAGAACTTTCTTGCTTTTGTCTCATTAATGAATTGAAAACTCGTAATCTAATTTAAATATCGTGCTTTCTTACAAGCAGTTGACTACCTATTCCTAATCGATGGAGAATGTTGTGTTTGATGTCTTCAAGGTGCGGTTTTATGCATACCTAATCGATTTCAAAAACAATTCGTAGATCAACAAATAATGCTAGAGTAAATTGTAGCATCGCCTACGCCTGCTACGCAAGTGGCGCTACACGTGCTACGCGCGTAGCAAACCTGCCTACATGAGAATTGCTTCATTACCCGAACATATTTACATACAACTTTGTGTGTGCAATAAAGATTTTTATTAAATAAATACCGGCCCCGTCATCGCAAAGTATTACTTAAATTTATTACACGTCGAATAATGTCGCAGTTGGACGAGGCCGCGTCCTTCGCTAGATGTGGGGCGCGGGATAAGCACGCACCTTTCATTTGCATTTTGATTACCTACACACAAAACTTTACTTTGTTTTCATTCAGTTGATAAGAGATAATTGCTAAAACTATACGTTTCTGAACGGTAATTTAATTTCGGGAACGGAAAAGAAAACAATTTGCTCGCATTTTTGGTACCACGAGCCATTATTAAATTGGTTCTTACAATTGCCTTCTTGCGAAAAAAACCGACTGATGTTTCGTAAATCTGTAATTAATTTTTGGAGGTCGGAAATTCGAAAACGAATTCGTGTAATCAAAAACTCATTTGTGAATTAGAATCACAACATACTTACAAAAAGAAAATTGGAATAAAGGAACAATTAAACACTCTCAGCAGTAAAGCTGGTTAGATTTTTATCTTGAAGTCTGTGACATTAGTCCTGTAAAATATATTCCTACACGAATATCTGCTGAATGCTGAAAAAGTTCAACGAGTGCAAAAACACTACAAACTAAATAAAATAGTTTCAAGAAACCGCAGTTCATGCACCGCATGTTGCAGTCTTATACATTTTTCAGACTTTTAATAATGATTTCATATTATTTTACTAATAACTGATACATATATATATATATATATATTTCAAATTGTATTTGAGTGAATTTTCCTGCACTTCAGAAAAATATTATAGCATCCCAAAACTAATGTTGAAAACTATTTAAATATCGCGGTCGAGTGGTAGCACTTTTAAGAAGTTGTGTTCAATAGTCGAATTTAAATACATTAATCATTATATATGTTGATAAGGAACATTCTCATTGATAAAACGTACAAAACACATGTGTTAGTAGAACCAGAATTTCAGTTGAGATGGGCAGGTTCAATGTAGGAAATATTGCCATGGCTTTTAAACTATTTGATTTGACAGCTCCATCAGCTTTCAGTGTTGCTTACATTGTTGCAGCTATAGCTTGAATGATTGTTCTAATTTCAGGGCAATACGCATTATTCCACAATTCGTGAGTTGCCTACAACCGCAAACGTAAGTGCCGTTGGCAACGACACCTCACGGGGTCAATGCACCACCTTGCACTTAATATGCATCAAGGCAAACCTCTACGAGTACCACACACGGAATCTTTACGCACTTGGAATGGTTCTTTTCAATCCCTATCTATACTTACACAATTTTATTTATATCTACACTGGTATTTATCGCGTATTACTTGAGACACACAATTTCTAAACTGAGGATAAAAGATACAAAATACGTTTATTTGCACTTTGAAACTTATTCACCTCTTTCAGGTATCTTAAAATAAGTGTTTTGGGCGCTTAATCTTATTTATTCAAGTTAATAAGTAGTAGGTACCTACCTAACAATCCTAACTTTAGGTACATAAAGGTACTAACAAAAAACTAGTTTACTTTAGAAAAAGAGATCTAAAAAAATCTGGATAAAGAGATCTGAGGAAATGCCCACTATAACCGAAGATTTGAGTCGTGACTTGAACGTATTCCATGATTTATTCTCATAAAAAAAATCCGTCATATACCTACGAGGTTATACTCTGGTCAAAACGTTATGCTAACATTATTTGGAGCAATGGTAAAATTCTTTCGACAGTGGCCTACTTTTAAAACGTGCTTTACATAAATACATTGCGACAACTGTTTTAGGGTGGTTGCTGAACTTACGTGTACATATATTATAAAGTACAATAGATTGTTACGACTAATTAGTTTTCAAATAATCAAATCAAAAAATCCCATAAAAATCTAGTATAAAGTAAATATACTTTTACATAAACACTTAACCGGTATACAAGATATTTTATTCATTTACCAAAAATTTATAAACTGCATTCTATAAGTATGTATGTCTGTACCTATAGACTAGGTAATAAAATGCTAGGCTGCTCAAGTTGCCCCAGTCGGTCAAAGTCATAAAGATAGCGTTGACCGGCATTTGCAAAACCAGCATAATATTTAAGAGCTCTAAAACTGTCATCCGTGTTATCGATAAGGCAGAATAAATGAATCTCAGCAAATAACAAATGACAGACGGTTTTAAAAACTGCTAAGCATCTATTATAAAAAAATGTACCACGCTATAGTTCGGCCTATCGAGAAGAGTGCTAGACATGAATGTGGACGGATGTAGAAGTAGAGGTAGGCCTAAGAAAAGATGGATGGACTGTGTGAAAGAAGATGAGTAAGAAAGGAGTGAACACCGAGATGACGACTGATAGAGGAGAGTGGAAGACGAAGACATGTTGTACCGACCCCACTTAGCGTGGGACAAGGGTAGGAAGATGATGCTATAGTTCGGCCTATATTTAATTTAAGTACCTACTTACCTACTTGCATAAGGTTTTATAGGTCAAAAAGTTCTTGTAAAAAGCTTTATTTAATGTTGGTCGAACCGGCACTGGTCCGGTCGGTCTTATTAGCTATTTGACTAGTAATAGGAAGCTGCTTCAAGCTACGATGAATTACAATGCGTACCTTAATATATTTTTAAATATTTGTTTGATCCGGGTCGGCCAAGAAAGCGTTGGCGCGACGAACTAGACGCCTTCGAAAGAGATGGTGGGAGGAAGCTTGGACAGAAAACATTGGACGTCTTTGGGGGAGACCTTTGCCCAGCAGTGGGACGATAATAAAAAAAAAACAAATAGTTAATCAGGAGATCAAGTTGAATATATGTAATGTGATGTGTTGTTATACTTAATGAACCCACTGGGATTACTCTAATACTCATTTGGGCGAATATTCTGTAAGAACCACGCCAGTTTATTCAGCTTTTGTGTTTGTAAAATAGCGTGCCATCTTGTGAATTAATTTCCAAACTAAGTAAAGTAAAGGTGTTGGTTATAGTTTGTGTAGGTATTTACCTTGTATATTACTTAGTGCGCTAGTTCTAGACTAACCCGTTCTTGGAATCTGATAAGAGGTGGCGCCACGGTTCTTTATTTATGGAAAACCTTTAATTAGAAAAGTGAGGGAGGAGACTCACACAGAGTTACTCTGTGCACCTTTTGTATAGTTTCCGAAAAGTACAAAATAAAAATAAAGTATTGTTTGGTAAAGTAGAGCATTTATAAAAAAATTAAGCAATAAACAATGAATATACTAAACATGAAACGTTTCGTAGCATCTCGTAGCGGCTCGTAGCACACGCGTAGAAATCCGAGTAACTCCATTTCTTTGCATATTTGCATTAAATAAATATAAGCACCTAGTTTCCGACTGTGCAACGTATTTACCTAATTATGTTTCCATAAAGAACTCCCTAGTAAGGCTTACTACACACTAATACCTATAACTTCTAATACGACAGGTAATAAAACAAAAAAGAAACAAGGAATGCTACTATGAGAATCACTGTGCCAGCACTTTTACATTACAACCAGTTTTAGTAATAAAAAGTGTCATCTATCTAGCGGATGTTCGAATCTTCTCGTTCAATTCACATGCTTTTAAATGACAGTTAGAGTGTAGAGTTACAGTGCGCGATATGAAGCGGCACTTTGCAATAAAATTGATTATTGCCAAGCAGTCTAGCTCTAGGTACTTCCTGAGCCTGTAGTCTGAGTTTTGTTATGTTGATTCGCGACAAGTGAGAATCGAGAAACTCGCAGTTTTTGTACGGAGAGAAACAGTTTGCAAATCTCCCGCTAGAGGCACTTATCGGATTTTCATACTAAATATCTCGCAAGTCGCTTCTCGATATGCGTTTCGATCAACAAAACAAAACTCGAGACTACGAGCTGAATGATTTTATAAGAGTGTAGTAGCGGCACTGTTGTTGATTAGTTTACTCAGTATAAAATCTATACCTATTTCCTACAACTTTTATCCAGCTAATACTTTAATGCGGTATCCTAACGACTAGGGCGCGGTATCGTAAAGTCATGCAAATCATTGCTATTCGCACTCACAAGTACTTACAACTAATAATAAAACTACTGTAAACTGGTTTATAAGTACCGATGTATAACGGATAATTAAAACTGAGGCGGGCGGCAATATTGTATGCAAACGTAATATTTTTTTCGCGTGTGTGTTTCAATAAAGATTTAATTGTTTTCTAAAGAAAAAAGCACTCGTTAAATTGCTCGGAGTTCATAAAATGTTTTAAATTATTGAAATAATAATTGCCAGTATACCTACTTTGTTTCTACGTAAATTGAATTATTAGTAGGAATACAGTAATTAAACTTAATTACCTAAATGTGATACTAACGTTATATTTTGTAGCAGAACAGAATGTAAAACATTCAGAAAATTATTTATTACTGAAACTTTGTTTGAAATACCACGAAATACCGGACCTTGCAATTTATGAAGTCTAGTTCTTGCCCTATTGTTGGGTTCTGCAAAAAGTTTGTGGCATTCCAGGCAATAAAATAAATTGCATTATTTTAGCAAAAAAGCACACCGATGTAGTATTTCTGCTTGTTTTTGTGATATTCTCGTACTTACAAGTAGTTACACGAAAACCTGTAGTAATCTGCTGACCAACGCTGCATAAACCTTGTAGGAAATGCCTAAACTGCACTTTTCTTCCGCCAAACGTCGATCGCAATTTTAAACAATTCCGTGCTTCGGACACATAGTGAACATGGCGGCTCAAAATTAGGGATTTAGGTCAAATGCTGCTTCCGACAATTGTCGATTGCAAGGCGTTTACGTTTATTACTGACCTCTTGGTGAAAGGGTGACAATCGTTTTTTAAACAAACAAACCATTAAAGCACTTAGGTACCAATGAAAACCTAGGTTCACCGATAAAATCTAATAATTCATAGCCATTAGGTAACAAAATTACTAAAGAAAGTTCTAAGCTAAAAATACTCTCAGCTCCAAATTATGAATTACAAAAATGCGTGACTTTGACATCATTTTCTAGACATTTTCAGTCTGGTATGCCTCTCATTAACTTCGTTTAACATAAAATAATATTTACCAAAATGGATCAAGGTTGTGTTGTTTAATCCAACCTTTATTCATGTTAATGCGTAGTCTGAAATTAGTTGTTACCGGTTCGCGTGTCGTAGAGCTCGTGACCACAAGATTAAGCTCCATTGTTTCACGTGATGCTTCAAGTGGTCTTAATTGTAAAGTAACACTTGGCTCGATGCATATCGTGGTGGTGCCAATGGTGCCATAACAACCAACGTTTGGTTACACGATTGCGTGGATTCAAAGTTCGAAGAGAGTGACCTTGACGCCCCTCCCTCTACCTGACCACCACTGGCC
Organism: Eulithis testata; assembly: GCA_947507515.1. Lineage (NCBI taxonomy): Eukaryota > Metazoa > Arthropoda > Insecta > Lepidoptera > Geometridae > Eulithis > Eulithis testata. Next base: position 10,218,409 of record OX382197.1, read on the forward strand.
GTATGAAATTCGAATAGTCTGCTACATCGAACCGAGCTATGCGGATACTCTGGCCGTTAGATCTGACACCTTAGCATCATCGGCATACGGGCGCTTCTTCAATGTCCAGTCGATGTCTGTTCGGTCGAATTACTATGCCTCTTAATGGCTGTTTTGTTGTTGCAAATTAGTCAGCTGACGATAGTGCAGCCTAGTGCCTTAGGCAGTGCCTCGGAAAAACGACGTGTTTTCTAACCTAATCTTTTTAGACAGCAAAATAAACAAACCCGGTTTCTTTAAAAAGTGGAGCAGAATAAAGTGAATAAAATAAATAACAATTTGCTGCAGTGGATGGTAGTCGTATTTAGAATACTAACTCAGGTATAACATCTGTCTTCCTTCGAATACAAATATCTTCATTACTTATTGACTTAGCACTGGGTCAACATTGCAGAAAAATTATAGACGTTTTACAAAAACAAAATCTATCTGAGCGAACCCCCATAAAAGATTATACAGTGCAAAAAAACATATTTTTAATTATCCCTTATTGTAAATGTTTATCTTTAGGATGTGCTTTTGCAAAAACTTCATTTCTTACACATACTACCTATCCCGAATAAAGCAATTGGCCGTGCAAATCACAATCTCTGTGCATTTATTGTAAGTTTATGCTAATTTATATGTCTGGTGGACCGGACAGACGTCACAGCGACACAATATGTTAACCCAGCTATCAGGGTGTATGCAAAACATAACTGCATGCCGACACGAAGACAAGTACTGTCCCAGCATTAGTTAGGTACTTGAACTTGACACGTGGTGGTGAACGCGAGTGACATTTAGATGCAGACTCATCAGACGATCGTTAGTTCACTAAAACCTAAACAGCTATACTTACAGGAAAAATAATTAACTAAATATTTCTATTTTCGCAGTACACACACACGTGCTTAAATGAACAGTTCCTTAATCATTGTGATAACGACTATTTGATGTAACTCTACCATCAACTTAACATTTGAATAAAAACTTTAAAACCTAGTCAAAGTGGATACAAAATCAGACTCCAAGGGAACCTTGGGAGGTAATCATTACGGGCATCAAAGTGGCCATAAAAGTGTGGCGGCCGAGCCGGTACCGCTGGTTGCAGGCCGCAGACTCGATGGACAGTGATGAGGAGCCCTTTGTCGTTATCTCACTGCCGGTGTACACGCCAGAACCGCCTGTAAGTTGTGCACCATAGAACTCAAATTCATCCGAGGTGTTTCGCATTTCCATAAGTACCTACTGAGCTAATCGGTGCTCTCCATTGTATCACAAAAAACTAATTGCCTGTCCCAAAAAGACTGAAGTTTTGAAGTAGTGAGTAAAAGTTGCTGGATGACATTGCAAGAAAAATTGTGAGCAATAGTTACATACAAGCACATAACATGATCATTTCTTCGTTTCAAAAATATTTACATCTTACACTATCTTTTTTAGGTATTGCCAGGGTAGAACCTGGTGAAAGTTGTGCATGCTGTAACAAATTTTAAAAGCTTGAAGTTGGGTAAAGTCCATAATAGTTTTCTACTGGCAAAGTTCTGCGAACACTAAAACATGAATAAAACAACTAAGTAGTAAGCACTTTATTTACAAAGCAGTAAAAATTACTAAGTACCTATGAATAATTAGGCAAAGGGAGTATATAGTAAACACGAAGTTGAGTAAATTACATAATCTAATGTTTTGCTCGTAAATATTCAAATGAATTGCGTGAGCTATACGTTGAGATACAGGATCACATAAATGGGTAGGTATGCGTGGTCTAAGTAAAAGCTTTAGAGAGCTTTCAGGTTTGCTATGATATAACCGAAAAAAACCTTAGTTTACCTGGGTATAATAAAATGTAGCCAGTTGAAAATTTCCATGTCCAAAAAAAAAAAGTTTGGATCCTACATTATTTAGTGTAAATTGGACAGAAATATTCGTTGTAGGGTCTGACTCGCACTTGCCTGGTTTTTGGCCGAGTGCATGGCGAGGCATTGGGTAACATTCTTTGATACTGATATTTTGATGACGCAGAAAATGTTTGGCACAAAAGCTTGTATTTTCTTTGTTGGACGTCACAAACTTCATTTACATTCTGTTATTCCTACACATACCCTGCATTACATAGCATATTAAGTTCATACAATTAATCCTGGTTCTAAATGTACAGACGTTTTAATATTACTAACACCGCAGTCCGTTCTATGCAGCAATTTGAGACGCGACCTCGCTCGCGACGGTTATTCTCTTGGCCACGTGCGGCACTGACTGGGCAAATCTATGTACACAAACCACCTAACGTTGACCCCTCAGAATCAGTCTGACATTCTTGCGGCTAGCATGTGTGTGCATGCTCGTGAGGGTAGTAAGGGTCTATTTGATTGGTCGCCGTATGTTAATTGCACGCATTGTGTGAAAAGCGTCCTTGGAAGGCGGTCAGTATCCAAGGTTCTGCATAATTTGGTGGTAGGTGTTGGAGCAATCGGCTTCAGTGATCGGACGGTAGCGACGGCTGACGCCTGTCACAGGTGTTGGTATAATTCAAAATATCTCGTCTCAGGGTACGCTTACACAATAAAAGTGCTGAAGATTTGAGGGTCACCATAATGGTGAGTTGGGTTAACAACAACTGAATTTAATTTCTAAATATTGAATTAAGTTCTAATTACATTGTCTTTAGTTACAATTTTCACAACACCTTCAAAGTTTTTATCTTTCATTCACAACTTTTCTAAGCATGATTCTAAACCTGTCTTCATTTGGTGGATACATCGCAGTTTAGTCTTCATTTCAATTTCTTATCTTCACTTATCGGTCTAATCTCACTTCCCATTCTCATTGTTACACTATCATCTAGTCTAGCGTTGTTAAATTATTTGCCATAGAATGGTTGCAACTCTACATTTCTTATACATAGAATTTTATGTTAGAGAAACTGGGTTAAACCCATTCGCAAGAAATCCACCAGAAAAACTCTACTCAAGCGGAACTGAGCGAATTCCCTTGTAAACCCATAAAATTGTAGAATAGGCACGCGCTCCTAAGATTGTTGACATGCTTGACACATTTCCTTAGTATGTTGGTAAAAAGTATTCCATTTGCATACTGAAATGAAAGCTCTACGTAAACGCAACACTAACTTTCTTTGATTGTAACAATTAAAACGAAGAATTACGATTGTTAAGTTACGGGTAAGTAGTCCAAGGTTTTCTTTTCAAGAAAATATTAAGTTAGAGGCGATTGCGCTGGATTTGGCATGTTGTTTTCGTTTGCACATTCATCAAGCATGTGGATTCGTGTCAGGGGCAAAGAGCCTCTGTTTGTATAAAGTAAGTTACTGCCAAAAACAAATTCAAAAATGTAGCATCTAAGTATAGATAATGTATACCTCTACGAGCTGATCGATCTTCTACTTGTACCTTCAGATTGAGGGCCCCTAATAATATAACATTTGTTCAAAAAGTTTCAAAGTCCAAAAACCTAGTGATGGGGTCAATCATTGAACACAAACCCACATCGATTTCAAAGCTTTAAATCATACAGGCAGCAAGCTACGGCAAGAAGAATGGCATGTGGTATGGAGGAGGTGCTCCTGCACCAACTACTGCTGCCAGTGGTTGGTCGAGAGCCGGGACTCGCAAGCAGTCAGTCGCTGAATCAGACGCGCCTCCTCCGGGCGGTGGCAAGCCTAGCAGTGGACGCGTTATCAGGATCATTAATAACATGGATCATTCTATTCAGGTATGTTAGAAGTTAGGATGTATCTGTGTTCGTTTTATTCGTACGTGTGTGTGTGTCATTCATAGCCTAAGATATGAAGGAGAATCGCCACCAAAAATATTACTTATACCAAGGAAGGATCATAAAAACAAAAACACTCTTTTGAGCTAAGCTGCTTGTAAGTGGGGTATGATTTAAAAATTGAGCCGAGTGCGATTCAATTTTCAAAATAGACAAACAACGGTTTTTACCTTTCGCCTAACAATTTTATGGTCGTAGGTCGTTACTTCAAATTCAAACTAATAGATACTTCACCCAAGTTTTTGCAACATTTATTATACAGTTTGGTTTTCACTATCCAAGGAAGGTCTAAAAAGCTTCTTCTGCTTTGAAGGTTGTATTTACCGATTCATTCCGGCAATCGACTTCAGTTCACTGTAACCTTGACATGTAAATACTCGGTCATTACGATTGGACTTGAAGTAAAAACTGGAGGGCGGATTAATATCCGATGGGTTGGGTTTGAGGTGCAGCTTATGACGTTGAATCTGATAATGGCCGTATTTCTGATATAACATACCTAGTTATGGCTTACGGAATAGAAAAAGAGAAAAGTAGCTAAAAGACATATTGACTAAGAAAAGTCTATATTAGCGCTACGGGTAGAGATCGTAGAAAAAATTTAATTCCTTTATTTTTTTTATTTAAAATAAAAAATCTTTATCTAGTGTCGGGTCCTGCTCAACTTACGTACAACACAACCCTTTGAAGAAGTTTTGGAGGACTTGGGCCAAGTTTTGAAGATGAGTGGAGCCAAAAGAATGTACACAATCACCGGTCAAGAAGTCAGTACCAAAGCAACTTCTTGATATATATATTTTTTGATAAAGTAAGTAATAAAGCTGTTTATGTCTCAGGTCCGGAGTTTCTCACAGTTGCGAAATGAATTCGCTGATGTGGAGACGTTTTATCTCGGATCACTGATGGTAGTTCCAGCTTTGAGCCCTGGAGTCAGCGCGCCTCTACCCATCGAGTCTCCAGTTAGACGGTACGTTCTCAGCTGCTTTAATGCCTCAGTAGCCTGCCAGACCACTTCATAAGATCTTTAAGGATATATTTAAGGGTAACCCGAAAAGCACCTCCCAACTTCATATACAAAAGTGATTTGATTTGGCATACATCAGTAGATCTACGTGGCAGGTCTACTGCTAGAATACTAGTTTTCTGACTCAGGGTATTCTACAATTTTGATGTTTTACTCCATAGGTCACGGTCAAGAGCAGGCGTAGCAGCAGCTATCCCAGTCACTGAAGACTTACGCGGCAGGAGGGCAAGAAGCAAAAGTCGTCCAAGAGTGCTCTACGCTCCGGACGGTGAAATCGTTCGTAACTCTGGTAAATGCCTTCGAATAACATTCATAACATCACCGTCATCTACATCACCCGATAGTCTTTACTGGCCATTAGCTTGTTCTATCATTTAGTGGTATAAGAAAAATACTGTTCCATTATTGCACCACACGTCTATGTACTGCTGGACGTGCGGTGTTAGCTATTGCATTTTTATAGACTGCGATCTCTTAAAACCATGTGGGTCATGTGGTTATTTCACCATCATTTCTTTTTTGAGCCGCCTGGATCTTCCAGTTGTCATCGGTTCTTTGAGGTCCAAACATAAGAGTATATATTCACTCTTTAGGAGCATTGACTTCTCTAAAGGAGAGCTCTTCACCTCAGTTTCCTGTATTCAAAATCTTTAAGTTAAATAAGTTCATATGAGTTAGTGGGCAACTCTGGTGACGGAGTTTCTCTAGGATATCTTTATTAATTGTTTTGAATATTCCAGATTACACTCTCTTAGAGGTTTTGAAGGAGGAACCGATACGTGTTACGATCCGCGGTCTACGGCGCACGTTTTACCCACCGATACATCACGCTCCGATTGATAACACACCACCTGATAAGAAAATGCAGCTGGATTGGGTGTAAGTTTGTTGAGCTGTCTCTGTTCACATTACACTTCCAACTAGCTGAAGAATTCAATTTTGCTTTTCTTCCCATAGATTCCGTTCAGTTTCAGTCATGGCTTGACTCCCGAAAAAGTTGCCTTTTCGTACAGTATTCAAATAGGTTCTTGCATTTCGACATTGATGCTTATTTTAACCATAGAGTTGTACTATTATTTGACTACGTATATATGGAGGGTACCTAACCTACTTATTAACATACAAAAACATATCATTTAACTATTTTATTTATAATTTTTCCGGTACCTATTAGGTAATAACGTATCTTCCATTTCAGATACGGTTACCGCGGTTCAGATTCCCGCAGAAACCTATGGGTTCTACCAACAGGAGAACTACTCTACTACGTGGCAGCCGTGGCTATAATGTATGACCGCGACGAAGAGGCGCAAAGGCATTATATTGGACATACTGAGGATATTCAATGGTATGACACAAACGTATAGGTACCGTGTAATAATAGGTATACCCCAGAACTTTAGGAGTAAAAGTACTCTTCTGCCCGTAACAATGCAACCTTATAGAGCATTCATCTCAGATTCATTCAGAGCTTCGCATTCTATTTAGGCAGTTCTTTGTGAGGCTGTTGCAGGAAGGCTGCACTCAGGGCTGTATTTACCCTAGGGTCTTGAGGGCCATAGCCTCGAGGTTAAATTACGTACCCCTAATTGTTACGAACAAAAGTAACCACACTTTTGTTCGTAACAATGCAACCTTACAGAGCATTCAACTCAGACTCATTCAGTGATTTTGCATTCCATTGAGGCTGTTCTGAGATGGTCCATTGAAGCGGTTCTCTGTGAGACAATGCACTGTGAGAGGTAGCGGATTAATATTTGTAAGTGATGTGTTCCATTACTTTTTCACATAAAAATTCTTTCAGGCCGTAAAAAGCTAAGAAAATTCGCGCTATTCTTCCGTATATTTTTGTTGCACACGTACCCACCCATATTTTCCCATCGGCTGGAAGAGAACTCTTTGTAGGTCACTCGCCTATAAGTACTTGTTTTAGTCTCACTTTGTCAAATCCTACTAATATTATAAACGCGAAAGTTTGTAAGTATGGATGGATGTTTGTTACTCTTTCACGTAAAAACTACTGATCAGATTTGGATGAAACTTGGAATATATATTGTCCGTGACCTGGATTAACACATAGGCTACTTTTTATCCCGAAAAATCAACGGGATCCAACGGGACGCGAACGAAGTCGCGGGCGGCTTCTGGTAAAGAATAAAGAAGAGGATTATTTATAGAGTGGCTTAATATTTCTCCCCAGTATGGAATTGCATCCATCTCGCGAGCTAGTAGCGAGCGGTCAGCGCGCGGGTCGCGGTCGGCGCGCGCAGGCGCACGTGCGTGTATGGAGCACGCACACGCTGCAAACGCTGCACGTGCTCGGCATGGCCGAGTTCGAGGCTGGCGTCGCAGCCGTCGCATTCTCACAACTAGTAAGCATTTTGTCTTGGAACTTTTATCCGTTCGCGGAGACTAGCTAATAGAGCGCGCGCTCTCTTGCTCTAATTATATGAAAATGAACAGGATAGAGCCTTAGTAGAGCACGCGCTTTCATGCACTATTGTATGAAAATGAACAGGATAGAGCGCGCGCTGCATGAAAATGAACAGGGTAGAGCCTTGATAGAGCGCGCGCTCTCTTGCACTATTGTATGAAAATGAACAGGAGAGAGCGCGCGCTCTCTTACTCTAATTGTATGAAAATGAACAGGATAGAGCCTTGATAGAGCGCGCGCTCTCTTGCGCTATTGTGTGAAAATGAACGGGACGGGACGATTTGCCTATTAGCTTGTCTCCGCGAACGGAGTATAGTTTGATATCTCGAGGGGAGGTGAATATTCACAGTTGTTTAAACGATTCTGTAGAGTGTAGATGATTCAAATCCTCAACAAAGTTTTTTTTGTGAAGCGTTTAGTTGCCAACACACTTGACGTGTCTAAGTTGTTGGTACTAAAGTTTTGTCCGTAATTTATTACTGCTCAAGCAGTGATCCAGGTTCAAGCATAGATTTTTGTATAAAAATCTGACCCCGAGACTGTGCATTTGTTTTGACTTTCGACTCGAGCATAGCACACGTAAACGCATTCGCAAAGCGCGAAATTTTGTTGGGAATTGCGCAATTCCCAAATCTCCCGCTAGAGGCGCTTATCGGGTGTTCATACAATTTTTTTTGCTTTGCGAATGCGTTTGCGTGTGCTACGCTCGAGTCGAAAGTTAAAACAAATGCACAGACTCGGGGCTCTGTACTGAAATCTATGCTTGAGCACAGATCATATAATACGATTGAGTAATGATTTTTTTATCAGAATACGAGCCTAACGCTGGAACTCATGAACAAGTAGGAGTTCCCCTAGGAATAGGTTTCGCTATAGGAACCCTCACATGTTTATGAATTCGAGCGTTATATTCAATGATCATATTTCATTACCTTTATTATAGAACGGGGGTAGTTACGTGCTCGCTGTGGACGGTGGACGAGAGAGTATTCTCTCCGTTTGGCAGTGGCAGTGGGGACATCTGCTCGGGAAAGTTGCTGTAAGTATAAAGTTAGAGTGTGTGTAGACTACGAAGACCAATAAAACTGGTGGCACAATCAAAGTCAAGTCAAATATCTGTTTTTCCGTGAAATTACAAGGATCATTTAGAACCCTACTAATATTATAAACGCGAAAGTTTGTAAGTGTGGATGGATGGATGGATGGATGTTACTCTTTCACGTAAAAACTACTGATCCGATTTAGATGAAACTTGGAATATTTATTGTCCGTGACCTGGATTAACACATAGGCTACTTTTTATCCCGAAAAATTAACGAGAACCAACGGGACGCGAATGAAGTCGCAGGCGGCACCGAGTCGTCTATAAAATAGGTGCTTCTAGAGTACAAGAAACTAAGGCCTGGGTCTTAGGGCTATTTTGTATGATCTTTCTTTACAAATAAAATATACGTCTAAGCAAAAAGATTAGGAGGAGTTTCTTCTAAGTATCTTTGATTTTGTTAATTTAAAGTCACTAGGTACCGAATGCCCCTTCACTTCATTTTTAGCATGGTCTACAGCTAAATGTGTCAAAATAATCCCTGTGTGCATAGAAATAAATAACATTTTACTTTGAATTAGCTACTAAATCAGTGCGGGCGCTGTTTTTGGTTTGCTCTACTGGTTAAAAAAAAATTGTGTTTCCAAGATGGCAGACTTGATTGACGACAAAAGAATCCGCGGGTAATTTTAACGGCTGTCGGAATTACCCATTTTTAACCGACTTAAAAAAAAGAGGTTCTCAATTCGGTTGAAGATTTTTTTTTTTTTTTTTTTTATGTTTGTTACTTCATAACTCCGTCATTTATGAACCGATTACAGTTATTTGTATTCTGTATCCCACTATGAGTTCATACTCGAGGTTAATGTAGGTAAGCTACATATCAAAATACTAAAGTTATGAAAAAATTTACACTCGAGACTGCAGTCAGACTGTATCGTGACCATGAAAATAACAAATAATTCCAAGCTGCAAAGAAATGCATTTAACAAAGAAATACTTTATTCATTTGAGTAGTTGAAAGTTCTTGTTAATAAAGTCAAGTCTAGCTCACTCGTGTGAACTTATAAGGTCGTCGCACGTATTAAGATGCCAACGACGATAGTCAAACTGAACAACGAAGTGTTTCGTCATAAAACGCGATTTAAGCAATTCAAAATTCTTGTAATTAATTATTGTTATTATTTGGGAAAAGTCTAGCCATAATATAAAAACATTACTAAACTGCATAAGCACTGATAGCTTAACAAGTATTTTATTTCAATAAAATCTGCAAGTTTAAACTTAGTTGGTTTAAATTAACTTCTAAGTATAAATAATACTGTGTAATTTCAATTTTTTGTTTTTTATTATGTCTAGCAGTGGACACATACTGATATGATGATTATTATTATTATTTCAATCAAATTGACTTTCTACCAAACTGTAAATACATCCCCGTAGCAAACAATAGCAGGCTTGCTACGCGACGTCGGTTTATTCCATCCAGCCCTACCAGTAGTTCGATTATCTAACTGTTTGGACAAAAATATTCCGAACTGTTAGACTGACTAATCGAACATTTTGGATACACAGATTAGTCAGTCTAAAAATTTGGAATATTTTTGTCCAAACAGTTAGATAATCGAACTACTGGTAGGACTGGATAGAATAGTAGTTCTATTTGGAATAAAATCTGTGTATCCAAAATGTTCGATCAGTTACAAAATTTCGTAGGCCCTCTACGAGATATGCTACAGTAGCGCTACGAAAAAAGGGCACCGTAGCGTACGCGCAATTGTTCTTTTCAGTATTTTCTTGTAATTGCAACTAAACTAAATTGACGTTACCATGTGGAAGTAAGTTACGCCTTTAAGCTGTTACTATGGTCAGTTGACGGCTGACGCATAATATTTCCCATTTTATTATGATTGTTTATGAGTGTGTCTAACTAACCACGCAATGTAGTGCTCCATCAAATGTATAATAGTTTTGGATCATAGTAACTACCTGCGATTGTAGGGTAGCTATAAAATTAAGTAATCAAGTATAAAGTAACCTAAGTATAAACGATTAAATTGCTATTGCGACTCAGAAGTTGAATAAAAGAATAAAAATTACGTAGAAAAAAATCTATGAGTTGCTACCGCTAGTATTGTACGAGCTTTGTTTAGTTTGGTGGTGCTTCTTGCAAACAATTGTTACGCATTGTGTTTGAATATTCATTAGTATGAAATAGTTATACAGTAACAAACTTTTAGGTACTTTTACGCATTTAGGCGTATCTGCGAGTTATATATGGCCTGCACATTATAACTAAACATAAAATACTCACAAGTTCACAACCAATGGCGAAAACAGGTTCTCCAATGACGACCACGAACTGAAAGGCGTAGCGTAGTAAAGTCCCGACCGGTTAATGAAAAAACCCATATCTTTGTAAACAAAAAAAAAACTTGTACCTTACTAAATTGTTATCCCCGCTACCCAAAGGTTAGCTGGTAGATAAAGCTATTTTAGCATTAATTTCGTCTTGATACACAACTTATCTAATTGTGTTATAATAAATAATATATGTATTATCATCTTACTCATGATTGCAAATTAATAAATGAATACTGAATAAATAATTTGTTATCATATATGTTTCTGGAAGTCTATGGAAGAGGCCTATAATTATACAGTGTTTAGTGTGAGTATAGTAGGTGCCAAATAACACGGCAATACAGGTCATTCACCCACCTTTACCACGACGTCGCAAAATTTAATTTATGTATGGCTAATTCTGTCGCTTTCCATACAAACCTGTCGCTAAGACGGTATCGCTCGAATCTCGTTAGTACTGTTTGTTTACCATACATAAATTGAATTTTGCGAGATCGTGGTGAAGGTGGGTGAATGGTATTGCCGTGTTATTTGGCACCTACTATAGTATAGCTGTGGCTTTCTAGAGGCTGATATGATGATGATGAGGTGTATCCGTGATCAGCCCTCATGTTGGAAACATTAATCTTTCCAGCTCATATCGGTCACGCAAAACCTGTCCCACTACAATACCTAGCGTCGCGTGTCGCGTCACTTCCGAGTTTTTCCTGGGCAATGATTTGCGCCATTTCGTAATATTTGCTCGAGTTACTCGAATAAGCTAGCGAATAAATTTCGTATGTGAGAATCTGGGAATTTTGAACTTTATTGAATATAGAATGCACTTTTTTTTACTTTTTCTAAAACTGAAAGCTCGGCGCTCGCCAGTGAAATCTTACGTGATTTTTTTTTTCAAAAATACAGCGGGTGAAAGCCGATTAGGCTTTCAAACTTGATATCTCATAAAGGAGGTAAAGTGGGATTAGATACGTTACGGCACTTCCCCTCAAAATGTCTTATTCCCATCGAGCCCACTCATTTGCATAGTGGGCTCAATAACATGACACCAGATGTACATGGCATCATAGTAAAAAAGTGGATTGAGTTTCATCAACTAATCTCTACGAGCGTTACTGAATAAATAATACTTACTACTTACAACGCTTTCGTACCAGCCGCAGCATGTCGATAACACAGGATTAATGTTCTCTTATTGTCTATTTTTAACCGACTTCAAAAAAGGAGGAGGTTCTCAATTCGGTTGTATTTTTTGAAAAAATATTTTTTTATCTGAAAGGGTATGGTTCCAGAATGGTGCCATTTTTTTTTATTAATGTTTCTTACCTCAGAACTCCGTCATTTATAAACCGATTTGAAAAATTCTTTTTTTATCTGAAAGGGTATGGTACCTCCAGGTTGGTCCCATAAAATTTTTACCATAATCGGTTCAGTAATTAAGCAGTTAAATAAGAATAACTGGAAAAAACACGTCAAACACGTTCACGACATTGCATATTTGGCTTTCTTGTGACTTTTCTGTGACGTTTACGATCAATAGAACAGTAAGTAGGTACCTCTATCACGAACAAATCTGACAGTCGCCGCGTTAGCGTATTCGAGTTACATTGCGCGTCACTGCCAACCGTTGTAGTGTCACCGCGCAGTGTATCTCGGATACGCTTGCGTTACGATAGGTTGGCGATTGTCACATTTATTCGTGATCAAGGCACAGAGCCCCGAGTCTGTGCATTTGTTTTGACTTATAGCATATGCAAAAGCATTCGCAAAGCGACAATTCCCAATGCATCATCATCATCATCTGATGGTAAAACCGGAAGGTAGGCACCGGCAGTCCGTAGTTCACCAACCGGCATTAATCAAGCCGGGTTTGGGTTTAGTGAAATGATCATGAGATGGATTCTTGTTATAAGTTAACCGACTTCCAAAAAGGAGGAGGTTCTCAATTTGATTATATTTCTTTTCAGTGATTTGGCAGATAACTATGAGTAACTGGAAAAACACGTCATCTACGTACACGACATTGCGTGTTTTGCTTTTCTGTGGTGTTTACGATCAATAGAACAGTCTCAATGAACTGCCATCATCATCATCATTTGATGATGAAGGCGTATCAAATTGAAGTCGGTTTTTCCAGTTTTTTAAACTTATAAATTATATGTTGTATAGACTCTACAAGAAGAACTCACCGGGGCAGCCTTTCACCCGCTCGATGATAATCTGCTCATAACTCACGGCAAAGGGCATTTGGCTTTTTGGAATCGACGAAAGGATGGATTCTTTGAGCGTACGGATATTATCAAACCTGTAAGTAAACAGTCACATTGAGAACCAACTTATGTTTTTACTGTACCTATGTAGGCGATTCAAAAGTTTTTTAGCGAAACTGTTACTTTTTGAATAAAATAAAAACTATAATTTTAGTTTGCCGCCTTTGCCGCGCTTTTTCTTGTCTATTAAAAAAAAGTTGGGCGAATAAAAATTGGCAATAACTTGCGAAAAAAATTGTGTCATGTCATTTGATGCACCCAAAAACCGGTGATTTTTCCGTAATATTTTTTGTTTCTAGCCTTCTCGAGCTCACGTCACTTCGCTTCAGTTCGAGCAAGACGGCGATGTAGTGACAGCTGACAGTGATGGGTTCATTACAATTTATAGCGTCGACAGTGAGGGCGCTTATTTCGTACGAATGGAGTTTGAGGTACATTTTACTCTACTGAATGACAGTAATTTGGTATGAGGGTATTTAGGCAAAGGCTCAATAATTGGGTTTATATTTTTTTAATATGCATTTTTGCTTCTACAGGCGCACATAAAAGGCATCAGCTCTTTGGTAATGCTATCAGAGGGAACGCTAATATCCGGAGGAGAGAAAGATAGAAAAATTGCAGCTTGGGACTCGTTACAAAATTACAAAAGAATAACTGAAACTAAGGTACCTACCTACTCGACACAATACATTTTCACAATAACTTTCAAAAAACGTGAATTCTAACTAAAAGTTTTATTTCAGTTACCCGAGTCAGCTGGTGGTGTACGCAGCATTTATCCCCAGAGGCCTGGCAGAAATGACGGGAATCTTTATGTTGGTACAACGCGAAATCAAATTCTAGAAGGCTCTCTTCAGAGGAGATTCAACCAGGTAAGTGCAATGGTTGGAATTACCTTGTTTTGTACCATAATGTTAACTTTTTGATCAATATGACTTACTAGCCGTCGCGGCGTTGCTCGCGTTTAAACCCTTTAGAGTGTGGCTTTTCAAAATTCCTTACTTAGTGTACCCCTACACTATATAAGGATACTACCCTCCAAATTTCATACTTCTAGGAGTTATAGTTTAGGCTGTGCGTTGATTATCAGTCAGCTTCAAAAGAGTTTTATATATATTGATGATGATGATTTTTAGGTGCTGTTCGGACATTACAAGCAACTTATGGGTTTGGCTGTACATCCTGATGATGAAATGTTTGCTACCGCTGGACATGATAAAAACATAGCGTTGTGGAAAGGGCATAAATTGATATTTGCTACTCAGGTAAGTTATCAACAGATCAGGAGAGCACGCATAGGTACAAATGGGTACAACGAGGTACAATTTAGAGAAAGAACGGGTTCGGGTTTGTGCGTTCAAGACCCTTTATTCCCAAGTGTATTTCCGTCTATAATTATTACTTTTCTTTAGGTGGGATACGAGTGCGTATCCTTAGCATGGCATCCGGGTGGTGGTGCATTAGCTGCAGGAAGTACTGAAGGTCACTTGGTGATTTTAAATGCTGACGCTGGTGCTCACGTAGCTACACTTCGAGTATGCGGTTCTCCACTCAATTGCTTGGCTTATAACTCTGGTAAATGGAACTCTTATTAATTGCAATATAAAGTGGTCACAAGGTGAGGAAATGACTGCAGTTTCTATTTCAGCTGGTGATTTTCTGGCGATTGGATCTCAAAATGGAAGTATTTACCTCTTCCGGGTATCACGAGATGGATTCTCATACAAAAAGTCGAATAAGATAAGAGGTGCTCAACCTTTAATGCAAATGGATTGGAGTCTCGATGGAAGTTACCTGCAAACTGTTACAGCAGATTACGACCTTGCATTTTGTAAGTACTTACCTAATAACCCCTCGTATTTGTTTTCAATGTCATTATCTCTGTTTGGATTGTTAATAGGTTTTTTTTATATATTTCAGGGGACATAAAATCGCTTTCGCCAGAGAAGAGTCCGATCGCTATGAAAGACGTCAAGTGGTCAACTTATAACTCTACTGTTGGATTCCTAGTATCAGGTACACTCTTACTTAAAATAGTCGTTTTTAAGCACCTTGTATTCACTTTTCTTTAATTCATTTTTTTCTTACAGGCATGTGGAATAATCGTTTCTATCCAATGACAACACTAATAGCCACTGCAAGTCGCTCTGCTGCTCATGACCTTCTTATTAGCGGAGATTCTGATGGCTATTTACGGCTATTTAGGTAGGTATCATCTGCAAATAATTTCTTCTATCTTGATTCGGCTTGTTTTTTATAATCAAATGTCTAATATTCTCTTTGGTCTTAGGTATCCTTGTGCGAGCCCCAAGTCAGAATACAACGAAGTGAAAACCTACAGTGGCGCCGTTAACAATGCACGGTTCCTATTCAACGACCGGTGTATGGTCAGCACGGGAGGCACAGACGCCGCTCTGATGCTCTGGGAGCTTGTGGATGAATAGCATTACGAAGCGCCGGGGCTCCACCCGCCTGCAGTGTACGTAGCGCCTCCGACGCCGTCACCGCCGCCCCTCGCGCTCATCTCACACCCCACTTTCCGAGTCATGGACTTTGATGAACTCGATTGAAGGAATTCTAATGAAATTGGGGTAGCAATAATCGGAGTTTTTGCATTGTAAGTGATGCAGTCGAGTCTGAACTTCTTGATCTGCTAGATCTGACAGTCAACTTGATGGTACAAGCATGACAGAAATCAAAATATCACCTAACTCAGGTATACTAAACGAACGATGCCTTACTAAGATGATTGATAATGAACTGTACAACTAAATCTTTAGTAGGCAGACGTATCTAAATGAAAATCTTCCAGTTATTTATTTACATTATTCCGTGTCTGCTTGTCATAGTACTTTCTAGATAATTTTAGGAAGGACCTACTTAGGTAGTACCGACTTACTTGCATTTAGTTTGAGACCTGTGCCTGTGATTGCTGAATGCACTGCCATTAATGTCTTGCCTTTACTTATTATAAAATGTTAACTACACCCTATTATAGCAAGTATACCTACCGAAATGCGTTTTAAATATTCGATGAATTTAAAACGCACTATGCGTATAAATTTTAGGCACGCTTTATTAGATTTTTAATATTGCATGCAACCCATATAGGTAGATCTGATGATGTATTAAATAAATATGATTTTGTTAAGTAATCTCCTTTCCCTGGCAATCAAAAATGCATTACCTAGTCAGAAATAATTACTTGTTTCTTTTTTTAACTAAAAAAACTGTTCTATCAACGCAATCAATCTCAGTAAACGAAATAAATAGCTAATCGACCATTTATAATATACGTTGTAATTACGTAGAATTTCTGTGAGTACAATTGCGTACTTTGAAAAAAAAACTAAAAGTTTATTACTATTGTGGCTGGCCACTATTAAGTTAAGTATCACACTGTGTACTAGCCTACCCTTATTTTTAAGTAGGTAGATATTGGTAAAACAAGTGAGCAGAGCACACCATTCTAAACGCACAATTTTTATATACCTAAGTAAAAGATTCATAGGGGTTTGAATTATTTTGTTAATTTATAATCAAGTAAATCTAGTTTTGCAAAGGGACCATGAAGTCGGTACAAAATAAATATTGATTGTTGCAATTCACAATAATAATTAGGTACTTACTCATATTATAATTTATATTAATTTATATTTTTATTTTGAAATGAAAATTTTGGATACCTAAATAATTTGTTCTAATATCCTTGCAAAACTAATTCATTAATTAATTTCGAATCAGCAACATTAATAGATACGATCTTATATACCATAAAATAGTTTACTTAACTTACTATGATGGACCTATTTATTTATTTATACATAAACTAGGAAGTTTACCCGTGCAATTTTTTCACCTTTCAAGGTACTTTTATACATTTTGTCTACCCTAAATAACTAGCTCCAAATGCACGATGATCTAAAACATTATAGGTAAAAGTAATTATGTTTTTACAAAGTAACATCAAATGGTGTTTGGCAATATTTGTAAAATAATTCTGTAGTGTTAATAAAATTAAAAGTTATTCCTTGTTTTATTTCTATAATAAGCCTTGTTTCTAAAATAAAATATTTCAGTAGGTACATATAATAGTACTCCTCTAAGATTTGAGTTGAGCAGTTATAAGAAAATCAAATCATTAGGTAGACATTATATTACAATACAACTATCAGGCCTGTATGGCGATAGAGAAATTGTTACTCAAGCATAGATTTGAGTACAGATTCTCATGCTAAAATCAGTGTTTGAGGAGTTAATCAGCATACGCGCCTCATGGCTTATTTACCGTACAAATATTCCGAAAAATCGTACCTACCGGTGACTTTCGCACATTTCTAGCGAAAACGTCAATGTCATAGAAAAGTCAATGTTGTGTCAATTTTTTTATTTAAATAAAAATTTGCATTTTGCAGGTTATAGGTGTTCGGTGCATTTTGCTGTCGATTTTATTTTATTATTTTTCGTATGTATTATAAATAGCGGACTTTCATTTTGTAAAAGCAATAGTTTGCCATGACAAAACCTCGCCCTTGTGGGTGTAAAGGTTGTCGAACTTGCCTTGTGTGTGAAACTCAGTACGGTGCGGATACATTGAAGTTGCAACTGGCTCTTGAGAAAGACAAAGGCTATGTTTACTGCCCGTTTTGTCACAAAGCTTGGAAAGGCTGGGACCTCGACGTGTGCAGCCAGCATCCGAACCATGAGGGACACTCTATCGACTACCCTGGCGTGTACATCCAACTCGATTTCATATCGGAACAGGAAGAAGAAGACTTAATGAAACACATCGATGAAATGCCCTGGGATACCTCGCAGAGCGGCCGCAGGAAGCAGAATTTCGGTCCAAAAACTAATTTTAAAAAGCAAAAAGTTGTACCCGGCAACTTTGATGGGTTTCCTGCATTTTCGAAGTACTTACAAGACAGATTTGAAAAAGTGGAAGTACTGAAAGGTTACGGTGTTATCGAGCAGTGTTCCCTAGAGTATGACCCAGAAAAAGGTGCTTCGATAGACCCTCATATAGACGATTGCTGGATTTGGGGTGAGCGGATTGTAACAGTCAGCTGTTTGTCTGATTCAGTGCTAACAATGACACCATACTTGGGAAGTAGACTGAGGTACAATCTTACTAGTGCAGAGGAGTATCTACCTGTCGTAGACAATGTTGGCAATGTAATATCAGATTATAACGATGAAGCAAAAGTAGCCATCGAAGCATGTTTACCTCCTAAAATACATGATGCTGTTGTAAGGATACCAATGCCAAGGTAATATTCATTCTAGGTACTGTAAGCATCACCAATGAGTTACCTCCCCAGTATTATACCGCGTTCACAATCAGCTCATGCTGCTGTTGGCATTATTGCCACGATTAATTCCGGACTTATTGTCACAGCAGCATTGCCTTTATTCTTATTAGGGAGCAAGGGCATGAACATGGGCACGAGCCGGGACGGAGGCATTGTGTTTAGATTAGGCTCATGCCTACTTCCCTGCCCACTGCCGCCTAATCTAAACGCAACATTAGAAAAACTATATCATCAATCCAACATATTATCCTATTTTTTGAAGACTGATAAATTGCGTTATTTATTTGAATTTGGTCAATACCAGCCTAAAAAATCTTTAATAAATGTTATACTAAATTGCAGGCGTTCCCTTCTCGTCTTGTACGGTGAGCCGCGGTACCACTGGGAGCATGCAGTCCTCCGTGAAGACATCACATATAGACGAGTATGCCTAGCATACAGAGAGCTGACTCCGCCATACCTTCCTAAAGGCATCCACGCAGATGTGGGATCAGAAATCAGGAAACGGTCAGAGATATTCTGGGATCATAAAGCAAGGTACAATATTGATAATTTCAATAAGTTGTCTATTGAAGAGACAAGCTTGTAACCAAATTATGTACAGTGTGCAATGTACGGGTACTGGCACGGTTTAATAGCGCTGACCTTGAATGTACAGAAGTTTAATTTTATAACTATCTGTGCAACACTTGCAGAGCCCTATCTTTAAACTGTAATGGGACCTTAACCTACATTTAAGTAGCAAAGGTATTGAATTAAGGCAAAAATAATTTATTAAATTTTAATAAGTATCTACAAGGTTGTGTTTTAAACATTATTTTTATTTAATAACTCATAGGAAACTTACAGAAGACCCATGAGGAGTAGGTACTAAATATGTTCTATACATAGGTACACATCAGCTTAGTCAGCTCCACTACCTATTGACAATGTCTTTCCTGTGGATATGGCTGACTAGACTGAGAGGCTGGTATAGTTGCTGGGCAAGCCTATTCCATCTAAACATTATTCCAGGCACTACAGTGTCCCGTTAGGTGTAGGCATAGGTTGCCTCCTGACACTGTATAAATCATCTTGAATAGATTTAAAAGGCCTAAGACACAGATGTGTACCTTAAACATCTGTATCTATAATAGTAGATCTCTGTACAGTTTTTATACAAGGACAGTTTTTATTATTTCCTATTTGTTTTTCAATCTTAATATCTTCAAACAGCCATGGCCTACCGCCTCCTACCGCACAAGGCTATAGTTTTTCTATTTGCTGACAATCTATGTAGGTACTTACCAATTAGGCCACATTTGCTAAGAAGACAACCAAACATAGCCTCAATATTTTATCTTTACAACTGAATTATTCAGTACACTGTTGTAGTTGTGAACAAAGTTGTGAAAGTGATTTAGAATTAAATCCATCTACAACTGGCTATAACATAATTCGCCTGAATAAGGAGTAATTGAAATATTTATTTCTAAGTTTGATATTGTATTTAGCGGAAAATCATCATAACATAAAAACATCATAAATAAATAGATTTGTGAAAATGGTGTTCACTCGAAACTCTACTTCTGCTAAAATAATATTGTTATTCATAAAAATATCCCATTTTCTTCTAACCTTGACATAAACATGTCATCGCCTAAATTAACTATTGACCTAATTGAGCATAGTAAATAAATTACATGAGTTTTTTGATGAACCCAGATATGAAGCATTGAAAAAAATCTAATATACTCGTACAGTACTTAATGCAGACGAAAACGCAAACTAAGTAGATACTTTCTATCTATTAGCCGTTTTAAATTCTAGAGTTTCTTTAAAGCGGTCTCTATATGAAAAAAAGTGTACAATAAGAAGGCGCGTTTTGTCGACAACATTATCACAGATAATGCAAAAGTTCAAAAATTGGTGCAAAATGCTTAGGCCGGGTTCCCACTACGCCGGACCGCCAAAAATGCCGGATCCGGGATAATGTGAATAGCTCTATTAAATTGTACAGCCACTAGCCCTTCCGGCAGTTATACCGGCCCGGCATTTTTGCCGGTCCGGCGTATTAGGAACCCGGCCTTACATTTGGACAGAACGACATTTACGCAGTACTAGAAGCCTGCTGGTCAATATAAACGTGATTTGCCTTCGACTCCTCAGCCTCTCGAGCCATGATGAACTGCTCCTTAATCTTCCACATCATTAAGGCTTTCTCACTCTTCAGTTTGCGAATGCACCGGGCGAGAAGAAGTGCGAAAATTATACCCAGTAACTGAAAAAAACATTAATTTTAAACTAACTGATACCCGCGACTTCGTACGCGTGCGAAACTTTCCACCAAAATATCTGTCAACCAGCATACAATGAACCTCGTGCCAAAGGCGTCTTTTGGTTTAGAGAGGTCTAGCTGTATCTAAGAATCCACGTCTTTAATTTGAATAAACTATAGCCTATGTTTCAATCCAGAAAATGGGGTTCTGAATGGTATAAGTTTCAATGAAATTAGTCCAGTAGTTAAGGCGTGATCCGCAAACAAACAAACAGACAAACAAACAGATAAACAGACAAACTCGATTTTCGGAATCAGAATCGTTTATTTAGTAGATCTGCATATTTAGATTATCCATATCTTTAATTTTAGTTTTTGGTGTTTTTAGTTTTATAATCACTACGTAGTATTTAAAGCAAAGTCGCTTCCCGCGTCTGTCCTAATGTCTGTATGTATGCTTAAATATTTAAAACTACGCAACGGATTTTGAAGTGGTTTTTTTTAAATAGATAGAGTGATTTAAGAGAAAGGTTAATATATGTGGGTGTTTTACGTATTATAAGTATTTATTTACAAAAAAAAATGTATTTATGTATTCTATCTATCAGCCATCTAGTTCCCATAGTAAAAGCTTTGCTTAGTTTGGGACTAGAAGGCGTTGTGTTGAATGTCCGTGAATATTTATTTACTTATTTATTTATGTATAATACATCATCATCATCATCACTGCATTGCACCCGTGCAAAGCCGGGGCGGGTCGCTAGTAGTATATATAGACAAAAAACTTCATGCATTGTTCGTAAACCACAGACGACTTGATTTCTAGGCTCCTCATTATTCCTCATATTTGCTATATCTAGGTAGGTTTATTTTTATTTCTTTTGAAACCGTTGACATACGAGTAAAAATAAGTACCTAATTAATCGCTCTTCCGCTTTCGTTCGTAATCTCGTGTAGTTTCTATTTACTTACATTGATAAACATCACCGAGACGCCCAGCACTCCCAAAACAGTTGAATTTTGCACCAACACTTCGATAAGCGCAGCCTACAAACAGAAAAAAAATTAGGTGTTCATGTGGTGATGTTTTAGCATTCATCCTATCAGAGCATCATCATTTGTTTCAAAACACGATGGAGAAACTTTCCCAAGACATTGACATAGTCAGATCTCTTGGTCATATTTTTATAGCCAAGAGATTACATACAGGTCTTGGTGAAAGAGTTTGTTCGAAGAAATACTAACATAGTCTAACCACCTTTAACTCTTAGAGTAATGGACGCAGTGTAATTCCAAAAAGGACATGTCCTTGGTAGGCTAGTTTTATCAGGCATGCATTTTTTTAATCAGAAGTCACCGGTCACCATTTTAATAATCAGAAGTCACCGGTCAATGTTTCGTTACTTTTTCTAATAAAAAAGCGTTATAAATTCCATTTACCTGGCAACTAGTAGACCACATCCTACTACAGAACACTTCACCAGTTGTAACGCAGCAACTAGCAGGCAGTACCATAGACACTTGATTGCCTGATTCGTTCTCCTTGGTCACCACAACGGTAGAGTGATTGCTGGTAAATTCCGCATGAGAGTAGTCTAAGTAGGAGTAAAAACCACAGCAGCCGAGCTGGAAGAAGATACATTAGGTAAAGACATGCTTTGGTGAAAGTGGGTAGTTTTGACGAAATTTTAGCTGATACGCGGGAAGTGCCTATTCATATCCTGGGGGGAGGAAAATCCCATGAAACGAGTATGAGATGCTAATACTAATGCCCGTCTCGACTAAAATTGACAAGACAAGCCCGTATGCTGATAAAGAAATCGTTACTCAATATCGTTACTCATAGATTTCAGTAGAGATTTTCAAACAAAAATCTATGGTTGAGTCCGGATCAGTGCTTGCGTGAACAGTAAATCAGAATACGGGTAGTTCGCAATGTTCACATGACGCCATCGTTCTAAAATATTCCACTTATGACACACACCAAATAGTAGCCTACTTCAGATCTCTCTCAGATCTCAAGATATTCCAGGCTGTCTGAGAGGTAGATAGAAAATTAAGTACAAAATCGTACCTTATTCTGAAGAGTGTCGATCTCATACTGGATTTCTGGGTCTTCTGTGTAATCAGCCACGGGTACATAGATGTAGTTCCTAATAGTATCTTCCTTCAGCGTTAAAGAGAGGATCACCACAACCAGCTTCACGATAAAGATTACAACCAAGAATAACGCATACTGCAAAAAAAAAGAAATTATATAGCTTCCGATTACTCTGATACATTAAAACCAGAAGCAATGGCCAATCACTGATAGATTTAAGAAAGATTAGGCCAGTAACCGAAAGTTTGCGAAAAAAATAAAAAAACAGCAAACTAAGAAGTCATACATTCTTACTGATATTGTAAACATCTCAGATTACCAAAAATATTCTAAAGTGAACACAAAAGAATTTGCTACTCCATACATAAAGATATTTTCCAAACACGATTGCTACTTACGGTATTAACCATACAAGTGCTCTGCTTCAAGCTTCCAAAGAATCCGAAGAGAGATACCACCAAAAGTACCAGCCCTAAAAACACGCACAGCACTGATGGCGTGATGAAATGACCAGTCTTCGCACTGTTGTAGAAGAACGTAAAGTTGTGGTAGTGACTGTACACTGAGATGCCTAGCACGACCATCAAAGCTGCTATGATCTGAAAGGAGTACAATCGTTAAAAAAAAATGTTTTACAAATTAAAAATGTAAATAGGGTCACGACTTATCCACAAACACGGTATATATCCACTTAGATTTCTTGGTACCTACTCAAGATTCCTTGTGGATGTCGAAGGGGGTAATCAGGGACACGTCAATACATAGCATTTGGCACAAGTTCTTCTGTACTACTGTTAGTATAAGATAATTCATTGCTCAAGATGTAGATAGTGGAACTTTGTAATCTGAGTTTATCAACCCAGGCAGATTCTTCATTGTTCTAGGCAGCCGAAGGTAGTCAATATTTATTTTTCCACACCGAGGCCACTGATCACTAAGCCGAGGCATAATGATGTACCTGTGTGTGTGTATTTCCGTACTTCCTGTATTGGCAGCCGACCTTTTACAACTAGAGCACATAAAAATTATCAGTTTAGCAAGCAATTACGCCAAGGGTTATTTCTATGAAGTGGACCAACAAAGGAATACCTACGAAACCTGCTTACAGACGCGCCTGGTTACGATTTTTTTGATAAATTTATTTCTCATAGAATCTATTTAATTCGTATGGTTGGAAAATTTAACGTTAGGTTTTTATTGTAAGTATCAGTAGCTAAGATTAAAAACTCTACCATCTAAGTGTGTCGCAGAATATCAACACTGACGTGTGTCCGGTTTGATAATCTCATCAACCTTAAATTCGTTGCAGTGCCTTAAATTCGTAATCTGCACAACAAAACCAACTCCAATTCAACAAAAAAACTTTGTACCTATATGAAACTGCATTAAATGGAACTTATTATACTTAGGGGTTGTCACCGACAATTACATTAATTAGGTAAGAGGTTCGTAAAGAATCATCATTACGAGAAGAGTGCTAGACATGAATGTGGACGGATGTAGAAGTAGAGGTAGGCCTAAGAAAAGATGGATGGACTGTGTGAAAGAAGATATGAGTAAGAAAGGAGTGAACACCGAGATGACGACTGATAAAGGAGAGTGGAAGACGAAGACATGTTGTACCGACCCCACTTAGCGTGGGACAAGGGTAGGAAGATGATGTTCGGAAAGAATCATGAAATATTACAAGGGGGTGAACGGGGTATAGTGAGATATCATCTTCAGTAATCCCAACAGTTCATTGTACGATCCACTCTAAACACATTGCATTATCGTTGCTTATCACAGACACCCTCGGGCCACTTACTTGTTCCATCATATTTTACGATAAAAAACTCACCATGAACATCCCCGTAATGGTCAGCAAAAGAAACCTGATAGATTTCATATTGTATTCCAATTCCGTTTTATTAATTTTCATTTTCTGACTGTTCGGAGCGCGCTCATCCATTTTGCAGCTCTAACAAAAACAACTGATTAAGACTAAAATAATATGCGATGAAAAAGCAAATAGATTTCTGTGATAAGATTATGATAAAGCACTTATCGTTGGTACTTACCGGAGGCGGCTGGGATATGATATTTAGCATGTATGGACTCAAACCTGCGGCTGCGTACATTTTAGAACTTTAAAACCTTCAGATGTTTGTGTGAACTGACCACTTTGCCCTTTATTCTATCGATCGTTTAGTAACCATAGAAACAGGCTAACAACGTAAATAAATTAAGTAGTCCCCACGAATGTTCTATGCGTGCTACTTTTAGGCAAGGGATCTCACGACTGCCTTAGAATATAAAGACTTCCAATGTCCTTTTGTGTTATCTTGCGAGAGAAATAAACTTTGCTCTCGTAGCGACGGACACTGATAATGAAACTAATGAAATTTTGATGGTTTAGTAATTGAACTATATATTCTGTTATCTTAAGACGCACCCACGTACGGCTATAGAGGGTTATAGGTAGACAATAATATCATCATTATCATCAATTCTGTGTCTTATAGCAGTTGCAGAAGTCTGAAAGCATTTAATTAGGCTTGTCTAGATCGTAGTTTCTGATGACGATGATAAATCAAACCAAAACCAATTGAAGTACTATACTATTTTTTACCAGCGTCGTAGTATTACCGTTTTGTAACCTGACATCTACGGCGTAGAAGTACTACGACGTAGAAGATCCTACCACGAATTTCGATGTAGACCTTTGTCTACTCAGTGCTACTGTTACATATTTTTGTTAAATAAGTTATCATCACCATCATCCACTAGGGGACGTTACACTACTTCGTCACTATTTATTAGCTACTAGCTGTCGCCTGCGGTTTTGCTCGCGTGGTAGCAGTATACGCATTATTTTGTTAAAATCTTTGATCCTAATTTTAAACCCTTTATTAGGGTGCGACTTTTCAAAATCCCTTTCTTAGTGCACTATATAAGGATACTACCCTCCAAAATTCATACCTCTAGGACTTATAGTTTAAGTTGCGCGTTGATTGTCAGTCAGCTTCAAAATAATTTTATATATTTAGAAGATAAAATATTCCGTAAATAGGAAGAGTAGTTGGTAGTAATTTTCACACCCTTTGTATGTAGAAGGCTCAGAATAGAAGGTAAGTGGTAATCGATGTTTACCATGCGTGACGTCACTAAACCTGACATATCTTATCAAATGATATCCGTTATCAATACAGGACACGATGAAAAGAGGCATCATGACGAGAAATAGTAGACTTTATCATGCCCTAAAAACTATGTAGCGGTAGGTACTTTGAAAGGCACTTTTTTCTAGGCTCGTATATTTGGAATCATTCCTGAAACACCCACCAAAACGTCCGGCTTCATCCTGGAGGGCCACGGTTTCGGACGAACACACTTAAAATACCTAACAAAAAGTCCCGCTGGACACGGTCTACTTGAGTTCATACATACGTCCTTACTAAATTGGGGTATAGAGTTTTTACTTACGCATACTTAATTAAATAAGGTTTTATGACGACCCAAAAATCATCAAATGGTAACTCGTGGATTCAGGTCCCACCTACTTAGGTTACCCTTGATGACACGGATATTATTTATATGAAGAGCTTGCGATGAAGATAAGGAGTAAGAAGTAACCTAACGCAAGAGAATTAAAACATTATCTAGGTGTAAGAAAATACTTTATTTTAAAATACTTTTGACTTAGTAAGTAGGCATTTCGACTTAGTCAAAATAGGCACTTTATACCTTGACATAGGTGTCTAGCAGACTAAACCTAGGAGATAATCATAAACATTTTAATGTATCGTATTGACTAAGTATAATATTGCGACATTTATATTACCTACGTAAAGAAATACTTGACGATAATAATGAAGTAAAATAAACTTTGGCTATAGTTCTTTGTTAGTAACGGCCCACCCTCTAAAACCCTCGCTTTGGAATTCTCACGCAAATCAAACGTATCCTTATAGGTAATTTCTTCGTCAAAACATATCGATAAGTATTCCTAATCACAACAGCTTTGGCTCTTAAAATAAAATAAAAAAACTTTTTGGACGCAATATAAGACCTCTTCCTGCTCTATAGTTCTAAGCATTGGTTTGTCCATGAAAAGGGACGTATACGATCGGTGCATTCTTCTCCTTGTCTGGGTTCAAGGACGTGTATGCGTTGATCACGCGCTCTTGGATCTCCCAGCGACGGCGTTCACGCTCGGACTTGGCTCTGCGGATAGAGCTGGCCAGCGAGAAGGAAAATACGATGCCGATTATCTGGAAATAAAAAGTAAAATTCGAAATTAGAACATGGGCGCAAAAGTTTTGATAGTTTTTGATAAGCCAGCATCAGATGAAAAAAAAACATTTATGATAAACCTTCTTGGTGTTTGAATATTTTACTTTAGTATTAAAATAAAACTTCATTCTGGTTATACCAAGGAGGTTTATAACATTGTTTTTTTTGGTGATTTTCTCTGTCTCAAAATCGGGTAGTTTTAGGTTTGGTTTTTATGAGCCCGGCCTTCGGATCTTATCATCCAATGCCAGCTACATTTAACTGATCGTTCTACCACTGTTTCTCATAAAAATTAATAATCCTTACCTGAATGAAAGCAATGGTCATCGCTCCAGCGCCCAACAGACCAGCGCTCTGGTACACAAGGTAGAATACTCTTGGAAGGCATCCGTTGGCGTAGAGCTTCGTACATTCATCGATCTGAAGATCACCTACCATCTCGAACCTAGAAAACCATAAAAATGCTTTGTTGAATATGTTTTGTAGATTCCCCAAATATAAAGTTAAGCAGAGGTCGTATAAACATAACATAACTTAGGAGGAATACTTTAAGTTCTTTCAAATTGTTTTCTTAGAAAATGGCTTGGCTATGTATTTTACGGTAAAGATAGTTTATTGGAAGCTACGTAGTTGATTGTATCATCACAAAATTGCGGTCAAAATGTACCTAATTATTTAGTGGTACTTAGTTTGGTATTGAGTTCAAGATTCTGAATTTGATTGACCGGAGATAATAATCTAGGTAAAAAAACGTAGGTACTTAGTTTCAGCACAGCAGGAGTTAGGAACAGTGATGTTGTTGATGGAGATTCCAGAGGTGCCTGTCGGGGGGATGACGTCAGACCAGTCCATGTACGAATCAATCCCGCAGCAGTTTAGCTGGAAATAATATGAAGAGCCACGGTTATCACGATTGCAATGTCATGGAGAATCCTATAGTTTAATCAGGCATAAGCCAGTCTGCTGCATTCACTTAAATTGTATAGCATGGTAACAGTCTATTTTCTCTGGTTCTCCCTTTACAGTTCTTCGTTCGGGTTCTTGGCAGCTGTCAGGTTTTAATTTGTCGTTGAGAAATTCGGTGTTTATGAAGCGTATTTTTTTAATATCTATACGGAGAACACGGTAAGATGTGTGTCCTGCGAAAAGGGCAGATCTTCTGCGCCGAGCGACCTTTGGCTGTCGGTCGAGGACCAATGGATGGTATTCGGTAGTATTACTTACGTTCAAACTCCGTGATAACTTAGTTTGCGCGATCTAGGATAGTTCTCATGTAGCGCGCTAGATGACGCTACATCTCTAGGTATATCTGTAGCAAAAAAGTGAAACTCACCCTGCTCTGAATGAAGTCGAAAGCGTCTTCCACCTCAGGGTTCTCGTAGTAGTACGGCAGCGTGTAACGAAGCCTATCGTCCAGCATGTCAGTGACTTGGGCACGTAGGCTGAATGCAGCGATGGCTGCTGCGATCTCCAGAATGAACACGAGGCTCAGGATTACTGCAAACTGGGGAGATAATTTTGTTAGTGGAACAGCTTAGTTCGGGCACAGGTTATAACAGTCCAAGGTCCGGCATGATTTGTAATTGGAGCGACTCGGTAGTTCTGTCAAAGTAACAAAGGTCATCAGAAAGGCTGTGAAGATGGACCATTTGGACCTCCTCAAAGGATCTCGTGTAGGCATTAGGCAAGTATCTGATAGTGGGTACCGTGCCTGGAAATTATTTTTAATTTTGATGAGATTTGTCTTTGAATGAAAAGTGCAGAGATTTGTAAATAAAATAAATCACGCTGTTATCTTGGGGCCATTTTATCGATTTTATGTTGTTTAACAACTTCATTTAACATACATCCTATATCTGGAAATATTCTGAAATGCCATAAAAGATATGTGCTAATAAAACACACCTTTTTAATACAGCTGCCAATTGTAGGTAAATAAATTATTTAGTGGGGTTTTTGCTTCTGTAAAGATAACCGCAAAATCATCATTGTATTAGCCTGTAGACGAGTACTGCTAAACACAGGCTTTCTTCATGCAATACCATAATAACGCTTGTAAGACGTATTCCATCCTTCGAGTTCTTTGCGATCTTAAGCTTTGGTCTCGCGATCGTAACGCACAACGCTGCGATATGCTACATGCGATTCGATGCCGGACACATAATCGTATGGAAAACGTCTAGTATGGTCTCTTGTTTCGTCGCAGTCTGCGTCAGCGGCAAAGAGCAAACGCGGTGCGCTGCGTTGAGCCGCATACCGCAGCGTAGTGCGTTACGATCGCGGAAACGCCGCTTTAGGCTGCCAGTCCACCAGAGCGGAGCGAGGCAGCGGAGCCGAGAAACGGAGAAATATTAACCAATAGGACTGTCCACTGGAGCTGAGCGGAGATTTTGTGCAATCCTATTGGTTAATATTTCTCCGTTTCTCGGCTCCGCTGCCTCGCTCCGCTCTGGTGGACTGGCAGCCTTACTCTTAACAATATCAGCAATCTATCGGGCTGGGCAATAAGCAAAATTAACTTACAATATTGACCAAGCAGGTGCTCTCTTTGAGCGCACCAATGCATCCGAAGAGGGAGACAAACAGCATGATGACCCCGATGACGATGATGAACGTTGCCGGGGAGAAGAAGTAGTCCTCGAGAAAGAAGGAGACATCGTGGTAGATCGCGTAGATGGTAGTACCCACGGAGATTATGAGCGCTGATGTTAGCTGGAAATTTTTTGGTAAATGATGTAAAAATGTAAAATACGCAATCCATAGTTGGGAGGTGAATCTAATCATCATCATCCACAGCTCGACTTTACCCACTGCTGGGCATAGGCCTCTCCAAGTTTGTGCCATCCACTGCGGTCTTGAGCTAGTCTCTCCGATTTACGACCTGCGATATTGACGATGTCGTCTGCCCATCTAATAGTCCTTTCAAATTCATTATTCAGCATACCTACTTACACATTGGACTTGAATATTCATCCAAATGTACCAAATTATTCCAACAAACAAATCCTCTTTACAATAAAGGAGTTATTACTTCCGTCAAATTTTGTCTATGACATGTGAAGCTAATTCGCTATGTCGACGGCGGCGGCGCTGATGGGCTTGTCCTCCAGGGAAGTCCCCATCTTGGTTATTTTATTGTTATAGTCACATTATTTTCCCACGACATCTGAGCTAATGCTTATAAAATGTTTAAAATAATGTCCATAAGAAGTTTACTATAGGTACTTGCATGAGCGTTCATAATTTCAGCGTGACTTAAGTTGTATTTTTAATGGTGCTATAATAAGTAGTATAATTTTTCAGTTGTGAACCTTTTACTAGAACAATGTTTTATTATTACTTATTAACGAGTATTAGAGAGTTGCCTACTGTAGGTAGCAATTTATCATGACAATGTCAGTCGTCTAACAATGCTTCAAGGCAAAACTCACTATACCTAGTAGAATTCTAGCTATGGCCTATGGCTTTCAATAAAACACTTCGTCCTTTCATCGATCGCCAATGTAGTAGGCGCATATTATGCTAGATCGAGACTGAAGCCGCACTCAAACAGAGTTTTTTAATACTCTACAAGTTAACACCTACTAATATTATAAATGCGAAAGTTTGTAATGAAGTAGGTATTGATGTATGTTCGTTCCTCTTTCACGAAAAACTACTGATCCAATTTTGATGAAACTTAGAATATATATTGTCCGCGACCTGGAATAACACATAGGCCCGGAAAATCAACGGGATCCAACGGAACGCGAACGAAGTCGCGGGCGGAAGCTAGTTGGTAATATTTTCAATCGAGGTTTGAGTCTCGACCTCTCGACGCTTGAGTACCTATTTTGTGATCATACGCAAAATCCCTAATAGTTTTTGCCCGCGATTTGTCGTGATTTTTACGTACCTAGTACAGAGACGATTTCCTGTGATAAAAAGTATCCGATGTCCAACATCAGTTTCTTTCCATCAAGGTTACCAATATTGACGAAGGTCATAGAGTTTGTTTTAAACCACCTTCTATGGGTTCTACGGCAAGTAATCAATAAAATATGTAGGAGAGTAAACGAAACAGTCAGATAGGATAGGTACCTGTATTTATGATAAGCGCTGATAGTGGAGCATATACAGAAAACTGGTTTCACAGCCTTTTTATATTTGTATTTCACTCTCATACATTTCTCTGTGTTGCAAAACTATTGTTATTATAATAACTAGGTAATTGTGGTTTTGCGTGCAATTTTTTTTCCTGATAGTCAGTATATTTTGGGTCTTGGTATATAAAAAACTCCAAATTGGTTTAAAGATGTAATTGTAAAAAAGTTATTCAAAGTTAGACAAAGCAAAGTTCAAGTTTACGAATTTTACACGTAGGAATAGTAAGTCCAAAGGAATAATACTGATACACATGCTAGAAAATAGCATGCTAATTAGCGGAGTTTACATTTGCTAGCAATAAGCATGCTAAAAGCAAACACTCCAATACACATGCTATTTTATAGCGTGCTCTCACGCTCTCTGTGCACGCGCACCTGTCGCAAACGACTGATCGATCGATACTAGCATGCTCAATAAGCAAACCTGTTCACACGCGCTAAAAGCACGCCCCTCTTCACCCGCGCTGCAGGTAGCATGCTCAAAAATCGACGGTCGTGCGATTTTCTAGCATGCTAATAATTAGCATAATTAGCATGGTTTCGATACACATGCTAAATGAGCACTTGCTCACTAAAAGCATGCTTTATTAGCATGTGTAACAGTACCTTATGGCTTGCGTTATTTTCACCGATCCACAGATAACAAAACAAAAATATTCTTCTTTTTGTTCTTCTTTTTAGTTGTCATCAAATCGACTGAGGCATTTAGGCCAGAACCGGTTCGCCCCGATATAACATCCCAAAGAAGGAAATAAAACGCCGATTCAGCTCATAATCCTACCCGTACCTATGTAAACATGTAAACTATGGTAGTACTATCAGTTGTCGCCTATTCAATTCTATGCAGATCGGATTTTAAGCAGTTCGAAATTTATGCTCCAACATACACAAAACGCCGATTCGCCCAAGTGGACACGATCTTCGCTCGCTCGTACAATTATATAGTTAGTACAATAATGGTGAGTATTCATGAGTAGAGAGGAGAAACATATAAATAGTAAAGCGCGTCGTGTGGAACTAAGTAGATACTGCTCTTAGATAGGTACGTATAGTATAGCAAGAAAATCAATAGCATAAACGCTTGAAACAATAATTTGCCCTTGAACGTGGCACGAGCTATATTCAATCAGCCAGTCCTACCAAGAGTTACCATCGTTTCCAACAAAATTCACTACACCTAGTGAAATAATGTAATCGATTTTTCTAGATCGAATTATGTGTAAAAATGCATGACACATACTAAAAGCTACCATAGATTAGGGTTCCAATGAAATCAAATGAATACAATCTCTTATCTTTTTGAATTTAGAATACAATACACACTGACAGGCACAGAGTACAAATGAGTACGACAAAGAAGAAATGAGTACGACAAAGAAGTTTCAGTAAAATTGTGTACCTAGTGCTACGATTTTGTAGCACTTTTCGTAGCATATACCAAGTACGCGTTCCTGACTTACCCGTCTCTCTTCGTTCCACAAATTCGTAGCGCTACGCTTTAGAGATTATTATGGGGAAAAATAGCAGTGTTTTTTGACTAATGGACCTTTTTTACTACCAACTAAATAATAACGTTCTTATCGTATATTTTATTTTTTCTTTTTAAATTGATTTCCTCTACCTTTACACACTTTGTTCTCAGGAAACATTAGTTCAGTCAAACCACGTTAGTAGTTTAGTGAAGTAGCGAGTGCATAGCTTTACTATAGTAGGTGCCAAATAACACCGCAATACAGGTCATTCATCCACCTTCACCACGATGTCGTAAAATTCAATTTATGAATGGCTAATTCTGTCGCTTTCCATACAAACCTGTCGCTAAGACGGTAATGGCTCGAATCTCGTAGTACTGTTTGTTTACCATACATAAATTGAATTTTGCGACATCTTGGTGAAGGTGGGTGAATGACCTGTATTGCGGTGTTATTTGGCACCTACTATATCCGTGAGCCTTCCCTCGCGTGTAGTGCAGTATACTATATCGACAAATTTCTCATTTTTTTATATTTAATAGACCATTCCTTGACTTTAATTTTACCCGATAATAAAATGAGTAGGAAGCCGACGCGACGATGGTACTAGATGGAGGTTTTTGTGTTTTTATTTTAGTGTTCAAATTCTAAAAGACGTCCAAACCAGCTTATCGCTGTGTTTAGACCAGTTTACATTGAGACATTGGTTCGCGTCAGGTACTCTATTAGCAAATTAGCAAACACGCAACTAATAGCAAATAATAGCAACTCGTGCTACGAGTAGCAAGTCAGACTAATGAGAATAGGTACGTAGTAGGTACATTTCAGTGAATGTGAGCATGTCAACTTGCCATAGCTTTGAGTATAACCATTGCGTTGGTAGAGGTGATATTTCAGGAGCCTACCAGATTATGAAAGTTAAAATCTTTTGGTTTTAACCTATGTGTCCCCTTATTTACACCTAAGCGTAAATGACGTCATGAACGTGCCGCAAAACCTTCACATAGGTCTATCATAGTGTATCCTAAACTCAACCTTATCTCTTAACAATAAGAACTATAATAACTATTTCAAAACCTATCTAGAATGTAGACTAGTTGATAAGGTGGACTAATAAAATGTCGCAATATCGGTAAAGGAAACTTACCACGAATATAACTGTGACAGCCAGCAGTAAGTACTTAATGCACTTCATCCCCACTTCCGAATTCGCCATTTTAAAAAAAACACTTTGAAATAGGAACACTCGATGCTAAGGTTTGGTATCGACTGAGCTGTTTCGTGCGAGTTATCAGTAATTTTATCGCGCCCGCTCTGTAGGCTCGTTCAACAGTGACTGTAACTTCAGGCGATTGCCCACCGCACAGAATGTTTAGCAGTGACTTGTCTGCGTCGCAGAATACTTTACAGTCAATGCGGTTAGACCACAGAATACTAATATCCTAGTCTAGGGGGAGGCTAGACCAGACGCAAGCGATGGTGTAGCACTAATAAGTCCTTGTAATCTGTCTGTATTGGCTTACCAAGCCTTGGCGTTAGCGACAAAACAAGTATGGGCATGAAACAAATTACTAGGTACGACTTACGAGCATGTACCTACCACGAATTACCAACAAACAGTGCTGGTTAGCCTTTGCACTTTTTCGCTTGCTCTTTCTAATATTTGTTAGCTGGGTAGTGGGCCCGACTCTGTTGCAGAATTTTTCTAAACTAATTTGGCAGCACTAAAATGTTTTTTTTGATCCACTGAAATAATTTGACAGCTGTCTTTGTCGTTTCGGTTCATGAAAAAAGAATGGCAACCACGGCAATCATTTTAGAACAACTGTAGTGTTGTCAGTGCTTTCAAATTAGGTTAGTTTAGGAAAATGAAACAACAGAATCGGATGCACTGTGTAAACTGTGTTCGTCATTCTACGGTAGCGCTGAGCGTCAAACTACACTAGAAGACAAGACGCCGCGTCGTGTAGCTAGGGAGAGAAAAGAAATATTTATTTTCTCTCCCTAGCTACGACGCGCCGCGGCGCCTCTTGTCTTCAAGTGTAGTTTGACGCTTAGGAAAATGAAACAACAGAATCGGATGCACTGTGTTCGTTCTACGGTAGCTCTAAATGGTAGAATTTTGCTATTTGTCTTGTATGTGCGAGGCATTTGATTACGATGAGATAATTCAAGGTTATTTCTTGATTGACTTTGGAATTACTGTTTTTCACCTTCATAGTTCCATTATTTAACCAAGTTAGAAAATAAATGGTTAAGTACAATACCAAGTACCTACAGTCTATCCATATAGGTATACCTATACAGAATAGATATTTTTTTCAAAATTACTTATTTGGTCTCTAGAATTCGCACATTGTCCAAATGAAAGGTCGCATTTCGAAATAAAAATAAAACACTCATAAACATATTAGAGTACACTTATTTATAACCAGGAAAATATACAATTCTACATTTTACAAGTCTAATGAATAAATAAAATGCAGTTCAACACAAATAAAAAGTACACGCACACAAAATATTAAGGCCCAATAACACCATACCATATTCTTGTAGGTACATCCCAGTGCAATAGTTGAATGCAATAAATTAATTGCATGGTGTAAACAACACGTAACATTTTTGATCTGGTATACAAGTTTTGCTCCAAAACTCTCCTTGCTGGTGATCAATAATTGCATTCAACTTTGTTTAATATAAGTAAACAGTTGCTTACAATGTCAATTATGGCGCTTCAACTACTGCATTCAATTATTGCACTGGTACGTAGGTGCAAGAAAATGGTATGGTGTAATTGGGCCTTTATTGTGACTTATGCAGTAGCTAATATAACTTCATGATAGACGAAATGCTTTCAAAACAAAATACCTAGCTATAAATAAAAACTTAGTCACGCTATAGCGTAGCTAAATGCTCATAGATAATACTTGATACTCATGCTTATCTTATCTAATAGGTGTTTGTTGCAAACTTATACCTAGGTATACCTATAGCGCACATTGCACCATATTATTGACAACGCCATCTCTTATTTTGGGACTAGAGAACGTTGTGTGATATGTCCAAGGATATATTTCTTTATTTATTTATTCAAATATGAGGAAAATTCATAAATAAGAGAGTATTTCTTACTTAGTAGATCCTTGCGCAAATACAGACTTTCGTACCTACCTACATGACCTTTTTTAAAGTCATGCTTCAATGTTATATGCACTACCTAAGTTATTTTTCTCTAATTCTGTACCCTAAGAAAGTTTTCATTTGTAATATAGGCATATTCCTATAGTGGTATTTAATTAATAATCTTTGACGGATATCATCATCATCATCAACCTATATCGGTCCACTGCTGGACCTAGGTCTCTCCCAAGACGCGCCACTGAGCCCGGTCTTCGGCTCTTCTGATCCAGTGTTTGCCAGCTAAATGTCTCAGATCGTCACCCTACACTACGTTTGCCTAAACGCGGTCTCCACTCGCGTATTAGTTTGCTCCAGCGATTGTCGGTTCTGCGGCAAACATGGCCGGCCCACTGCCACTTCAGCTTACTAATCCTCTGAGCTATGTCGAACACCTTGATTCTCTGTCGGATAACCTCGTTTTGACGAATATAATATAACCGATATAACAATACAATAACTTTAGTTCAGCGCAAAGGTGGCTGTGATTAGTGGCTCGTTAGCGCTCAGTCTTACAATAAGTTTATATTTTTGTCTGAGGTATCTTACAAGTTATAAGTACTTTAGACTTTAGTATAAAATACTAAGTTAATAGTAGGTAAACTATTGTACATACCTAATAATGATGTATTTTATATTATCACTGTCACATTCAAAACAATAACTATGAAGCTTTTTTCTATCTAAAATTTACTAAATTTATGGATACGATCCGTGTTCTTCTCTCGAAATTTTTGCCATCCACAATGCTCCTACAACCGCTAAAGTCTGAAAAATAATTAGGATAAAGATCATGAAATATTGTCGTCATACTTATTTCACTTTTACAAAACATAACCAAATTATCTAGCTAGAGCCTGCTGGCTAAAATCATAGGTATTTCAATTTGAATCACACGTGAATCATCATTTTGGTATCAAAGGGACGGATATACCTAGCACCTCGGAAGGAAGGATCGGAATACCAAAATTACTTAGAGCATGAAGTACTGCACCTATACGACCTAGGTCTCTACTCTAGGTACCTATTAAAAAATGGTCCAAAAATTTTCTCCAAAACTAGAATCAGTGGTAACTAATGAAAAAAGTTATACGCATGCTGTGGTACCCTTTAATTATGGGAGCACATTGTTTTATTTCCTTTTAAATTTACTTTGATTTGTTTTTGTAAATTAGTATTGGGTACACATTCTTTAAAAAAAAAGTTTAATATTTTATTAATAATCTCATCATCTTCATCCACAGCTGGACTTTACCCACTGATGGGCATAGGCCTCCCCAAGTTTGTGCCATCCACTGCGGTCCTTAGCTAGTCTCTCCCATTTACGGCGTTTTTGACGATATCGTCTGACCATCTCGCTGCCGGACGTCCTACGTTTCTGCAGCCGCATCTTGGCCATCATTCTGTGGCCGTCTTACTCCATCTGTTATCACCACGCCTTGCAATATGTCCTGCCCAACTCCATTTGAGTTCCATTAATTGATCGAGTGAGCGAAGCGAACGATATCTTAGTGACAACTTGGACAAAAATGCTTTGTATGTTTGTATGTTTGTTCTTCGAGATCTTTTAAACCGCTCATCCGATCTTCATAAAATTTGTTAAGTATACTTAAGTTTTACTGGTTTGTTAAATGAAGTAAATCGGTCAAGGGGTTGTGAAGTTATGAGGGTCCAAAGGGAGTAAAAAAAAAAGTCGTACAATAATATCAAGTGGGGTGTCATAATGATAGGGGATTTTATTTTGATTCTAGGTCTAATAGTTTTTGAGATGTTGTACAAATTATAAAATTGGCAAACCTAGTATAAGGTGAGCTACCATTTCTTGGAGTTTCAATGATTTTGTAGTCCAAGTAAGACTGGTACATAGCTAGACGGCGATTTCGGAGCTAATTGCAAAGTTTATTACAACTATTGGTCAATATAAATGGTTTGGGTTTTATTAACCTCCGACCATCATGAGATCTCAGTTCGGGGCGAACTACTAGTAATCTAGTTATTTCAAATCTACAAACCTGCATTAGCACCAAAAACACGCCGACGACGCCGATAGTACCCGCGTGCGACCTCGCCCAGCTGCCGAACGCGTCAGCACAGCCGATGGAGTAAGCTGTGGTGGTGTTACAGGTGAACACCGCTACAGTGCCGGCGACGTTGGCGCAGCACGTGACCGGAAGCCCACCAGTGTCGGTGGTGTTCAATGGGATCAACCAGTCGCTGGCGTTGTTAACGCCGCAGCATGTGAACTGAAAGGAAGCAAGGGTTTTTAATACTCTTTGTTGTCTCTTTGTTGTGACGGATAATGGTCGAAACGGTTACCTATATTGTATAAAAAAAAATCCAGCAGTATCTGGATGATAATTTCTTAAGCGCGTTTTAGGGGTCCTTTAAGTATCTCGATACTTTTACCATAAAATCTAGGTACGTGATGTACCCTTCAAGAGATCAGCCTGACATTATCACAGAGCCTAATATTTTCCAGCCCGCGTATGAGTGGTGAATGTGGATTCGAAAGACTCAGTTGGACACAACCACGGCACTCAAATCAAACAAAGAACTCATTTCCGTCGCATGGTACAACCACATCTCCTGGGCCTCTACTGTGAATAATGATTACCGAAGATTCGGTAGTGACGTTTGTGCTACACTGCGCAGTAACGCTGTGACTTCGAAAGGGCCTAGACCATCGCTCGAGGCAACCGCGCAGTGTAACACAAACGTCACTACCAAATCTTCGGAAATCAATATTCGCAGTAGAGGCCCTGGATCCGTTTAGGTCGTTGGGTGTCTACTGTCTAGGCGTATGGCGCGCTACACAACAGAATTATTCTTACATCTTCCTGCACTTCATCCCACAGCTTAGTGACTTCCAGGCTCTTATCCCTTCCGTACAGATCCATGGTCTCCGTCAACTTCAGCTGCACCAAAGCCACCGTGTTGCCGCGCAGTGCGTATCCAGCTATGCAGGCTGATAGTTGGAATACAAACATCACTATCATCATTCCTGCAAACTAAAAAACAAACCTGGTATGACATAGAGATAACTTATAATGGGTTATTCTCATCGAACCTACCGGCTGGCCCACTGGTGGGGCCGATGGGAAGAAAAATCCCAATGCTAATAAGTGGGCTCGATGGTTTTTTTTTGCATCTGGCTCACCAGTGGGCTCTATTAATAGTCATAGTTCCTGCTGTCTACATCAGAAAAATACGAAGTACCTACCTAATATAGAGTTCAGTGTTTATCTTCCGGTCAATACAACACAGTCTACTGCTAGAGTTATTATTAAAAATTTGAGGTATTAGGAAGTAATGAAAAAAATGATAGTCTTACTAAAACTAAACAAAGAAAGCCATCAGCCTTGTAATCTAAGATGCTACCTTACAATCATTAATTGATAAGCGTACAAACCACCTAAAATACTATCTGTGATTAGGCAGTGAAGTGTTTATACCTACTATGACGGGGTTAGGCTCATAATCCCCTTTGAGTCGTCCCTTTAAAGGGGATTATGAGATTTTTTGGCTCATAATCCCCTTGATTTCAAAATTTTAAAATCAAGGGCATTATGAGAGTTTTCAGTCTCAAAATCCCCTTTGGTCAAAATTACACCGTAACAGCTCAAGACAAAGTCATAATGCTTTTATTGAATAAAATGCCACTGATCACTTTAGGTAACATATGTAGGTATGTATATTGATATGAGAGTATTTTTACTATTATTCCCTTGTTGATATAATTAGCTGCTTGGTAGCTAACTCTATCAGCAAAGAGAATAATAGTAATACACGATATTTTAACGGAGATCATGATACGAGAAGCTAAAGGTGGGAAGTCTATGCATGAAAGATCCGCGATTTTCTGGCAATTCGGAAAACTAATAGTACCTACTAGAAAACCAGAGGCGGCGCATGACGGAACAGATCAATGTCGTCCTGATAAATAGAGGGGCATATATAGGCCTGTGATCTTCTACACTCTACAGGCCGGTATGATACTGACTGGTGCTGACCGAAGCCTCGCAACTATTTGTATAGTAGTACCTAGTACCTATACCTAATCAGTGTTTTGAATGGTTTCAATCACAGTAGAGTTAAATAAATATACGGGTGACGAACCGGTAAGTAAACGATAATAAACGGCCTTGCTTCTTTTTAACTAAATATAACTAGCCTTAAACAAATAGGCACTTATAAACTACGCAATTTTTCTCTAAATCATATCAGCGGGGCGATGCGCACCGCGAGATATTTGTCATGTCGTTCTGTCAAAATGTAAGCATTTTGTACCAGTTTAGGAACTATTGCATTATCTGTGGTACCTAATGGTGTCGACAAAACGCGCCATAATATACACTTTTGACACTTCCTAGTCGTCGTACCTCTCTGAGGACGAGTTAATAGTCATGCAGAAATGTCAAAAGTTGAAAATTCAAAGGCGCGGTTTCTCGACAACATTACCACAGATAATGCAATAGTTCCTAAACTGGTACAAAATGCTTATACATTTTGACAGAACAACATGACAAATATCTCGCGGTGCGCATCTTAGGCCCGCTCGTATAGTATTATATGATCTGTGATCATATTTACCGCAAGTAATTTGCCTGTCCTTGATAGCCAACATCTACAATGAAGCGAGACGTAGGGATCAATTAGGTGAGCCAGGTTTTAGGTTAATTCTATTAACTAATTAACTACTAGGAACGACTACTGCTTTTTTGATACTTAACATTTTTTACATTATATTTTCCTTAACCTAGTGAGGTAGGTAAGGTTATAGAGACAAATAAATAACAGAGACGAATGACGACGTCGAAACAATGACGTCGTAATAAGACGGAGAAGAATTAAATCTTAATTACTTATAAAAGTTTATATAAAATTGTTACGTGATTATCTGAATGTCAGTGCTGAACATCTAAGGGTCTAAAGAGCAAAAGTGCATTCAAAAAACTCTTTAAATATAATAGCAGAAAGTAACTTTTATACCGCGTTCACACCATGCCGCTGCCGGCATGAATGCCGCTTAGTGAGAATAAAGGCGATGTTGCTGTGGCAATAAGTCCGCGGCATTGATGCCGCCATACATTCCGGCAGTGGCATGGGCATAGTGTGAACGCGGTAGTAGGTATGTCTGTACGACCAACAGCAGGTATTTAGTTTGCTACTTTGAGAAAAAATGCAGTACGAACGAAGTCGCAGATATACTCGTATAGAGTATGGCGAACCAATGGCACGCGTGTCACTGATTACAAAAATAATTATGCACTACGAAATCGCCATCCCTGCTCTGTACCAACTCTACCACAGAATAAATAAAAGTAGACACAAGGTACATCTGCTACGGACTCTACTAATAAGTTATATTTGCATCCGCTACCTCTTCATACTGCTCTTAGTTTCATAAGTAGATCGCAGTGATACTCTGTTAGATAAGAGCATCACTGCATCTTACAAGAACTAAACTATTTCAGTTATCTCGTCATGGTCACTCACCGCCATAGTCATCCAGTAATGCTCCCGCAAAGCGCCATAGAATCCAAAAAAAGCTATCAGGAATATGATAATACCAGTCGCAATACAAAACGCTGGCAATGACGTGAATCTTTCTGATAGAAACTCATGATAGTCATTGTACGCCGATTGCACTGAGATTCCCACTGATAGGACAATTATACCAGTTATCTGTAACACATAAACCACTTATAATAAAACTTCGTAGGTATATTTTTGTATAAATTCCTTGGTAGAGTGCTAAATTCATCGGGGTAAAAAGTGACGTTGCATATCATCATCATTTAGATAGAGACGCAATATATACAAAGGTAGAGCAAAACTTACCACGAAGAGAAAGTTGACGGACACCAAAGTGTACTTAACCGTCGTGAATATTTTATCCAACATTTTCCTTTAATTTATAACGTTATCACTGAAGTACGCAAGCGCGCGTGACGGCACTCTACTGTTTTCAGCCCTATAATAACTTTATCACACTTTATCTAGATAAGAAAACCAACGTTTATCTCACACGACCGTCAGTCTACGCAACTGTTGAATAACTAATTTGACTAAAACAGGTTGGAATAAAACACTCGTAAGGTGTATTATCAGGTTTTATCGGCGTGTGTTGTTGAGCTCGAATAACAATAGAATGTGCAGAAATAACTGGCAATATGACATTTGAGTTAATTTTAACCGGCTGAGGATTCGCCTGGGCACGGTTTGAACTCGGTCAGGTTTAGTATGTCGTAGTATGCCTTAGTAAAAAGGCATTTTCAGTTTATAACCTAACCAAGATCATTGATTATTTTAATATAATAATTTAAATAAATATTTTATACCTGTGATTCAAGGGTTTTTCCTTGTAGGTAGGTACTGTAGGTAGCGTCAAGAAATGAGGATAAATTTAAATATAAAAAAATCTAGTTTTAATTTATGTTCAAATATGTCTTAGAGCAAGAAACATAACATAAATTACGAGTAGGTACCTACTTACTATACAAAATATTATTTATAACTTAATTTTACTGTTCTAATTCAACCTCTTCGAACTTCGATCTCCATGCTAACCAGCCAGACGCACTTGCCAATAACACCTGAAATAACAACAAATATATTTAAAAAAAATCTACCAGGTAGGCAACGCGACGAGAACGGCTGTTGCAGATATCAATAGGTAACCTCATGCCCTAACAAGGGATTAAATAATGGTAGCTAAGTTACTCGGTGAAAAGCTATGATTTCTCAATACGAGCCTAAATAAAGAGAGTCATTTTGGAGAATCAGTTAAGTAACCTACACCATTTCTCAGACTAACTAGCTTAGTAGATGAAACTAACCTGTATCCCCATACCAGTAAGAGCGACAATAGCCAAAGCATTGGCCTTCCCAGCCAGATAGTCTCCTAGAGCCGCAGCACATCCAGTTTGGTATGCATTAGCGGTTCCACACTCGAAAGGGGAGATTGTCCCGTAGTCAATGTGGCAGCAGCTTACTGGGACCTCACTGGATATGTAGTCGAATCGACCAACGACGCCGCAGCATTCGTACTACAAGTGAAGACGTAACATGTATTTCGTCATCTCCATAAAATCTCCTGTTGTTTTAACTGACTGTACAATGCAGCTATTTCTAATGGTGTCCGAATCGTCAGCAACAAATATATTAAAATCAAAACTGACAATTGGGTCACTTTGTCCCAAAATATTTTGTCCGAAACGTCAGCAACTCTATTTTACAAGGTTTTTATGCAAGGTAGAGTTTTTCATATAAAATTAATTTGACTTATTTGGAGCAGTTGAGCTATCTATCTATAAATCGTTTGCAACGGTTTGTAGATAGCTCAACTGTTTCATGTGTATTTTGTAAATATTGTAAATACTGTATTAGTTGTAATATTCTTTGTGAATAAATTTTTCTTTTATCTGAAATTGTGTCATTTGAAACAAATTTGGCTTAGTTGAAAATAAACAAGTTGTTAATAAAATAAATAAAATAAAATCTTTTTATTTCAGGCATGATACCCATAGTATTAGGAAACAAAACTTAAAAACACTATGTTAGTAGGTACGACACAATACAAGAGAACTGACATTGATTACTGAGACACGAGTTGAGCGACTGGTTTAAGCGCCTGAACCCAATGTCTCATATAAAACCCCGCATACTCTACACCTACCGAGTTCATGCATGTTATTGAAACAAAAATTCACCCTCTCGTTTGGGGGTATAAATCAGAAAATATCGATTTTAGAAAAAAATTGTGGGAACTAAAATTGTAGAAAACTCAATTCTCAACAACTTTTGTGATACCATTTTTCGTGTGAAATTAAAAATAAAGGAGTTAGGTATTCAATAAACAAAAAGTAACCCATAAACTCAAGATGGCGGATGACGCAACGGATAAATTACAGCTAATTCAAGCTATCCTGGAACTAACCTCTCGCTGCAGATTGTCCCAGACCTGGGCGACGTCAAGTCTGTTGTACAACTGGAGGCTCGCCAGCATCGGGGCTCGGATGATGGACGGCGTGTCGTTCCGGAGGGCGAAGGCCGCGATAACTATCGCTATCTCGAAGACTAGGACCACTAGTAATAAGACCACATACTGCAAATAAAAATGACTTGAGGAATAGGGGTTGGAAATATACCTATTTTTGTGTGAAATTTATTTATTTTTAGATCAAAATCGTGGACGAATATCTAATGGTGTACATCTAGTCCCTATACATATATATAAATAAGTAGGTATGTCTGCAAAAAGACAACTTTCTAGTCTAGGTATGGTACATAATTATATTTGGTTTATGCCATTTGATAAAAAAGTTTTTAGTAAGCCATAGAACAAGCGTATCATTAGCTAATCTAATATCTATTAGATCAGCTAATATCGCAATATTTATTTATCTACATAAGGGAAAGATGAAGAATAGGTACCGAAACTAAGGTAAAAATGCAACGGAATAAGATACCTAGTAAAATACTAACCATAAGGAAAAGTGTAATGAACTTTGCCAAGACAAAACCTCTTAATACTACGTGATATTACTAAACTCATCAGGTGACATTGTGGTCAAACGGTTACCTATATTGTATAAAAAAAAACTCTGGGTAGGGTAGACATACATACAACAGAATAATTATTAAGATCTCCTTACAGCAGCTATAGTGTAGAAGCTCTGCGACACCGCCGCGTAGTATCCGAGTACCGATACAAGCAGGATCACCACACCAGTCGCGACCGTGAAGCCGGGGATGTTGAAAAACCGGTTGGTTATCATCTCCTCGTAGTACGAGTATGACGAGAGAACGGCTATTCCCGTTATGAGTAGGAGTAGACCGGTGATCTGTGGGAAATACCTAAATAAAAAAAAACTTCGCCACACTAAGTAACTACGAGTATAGAAACCAATAAATCCCGCGTAAATGTTTTATGTCATTCTCACACATTTTTATATCTAATAAGTAGTCCCCTACGCTGTAGAAGTCGTAGTCAAACTGCTACGATGATTTACACCAAACCATTGGTAAAGGATAATGGCCAAAAACGGCCAACTTTTGAAATGAGCTCCCCAGGATTTTCTTTTGCAGAACCAATATAATACTAATTACCACAGAATACATACATTTAAAAACATAAAAACAGAGTACTACGGGCACGTATTACACTCGAGAGCAATGATTCCGGGTCACTTAAAGAATGTTAAAAATCTCGGAAACTAAAAATGATAGGTTAATGCAAT
Source organism: Eulithis testata (assembly GCA_947507515.1). Classification (NCBI taxonomy): domain Eukaryota; kingdom Metazoa; phylum Arthropoda; class Insecta; order Lepidoptera; family Geometridae; genus Eulithis; species Eulithis testata. The sequence goes on from OX382197.1 coordinate 10,263,334, forward strand.
AAATTGTATTTAATAGACAATGTAATACTCCTTAAATGAAAGTAAAAAAATATGAGTCACCATACATTTTATTAACACAAAATTACATAAAGAAAAAAACTGCTGATCTCTCCTTAAAACAAAAATAGGAAACATGAAATTTTTGAACTTTATTACGATTTGACTTGAATTTTAATACTTCGTATTGCCTCCTCGTGCTTCCATTACTGCGTTTACGCGGTTTGGCATGCTGTACACCAAGTTCCTTATACGATTTTGGGGAATATTCTCCCATTCCTCTGTGAGAGCAATTTTGAGCTCACGAAGCGTGATTGGGGGAGGGTTTCGTTGTTTTACGCATCTGCCTAGCTCGTCCCAAGCATGCTCGATTGGGTTGATATCCGGGCTGCGCGCTGGCCACTCCATACGAGTAATGTTCATCTCTTGAAGGTAGTCATTCACAATCCTACCTGTATGAGGTCGGGCATTGTCATGCATAAATATAGCATCCTCACCTAAATTGACCATAAATGGACCAACATGATCATTGAGGATTTCTTCCACATATCTTACGCTAGTTAAAGAGCCGTTTTCTATGATCACCAGCTCTGTGCGACTTTCAGAAGAAATTCCGGCCCACACAAGTACAGACCCACCACCGTAGGCTACTTTTTCTTCGATGCATGCTTGCTTGAATCTTTCCCCTGGTCTTCGATACACTCTGTGTCTTCCATCGTGCTTGTAGAGCATAAATTTTGATTCGTCGGAGAACATAACTTTTGACCAATCTTCAATACTCCAATTTACGTGGCTCTGGGCATATCTTAGTCTTGAAATACGATGCCCACGCTCCAGTTTAGGGCCGTTTGCAGGTCTAAGGGGTTTTAAGTTAGATTCAGCAAGCCGACGTCTTACTGTCCATGCACTTGGGTTACTTCCTCCGAGGCGTCGAAACTGATTTGTGAGTTCAGTTCCTGTGAGAAAGCGATTTCGAAGCATGGTGTTCACCAAGTATCGGTCTTCTCGTGCTGTGGTACACCTGGTTCTGCCCGTTCCTGGTCTGCGTAGGTTAGAACCAGTTTCTTCGTAACGTCGGAGAACTCTTTGTACTGTTGACAGCGACACACCGACAGTCCTGGCTGTATCGCGCTGACTCCGGCCGGTTTCCAGCATTGTAAGTATTCTGGTGCATTCTTCAGGCGTAAGCGACATAATTTCAGCTTGAATAATGAATATAGAGCACTATCAACATGGTTTATATACCCACATAAATGACAGATTACAAACAAAAGCAAAACCAAATGCTGTAATTTCGTAGTTCCATCTTCGAAAGTGGCCCTTTATCAAATTTGATTTTTTTAAGATATAACTTTACAATAACTAAGAAGTTTTAATACCTTCATTTAAGGAGTATTACATTGTCTATTAAATACAATTTATTGCATTAACCTATCATTTTTAGTTTCCGAGATTTTTAACATTCTTTAAGTGACCCGGAATCATTGCTCTCGCGTGTATTTTAGGCACAACTACCTAGGCATCTTTTTTTTGTAACGTACCAAAAACAATGAGTTAACCGCAATCAAACAATACTTGACAGACTTCAAGTAACTAGGCACTTTGAACTTCACGTTTAGAGCCATTTTTCACAAACACTTGGTATTCTCGAAGTGGAACAATATTACAAACTAACTGAGTATTATGTTTGCAGCTGAGATGAGGTTTATCGTAAACAGTCCACTATTATCTTGACATGTCGATCTAATCTCCGAACTCAGAAGATAGATTTTGTAGAGAAAATTATAACTGTAGGCACGCTGGTAGGTAGATAAAAAGAAGTAAGTAGGTACTTAGGTCGTTTTTTTTTATAAGAAAAACTGATTGAACGAGCCCTGCGAGGTATTAAATAAAAGGCATACCTATTTACAATAACTAAATATTAATATTAGATAAATATATACTAATTATTAGATAAATTGGTTTACAGGCAATGCAAAAATTATTACTAGGTGGCGAAAATAGGTAGGTCGGTTAGGTACTTATACCTACTCGTAGAAGTAATTTCCCGGATAGAGAGCTCTTTCACAAAAATCCCTACACGACAAAGAGTAAAATACAATACCGTCCCGTTCTAGTTCCCAACGTACATAGTTCGCTTAGTTTGGGCACAGATGGTGCTGTTTTAAATGGTCGCTTTATTTCATAATACTTGGGGTTTCTGTACTAGAACCAGAAAAAAATACTAAACCCATAAAAATATAGTTTATGTAGTACACAATTCCGTTTTTCTTATAAGTGAGCTTAATGTGCCAAAAAATGATGCTTTTTTAAGCTAATGCATATAAAGGGAAAATGTCTAAGTTTTTGTAATGTGATGTTTGCTATACCCTACATACCTAAGTATACTTTTGTGTAAAGTACAAAATAAAAAATCTTAAAATTGTAAGGCACTACCTAATTATTATTATAACGTACAAAAATACAAAAACGTTGCATACCAGTAGGTATGCTTAAAACTTTCAATACAACCACTATTTCGTCCTGAAAATAAATAGCAGTACTACTAAAATGGTAGGCATTGCCAAGTCGAGATGAGTGGGCAACACAGCTATCTATCAGTGCAGTCTATCTAGTCAGTTTTTGGCTTGTTGCGCAGCGTAGCGCATCGCATCGGACATAATAATAGCGCTCGTGTGTCATTTTATAAAAACGTTAGCAAATCTCTGGTGAGCATACTTTAAAAAAAATCTCATTCAATATAGTTAACCCAAATACCAAATCTCCGTTAAATTCGATTGTAAAGTAGAAAATAATGTCAATAGGCGGGTTTTCCTCGAACACACCTCGTTAGTCAACAACGCAAAATCGACGTTTACCTTGTTGTCAGTTCTCTCTTGGCAGCATTATTGCGAAAGGGACGCTTTAATTTCAAACGTATAGTAAAAGTGCTATTTCTTTTGTTCCAGATTTAAAATTTATAACCGTGAAGTGAACGAAAGAAATAATAAAAATGGCTCTCGGTGGTGGAATGTCGTGTGTTAAATATCTCCTGTTTGCCTTCAATCTTTTGTTTGCGGTAAGTTTGTATTTTTCTTGCTACTAACAAGCAAGGTATAGTTAACAGTTATATCCATGGAATACCTAATAGAACTTAATACTAATATCTACTTAATCGTACAGTAGTTATAGGTATATACCTACTGCGCAAATGAGTTCATTTTTGCGGGCAGGTTAAGGTATCTACTTTTAAACTTGACAATAATTTAACCTTAGCTACATCACACTATATACAATAGAACAAAATAAACTCGAATTCGTGAGTCATGTTAACGATTGCACCATTATGATACCTACCTACTTGCCTTGACGAGATTTTAATATGTACTTTCAATGCATAAGAGTTAGTTAAGTATCTAGGTACCTACCTACTTAATTTAAGATACATATTATATCTATCTATCTTCAACCAGGGATTACCATTATAATACGTAGGCTATCTGCTTCAATGTTAATTAAAGGAGGTCCCACACTTTTAATAACATCTTTTCCGTTTTTGTATAACCTTGATATAAAATCCGTGAAAGTGACCCAGACTGGTAACCCAGTTATATTACTTTACCTTATTATGACCGCTATGCTTTCACATGTTTATTGTATTAGGTAGGATTTTTTTATACAATATAGGTAGGTACCTAACCCTTTAACCACAATATCACCTTTCTGAAACCACAATTCATGTCTACAGATCACGGGTCTGATTATCCTGATCGTGGGCATCAAGGCTGAAATCAACTCTTCGCCGTACATGGACCTGACTGATGAGAAGTTCTACACGTCAGGACCGATTGTCCTGATACTTGTGGGCATTGTCGTGTTCATTGTAGCCTTCTTCGGATGCTGCGGTGCCGTCAAAGAGAACCATTGCATGATTGTGACGGTGAGTTTTAGATATTCCTTTACTCTTTTTTCCTGTCAAAGTTTTTAGGTTATTTTTCACATAGGTAACATAATAAGCTACGAAATTCGAAGAATCGTAGACTTCTTCGAAGGCTCGCCTGTCATAGATCATAATATACCCCTTACTTACGACCGTTGCATAACGTTAATCAGCTGTTTAAATTATTGCTGTCACCTACTAACAGGTAATGTCAAACAGGGACAGCTAGACTTTGATTCAACTGTTTAACTATTCGTCTGTCGTAAGTAAGGCCCCTAGATGTTAAATGGGTTTGTTATGACATAAACGAGTTGGGGTTAAATTCTAATTCAGATCATTGGCATCAAATTTTTTTAATCACGGCAAAGTGAGCCCGTTGCCATTGTCATAATAATATGTTGTAATATAATAATAATAATAATAATAAATATGCTTGGACATTACACACAACGCTCTCTCGTCCCAAACTAAGCAGAGCTTGTACTATGGGAACTAGATTGCTGATATAATACTTATATACATATTTTTTTTGTAAATACATACATTAATACATAGTAACACCCAGACACAGAACAAACATTTATGTTTGCCACAGAAATGTTTGTTCTCGGTGGGGATCGAACCCACGACCCACAGCACGGAAGGCAGAGCTACTACCGACTGAGCCATGACGCCTATATATATAGCTCAACTCACTCTTGAAGACCTACTACTAAACTCTTCTAACTAACGTAACATAGTTAATGTTACTCTTCTATCAAACTATGTTGTACACACAGAATATGTTATCTTCTGTGGTTGTTCAGCTCAAAACAAGAATATTCCATTCGCAAATGTAGGTATTTAGGTAGGTACTTATACCTATTTGTCCAACATAAATTATTATAATATTACGATTGATAACCTAGCTATCGCTTGCGCTCTGCAGACAATGCAGAGAGTTGAAAAAACGTTTTATTATTAAAATAATGACGTATCAAGTTTCAAGGGTAACCAAGCACAATCAGAGACTAAATACCTTGGCTTTTGGCTATTAGAGAAATGATCTTCAATGACAGGCGTCATGGCTCAGTCGGTAGTAGCTCTGCCTTCCGTGCTGTGGGTCGTGGGTTCGATCCCCACCGACAACAAACATTTGTGTGTTGTAAACATAGATGTTTGTTCTGTGTCTGGGTGTTACTATGTATTATAAGAATGTATTTACAAAAAAAAAATGTATATATGTATTCTATCAGCCATCTAGTACCCATAGTACAAGCTTTGCTTAGTTTGGGACTAGAAGGCGTTGTGTTAAATGTCCGTGAATATTTAATTAAAAAAAAAAACTTGATCTATATGTTATGGCGATTATTTATTTTTAAGTTTAATCATATATTTTTTAGCAACAGTAATCAGAAAAACTCTTGAGTGTCGATTCAGTTCGGGCGTTTGGTATAGGAAGTATACCTACTATACCTAAATTATGATTGAATTAGTTATTTGAGTTAGAGTTCTGGTTGTAACTCTGTAGGTAGGTACAGTGGATCAATACGTCAAAATAAGTAATGATTAGGTACCTACCTACTGCAAAGGTACTCGTAATGTACCTACCTACCTAGGTAATTCACATCCCAATGCCTTACATCAGTCGAATAAGCGAACAGCCGGCTACTGTGAGGCAATTGAACACGAAGTCAGGAGCTGACCTTTGACCACAGATGGACTAAATGAGGCATCCTCTTTAGTTGATGTTTTAGGATTTCAAGATGTTCTTTTAGATAGGTCGTGAGCATCATACTCCTAATGAAATAAGGGAGGTAGGTGTGTAGGTACCTAGGTACGTATTTAATTGTTAACTAAAATAAAATTTGTAGGTTGGTACCTACGTCGCCACAGTATTAGGTATTATTTAACCATGGCGCCTGAGATTATTTTGACCGATTCTCAACGAAACACACAGGTTCCTAGGTAGGTACTTATCCTGAAACCAAACTCAACTCGAGGACAATTTCTGAATACGGCCTGTATTCTGAGTTAGTCTCGCACTTGGCCGGTTTTTCCTACGCTTCACTGTTGATGTGTCCATCTAGCTAAATGGGCATTTCCTCTACTTTAGACAGTGATAGAGGGACTTAGTCATTGCATCAATTTATTAGGTAGGAAACTTAATTAGATAATGCTCGGTTGATCCAATGAAAGACGAAAGTTTCTGAAGAATGTGATTCTTTCACCTCACTTATCCTGAAGCTAAATTCGAGCATACGAGCAATCAAACTTTATAATGAAAACAGTAGGCAAATAGCTAGGAGATAGGTATAACATAAGCCACTTGATTCATGCTTGAGTACTGTTTTAAAAGTTTGAATCTCGCGCGATGGTTCATTTTGTTGGCTTGAAAAGTAGAAGCGAACACAAGCCAAGCCACAGTAATAAGTATAGGTACCTACTGTGCATTCATGACGTAGGCAGGCAGGTAGGTATGAACTTACGTAAGCAAATCAAGCCATCGCACAATGCGTTGTTGGTCTAATTACTAATTTCATTCACCTAACTGCCGGGCAGTTGTTTAAAAACTCTGATATTTACCGTTTCCGTTGCGTGTTATCCTGTTTGTTTGACATACCTATACCCATTACCTACTGTGATTTTTATACAGCTATATGTTATAGGGGAGAGTTGGCTAATACCGCGCGGTTGATAATTTCGCGCCCCTCGGTTTCTCTAAAACTATCAACAATACGCGGCTGCAATGTTCAGTAAAATCCGCCTCTCATACCCTGCTCGAGCACTGTCAATTTCCGAAACCAAACCAAAAACATGACAGGCGTCATGGCTCAGTCGGTAGTAGCTCTGCCTTCCGTGCTGTGGGTCGTGGGTTCGATCCCCACCGAGAACAAACATTTGTGTGGCAAACATAGATGTTTGTTCTGTGTCTGGGTGTTTCTATGTATTATAAGTATGTATTTACAAAAAAATATGTATGTATGTATTCTATCAGCCATCTAGTTCCCATCGTACAATGTTTGCTTAGTTTGGGACTAGAAGGTGTTGTGTTAAGTGTCCGTGAATAAAAAAAAAAAAAAAAAGGATGCCGTGCGCTTTTATGTCTTCCGCGCAATCGATGTAATTTTTCGGGTCATTTGAATAAGAGGTGAGTCAATGAATATTTCACATTCAGTTATAATTATTCTGTATGACTTGCGTAACCGTATGACGTCACCGTAAGGAATGACATTTATGGCATAGGAAATACGGCATAGGCATAGGGCGATTTCACGCCGCTGTCTTGTCGTGCTGCGTAACGCGCTTGTATTGGTCATAGTGAATAAGGCCCCAGACCAGTTTGATAATACCGCGTTTTCCCAAATTTTAGTTATTCGCTTGTATATTTTTGATGAATTTGAAGATTTGTAAGTGTAGCTGGATAAATTTTACACCTATTAACGTATTTTGAATTTATTTTAAGCTAATCGGAGCTGAGTTATAGAATAACTCCCATAAGGGCGCGGTATACGCCAACTCTCCCTTATGGCTATGTAAATTGCAATTATGTAAAATTAGAAACTATGTAATGTAACTAAACCACATAGTCAGAATAACATTTTTACAATGGCGTGCGGATCGAAATGATTCTAATAAAACTTGTGTAGATACCTTCTTATTCCTAGAATAGATCGTGATTCGTGACCACAACATAGGCAGTAGGTAGTTAGGTACCTGCTTAGGAATTTAGTTATGATTATGACACTAGATCTAATTTCTAGATTATTGTTAGTTCTACACCACCACACCACCTGGATGGCTGGTTTTCCACAACTTCTCGTTTCACGCGGTCTTTTCTGCCCCGTACGTGTAAGTTGTGGAACGAACTTCCCTCTGCGGTTTTCCCTCGGAGTTTTGAGATGGGGTCCTTCAAAAGGCGGGTTTATCTCCTCTTAAAAGACTGGCAGCGCACTAGCCTCACCTCTGGTGTTGCAGGTGTCCATGGGCGGCGGTGACCACTTTCCATCAGGTGGCCCGCCTGCTCGTCTGCCAGCCATGGCATAAAAAAAAAGTTCTTTTTAGGTTTTCGTCACGTAGTCAATATCCTCTAGAAAAATTTCACGCTTTTTCGAGCTAGGTATATTCAAATAATGATGAGTCAAGATATATTTTTTACCTTTCTGTTTGCAAAAAAATATTTAAAACCATATTTCTGAATTACCTACTAAGTAAAAACTGGAGGTGGCCTTAGCAAATACGTACGCGTGGTCACCGAGGGGGGTAGGTACGGGGTTAAACAATTGTAAAAAATGGGTCACGTAGTATGAGTACCTTCCCTTAGGTATACATAAAGGTACGAGTAGTTATAGACTTATAGATCAGCCGAGCTCTTTCGGCGGCGGCGCCTGTCTGGCCGACGACCCGGGGCTTCGATCGGAGAATGAAGACGTGTGGCGCGCGTGGTCTAAGCGAAACAATTTAGGAGTCCTGGAGGTTTTATCTCCAAAAATGATGTAGATGATTATAATATCAATGAAGATTGATTAAGGCGTATGTAAAAGGCAGACAACCCTCTCGCTCGCACATTTCAAAATTTTTGAAGATAATATAGGTAACTAAATGTAATTATGTGAAATTGCAGAGCTTCAGGGTCGAGAGAATAACAATGCAAAGGTTCAGTAAAAATATCACATTGATCCAAACAAGTTTTCTAACCAAAAAATGTGCACTTTAATTTATCGCATTAGCACCTATACCTAAGTTTTTTGGTCGGAAAACTTGTTTGGATCAATGTGATATTTTTACTGAACCTTTGCATTGTTATTCTCTCGACCCTGAAGCTCTGCAATTTCACATAATTACATTTAGTTATATTATATCTTCAAAAATGTTGAAATGTGCGAGCGAGAGGGTTGTCTGCCTTTTTAATGATCATGCTAAGATACTATCGATATTTCATATCGGTGTACCTACCTAAACTGTTTAAAATAATAATAGGTACCTAGTTACATAGGTATTTTTAACAGTCGCAAAACGTTGTTATTGTCAATCTACGTATATTTAGCAGTAATGACTCATGTTGTCCAAGATAAGGTTGTTTGTCCTGGATTTCGTATCGATTTGTTGTATCTCGGTCATTACCCGATGGCACAGAAAGCCGAAGGGTGATGGAACACGACAGGTGGGGATTATCATCAGCTCCGCCCACGCTTTGTTTAGCTAGTAGATGAAAACAATGAAAGCTTTTATTACATTTAAAATGTAGGCGATGAACACTTCACATTAGTGGTAATAAATGAGTAATCGCTAACATTAAATTTTCGCCACATGTTTCAATATTTTTCTTCGTCTCACTCCGGCAGTTTTACTCAAAATAGATTCATTTTCACCGGTGTCAAAACTCAAATCTAACCTTTGGTAGGTATATCAATAAATACCCAGCAGTTAAATAATTAATTTGAGCTTTATTTATTTGACACCATGATTATTGTAACATTTGTAACTACGTGAAAGTTCCTTCCATTCTCTCAATTTATTTATTTATTTTGTAAAATAAACAGGTAGGTAGTTTACCTAAGCACTTAGGTGTTTATATTTTACGATAAATCAAACGTAAATATTTAAATAAGGCCGCACCATTTACGTTTCCGCTGGTTATTTGAGATATCGACGAAACTTAATTTAAAACTATTTATTTCGAGGATTAAGAATACCGCTTCTTTCCGAAATAAATTAACTGGTTAGTAACTAAAATTTGCATACCTGTGGGTATGCTAATAAGACAGCTTCAACCTTCCAATGGTGGCAACTTGGATGAATTAACACACGGTACCTACACGTTACTCAGCCGATCTTGCCTTTCTCTCTCACAGTTTCCTTGCAATGAAACTGTGAGAGTCTGAACTCAAAACCTAGCCCAGTTATCATACATCACCATACTAACTAGGTGCACCCTCTACTAACAACTATCAGATATCCTCAAAGATTTCGAGTAGGTTCGTTCGATTCCCAGTCTAAGGAGAGAGGAATACCTACCACGCCTGATAGCGTGTTTTCTTCCAGTTCTCCGTATTCCTGCTGGTAATCTTCGTGGCTGAGCTAGCGGTGGGAATCGCTGGCTACATGAAGCACACAGACTTGGAGAACTCGATCCTGACGCATCTCAACAGCAGCATCGCTAAATACAACACCGACGCTAGCGTGAGGAAGACCTTTGACATCGTGCAAACTGACGTAAGTTTCATGGGAATTTCCGTTGTGTTATTAAAAGAAGTATCAGTGTTGCCTGACAGATTACTGTACTAGAGTTATCATCCTGCCTCACTCAAGACAACAGTGACAGAATACCAGTGAGAACCACCTCCACTTGATCAGATCCAACAGATTTGTCATACAACAGATTGATCAGATTTCTATCAAAGCCCTGTGTTCGAAAAGCCGAACTAAGACCGCGCTGATAACGAATGGTAAATTGTTTCTAAAAAGGAATCCGATCCAATACAAACATCAATGCTTCAACATTAGATTTATCTACCGGTCGGTATAGCAGTCGAACTCTGTGAAGCTAGTAAAATATCTGAAGCTGTCGCAGATCAAAGATACTTTTGGCCTTGTCTTGTGTGACTAACGATCCCGACTTGCCCAGAAAACCACATCAATTTACAACAATTTAACTCTGCTTTTAGTCCAAACTACTCAAGCCTCTTATCTATTTCGGTACAAACCAAACAACACTACTTAGTTCAATTTATGGCACTAATTTAACGTGCCTCTAATATTTCTATGTATAGAAAGAAATACCATGGCGTCACCATGAAGACTTTTATTTACAAATGTAGCTTTAACAAAACTATTTCGATTACAACCTTGGTTCTCTTGAAAATCGCTGTGATATAAATGATTAAATAATGCATAAGCACGCATTCATAATAGTACGCACTTCGTGTGAATAGGTACTCCCAGAGAGAATCGATACTTCACCCATGGAAAAATACACGACAAAGTTTGACGACCCCTGTGACGCCACTTCCGGCTAAAGAATGAGGGTTCTTTCCCGTTACAGACTAAGGCATACTACAAGTAACTTTATACTGCCTAAAAACACTCGTTTTGATTCATCGAGACTCTTCTCAACTACAAGACTTGCTGTTGCAGTTAGCGCAGTACCTAGTATTATTATTGTGTCTTGCTGTGCAATAAATAATTTATCTATCTATCTATGTCAAACACATTCACAAGTTAAAAGGTTAGCCTAATGAACCTAATAAATAAAGGTACCTACTTATCTTCCACCGTAGCATCTCCTGTCTTAGATAAGAATGTAAAATCGACCTCTAAAATTAAACAAAACGTCACTTACAGCTTTCATGCTGCGGCATCAACGGCCCTGCCGACTGGAAGAACAACTCTATTCCCATCCCAGCCACCTGCTGCAGCGGCCAGGTCATCAACGGCACTGAGGTGGTTCCATGCACTCCTGAATCCACCGGCTTCCACAAGGACGGCTGTCTCACTAAACTGGTTGACCACTTCCAAGATATCGCTAAGGTGCTCGGAGGAGTTGGCATCGGCATTGCTTTTGTACAGGTAAGGAGACTAATCAGAGAACAATTCGTCGAAGAGCTCGTGGCGTAACTTGCTTAGTCAATCTTCACCGATTATAAGTTAAGCGACGTTCTGCGCGGTCACTATTTGGATGGGTGACCATTAGATGTGAGCGCTTCCGTGTTTCGGAGGGCTCGTTAAACTGTTGGTCCCGGCTCTAGCAGTCGTTAAGCCATGACGGAGGCCTTATGGCGGCTTAAAAGCTTCCGTCACCAGGGTTGACGAACGAACGAACTTGCTCGCTTTGCTTACCACAGGGTATGTAATGTAGGGAAGGTGCTGTATTTTATTATTATGTTACCCTATTATGTTGGTGTAGTTTATTAGTTTTTCACTAATCTCACGAAAATGGTCTGCCTCTAGGGTATTCAGAGAAGTTTTGTTACATGTTACCTGGGTATCGCAGAGATGGAGAATTTTTATCACATCGTGGTCCACATTCTATCTATACTTACAAGGAAACCATTAGGCTGCGTCTTATCTCCTGTTTAAGTTTTAGGCACGTCCACTGCACGTGGTTACACGTACCTTTTTATAGTAAACTAAATTGAACTTTGTTCTTTTATTTCAGCTGCTTGGGGTGATATTCGCTTGCTGCCTCGCCCGTTCCATCCGCAGTCAGTACGAAACCGTCTAAACTAAATAAACGATCGTGTACTAAACTGAATGTATCGAAATATCCTCTATTTTGTAGTATAGTTTGTCATGTGATACAAATAATCTTTCATAATTTTTCTATGTATATGAGAAGATAATTTATTTTATTATTAATCACACAATTTTTTTTAGTTTTTTTGAGATCTTATTGGTATGAAAAGATTTTCAAGATTGCTACTACATTTTGAATACTGATTACATGGTGCGTATTTATTACATGCCTTTTAAGATTTTAATGAAGTGGATTACACAAGCACAATTAAGTTTCACAGTGTGCTCAGTGTGGAAGACTGATATACTGAAATCGTCATGCCAAATTACTATTGTACTATATTTTAAAGTTTTTCTACATTTTTACTGATAATATTGGTCTCGAATAGTTCATCATCAGATTCGTAGATTTCATAAATTGTATAAACATTTGGTCATGATACAGTACCTACATAGATGTGGTGCACTAATTATAATACATTTTGATCTACTAGTGTTAGTATTATAATTATAAAGTATAAAGTTTGAGATTGTCATGTCCCAGAGTTTTTGTAAGTGTAATTTTTGATAGTGTTTCTCGAAATATAAATATTAAATTGGCGTAAACAGTATTTTATTTCCAGCTCTATTTCTATTCACTAACACAAGGTTACTCTTAACTAGAGATCAATAAAACATCAATCCGTGTCCTAGTTACACACATTTTATTTTCCTATTTTATATTATGAATATAAATTGTAACAAAAGATGATTTACACGGATCCAGTAAGAACATCAAGTTGAACAGGAACTTCAGTCGCGTTAAATACATAGCTGTTGTCCGCAAGCAACATTCGATTCGTATTACAAAATAAAAATCACAAGAAAAGTCCAGTCCCGAATACATTATCAGTACTATTGTATGTCGCAAGCATTTGAATCTCACAGCACCAGTTTCTACCAAATCACTTTTTAATCATACAAAAAAAGTAGACATTTTCTCATCACCAAAACATTCACATACACGCGACATACCTTTTTCTAAAAATAATAATTAAAACACTAAATATTCATTACGCTCTAGGGTTAAGAAATACATCATACAATAAAATTACTTCTAGTTTTCTTCTAGTACATAACTGTTTGACATACTACTTGAAAAGTTGTAAGGGTTTGAATGATCAAAGCTAAATGCGCCTATTGGTTTTGGCACTAGATATTGGTTACATAAGAAACAAACGCAATGGCAATGTTCAATGATATGTTTTGTTAGTAAAATAAATAGTGTGTTTTTAATTGCACAAAACTAGAGTTGCATCTCATTTAATTTCTTCAGCTAGTTTTTCTATATAAAAAAAATGGTGCACTTGCCAGGTATTCATTCCTAATAATTTATAATCAAAAAATAACATTTTGCAGCAATGTAGACTGCACAAAACTAGAGTAAGTATACAAAGACAATAAACAATTATCAAAATTTCAAATAATTTAGCTAGATACTTACTTTTACAAAATGGACCAAATTGTATGAAAATACGAATAGAAAATTCGGATACATAGACACAACTACAAAAGTTTTATACCCTAAGTATCAAGAGCATTTTAATTCAAACAAGATCTGAGAGATAACCGCGTTTATAATTGCCAAATTAAACTATTTAAAAATTGTTGAATACATATTTGTAATCGCTCTAATATCAAAGTAGCTCTATTGAACCTCTTACCATACTCACAATAAAAAAAAATCAGCTAATTCGAATTAATTATTCAGGCGTAGTATCCAGACATACTATTATGTAGTAACAGTTAAAGAGTGTATGAGATCATCGCAGAACCGCGGTAAAATTGACTCAAATCACTGGCTAAACCTATGATACACTTTAAAACCACTTAGCAGATAATACAATAACAGAAGATAATCAATTCCGTAACTAAATATCCCAAAGTTTAAACTAAGCATGACATCACATTGCAACTAAAGTTTGTAAGCAGTTTTATACAGGAAGCTTTAGGCCCAATATTGAATGTAGTCCTAATTTTGCCTATAGGTACCGTAAAGACATCGCCAAATGTGGTTGACTCAGTTTGCTACCTTTACAGCAGGTTGGCTTATTGGAATCAACCTTAGTGGCTTCGTCATAAGACTGGAGTTTGGACAAGCCAAGTATGTCGCATAAAGGTGAGTTGAGCTTATATTAATGAAGGATGGATTTAGAATAGTATAGTATTGAGTATATTATGATAATGTTGTTCCTTAGTGGAGAGTGGGCGGGGCATTCATGTCGCGTAACGCTTTGTCCAGAGACGTGCGATGCGATCGTGCTCCTCCCTGTTCTGAAGATATTGTGTGGCGATGCTACCCACCAATGGATCCGCTGTAAAAATGTAAATAATAAATTTTTATCATAGTACTTTAAATTATATCACACATACGTGTGGATCGTACTCCACACATCATGATCTTTGATCGCGGATCGCGAGATTGCCGATACAATTTGGATCGTCTGGTGTGGACCCGGCCATTGGCAATGTAAGGTCTAATTTAGCATAAATATATTTTTTTCTGCTTTTTAAGGAACTGCATCTTATAAGATGACTAGCGACCCGCCCCGGCTTCGCACGGGTGCAATGCAGTGATGATGATGTTGTATTATACATATAAACCTTCCTCTTGAATCACTCTTATCTATTAAAAAAAAAACTGCATCAAAATCCGTTTTGTAGTTTTAAAGATCTAAGCATACATTCATACAGATATTAGGACAGACGCGGGAAGCGACTTTGCTTTATACTATGTAGTGATGTCAGTTCCATTGTATCTTTTTATGCTCACTAAGAACATCAAAAATGAGATGATAGAGCATACCAGCCCCCTCAGCTGTTGGTAAGGCTAAAATACTCTGAACCAGGTTCATATCAAAATGCTTAGCATGTAACTTTTTATAAGATAATTACCTGGATTGCAGTCGGTCAGCAGTGAGCATATTGAAAGCAGCACTTTAGATATGGTCAGGGCTGGAGACCAGTTGTCTTTGAGTATGTCCAGGCATATCACTCCCTGACTGTTGATGTTGCAATGATATATCCTAGTACGGAATGTCACCTGGAAGATAAATCAGTTTTATCATTATAGAGACTGCTACAGACATTTAGACATTGATAAGATCGTTGTAGGGCTATTTGTGAAGGAGCTCAAGTCAAAGTTAGAGTCAAAAGGCTTTTATTCAATAAAATCTCACTCATCACTTTGATTTATCATTAGGTTTTGTATGATTAGGTGTGATTAAATTTTTTATTGAATGAGTTGGAGCTAGTTTATCTCAAGCTTATTTGTATTCTAAATAAATCAGATATTTTATGCTTTTAGATTATGCTTTTAAAATAAGTCTTTGTCTTATTTTGGACAAGTTCTCTTGACTGATCAAGAGACCTTTTACTATCCAGTTGAAGTAATCAAACTACAAGTTCACGAAAAACAAAAACTGAATTCTCATTAGTAATATCACAATATTATTTTAACCTTTGTGTATTGTCGCAGATCTAAAACAAAATAAACATTTTGTGTCTATAATGTAGAGGTTAATTAAAGTCATTCAGGCCCAAGAAAACCAGTTTAAGTGCAAGTTAATATGTCATATCACTTAAATGATTGTAAATCATTCAGGAAATAAGTATAATTTTTAATTACAACAAAAAATTATGATTTATAATATGGATAATTACCTTGGGAGGTTTGAATGGGTATTCAGGTGAAAAATGGATGTCGAGGAAGAAGACTCCACCTTCGTACACAGAGCCAGGTGGGCCAAGGATAGTCGACACCCATTCATACAAGTTGTCTCCTTTTGGTCCGGCGCTGCAGTTCGGGGGAGGGTCCAAAGTGATCTCCGCAAGCTCCTTCTGAATCCTCTTAGCTGATGTACCCAATGCCTTCGACATCTTGGGATTTGGTCAGTTTTCTTTAGTGTCCGGTTTCTCAGTTGCAGCGTTCAAGCTCCGACCGCGTCCAGCACCACTTCCTGACGAACCAGATGCACCAGACATTATCTAAAAGCACCACACAACTAATTCCACACCAAGCAGTGAATGATGATGTTGGATGTGAGTAGTGATAACCAAACCAAAGCATGCACAAGATAATAAATCAGGTGAAATTAGCGATAATGATATTTGTTTATGAATTATGGATTCTGCTGGAGTGCAATGACATTCTCTGTCCTAAAATGTGCTGACAAATACCTAGGTACCTAGAATTAATGAATGAATCAGAAAATGAATGCACGTCAAACAATGCCTCGATTGTCTGCAAACTACGCAACACAGATTCAAATTACAGGTGAAAGACCTAAACTTTTTTTCTGATTTGAATCAACTAATTTTGGAGACAAAGACATTCTCTGAGACCATGCCAGGACAAAACTAATGAGATTTACTAAATATAGATGAACCACCAAGCATAATCTATTACGAAATTAACTATTTATCTCATAAAATAACGAATGAATGCTAGAAAAATGTTTAATTTTGTACCTTACGAGTTAAAGTCGGCCATCTTGTGGGCTGGCGTTACAATAGCCGATAAATTCCGTATTTTTATGTTCACCGGCCTCCTATTTCAAACTGAACCAATAATTCCAACTATAAACCCAGAATTATATGGAAAATTCGTCCTAAATTTTAGCAAATTTTCTACATCAAAGTCTCGTGTCGTCAGATGATAACTCTGCAAACCGCAAACAGGCAGACTGTTACTTTCCCATGAAAAGCACAAAAGACAGACATCTACTGCTATTACCAACAAAATTATACCTTCTCAGGCGCAGGTGCTTCTTTTTTCCGTATTCCTCAAGATTTAGTAAGTTTTTAGACACTGATTCTACCACATTTTCATCAATTCAGTCCATCACCCTCACCAACACAAACAATTAGTGAAATTCGAAGAATGCTCCCACACGCTGTATTATAACATTAGCTAGATTATGTGCTAAACATATAAATATCTACGATGACGAAACTAACCACATTACCTACTGAAATTAACACAAAAAATTATCGAGACAATACGAATAAAACTACAAAATTCCGAAAAATATCACAAAGCCAAATCAATGCAACCATCACTCGCCGACATTTTATATTTATTTGTTTTTTTGTTTCTGAACAAAAAAGAAATAAACCAAGTTTAGTTGTCTATGTCAAGTGTCAATCAGTGTTACCAGTATATTGGTGGTATCACTTCTAGTACCTTATATCGGAATCGACATCGACTGAATCGATTATTTATGACTCGGATACAAATTCTTTGTTTGTATGATGACGAGCGAAGGAATGAAATGAACCTAACGATGATGATGACACGACAACGATGATAAGATGGATGTATGAATGGTTTTACAGCTAGTACAGTTTTACCTTTACTAGATTTGTAAAAATGCCGCTAGCTGCTGTCAAACCCTTTTTTAGTGTTAGTGTCATGTCGTTGACAGTTTTTGTCATACAAGTTCATTCCCAATTCCAATCCAATCAATGTTATTGTTTGGGTTGGTTACATACAGTTTAGAAAAAGGTACTCTGTGGTGGTTACTTTACCGATGTTTTGCTAGCATCCTGTTTTTCTCTCGGTGGCTGGGTTTGGATTCCTAAATAATTATTTGCCAGACATACGACAAACAACAATATGGGTAAACGACAGCATCAAAAGGATAAAATGTAAGTTTCCCATTTACATGACTACAGTACTTAGATGCGAACACAGAATCTAAACCCAACTAATCGCTTTTACAGGTACTTGACGTACACAGAGTGGAGTACTCTTTACGGTGGGAAGAGACCAGGTAGTTCCAAAGAGGCAGACACATCATTCAAGAGACTACCCTTTGACCATTGTTGTCTCAGTCTTTTACCCTTTGAAGACCCATATTGTGACATAGATGGAAATATATTCGAACTACAAGCTGTGATAGAGTTCCTCAAGAAGTTTAAGATAAATCCTGTTACAGGAAAAGTAAGGAACCAGTCCTGCAAACTCCTACTAGTTGGTCACATACAGTCATGTGTAGTTGGTCTATAGACCAAATATTTGTAATAAGATTGGCAAAGTTTGTCTATAGATGTCTATAGATGTGTATGTCTAGGTTTTCCACTAAAAACATTCACAACACAATCTTTACAAACAATTTGTTCTGTTGGGCTAGCGTTCCCACCAAAGAACCTGATATTGATATTTATTTATTTAACCATTTCATTATAACTCTTTCTATTCCAGAAGCAAGGTCTAAAATCACTTATCAAACTGAACATTGCCAAAAATGCCGAAGATGATTACCACTGTCCAGTACTATTCAAACCATTCACAAATAATACCCACATTGTCGCAATCAGGCCCACCGGCAATGTATTCACTTACGAGGCAGTGGAACAGCTCAATATCAAGGGAAAGAACTGGAAAGATCTGTTGGACGACACTCCGTTTACAAAGAATGATATTATTGTGTTGCAAGAACCAAATAAGCTGGCTAAATTCAATATTGCAAGCTTCCACCATGTGAAGAATAAACTGAAGGTGGAAACTGAAGGTTTGAATAAGTAATCCTACTAATTTTATAAACTCAAAAGTTTGTAAGAATGTATGGATGTTTGTTACTCTTTCATGCAATATCTACTGATCCAATTTGGATGAAACTTGGTATATATGTCCGTGATCTAGATTAACACAGGCTACTTTTTATTCCCGAAAATCGGGATCCAAAGGGACGCGAATCAAGTCGCGGGCGGAAGCTAGTTCTTTTGTAATGCTCTCATGCGGGTAATAAATTTTCAGAGGATATTGCAATGAGGAAAGATCCCCATGCTAGATTGAAGACAGTATCATCGGAAACTAAGGATATCCTTCAGGAACTAGAAAAGGAATACAAGGCTCCTGAAAAAGAAGATGCAACGAAAGAGGTAACATTTCTATCCAGTTAACAATATTGCCGTTTGTCCAGCAACGCCGGCACCGGTGCGGCACCGGTAATGCACTACCAGGGCAAAAGAAAACACGTCCACACTGCGCCGTTCACGTATTTTTTGTTTTGCCATGCTAGTTCATTATCGGTACCGTGCCAGTGCCGGCGTTGGTGGACAAACGGCATTATGCCTGTTTATCTGTGATAGGTTACACAGCTCCATCGGTATAGCTTTGCTGTGATGAGATTAATCTAATATACATACGTTTGAATTCAGTTTTAAGTATTATTTTTGTAATCAGGTGGCAGATAAGTTCAATGCAGCACACTACTCGACTGGCATGGTGGCTGCCAGTTTCACATCGACTGCAATGGTTCCGGAGACAGTGCACGAGGCCGCCATCATCTGTGAAGACGAGGTCAAATATGACAGGGTGAAGAAAAAAGGTAAATAAATCTTAGAATAAAAAAATCTTCCAATACTTTGAAGTTATGGTGATGATGTACATTGGTATAGGATAGTAGCAAGCCTGGAAACTTAGTAGATCGTGAAGTAGTATATAGTTGTTCAAACAATAGTATAACAAAATGCCTAGGTGAGTAGAACCTAGGATTCTATTTGTTGCTATTTATTCCAGGCTATGTCAGACTTCTAACAAACTACGGGCCGCTAAACCTGGAGCTGTTCTGTGAAGTAACGCCCAAAACTTGCGATAATTTCATGAGGCACTGCAATAATGGATACTACAACGGCACTAAGTTCCACAGATCAATACGGAATTTCATGGTAAGCTTGCAAAACCGTAAAGTAACCGAATCTTT
Organism: Eulithis testata; assembly: GCA_947507515.1. Lineage (NCBI taxonomy): Eukaryota > Metazoa > Arthropoda > Insecta > Lepidoptera > Geometridae > Eulithis > Eulithis testata. The sequence goes on from OX382197.1 coordinate 10,283,212, forward strand.
GTGAACTGTCTTTTCGTTGGCGCAAAACAAAACTCTAATAGTACCATAGCACAGCCCGTGTCCCGGCCGGGTCAGTTTGTACCTATAGCTACTCACCAATAGATGGCGTTACGATACATCGGGTACCTCCCAAGAGGTCAAAACTTGCTCGCTATTCGTGTTTAGATGGCGCCTCTGGTAATTGGTAATGTTTTTATTTATTTATTCATATTTCTACAGATCCAAGGCGGAGATCCAACCGGTACTGGTTTAGGCGGAGAGTCAGTATGGAAGAAGCCGTTTGAAGACGAGATCAGACCTAACTTGCACCACACAGGCCGTGGAGTTCTGTCTATGGCGAATTCTGGGCCTAATACTAATGGATCACAGTTGTACGTTCTTTATTTATTTGATTTTGACAAAATTACGATAGAAAAATTAAAATTCCTATCTAAAAAACATATTTCCCTTTCACAAAAATATTCTTTTTCCAGCTTTATAACCTTCCGGTCATGCAAGCAGTTGGATGGCAAGCACACAATATTCGGGAAACTAGTTGGAGGAATGGACACTCTCACTGCGATGGAGCAGATCGAAGTGGATAATAAAGACAGGCCGATAGACGACATATACATTGAGGCTGCGCAAGTGTTTGTGGACCCTTACTCTGAGGTTGAGGAACAGGTGAGCTTTTCGTAGTACCTATATTCCAAAATATTATGAGAATTAGTGGACCAAGTGTTGTACCTTTAATAAGACATGCAAGTCTGATATGATATTATTTAAGGTCCAGGTTTTACATTTATAAACAAAGATTTGTTTTGGTTTTATGAGAAAATTTGTACTCCACATAAAGATGAGCACAAATTTTCTTTTCAAAGTAATTTTTGTGTAGTTGACAATTATTATAAATACCTTAGTAAATAGTGTCTAGATCCATGTACCTACATAGTATTAATATTGAAAAAGTATTAAATTACATGTGAAAAGTGTGAAGAGATTATTACTTTCGCTATTTTTAAGTCTTTATTTATTTTCAGCTTATCAAAGAAAGAGCAGAGGAACTGAAGCGTCAAGAAGCCGAAGTGAAACCTAAGAAAGCTCCCAAGCAACCACTCAAAGTGTTTCGAGATGGCGTCGGCAAATACCTGAACTTAAACGAACATTCTTCAGACCCAAAAATATCTAAAAACCAAGAAGTACCTTCCAAAAAAGCGAAAAAAGATAAAAAGTATAATTTTGGTAGTTTTGATTCATGGTAGTTCATTTTTAAAGAAATGTCATAGCTAAGTGTAGAATAAAACAAATTATGTACATACTCATTACTTTTATTGATTGAGGGATTTTAAAATACTGATATTTTAATTTAGTGTTGATAGTGAAAATTAAGATATTTGGTGGAACTATGCTAAACTGAGGAAAACTATGCTTACAAATTTTCTTATAAATAAGCATTTATACCTTACTTACGTATTATATGATCTGTGCTTACGTAAACATTTCTAAATATCATTATTCTAACTTAACACTTTTCTATTGTTATCAACCGTCTCATCCGCTACCAACTTACAATGGAATTTTGAAACGGCATGCGAAGTGAACAGGTTAATAAAACAATTTGAACTATTTAGAAATCATTCAATTCCAACCCAACATATAACCCAACATAAACACAATGAAAACTTACAGTAAATATAACAACTCATAAAATACATCTTGCTATGCTTATTTATGACAAAAGATAAGAACATTTGGCAATACAAATCCAGCCACTTTAACTTTGCATGAGCTTAATCTAAGATGAGAGAAATAATATAGAAATACAGGTACACTAGGATCTGCTAGACTCCAAAGACCACCAAGCTATACAATGAAACCAGTACAGAGGCAAGTATGGTGTTTAGTATTGAGTTTGACGTCGTCTTCCAGTTCTCTGCTTGTCGAATCTCATCTCCATCTCTTCCAGGACCTTTGGAGTGTATCTAACCACCAGCTTGACAGAGCCAACAGCTTGCTTCAGAAGTTCAACAGCCTTCTCGTGGTTTTCACCTTCAACTGACACCCCATTGACAGATAACAGCTGGTCACCTCTCTTAAGCCCTCCGTGTCGGTCAGCGACCCCGCCAGGTATGATCCGGGATATGTAGATTGGAGAGTTCTGTTCCTTACCGCCCATTACGTTGAACCCTAATCCTTCTTCCGTCTTGGGAAGTTCAACAACCCTAGGATGAGCATGACCCTCTGCTGCGGCGAACGCAGCTACAGTCGCTTTAGCAGTTGCAGACGCTCTGATGTCAGCGGAACCTTGGATATCGACAGTTTCATATACGTGCTCGTAAACCTCTCTCACAGCGTTTAGGAAATCACTTTGTAACACTTTCTGCAGAGCAGCCAGTTTGGTAGCAGGAACTTCGCCACTTTGCTGTAGCTTTTCGAGCAGTTCAATGGCTCGTTTTATGTCTCTGGCTAAAGTCAACTGTTCGCCTCCGGTGGTACTCATGTTTTAGGCTGTATTTTACCCCAAGATCAGTTAAATAGGGCGTAAAACAACATTAGAAAATCAATAATTATCTATCTGACAATTTCGTCATGTCAATGTCAATTTTGTTTGGCAATTGACATCTGATATAGAAAAAAAAATCTTTTTTCTTTATTTGCTTCTGGTGCTGGAGGCCTGTCTTTTTGCCAAGTCTTTTTTGGTTTTTTGAATATTTTTTGACACAGGGCAAGCTTTACTTTCCTTTTTAAGGGTTGGTGTTTTATGATTTCACGCAATAGTTCAAGGATATGAAGGATATGATAGGCATTTGTGTACGACTTGTTGCCCCTTCGTGATTGCAATGTCCATTTTCCAGTAAGTATTTTTAAAGCACAGATTAGTAAGGATGCTGTTAACTATGTATCATGGACGTATTATATCCTATGTATGTACAAAATACATCTCTTAAGTTGAATCTTTGATAGATTCTTAACTTGACATATTTTCACTGATACCAACACACCAAAATGACTTGAAAATGACTTTACTTTTTGACATTTCTCAATTCAACAGATTTCTGTCAATCAGCTCATTTTTTGCCCTATTTTGGGTTTTAATTTTCGTGATTTTTAAACCAGTACCTATCTTCTTAGTGTTTGATGGTTTTGCTCTAATCTAATGACTGTACACTTGTGCCGTTGTCTAGTTGTTTATATAAGTGTAGATTCAGTGTTTACTAAAGCTGTTATCTTAAAACTATGGACGATTTAGGTAAGTTGTTATCATAACCTGTTTGTCTGCTGTGTACACCGAAATGACGTGTTCTTCTTAAATAACTCTTGCGAATAAAGTCTAAGGAATGCATGGACTATATACCACAGCTGTGTGGAAAATGTATGACCAACATTCATATTTGATGTTCCCAAAGTACCTAGGTACTTGTGTACTCAGCAATGTAATGTAAATAATGGTTTAGAATGTAAGTAGTTGGCTTATAATTATGTTTTTGCTTGAGTGCAGAATGTGAAGAAAGCTTTCTACTGTAACAAAAATCCATCCAATAAAACGTGTAATGGTCGATGACTAAGAAAATATTGTTGACAGACTTATACATGGCCTCAGATCTATTGATATGATGACACTTGCATACACAAACTCTGTTAGTATTAAACACAAACAACAATATTCCAAGCTAACACAAACTCTGTTAGTGTTAGCTTGGAATATTACACCGAGTTTTGTCTTTTATATTGATAAGCATATTCAAATTTGATCGAAAGAGACAAAACACTGTGTAACTATGGCTGAAATACTCAAAAATCATTTAAATTTGAGCACCGCTTAAAGTTGCTCTTCCTCTGTTTGACATTACTCATTTGTAAGAGATGGCAATAATTTAAGCGGGACTTAAATTGAGTGGGGTTTGAGTGGCGTTTGAGCATTCGCCCATATGCTAAAAGCTTACATTTTAATAACATCAGAGTTGACTGATGGTCACTGGTTCTTTTTTAATCACTCTGTGTGAGGTCATTATTATGTATAGGGATATACTAAGAAGTAACACGATGACACATATCTATCACTGAATTCTTTGTAAAATGAGTCATCAATAACTCAGGGTCTTTAAGAACGTCTTGAACTTTAAGTTCAGTTGATAAAGTTTAATTTCAACTATATGATAACAATGAGTTAAGATTCCTCAGTCTTATGACCTCTAAGGTACAGCCAGTGTGGTGACTGGGATGCAAGAGGATCTGGTTTGATTCCTGTGGTCAATAAATGATTCTGCAATTTAATCATTCATTATTTATTCTGAATCTCTGTGGATTACTCATTGTACTCCGATGAACACTCAAAGAACCTGCAATAGTGTTGTGTAGGTAGACTGTTATCGAAGTTAATTCACATTAACTATTTCTTGCCATTGCTAAGAAAATGTTCCTTCTTATGTCTCTCGGTCATCTGCCCCATCCCATCCTAATCTCTTGCACATTATAAAATATTTTTCTTGTGTAATAGGAGAAATGTTGATAAGACAGTAAGTCGCCTATTGTTTGAGACCATACATATTACAAGATTTTTTTATGTCGGAGAAGACACGCGCCGTACAAATTTTTTCTTGTCGTGTGTTTGTTTGTTATGATGTGCAAAGAGCCTAAAAGGAATTTATTCAGTAAAATTACAAGCATCCCTTTGAAACATCAATATTTGAAACCTACTACAAAAAATGTATTAAGTATTCTTATCAGCGATCTAGTTCCCATAGTACAAGCTCTGCTTAGTAAGAGACTAGAGGGTCTGTGAAATGTCCAAGGATATTTATTTATTACTAGCTGATACCCGCGACTTCGTAGGCGTGCGAAACTTTCCACCAAAATATCTGTCAACCAGCATACAATGAACCTCGTGCCAAAGGCGGCTTTTGGTTTAGAGAGGTCAAGCTGTGTCTGAGGATCCACGTCTTTCATTTCAATAAAATATAGATTGAAACATAGGTTCAATCCGGAAAAAGGGCTTCTGAATGGTATAAGTTTCATTGAAATTGGTCCAGTAGTTTAGGCGTGATCCGCGAACAAACAAACACACAAACTCGATTTTCGGAATCAGAATCGTTTATTTAGTAGATCTGCATATTTAGTTTATCCATATCTTTCATTTTAGTTTTTGGCTTTTTTACAGTTTTATAATAATATAGATTTTACATGAAGCCGAAGTGATGCGTTTTATCATCGTCAGTACCATCAAGCTAATGGCCAGCCAGTTCGATGTGTTAACGGCTTCTGTAAATACACTACTTCACCCCATCAACCACATCTACCAAGATAAACTATAGATGAAGTTCTACCTGAGACAAAAGGTAAACTGCGCGGCTGCCTTCGGTTTTCTCGGGTTTCCTACAAAGTGGCCGCGTCGTCACTCCGCAGTATACGACAAAACGATCCGATGTTTATCGTTAGCCATAACAGACTAGACCTTGGTGATTGATGACGGCCCCTCTTTGCAATATTGCTACATAATGATTTAGCTAGTTTACGTAGTCCATAAACAAATTGGTAGATTATAGCCTTCTTCCGCTGACCTAAACAAATGAACGTCATCATCATTCTGAAGAGGTCAACTAATGCACTCTTCATTTCATTGATTAGTAGCCAAGGGCTGCAATTGATGCTTACACCCGAGCTAACTACTCTGCTTTACATCTCGATTGTGAGGTAAGTAGACAAAAACCGGCATTACAAGAATAGAATATTGTTAATTGCTGCTTCAGCTTCCATTTTCATTGAATCGGGAGTGCAGCTTATATCTTCATCACTTGCAGAACTCATGTTTTTTTCCTAATTAGCACGTAATTATAAAAAAATCCGATAAATTGATGACTACTATACTCGTACGAAGACAAGGCTGAATAGCGAAGCGACCTCTTTTGTCATTGGGCTGAATGCATGATGTCTATTGCCAGTATGATGGTTAGATGTACGCGAACTTTTTGAAAGAGTGAAGTGTTTTTTTTTTGTTATTTACCGCCCTAGGACTTTTCTAGCTACGTTATTACCCTAGAGCGCTAATTGGTCACATACAAGCCCCATTTGGGGGTAATAAGGACCTACTTACCGAATATGAGAGATGTAAAACCATTTTTATTTACCTTCGTTGACTACACAATACCTACTGTCTTACCATTTCGAGCAACGGAAGGTGGCTCGTACGTAATAAAATTTCTTACGGGTTATGTTTTTATTTTTACCACTAAGGAGATGGAGAACCTTAAAAATAATTCGCAGATGGCGTCAGTCTGGTCCAGGCAAAGATCTGGTTCAAAACCGGAATACAGGTAGTGGCACAAGGGCCTAAAGATTTTATCAAAATCATAAAATTTATATTATTTTCCAGTTCTCGCGAAACCAGCAAACAACTTCACATCTCAATGGTGAACGCTAGTAAATATTTAGTCAAATTATTTTATCGACGACTCGCTAAAATATTGGTCCCGACTAGAACATTATGAACATGAACAATGAACATGATGAAGAGTGGCAAAAGTTACGTCACCAGAGCTGACCAAGCTCAAATTCAGTATCTTCTAAATATATAAAAAACTCTTTTGAAGCTGACTGACAATCAACGCACAGCCTAAACTATAAGGCCAAGAGTTATGAAATTTGGAGGGTAGTATCCTTATATAGTGTAGAGGTGCACTAAGAAAAGAATTTTGAAAAGTCACACTAAAGGGTCTAGAACGCGAGCAACTCCGTGGGCGACGGCTAGTCAAGAAATATGTACGTTAACCTACGACATTTTCGAACGTTTGGTATTTCCCACAAATAACCCGATTGAGGATCGATAAAACGTGCTTAAAGTGCGTAAATTTGCTAACAACATTCCTCCGAACTCGTTTAGAGAGAACTGATCACGAAGGTCTTGAATTTACTGTCGCGACGCCACGTGAGGTCTGATTAGATTTATGGTGGTGCTAGCTAAGGTTCATTGGTTCTGTAATTTATCTCGTTGGCTAGTTGATATCACGCGATTTGAAAAGCAAAGTATCTAAGGAACATGAAGCTATGCAAGCCAAAATGCAAGCTTACTTATAAGGTAGGTACTAGGAAGAACTCTTCTAAAGTTATTGTCCACCGTCTTTTGAGTCTTTTCACCTCCATTCACTTCACACCCTAAATATTATTAATAAGTAAGCCATAGCAATGTATTAATATTCCTACATACTAAGCTACATACACATTGAAACCATCTAACGAGGTCCAACCAAACCTCTTTGAAATGTCAGAATTTCAAATGCGGCATGGTTTTTGCCACAAAACTCATTATCAATCCATATTATCATAAAAATCCAGCTGATCTTTGATCTAACAGAGAAACACATGATCAGCCTAAAGTTTACAGTACGAAATTGATGGAACAGCTTCCACCATCCAGATAAACAGTCCTCAAATCTCACGAACCTCATTCACATTCTTCAGTGACATAATCCAGACATTCCCCCTCGAAGTTACATAATCTGGAGTGACTGATCGCTCCAATCAATACATTTTTAGAATACAAATAGACGAATAATAGAAAATGGACGTATCAATCATAGTAATTTATAAGGTGGAGCGTGGAGATATTTAAATGACTGGTTTTAATGTAAGGTCAGCGGCTAATCAGAAGGTTAATTTTTATTTGATCAGTGAAAGGTTAGACCGAAATAGAGAAACGTTACCTACGTTTCTCCAATACGACCAAACGCTAAAACAAGTTGGAAGATTAATCTGATTTGGAGTCCACCTTGGCTGTCGATAGGCACATCACACAATACGATTTCATTGTGAAACTTTGAAAGAATGTGTCGTATACTATCGGAATCGTAACAGAAAATAATTCCAATCCAATCATTTTTTTAAATAATCTCCGTAATTCTTAAGCATTCGTATAACTGGTCAACTTAGCATTGCTCAGGGACCCACACTAGTCTCATATCTCTTATGTTATTTATGTTTTCCAGATTTATATTTCACACTATGAAGTAGGACCCGTCATCATTTGTTACATCATGGTAATTATCCTCGATGCATGTTAGGGTAATGCCCATTCCTGCATAAGAACGAATTTACATAAAAAACAGTATTGACTGTCTACAGTTGTTTACACTAGCGAAGCGTATACCTCTCGTCTAAACAGATGACGTGACTTCGTACCGATACGCTGATTGTTTCTGAAACATCTGCCATCTGCTTTCTACGTAAATGATTCCTTAATTAAATAGATTAGCTGTCGTCCCACCTCGTTTGTTGTGTCGCATTATAGGACACTCCTTCCCCATAATAGGACGGACACACGTTATTTTCTACTTCGCAAGCGATCGATGCTATCTTTGTAAACTTTTGGCGCAATTCTAACTAGATTTTCTTTAAAGATCTTGTGAAAAATACTTTCTGTAATATTTTATTTCATAAATTTAGTTACTTCATTGGTGTTTGAGGTTATTAAAATAGAAACCACCACTTTGAGTTCCAATTTTGCAGTAAGCTAAGCCATTAAAACCAGGGTTCGAGGATATATATCAATGGATATATATCATGATATATATCCGATATATATCAAGTGATTTTTTATGATATATATCAATAGAAAAATAATTTAAAATTTTTATATTATATAAGTCATTTTTGGCGTTTGTCACTGTATTTCTACTTCCCAAATGTAGATGGCGTTGGAGTAGAGGTAAAACATTTTCTCTAATAGTAAGTTCTAATCCGTAAATGGCAACACTTCTGCCGGCATTAATGACGTCAGTCGTGTCAGAAAAATTTCGTTACGAAAGAGTTAGGTTTTTTTTGTGTTTTACAAAAAAAAATGACTAAGTGCAGAATTTTTTTTAGCGAATAGTATACATAAATAATACAATAAAATAATAATATGACTTTCATACAAAATGGATATATAATGGATATATTTTCATACAAAACATTGATATGTATCGGATATATATCATAAATATCCCATATTTTGATATTTATAATAAATATCGGATATTTTCGAACCCTGATTAAAACCAGCCTTTCGATTATAGGAACTAAAATTATATTTATTGAACTAAATCGTTCAGTTTTCCACTTGAGTTCCCGATTAATTCCCATCATCCTATATATTATCTAGCTTCGTTTCAAGGTATTTTTCTAGGCAAGGGATTAATCTACAAAATAGACTAAGCTCATGTTCTTGATTGGCCTAGATCGGATCTATATAAGCCATAAAATGTAAATACATTAGTGATGTCACGGTGACGTCATGGCTCCGCTTTTGATGAGTTGCGTTTTCGTCCCCATCGTCAGTCCACATCGTAAGCCGGAACTTACCGGTTCTGAAAAAATCGGGAAGCATTAGCCGTTTCCATAATTTATGGTGTTTGTATTCAGGATTCCTCGTAACATCCTCTGATTAATTCTCGATGGAACTATTTCGTCGTATAATATACCGCGTCTTAGTTTGTTTTGACTGTATTTTGAATTTTTCTTTGTGTTCGTTTTGTGTGGTCAGTTTATCTAGCGGCTTTTTCCCTTTGACACCACTGTTCGTTCATATCTCGATGACTTAGGGATTTTTGTGAATATCTTTGTAAATTATTGCAATGTTTATGATCTCTGGGGCATTTTCCAGGTTTAAACTGTAACTGTTCGTGTGGTCATTCTGAAACAAATTGATGATACCAGATTTTTATCATATCCTATGTAGGTACTCATTTCAAAATAAAGTGGAGTAAATTGATCTCATTAGTGATCAGAAGATCTGGCGGCTATTTGGATGCAGTAAATGACATCATAGTGGTCAGCTAATTCGATAATAAGTGGTAGCCTTGATGGTATTGAATAACTGCATTTTCTGAGCTATAAGTAATTGCGTACAGCCTTATCCGTGGGCGGCAATCATCGCGAAGTTTATGTACAAGATATTGAACATTTTCACGATAGACAACTACAGAGTTAGTTAGTGACTATGGCTCAACAGTAGTGAGTCTTAGTGTAAAAAAACTTATGTACCTAGGTATATTTAAATTGATAAATAACGTATCAGATCAATATGTTGTTTATTTTAAACGCGTCTAATAGTTTTTTTATTCATAGTGACTTCAGCCTTGGCAGTTAAAGCAGATTGATCTTGGCGCGGTTTCAAAGACTACAATAACGTAGGTTTAGGGACTAAAGGCAGGCATTAGGCTGTAATATTTGAGAATTTGTGAGAGAATCACAAATTAAGTTCGACGATCTAAATCATATACTTTAAAATACAATATTTATTGTTCCTATTCAAACTAAATCATATTTAATGAGGGCTGTACAAGTTTCCTAATGAATATAACATGTTAATTAATCACTAAAATGATAGACAAAATACTTGTTTACTCACCAGCATTTTTAGAATAAGACATTATTTCAAAAATTGTCTTTATATATGTCTTATTTCAAACTCTGCCATCTGTATTCCGCATCGTAGTTAAGCAGTCTTGAATAAACAAATCACTTGTCCGTCTGTTTGCCCCTCATCAGGTGTGCCCGTGGGTGCTCCGGTCCGGACCAGCACAAATATTCACTTCCTTATTAGAGAACAATGGTACAGTTACATCGTAAAACGCACCGCAGAAAATGCAATTACACTTTAATGGCAGGAATGTACAGGAATGTGGATATTTTCGTCTGAAGTTATCAGAGATGTGAAAATCGTTAAATGCTTTTAGATTTTTAGTTTACAAGAGTTTACGAACATTCTTTTTAAGTGGATTAGATTGCCCTCTTAGTTGTAGATCAAAGTGTAAACAATTTTTCAAATGACCACCATAAACTGAAGCGAATGAAAAGTGAGAGTGACAGACCGGAAGTTCTAAGTCAGGCGACACTCACGCATCACATTTCATAATTTTCCACCGGATGCTACAGGGCGCGGTAGATATCAGCGGGAACAGAACAAAATTAGAATTTTCTCGCTAGAGAATGTGTGATTGATCGCCATTTCTCCACTTTTAAATTATGTCAACGCCGCCAGACTAATTTCGAGAATTCTTTTAAGGAGTGATGTCTATATCGTCGTTAGTTGGTCGCAGTAATGCTCTTTGATCTGCCCTAACAATTTACTGTCATAAAATCTCGATGTCACATAAAACCTCAAAGGAAGTGCTGGAAATTTGGTGCCCGAGAAAGCAAGTTGTCTTCAAACTCTGAAGTACTTGTTTGGAGTTGATTTTGACAGGCTCAATAAATCGCACTTGTCGGAACAATGGGCCGATGTTGACGAATGCACGTCGAACTGTCCGTCTTTGCGTATAAATATCTCCAGTGGATGGAGCGTGCGCCGGCGCCGGCACTCTACTCCACTAGACTTTAGTTGTGACTGGGACGCGCTGACGAATACTCTACTCGTAGCACCCGCGCGACCTTACGACATTGCTTATCTCTTATCAGTTATCACAAGCGTTATCGATAACCGAAATAAAAACATCGATAGAAAAGAAAATTCATGCACGTTCGGTTAGTCGCGTCGCGCCCTTGAGATAAACATACCGCTCATTAGCACAGGTACCGAGATTATTGATTACATTACAAGTGCAATTTCACGTGTTGAACTGTTTACTACATAATTGAGTATTGATACTGATAGTGTAGGCTGTGATTATGGCGCGTTGAGCTTAGAGTTGGACCCGTGGGTGTTTTAGTATCGAGAAACGTCATCATGGACCGGACGATGTATGGCAAGGTGCTGCCAGGCACTTATTACCCGTTCCGCTGCGCTATGAAGGAGAACGGAATATCGCCCGGCTGTGAGTATTTTATCTTTTAATTCATTTAATATAATAATGCAGATCTTTCTCCATCCATATCAACGAAGGTAATTATTCAATGTACAATGGTGTATAAGCAATGTTTACAACTGTTACTTTTCTATTGACTCACTGGTCACGCACGAATGCGTTTACACATGTTCCTTCCCACCGTTGCGTGTGTTTTGGTAAGGTGCGCCCGAGTGCATCCACTGATTACTTGTTTATTTACAACAAACTGTAGTGAAGTGAATGTGGTATGTTTGTGTTTTTCTGGACGTGAAAGTCTTTTATATTTTGTGTGTCTAGTTACGTAATTATGTGTCTCTGAGTGTCAACAAGCATTTAGAGGTTTGATTGCATGTAAGGTACTTTTTTATTATTCTGGTTTAGTTGTTTTCTTCTTTTTATTCATCTTTGTTGGTAAGTTTTAAACTGTTTTGTGGTTTGTTGTCAATGACGCTTGTATCTATTTGTAGAAGTCCCCGTGGGAGGTGACTAGTTCGGACTTTACCGTCCCAGCAACCTGCTTTATAGTTTGTTATTGTGATTTTGCTACAAACTTTCACGTGCTAAATAATCCCAGGTAGTGATCTTCCAGGAATCTCTGAACTTGAATCTTTTTACTAAAAACGCACATATTTATTCACCTATATTATGAAATATATGTATTTTATAATATTAGCAGAATTAAACAACTAATCTTTATATGGTAATTGACACATAAGGCACCAGTAATGATTCTTAATAAAAATACGTTCTGTAATATAAATGTCCAGACGACTTTTTGTCATACCGAATCAAAGTAAAGTGTTAGATCAGTCAAAGCAAAGTTTGTAGAAGTCCTTCCCACGTCTCTACCGCTATTTAGCATTTTGCTGCTAAATAGTTTATTTCGTCATTGGAGGAATGCTGTGTGCCGGCATTTCTAAGCTTTGTGTCGCTTTAATCGTGGAGCCCTATCAGAATTGCAATAGAATCTAAGGAACAACATGGCTTTGCTTACATTCCTCAGAATGTGAGATACCTACTTAAGTGATCTTCTTAATGTTCTCTGCCAATATTAATGTTTAAGCCAAGCATTATAATATGTACATCGTCATGGCATATGTACCTAAACTGTTTTTTATTGCAAAGTCTAAATTCTATCACACCTTTTTCACAATGCTTCATTAATATTCTTATGACAACTTAAAAGTCTATGCCGTTTGATTTTTTCGTAGTCTTAGTGTTGTAAAATATATTTACGACAACATTATGTAATATTTCTAGTGCATAATTAATTGCCAGCACATTGCAGTGCCATAACACTGAACTATTGTCTCTAATTAGCATCTGTTGTGTGAACACATGTTTCAAGGACTTCAAACACATGTGATTCAGCCAGCTCTTTAGATTATTCTTATTTAATCTGAAACTCTTTATTATTTCCCAAAAAATAAATATTTTTGTTGAAAATATGGTTCCTATTCTACCACATAGAGGCACATGGTTTACAGAACTTGTCTACACCATATGTAGCGCGTCACGTTCAATGTCAGATGACCTCGCAAAGGTCGGTATAATCAGTATTAACGTCAATGCGATCTGATCAGTGGCTCATGGCTCAATGGAAACTGGTTTACCTGTGTCACATGAACTTTTCCTGAAACTGCAAGTACGGAGTAGGTCAGGGCTAGTTTCTGTTAATAAGCTGTAGTCACTGTACGAGACACTGGCAATTTCATTGAGAAGTCACCGAAGTTTATTACCAGGATCAAGGTAAGACTACCATATAGGGTACTTGTATTTAAACTATTACATCCGTTTTGTCGTCGAAGGGTTTTTGAATTTTCTCGGCCCTTGCATGCATTATTTCCTTTAGTTTTAATATCTGCTGTTTTTCTATCAATTATTTCAACTCCTATCGGTTCACAAAAAACTTCTATTCAGGATAAGCTTATCATTTCAGCAAAAAGTTCAGTAAACACTAACTGCTGTGGTCGCTTCGCCTCCACAAATAAAGTATTAGGATTAGCAGAGAAATCGTCAACTCTCAATCCACTCCTAATAACATTGTCTTCCTGGTTTGTCTTTGTTTGGGTGTTGATCTAAATCTAACCTTTTACTTCATTTACATTGCATTTCCTTCATCTTTATGTATCGCGATTCGTGCTAGTGCAATTGAACCACAAATTCAGTACCTTGCGTTAATATCAGTAGGATTATTTGTTTATTCGAACATCGTCGTATGTCCATTTATGTGGCGATGGGCCGATGACAAAGATTTACCGCCGGGATCACGCTCCTTATATTTTATGGAACTATTCAATTAGTACATAATTTTATGGCAACCACCATATTAGAATGTATTTTATTATGCAAGTTATGAACTGGTATAACGATTGTACGTTTGAATACAAAAAATTACGAAGATACTTCTTCTGATAGCGGTATTAATCTCATCTCAAGATTTAAAATTGAGTTTTCGTCACTTCGTAGCAATCACATAAAATCAAATTATCTTAATCCGACGAAATGATCAACTATTTACATATTCGTTTGACAGTTCATTAGACTTCTCAACATTATTGGCTGATTCTGGCTCAATTCCAAGAGTTTAGTTATACCATTTGTGAGCATAGTTATCCTTCTAGTTACAGTAGAGTCACGTACAGTGTATAAGGTCAATACTGTGACATCTGGCCATCTATTTGTCTCTGTTATGTTTATAAACAATGTTTAGCCTTCTTACCTTCTACTTGTTATGCGGACTGGTTTTCACACGTAGGCTTCTGGCGAGCTCTTTTTGGTAGGCCTTTTCAGGATGCCTTATTTGTACATCACCAACAAACCATCCAAGTCTTTAAAAGGCTCACTAAAATATATTAGCCTTTGAAAAGTTGTAAGACTATGTCATCGTTATCATTAGCTCCTATTATTATTGTACGTACAACTTAAAGTTCCTTGTTTAGTGATGAATACTATTAATTTAACGAGTGCATCAGACTTGTGAAGGTCGTTGAGACGAAAGCATCATCTGTATAAGGTATTCCAATAACTGATCATTCTCGTTACTGTTACTCAGCTATATTCATCATCTTGCTTTGAAGAAAACCGAGAACGGAGTTGTAAAATTTTGAACTTTATGTTCATAAGTTAAAAGTCGTTGGTATTTTCCCTACACGGCGTAGGTCTACTATAGGTTTCTCTTTGTATACTTACCTACATTTTAGCAATAAGGTTAAATAAGAATGTCATGAGTTCACGAGTGATATAGTATCATCATTATCTGCAGCTTGACATCTCACATTGCTGCGCATGGGCATAGGCCTCTCTTTGTTTGTGCCACTCTCTACGGTCCTGCCATAGTCTGATCCAGGTGGGCTGACAACATTGCCAGCGTCGCGGGTCGCACCTGGGCGAGATTACCGTAGTAGCTTCATTCATACCTATAACCAATCGTGGAGAACTCGTATGGTTATAGTTTTCAGATCCACAACTTTCAAGGTTTGTAAACATAAAAATTGGGTCACTTGTTTCTGTAAACCATCGAATCATACTTTGCTTATATTGTCTTAACACCCATGTTTTGATTCAATAATTTCAGTGATATAATTGTTTTCATAATTGAAAGTGTTTCACAGTTGGCGGTTTCGAATTCGGTAGCTTAATTTTAATTAGACGTATCAAATTCTGCGCCTATTTGTTCGCTAACTACCTGTGAAATTTATGTAGCTCTAATATCTGTAATGTATCTAACTGGTGATTCAAGAATTTCCGGGTTATAGTTCCAGCACAATGTTTCTATTTATGTTTTAATTAGTAACTCTGTACCGGTGTTTGAACTCTAGGTATGCGTGTGCTATTTGCACCTTCCTAATATTTTTGTTGCTTGTTGTGTTTCGATGATCGCTCATCAAAAATGTTTATTTTCTTCCATATTTCTATTTTTTTTATCATTTTAGATTCTTGAAAACTCTTAGATCTATTGTCGATCTGCAAATGCTTCATCGAAAGTCTCATTGAGTGATTCGCATGAGTTCTTATCATGCTACCAACTCATGTTACCCAATTAAAAATGGTTTCAACCAAATGATCACGAAAATAAAGTTCCCGTCCTACATTTCGTATCTGCTCGACTTTCCGGAGAGACATTCATAAATTGTTTTACATCGAGCCTCGTAGATATTAAGTGTATCGTTAATCGAGTCTATAGATGTTGATACATAAGTTTTGTCTACAGGGCTTGACTTTGAAGATCCGAAAAGATATTTACAAATTCCTACAGGATCATTAGTAGCTTTAGAGCTAGCTATTCTGTCGCTTTAGAACCTGAAAAATGTGTAGGTATCTGAAATACTAGGTCCATCTGTACCGGGTTTCGTATCAGTTGATTAATTTTCATTACCAAGGTCATCATGGTAATATGACATTTTGTTTGCTGTAGATTGCATTTCGAAAGTATTGTCCTCGTGTGTTTATGTAGTAAAAATAATATAACTAAAATATTTAGAATCAAAGACATTGAAAAATGTAGGTCGGTCAATGGCTTCAGCATCATTGCTCTTAGTGTTCAATTAATTGTGGCAATTGGCACAGTGCCCATTGAGTTTTAATTCGTTATCATTTGCATGTCATCTATGAACTCATACAAGCTGGTTCTGGTCTGTTCACAACAAAATTATTTTTTCGTACCACTTGCTCAAAAAAGTGACATTCTATGCCACAAAAAGCGAACATAACAATAGTCATTTTTAATCTGTTAAAAACAGGGAGAGAAAATTGTACTGGATTTCTTTCATCCTCTAGGGGGAGAAAGTGATTTAAATTTGGAATACAATTTATACTGAACTACATCTGTGTTTACACCATTGAGTTTGTATACAAAGCATTATACATCTTTTTGAAAAAGGAATACGCATTTATTATGCAGGCCGTATGAGCTTGATAAAGATAAAAGATAAAGATAAAAATGTTTATTGCATAGTCTTAAAGTTAACATTACATCTTACAGTAGAAATAAGTGGACAGTGGAAAGTACAGTAGGCACCTAACTTAGATACCTACCAACCATTTGCTACATTTTTGAAAAGTCCAATGTTAAGTCATCAAGACCTCGGGTTAGTCATAGTATTGAGTTCCTCGCTCTAACTAAGCACATGCTTGTATGTAGAGACGAGGGCTCCTGCTCTGGCTAGCTCAAGGCACGACGTGACGGTGTTCTCGGTACGTGGTTATACCGTATACCGTATCTAAATAAAAGTTACAATGTATTACTGTTCATGGTATCAAAGTAAGACTTACAAAGTACAGCGTATTGTTCTGTAGCTTCTCTAACTTAAGATCTAAATATACTTAAATTGAGTTTTCTTGTTTACTAAAATTAGACAATACTTATGAAGTGTAATAATAAGAATGGATGTGATGATAAGAATGGTTGCTTAAATACTAGTAATTAATCTATAGTAGGGTAAATAATTAAGTGGGGGGGATAAGTACTGTTTAGGTAGATAAATGTTATAGCTTAGCGGTTTCGTGTGTGTTTTGTAAATATATTATCAAAAATAGTTTCTAAAATCTTAAAATCTAAAAATAACTTTTAATTAGGTCTAGTAGGTGCAGAGTAAACAAAGGATGAGGACTTGCCAAAATAATAATAATAAGAGTAACGGGGGTAAGCAGGATAATATCTGTATTATGAGGTAAGATATAAAATAAAGCTATTTCCTTATTTTTAATAGATCCTCTGTTTTGTCGTATGTTAGTGTTAGTAGGTATTTTGTTAGGCTTGATTTGCATTCGTTGTAAGATAGGGCATGTAATTGTATATTTCTGTTCATTGTGTTATATGTGTAAGGGGCTAAGAACGAGCTGTGTTTTTGAGCAAAACTTGTCCTACATAGCATTGTTTGATAGACTTTGTCAGATCGCCTCGCGGAAGTTTTAGCAGTTGGAGGTAGAAGATGCTGTTTTAATACTGTTTGGTGAATAAAAATCTGCCTGCAGGTGAGGATTTGGGATTCAAGGTAAAGCTGTGTGGTTGGGTACCTGTACGGGTGTGAAAAGGCCACCTTTAAAACTGCTCTCTGCGCTCTTTCAAGCGGTAGCATGTGCGACTTTGATACCTTTGCTTTTCCGACAAAAAAATATTAGTCTAGGAAAATGCCGCGTTTTTGTTTTCTTCAAATACATAAACGTTAAGTTTATTTTAATTTATTTTTATAAATAAGTTAATGTTCTAGAATGCTATCTCATATTATTATTGTGTTAATTTTTTCGCAAATGGTACGAAAAGTAGAGTATTTTCCTCGGTGATAAAGCTGTCTTAGTCTTGGGTGAACTTAAATCCCTCGCTACTCTCAGGACTCATCTTAAATCCCTCGCTTCGCTCGTGATTTAAGTTTTTAACACCCTCGCTACGCTCGGGAGTAAACTTCGAGTCCTTCGTTACGCTCGCGATTTAAATCGTCACCCGCGACAGAAGACACTGCTTTATCCCCTTGTATAATAATCTACTATTTTTACACATTTTTTTAAAATGATTTTCTTAATTTGAGTTTGTGGTAAAACTGTTCACCAACACACTTAAGTCAATAACATGCATGCGTTTCTATGAAAAATCACAAAAATCATTTCATGTCAATAAACTACTGAAGTACAGTTATCTGTTGTAAATTAGGATTGAGAAGATACAGTATTCATTAATTACAATAATATAGAACCTAATGATTGCTGAGAATAATAATAATAGGGAACTAACCAATTACATGTAAACAGTCCTCCTCATCCTGCGATGCTGGTACATTTGTTCAGAGGTCATTTCTATCACAGCAAGAACAAAACAATAGGTAATTGAATAGTTTCCTTACACCCAGGTTACTACATATCACAGCAAGAATAAAACTATAGCCAATTCAATAGCTTTCTTACACCCAGGTCACTCGTGCCAAAAGAACATTAATCTATTGAAAGTATGTAATGCGAATTTTATTTTCATGCCCATTGTGGTAATAGGCAGAACGAGAGCAATTGATGACAATAGCCGTGAAAACAATGAAAGCGGAAAGAAATCAATCAGATGTGGTTGAACCTTGACTAGTCTAGAAAAAAACGAAAACTCATATGAAGGAGAAAGTCTATTAAGACTAATTCTGTTGTAAAGAATTATTGACTCAAAGTAGCGATACTATAAAACCTCTAAGTATATGTTTTATCTGTATCATTATGTTGTAATGCTATGGTGTTATGAGATGTTCCATGGCTGCCTTAATTGATGCTTGTTTGTATTTAAATAGGCCTTTTAAACCACTTTAATTACTGCTTCTATCATAAACTATCTACTTGTGAATTAATATTTTTTCTTCCTACTACCGGACGTTGAAAATTTATTGTTGTCTGTTATGGTTTGATTTCTTTTGATAGTGTGCTCGTTTTGTGTTCCAAATTAAGTATTATGTCAAAAACTTGAGTGATAATTTGATTTATGTTTCTTTATAACCATACCCTACAGCTAAATCTTCGAGTATTTCTAATTAACCAATGCTGCCTATTAATAGGTGTTGCATATCTCAGGTGGTTTATGACGCAGTAATCTACGTTAAAAGAATTCGTCATCCATTTGTTACTCGTGGTCCTTCTTCAATATTCTATCCTTATATGCATTATTATGAATGAATTTTGGTTTCATAGTAATTCTTTGTAATTTGTCTTCACTTCACTGTCTAATATTTTTTATTGCCTCTGCTTTAAGTATATTATCATTCTTAACTTTACATTCAGTCGTTCACAATCTTTTGATACAAAAATATCAGCACAGTTCCCTTGGACAATTACCATGCATGTCAGTGGCCACTTCATCTATCAATGTGTTATGTTATCACAAGTGGAGCTGTCAATAGCTTTCTCAAATTCGATTTGTGTGGATTTATATCTGGTTTTATGGCCATTTGAGTGTCCATTTGTAAGTAATGCGCTTTCAGCTTTCTTCCATGGCCTATCGGTTTGATCACGCGAAGGCTATTAGATGAATTGACCGTTTGTTGATTGACCTTGGGTATCTGGGATGGTCAAGGACGGCCATAACTCATAGCTCGTAATCTCCTTTTTTTTCTACATTGCCCTTTCACAAATATTTTCATTAGATTATTATCTAGCTTATTGAAGCACAAATTTAAATATGTGATAAAATGTGATCTCACATTTTTCACACGAAGACAAAATGTTGAAATATAATGGTTGAAAGTCGATGTTGAAAGAAGTTATTCTCGTATAGGTAGATGTTTAAAACAAATTCGCAAAAGCTTGTGTGACTTCGGTGAATGACCTCATTAAGTGGCTTCTTCAGCCAAATATTTTGTCTACAATACGTTATATTTATCTCTTTTGTATCTAGTGTTGTGTTCGTTTCTTCGTGGTAAAGGCCGCTAATTATCATCAATACAAGAGCTTGTAATTTTCTCGGCATTTCTTCTTGTTTAAATAATTTGGTTGGATTCCTATCTCTCCTCTGCATATCTAATTATGTAAGGGCTTGTAGTCTGGAAACGGTTATGAAAACATTATTTGAGTAGTGCTACAGCCAGCGCCATCTATTCGTGGAATTAAGAGTCTGTTTCGAACTCGTTAACTCTCTCTAAACCCCTGCGCGATTTACGTTTGACAACACCATTCCATTTATGAAACTTGACTTAGTTCGAAGCTTCGTAACTAGGTGGCGTTTTGTAACAAACTTGTTTGTCTTATTTCACAGACTATGAACAAATCACTTCATAGGGTGGGGTATCATAGGGTTAATTTCATAGGCTTTTTTTTTTAATTCCCAATACCTATCAGTTTTCATGGCATTTTTGCTATTGCCTCCCGATCGATAGCGATGCGTGATGCGTCGTCGACGTCATAGGTGCAATACCCCCGCTTGCATTTGCTGCATAGCGACGGTTCCCGCCCGCCCACGCTCAAAACCAATGTCACTGAAGATCCTTGAACCTGCGTCAGTACATTGCATACCGGCACTTAGGTGCTACCGGGCAGACCTAGAAATACGAGAATATTACACCCTCAAGTGTTTTGTTAGGCCAGTTTGGGCAGCGTGAGAATTATTTCACTTTGGATAATATCGTCCGGACATAGGTTCTCTGCCAATAGGTACTAGTTATCCCGATATACAAAACACATGGCGATCGAGCGCATTCTTGAGAACATTCTGGAGCGACGCAGTTCTAATTCAAAGCGCGAAGAAAAACCACATATTACACTGTACAAATTTCAGATTTTTTGAACGAGTTGGGAAGGATTCATCCTCGAAAATGTCAGGTAAGCTATTTCTCCTGATATTAGTGACCGGACCAGTTGGGCTTGTTCTTTTATATTATTTCAATTTTGGTATCATTATGTTAATTTAAAACATTTATGAGCCGTTAACTCTTTTTAAGGAGATGAAGCAAGTGTAGTTACGTATTTTATGGGAAACTTGATGGTATTTTTAAATGGGTTGCTCTGGAAATTTTATTAGGAGTCTATCTATTATTGGTCGTTGGAGCATTAAAAGCTTTTAGGTTATCCGTCGTATTCTCTACATAATGAATTCCTAGAAAAATCTTTTTCGGTTTCTTTGGAGTTTGTTCTGATAACAGTCAAATGTTAATCTTCCTCCATTAATGTATTGCCATCGTCTGATGTTGAATTGGTTTTCTCTTTACGATTTGACGATCTTGTTTTCTATTATGTATTTAATACGCAAAAGCTCAGTCAACTCATCTGAATTTTAGCTAGTCATGAATTATAACGACACTTACTAATATAAGTCATCCATTCACCACCTCAAACCCTCAATCATAGTGTCAGTGCTCGAATCAAACAGGCTTGGTGTATCCGCTGTCCCCCCTAGTATGGTAACGCGCAGTAATCGCTAGAAAACTGCTTTGGTTCTTTTTATTTCATCGTGTTGCCTATTTTGTACATCTATGGAATGGACGGCACATTAATTTGAATGATCTGCCCGACAGAATCGCATGTTTGGATCGTAAAATTTATTTGTTAGAAGTCTTGGGAAAGCTGGCAGGATTCTGTTTTCATTTATCAATCAAGTCCGAGAGATCACTGCTGTGAATCTTAGAAATTCCATTGGTTATTTATTTTATAAATTTTATGAATGTATTTTCGGGTTTTCGAACTATAATGACCGTAACTTACAAAACTATCATGTTAGAATACACTTGCAGTTAACGTACTGATTGACAACCTTGGTGTTTTGCATCTTGAGCTAAATCTTTTGATCATTAATCGACCATACTGTAATTCTTTTTCTTGATATCATGATGCGTATTTAAATAAAATCTTGTATATCTCGTATTTTTTCAGCCTTTAAAGCAATATACGGTGCAAGTCTGGAGCTAAATTTGGATAATCTTGACCTACAATACTAAAATGTCTGTCTAGACGAGAATAATTCTAAATAAACCATTCTCGCCATTCGAACAATATGCCATTTGCAACATAGGGCATAACTTATTTCAATTAGTCTGTGACTCTGCTGACATTGCAATGTGTGCTAGATGCTAGGGAACAATTGCCCATAAATTGTGGACTGCATCGCTCTGTACGCTAACCCAAACAATAGATGGCATGACAGGAAATATCAATTGGTTTCATTTATTTTCTAAACTAGTAGGTTTTTATTTCTGCGGACGAGGATTTCTCATCATGTCATGCCCTTTCTTCTCTACATATAAATTACCTTACTAGTTTAAAGTTTTTTTCTCGTCTATCCTGGAAACATTTGGAGAACACATCCTTCATTTTCCATTTGATTTCAATTGGTTTTTTCCTTTCAATTGATTGAGTTATCATCACATTATCTTTTAGTCTGATCGAATTCCTTCGTTAATTGTATCTTGCGTACATTAGTAATTTAGAAGAATATAATTTGAAGTCTTCTAACGTGTCATCCACCATTCAATTAAGAGTTTAATACATCTAATGCATTGAATCCTTGACCAAACCACTTTAGATTGGTTTGAATGCTCCCGCATCTTTATAATCAAAGCTACCTCTTAGTATATTCTTCTTAGTTTGTTATTTAAAAAAATATTTAACCTGCTTCTACTAAAACCTTGGACCTACTAATATTCTATGCAAATACTTATTCCATTCCAATTTAAAATATTTCATTATTTTTTGATGATTATATCAGAATAGTGCCTGCTATAGTACAATTATAAATAATTTTATTGTAATTCAAATATTATTATGTCGATTATACATCCAATAAAGTAGTTCAGGTTACCTAAAACAGCAGTCACTCCCACTCGCGACGACCCGGAAGGTATCTAATTATACTTGTATATTATTACTTCTAATAATAAAATTATCGTGTCACAATGTTCGTTCCCGTACTCCTCCGAAACGGCTTGACCGATTCTCATGAAATTTTGTGGGCATATTGAGTAGGTCTGAGAATCGGCCAACATCTATTTTTCATACCCCTTAGTGATAAGGGTTGCACGCGAGCAAAGCCGCGGGCGACAGCTAGTACTTGTATATTATTACTGACTACGTACGCGTGTGAAACTTTCCACCAAAATATGTATCTGTCAACCAGTATACGGTGAACCTCGTGCCAAAAGCTTCTTTTGGTTTAGGGAGTTCAAGCTGTATCTAAGAATCCACATCTTTGATTTCATTAAAATATTTTTCTTAATGTTTCAATCCGTAAAAAGAGCTTCTGATTGGTATAAGTTTCATTGAAATTGGTCCAGTAGTTAAGGCGTGATCGGCGAACAAACAAACAGACAAACTCGAGTTTCGGAATCAGAATCGTTTATTTAGTAGATCTGCATATTTAGTTTATCCATCTTTAATTTTAGTTCTGGCTTTTTTGCAGTTTTATAATAGTATAGATGTTTTTCACGGGTATTACACTCGCATATAATTACAAAACAGGCTCCCTATATAAAATATCTATTGTTTTGGCCGTCTGTTTCGCCACGCTCGATGATCCTGGCATTGACTATCATTCGCTACGATTTCTTTGCCCTATATGTTATTTTTCTGTGTCACTTTGCTGAGGAATTTTATATTACGGTTGGCTAATCTTCTAAATACAAAGCGCGTAGTTGGCTTAATGTACAGACCTAATTGTGCTAGAAGCATGCCATTTGGAGGGTATTTTATCTCATTCTTATAATTGTTACATTTAAATGTAAATGCTAGTTGCTACGAGTGGTCACGCTTTGGTAACTTTTATCTGAAAGCTTTTGTTATGAACACAGTCTGCTAAATTGTTGTTCTCGCGTTATTCTAGTAAATCTTGACCTACTACAAAAGTAAATATGTCACTTTTCTATTTGTGCTTTCGCAATATCTGAATATTTTATCAGTTTAGTATACGTTTTCTCGTGTCATGTAAACTGGAACACTTCAACGCCAATGGTTAACTGATTAACGCCCTATTTACTCCCTATTTGTAATATTGTTGTCCCATACAACAGTTACTTGTGAAGGTAGCATTCCTCCAATCGACCGTGTCCCGCATTCCCATCCGCGGCGGCTTCCGAGAACGTGAAGATCCGCTACGGTAGCATGCCTCGCCGACCTTCCCTGGAGGCTGCGTAGCTTAGCTACCATCAGGTACTGCCTGGTAGCGTCTACCGGCCGCCCACGTGCCCTCATTACGGACCCGATTCCGCACCACAATCAAAGTAAGATCATTAGAAACCGTCTCGCTAGAGCTTAGACGCAGCGAGACTTGTCAGTCGCTGCGACGACATCCATCCGGCAACGCGAGCATGAGCGGTCACGCGGTCACAACTAAATACAAATATTGACTGTTCTAAAAATCGCGATCCGAAAGTACTTCACAGTACTTATAAGTGCTCTGTCGCGGGTATTTCGAATCGATTCGCAACGGTTGTGAATCGAGTGTGAGACTAATGCGACAATTTGTGTTCGTTAGTGGTGCAGTGTGCTGGCGACTTGTTATTTGAATGTCCCTTTGATGCAACAAAACAGTAATTACACCTTGAACGTAAAAATAGCGGCGCAGACCGGTGATGATGCACGTCCAAAAACAAAAATACTACGGCTAAAAATAAAACAATGTCAAATATTAAAATTGTGTATGAAAGCACAATAGTAATGAATGGCGGGCGACATGGTAAAGCATCTGGCGTCAGAAAATGTCAACAGTCAATCAAAAGAACATGAAGACGCACTGTACTATTCGACATCGCGGCATCAGTGTTAATTGCCTATAAATAAAACGTGGCAACGGCCAGTTAGACGGACCCGCGATCGTATATAGAACTAGGAAGAAAATTGTATTATGACGTACTATTCAGTAGCTTAGAGATTTAAATCTAGGGCTCGGTTTTAAATGGTTGTCTTCAAACGTGACTTGTCCACACTCTACACCACAATCTTAATTTCCATCCTATAAAGCTCTGTTCGTTATTCGTATACGTAAGATACCTACTCAATAGTCACACTCACTTTCATTCGGGTCAATAGACACATTTACCTGCTTGTGTTGTTCATATCCTTGTAACTTCTTGTCTGTATTTATGTCTACATATTGATTTGACATCACAAAATCACAATCCTTCTCCAAGTTAATTTATGCATTGCTGCGATAGCATGTCACTCAAACTAATGCTCTACGTGCTATAAATTCTGAAATATTGAGCTCTGACTATACACATGTCTATTCCCGATTGGCCTTCGCTATATGGTGTGAAATTTCGCGCATAAACTAGCTTCCTTATCCATTATTCATGATTAGAGTTTGTTCCGTCGAGATAAACAAGTAGCGATTACCTATATTCCATTTTAGCTTCAATAATCTCTTTCTGGTATTGTAACTATTCAAGCAAATTGTCTTGTTACTTTTTGCGTGTACTAAGAAACGCAATGTGCGTTTCAAATATCTGTTTTAGCAATACTTCGTTCCGAAATCCTTAAAAGGTTACCGACAAATTGGTTCATGGTTACTATTGAGGCACTAAGGTCTTCCATTTACCAAATTGTCAGTATCTTTAAAGCAAATACCTATAGTAACAGATGTTTTACTTTTTCGTGCTATTATTATTACCTTTTCCAAAGGTGGTGTTGAAGGCTCTGATAATATGAACTATATACTTACAAGATTTAAAAAGACTACTCTCATTTTGGACAACTGAAAATCCAACATAGGTTCTTCATGGAGACAAATGTCCAGTTATGACTGTTTCAATATTACTCATTCCTTGCTTCGTCTTGCTTGCACTTACAAGAGTGTAAGACGAAGCAAGGATTGAGGATCTTTGAGTTACTATAACTTTGTGCTTTCAATCTTTCAGTTCCATTCTAAATTTCTAATGTGACTTTAAAAATAAATATGTTACTGTACCTTCCTTTTAAAGAAAGCAAGTATTCCTATCTTGTTGGTCCCCAAAACCAAAATGAAGTTGAAATGTAAAATCATTTCCTATTCTCATTTATATTCTACTCATAAGAGTACGACGCTTACGACTACTTATGCGTATTTACAGTTAGGTAAGTACTTAAATTTAACTATTTATGAAATACCCGAGTGTTTATATTCATGTTGTCCATGTGGGTGGATAATCCGATTATGGTGATCGCGATCAAATCTTAACAAATGATTATACCTTCGACACGCGTCTTTCATCTTGGATAAAGGAATCCTCATTATTTTGGAAGTGTTATCATCAGATTTATTACTGTCTGTGGTAATTTTTGATTAAAATTCCAAAATAACACTCGATCTTTTGATATGAGGGTTTGTTGCTTAAGTTTTTGGGTTCTGTGGAACTTTTTATCCAAGCTTCATCGGGGCTTGTCTTACCAATATTGGTCTATCCACAATCGACAGCGGATATCATTTAATCACGTTTAATAAGCTGATGTTTATTATTATTATTATTATTGCGTTCAATGAACCAGGACAACTGACAAAATATGATGATCCTTCCTTCAGTGTGTGCGTGCATCTCGTAGACAGTCTGGTACGTAAGGTGTCTAGTTGAATATGATCAAATCTTTTATTATTTCTTTTGTTCACCCGGTTCTTTCAACAAATCTATGAGGCGTTTTGAATTATCTTCTTCTAATTAGGTAAATTCTATAAATTTCAAATATGTAGTGTGAGAGCGTTTCATTTAAGTTGAAATACGAGACTTTTGTGATCAAATCTAAATTGCAGCGTTACATTGGAATCATATATTTTGAAAACAGTTATATTACTGCATAAAACTTTATAGATTCTTGGCGTGTCTTTATTACCTGAGGCTACGGCCTTCGATTGTACCATCAGCTCCACCCACGGATGGGCTCACCCACATAGAGCTAACTGCTGGCCTAGAACAATGAGCGAATTGACACTTTTATATTAAATCTAAACTTCCTTCCTCATCATTCGACGAGTAGAGGTAACTTCTCAGGCGTCTGAATAAAAAGCTAGTCTCATGTTGATAAAATTTTTATGTTTTGTAAATAATTTTGTGTTAAACTTATTAGCTGCGTCATATTGACATCATCATCACAGCAAATATTCTAATCTAGGACGGTACATAGTTACGATATAATTATGTTATTTCGCTCAACGGTCTAAATTTAAATATTGAGCAATGACATCAAAGTGTAATTATGCCGCAGTTTGCGTAATTATAAACATTAAAGTAGTTTACTGTGCGTCCCAAATTATCCTATACCGCGTTTAGTCAATGGGTCATTATTTTGCAATTGCCGTACCTTCGGAATACTTCGGATTCACTAACGGACGAGGTACATAGTTACAGGCACACTGTCCACCAAAGTGCTTAATCACATGCGTGAAGAAGTTAAATGTAGAGATGATACAGACAATATGAAGAGTGCATAATATTATTTCGTCTGTTGTGTTCTTTTTACTTTTGACGTTTAAAGACAAAACCAACAACATGAGGCGCTGCAACTGTGTACAAGAGACTTAACATGCCTTACTCATTACAGTCATTACCCAATCACCACTAAAAATATACGTACGGTTTACACGCGGTTGTAAAACTACGGTCTGTAAACTGGCACATCAGCTAAGGAGTTTTATATTGTTTACTCGCGACAACCGTGAGCACAAGTCGTCTCGCGCGGACATTGCAGGGCGCCGCCCGCCCACGTCTTGCTGCAAACGAACGCTTATGTAACTCGCTCGGCCCTACGTCTACGTTACGAACATCATCACTGGGTTAATGAAGTTGGTTCTCTATCAGTTGCGAAATTTGCACCGGCGGAAATGACCACCTGACGGGAATAGCACGTCTCGCGTAACTGTCGCCAGCCACACTGTGTCGCTATCACCGTCTGCGGCCGCGTCGCAGATAACCCAGCATCAGGCCTAAAATAACCAGTCTACTCCTAGCCGTGGTCCGACCACGACTGTCTGAGTTACGTTCAGCTTCGGCTTATATACTGAGGGATGGCTTCTGTGCGCACGCGCTCCGCATCCCCCAAGTCGGTCTCGTTCTCCCCCGTTCTGGAGAGAAAGTACAGCGCTGATCGGGGGCCGCGTGACCCTCCGGAGCTGAGACCCACTGAGTGGAAGAAGTACTTTACAGATTTCAGTGCATACCTCGGTAAGTGTCACTTACAACAATAAGGGAACAGAGAGTTGAAGTAATTCATGAATCATGAGTTGTAATTGTGCGGCCTTGCGCTATATCGGTAACGTGTTAGTGGAGCGTTTGGGATTGACTTGGTAAACAAACCTTGCGCAATCGTACGTAATGGTTTTTTAGTGCTTTTTGTTTGCACCACTATCACGTGATTTGAACTATATCTACCATTTTACTTGATTAGAAACACCTAAATACTTTATAAACTCAAGAGTATCCTCAACATTGTCCAATAATATTGGTGCATCGAAAAAAACTGAAATATTTTTATTTGAAGCTTTTGGTTTACGGCGTATAGAACATAATTATAAGATTACCTATTACCTGTCCAAAAACAAATCTAATCTTCCAAAACCACGCCAGGTTAGGGGTGTGATATAATATATCTACCAGTTCCTTACTACTTGTCTTGCAATTTATAACAAAGCTATTGAGAACACCGCTATACGGTATCAGTTGACCAAGGCGAAGTATCATGTCGACTAACTTGCCGTCTCCAGATAACCTTGTGGTTTGAACCGCAAATTATAAATAGGCAGAACATTGTTTTATTGCTTGAACTATTTGAAGTCTTTAGTGCACTATTGAACCTCAATAGTTTTGTAACCTTAGTGTTACTTAATTATGCTTGGTTTGGTGTTTTGAACTATTGAAGAAATGGTTAGAATCTGTGGAAGAGGATATGAATGTGAGGGGAGTAGATTCAGAGTTGACAAATGATAGGGAGTGAGTGGAAGAAGAAAACATGTTGTGCCGACCCCACCTAGCGTGAAATGAGGCAGGGAAATGATGTTTTGAACTACCAGCACGGAACTCCAAACATTTAAAAAAAGTCTACTCTAGAAAGTTATATAGAGTCGTAAGCAAATTTTGAACCATGCCTCTACCATGTCTCTATCTCAGACAGCACAGCATATAGTAAGTAGTTACTATATTCTGTGCTGTCTTAGGAAGAGACAGCCTAACGATGAAGTAGGTTTGCGTCAGCATCTCAGCCTAAATCCGTGTTCCTTCGTACCCACGATTTAAGTCAATTTAAGGAATCGTCAAATCATTTGACCCACAGCATCCAATGTTTCCAATAACCAAAGCCCTGTAATAAATATCTAATGATGCTGAAAAAAATATTAACTCTGAAATAACATTATTTTTTATCATCCATAAAATTTAATGGCCCTATTAATAGTATCCGCAAAAACCATCATCTAGCTAGAATTTACAAATGGCATCGTCGAAAATAAACGACGTTGTTGCCACAGCGGATGTGGACGATGAGACTCATTCATTCGTAGCGTTAAATAAGCATGCGCCTGATATTTACACTTCATTCATACCACAGCAGCGTGCTGTTGGGAAATCGTCAGGCGTTTGCGAAACTATAGTAGAACGTACAAATATTGTGTCGTTGAAAAAATATAGGTTCACCATTTAAATATCAATGAAAAATGAGAAGTAGACATTTCCAAATGATGGTATAAGTAATTGGATGAAAGATTCGATTGATGATCTTCTTCTTATATCTTCTAAATATTGTATAAAACTAGGTATAAAATTTGGAGGGTAGTATCCTTATATAGTGTAAGCGTGCAATAAGAAGGGAATTTTGAAAAGAAGCACCCTAAAGGGTCTAAAATTAGGATCAACGATTTTAACCAAAAAATGTGTATGCTGCTGCCACGCGAGCAAAGCCAAAGGCGACAGCTAGTACCACATAGCTTGTTTATGTTTACCCCATGCAAAATTACCATGTATTCAGAATCGAAAATGTTGTAATACAAACAAGTACTGAACATTTATTCTCATGAACTCATTCAGCGACCGTGGCCTATAATTTATCTATGACGTCTTCTGTAGAAAATCTGGGAGCTGGAAGATTATTTTGATTTATTTATTTACAATGTCTGTTTGTTTAGAAAAAATAACTTCTCTAGAACCTTGGAATAATATGCGATGAAAATCATTCAACTTTACGAGAGTTGATAGTCTCGTAAAGTGGTTTGCGACAATCCAATCAGTCTCCATTGATGTGTCGCACTGGGTGTTTAAAAGGTATCATTCCCTTATGTCTGTCTTGTCTGCAATTATTGTCCTTCTGAAACTGAACTGCTATTGTTTTATTATCAAAGTGCCTACCTTTTGCAAGGTTATGTCGCAGGTGTAAAGTCAAACAAAATTAATCACATTGCAACATTTTCATTTGAATATTTTTCATGAAGTATTTATAAAGGAGATGCCCTTAAGAAATTCTTTACCTCACGACTCATTGTGTAACCTCAAGAAATTCTTTTACTAAATACTTTGTTACCTTTGAGTTTATTTACGATATCACACCGTCAAGCTCTGTATTTTGCACATTATGACTTACAAGTACTTGAGTAACAGGTTTCGCTGGGTCAAGATTACCTTATCGCACATTTATATTCAACGAAGGGTGCTTTTGCATCTGATAAACACCTAGCTCAATTACCTTCGTTTCGGTATCCATGGTTAAAAAAAAACAGGAAAACAGAACTGACATATTAAATTCCATATTTTTTAAATTTATATTATGCCAACAATAAAGTTAACCGGCGTTTCTGCGGTCTGTGCACGGGCCAGATGAATCAGTCAGTTCTGCATCAGTCCATATGAGAGCCGCCCGCGCCTCCTTACTCGTCAAACGCAGATATATTTAAATTTAGAATCCCTTCCTTTGCCCTTGCATCGGATTCTATATTTCTGTTTTATTTTTATTGTGTTCCTCGCGAATTCTTGACGGCCAGTTTATGCTGAACCTTTCGCTGTGTGTGATTAGAATTTCTATCTGCCTACACAATGGCAAGATATTCTAGAACCCATTATTTTGTGAACGATGATATTTACGGGAAAATAATGAAAACGCCGACAAGTAAATACCCACCAGAGGAAGTATTGAAAACGCCGTCATCCAGAGTTACACCACCTGAATCGGATTACGCTACAGTTTATGAAACTGTTCATGGAATAGGTACCTACTTATTTAAAACGATTTCAAGCATGTAAAATTGTAGACAAATGCCTTAATTAATTTAAACTATACGACCAAACCCTTGTATAAAAACTGAGCATACATTTAGTTTTATCGTCACAATATCTTGTTTACATAAATTACACTCATAATGCCTTCTTATACAAAAGCTTATCTCATGCGCAAGTTCACACGTTTGATGATGATAAGGCATTATGGCATTTATTATGTGAACAATAAGGTAGTTGTGTCTGCTCTATGAATAAGGAGGCAATGAACCCTCCCAAATGCAAACTAGTTCTTGACGAACGAGTATTGGAAAGGAAGGATGCGATACGAATGCTCTTATTGTGCGAATTTTAATTGGGAGTTTCAGCAGGGAAGTGTATGGATAATAAATAACAATACAACTTATATGGAATAAAGTAAGAATCACCACATATCCAACGTAAAAGGACAATTAACCAGATAGTAATCTGCGTCTTAGATCATTCTCTATGTTGTTAAACTATTGTGTATGTATTTGTTTACAAAAAAATATTCTTTAGCTTTAAAAGGCTTTTTAGTTCTTCGAATTGTACGAATCTGTCAAAGGATATGTGTGGGAACAAATTTTGAATTCACATGTGTGTGGTGTGTTCAATTCAACCAACTAGGGCTACCAGTGGATCCGCTTCTAAATGAATATGATGTCATTGTGAACTCACATGTTCTGTTTGTATGCAGCCGTATAAACTGCCATCTCTATCAATTAATTGCTAGTCTAAGACTATACTGTGTTTATGTAACTCTACTTCCTACTTCCTTATTATACCTACTGCAATATTGTTCCTACAAATCCTCTTCTTATCCTTATCCTAGAGTCCCACTGGTCGGCATAATACTGGATTTTTCTTTTATCTCTTCTTCTTTTTTCTTCGTCCTTTCCTTATGTCCCATTTCTTTTGGGGTGGGCCCTCCCTGTTTTCATGCGCCATACAGTGCGTTTTTGTGTCATATCTGGGTCCAAGCCCATCGTCTTGAGGTCTTTTTGAACTGTACCAAGCCAAGTAGTCGGGGGTCTTCTTTTTGTCGCTTCTTTGCCGCCTTCCGTTACCGCTCCGCTCGTTACTTTCCATGCTACGGTTGCCTGGAAGAAATCGCTTTCAGCGATAAGGCCGCCCATTGTACTATACTTAGTTTTAAGATTTTTATGTATTTAATCCTTGTGTACAATAAAGTATTATCTATCTATCTATCTATCTTCTACTGTGAGGACTTGTTTCTTCATGTGGCCCTTTCTTTTATCTGCTAATATATTTTACTTTCATGATTAGCTTAGTCAATAGGTAACCTGAACCTGGCCAGAACGTTTTTAAATATAGAAGAATATCTTCAGTTTCCTTTTCGTCAATGACATCGTGAGCTTTTCTTACTTCTTTGGCGCAGTGACCCAAACTGCGTCTTGATCTTGACCTCCCACACCAGACCACGCCACTTCTCTAGTCGGCTTCCACACTGATAATCCAGCGGTAACATGCGGCCCATCACCATCTTGAACTTATTTCATTGTGTAACATTGCTTTCATTCTTCTTATTCCAGATGCACTGCTCGCTGACCTCCAGAACTCCATCAACCCTGGCGCCCGTGTTGGCAGTCCGGGTCGGACGGGCTCGCCTGGTGGTCGGACGAGTTCGCCCGGAGGTCGGACAAGTTCGCCCGGTGGTCGGACGAGCTCTCCGTTAGGCAGAGGGGCTTCTCCAGGAAGGCTGAGCTCTCCGGGAGGCAGTTTGAGCTCTCCAACATCGACGGGATACGGATCTATCAACGGATCGAGGAATATCTCGTCGGATTATGCTAAACCGGCTTCGGTGAGTATTATAAGTATATAAGTATTCTATTTATCAGCAATCTAGTTCACATAGTACAAGATCTGCTTAGTTTAGGACTAGAGGGCGTTGTGTGAAATGTCTCGTAATGAACGAGCCCAGATTGAAAACTACGAGTATGAAAGGGTTATGAAAGTTACTTACAACTAACTTTACTTATACCTATATAATTGAAAATACACAAACGATTAAAGCTTAAACTTCAAAAATCGGCCATTTACTAAACAGGAGACAAAGAAGTTGGTAATTGTAAACTCCCACGCTGTGCACGCACTTATCTTCCCTATGTGGTCTGTTCAAAGTTACGAATTATTGAGTTCTTTGTATAATGTAGACTTGTATAATGTCCTTAATTAATTCCTATACCTACTTGTAATTTTATCTAAACATACACTTTGGTCCACCTAATCTAATGTCCTCATTTGTGGTATGCTGCGAAATGGAAAACCAGACGCCTATTTTGGGCAATATTTTGGTAAACAATATAATATTTCCTTGTACTTATCGATAATTCGTATCTATCACTAACCTACTTGATTCAAACGAAACTCAAACGTAGGTAGTACCTACCTACACAATCATTTGGGAATATTTGGTATAACTCAACGTGTCGTGTCGGTTTGACTGTCGAACGCCATCTAGCTTTTACACTAGTTACTATTGAGCACCATTTTCAGTTTCTAGTTCTTTGGCGCTCACCCAAAAACATAACTTTTTTCCGTTTGTGTACTGTGTATATAGATGTCGCTGTTGGTTTTTTGTCTACTACAGTACTGTTACTAATCAAAGTTCAAAAGGCATATCAATCATTAGAATGTTGTTTCAATGCATCGAAATCGTTATAATTCAATTGTAGAAGATTTCGCTGGATAACATTAAAATTTGTTTGAGAAACATTCAGTTTTCAACAATTGTCTGTTCTAGCATGTTGTAGTCGCTTCAAACAAGTAGGTATTGACTACTAATATACCTACTACGTTTACCGTTTACGCTTTTAATGCGGGAAAACACATTTTACCTACATTACAATTAATTATTACACCACTTAACGAATCCATGCCAAGAGTCTGGGTCATGAGTCTTGTAGATTTATAATATAATTCGATAGTACTCTACTAAAAAAAACTATGATATGACGAAGTTTTATAACCGGGATCAACAGCAATCTAGTTAGTTTATTGCACAGCAGTCAGCCGAAATAATGCAGATCATACAAAAAATTTGCCCTACTCTAAAATGACATCGGAAAACGCTTTGCTTTGAATTCATAAACGAGAGAGACTCCTATTAGTCAGGCGTTGCGCTAAGGGATTGTTTAAACGGTTTGTTGGTGGAATAAATTAGCCACTGTTTACGAATTCAAGTGTTAGAGTTTTAACTGTGTTTGCACCCTTACCGCAAAGCGTAATAGAAATCGAAAATTTTGCTTGCCATTTTAACAATATTAGAACTAGTAGTTCGCCCCGAACTGAGATCTCGTGATGGTCTGAGGTTAATAAAACCCAAACAATTTTTATTGACCAATGGCTGCAATATAGGTACTTTGCAAATCGCATCGAAATCGCCGTCTAGCTAAGTACCAGTCTTACTTGAACTACAAAATCATTGAAACTCCAAGAAATGTTAGCTCACGTTATACTGGGTTTTCCAATTTTATAATTTTTACAACAACTCAAAAACTATTAGACCTAGAATCAAAATAAAAACGGTTTTGGAATGTCTAAATAAAATCCTATCATATGACACCCCACTTGATATTTTTGTACGACTTTTTTTTTACTCTCTTTGGACCCTCATAACTTCACGACCTCTTGACCGATTTACGTCATTTAACAAACCAGTAAAACTTAAGAGTATTATCCGTATACCTACCAAATTCTGTGAAGATCGGATAAGCGGTTCACGAATATACAAACATACAAAGCATTTTTGTCCAAGTTGTCACTAAGATCTCGTTCGCTTCGCTCACTCGATCAAATATCTACTATGTATAACTTAATAAGTAAAAGCAGTGGATTTGGGTAATGCTTGTAATGCTATATGGCTACCATCGACTGTCGCGGTCTGTCTACTTCGGCCACTTGCACCGCAAGGGTTTTCCGAAATGTGCTGTAATTCCCATGAGAAAGAACCAAGTTGACCAAGTGTAGCATCTATTATTCAAACAATAAACTTCCTTTCATTAGTGTGTAAATGATACTTTTGAATAAATACGTTCGAAATAATACTGCTAGTTAGGTACTGTAAAACTTGGCAACCCTTTTTATTATGTACTTACTTACTTACGTCCATAAACGAATATTTTGAGTAGTTGCTAAGTAGGCGTGGTGGAAAATGTTACTATGCAGACTACAATAATGACGTACTGAGATAATGGGGACTTATAACCATCTGAAACCCAGAGGTGCTAAGCAAATTGGTGCAAGGAATACACGTCATGAAAATAGACAATACCTATACTATTTTAATCATAATAATAGTATAGGTATTGTCTATTTTATAAAACGTTAGGTATGTCTTGATTACCATAATATACTTAATCAAGAAATAATGTCAACTCTAACTTTTATAAGATAGTGGGTACGTCTCTTAAAATAAAGGTATCCTACTGTATTGCTAGGCAAAGTGTGCCAAACCCCTATCTTGATTTATCTTTGTAATATCTAATGTATATTTTTGTCCACAGCCGACATACCAAAACACAAGCTCCCTCAAAAAAAGCACAGACTACTCGCAGAGCTACAGCCAATCCCCAAGCTATAACTCAAACACATACACCTCATACAACGCCAGCAGTCCCGGGTTTAACAGCACAGCGAACAGCCCAGGATATAATGCTGGAAATACATCCAACTTCAGTGCAACGAACAGCCCTGGATACTCCAATGTGAACAATAGTAGCTATATTAATAGCTACAGTGCTGTGAATAGCCCAGGGTATAATAACACATCGGGATATGGACGAACTGGCAGAGGTAATCTCACCGAGTTGGATTCGTTATTGGACGATCTGAGCCATGCGCGGTACGGGAACTACGATCGGGCGGCGTATAATGACAGGAATGGTGAGTGTCTTTTGTTTTCTAATACTAATCCTATCCTGCACTTCTAATACTGTCTAATCCCTACCTAATATTATAAATGCGAAAGTAACTCTGTCTGTCTGTCTGTCTCGCTTTCACGACAAAAGTACAGAACTGAATTTGATTGAAATTTGGTACACAGATAGTCTAGAGCCTGAGAAAGGCTACTTTTTAATGCGAAAAAAAGGTTGTAAGGTGTTGAAAGGGGGGGTGAAAGTTCCTTAACCATACAAACTTTATAATGTCACATTTGAAATAACTGTCAGTTGTTTGACAGTAAGAGTTTGAATGACAGGACGTCTGTCGGGTCAGCTAGTAAGTTCATAAATTGTAAAAGGTAAGATAGTAGGATATTGCATTTTGTACTTTCTGACGTAGGTTTTCCCTGTAGGGTAAATACAACTTCCAATGGTATAGTAGGGCGAATGAGTACGAAGTTACGTTCCTTCCAAGATGACCGAGACAAAAAACCATGTTAAGATATGTAAAATTTAGTAATATCGTAAGATTTGGCAATAGAAAACAGGAAGGAGGAAAAAAGAGGAAACTAACTTATTGGCTAACTAAACTAACTTCTAACTAACTTTTTGACAGGCGTCATGGCTCAGTCGGTAGTAGCTCTGCCTTCCGTGCTGTGGGTCGTGGGTTCGATCCCCACCGAGAACAAACATTTGTGTTGTAAACATAGATGTTTGTTCTGTGTCTGGGTGTTTCTTCTATGTATTATAAGTATGTATTTACAAAAAATGTATGTATGTATTCTATCAGCCATCTAGTTTCCATAGTACAAGCTTTGCTTAGTTTGGGACTAGAAGGCGTTGTGTTAAGTGTCCGTGAATATTTATTTATTTATTTTTTATACTTCTTACTCGTTTCCTATTCAAATTCTAATCGCCTCGATGTACAATTAATGTAATCCATGCAAATTTAATTTTCCGTCTATAATCATGAAGATAATTAATTATTCTGAGTTCTGATTCATTGGTTGAACCTTGAGACTGGCTTCTCGTTTTATTTTATTGCTTCTGACATCCGACCCCAATTTTCTATTCATAACATCTTTCAATGTTATCACAATCTGTAGAAATAACGATAAATCATTTTCAAATTATTTATTTTTAAGATACATTTATGTAAGTGGTATTCATACTCTTTTCTGTCGATAAGGTCGACTAGGCGGAGAGGATGGTATAGATGCTAGACAATCCTACTCCATCTTTAAAATGTCCCAGGCACTGCAGCTTACACTATTACAGTATTAGGATTTTATATTTCAGTTTATCAATTTGTATCTTATTTTGTGGTATAAAAACTTTTGCAGCATTTTGTTGGCGTTTGATGTAGAATCACCTTTCGTTAGACTCAGTAGTTTGTTTACAATAATAGAAACAAACACTATCTATCTGGCAAGGCCGAATCCTACCAGCAGAAATAGATCACGTACGACGCAAGCTCCATTTCAGTTTATTTAACTTTAGGCACTACATCCACTAAAGCGTCACGCATGCACATTTGCTAGAAGTTTGACTCTCCGTTAAATAAAATGGTCATTTTTGTCAGTGTTAAACATTGCGCAGCTTATTTCTTTTTTTGTAACCTTAGACGTGGTTCACACGGCATTGTCCTGCGGGCCTAAGATGCGCACCGCGAGATATTTGTCATGTCGTTCTGTCAAAATGTAAGCATTTTGTACCAGTTTAGGAACTATTGCATTATCTGTGGTACCTAATGGTGTCGACAAAACGCGCCATAATGTACACTTTTGACACTTCTTAGTCGTCGTACCTCTCCGAGGACGAGATAATAGTCATGCAGTAATGTCAAAAGTTGAAAATTCAAAGGCGCGGTTTCTCGACAACATTACCACAGACAATGCAATAGTTCCTAAACTGGTACAAAATGCTTATATTTTGACAGAACGACATGACAAATATCTCGCGGTGCGCATCTTAGGCCCGCTGCACGTATTTTTGCAGTATACGTCTAACAAATGTAGGTGTATAATTTTTTGCAGTACATACATCGTGTGAATGATTCTATGTACAATATACGATCCAATATTTGTTCGTTCATAGTTCATAGTTTATTTATTGATAACAGAGTATAAGTTACATGTTAGGTTAGGATATCGCTATCTACCTTCGTTAAGACATATACTGCCAAAAAACGTGCAGGACAATGCCGTGAAAACCAAGTCTTACTATGAAGGTTCAAAATTCACTGACCTGAAGTTATAGGCACTAGTAGTGTACTACTAGTATTCAATTTATTTATGTAGATGTCATCATCTTTATTCAACACCCATGTCCATGTCTAGTGTAACTCTAGTGGAAAGTTGTCTTAACAATTCGATTACTATTCTAGTCTCTAATCGATTTAAGATTTTATATTCTGGGAATCGACAATGCTATTACGCCATTTCTTGTGGTATTTGTGGTGGTAATGTGTTTTAGTGGTCTATTATGAAAAGAAAATAATTTATTTTGTCAAGTAGGCGGACCTTCTTACTGCCCACTGACGGTAAGCGGTTGCCGTAGCCAATAGACGCCTGCAACACTAGAGGTGTAAAAAACGCGCTGCCGACCCTAAAGAAATTTTAAATCGTTTATTTTTATGAACCCATCATGTTCATGTGTGGTCTTTAACTATGGACTAATTCTGTGGGGCATGCAATAATGCATTGATCTACACTAGACAGAACCGATAGTCACGCCAAAGGCAAATATGACCAATAATGTCCATAATTCTTCGCATTAAAAAACACCGAAAACTATTTGGCTCGTGAAGTAGACATCAATCAATCATAATTTTAGCATCAGCTCAAATATTACAAACAGTACATCTTCCAGTGGAGTTACAGAGTTGATATGCGCGCTGGCACCACTCTGACACTTAAATTTAGACGTTTGACTTTGAAGCCCTACATCAAGATAAACAGATTTATGAAGATGGTCGTAGCGAACGTTTTGAGTTAGTACAGTACAGACAGCTATTAGTCTGTGTAGTTGTACTGAGTATACGTATAATAAATAGTATCCCGAAAAGATCGTCTCGTATTTGGTCCATAACATTTCAAGATACGTAGTTGAAAGTGTAGAAAACGCTTAGAGCCTGCTTGAGCTGCGCCGTAAATTCGGTCGCAAAATTTAGTAAACGAAATATTTATCAGGGTATTTGGTCGACATCCTCTGCCGATTTCCATCGCAGGAATCTCATAAAACTTCTCAACCTACTTTTAACCGTTTGTACAGAATACTACAGATGGATCGATAGCATTGTGACGGTGCACGGTAGTTCAATGGTGAGTTAAGTCTAGCAGTTCAGCTTCTTCAGACTGCCGATAATGATGATGGCAGTTTGTCTTTTTACACAAAAGAGCTAGTGGCTAAAATAATATAGCTGTTTTTCATAACGTTACTCCCAGTATAACTCAAATCCTCGTTCATCTCTCAGTGGTTCCGTTTCCTATACGTTTTTTTTCAACGCGTAAACAGAAGTGTTCCCTAATGGCACTTGGCAATGAATCTGTCTACGTCTGCCCACCTGTTCTTTTCTAAGCCCTTGGCTTACGTACATCGAGCGGACGAACTTTAGTGGATAGGGCTTGGCGCCATCGCTGCGTTTATTATGCCTATCAACAAAATCTCAAATGATCTCCGTCTATTCCCATTGTTCAGTTCACCTGTCTCAAGCTTTCCAAAGCATGTTCGATAATTTTGTCAGATTATTTTTTACTTAACGGCCATTTGACAAACAAATTATTGTATTTCTAAAATACTAGGCTATCCATCTCGAAATTATAAATCGTATCGCGTTTTGTGGTTGTCATAAAGTAGTATTCATTAATTAATTAATTAATTAATTATTACACATCTTATTCATCAGCACTAAAACAACACTGAACGAAGATACTGGAAGCGGTCAGCTTACCTATATAGCTACCATGAAATTGGTGTGCATACTCCAACAAACCGTGAAAAATTGCCACCAAGGAGTTTTATTTTTTGATATCCGTATAATTTCATAATGCTACATCTAATTGGAAAAGCTGCAACGCAACTAGAGCGTGCTAGTGGGTTCGTTTGCCTCTCGTGACCCTAATTTTTAACACAATGACATTTGAAATCTAGCCAAGCAATAATAATGTCAATTCCGTTGTTCGATGTGATACAAATCATTGCTCCAACTGACGGCCTTTATTATGATCTTGATTTCTTGGAGCATACGTTAAAAAATTAAACGATTACAACTTACGAAACGACCTGTATCTCTAGATATAGTAATAAGTGTTAGGTTTCAGGGACTCATTTAGAATTTACTGACATTTTGCAATAGCTATTTTTCCATACGTGACATGTTGGAAGTACTTCGCGATCGGTTTTGCATAGTGCCTGCGTTTGTTGAACAAAAAAGAAATACTGGGATTCGAACTTTAATATCTGAAACCGTTGCTTCCTTCTACTAAACCACAGCTTATTTATATAAAATACTATTGATGCTATCTCAACCATTTTTACCCAAAAAATATAAGAAAAAGTACCTCAAATAATCAGGAGGACTATTTGAGGTACTTTTTCTTACATTTCCATGATTCTCATATGTAATTATTTCACAGCAACAGAGGGATACGCGAGGACTAACGGAGCGACCAGTCCTGCTTCTTCGAGACCCACAGTCGACTCACTTCTCGACCAGCTCAATGCAGAAGTACCTAATGGGTGAGTCTTCCATATACCACCGTTAGCACCTGCACCTGTGGGCCGGTCGGTTAGAAGTAGCAGATTTCTGTTGATATCCGACAAAATTATGAATGTCTGTGCTACTGTTTCGACTCGGTGGCTAGATCAGTGGAATTAGGACACGTACCTGTAGTTACTCCAATCCAGGTTCCTCTATTAAGTGTCACGTAATAATAAAGAGATGGTAGAGAAAGATATGACGATAAGAAAAGTTATGCCGCTGGTACAAGCGTGCACCGCGAACATTGCAGTCATCAACCCAAAGTCCTTCTCCGTTACTTTAAAGAGTTGGGCTAGCTGGGATGAGGTCAGCAGGGGGACAATGAATGCATAGTACACCCCAACGGGGGACGTCAGTGCAGATCTTCATATCACTAAAGCTACCAGGGCTCCGCCTAATAGTAGCAATGATACATCTGAATGATGTAGCCAAATTAGACCAGCTTGGCTAGACTGGCTTACCTCGGAGGACTGACCCCAGTGCAGATCTTATTCCCCCACTTTGAATTAGAACTAGAAGCGTGCATATATCATTCTTTGTAGAGATGCAAAAGGCCTGTGAATAATGAAACAGTAATCCTAAACTACCCCAGTTACTAAGCAACAGATGTTATTGACACAAAAATACAATTCTAATTCCTTCTGTCATACATATTCGATACATTGGCAACCGACTTGGCACCGGCTAACCCATTGCATGCAAGAAAAGCATTTGACGAAATGTATCGAATTTTATCACACCGTGTCACTAGCTAACAAGTGTTTTAACAGGCGATAATGTTATTGATACTTTACAAATTGAGCAATTGTGGTAGCACAAGAAAAATTAAACAGTCTTTCAAACGGTGAAGGAAAATGTTGTGAGGAAAACATATTAGACTACCCGCGACTTCGTACGCGTGCGTAGCTTTCCACCAAAATATCGGTCAACCAGCTTACAATGAACCTCGTAGCAAATGGCTGCTTTTGGTTGAGAGAGTTCAAGCTGTATCTAAGAACCCACGTCTTTGATTTCAATAAAATATATGCTTCAATCCGGAAAAAGGGCTTTCTAATGGTATAAGTTTCGTTGAAATTGGTCCAGTAATTAAGGCGTGATCCGCGAACAAACAAACAGATAAACAGACAAACTCGATTTTGGGAATCAACATCGTTTATTTAATAGATCTGCATATTTAGTTTATCCATATCTTTAATTTTAGTTTTAGACTTTTTTACAGTTTTATAATAGTATAGATAGACAAATAGAACGTAAACAAGCACGGTGCGTGAGCGTCATTATTTCCACTTATAACGTGCAAAGCTAAACATAGGCCTCCCTTATAAATTTTGATCGATATTGTGCGGCCTACACTCGGCAATGTTACGTGTAGTACACACGTAACATTGCCATTTTATTCTTTATTCTTTATTGTACACAAAATTAGTTATACATAAAGGGAACTTAAAGATAGGTCATGTACAAAGGTGAGCTTAACCCTAAAAAGAGTTCTCTACCAGCGAACCTTCCACGATAGAGAGGAGAAATAAAT
Source organism: Eulithis testata (assembly GCA_947507515.1). Taxonomy (NCBI): domain Eukaryota; kingdom Metazoa; phylum Arthropoda; class Insecta; order Lepidoptera; family Geometridae; genus Eulithis; species Eulithis testata. The sequence continues at coordinate 10,325,814 of OX382197.1, forward strand.
TATGATGGTGGTGGGTGCGTGTACTCAAAGGTTATTATTACTTAAAAACATATAGATATACCAGAGTGCGCTAATTTTATTTCTAGTTTTCGTTCAATTTATAATGCTGGTAAAATAACCATCATAATGCCATAGTAATAAAGTTTGGTTGATGGTATAGAAATATTATGGCTCATAAAGCGAGCCCACAGACCACGAACCTGATTTTATATTTGATTATTTTGTTTCTCTTTCTTAATATTTTTTTTAGACCTAATCATTGTAAGGTATAGGGGATAGGTAAGCGTTCTAGGTTATGGCCTAGAAATATTCAGAGCTTTGCTGTCTGAATTTGATAGTTTCACAGTATTTTTATATGCAATGCAATCCATAGATAGGCGTTTGATTTTTGTTCTCTGACTAACGCAAAACATAAATTTCGGTTTATACTTATCATTTAATATTTCCCAACCACTTAGTCCCACTCAGTTACCTATTGAACTCTGCGTGTGTTCGCCAGTCCAATAAATCATTTTCTATCCTAAAGAGCTACTGAATAATACATTTACCAGGGCCGTGTGGAACATCACCACAGATTATAGTAACAGTTACTACGTGTAGAAAATGCCCACAGATTATTGCAATAGTTAGTGCGTTTGGAAGATCGCCACAGATTGCCAGAGAGAGTAAACTCGCAGATGAATGAATAGTTGCTGAGCCGCTGCGTATTTCTGTAACGCAAGGCGCACGCGTGAAAAATAGAAGACAGACGTCATTCGCTGTTTTCACGTTTTATTGTGATTCGGTACAACGACTTTATCCTACTGATTTTATTGCTTTAGTAGCTCTCTTTATCAAAGTTTTTAAGACCGTTGACCTCTATATATTATTATGTACTTATTGGATGTTACTATGTATCATAAGTATGTATTTACAAAAAAGTTTTTTTCTTCTAGTTCCCATAGTCCAAGCTTTGCTTAGTTTGGGACTAGAGAACGTTGTGTGATTTGTCCGAGAATATTTTTTTATATTATTTATTATTGTCCCGATATTGTCGGTGCTAATTTGAAAGCGAATGGTCTTTAGGGTTACTCCATCGTATTACAATATGATTTGTACCTTCTCAAATCCAAATTAAGTAACTTAGCTATTATTTCTTTTTTTTCCACCAGCTGGATTTAACACCTGCATCTTACCCTATGTAAAGGTTCCTGTAGAGGCGACTTCAGGCACTGCACTAGACGAATGTGAAATAGCCTTCAGGTTTTTTACCTAGTAGAAATAGTAATTTACCATCTTATTCTAATGGCTTTACGCAATATTCAATTGTTTTTCAAATTCCTCGATATTCAATTGTTTTTCATTATTTAATTTTCAGAGTACTTAACTCAATCTTCAAACGTTAATGCTATTTGTTAAAATCAGCACTCGCTTGATGCGCAGTAAAATTGTAGAAATAAACAGTAGCGCAGCGCATTCTGAAAGATGAAGCTTTGATTAGATTTGATGTTTGTTTTACTGCCATTTTACAGTGGTGTTGATTCCGGCCGGCAAGATGAAGAGTTATGAAAGTTTTGACGTGAGACTGTCGCGTTGGCGGAACTTTTCATAATAGTCTGACCCTCGAATTTATAAACGATGTAGAGGACCCCCTAGATACGTATTCAGGCACTGAGCTAGGCGAATGCTTATTAAAAATGTGTATAAATTCGAATACCTAAGTGTTTTTTTCGGTTGTGCAATACCACAGATCATATAATAGTATACTAGTATATTAGAGTACATTTACTTAGATATATTGGCGGAAACTAGCCCCAACTGGTTAATTAGGACTCTTGTTATTTAGGTTAACCACTGTGTTCACATCCAACATAATATTGAGGAAAATAGTTGTTTAGTGATAAATTTTGATACTAATATTTAAAAATTTGTTATTGTAGAATGCAAATACAATTATTTTTTAAATAATTATAGAAGTTATCTTTACAGACAGCCACGACCATAAAAACTAGTATAATGGCTAATCGAACTAATACAATACCTTAACGTAGCTAAAGCCAATTGTGACAGCGAAACTCTTTGTAAAGGTCACAAGAACATGCGAGGTTGAGCAAATATTGAATCTGTATCCCAGACCTACGTCTGACGCAGTCTGGACAAAGCAAACCCTAGCCATTCTATTAATATTCGCCAGAAAGAGTAACATAATTTATTTTGGAAGGACGACGTTTAGATTAATTATGTTGTGTTTGGCAGCCGCTCTCGACTCTGCCGATTTATTTTTATTTATCGAACGATATTTTATAGTTTCTTCATTGCACAAAATATCTTTACAAACAATAGTACCTAATAAACTATGGTAAATGTTACTATACACAAGAGCATTGATTGCTGAATGGTTTTATGTTGAGGTATTTGGTTCAGCCTGTGCGACTATGAACACAAATTCATACTCGCAGTCTTTTTCTTTCGTTTGCACATTTTACACGATTACTACACTCACCAGCTCACAACTGGTCCACACACCTCTGATGGTTTTTGGCAAATACTATAAGCACAGCATCACCAACAACAATAGTTTTGGAAGGTACTCCAACATTGTTTATTAATCGTATTTGGCGTGTGCAAACGCCTGTTTCCGCTCACTAATTAGTATTTATGCGATAACAGATGGTCGTACCACACCACCTTAGGTTTCTATATGCATGCTTTTTACGCGTCAATGGATTTTCTATATTTGTAGCGCTCAAGTTCAGTCTACGCAAATAATAAAGATGACAAAAAATTTTGAAGAGCCTCTTCAACATTCTATTATTCACTACTAGCGACCCGCCCCGGCTTCGCACGGGTGCAATGCAGTGGTGATTATGATGATGTATCTATACTATTATAAAACTGTAAAAAAGCCAAAAACTAAAATTAAAGATATGGATAAACGAAATATGCAGATATACTAAATAAACGATTCTGATTCCGAAAATCGAGTTTGTCTGTTTGTTCGCGATTCACGCCTAAACTACTGGACCAATTTCAATTAAACTTATACCATTCAGAAGCCCTTTTTCCGGATTGAACCTATGTTTCGATCTATATTTTATTGAAATGAAAGACGTGGATCCTCAGATACAGCTTGACCTCTCTAAACTAAAAGCCGCCTTTGGCACGGGGTTCATCGTATGCTGGTTGACAGATATTTTGAAGGAAAGTTTCGCACGCGTACGAAGTCGCGGGTATCAGCTAGTTATACATATAAACCTTCCTCTTGAATCACTCTATCTATTAAAAAAAAACCGCTTCAAAATCCGTTGTGTAGTTTTAAAGATTTAAGCATACATTACAGACATTAGGACAGACGCGCGAAGCGACTTTGCTTTATATATACTATGAGTGATATTATGGATACTGTCTCTCGTTGCTTGTCTGTAAGTGATTCTAGCCAATTCGATTCATCAAATCTGCGGCACTATCAGAGCACAGAGCCATTTTACTCCACCAGGCACCAGGTCTAATAACATTTGCGTATATATTTATAAACTAGCACGCAACTTCGTTCGCGTCCCGTTAGATCCCGTTGATTTTCCGGGATAAAAAGTAGCGTATGTCTTAATCCAGGTCATGGAGAATATATATTCCAAGTTTCATACAAATGGGATAAGTAGTTTTTGCGTGAAAGAGTAACAATCATCCATACATTCTTACAAACTTTCGCGTTTATAATATAGTAGTAGGATAAGGATATGACTTCATTCTAGTCGAAAATGTCCCATACTTTCATCAAGATCGGATACTCAGCCAAAACTCTTCCTTTGGCCTGCAATATACTCATATTGCTTACAAGACCTGTATCCAGTAAATAACGTTATGGAAAGGACAATATCTATGGAATTAAGACGTAGCACGATCCAGCGCCAATTCTCTATGTGAACTATTAGCGTGGCTAATGACATGTTAATTTATTTAAATTTTGCAATTTACATGGACGTGTAAATTGATGTATGGTTTTGGCTTGGTCTTCTATCTCTGAAGTATATTATTTTGACATTTCACAAGGCCAACTAAATGAACTGTAAAATTAATGCTACCTAGTGTGCAATGAAATATGTTAATTGTTTAGTGCAACCTGAATTATCCCGTCAATGATAATTTTACTTAGTAAGTCGTCAAAGATTTGTTCAGTGCTATAATAACTGTGATGGAAACAGAGACCTTTCTAGTATCGGAGCGTAAAGTAAAATTAGAAGTGCAATTTGCTATGCGAAATCTTCCATGCGTTTCTGAAGAGTTCGCGTCCCGTTGGATCACGTTGGTTTTCCGGGTCAAAAAGTAGCCACGTTACTTACAATAATATATTCCAAGTTTCATCCATACATCCTTACAAACTTTTGTTTATAATATTAGTAGGATATCATTGAATTTTTATTTTTCGTTGCCAATAGCCGAGCATCGGCAGCGTCAACGTCGCCAGTACCGCCATCCACTGGTGGTACACTCCCTCGGCCTGGCACTAAGCAAGTCACCGTCACAGTTCAAGAAACGGTGGTGGAACCAGCACAGGCGCAGCAGCAGCCGGCGACACAACTCGTTAGGCATCACCATCATGCCTCGCAAGCCACTAAGGAGCTGGACGACCTCATGGCATCTCTCTCTGACTTTAAGGTACGCTGCAGGCAGGTGACTTCCCATTCAGACATTATTTTTGTAACATAGTGTACAGAAAACGGTAGAACAGCAGCTGAAAGATGAATTGAACTAAGTAATCATGGTGTCTGAAGACAATAATCTTCAACCAATGCGTCCTAACTGTCATGACCTATGCTGCCGAAACGTAGACACTGACAGTAGGATTGGTCCACAAGCTGAAAGTCGCTCAGCGAGCTATGGAGAGAGCTATGCTCGGAATTGAAGGATGGAATCCGACATAGCTCACAGAACTAGTATGCTGAATGGCGCATCTTGGGAGAGTCCTACGTCCAGCAGTGGACCGATATAGGTTGATGATGATGATTATGATAAACCATGATGTTTAAAAGGTTCTCTCCATAATGGAATGGTCCACAGGGAAGACCGTCGCGCGATGAAAGTAGCACAACTCTAACTCAAATGCTAAAGCATTTAATGCGATTTTTTATTATAATTCTGTCCACTTGAATAAGATCAGTTTTATGAGTACTCCGGTTTATTACCAAGGTTCTTTCGGCACACAATTTACATTTGCAAGGCGGCACGTGAAATATGCGGCGACTGATCAAAGGAGCTGCCAACACTTGACCTGCTAACATTATACGCTTTAATTCAGAGCTTGTTTATATTTCCTGACCTAAATTGACTGCTGAATTGCTCATCCATGAACCTCATGGGAAAACCTCTTTTTTGTATTGGTCGGAAATTTGTAAAAAGGAGTGTCTGATACATGGCAGACGTATCCTTAAACAAGGCACTTCCATATTCACTAATCGAGTTGTTGTTTAAAAGATCTGCGCTGAGCTCATAAGATTCCACTTCTAACTGAGATTTCTTGAAATTTTTAAATGGAATCGGAGATGTACAATAAAGTAATGGGCTTAATATTTCGAAGTGACCTAGGCCTGTCTTTCGAGTAATCTGTGTAAACGCGCGTATGATTTGGCGAGATTGATGGTATAAGCTATGAGTCAGTAAGGTATATGTATATATCCGCGTCACGGTCAGTTCGGCACACTGCACCACAGTCTTTTCCGTTTATTATAATATTTACAGGACGCCTTTCTTGGCCCATGCTATTTCCAGCGCTCGCTCGCTCCAGCGTATACCCGTCTCGTTCTTGCAAACTATGGCGCAGCTTACACAATAGTTTTCACTAGCATAGAACTCACTCGCCATCAGCCGTTGTCCAATGTTTTCAAATCTGACCAAGTTTTCTGGACCTTTAAATTCAAATCGAACACGTTTGCTAAACCCAATATAAGCTGTCTTTCAACGCCTGTAGGCTTTTGGTTGCTGCTGATAGTTTTCCCAGCTATAAGGAACTTACATGCAAAGACTTAAAGCTCATTTCAAATCAAAAGCTGACTGAAAGTGACGGAGACCAACTCCCGGTTCTAAACATAGTCCCAGCGTTACATCACGTTGTGGAGGGGGCGCGGGCTTATAATATTAGAGTACATAGACAAACATTTCACTCTGACGGCATTCGCCCCGATCCACCGAAGCCGCGCGGTAACCTGTACGATCTATTTACGAATCTGTTTTTGTACCACGCCAGCCGAAGATACTAAAGAATACATCAGCATATTCCTTCACAACAAAAATCTTTGTCAGTCACGCGTATAGCTACAACTCTGTTATTTTTCATGAACTAACAAAAGGAGAGTCCATTAAAAATCTGCAGAGTTGTCTATAAATGTGAATGACAAAGATTCGCTTTAGTTCTGGATGTATCCCGGGCTGACGCAATTCACAGCGGCTCGTATCTAGCGTGTCTTCTGTTCCAGGTGTCAGGCACAGGAGAAGGAACTCACGTGATTCGTGAGAAGCGCGCGTGGCAGGAGCATTACCGCAGCAGTCCTCGCCCCGAGCCAGCTTCCCTGGAGCATATGCTCGGATCCCTTCGCGCAGACATGTCCCGCCAAGGAGTCCAGACCCCCCAGAAGGGATGTTGCAACGCCTGCGAGAAACCTATCGTTGGACAGGTGTGGTTTCACATGACTTCTCCCCGACGACCGTTGAAGAATAGTGTTCAGTGATTTTTACGCAGTTTTTCGCCAACATGGACCTTTTTAGAGCCAATTTGCTGGGTACTGACTCGGTGAAGAATGTCCGGTGACAAGGAGTGACTCAATATTGGATTGTTTCATTCGGGATTTGTAATCAGGAGTTTTCATTATTTGAACGGACGTTTCTTCCAGGTTATAACCGCGCTGGGTAGGACCTGGCATCCAGAGCATTTTACTTGCGCCCATTGCAACCAGGAACTTGGAACGAGGAACTTCTTCGAGCGCGATGGAAGGCCCTACTGCGAGCCTGATTACCATAACCTCTTCTCGCCCAGATGCGCTTACTGCAACGGCCCGATTCTCGATGTTAGTCGATTTTTGACCTCTGTGGGATCGCTCGAACGCTGTCTAAATTTTGTCTGTCTAGTTTGTCGGTCGATCGTGGAAATTCTTCTCAGTTTTGTCTTGGTTATTTCTTACATTGACATGGTTTACAAATCGGTGCCAAAAACAACAACAAATTAAAAGTAGCACATCTTTAGACAGCGTTCAGCGTTACAACAGCTGGGTTTCGATGGAATTTGTGTTGTATTATGCAGGTGCTAAAGTAAGTTTTAATTCCAGAAATGCGTGACAGCGCTTGAGAAGACGTGGCACACGGAACATTTCTTCTGCGCTCAGTGCGGCCAACAGTTTGGGGAAGACGGTTTCCACGAACGGGATGGAAAGCCATACTGTCGCTCTGATTACTTCGACATGTTCGCACCTAAATGCGGCGGCTGCGTTAAACCTATCATGGAGAACTATATCTCTGCTCTGAACACGCAGTGGCATCCTGATTGCTTCGTCTGCAAGGTCAGTATTCTAAAAACCACCATATGTCTAACTTACAAGGTTCAAAGTCAAGGTCACTGCTGTGAAAGGTTTGTGGTACCTGTGCCAGGTCAAGTATAAAGGTCTTCCCAAAAATTCAGTTTGAAATTGAGTTTTTGGCAAGATGACAAGGTTAATCTGACTTCTTTCGTACAGGACTGCTCAAAGGCTGTCAAAGGCAAATCCTTCTATGCCATGGAAGGGAAGCCAGTATGCCCAAAATGCGTCGGAGTCGACGAAGATGAATAGATGATGTCATCAATATGCTCCCCAAAAGATGCCCTCCCCCATTTCTTTTTCAGCTATGCTCGACGGTGGAACTATGAAAGGATGTATAACACACACACACATAGGCTTAACACATACAAACAAATCTAGTCTAGCGTATAGGGAAATTAATTTATTGTGTAATATATTTTTGTAACGATATATTGTATTCTAAGATTTAAAATAAAGAGAACAAAAATAAAAAAAATATAGAAAAAAACTAAACAAAACAAACAATAAAAGGCAAATGAAACGATATGCAGTTGTCGCGTGACAGCTGTCACATAGCGTGGTCACGTGATAACGTGCGTGCACGCATGGCAATGACCTAGCCTTGTGTTGCACACGTGATGGACGATGTTTAAGAAGTCGCTCCACTATGGGGGTCAAGATCTGGAGTAGTGGCATGCGCAACAAGTCCATAACTAGCGCAAAAACATGTAGGTATTGTAGACGCGGCCATACTGCCGTAAGTTTTGAGTACTGGGCGGGAAAGAACTCTTATAATGTTTTGTAGGGACTGAGTATAGATGTCGCTATTACAAAATCAGGCCAACCACAATTTGGTGGGTTTCTCTTCCGTGGATATCTTACACTGAAATTATTATTAAAGTTATCTTGTGATTGAAAGAACATATTTTTATAATATTTTACAACTTCTCTTGTAATAAATCCCCAAAAAATATGCCAGTTACTCAAAGTACGGTGGTTTTACACCAGCGTATAGGGTTTCCCGCTCCGAATCCAATTTCTGTTTAAAAATAAGGTTGTGACGTCACTCTGCGTCTGCGCCGCACTGACTATTGGACAGTTTGCTTTATGGACCATCTGATCGAACTCTATTTTTATACCTCCTGACTATTTATAATGGGTTGTTAGGCGTTCGGTATTGAGGGCAATGGAATAACAACAATGATTCTTCAGACTGCAATTTGATGAACCAAATGGCAGCGAAGATTAGCTAAATTCCGTACTGAATTCTTTAAAAATTTGTGAAGTTATAGTTAGTTTAATAGGTCTAAGACCACACCCACACAAAATTTGGGGGGTTGGGGGGTATCCATCAATATAAAAATTGTTTGTTGACAACCCTTGAGTTTTTTGGGGATGGTCAATGATCATATTATACTTGATATATTAACATACTTAAATACAAATGTCTTTTAAAAGTGACATAGGTATAAAACAATAAATTAAAACGTTTTGAGACTAAATGAGAGCTATTTCTAATATATTACCACGTTGTGATTGTAATGGAGTGCAGCCAAATTGTAATGGCATCGTGAATAACAGAAAAATAATCTTAACAGACATTTCTTTTTAAATAAAATATATTTCAGTTTCGGGGCAATAAATAAAACACTTTTAATATTTACACATTTCTCACACATACTCAACACACACATTTAAAAGAAAATAAAAATGAAACAAACTTCTAGTTCTACCTGAGAGGAAGGCATCTTCACACACCCTCTGACTGAACAACGCAGTCAATTTCACCATCAAGCTGAACAGGTAATCAGCCTGTTCAGCTTTTTGGTTGGGGGTTAAATTACAATCTTCTAAAGGAAACTAAGAGCTAGTTGGTACCACCGTCAAACTTTGGAGTCTTATGTTCAACAATTTATTTATTTATTCGTATGGCGTTCAAACAATCGTTCACAAAATTATATATTGTTGCTGAACGATTGTGGTGCTGTGAGGTTCTAGGAACAGGTGCAGCAGCCAAGTGTTGTTGCTCGTTTAGCGCCACCCCGGGGATACGTGTAGGGTTATGGTGGCAATTCCTACGGACGTGAGCAACGATCATCCCCTCTCAGCCTAGTCAGCCATATCGACAGGAAAGACAAGGTCAATACGTGCGGGGCTGGCTAAGCCAAGGGTTTCCTCACGATGTTTTCCTTCACCGTTAAGCTCGTCATAATGCTCAATAATAAACGCTTTATATGGGTATCCATAGTTCTACAGGATAACATTGTCATGGCGAGTGCTTATTATGTTCTAGAAGCTAGTGGCTAGGCTTGCTTAGTCAATCTTCACTGATTATCTAAGTTAAGCGACGTTCTGCGCGGTCACTTTGTGGATGGGTGACCGTTAGTGGCAATTACATCTGCGCGCATCTGTGTAGGGTATGTTAAGCTGTCGGTCCCAGCTCAAGCAGTCGCTAAGCCACGATTGAGGCATTAAGGCGGCCTAAAAACTCATACGAGGTTGCTTTTTTCTTTCAGGAATGCAGAGAACCATTCCACGGCGGTTCGTTCTTCGAGCACGAAGGCCAACCGTACTGTGAGACTCACTACCACGGCAAGCGTGGCTCCCTCTGTGCCGGCTGTCACAAGCCCATTGCCGGTCGATGCATCACCGCTATGTTCCGGAAGTTCCATCCAGAGCATTTTGTTTGCGCTTTCTGTCTGAGGCAACTAAATAAGGGCACGTTCAAGGAGCAGAACGATAAGCCGTACTGCCATGTTTGCTTTGACAAACTGTTTGGGTAGAATACTAGATGGCGCTGTTTCTAATCGCTCCAATGTCTTGGATAGAATACTAGATAGCGCTATTTCTAATCGCTCCAATGTTTTGCACGTTATATCGCGTGCACACTATGCCCATGCCACTGCCGGCATGAATGCCGCTTAGTGAGAATAAAGGCGATGTTGCTGTGGCAATAAGTCCGAGGCATTGATGCCGCCATACATTCCGGCAGCGGCATGGGCATAGTGTGCACGCGATATTAAGTAAGTCTGATTTATATATTGACAGTTGACTCAATCGTCGCTACATAAGTTATTACAAAGGCACTTTCGATGAGTAAAATAGCTAGAATTTGTGTGCTATGAAAAGCAGGTCAGGTAGTGTTACGATAGATGGCGCTATTTCTAATGACTGCAACTATTTAACTTCGCACGTTCCGAATAAATTACATATTTTTAACAGTAATGAGACGATCTAAACAGGAAGTTCCACTCAGAAGACTTTCTTTAAATCTTCTGAAGACAAATTCATGATCTGCCATTCGATTTGTGCTCATGACTCTTCTAATCAATTTGACAATAAAGGCACATTTAAGAAACGGAATACTAGATGGCGCTAAAGATAGATTTTTGGTTGACCCTGTTGGAGTAATGAAGATTTGCTTGGCGTCCTTAATAGTCTAGCTGCTAGCTAATTGTTTGTTGATCATACAATGTAAAATGTCTAAGTAATAAAAAATAAATGACTAATCGGTAAAGCCTATAGTAGGTGCCAAATAACACCGCAATACAGGTCATTCACCCACCTTCACCACGATGTCGTACTACGAGATACGATGTCGTACTATAAACAGTACTACGAGATTCGAGCGATTACCGTCTTAGCCACAGGCTGGTATGGAAAGCGACAGAATTAGCCATTCATAAATTGAATTTTGTGTTATCGTGGTGAAGGTGGGTGAATGACCTGTATTGCGGTGTTATTTGGCACCTACTATAGTTATTGATTTTATTGAATCAGTAAGGCCCTTCGCACATGAGCTACTCAAAAAGAACTAGTCACAAACTTAAATTACTAACGAGTTGCCTGAGCGTCACAGCCTATACATGTTCTATGGAGGTTCGCACACGACGCGACTAGTTACTAACTGGTCAGTAACGCGTTAGCAACCGATCACGCGCGACGCGTCGTACCGGTTTCCACGCTACTGGTTTCCCGAGTTTCTTTGTTTTTTATGATAAAAATGAACGAGCAAACATAAATATTCAATTTGTGAAGGAGGTGAGAGTGTCGTCGTGTGAGAGGTACAGTTTCTAATTGGTTTGTAATTGTAATTACTGATTAGTTCCGTCATTTTTGAGTAGCTCCATGAGCGGAGGGCCAAGGTAAATATAGTTGTTTCTAATCGTGATTAATCTGTGTTAGTAATGTTTCAATTTCGTGATTCTATTTAATTGTTAAATTATATAAAAATCGGTTTTTAACCGTACTCGTATTCCGCACTTCTGTGAAATTATTGATTAAATAATTGCATTATGAAGTATGTGGTTAATGTAATTGCTATTTTTAAATACAAAAAAGTGTAAACACTGTCAGCTCAAGCATCAAAAATGTAGATTGTTGAATAAATCTGAATTTAAACTCGAAAGCAAACAATTCCGGGTCATCCGTAGAATTTGAATATCTTGGAAACCATGAATTAACAAATATCTATATTTTTGTTTGATAACTCTAAAATTAATCCATTATTAGATTGAAATGATCTACCGCGCTAAGAAATAGGGGGGTTAAAAAAATTTATCTGCAACCTGAAAAAAAAACATACTTACAAATTCCGTAACTGTTTTGAAATTTATCTTTATAACTATTTAAGTATCTATTTAATAAGATTTATAAGGTCATTTATTAACCTGCAACGTGTAATTTTAGTTATTTTAATCTATTTTTGCTAAATATTATTGTTTAATTTAGATAGAATACAATTTTTGATAAGATTATTGTAAAGTGGTCTAAAAATATCATAGACATTGTTTATATTCGTTTGTAAGGTTGTATAATATAATAGATAAGTTAAGACAGAATAGTTTAATTTTGCTATATTTTTTTTTCATAAAGACCGCTTTTTTCTTTTTAATTGATATTGCAATTAATATGCGAAAAATAGGCATGAATACAACATAAAATATTTACACATAGAACTTGTTGTAATACCTCCTGACTTATCATAAACAGCTTATCAGAAAACAAAAACAAGAAACTTATTATATTTTAAGTTAAAAATGATTATAAATGTTATCTATAGGTTGAAATATCTTCCATTAGTATTATAGCTGTGTATAGTGATTGCATTGTTATTTTTACTGCTCCAATTACTTTATCGCTTGGTTATAACTACTTTACTCGTTAGTAGTGCCAAAGTTATTAAAAATGTAAAGCACTGATCACGATCCGATTAAAAAAATACATTTATGAAAAGTCTAGATTGTCAAAAAGCAATCTGGAAAATGTTCCCAACGAATTATTATAGATATTTTAGATTTCAGGGAAAATGAGGAAAAACTGTTAGGTCCTTGCGCATTTGATGAATGATAACTTTAAAATCTCAAAAGTTGTAGAAAAAAAATTTTCGCCATAACCTGTAAAATACCCCCCTTTCGGACTTAGAGGGTAATTATGTAACACCCTCCTACAATCTCAAGACATTTTCAGTTATCGGGTCGTGAACAGTCCATAAAATAATAAGTAATAATTGACTATTGTAGGTACCTATCGCTTAAGCGCTTGATAATATTATGTACGTGGGTTACATTAACCGCCCGTCAATCTGAATGAAGTAGCTATACCGTGTAGAGTGCACGATTTTATTGAATCTGTAATATTTTAACAAAATATATTTAATGGTTTTTATATGTAACTGTTTCATTAAGCGGGTCACCTCCAAATATGAGAAACTTAAGAAAAATTTCGTATGGCGGCTGAAATTTAGGTACAAATAGGTGCCAAAAAAACTTCGAATAGCGCGTGCAGACTATGCCCATGCCGCTGCCAGAATGATTGCCGCGATTGATTCCGGAACCATTAAGAACATTAATTCCATTTGCCACAGCAACATCGCCTTTATTCTCACTAAGGAGCTAGGGCACGAACTTGGGCAGGGAGACGGGACAGCGGCATATTCGTGTTCACACCACTTCCCTGCGCACTTCCTTGCCCAAGTTCCTGCCCACTTCGGCATAGTGTGATCGCGCTAGAAGATACGTCTAGAACTGTGTGTAGGTACATGCATAAGCTCAACATATTATAATATGTGCATCACTAGCATGCACAATTGCACATGGTTCCACAAAAAGGATGATTGCGGTAAAGCAGACTGGCGAAACTCGAACTAGACTCGTGCTTTCAATAAACGAACAATGTATGAAACGGGGGTTAAAATTTGAATCACGTTTCATACAAAACGAGATTTTCAGTGTGTAATTTTTGGTAGAATGGGAGACCCGCGTCTTCTTACTACGTATTACATATTCTTTGCGGTAAAGTAAAAGTTTATAGCTCTCTAGATTTACTGCAAAAATGGTTTTTTTTTTAAATATATTTATCTAGTAGTATCAAGGGCAACGTACATAATGCTGAGTACCAATGCCTTCAGCTTCGACATCTGGCAAACGGCTAATGAGAGAAATTAGCAATAGCCTATCAGGGCATTCAGGACTGGATGGAATAAACCTTGTGGCGTACCTACTCCACACGTACACTCCTACGTAGATACCTGAAACATAAATAACATATTTATTAGTCAGTGTAATCTTAAAACTAAAATAGTAAACAGTACTTACCTTGCCTTTGTATAAAAATTAATATTTGTTAAAACACTTTCATAATTCAGTTAGGTATAAATATTTAAACTAGTATTGTAAAACAGATTCTAATTATAACCTAAATAGTAATAGAAATAGTGTACTTACCGAATATGTAATGTCGGAAGGGAGTCTGCGTGCAAGCACTACTATCGTATTGCATAAAAGGCTTTTCCCTTCACTATTGAATGAACAACTCACGCGCAAGACCGGCCGGCTTGGTTGGGATTGTGAGCGACGACCACCTTCCGACAGTTCAGTCGCTCTTACGTTCATGCACGTCGCTTTGTTTTGCTCCGCTAAAATAACTAGTAAATATCTTCCCTGTGCTTTCTTTCCATACTAATTTCAATAAATCATATCTTGATCTTCACCTACATACTTAGAACTGTTCCCTGTGTGCTTTCCTAAAGACTGTGATACAAAATTAAACAATATAAGTGAGTGGACCATTCTGGTGTTTTCATTAAATGCTGCATCCGCTTGCATCGGTAATACCCTAAGAATATACCACCACTATACTGGTGACCCCCTTGAAAAAGAAGAGGAGGAGCATACGAAACTGTAAGCAAGTTAATTTTCTGAAAGTATTATCATGGAAGGAAAAGATGGCGGAGACGCATCGTCGAACAAAAATGTCGAACCTCAAAAGACATTTACACCAACCGATCCGACCACGACCAACCTTTTTCGAGTCGGCGTGCGACCACCTCCGTTTTGGGCAGAGGAGCCTGCAGTATGGTTTTCTCAACTAGAAGGCAACTTTGTACTGTCTGGCATTAAAGATGACGACACAAAATTTTATTACGTCACTTCAACTTTGGAACACCGATATGCCGCCGAAGTGAAAGATATCATTGTGTCACCACCCAAAACCGGAAAATACGAACGATTAAAGACCGAACTCATCAAACGCCTATCTGCATCTCGTGAGAAGGAAGTAAAACAATTACTCATGCACGAAGAGCTCGGCGACCGTCGACCATCGCAGTTCATGCGCCACCTTCAGCGCCTGGCAGGACCTACAGTTCCGGAAGAATTTATCAAAACTATCTGGACCAGCCGCCTGCCCACTGCTTTGCAACCGATCATCGTGAGTCAAAAAACGTCTAACCTTCAATCGCTTGCGGATTTAGCTGACAGTGTGCATGAAATCGTACCGAGCACACCACAAGTAGCCGCTGCGTCAGCAACAACAGATGTTCTCCAGTCGATGGCCCGGCAAATCAGTGAACTGACACGTCAAGTGCAAGCCCTTTCTTCGCGAGGTGATCAGTCAAGGTCAAGGTCAAGGCAGCGTACCAATGACAGGAAGACTACAAGATCCCAGTCAAATTACCGGAAGTTTCCAGTCTGCTGGTATCACTACAAGCACGGCAAGGATGCTAACGCCTGTGTAAAGCCTTGCGACTATAAACCGACGGAAAACTACCAAGGCAGTCGGTAATGGCGACATCCGATAGCCAATACATACCTGGTCGCCTGTTTGTGATGGATCGCAGATCGAAGATGCAGTTTCTCGTTGACACCGGCAGCGACCTCTGCGTTTTCCCTCGCACCATGCTTCGCGAACGCCGATCTCCAACCGATGAATATCGACTCTATGCGGCGAATGGGACGAATATTACTACCTACGGTTTCGCCCACCTCGAGTTGAATCTTGGTCTACGTCGGGATTACAGCTGGCGATTCATCGTGGCAGACGTCACTAAACCTATAATCGGCGTCGATTTTCTGTCATACTACGGTTTAATAGTCGACTGCCGTAATCAACGTCTCATCGACAGCACAACCACGCTAACATCAGCAGCAGCTTCGGTATCATCGTCAACCACTATTTCTTCTGTGAAGACACTGATCGGCGATTCAACCTACCACGAAATGCTACGTCAGTACCCCGATATCACGCGTCCAGCTGGCAAAGATCGCGTTGTCAGCCACAATACGCAACATCATATAAGGACTACGCCTGGACCTCCAGTATCCTGCTCTCCGCGTCGTTTGGCTCCGGACAAACTGCTCATTGCTAAGAAAGAGTTCGAGGCCATGATCAAAAATGGAACTGCAAGACCATCAGAGAGTCCATGGGCGTCACCTTTACATCTCGCACCGAAGAAGGACAACGGATGGCGTCCATGCGGCGACTACAGAATGCTTAACGCGAGAACTGTTCCTGACCGCTACCCCATCCGCAACATCCATGACTTCACGCATAACATCTCGGGATGTCACGTCTTTTCCACAATTGACCTAGTAAAGGCGTATAATCAGATCCCAGTGAGCAGCGAGGACATAGCAAAGACCGCTATAACCACACCGTTTGGCTTATACGAGTTCCCATACATGACTTTCGGGCTGAGGAATGCTGGCCAAACCTTCCAACGCTTTGTTGATGAAATCACCCGAGGCCTGGACTTCACCTACGCGTTTTTGGACGACTTCTTGATATTCTCCAAAGACGAAGCTAGCCACAAAGAACACCTACACCAGCTATTCAGCAAACTCCGTGACTACGGGATGGTGATAAACACTTCGAAGTGTGTCTTTGGAGCATCGGAGGTGACCTTTTTGGGCTATAGTGTATCGTCCGCTGGAATAAAGCCACTGGAATCAAAGGTTGAAGCGATTAGCAAATTCCCGCTACCAAAAACGGTAAAAGAACTAAGGAGATTCTTAGGAATGATAAATTTCTACCGCAAATTCATTCCCAGAGCAGCTAGAATTCAAGCGCCGCTTCATGCATTGCTCACTGACAATGTGAAAGGCTCACATCCAGTGAACATCGTAGGCGACGCCTTAAAAGCATTTGAAGAGTGCAAAAGCAGTTTGTGCCAAGCTACCTTACTAGCGCATCCAGATTTAAACGCTAAGATAGCGATTGTGACAGATGCCTCAGATACGGCAATTGGCGCCGCTCTTTACCAATACAAAAATGATCTTTGGGAGCCGCTAGCTTTCTTTTCCCGGAAGTTGAGTTCATCGCAGGTTAAATACTCTCCATATGACAGGGAGCTACTTGCGATCTACGAGGGAATCCGCTACTTCAGGCATATGTTGGAAGCTAGACATTTTACCATATACACGGATCATAAACCTATTTGTTTCGCTTTCACTACAAGAAAGGACAATTGCTCACCACGACAATTTCGACATTTAGATTACATATCTCAATTTACTACCGATATAAGACACATATCCGGAAAAGACAATGTCGTGGCGGATACACTTTCCAGGATCGAAGAACTGTCCCAACCTATAGACTTAGTACTCCTGGCCAAAGCACAGGAGAACGATGTTGAGCTGAAAAGTTTACTAGATGGAGAAACTTCACTTACCTTTCGTAGAACTACCATTCCCGGAACACAGCTCCAACTTTACTGCGATGACAGCCAGCAAGTACTACGACCCTTCGTTACAACCACATTTCGACGCCAAGTGTTTGAAAGCCTACACTCTCTAAGTCACCCTGGCGCTAACGCAACTGCAACGTTAGTGGCTCAGCGCTACGTATGGCCCGGCGTCCGAAAAGATTGTCGACAATGGACGAAGACATGCCACCCCTGTCAAATGGCGAAAGTTACACGCCATGTAACGTCAACTCCTGGAACATTCCAATTGCCACGTGCCAGATTTTCCACGGTGCATATTGATCTCATAGGACCCATGCCTGTGTCAAATGGCTATAGATACTGTCTCACAGCCGTAGACAGATTTACTAGATGGCCAGAAGCTATACCCATAGCCGATATGACCGCAGAGACGGTTGCCAAAGCCCTGATGTCCGGATGGATAGCCCGCTTCGGCTGCCCCACTGCCATAATCACTGATAGAGGACGGCAGTTTGAATCGTCCCTTTTCAATCACCTGGCTGAAATGGCTGGTTTCGAGCATAAGCGGACGACAGCTTATCATCCTGCATGTAATGGGATGGTAGAAAGGTTCCATAGACAGCTGAAAGCCGCAATCGTCTGCCACTGTAACCCAAATTGGACAGAATCACTTCCACTGGTTTTACTCGGAATTAGAAGCGCATTTAAGGAAGATATCCAAAGCTCTCCAGCTGAATTGGTCTATGGAGAAACGCTGAGATTACCTGGAGAATTATTTGTACCATCCCAGGATAAGACTGAAGACATAACAGACTTTATGGCACGTCTTAGACTGATCGCAAAGAATCTTAAACCGCAACCAGCTTCCAGGCACGGAAAAAAGTCAATATTTATTTTCAAGGATTTATCTACAGCTACTCACGTTTACCTCAGAGAAGACGCGGTGAAAGGTGCACTTCAGCCCGCGTACACTGGACCCTACGAAGTACTGAAAAGGAACGATAAAGTCTTTACACTACTCATAAAAAAAAAACCTGTTACAGTGTCAATAGAAAGACTAAAGCCTGCCTATATACTTACCGATGGCGCTGACGTTCCACCGTCCGATGATGATGTTCCGCCTCCCGCTGGTCCACCTGAAAAGAAGACAAGTTCCGGCAGAAGAGTACGTCTACCTAATTATTATCGCCCGTAAGACGGTCTCTGGGGGGGAGTGGTGTGGCGTACCTACTCCACACGTACACTCCTACGTAGATACCTGAAACATAAATAACATATTTATTAGTCAGTGTAATCTTAAAACTAAAATAGTAAACAGTACTTACCTTGCCTTTGTATAAAAATTAATATTTGTTAAAACACTTTCATAATTCAGTTAGGTATAAATATTTAAACTAGTATTGTAAAACAGATTCTAATTATAACCTAAATAGTAATAGAAATAGTGTACTTACCGAATATGTAATGTCGGAAGGGAGTCTGCGTGCAAGCACTACTATCGTATTGCATAAAAGGCTTTTCCCTTCACTATTGAATGAACAACTCACGCGCAAGACCGGCCGGCTTGGTTGGGATTGTGAGCGACGACCACCTTCCGACAGTTCAGTCGCTCTTACGTTCATGCACGTCGCTTTGTTTTGCTCCGCTAAAATAACTAGTAAATATCTTCCCTGTGCTTTCTTTCCATACTAATTTCAATAAATCATATCTTGATCTTCACCTACATACTTAGAACTGTTCCCTGTGTGCTTTCCTAAAGACTGTGATACAAAATTAAACAATATAAGTGAGTGGACCATTCTGGTGTTTTCATTAAATGCTGCATCCGCTTGCATCGGTAATACCCTAAGAATATACCACCACTATAACCTCATTTAGTACCATTTATCGTCTTGTAAGATGAAACTTTGTTATTTTGTGTAGGTGTATCTTCTGTTATCAATCCTCCCAAGGGTTGGCGGTGGAAATGCCAATTTTTAAGAGTTGTGCATGTTTTGTGTAGACGTGTAGACATCTTCTATAGGTAAACCTAGGTACCTATACTATTATAAAACTGTAAAAAAGTCAAAAACTAAAATTAAAGATATGGATAAACGAAATATGCAGATATACTAAATAAACGATTCTGATTCCGAAAATCGGTTTTGTCTATTTGTTTGTTCGCGGATCACGGCTAAATTACTGGACCAATTTCAATGAAACTTATACCATTCAGAAGCCCTTTTCCCCGATTGAAACATAGGCTATATTTTATTGAAATTAAAGACGTGGATTCTTAGATAGGTACAGCTTGACCTCTCTAAACCAAAAGCCGCCTTTGGCACAAGGTTCATCGTATGCTGTTTGTCAAATATTTTGGTGGAAAGTTTCGCAAGCGTGCGAAGTCGCGGGTATCAGCTAGTCTTGGTTAAACCTCTATGTGCTGGCGTCCGAAAATTCAAGACATATGTAGTTGAATTGAAAACCAAAAAAGACTAGTAGACCAGGCAGGCACGTATCCAGACTTTTGGTTCCCCCGAACCAAAAGTCTGGATACGTGGGGACAAACATTGAAACAACCATGTGAACTGTGTGAAAATCGCTGTAATCACTGTACTATAATTTTCACTGTACTATACTATAATTATATAAGTATTTTTCTGTTTCCGCTGGCAGCCATTACGTCTAGTACCATATCAGGATCTGGCGCCAAAGCGGAATGAATAGACAATAGAGCGAGACCAGTAAGCCTCTCGCCCGCCATTCTATTCCTTAGGAAGGATTTTATTCTCTTTAGGCATGAAAATGACCGCTCCATAGATGCCGTTGAAACCGGAAGGGTGGCCAGAATATGTATTAGCCTGTTAATGGTAGGAAAGAAAACTTTGTCACACGTGTCTAAAATTTCCATAATTTCGACTGGTTTCTTATCTGTGTTTTTCCACTTGGCACACCACATACTGTACTCTGCTTTTATTCGTGATTCTCCAACACTTTCTTCCCAATAAATTTTCATATTTTCTAATTCACTTAGATGTCGCTACTAGTAACGTCGCTTACATAATCAGATCAAGATCTATCTATTTTTATTTTACCTACTTATTGAAAGAACACGCAAGCGAATAAATAAACAGATGGCTTAAAACGTTTTTTTTTCAGTCAGATTTCGGGGGGGGATAAATCCCAACTATCCCCCCCTCTGTATACGTGCCTGAGACCAGGGTAGAAGCCTTCAAAATTAATAAAAAGTAAAAAAAAAATAGTACGATGAAACCCATTGGAAAAGGAAGAGAATATTATAAAAATGAAAGAAAAAATAATTTACGGGCGACCTGAGGTCGGAAAGGGGGTGGGGGTAAAGTGTATTTGGGACATGAAAACGTAAGTTTTCACCAAATTTCGTGAAAAAAAATCATTTTTGTAAAAGATACAAATAAAAAACCAAAAATAAGGTTTTTTGAATTTTTCACATACATTTTGAGGTTATGTGAAAAAAGTTTATAATACAAAAGTTGTAGATCTATTTATTACCTACTAGCAGCGCCTCGCGGTTTCACCCGCGTAATTCCCGTTCCCGTGGGAATTCCGGGATAAAATATAGCCTATGTTCATCAGGGATAATGTAGGATTCTAATGGTAAAAGAATTTTTTTAATCGGTCCAGTAGTTTCGGAGCCTATTCAATTCATACAAACAAACAAACAAACAAAAAATCAAACCTTTCCTCTTTATAATATTTGTATAGATGTATAGACAACTTTGCCATTTGACTTTTTTCCATAGGACTTGTAGTTTTGCCGGAAATTGAGATAAACCGTTTTTTACCCTTAAAACCCCACCCCCACCCCTTTCCCGACCTCAGATCGCCCGTAAATTATTTTTCCTTTCATTTTTATAATATTTTCCTCCTTTTCCAATGGGTTTCATCCACGTTTCATCCTACTATTATTTTTTTCGGTTTCAAAACCTATCCGCACTGGTCTATTGGCAAAAAGAAAAGCCTCAACCAGTGCGAACACAAAATTACAAAAAAAAAGAAGTTGAAGTACGTACAGTGACGTACAGCTTGAGCGTAATTTGAGTTGAGTATTCGAATTTTGTGATTTTTTTAACAACACATAGCATTTTTATTTTTAATGGATTTTCTTGTGTTATTGTGAGTATTGTTGTTTAATTTTGGTGGAATTTTAACCAATAATACTTAGGTCGTAACATAAAGTGTGAGCCATTGGAATGAATGTGTGTAAACCACCATTTTTTCTTCAAAACAAACGACAGCCGACTTGACGAAGACTTGACTTATCATTTACGCAAGACAAACACATAAACAAACTAACAAACACAATAACAAAACGAAAAAACATAACGGTAGACTAGGCGGTGAGGTGATATGCCTATTGACAAGACGACCTCCTTGGTTGTATGGTGGCTCGAGATGTCAAGTGGCATCTATGAAAGCTTTAGAAGACATCTATGTCAAACAAAAAAACACGATACTAGCTCGACATGTCCTATTCAATCGAAAACAAAGAACTGATGAAACTATTTCCGAATATGCTAGAGCCCTTCGACTGAACGCTAATGATTGTAAATTCGAAGCAGTCACCGCGACAGAACATGAAGAACAGGCAATTCGTAGTGCTCTTATCTCTGGCCTGCTCTCACGAAAGATCCGTGAACGACTTTTAGAAAACTCTACGCTTACTCTTACTGAAGCTCTTAATCAAGCCATCACCTTGGAAACTGCTGAGAAAGATGCACAGACGATCAGTACTAACTCTCCGCAACTAAATGCTGTACCTGAAATATTTCGAGACAAAGTATTGGATAATCTGGCGGTAGATTCATCGTCACGAATGCCTCAGACTGCTTCGGCTGCACCATCCTCCTCGTCACAATCAGCCAAGCGCTGTTTCTTCTGCGGTGGAAATTTTCATCCTAGAATGAGGTGCCCAGCTAGCAAAGCTACTTGTAATAAGTGTTCGAAGAGAGGCCATTTTGCTAGCGTTTGCAGATCCGGGCATAACATCAACTCTGTGTGGAATGAAGAACACCCTAGTCCCAACTCAAGCACTGGCCAGTTATATAGCGGGGCTATTTCCGCTGCTTCTCCTGCAAGTCTTAGGAGTGCGACAATCCCTATCACAATAAACGAATACAAAGCTGATGCTCTCGTCGACACTGGAAGTTCAGTCAGTTTCATAAACAGCAAAGTCGTCCGCATAATGAAGTTGCCCAAGAAACCGTGCAAACAAACTGTCAATCTCGCCTCTCTTAACCAAGTCTCGTTCGTTGAAGGGGTTTGTTTTGCAACTATTAAAATGAATCAACATACCTACAAGAAAACACCTCTTCTAGTAGTTGACAACCTCTGAGCAGACGTTATCGTGTGTCACGACTTACTTAAGCAACATTCGAGCATCCAATTCAATCTGGGAGGTCCCGGCGAGCCCTTACAAATCTGTAATGTTTTGCAAGCCTCAGTTCCGCCGGCTTCCGTGTTCACCAATTTTTCACCAAATATCCAACCGATTGCTGTCAGAAGCAGGCGCTACACTAAAGAAGACGCCGACTTCATAAAAGAAGAAGTCTCTAAGCTGCTCCAAGATGGGGTAATTGAAAAAAGCATTTCTCCTTGGAGGGCCCAAGTTCTCGTAGCGGGAGGAGGGGCCCATCGTAAGCGGCTCGTGATCGATTATTCAATGACAATCAATAAATTTACTGACCTAGATGCTTTCCCCTTGCCAAATATCGAAACACTGGTAAACAACGTATCCAAATTAGTCTTTAGTCAGATAGACTTGAAATCAGCGTATCATCAGGTCCCAACCCTGAAAAATGAGAAAATATATACAGCATTTGAAGCAAATGGAAAACTCTATCAATTCACACGCATTCCGTTCGGAGTTACTAATGGCGTTGCTGCTTTCAACGGACTCTTGACTTCATAATATCTGAAGAAAAATTAGATGGAACGTACGCGTATTTAGATGACATAACCGTTTGCGGCAGGGATGCTAAGGATCACGAACGCAATCTAAAACGGTTTATGGATGCCATTAAAAAGTTTAATCTAACCCTAAATTAAGAAAAAAGCGTTTTAAATAAAACTAAGATCAGTCCACTAGGCTATACCGTAGAAAATCATATTATCCGACCTGATCCTGAAAGACTTAAACCTCTGCTAGACCTCCCCGCACCGACTAAATCAAGTGAACTGAAACGAGTCCTAGGAATGTTCGCGCACTATGCAAAATGGATTGGGCGTTTTTCAGAAAAGATAAGACCCCTTACCTGCGTCATTAGCTTCCCGTTATCGAGTGACGCTCTCAAATGTTTCGAAGAAATAAAGCAGGACATCAAGGCGGCGGCCCTAGCAGCGATTAATGACGAAATCTTCACCGTTGAGACTGATGCTTCAGAGTTCGCTCTGGCGGCTACACTTACTCAACAAGGACGACCTGTAGCATTCTTTTCACGAACTTTGTCAAACTCTGAATGCAAGCAATCCTCAATCGAAAAAGAAGCTTGCGCTATAGCGGAAAGTTTAAAGAAATGGAGACACTACCTTATTGGCAAACATTTCCTTTTAATAACAGACCAACAATCGGTAGCCTTCATGTTCAATCAGAATCATAACAGTAAGATCAAGAACGAGAAAATTGCGCGTTGGCGATTAGAATTGTCTTGTTTCAAATACGGTATGGTTTTAAAACAACAGCCTGCTCCGAGGAGCGAAAAAAAAAATTGAGTTGAGCAGCATGAAAAATAAAACATTTCATTTCATGCTATACCTACTACTTAATTTTTTCTGTGATTCGACGTGACTAATTAAAAGAGTTTTTCTGCTGTAAAGCAGAGAAATATTTTTGTTATAGGTGTGGTATAGACGGCAAACTACCGATCATGCCACGAACTTCTAAAGCAGATTACAAAAATCATAAATACGCAGGTCGCAGGGTAAATCTCAAACGAAGTCGCGCACAAATGAAACGTTATCATGGCGAATCTAAAAGGTTGGTTTATGTAGGTAGGTAACAGCTAAACCGAAACAAAATGTGTTTGGCTATATGTATGTACCTATGTACTAGCTAGGGTACGCAGTACCTACCGGTACCATTCTCAGTAAAAGTAGTGGGAACTACCGGTATCGGTACTGCATCCAGTGATCCAGTTCCGGTACCGGTAGTTCCCGGTACGTACTTTTACTTGCATGCCCGCCTACCATGAAAATAAATGTGGATGATAGTTACCCACCCCTACAAACATTAAACCTAAACTTATTTGTTGCAGTCGAAATGAAGTGTGGGGCAAAGAGGTGAAAACAGGCAAGTCCAATGTTCCTTCAATTCCTGTGTAAGTAAATGATACTTTAATCTTTTTGCTTACTTCGAGTAGACCGTGCGACATACTTTTACATTTATATGTATTTTACTTTCAGCAGACAAAACACAGTGAAAGTATACAGTGGACCTAAAGAAAATCACATAAAAGCTAATGATAAGCAATATGAACCGAAAAAAACTGAGAAAAAGCATCCAACACCAGTACCTCTGGACGTAAATTGGCCACTGATTAATCCTACGGTCATCAGCTATGAGTTGATTGAAGTACAAGAAACTGAGAATGAGTCCCCAACATCACCACCTCTCGATATTAATAGGCCACTAATTGATAGTATGGTCAACAGCCAAGAGTTGATTGAAGTGCACGAAACTGAGAACAAGTCCCCAACATCAGTAGACCCTCTAGACATAAGTTGGCCACTAATCGATCATACCGATAGCAGCCATGATTTCATAGAAGTGCTAAAAACTGAGAATGAGCCCCCAACATCACCACCTCTCGATATTAATAGGCCACTAAATAATAATATGGTCAACAGCCAAGAGTTAATTGAAGTACTAAAAACTGAGAATGAGCCTCAAACATCACCACCTCTCGACATAAATAGGCCACTAATTGATAGTACCAACAACAGCAATGAGTTTATTGATGAGCCAGTTCCACTATATAATTTGGCTGGACTCTTGGGAAACAGAGTAGTTGATTTGGCACATGTACTTCAATGGGCTTTCAAAATGGAGAGACACCGGTCACAATGCAAAGGCAGCAGTATCGTTTATGTGAATGAAATGAAAGAGGGCTTCAACAGTATATTTACATTCAAATGCAGTATGTGTGAGGAAGTATTTCGATATAGTAATGAAAATGTTGAAGAATTTTACAAAGCTAGGTATGCAAATAATAAATGAGCGAAAACACTGCAGTGAGATCATAAATGGTCCATTTTTCCAAAACTGGACCGGAACACTAAAAATAAACTTCATACATGCAATGATTTTTTATCTTTACGTCTTTGATATTTTATCAAAGTTTTACATGAAATAAAAACAAAGTAACACGTCCTTTCTGAAGGCACTCATCATAATATTGAGGTAAGATTAGTGTCTTATTGTGGCTTACGAAGTCTTACAACTATTCAAGGTAAATTGGCATATGACATCCTCCTTTGCAGCTGGCTACAAAAAGCGCCACGTTATGTATAACGCGAGTCCTGGCGCTTTTTGTGTTATCTAGATTTACTGATCTCCTTAAGGGTTTCCTTCTTGTCGTATATTACATTGCATTGTTCTAGCTCTTAGCAGTTCTCTTTTTCTAATAACAATAGCTAGATGAGTCAGAAACCGAAAACGATAACCCTGACTTGGAAATACCAAAATTATGATGGTGTCCATATTGGGGAGGTGTGGCATGTATGACTCACCCTATGACCACCTGTCTACAAATTTCATATTTGAACTTTATATTGTTTGACTCGTTTATTGTCCTACCTATGTAATTGGTAGTAGTTTATTAATCTGCGTCATCCGTTTTTAATGTTACATGATGGGATTTAAGAATCATTTAATTAAACGCTATCTACGCCATTCTGAATGATGGACCACTTTTATGATCAACCACCGGTTTAATCATGTTACAATTTTTACTTGTTAAATCATGTTACAATTTATACATTATTTAAAAATTTCACACAAAAAGTGGTGCTAGGACTTAATGCTAAGAGCATTGTCTACCAGTCTGGGCTTGCAAAAAGGTGGTGTGGCGTGTGTTTTTACAATGACGTACTTATGATCCTTATTTTAAGAATTGGGTGTGGGTAGGTACATATGTGTTATTTGAATAATGCAAATGTTTTTACAAGACACTGTTTATTTACAACTTTTACGCTAAGACATCCCTACAAACTACAATGACTTCATCGTAACACAAGATTTGCTAACAAACAACTATTAATCTTATTCAACCTAAGAAATATAAAATATAGAGATAATAGAATATATTAAAATTTATAATATCGCTATACTTAACAAATTAATTTGTCAATTTGCAAACCTAACTAATAGATTCAGAACTAAAACTAGTCAGTCTTTGGTGAGAATAATGTGCAGATTTAATCCTACGCTAAACCGGGGAATAATTCTGTAAATGATTCGCACCAAAAGTCTGACAAGTCCATGTCTGGTTCGCTGAGAGGCGAAGCTAATGACTCATATCCGAGGTCCGAGGTCAGACTTTGCGAAGGAGACAACCCTAGAAGATTCTCTTCGATCGACTTCGGGGATAAACACATAGGAGAAAGCATAGTCATGTCACATTCTAGAGTTATCCCCGAGCAGTTGTTCGTGAGAGAACTGAAGTCGGTATCGACTTGTATAGGGGCGACTTCTTCGACAATATCCTCGCAAGGAACCTCTATGGTTATGCAATCGTTAGCTTCGTCGCAGCTCGCGTAGAATATGTCTCCTTTGTCATTGTCTTCTTCCTTCTCTGGAAGGTCTTTGTAGGGATGCGCGTACGAGTGCTGGGACAGTATCCTGTGGACGTCGTGCTTTATGTCTAGGATGCTACTTTCACTGGGTTCCAGTTGCTCTGCTGTGGGCCCCACCACTTCAGCTCCTTTAGGGCACTCTCTAGCGTCCCTGGCTTGCTCCTAGAACAATTGGAAAAGTTTTTCTAGAACTGCTGTTGAAATTATTGGGAATTTGCTACCAAAACAAGGCTAGGGCTTGAATGTTCTATACGTGACTCTTTTAAAATGTAGAGCCAGTTGAAAAAGCTGAATGATGGATTGTTTGTTGTTTTGTCTGATATTTTACATATTTCACTGTGTAGGTAATTTGAAAGATAATCGTTGTAGATAAGTATAATTTGTATTATGACCTTGGTCAGTCTGCTTTATTAAATTTAAATTAGTTACGTATGTATGTATTACGCAACAACGTAGGTAAATATTGAATATTCTGTGTAATAAAATAACCAATCAGCTGAGCAAGTATTATAGGTAGGTACATATCGCGACCCACTCCACTCGTGTAGGTAGTCTAGTCGCTTTAGCAGCAACTATTTATATGTAGTATACTGTGATTCAGTGTGGATATGATGCAATACTTGACACACGTTCATCAGCTAACATCGTCACGAAATAAATAAATGATGTAACCATCAGACACCGTGCAAGTTTTGCAGTATTTACCTAATAATACCTATCTACTATCGATGTCTAGAAAAATCACAACTAATTTCGCATCGCCGTAAAATTAACTACTATACGGAGTCATATACCTACCTACTTGAATACGAAATTAGTGGTTATTATACCATTGTTTTACTATTTATTTATTTATTTAAGATACAGTGTACTATTGGATGTGTTCGCAAAGCAAATACCTATATATAAAAAACCTAGGTAGGTAGGTAGATACCTACTTCAGATGTTGCGGAACCCATGGCGTATCATCACAGCATAACTATGATGATTAGATAAGTACATAATTGTGTGTTAGTATGTCGGATATATTATCTGCCGGACACCGATAACGGCCTAGTTTTAAAGGTCGGATTTTGATAGTGTGGTATTCCGGGAATCGTTAGATAGGTTAGTATAATGTTTTTTATCGTTACTGGTAGTAGGTGTAGGTACCTATCTTGTTTAGTAAAAAACAACGCACGACTCTGGATTTTCCTGTACCTACTTATTACATTTGGGGTTTCCCGGCCACTTGACTTTTGGTTGATTGATATTTTCAACTATGAAATGTATTTGGGAAAATTAGGTTACCTATACGTACCCAATTACCTAGGTACCCTTACAGTAGGTATAATTTATACCATAACAAACTACACCAACACAGGTAGCTGTACTAGGTTCGTTACAATGAGCAAGCTATTTTAATTTTAAAGTTTTTACTACATACGCTAATTACCTATGTTCATGGACATAAAGTAATAATTCTGGAATAGAAATATGCGGTAGGGGTCACCAATTTATACTTGAGTCCTCCAACTGAATATTGGCCCAACAACGGTCGTAGTGTCCTGCAACTGAAAGGGAAGTGATAGAGTAACTTACATTCTGAGCCGCTCCTGTAACTCCTGCATCAATTTCCTGGAAGAGGGAGTCTGCGAGCTGATGCAGCGTGTCGAGGTATTCAGGGGAGTCGAGATGCGCGAGGAGGTCTGCGAGAGGAGCATCATCGTCAGCAGCAGGCGTGCTGCGCGGATCGCCGGCGGAGGCCCGTCCTTCTGCCGAGGGGACTCTGCCGGTCCTCGGGCCTCCGCGACGGTCCGCGCCGCCGCCTCGCTGCGTAACTCATTATTCTCGCTCAGCAGACGCTCGTTCAGCGCCTTCAAACTCTCCAACTCGCTCATCAGCTTCTCGTTTCTCTCCTCTAAGCCGTCGATGCGCGCTTCCATTTCGTCCATTTTTGCCTTCTTGCGGTCGCGTGACGTTTGCGCTGCGACGCGGTTCTTCATTTTCCTGTTGAATTGTGATGTTGTTAATGGGTTACGATTGGTTGGATTTTTACATAGCGACGCATAAACACTAGTTATTACGAGTAGGTAAGTATACTGGTAAGTGGTAGATAGGTAGGTAGGTAGGTACTTTACCTAGCACCTAACCAGTTTAACACAGTCTTATCGGAGTTTGCTAATTTATTATTATCGAACGGCAGCAATACTTACACTAGTAGTTCGCCCCGAACTGAGATCTCGTGATAGTCGGAAGTTAATAAAACCCAAACAATTTTTATTGACAATGGTTGTAATAAACTTTGCAAATCGCTTCGAAATCGCCGTCTAGCTAAGTACCAGTCTTACTTGAACTACAAAATCCTTGAAACTCCAAGAAATAGTAGCTATCACGTTAAACTGGGTTTACCAATTTTATAATTTTTACAACAACTCAAAAATTATTAGACCTAGAATCAAAATAAAAACGGGTTTGGAATGTCTAAACAAAACCCTATCATATGACACCCCACTTGGTAGTATTGGACGACTTTTTTTTTTTACTCCTTTTGGACCCTCATAACTCCACGACTCCTTGACCGATTTACTTCATTTCATTTCACAAACCAGTAAAACATTAGAGTACTATCCGTATACCTACCAAATTCTGTAAAGATCGGTTATGCGGTTCAAAAGATCTCGAAGAACAGACATATAAAGCATTTTTGTCCAAATTGTCACTAAGATCTCGTTCGCTTCGCTCACTCGATCAATAAGTAACTACCTACCTATACCTACCTACTTTCACGATAAAACAGCAGCAATTATTTACAAATTTAATTTAAAAAAAAACAACCGAATTCAGAAACTTTTCTTTTTTTGAAGTCGGTTGAAAATAAGTAGGTAAATAATGTTGGCTCCTGTGTAACACAGTTTTTATGGTAACCAATATCGGAGGGCCATTATCATTCTACCATGAAGACTGATATACCTACCTACCAGTATGTAGGTACCTAGATAGACCTACCTATACCATACCTAATAACATAACAAGTGATGAAATAGAGTAGGTACCTACCTACCTACGACCTAAAGGTATACAATCAATTTTATTTTTATTTTAATACTTTATTGCACAAAATTACAAATTTGTTACAAAGGGTGGACTTAATGCTGAAAGCATTGTCTGCCAGCCAACCCAAACGTGGTGGTGTAGTGAGGAGGTTGGCGTGCGACATTACATTGAATAATATTTATCTTACAAACTAAGAGCTATACCTACTATATAATTTAATATATAACTATATATATATATATATATATATATAACAAATCAAATAGAACATTACGTAACAGAAACAGAGGTAGGTATGGTAAAACAAGGTGGAATCTACCTTTATCAAAAAATAATGTTGTGAGAGGTGACATCATGCATACAGCTGTTTAAGGAAAAGCTCGCGGGTCAGTTTTTTGAAGTGTTGCCTTGTCTCTACCTTTTTGATCTCGTAAGGCAGTTCGTTCCATAGCCTGACCCCTTCGACAGAAAAGGAGTTACCGCGAAAAGAAGTTGAATGTTGAGGGGTTTCTAATAGGAGGTTGTCATCTGATCTCAAATTTTTGTCATGTGTGTCTGATCGGAACTGGAAGCGGGTTTTTAAATAGTCTGGGGAGAAAGGATCTTTAAGTGTAGAAAAAAGAACACAGAGGATCCGCAGATTCCTCCGTTCCCGAATGGGTAGCCATTTAAGTTGAGCGCGGAAAGAACTAACATGGTCGAATTTACGAAGACAGAAAATGAAACGTATGCAGGTATTCAAAAGGCGGTCAAGTTTGTTGATCAGTTCCTCAGTAAGATCTAAGAAAGCTACATCGGCGTAGTCTATTATAGGTAGGAGAAGGGAGTTTACTAATGACAGTTTGGTAGACGTAGGCAGAAAGTGTTTCAGACGGATGATAGAATGAAGAGCAGCATAGAATTTACGTGAAACTACCTTAATATGAGGAGCCCAGCTAAGCCTAGCATCGAATACTATCCCCAAATTTGTAACAGTGGGTGAAAAAGGAATGTTGGAACCGTTGTAGCATAGGAGAGGGACATCCAGGGAGTTAATTTTGGTGAGCTGGCGTGAGCTGCCTATTATTATGGCTTGACATTTATCAGGATTAACTTTTATACCAAAACGATTTGACCAGGCTGACAATCGAATTAGATCATCATTAAGAGATTGAATCGCGCTATCTAGATTGTTAACAGAGGCCGAAGAATATAACTGGAGATCATCGGCGTACATGTGATACTGACTAAGAAGGTGTGGAGACAACACGTTTATAAATAATGAAAAGAGGAGAGGGGACAGAATTCCTCCTTGTGGTACACCGGCCTCAATACTTTTCCACTCAGAGCTATCCTGGCCATTCAGAGTTTGTTGACGACGTTCACTCAGGTAAGAGGAGAACCATTCTATGACAGGAGGTGACAGGTTGAGTTTGGGGAGAATGGCTAATAACAGATCGTGGTCGACAGCATTAAAGGCATTGCTAAAATCAATGAGAACTAACACCGTCACACGGGAGTTATCCATGTTTGTCCGGATGTCCTCTGTAACGTTAAGGAGAGCAGAAGTGGTGCTGTGTCCTTTACGGAAACCAGATTGGAATGGGTTAAAGAGACGGTTATCTGAAAGGAAGTCAGTTATTTGGGTGTGAACGACGGATTCAATTATTTTAGAAAAGAACGGCAGTATGGAAATGGGGCGATATTGCTTGAGGAGAGTAGGGTTAGGTACTTTAGGAAGAGGAATAACGTGAGCCTGTCGCCACTGGTTGGGAAACTGAGAGGAAGTGAGCGAAAAATTGACAATATGGGTTAGAATAGGAAGAAGATGCGTTAGAACGTATGAAACCATAATACGACCTATATTGTCATTGCCAACAGCTTTGGATTTAAGTGAAATAATGGTCTTCTGAATTCTATCCTGGGTGACGTGAGCGAACACAAAGGGTTGGATGTTTGGAGTATTTATATTAATAATTTCGGTTAAGGCTTCAGTTTTCGCACATGAATCCAGCTTGGTGCTACATGAGAAATAAGCATTGAGGGTATCTAAATCAAATGAGAGTTTAGAAACAAGACATTTAGGTTTACCTATACCAAGCGACCTCAGAAATTTCCAAAGGCCAGCTGGAGTTGACAGCTCGATCTGTTCAGCGATGTAAAGTTTCTTAGCATTCCGGACCACTAGATTACAACGGTTCCTCATCTTTTTGTATAAAGACCAATTTTCGTCACATCGATTACGTTTGTATTTACGGAAAGCGCGATCTCTCCTAGCCATAGCTTTTCGAATGTGGTCTGTCATCCATGGAGAAGGAGAATGTTTCAATTTAACAGAATGTACAGGAGCATGTTTATCAAACAGGGATATAATGTTGGTGTTAAGGAATTCGACCTTCTCGTCTACCGACGTCAAGTTCTCAACCTCACTCCAGCAACATTCAGATGCATCCTCATTTAGTTTAGTCACATCCATGCGCGAAAAATTACGTTGTTCAAGGGTTATAGGCTTAGGTTTAGGTGCACGGATCTTGTAAGATAGGTAAAGAAGATCATGATGCGAGAAGGCCGGAGCGGAGAGTTGTCCATGCTTTGCTACCAGATCCACATTAGAGGTAATAATTAGATCAAGCACAGTGTCACTAGTTGCAGTATGGTGAGTAGGTTCAGAGTTTAAGAGGTTGAGATTTACAGATTCGATTATGTTTTTGAGTTTTAAGGACTTTGGGTTTGAGATAAGGCAAGTGTTAAGGTCACCCATAATTACTGCATGTGTATAGTCAGATGTTAGGTTCTCTAAGATAGATTCAAGTTTATCCAGATAATTATTGGAGGAAGTAATGTTGGGTGGGCAGTAGACCACACCAAGTAACAATTTAGTACCGAAGTCAATTTCTAAAAATAAATATTCTGGGGAAGCACTGTATTGTGCAGCAGACTGACATACTACTTTGTAGGATAAGTTACTTTTTAGATATATAGCAACACCCCCCCCACCTTTACCTGTGCGGTCATTACGGACTAGAACATAACCTGGGATAGGGAAAAAGGAAGATGGGAGAGACGGCTTGAGAAACGTTTCTGAGACAAGAATTGCATTAACTTCACCAGATTCAAAACTTTCAAGAAGGTCAGACAAGTGCGCTGGTATGCTTTGAGCATTGATATGACAAACATTAAATAATTTTGAGTTTTGACTGAAAACATTTTTTAAAAGTTCCCCCAAAGTGAAAGCATGGTTGTCACTATCCGCACTTACAAAAGATAAATCAGATATAGATTCAGCAGTAAGAAAGGAATCATCATCACTGTAAGACATTATTGAGAAACAATAACAATAATAATAATAATAGGTTATCAATAAACAATAATAATACTAATATACTAAAAATATACTACCTACAAATCAATGACGTAGAGATGACATAGGTCCTACCTATACCTAAAAATAAACGAACAATTTGCGTTAGCATACCTATAGCGCCATTTTCATAGTTCTTACATCATTTAAATAATGCAACTATGAAAATTTAATAAAACGCTATTTTGTAGTAGGTAGGTAGGTATGCGTGCGTAACGGAACGTAAATAATAATTAGAGGTCGCTAACTTTGGGCAAGCAGGGGTCAATAACTTATTGCACAAAAAAAAATACTCTACTATTACCCTAGTAGGTATCGCGTCTGGCATAAAATTCTAAATTACGGTAGTTAGGTATACACCAACAGTTTTTTGAAGAATGTCTTAATCCCCACTAGTGGGGACAGCTTAGTGGGGATTATGATAATTAATTATTATACCAAAGTGCGTGACATGACACGAACACAAAAATAAAGATGACTTCATTTGGACTTACTTTCTTTGCATCTTCTCTTCCCATGACAAATGGTCCAATCTCCGTTTCCGAGATGTAGAAGAAGACGCCTCAACAATCATCTTCTGATCCTCTTCTATCAGATAGTTGTTGGGAACGGTGATAATGATTGGACCACTCATTTTAACTGCGTTGGATCTTCCTCAATGCACTATTATTCACCTCACTCCACTTGGTAATGGTCAATGTTTTATTAACATACTACGGTATGGAATGTTCTCGACTGCTACGCTAGCTTCAAGCGATTATTTTTGTGTCGCGGACAACAGGCGATTGCGTCGTACATATTCGGCGTCAACTTGAGTTATAAAAGTACTTTTACGTTTCCACAACGAGTGTATGTGGACGATTGTGATTGGTTGAGGTTATCAATGGGGCGTCGACCACTGGGTAATGATTAATTGCAAGAGTAGTACAGGGCCTCAATCGCGCTAAGTTGCAACTGCTCAGCCGCTTCTGTTACTGCTTCGTTATGGCCGATTTTCACAGATATCGTATTGCCTTAATTTTCTGACCGTAATTGATCCGTCAGACGCTCGTTGCTTCTACTCTAAACATGTCGGAATAACGTTTGATTAGCGTGCTTGAAAAAGTACATCGGGAGGTACTTTTTGTGAACGTTGTTACTACGTTACAGTGTTTTAGAATTATTTGTGACTGAAATTCCTTGAAAATAATTTAAAAGTTCACTTGTAAGGATTTACTAGTGAGGGCAAATGAATTGGATGCGTTGTCCAAGCCAAGAATGCAAGATACATCTATCTAAAGTGCGGAGTGATCAGCAATTTGTCGAAAAGATACCTACACTATAATGGACCCTTTTGGACTACTTGCCTCATCAAATGTTTAGAAAGTTTACTCATCACTTGCCACCAATCGTACCACATCACATAATATGTTGATACTTACTTCAAACAACGCTACAAAGGTAAGAATGTTGTGTTTAGGAAAATTTCTCATCTGTGGACTCAGCAAAACTCTCACTCTAGGCTAGATGACTAGATGATTTACCGTTTGGTTCCACTCCATACTCCACAAGTAGACAGTAGATAGATAGGTCTAAAGTACCTATCTAGGTACATAAATAACTACAATTTCTGAGATTTTACATCTACATAGGTAACCTTGAGTTTACTTAGGTACCTACTTGCCTACTGACTTTCCCATTACAGCATGATGAGAGGGAATCCTATAGATACTTACCCACCTTCATCTAAAAACTATTTTATAGAACTATCCATCTATCATTCTACAATAAACTATGGGTAAATAGGTTATAAGTTTAATGTTGTGTAAGTTTTTCCTGCTAATTAAACTTTTCTTTATTTCAGGTCTTGTAATGTTTATCTAAGACATTCATGTCGACGGGCAATAACAAGCTTGAGAGGCAGAAGTATACAGACCTACATCCAATAGGAATAAAGCAGTGCCAATCGTTTTAGGTGAGCTCATGATGAGATGAATCAATTCATAGAAGAGTGAAGAAAACCTTGAAGAAGTTATAGCCATCCAGGTACTTACAGAATTATTAATATTAAATACTTCCTTACTACTAATCAGTTACCTATCTTTACAACTTACGCTGTTCTAAAATTGTATTAAGCTATTCACCGATCAGTTCAAAACTAACTATACCCATACCTCATGGTATGATATTTCTGAAGGGCTATATATTCCATATTATATTACAAGTATATCCTACTATAATTTTATTATGTAAGTTCATGATAAATGAATTTTATTTATTTCAGCTTCTTTGGATGCAGATTGAAGACACCCATCTTAGACCCGTAACCTAACATGCTTGAGGTTGTGAATTACACTTAGGTACTACAGAGTATAAAGTGATGCCCATCCATTTTGCAAAACAAGCTACCACTGTGAGCTAATATACTAGCAATACATACCTACAATGTGACCGGGGTAGTAAGACTAAAACTCTTGAAATAAAGTATTAAATAATAATCAATGTTATTTTATTCAGTTATAAAACCTATAGCTAAGCTTACTTTACTAGGCGGTTAACAAAAATATGAAAAAACTAGCAAAGTTTGTGTAAGTACCTACTAGTCCATCACTTGTATAGCCGAGGGTGGTATGCAAATACTGAAACAAAATAATATAGGTAAGTTTTCTTGAATATGAATTTGATGTACCTAGCTACATTTCATTCATAATATGTTATTACTAATATAAAATGGGATTGTTTTGTCTGTAGAAAATAGGAAATTAAAAACTGTTTTTGCACCCAAAAGATTTGCAAAAAAACATTGAAATGTTCTAGTGCCTAACTACTAGAAAATATAGGTAGGTAGATGCTTTGCATACTTACATCGTCATGGTCTAGTTTGTCCTGTCTCAGCAGGAGACGGGGAGAGGTACACCTTCCAACATTGTTTTTGCGTAGGTATTTATTTCCATCAGTCAGGTTAGGATGTTGGGTGCTATTTCTTGCTAGCTATTTCTATTTAGCATGTACGGTAGATAACTTATAGCACCAAATTTGCACTGACACAAGAGTATTTAACTATTTAGTGGTAGTTTCATTCCTGTAGAGAAAAACAATTTGTTAGATGGGTAGCATTTCACAAAACAATTTATATTGTTAGAAATATGTAGGTAATAACGTTACACAGGCTCTTTCTTTTCTTGTTCTAATATGACATTATAAAGTTTTACAAACCACCTCCTAAAATTATGTAGAAATAGAAAGAGTTTCATGAAATTGTTTGTTTACAAAATTGAGACAAAAACATACATTACCACCGAATACGCATTATTTTCTATGTACACATTCAACATTTTCTTACTATTGTCACTGTCAGCCGTCAAAACTAGGGTTGGACACTGCAAAATGATGAATCGATTGACCGGTTTTGCGAAATTCTAAAGAAGAAGACGTACATATTTAACGGCTGAACGAACGGTGGACCACGGCAACGAACCAGCAGCGTAAAAGCATGATAAACGTATATTGAGCTAACGCAATACTGATTTACGGAAAAATTAGAACGCTACGTAGTTTGGACGTACCGTTACTTGCACGTTACGTCTCTCACGGTCGACCGTGTAAATTTAGCGCAATCGGGGCCCAGCATGAGTTTTCATACGAGTGAGAATGAGACAGCATTGTACAACGTCACGACACAACACAAAATATAATGTCACATTACCGGTTCGATAGAAAGAGGTAAAGCAATTTATATTGAAGAAGTACTATGAATAGGATGAAATATGAAAAAATTGAGTTGACTGATTGATTCCCTAAAATTATACTTTGATTCTTAGGCCCGTATTCCGTACTCAAGCACTGATCCGTACTCAAGCATAGATTTTTGTATGAAAATCTCTACTCAAATCTATGCTTGAGTAACGATTTCTGTCTCGGAATACGGACCCTAGACTACTTCGATCGCTAATGTTCCTAAACTACGGTAGGTATATACATAAGTTTTTTACGATTTAAAGTGGAACAAGGCCAAGGAGATGCTGTCATTAGGTATGATACAAAATTAGATTGGTATCATTAATTTAGGGGTGTAGAGAGCGTAAGCAACGTAGGTATTGTAGGCGCGCGATCTGAGTGCTTCTGAGGAATGCGCTAGTGATGTGACCTAATTAGCGACAATGAACGGAGTTCGATATTTTTCTTTGACAGTATTTTATGACATTTTATTTATTATATTTGTACTACAAGTTATGGTACAAAAAAAAAAGGAAATATAAGGCATTATATTCCCTACTTTAAGAAAACTGTGTGGAAAAGCCGGGAATTTTAATCAAACAAGTTTGTTATTGTATAAAATATATCATTATATTGTAATTTTAATCATCATCATCAAAAAATAACACGAGTTCGCAACTTGAATAACACGCTATCGATAACGCGCGCGAGTGACAGACATCAAGCACGGCACTAAACTACAGGTGGCCGCGGCGTGGTGTTGATGGGCGGGGGAGTGGCGCCCGCGTCCCACCTCATACCACGACTGCACTCAGATCGCGCGCCTTTAGTACCTAGGTATGTAGGTAGTCACAGTTACTGGGGCCATAGTGCTCAGTTCGGCAGAGATTTCACTATGTGATGACAAAATGAGATATAACATCTTAGCTCATTTATTAGGCCCGTATCTAAACACGTCCTTAGGTTATGATACAAGAGATTAGCTGACTGACACCACCACCGTTTAGAGCACCGAACATCTATATCCTGTTTAGAGTCTGTCAAGCGAAAAAAGACACTCGATTTTTTTCGTAACTTTTTTCATGGCAATACCACGCAATACTAATGTGTTTCCACCTACGGACATTATGTTCTTTATCGGGGTAAAGTCAGGGTGGCCTAAAATAATAATTGTTAATAACGAATTATAACTCACTCTCATGAACTTCACTTACTTCCAATGAAATCTTTTTTATTATTTTTTCTACCCTGAATCGGAAAAATAGGCAAATACGTGGGGTACATAGGTACATAGAAGTACCTACCTACCTTGACTTTTCCAAAACATTATGGAAAATCAGTATCGGTGTGTGGCAGTACTGTTCCTCAATGTTTGTATGATGGCGGCCTATGGCATTGGATTGCCATACTAATATTTTTTGAATTTGCAGGGCCTTCTTTCGCTTGACACTCTACCTGCCAACATCTATAGACAAAGTAATCTATGGCCCGTATTCCGTAGCCTTACTCAAGCACTGATCCGTACTCAAGCATAGATTTTTGTATGAAAATCTCTACTCAAATCTATGCTTGAGTAACGATTTCTGTCTCGGAATACGGGCATATGCCTGCTAACTTGTGTGACACTGATTTTGAATGATTTTCAAAACTTGACACTTTATCGACTGTTTCGTATTTGACACTGACGTCCGCAATTGCTTTCATTCACCGAAGCTTCATTCACAGAACCCTGTGACAGAACCGCTAAAGAAATCAAACCAAACCAAAATCTAAAAATTTGTATTTTCTCACTCGGAGTATTTTTCTTTACAACAGTGAAAAGAGTAAAGCTGAAAATGGCTTCTACCAGTGCCGATTCGCAGGCATCTATAGCCCAAAAGTCTTGGGTCTTGGCAAATAACATAGAGACAGTAAATGTAGCTCGAGATGTTGATGACATTTACCGCTACGATAAAAAGCAACAGCAGGATATCCTCATCGCCAAGCCATGGGAGAAGGAGTAAGTAAACACTTCACCACAACTAGTAACTTTCAGCTAGAACACCAACCAATCTTGGTACATTTGATCCTTTGAAAACAAGCCTGTGCTTGGTTTGCATCAAAATCTTGTGGTGTTCATTTTTGAAACACGATAGAGTTGGAGTATCTACACTACAATTACCATGCATTTTACACTAATACAGAGATACCTTACCTACCTATTACCTGAAGCTATATTTTTACCATGATTCCATGCTAATTTTCAAGTTGTGTTGCAGCCCTCATTTCTTCAAAGACATCAGGATCTCAGCTTTGGCTCTCCTAAAAATGGTGATGCACGCAAGATCTGGTGGAACCCTGGAGGTTATGGGCCTTCTTCTCGGTAAGATCATCTAGATCCCTCTCTCAATTTTGATCTTTCCTACTAAAAATATGCTTATGTAGGTATCTTGGTTACTCAATCATGTTAGGTAGTTCCAATACAATTATTGGATCGACTTAAACTAGTGGTTCGCCCCGAACTTAGATTTCGTCATGGTCGGATAAACTTCATTTTACCCCATACTACCTAGCAGGTTAGGTAAGCGACACCGCAATACAGGTTATTCACCCACCTTCACCACGATGTCGCAAAATTCAATTTATGTATGGTAAACAAACAGTACTACGAGATTCGAGCGATTACCGTCTTAGCGACAAGCTATGAAAAGCAACAGAATTAGCCATTCATAAATTGAATTTTGCGACATCGTGGTGAAGTTGGGTGAATGACCTGTATTGCGGTGTTATTTGGCACCTACTATACTACTATCTGAATTTATATTGTCTACTTTCATATTTTCAGGCAAGGTGGATGCAAATACTATGTTAGTGATGGACTCATTCGCACTACCGGTAGAGGGTACCGAGACTCGGGTCAATGCCCAAGCGCAGGCCTATGAGTACATGACTGCTTACATTGAGGCTGCTAAAACAGTAAGTACTACACAATAACACTAAAAGTGCAACCATATTTAAATATGCATAACAGCTCTTTACCATTTGACATCTATTGAAGATGATTTATTATACAGCGTTGGGAGGCAACCTATGCACTCACTTATCAGGACAGTGCAGTGCCTGGGACAATGTTTAGATGGAGTAAGCCCAGCACCTATACCATCCTCTCAGCCTAGTCAGCCATATCCACAGGAAAAACATTGTCAATATTGTTAGTATTTTATCTATGGCATGTATGTGGAATCCCTAAGCTATGGTTAGAAGTTTAGTGTAATGCGGTAACACTGCGTCTGTCGTGAAGATTCAGCTATGGCGGATGTATTTAAAACATAATAATATATAAAACCTGCGTTTGTTCTCTGGAAAACCTTTCAAATATGTGCAGAGCTGACTAAGAAACTTGACTAAAGACTTGATTTTCCAGGTCGGCCGACATGAAAATGCCATTGGTTGGTACCACAGTCACCCTGGGTATGGCTGCTGGTTGTCCGGCATTGATGTCTCCACTCAGATGCTCAATCAAAACTTCCAGGAGCCATTTGTAGCTATCGTCATTGATCCCGTCAGAACCATCTCAGCGGGGAAAGTTTGTCTCGGTGCTTTCAGGACTTATCCTAAAGTAAGTTCTACAATTTTGTTTCAAAGGCACTGTGAAACGTTACTATATTCTATTCTGTTGATTCAAGAGACCAACTTACAACAGCTTTTAGACACTTATTTAAATTTGTTTTCAGGGTTACAAACCAGCAAACGAAGAGCCCTCCGAGTACCAAACCATTCCTCTCAATAAGATTGAAGATTTTGGTGTACATTGCAAGCAATACTACTCATTAGAAGTTTCCTACTTCAAATCATCACTGGACAGGCGACTATTAGATTCGCTATGGAACAAGTACTGGGTGAATACTCTGAGCAGTTCAAGTCTGATCACGAATGCGGAGTACACAACTGGCCAGATATTTGATCTTTCTGATAAATTGGAGCAGAGTGAAGTTTGCCTTGGTATGTAGATAAATCCTCATACCAATGATTGACCAATGACCCTTTTTATTATTATTATTCATACCCTGCCATTTTAGCTATCATAGCTTTTGAAGACCAATATGCATAAGACTGTCTCACAGGGCACGCGTCACAAGAGTCTGATGCCTCACAGGTCACGCTCGTAATAGGAATAGGCTATTGTTTAACATTAGGTGCACAATCTGCTTGTTCCTTAGGCTGTGTCCACAGTAGGCAAACTGTTAGCGGCTTACTGAGTTTGCTGCGTATCGGTTTAGTACGCCCTTCCATATATTTAAAACGGAGTGTCCACAGTTTACTGTTTGGTGCTCACTTTACGCAGTTTGCAGAGTTACGTGCGCCGACTGTCTCAGTAAGCGGCTAACTCAACAGTTTGCTTGCGACGCACGAAAATTGATCTGAGTTTGCAGCTAACTCAAATTTCAGTTCGCCACAAATTTGCGGCTCACTCAGTCGGCCGCTCACAGTTTGCCTACTGAGGACACAGCCTAAGTCTCATTAAAACTCATTTTGAATTAGAAACTAACTTAAATAACTTTTCGTACAGGACGCGGCGTGTTCGCCGTCGCTGGCTCAGACCCTAACGAGAAGAGAACAGAAGATAAGCTCGGCAAGGCCACTAAGGACGCTTGCAAGACCACTATTGAAGTTATCCATGGTCTCATGGCACAGATGATCAAAGACAGACTTTTCAACAGCGTTAGCGGCCGGCAATCTGGCACCACACCTATGATCGAGTGATGTTACTGCTTCTTAGATAGAGATTGAGTGGATTTTATGGCTCTGAAGCTGGTTACCGCATTTTGCAATCTCGGTCATTGTTCGAACTGTATCAGGAACTGATTATACTTTGAAGATTTTAACATTGTTTGTTTTTGGCCTCTTAATCATAACTTTTGATTATAATACTACATTTATGATAGTTGTGTATGTCTTGGTTTATCATAGCATAAGACTGAAGTTGGAAAGAAAAGACAAGTTAGGTACCTACTACTATACTAAATCTATGACTAGTAGTCGCACTCGATCTCTCTCCGAACTTAGCCGCAGGTAGCGCCGCAGACCCTACTCTTAGCTCGAGTTGGAGGAAAGTGTGGAGTTGGGGGTGTAGTACTTCGCTGTCGCTGTGACTACCGTAGTTTTCAGTCAAAATATTTTCATCTTCATTTATTAGTGTTTACTGTACGTTTGTACAATCGGTTCGCAAGTAACTACTATCCTAGCTAAACATTCTACTCCGTTAGGAAGCCTTATAAAAGTTCTTGTGTAATTATTGTAAGTTTTTTGAAACTCCCGAGTCACACTGTGACCGGATCAGGTAGGTTACTCTGGAACACAGTTCCAATCCGGATCCATACATTTGACAGAAATCCTGTCATTTTTCAATACGAAATGACACGAGATCTGTCAAATTCCGTGAATCCGGATTGGAACTGTGGTCGTGTAACTCGATGGGAAAAAAACTCCCAACGAGTCACGTTGTGACCGGATCTGGTGTGACTCGTTAGGAACCCATCAGTTTTTGTGTTTATGTAATAAAGGTAACAATAAAATGAAACAAATTGTTTGATTATATAAACATTCTGAAATATTTATTAACCAATTTACATAAAATCATTATGTACATCTCTCATTGGTTTAAGTGGAGTCTTTTTTTGTCTACTTCAAACATTACACATTGTTTAAACAGATTTCATGTCGAAAGTTACTTAGCAAGGTTCGAACTTACGACCGTCTACTCATACGGAGATATGTTGGAAAGTAGCATGCAAATGTGCAATTTTTGAGATAAACTTACCAAGAACCCAACTCAAGTTTACACAAAACATCTCAATGTGGAGGGCTTTCTGTATAGTGAGACGAAGCACCGACTTACTTTTTAATATTTAGGTAATTTGCCAAGCTCTTTTTACATGAAAACTTAAAAATAAGCTAATCATGGGCTTAAAAGCGAGTAATGTGACGCGTGATGAAAAATTATTCAAAGAAAACAATGAAGTCTAAGAATCCATCTGTTCAGGGCTTACAGCATGAGCAAGTGCGTTATCTATTCAACATTAGTGTTCAATTTATTACCTAATGTATCCCTACAAAACAGCATAGCATTTGGTTAGTTTTAACATAAACATAAATAATAGGATTAAAACAAAAGAACCTAGTCTATGATAAAATGTCCCAATAATATTTAAAACTGGAGATAATATGTATATTCATTGATTTGCCTTAATTTCATACACATCTATTTACACTGTCAAATAGTAATACAATCTCAAACAAAACTACAATCCAAGGATTTTTTATTATAATTCTCTATTTAACCGTTTCCTATTTGAAGCAATAAACAAAATTCATACAACCACTTACCAAATGCGTAAGGAATTACAACTATCTATGCTCAGGCAATGCATAAACTTTGCACGCAGTCATTGCTTGAGCATACAAGTTGCTATCTAAAACTAAATTAAGAAATATTCATCGTAAAATGTGATAAAAAATACTGCAGAGCTAAAATTTAATTCCTAGAGTTAACACACCTACCTACTACTCAAAAAGGCAACATGAATCCAAATTATTATTAAGTGTTAAAAATATCTTATATTTTCGCTCAACAAACATTTTTATATCTCAAAGTTAGACAGGATGGGATTCGAATCCATGACCTTCCCTTAGAAATATACTAAATAGGAAGTTGTCGAGTTCAATTTTTTTAACCAATGACTATCTCAAAGTGTACATTCACATAGAAAAGGCTTTTTACTTTTCGATGCGAATGTATTGATATACATTCAGCTTTATCCACATCATAGTATTTTATCACACGAAATTACATTAGTATTTATATATTTATAGTTAAGTACATAACCAACAGCCCTCCAATTCACAATTATCATAAATCGTATGTTACACAATCTCGGTTTATTTACACTGCAAGCAAACATATAATTTAGGTATACATATTATATTCAATTCACAACTAAAGTATATATAGCATGATAAATTCATCGGAAAGAACTGATAAATCTCACAATTAATTTCATAAATATTTTTTTGTAATCAGATTATAATCAATAAAATAAAGTTTAAGTATCACATTGGTGTGGAAATTGAGATTGTTCTAATACTGACTCAGCACTGACCAAAGAAGTTTACAAAATATATTTTTTTAGGTGTCTGTCCCATTAAACAAATAGTTTGCAGCTGATTATCGGCTAGCTATCTAA
This sequence comes from Eulithis testata, assembly GCA_947507515.1. Lineage (NCBI taxonomy): Eukaryota > Metazoa > Arthropoda > Insecta > Lepidoptera > Geometridae > Eulithis > Eulithis testata. The sequence goes on from OX382197.1 coordinate 10,370,388, forward strand.
GAGCTGCGAATTGAACTCGACTGCTTGACACAGGCGGCGGCGCATTGAATCAAGTATTTAGTCAACTCAGGTCACCACCGCGCAGACTCAAATAAAATTGCGCGCGTACTTACGATGTTAATTCATTGCTAATTAAATAAGTCAGTAAGCGAAACGCTGCCGGTTGTTGAATGCAAACAGTCAGCCGCAAACTTTTATCCTAATAGGACTGCTGTCTTATACAGATCATAAATAGGTACCTATCACAAATGACAATGCATGAGCATCTGACAGAGTACACAAGAAATATAATAGCCGGCAAGTAACTTGAAGTTGCTGAACAATTGAACATATTCTTTGAAAAATCTCTGGGCTACCATTCGTATCACACAATTAACACATTTGGGCTCTACAACCTATTACTAATTACATACATTGGAATGTTAATAAATCTCTTAACAAAAAGCTACATAACTATGGGAGTGGTTTATTCAAAGACTTGTGGTCAGTCTTTATGATTTTCAAGTAATAGTCATTTAAGAGCTATAGCACGAGTTACATTGCGCAGCAGTCACTATCGAATGCGGAGCAGTTGCCACGTAGTCGCGCAGTGGATTTCCACCCAACACCATCTCTATAGTGCTCAAATATATTCGTGCTAATAGATTCTAGCTTAAACAAGCGTAACATGCTCTCAATGCACTAACACCTAGTTAAAAGTCACCCATCCAAATGACCATGCAGAACATTGCTTAGAAGAATGACCAAGCAATGTATGCCACTATTTTCAAAGTAAATAAAATCCTTACTTTACAAAACACCTCAAAATGTACATTCAGATATAATTTGATGATTCCTAAATACATAGAAGCAATCAATAACAAACCTTAAGGCGAAGGGTAAAGTCAGACAACCCTCTCGCTCGCACATTTCAACATTTTTGAAAATATAATATATCTAAATGTAATTATGTGAAATTGCAGAGCTTCAGGGTCGAGAGAATAACAATGCAAAGGTTCAGTAAAAGTATCACATTGATCCAAACCAGTTTTCCGACCAAAAAACAAAAAACTAATGCGATAAATTAAAGTGCACATTTATTGGTTAGAAAACTTGTTTGGATCAATGTGATATTTTTACTGAACCTTTGCATTGTTATTCTCTCGATCCTGAAGCTCTGCAATTTCACATAATTACATTTAGTTATATTATATCATCAAAATGTTGAAATGTGCGAGCGAGAGGGTTGTCTGACATTACGTATCGCCCTAAAAGAATTTACACTATTGAAAACACTTAGATCCGACCAGTCCATTTTAATTTGCAGTTATCAACCACTTTCACATAATATCCATCCAGTTGCTAACCATCTTGACCACTGTGCCATATCTTGACAATGGTATCGATTCGGTTGTTGCATTTTCCTAAACAAACCTAATTTGACAGCTCTCTTTATAGCCGTCTCTGTCATTTCAGTTTATGACAATAGGGGGGGCAACATTTTTATTAAGTGCTGTCAAATTAGGTTAGTTTAGATAAATGCAACAAGAGAATTGATAGAGTTAAAGAGATTGATAGCTGGTTAAAGAACGATTTTTTTTGATTTTTGCTTGTAATTAACATGGTATAGATAGACTGTATTTAGAAAATGCACAGACGACATCGTCAATCGTTCTATGAGATGAACCTAGCGGGTGAGTTGCGTGTAAGGGCGGTTTCAGAGCTCGTCCGACCGTCGGTGCGTACGTCGGTCGCGCTTGTCATTTTATGGAAATTCACGCGCGTACCGTCAGCGTAGCTGTGTACGCATTCATAGGCCCGTATTCCGTAGCCTTACTCAAGCACTGATCCATACTCAAGCATAGATTTTTGTATGAAAATCTCTACTCAAATCTATGCTTGAGTAACATTATTATTATTTTTATTATTATGGACTCCCGTTTCCGCATTTAGACTCAAAGTTGGTCCATTATACGTGGGGGGGGTGAACTGGCTATGAGTTTAGCCAGCCTAACTCCTCCCAAAAGCACAGAAGCTTCCTGGGGGATGCTTGAGTAACGTATTCTGTCTCGGAATACGGGCCATAGACTTGCATAGATATAGCTACGCCGACGTATGGTCAGCGCTGACTGTCGGTCGAGCACTGTTTACAGCCTAAGATTAGCTTTTTCTACAATTTCAACCACAGGTGTTAGTAACATCAATAGGCCAGCTATTTATTGTATTCTGATATAATATCGACACTAGCATGTGCTAGTTATATGTCCACTATTATCATAAACAGTGTCAGGTATTGCTTCCACAAATTAATGACAGGTCCTAGCGATCAGTTATTGGCACCTGTTTTAGACCAATAAATAGCAGGCATTAACCATTTCACAATATTGCCACAGATGGGTCACTATGTAGGTCAGCTATTGGTTCCACAAGATCACAATTTTATTAGGCTAGTTACTGGTGCCACATGTTCACAAGAAAGCCACACATGTCAGTAATAGGTTGCAAAGATGTTAGCTATTGGCACCACAAGTTCAAAATTGGTTTCACATGTTGAAAATAGGTCACTAATGGGCCAGCAACTGGGTGCGTTGACGTGGCTAGAAACAGCCGGGACCAGCCACTCGTCAGTTGAACAAGTCCGGGGGGAAGTTGTTCACTTCAGATAACTCCAAGACTGGGGATCCTTCGAGATTGTAAGATACTTTTATACGTAGCCTCAGCGGAGTCTGAAATAATGAAAATGGTTATTTGAATTTGTAAGAACTACAAAAAGTAATCCTGCTAATATTATAAACGCTAAAGTTTGTAAGTATGGATGGATGGATGTTTGTTACTCTTTCATGTAAAAACTACTGATCCGATTTGGATGAAACTTGGAATATATATTGTCCGTGACCTGGATTAACACATAGGCTACTTTTTATCCCGAATAAACAACGGGATCCAACGGGACACGAACAAAGTCGCGGGCGGCTCCTTATTATAAACGCGAAAGTTTGTGAGGATGTTTGTTACTCTTTCACGTAAAAACTACTGATCCGATTTGGATGAAACTTGGAATATATATTGTCCGTGACCTGGATTAACACATCGGCCACATTTTATCCCGAAAAATCAACGGGATCCAACGGAAGCTAGTAAAATAATAATTTGGTTCCAGTTAATTTAGTACTTACTCTGGATGGATTGGATATTTTGAGTACTTGCGTGATTTCACCGAGCGGCGGCAGTATCGTCCCCGAGGGTGATAACATGTCCAATTGCAATGTCTGAAAGATTATAAACTATTACAGTAAGAACAAAAAAAGCCAACAATCTTTAACATTATTCCATAAACCTTGTGGTTTCCTTAGTGCTATAGTACAAAATAAGTTATTATGTATTTTTAAAACAATAAATGAAAAAAAAAAAAAAAAAAAAAAAAACAATAATATTGCTTGATAGATTTTTTGCGATCGAATTTATTTAATACTAGCTGATTCGTACACGTGCGAAACATTCCACCAAAATATCTGTCACCAGCATACGAGCAGCCTCGTAGCAGATGGCTGCTTTTAGATTAGAAAGTTCAAGCTGTATCTAAGAATCCACGTGCTTGATTTCAATAAAATATCAATCCGGAAAGAAGGCTTTTGAATGGTATAAGTTTCATTGAAATTGGTCCAGTAGTTAAGGCGTGATCCGCGAACAGACTCGATTTTCGGAATCAGAATCGTTTATTTAGTAGATCTGCATATTTAGTTTATCCATATTGTTTATTTTAGATTTTGGCTTTATCAGTTTTATAAATATAAATAAATATTCACGGACACTTAACACAACGCCTTCTAGTCCCAAACTAAGCAAAGCTTGTACGATGGAAACTAGAGGGCTGATAGAATACAATACATACTAATAATACATAGAAACACCTAGACACATAACAAACATCTATGTTTACAATACAACACACAAATGTTTGTTCTCGGTGGGGATCGAACCCACGACCCACAGCACGGAAGGCAGAGCTTCTACCGACTGAGCCATGACGCCTGTCATGGTTATAATAGTATAGTGATGTATTATCATACCCGTGGCACAGCACACTGGAACAGGAAGTCTGTTAGTGTGTGTTCGCTGGTAGCTCGCATCGTGAGCGTCACGCTGTCACCGCCGCGCTCTACCTCGAATACAATGCGCACGCCGTTCTTATCCAACGCTGTGATTGATGGTACATCTGTCAATATTTATTCTAAATTAATTTACTGACATACAGGTAACATAAATAGGATAAGAAAACTCTTGATTTTCTTTTCAAATCAGTATTTTATAAAGTAATCAACAACACTAGATGAATAGTGTTGTTGGACTATGTTGGAGTTATGAGTTTTTCTGTGTCATTGTAGTTTTGCGTGATGAGCCACGCTATTGCGATCTTTCTGCATGTTCTTTTAGTGAGTGTCAGCAGAGCTAGTTGTTTGTTTGATTTTGTGTAAATAAAGGGCCCTAGGTAGGAATACGATCTTTTACCAAGGTTAATTTGTACTTTGGGGGTTTTCCAAACAGTGCGTCGCCTACCATATGTCTCCGATTTGACCATGGGAGCGTTTTTGTGAAATATTAGCAGAGTAGTCAGAATAAAGATCTGTCGAACATATAGGTGTTTTCGTTCTTGATAATTTTCAAGAATTATAAATAATTATTCACGGACATATATAACACAGCGCTTTCTAGTCTCAAATTAAGCAAAGCTTGTACTATGGGAACTACATGGCTGATAGAATACTTATATAATTTTTTTTTTGTAAATACGTACTTATAATACACAGACACCCAGACATAGAACAAACATCTATGTTTGCCACACCACACACAAATGTTTGTTCTCGGTGGGGATCGAACCCACGACCCACAGCACGGAAGGCAGAGCTACTACCGACTGAGCCATGACGCCTGTCACAAATATCACAAATGATTACAAAATCAGCAGATAGTAAAGTTATGTACCTTGAATAATAGGTGTAGGTTGAGAAGGCGCAAATAAACCATCAAGTAGCATCGTAGCGGGTGCAACAGGCACATTGTTGTTCACCAAACTCATCGGCGCAGGCGGGGAAGATAGGTCTAGACCGCTTAGAAGATCTAGGATATCCTGAGAAAAAAAGTTAACGATTAAAATCACTCATAGCTTCTGTAATCCTACAGACTGCGCCAGATTTGAACATAAAACTGGCGCATGAAATGGTCGAAATAGCCAAATCTTTCATAACAGAAATTTCGATCTTTTTATAGAACAAGACTCAACAAGATAAAACGAGAGAGATAATCATTCTTGCTTAGGAGATACCACGAAGAGTCAAGAGAGTAAAATAATTAATATTAAAAAATATTATGTACCCGTACCGTAATCAGATTTCAAATTGTTTAAAATATTATCCAGTAAACAGAGCACTTTATTTGAAGAAAGATGTTTTGTGTAGGTACTTACATTGCTGCTTGTGTTATTGTTAGTTGTCGCGGGCTGAGCGGGTTTATGTTCGATGTCACCGTTCGTCAGTGAGTCCGACCCGATTATAAGGTCTAGAAGCGCATCCTGAAAATAATTATCAATATATTTACTTACTTAAATACATAGAAATAATAGTACGGAATAAATTCTCTTATCTTATTCGAAAACTCGCGGTAAGCACTTCGAGCGTGAGTTTGGAATCTATGTCGATACCATTCCTCCTCTAAAAAGCTTATTCACTGAAAACAGTGAATAAAAAGCACTTTTAGTCACTGTTTTGGTGCTTGAATTTAGAACACACTAATATTATTTGACCTCCATCTAAACATTGTTTTTGCTCAAGGAGGTTGTATGGCATTGGCTATACAACCTCCAATCTTTTTTTTTCTCGTAGTCATATGGTATAAAGTATAGTATGCAACTCTTGAATAAAACGGATTTATACCGAGGGCCATGAACTAATCACGTAGTTCCGGATTCTAACACTTGAATCACGAGCACACATGAATCACTCCGTGATAGTGATTGGTACCTGATCGTTAGTTTGCGTGAGGGCAGTGTCCGGTTCCGGGTCCGGATCGCTGTCGTCCCGGTCGCCGCTCTGAGCGGCTTCCATCGCCGGCATTCGTTCCAACAGCGCCGGCCGTAAGTGAGCGTATTGTCTGCAAACACGTTTACGTCGATTATTAAAAAGATGTTTATTTGCATAATCACAGATCATATAATACTATACTAGCATAAGTATTAAAAACACCCATTTCAGGTGGGTTACTCTCGGCTACAGTTCCAATCCGGATTCACGGAATTTGACAGATCTCGTGTCATTTTGTACTAAAAAATGACAGGATTTCTGTCAAAATCTATGGATCCGGATTGGAACTGTGTTCGAGAGTAACCCACCAGGTACAGTACAATTCGAATCAAATCTTTTATTACCTACTTATTATCTATGAATTTACGCTAAATAACTATTGTCTTTTTGCAAATAACTTTCTGTAAAGCTAAACCTATTTCGTGCAAATGTCACCAAAATCAACAAGACCTCTATCACCTGTTACAAATGCTAATAGAAAAATTAGTTCTCTACCTGTAAAGTTGGGATAGTTCAACACCTCTCTGTTGCAGCTCGATGTGAATGTGCGATCCGAAAGTGTCGATAATTACACGGATTTTGCTGAAAAGAAAATGATCATAAAATATTTTCGTTCTTCGTTCGATCTAGGTTAGAATAACTGTTGTATTTGTTGTATATGATGAAGAAAAACACCACAAGAAAACGCGTAGCCGCTCAGGAGCTATATCCTCAGTTCAGTAGCTTCTTTAAAACGGATGACGTCAAAATGACGTCGATAATTCGTTCCATGCAATAGTTCCTAAACTGGTGCAAAATACCTTCATTTTGACAGAACAAAGAAAGAAAAAACAAGCAGAAGTCTACTCACTCTTGACTCGGCTGCGTAATAAAGCGAGTGGAGAGCTTTGCGAGTGAAAGCAACAAATATTCTTTAGTTGTGATCGAGAGTTGCGTCGACCACAGTAGCTTTTGATAAATATCAATCACATACTCTTCTGAAGGGCGTTCGAAGTCATCTGCCAATAGAAAAAGGAGGTATTTAATAATAAATATTCTCGGACAAATCACACAACGCTCTCTAGTCCCAAACTAAGCAAAGCTTGTACTATGTACAGTTTTTTTTTGCGTTACATTGTTTGTGCACCGCCTTCCGTTACCGCTCCGCTCGTTACTTTCCATGCTACGGTTGCCTGGAAGAAATCGCTTTCAGCGATAAGGCCGCCCATTGTACTATACTTAGTTTTAAGATTTTTATGTATTTAATCCTTGTGTACAATAAAGTATTATCTATCTATCTATCTATCTATGGTAAGAAGGTAAGATAATCTGTTTGTGTAGGACAACATATCCTACTAATATTATAAACGCGAAAGTTTGTAAGCATGGATGGATGGATGGATGGATGTTTGTTACTCTTTCACTTAAAAACTACTGATCCGATTTGGATGAAACTTGGAATATATATTGTCCGTGACCTGGATTAACACATAGGCTACTTTTTATCCCGAAAAAATAAAGGGATCCAACAGGACGCGAACGAAGTCGCGGGCGGCACCTAGTAAAGTATATTTTCTCAAATACATTGAAGTTTTTATTCGTTCCTATATTTTTCCAATTTAGTAATACTATTGCATTAGTGTTTCTTAGGTACATGAAATGGAATATAATCTTACCGACACCATCTTCGTCGACCATGGAAATAGCGTTGCTGGCTTCCGATACTAATAGGTCTCCATATTCACCAATTGTCCATGCTGCTACCTAGAAATGATAAAAATAGCCTTCATTTAATTTGTAGAGATTCGTACCTAAACATTGTCAACCGTATGTTGTGTTGTTCCTGTACAAGAGGCTTTAGTTAACCATATGAGAGGTTGTACATTCCTATATGAGAGGTTGTACATTCCTGTATGAGAGGTAATACTTACCCATATGAGAGGTGGCACATTCCTGTGTAAGAGGTTATACATTCCTATATGAGAGAGTGTACATTCCTGTATAAGAGGTAGTTTCTGTATGAGGCTATAATTACTTGAATGAGAGGTTGTTTCTCAGTAGAGTCACCGGACACGGCAGAGCGTTCGAGTGAGCTCCACAGTCTCATGGCGGCGTACGCTTGCCGCTCGAGCGGGGCTGCCGACACTATCTGTATTGTACTGGACACTGTGTCGTCACGGAGGTAGTTACCAGCCTGGGAACATACAATCAATTGTAAATACTGTGGAGGAAATAACATAACATAGTACCTTGAGTTATTGAATCGAATAACTAATACTTTAGGGTGCATTTACACGATGCCATTTTCATGTACATACAAGAACAATAATTTGACCTCCAAGAATTGGAAGCAATAGCTTACACGCGAATATAGTAAAAAAAATATACAAGTATTGCTTTTATGTGCTGAGTTCCGACTAAGTTCTGACTAAACAGAGGAGACTGTTTATTCAGAACTAAAGAATGGTCTTACCTTGATAAAAACTTTGAAAAGCGTATCCAAATGCCACTTATTAGAGGGCGCGTATCTCTCTGCAGCGAGAACCATGGAACTAGAGCAATGCGCCTTGAATTCAGCATCGGACCGTTCAAGGAATGTGAGCAGTTCCTTCATCATACTGCGAATGTTTTGACCGTTGATTAGCGCGAAGGAAAGTTCCATTGCACGACGACGGATAGATACGTCTGGGTCCTAGAAAACACAAATTCTTTATTTCATAATGTTATCATTACATTCTTAGTTAGAACAGAACCAAATGTAAACTATTGCTTGAGAATAAAAAATGTAGGCATCCTTAGCAACGTAGCGAAGCTTAGCTCTAGTGGAAGAGCACCCTTATTTTTGCACCCCTTTCTATCTATTTTGGGTAGAAAAACGTGACACTCTTGCTGGTGACAGGCGTCATGGCTCAGTCGGTAGTAGCTCTGCCTTCCGTGCTGTGGGTCGTGGGTTCGATCCCCACCGAGAACAAACGGGTAACTCCCATTTATGTTCTATAGGACTGTTGTGGCAAACATAGATGTTTGTTCTGTGTCTGGGTGTATTTACAAAAAAATGTATATATGTATTCTATCAGCATCTAGTTTCTATCGTACAAGCTTTGCTTAGTTTGGGACTAGAAGGCGTTGTGTTAAAATGTTCGTGAATATTTATTTATTTACTAATAAATAAATATTCACGAACATTTTACTAAATTAAATTACCTTGAGGCACTCCAAGATAGTTGTCCGATGCCTTTGCACAGCTGACGTGTCAACATGCACGGTTCTCAGCAGCGTATTCAGCGCCACATACCTAATATTCTTATCATTATTCAACAAAAATCTTCCAAGGATATTCACAGCGAGCACTCGCAAGCTACTTTCAGACTTAATATCCATGATTGAGAGTACAGTTTCGTATAGTATAGTGTTGCCGACGTTTTTGCTGGTTTCCGTGTTGGTGGCGACTTGGGCGAGGATATCGTTCATGGCTTCGGACGCTTCGGCATCGTTTTTGCCAAGTATTCGGAGTAGGCGGAGGATTTTCACCTGGAATTATGTGAAGAGGTCTTTGCAATTGTCTTTCAAACATTTTATAGGTTGAGTAATTTTCGTTCAGTTGAGGAAAATATCTGCCACAAATAGAATTATCGATACAGCTGAGTAGAAATTGATAATTGGAATTCATATTAACTAAATGACTATTAATTATAACTAACTAGCGACCCGCCCCGGCTTCGCACGGGTGCAATGCAGTGATGATGATGATGTATTATACATATAAACCTTCCTCTTGAATCACTCTATCTTTAAAAAAAACTGCATCAAAATCCGTTGTGTAGTTTTAAATATCTAAGCATACATACATACAGACAGACGCGGGAAGCGACTTTGCTTTATACTATGTAGTGATTAAAAACTTATTAACTTAACTATGTATTTGATATTGGTATAAAAATAATATTGATGTATTTTATTACATGGCATTAATTTTATTCGATCAAAACAATGAACAATACTAAACTATAGTCTTAAATTATCGCTTCTTCTATTTTCTAATTGTCAATTGAAATACCCACTACACTACCTACCTAATGTGTATGAAATCCTACCTGCATGCCTACTACTTATGTAACCCTGACAGGGGCACTGCAAACCGGGGCACAGATATTCTAGTCCAGTTCGTAGTGGACCATTCTCTAGCTAATATTTAGTGCATGTTTTTATCTACTGTTCTCTTACCATACATATACATAGGTTTCAATATGATCAATGTACTACCTATTTCTGTCAACATAACTTTTGCTAGGTGTAAATAGAAAAAAAAAACTGTGCGACATATTTATTTAGTAGTAGTAAATATGAAAAAGTCTCTAATACCTGTAGGAATGGATCCGAAACACCGCTGACATCATGTTCCGGCGAATAACCGGCCAAAATAAGGTTCTTCAATATCCTCACCAAGTTCGGAACAATCTATAAACAAAAACACTTTTATTATCATACCCTAAGGGTTCAATTTCCCATACGAACATAGACAAGAGGTTGCAAAGCCAGAAGAACCAAATTAAAGAAAGAAAAGAAAATGAAATAGGCATAACCGTACTTCTATACTGATTGACAATACATTTATAATCAATACATTTTAGGACGCCACTTCACAAGGTATCAGCGTATTTGTGTTTTGACCAAAAACGGCAGTGTATAGGACATTATTTCGTTTTATTTGTGTCACTCCCATAAATAAGGCAAAGATACGTACCTACGTATTCTTTTGTAGATTTATTGTTATAATTAGGTAAATATTTGCATTGCCTGTCCACCTTTTTGAGTGGCTGGTCCAATCCATGCGCGTTTTGTTTGTGATATTTTCTACATAATTTGGTAAATACAGTAAACCCCTACACAAATACGCAACGCCAAGGGAAGCACCGTCTTCATACGCAAGACACGTCAATACACATAACAATAGGTATGGATTTATGGGAGTTTTACATACTTTTCTACCGAAGCTATACAAGTTGTTACCCCAAATTACGTTAGTTACAATACAAGTGCTATTTCTCAAACTAGTGTTCTGAAGATTAGTAAGTGTATAGAAAACTATTTTACTGTTTGATGTGCGATACTTTTGTAGTCAAACTTTGATATTTTACTAGATGTTCTAAATCTGAGCTCTGGGCAAAGTAGAGAGCGCCCAAAAGAAACCGTAGCGCATTCCTTGTAATGCGTTCATGACAATACAATTCTAAATAAACAAGGATTATGTTTCCGAAATTCATTCCTCTATCTTTTTCTAGTTGGATAAAAGTAGGTTAAACATTTTTACCAATTCCATCAAAAGTATCGCAATATATTCAAGAATATATATTTTCTATTCTATCTATAATTAGTACGTATAATCAACAAGTGCGATATTCACAGTAAATCAACGTAGACAAAAAGCTACATGATAAAGTTTTCTCATAAACTTTTATACTGTTTCTGTGAAACAAAAACCCTGATACCTATAATCGAATGATGTTATGACACCCACATATATATGGTTTTGACCAACACAACATTACATTCATGCTTTTTCACAGTTTGATGACATTGTGTTAAAAAAATCATGAAAAATTTAATTAAAAAATAAGTTTCTTGAAAAGAGCGCATTGTGGTATAGTCAGCGCATGTCTATATTACGGAATCGAGATATGGGGTGCAATGTCATCAGACCATGATCAACAATGTGCATGGATCAGCGATGTTACCTCGCGTTGTCCGCTTTCCTACGGGACAACACAAAACAAATAATTAGTATTTGTTTCGACAATTTTCTAAACTAAAGTTATATTTGCAAAAATGAGATAGCGGTTTCATTTGATGAATAATGGTATCGATTCGGTTGTTGCCTTTTTCTAAACTAACCTGATTTGACAGCTATAAATTATAGCCGTCCTTATCGTTTCAGTTTATGAGAAAGGGGCGGCAACATTTTTAGTGCTGTCAAATTAGGTTAGTTTAGAAAAATGCAACAAGCGAATCGATACCAATGTCGTAAAAAAATGAGTAACTAAGAATTAATTTACTTGGTATTGTCAGGGACAGAGCGTTAATTTTAGTCGCAAAACATACTAGGGCTAGACTGTCCAATCAACAAAGAATGAACGAGAAAGAAAGCACTTGGTGCGAATTTAGCCAATTTGCTACAGGTCTAAAAGACCATTCTGTTAGCCAAATCACTCCCGTTAAGTATTACAAGCTGAAACCTTATATTATATTCGCACATGTTAACAATGACACGTACTGATAAGTGAGACAGACATTCCTTCGACGAATCATTTAGGTCATTGTAGGTATCTCTTTACTTAGTACATAATACGTATTAAGAAAACACAAGGTTTAATTTAGTATTCTGAAACTGTGATTAAATTAAAAACTAACGAATGTCAAATCTCCGGTTATTTATTTATTTATTTAATAAGGGTATCCAACAGGGAAAACACGCCAGAATACAATTTATAAAAGTTATCTGGAAAATGGGTTGCACAAACGAGGCTGGTTAGTTCATCGGAGTTTTGATTCCCGTACGGGAAACAGAGCATTAGGTTAGACATTATTGTAATCAACAATCTTGTTTAGTAAATTATCCAGTACATAAATTTCGGCTCTATTAGCTCGATCAATAGTGGAATCGGATATGATAATAGAATTAGTCGATACGTAGATCCAGTTTTTGTTTTATTTACATTATTATGTGGATTTTAATTGCTTTTGATGTAATTAGCAGATAATTTAACATTATAAAGTGTAATGTTGTTGTCCTCGTTCTATTTATAAACAAATATTCAACATGTCCTGTTTTAAAAGAACAGAGTTGAGGATAAAATGATAATATTGTCGTATTTTAGATGAACTTGCCACTAAGCAGTAGAAACCAACAATTTATTTTCATAGAAAACTGCGTAAAACTAAGCCTCGATACTATCCAGCTCACAAATTCCTCGGCAAACAAAGTCATGTTGATGCGATAACCCAAAAAGTAATTTAAACGTGGCGCCACAGCACAGTTGTACAAACAGTTACTGCGTCGAGCGATTTCATTAAGCGATGGCCAGGGGTAGTTTTAAGTACATTATTTCTGCCCAATGGCAAAAAAGCAGCAGAGTTTTTATTTGCTCTGAATTCTTATATTACGTCGTGACTGTAAATGAATTGATAAACTAGGAGCCGTACTTTTCATTTAGTTCAGTACAGTGCAAGCGGTGTATGTTGATTCGGGTTTCTGAGTGATGTGGTTTTTTTAGTTTTTGGTACGGACATGAGAATTTTTAATGCGTCAGGAGTTAGGCCTACGTTTGTGATTTCAGATGTTATTTATCTATACTAATATTATAAGGAGGAAACATTTGATTGTATGTTTGTTTGCATTGGCTCCGAAACTACTGGACCGATTTAAAAATAAATTTGAAATGTTTGTTAAATACCCGTGCGAAGCTGGGAGATATAATTTAGCACTCCCAGATTTATAAGGTCCGTCAAAACAACTTCGTAAAAAACTAATTAAATAAACTGATCGCGTGTGGTCAAACGGGAACATAAATTGTCTGAAGGTTCGGGCGTTCTTTGACCCTATTATTTATTTTAGGGCCTTTATTCATCACGATAAGGAGAACGATGAAGTAAGCAATGCTGGAAACTGCTGTAAGATATCATCATATATAAGCTTTGGATAAACTTTGTTCAGTAACAGTTATTACCAATTTAAATCCATCTGTTTTGGTTTCGGTTTTGCCTGTCTAAAGATAGATTACATAGCAATCTGTTTATCTGTTAAAAATATATGGCCCTTTCTCACACGTAACAACTTTGCTATGGTAATATTACTAGACTACCGATAGTTGAATATAGAAACCGGCCATAATAAGCGAAAAGTGGATAATGATGTATATTAATGGTTTTTAGACATGATACAGGTTCAAGATTAATATAAAATGACGTTTAAACCAGTCTAATAAACTCTACCTTGCTTACTTAAAGTACTGGTCAATTTACCGGCGATTTCCAAGTCTGTAATTACGTGTTTTACAATTATTTTTAACTAACTTTTGCTCGCGACTGTCGTGGAACTAAAACATTTTTGCGCGATATAAATACTTTGTTTACTACAGAATTTGACAAGATCTGTTTTTTTTTTTCAATTTTGGGAACACTTACAGCTTATGAGAGTATAGGTTTGTAACATTGGTTATTTAAAGGCTAATTACGTGTTTCCACATATAGAGAGAGATAACAGTCCAGTCCGACACAGACACTAGGGTAACTCCCATTTGTTCTATAGGACTGTTTTTAAAACTTTTTTATCCCTGTAGTTCCATGGTAGGACTATTGAAACTAGCCCATTAGGGCTAGTTTTTGTTTCAATAGTTCTACCCAAAATGAAGTTACCAGATATTAGGGATAAAAAAAGTTTTTATACTACACCTGCTTGGAAAGTACCTTGATACTTTATCAAATTTACGGTAGAAAGTACGTCATTGCATATCGAACAAATATGCGGGGAGAAAACGCATCAGAGCGGGAGAGAAAAGTGTATGAAAATCCATTTCTTACGTGGTTTTTCTTTTTTAATTTTGGGTAAGACTATGCGCCGGTAACCTAAATATCAAAAGCCAAAAAGTTTTTACAGTGAGTTTTTATCTCCAAGTTCGCAAAATGACACTGGCCACTAGCTGTGTGTTGGATGGTGTCGGGCTGGCAGTGCGACCCTGCGGCGGCAGGATAAACAATTTGAAAAAAGAACATGTGAAAATTGCAGACGCCATTGGCGCCATTTTCAATTTGTGTGTTGTTTGAGAATTCAGTTTTAGTTTTTTATTTTCCTCGTAGGTGTAGTATAAAGTACTATGTATCACTCGAGAGAAAGTGCGATTCCCGATCTCAGGTGTTTTAAAGACACCCTCGACGGTAATCGGTCACTTTCTCCTCTCGGTGAACAATGTACTATAACAGTTCTATAGAACAAATGGGAGTTACCCAGACACTACTATTGCTTGTGTATAAATGTAAATCCCGCATAAATATAATACATTAAAAAGGAATAATTGTTTGAATGTATCACGTGGAACCGGCGGCCAAGATCCTAAGAGCGTTCCTACAAGTATTCTCGTCTCATATACAAACAGATGCTTGTAAAGGAACCCGGTTATTGAGTTCAAAAGCTTAACCTTTCTAAACTCAACGACCCTACGAGACAATAAACTTTATTGTATCCGGAATACCTATCACAAAGGTTAGGGTAAATGGTAACTCACCTTTTTGAAATGGTTCAGCGTGTCGGGGCTATTCTCACACATTTCGGTAATGAGGGTCACGCCAGTGATGAGTACACCTGGAAACGGATAATTCGTTTGTATTGTGGTGGAATAGGGTTGGAAATCGTTTGAGTAAGCTTATTGGGGAAGGTTTGTAAAATAGTGACAATTGAAGTTATGTAACAGTCAGTCAAGGTTGTCTGGTAGAGATCGCTGTTTAGAGATAAGACCGCCCATTGTATATCATAGAGTTAAGTTGTTTTCTGTTCCTGTATGTTTAATTTTTAGTTGTGGTGTGCAATAAATTATTTTCTATCTATCTACGCATTGATTGAGTTGGCTGAACACATTTTGATAAAGAGTTCAAAATCATTTCACAATGACCGCAGAACGCTGAAAATGAACTCCATAAATATGGAGATGTTATGATCGAACGAGAAAGATGGACACATCTCAAGATGAAAAAAGTGTTAATGAGCAAGTCAAATTGATACGTGAGAGAAAGAGGCGAGCAATCCTTCCATCTTTATCTTGACGTTAAAACTCACCATGATTCTTCTCCGTAAGCAAACTCCTTGTAGCAGGTAAAAACATTTCCATTAAATCCGGAACCCGTTTTATGATGCGAAAGGCACACAACGCCGCTTTCTTCTTGATGTAAGCATTGGGAGATTTGATGAGACGCTCCACTTCTGATGCCAGATCTCTTGCCATTTCTGGTGAGGCTATGGCTCCAAGAGTGCATAGGGCGAGTCCGACTACGAATTGCGTGTTGCTGTTTAGATCGCTGGAGAGAAAATAAATTGTGAGAATGGTGTTCTAATGCTTTGGGAACAGAGACTATTGACTGGATTGGCCGTCTAAAGGAGCTTAGTAGTAAAGAGTTCTGTGACTTCTGAGTATTGATGTTTATTATAAAACCATTACATACCAAAAAGTCAATTTTACAAAATATACCTCTACAGAACCCCTGCTCTGATTTATCTTTGAAATAGCGAAGTCGTCAAAACGTGGCTAAAAGGTCTTAAGTTTCATAATATTTTTTTGCACACAAATATTTTGTCTTAGAAATTAGGGCACAAAATGGAAAGATGAAATGACACAGTAAGGCCCCATACTTATAATAACGCTCATTTTAATCGGCGGTAAAAAGAAAGGCCAGTTTGTGCCATAATCAAATAAATAAATCTTGTCAATTTTTAAGTTCTTTATAGACCATCCACACTAAGATTACTGATCAAGTGCTATAGCGCTCATCCGGGACGGAACTCAAGCACTGATTTTCGTATGAGAATCTCTACTGAAACCTTTGCTTGAGTAACGATTTATTCATCAGAATACGAGCCTAAACGTACCCCACGTTTAGTTATTCCGTAGTTCATTCAGTCGGTTACCGAAAAACCAACAAAGTTTTTCGCAGTCTAGTTTTTTTTTACGAAGGTTTAACATAAACGGCCAGAGTCAACGGACTGAAAACATCGTAGTAATAATGCTGTAGGTAAACGTTATCAGTTAATTTATGTGCTAACATAAAGGAGTTCACCTGACGCAATACGGCAGCTGTACATTTGAACAAACGCTTTACGTCATAGCTTTAATACAATTAGCATATTTTTTTGGCTTTTTGGTACTCAGCGAGTAGATTTTCACATAGAATTTTACGCTGGCAAGCGTCAATCAACTTATCTTGTACTATTTCTTCGGAAAACTTGTTTGGATCAAAATGATATTATAATAATATGCTAAACCTGAAATTGTTATAATTCATAGTCACTTCATTCGTGATCAAAACAGTATCTAGTAATTTCTTTTTACTAAAATGATAAATTTTTGGATGCTGGTTGAATCGATAGAGATAAAACAAGGATAATAAGTGATTTGGATAGAATATCATAATTTTTGTTCGTGCATCACGCAAAGAAAATCGCGGGCGAAAGCTAGTTATAAATAAAGGTTAGAGGTGGGACTCTACCGGCCGCTGGGTAGGCTGATTTATTGCAGAATAAATGGGGCCAGTAAAAATGTCGATATCGTGTTCGAGGCCAATAAATACATTAGTGAGGTAGCTATTTCACTGCTGGGGCCTTCTGCTCAGTTGGACAGAGACGACTGTTGAGACAATCTTAGTTTTATTAGAGTAAAATCTCTGCCAAACTGAAGATAAGGCTCCTGAAAGGCAATGTGGCATAAATCTTGCATCTGGCGTTTTTGATCGAAATAGAGATTATATTCTGGTACGTCGTGAAATGGTTAAAACTAGGTTAATCTAATTATAACTGGATTTTACAGTTAGTGGACTTCACTAACTACACAAATAGTCAAGTATTTCAGCGTATCCAATATTCACACCAATATGAAAGTTACATTATGCCGTTTAGTTGACCATGTTAATTTATAAGGCGATACCAATGTTCGCTGGTTCATTATTTATTTATTTATTTGTTTATAGACGAGCAGCTTTCGCTGATGTGTCTACGTCAGACAGTGTTAAAATTTTGTTGAAATTATAGTCTCTTATGTTTGGTAAATTCTTTTGAGCACTGATTTATTTGTTCGAAGCCAGATGTCTAGTTTGTTTTTGAATGCATTGACGGAAGTAGCTGTAACGACGTCATCTGATAGCACGTTCCAATTGTGAACCACTCTATTGCTGAAGAAGTGACCACGTGAAAGAAACTTATTGTGAAACTCTAGTCCACCAAATTGTGTCTTTACCTAAAATATCGTATTCTCACTACTACAAATAGAACGCAGATGGATGTCCGCTAATATTTTCTAGAATAATCATAGTATTGGATTATTCAGCTTAACCATGAACCAAAGAGAACCCGATTTTGTATCAACATCAACACCACACTATAAGATATTTTTTTATAAAGTATATTTTTTGTATAAGTAAATATGTTATGTTTTGTCGCCTTTGTATAAGACATATTTTGTGTAAGTCCAGTAAATAATTTTCCATCTATGTTTATTTTTGGAAGAGAAACAAGGCACAAGTTAGTAGAATTCACCTACGATCTAAGATCCTACCTAATGTACTTATAGAATACTCACTTCTTCAGACAGTTGGTGATAAGGAGATGCACATCTTGCCGTTCATCCAATAACAGCATAGCGCCGAGGTAACCCACACGCTTATCCGTGAACCGCGGTGAAGCTATCAGCTTTAGGCATTCGAGCTGTCCGAAGTGCGCTGGGTAGCCCAGCATGTGGATGTAGAGAAGCTTCGCAATGTTCCGACATCTGAGAAAATTGTATAGGTAAGTAATCTAGTTAAATCAATGAGCAAGGTGCATTGGTTCTCCTAGTTAAGGCGTATGTAAAAGGCAGACAACCCGCTCGCTCGCACATTTCAACATTTTTGAAGATATAATATAACTAAATGTAATTATGTGAAATTGCAGAGCTTAAGGGTCGAGAGAATAACAATGCAAAGGTTCAGTAAAAATATCACATTGATCCAAACAAGTTTTCTAACCAATAAATGCGCACTTTAATTTATCGTATTGGTTTTTTGTTTTTTGGTCGTAAAACTTGTTTGGATCAATGTGATATTTTTACTGAACCTTTGCATTGTTATTCTCTCGACCCTGAAGCTCTGCAATTTCACATAGTTACATTTAGTTATATAATCTTTAAAAATGTTGAAATGTGCGAGGAGAGGTTGTCTGCCTTTTACATACGCCTTAAAGAACCTAAATACAAGTGGCCCTTTGTGGTTCTAATTTAATCGCATAAATATTGTAAGTAGCTGTATTCTCATAGTATTTTGCACTCGTATCGAATACAGTTTTCTCAACGACTTCGACGAGGTAACGTAAATATTACATCGCTGTATATGACAACGCGACATGATTTATACTGCGATGAAGTGATAATTACTGGTTGTTTTATTAAGGTGAATTAACGTTATTTTTATTCTGAAAACCTGAAACTTAATGATATTCTAGGTGCTTGCCTCCACCTAAAATGTGCCCGTTTACACCATACCAGAAACTTAAATTATTCTGAGTCAACTCCAAGTTGTTTTTACTTCTTCAACATTATTTGACATAAAAAAATCACATTATTTTTATAAGGATTCGTCATCACTCGTCCTTATTTATTGACGAGGTGTGAATGATTTCCTTTTATGATTTTTTGTCATCGATTGTGCGATGTAATTGGATGTTTGACCTCATGATCTGCCAACAAATCTCTATAATAGGCTTCAATTGATATCTGTAGCAAAGAGAGGAATACATCGTGTCAATTTCTAGTTTTAGCACTTTATCAACGCGCTAAGTATAGTTCAATACTTGAAAGCAAATAGACAGCCTTCTTGAATATTTGAAAACTTCTTTAGAGTAAAGTAAAAGTGGCTAAGACCCTGTTCTACTTTACTGAACATTTATTATGTATACGGGAACGAAAGGCCAGTTTACCCGGACGTAATCTGAACATAACTTACTACATAAAACGAGTCTCGCTTAGAAACTACAGGTTATTCTGTGGAGCAAGTTCCTTTTCCTGTAGAATGTATTTGTTATTCTGTGTGGGTCCTAAAGAGTTCCAATTTATGTATTCTTTTGCGAGTTCAAATAGGAAGGCGTTATTGTTATTCCCAAACGTATCGTTCCTATTATGAGATGAGCTGGGTCAAATGAAATTGGTGTCTTTACAATGGAGCGTAGATCACAGTTCTTGATTACACTGAAGAATAGGATGTAATTATTGTTACAAAAACCCATCGCACATCAGGCGGAAAACTGCTGGTATTTTGTGTAGTACCTAATAATAAGATAAACAATATAAGGAAAATACTACACTAAGCATATTACAGCTAAATCAAAGATAGCACATTCCTATGCGCTAACAGTAATTTGTATAGGTAAAGTAAGTTACATACGTAATTAAAATGATTACTAATATCTTGGAAGTTAATTTGCGTAACAAATGTAACAATCTAAAGTATAATTTACTAACGGGATCTCATTTGAAATGACTTATTCATTACATTGAAAGAAATATGCATGAAGAGCCTTCCAGTAATGGCCGTGAACCGAATCTTAAAAAAATTTGTCACGGTGATAATCATATTCAAAGGGACATTTTGTATAGATGGTATGTACAATACTTGTAATACACCATACGAAATGAAATATATCACATGGTTTTATTGCGGTTCTTTGTGTCCTTAGTGGTGAACTCAGATTACGTACTCAGGTATCATATCAATGGAAAATGCGAGTTCTTTTGAAACGAAACAATATCAATGAAACAGTTGAGTTCTTCTGAAACTTTTTGCCAAAGTACCGAAAAGAAAACGCGAGGTCTTCGGGGAAAGAGCAAAGAAAAATTGCTTAGATTCTTTCAAAAACTACGTGTTACGCGATGATCTAATTGTAGTTCACGGTGGGGTAATAAGATCTGCACTAACATCTTACGCTGGCGTGTATTGTGCATTTTCCCTTGCTAACCACACCCCCAGCGAGTCCCACTCCTTCAAGCTAACGGAGAAAGACTTTGGGTTGATGGAAGCCTGATGAGATGATCTGGCGAAGATGTTATTTCCACCGATAGAAAAGGGTGTTCCAGTTTCAATCGACAGACAAATTGAACGGTAGTTTAGGCGACTAGCAACTGAATGGTAACGGAAGTCGGGCTTGTCCTCTCATTATGGTTCTAGATAGCCAGACAATGGGACTCGCTTTATCTGATCTCATAAAACAATAACGGCTGATACCTACCGCTTTGCGTTCTATTTTTCAATATTACCAACTAGGTCACCGTAGGTTTCAGTTATCACAAGCTGAATACCTGCGATTTCATTCGCGTAATGTGTTAGCTTCACAAACATGGACCTTTCAATGCACTGTCTAAAGTTGAATTTTGAGAATTGTTTGCTTAATGCATCGTGTAACAGGGCTACAACATAAAACGAAGGCGCAAATGATGAAGCACGGAAGTACTCAATTGAAATTACTATAAGCGATTTATCTTACGAAGCTGGACGTCTCTCAGCAAAACACGATACACGATTATTATATCGTGTAGTTATTATATTGACCGTTACGTCAACAATGCCCAGCAATCGATCTATCGTTTTTTCTGAGCATACTCCCAGACGACTGTCAAAAAAACTCACCTCCAAACGCTATCTTCTTCTCTAAACGTAGACCGGATGTACGCACACTCCTTGTTCACCACACTGCGTTCTTCCGCGGCGGTCCTAGCAGCCCTGATCTGCCTGATGAGGTCTCGCAGACGAGTGGGCGTGGGCATCCGGACTGAAACCGGCGCGACTGTTTACACGACACACACACATAGAAAGCGTTGATCAGTGCATTGTTTGAAAAGCTTAAGCTAAGGTTGTAGGCTTTTGTGGAGATTTGAGACAAGCTCTGGGTGAAAAAAATATTTCTATTCAGTAGAAATGGAGTGTTTCAGATGTTTCATAATTCTTGTGAGCCTCACTAGCTCTTTCACACTACAATTCAAAAAAGATATAAATAAGGGGTTTTTAAAATCTTCAAATAACAGTGTGTATGAAAGATTTTGGAATTAGATCTCCATAAAAGCCTTAGCAACCAGAGAGGAATGAAGTTGTCTCGCTGGGTATAAAAGGGTCTAAACTAAAATATAGCAGAGTTGTGGCATGTTGTGGGTTAGTTGAAGCCAAAACTAGGTAGTATTCTATATACGGTACTAATTAGTACTCTAGGAAGTTCATTTTAAGTCTACAAGTTAGCAAGAAAAAGTACAGATATTATTTGCAAAGGTGTTATTAGCACATTATGAATTTTAGTAAGTTCCTAAAAAAACAAAAATATTTAAAAAAATTATAGCTAGTAGAAACTCATGTGTCACATTTAGATTTCTTTTAACCCTGATCATAACTTTCATTGTGTAAAATCCTACGAGCATTATTTCATCATTTCAGCAAAGGTCAAGCCAAATGTCTAAGGTCATGCCTCACTGAATTTCATGCTTCATGAGTTTCAGCCTTATATCTGAATAAAGGTTCCTCCACATAAGTGTGGGTTATAACCTGCATGGTTTTTCTGTTATCGGTTTTTACACTGCATTATATTCACTAACATCATGTAATATGTTATGTACTGCTGAGTACTGGTCTTGTTGTTAAAAGACAACTCTCTAATCTCTTGTGATTTGGGGTGCCTATTATTAGTACTTCTAATTTCATTCACACAGTTATCTCCGTGCAGAGATATGTATGAAACTATGTGATGTTTTCCTAATACTAATATTATAAAGCGGAAAAATTTGATTGTTTGTTTGAATTGAATAGGCCCCGAAGCAACTGGCCAGATTTGAAAAAAAATTCACCGTTGGGAAGCTACACTATTCCGTACTGACTATATTATATTTTTTTTAAATTAGTGATCCTTACTTAAACTCCAATAATTTAAACCCAAGGTGTAAAAAAGTTACCTAAAAATTTTAATTTTTTTTGTTAAATACACATGCAAAGCCAGGATGGTTCGCTAGTTTTTTAAAAAGTTCCTGAAGTATTATAAGTACTAACCTCTCTCTATGGCTTCATTTACCACTTGCTTTATGGTGGCAATATTAAACGCTGGGTTAAACCTGAAAAGAAGATATTTTGTAAAAAAAGGTTTATCTGCAATCATTTTTTAAAACTATGTATATGCAAATGTTTTGAAGGTTGTGCGGGGTAAATCACGCCCATTATCTTTTTAGTACAATAATTTCATCCAGAAAATTGCTTTCTTTTTTTAATCTGTTGCAGGTTCTCCTGTAATCCTGTGTTCTCTGTGTCCCAGTCCTCTATTATCTTATTTTCTATTTTTTTTTATTTCGTTTTTAGTATGTCTATAGTGTCAAGTATTATAATCAAATTATAGATAGGTACTCGCATTTATCCAAACCAGTTGAAACACATCAGTTTCTCATTGTATCCTGACAAACTGGAGTCAACTGGTTTCAAATGTACCTATATGATTGAGTGTTTGATTTTTGAAATACACATCTTACAGAAATGTATGCTGTAGAATTTCTTTATGGATCCCATAAACTTTTTCTACTGTCCCTGACTCCACAGTTGGTAGATTACTGAATGGAAGCTTGTTGAATGAATTGGTTTTAATATTTATTTAACTAAAAGTAAACAATACCGCCACGCAGAGGAATCAGCTTTGTGCCAAATGACCTCTCGGTATCCAATTTAGTAATTTGTGCGTAAGGAACTACATTCTAGTGATGATGACTGGTGAATATATTCTAACCTATTTATTATAGTAAAATACTTTACCCAGATTCCGAGCCGTTCATGATGTCTGTTCAGTGGTCTCGTTTAAACCAAAACAGATGTTCCTCGCTAACCACAATCCCAGGAATAAATTGTATTTGACAGAGCCAGGTACAATAGTTGATAGGTCAAAAAGCAGTTGAATAAACACTTTATTTACGAGCTTATAACTTTTATACACATAAAGACCAAAACATAAGGAACAAAAGAACAATTTAAAGGTATTTTAAAAGTCTATTAGCTTATTCTTTGGTCACAAACCATAGAAATGCAAGAGAAATCGCACGCCACCTTTGATCAACTTCACACATTATTTTATAATCATTATTTATGTTAGGATGAACAAAAGTTTAATTTAAACATTTTAGAGATGTAACGAACCACAAAGTAATCGTAATCTAACGTTTTACCACAATTATTTCTATAGAATTAGAACAATAATCGCCAGCTGACATTTCCGTGGTGCGTTGCAAGAAATCCAACATGGCGGCCAGAGCGAGACTCGCATGACGTTTCTCAAAAGTGATCATTAGAACGTCTTTTTTTTGTTAATCTCGATTACATTACAAGTATTAGCACTTTAACTAGCTTAAAAATGTAATCATATTTTTATACCAATTATTAACTGCTTGTACTTGAGTGCATTTACTTAACACAGTACAAAAAAGAAATGAGAAAGTTCATGAAAAAAAAATCTGGATTTTAAACGAAAAATTACGTGGAAAAATCTGTATTGGTATCTATGATTGGTATGGATGTACATATTTACACATCCATCTCTCTTCGAGCATTTACCCAATGGTAAATGCTCGAAGATACCTCTAGGTAGGTACCGTGCCATATCATAAACCTTCCAACAACTATGTATAGATGGGGTTGATTCGGTAGAATACATCCTTTTACGATGCAACCTCGCTTTAGTAAAGGTAGGTCATGGGGTAGGTACATATACATACTCACGTCAAGCACACACAATACACCACAGCCTACCTTCTATTCTGTTCAGGCGGCAGCACACTCCAGTCAACTTCATACATCGGAAACGCCATGACTACAAAACAAACAAAACGAACCTTACAAAAACCTCTTTATTATAAACATTTCACAAAATGTGACACAGTAATTCACGACGGTGCAAACTAAACTGTTATCAGAGGTGTTTATCAGTTGCAGCCACTCAAATATCCACTAACATCGTATCTCTTATCAAAGGTATAATTTTATCATTGAAAAAGGATAGCAATACCGTCGCGATTTGAGTACATTCTGTCGATATCACACACGTTTAACAATAGCACTGACGAGTCACATTATCTTAATAGGAAAACTAATTATTATTCATTGTTATTGGTTCGCTCATTGCGTTTGCGTTAGGTATATTATAATTCGTCGTGGTTCCTAGGCGGGCGATCGACAATGTTCCGTTTGATGCAGTCCACTAGCCACCGAATGCCTTCGTCGACACCGTCACTGAAATATTTCGACAATGTTAATATCTTCACACATTAGTTACACCACAGGTACACTTAAAACATCAATAACTACCTACACATGCAGTAGGTAGACTGTTTGTTTGTATAGATAAGATAATGTGGTGTTTCGGGGCTTGCTAGTTTAATGGGAAATTTAATTTCATAGACAGCTTATAATCTTTACTGTCTTGTAACCGAAATTACGTAGCAAATATGCAGGATAATCCTTGAAAGAGTTCGATTTCTCGCGATACCCAAAGTATTGTCATGTAACCCTGACCATAGTGACCATGTTTAGAAGTGACACATTAAAAATATATTTTACGACTTATTTATGTGATGTAAGCAAGAGAAACCATACAGTTTATGACTCGAATATGAATAAGAAGTCTCGGTCAAATAACAAAGGCCTGTCTGTTAGATATTTTATTTAGCGGTCAGACAGTACAAATTTGTCCTTCTCAAACAGCATTACGACTATCTCAAAACTATTATTTATACCACAACTACTCGCCAATAGATGGCGCTATGCAACCTCTAATGTTTGCCACATATAGATGGCGGTAGTCATATTAATAGAAAACCGCTATTTCATGTAGGCCAAACCAGCCCTTTTCTTACAAAAAGATTTACTTTAAAAAATATAGAATACTCACCCAGTTAAAGCAGAAGTAGCCATGAGCATTATATCTCTTGCACCGATGAGGTGTGCGTTCTGGTTGAATATTGGTTTGACTGTATGTACTCCCATGCAGTCTGGAATGTCTTGTTTATTTGCTAACACAAGTAATGGAACCCCAGAGAGATGTTCTGAGGCTATCATTCTGTCTGAAAATAGAAAAAAAAATTCTTGCGACCTTAGACTAACACTTTTTTTTTTATATCTTTTTATTTTATTTTAGGGACGTTAATAGACTTACCCTTAGACTTACAATTTTTTGGTTGAAATAGTTGAAAGAAAAAGAAATAGTAAAGATAGAAGCTCTAAAATAGTCCTTGCAATTTTTGGAAAACAGTGATACATCAAGCCGTAACTTATTTTTCTTTAATCATAAGAGCTAAAGTAAGTTAAAATGTATGAAAAGTGTATCTTACCAAAGGTTTCTTTAGATTCTGAAACTCTATCTCTATCGGAAGAGTCGACTATGTAAATAACCGCATGGCATTCTGCATAGTACTGTAATAGAAAACAAATGGTTACTAATAGTATTTAGTTGGTTTATCAAAACTATTAGGTTTTCATTTAAAACTGGTGTAGTCTCTGCACCTAGTGTGACAGTGTGGGCTGACACCAGACACCAGCACAGCCCAGGTTTATCAAATAAATCTGCTATGGCCTCTACAACATACGAAATAATCGCACCCTGTTGCGCTAGGTGCCAGGCACTTTCCACCGGTCTATTTACTACTGGACAATTTGATTTAGCATATGATAACCTTACCTTGTCCCATAGAGATTGCAGTTCTTGTTGTCCCCCAAGGTCCCAAAAGCTGAGGCTTACTCCGTCAACATCTATTTTACCTATGTTCAAGCCGACAGTGGTAGTTATCCTATTTGGATTCATTGCCTTATACTTCCTAGTATATTTTGTCTTAGTGGCTTCCAAATACGTCTAAAAACAAAACAATTGCTGATCACAATCCATGTTATGAACCTATGTATTTTATAATCTTCGAGTGGGGTTCCTTACGGTTTTCCCTGCATTATCGAGCCCTAGGATCAATACACAGTATTCGTCTTTTTTGACCACGTATTTATAAAACCCATGGAGTAATGTGTACATTTTTTAACATTTTCAGGGTTTACAAGAAAAATAAAAGAATGAAAATAAATACAAAAAAGTAGGTGGACCGTGGACCTATTCTGTCATTACTGTCAGCTGGTACCAGTGTCTCCATATTAAAATAAAGGATTACCGTGTTGCCAGGGTGAAAATACGGTGTTTTACGGTGTATCAGTTAAAAATTTACCGTAATTACCGTGTAATGTTTAAGTGTATGGTAAAATTGGTAAATAAGTAGATAAAAAACAAATTTAAAGGGAATTTAAAAGCAATAATTTAATTACAATCAAAATTTAATGTTTAATAGGTACCTCATTATTAATTGTTACATGTTTCTAATTTTTTGTAATGAATTTAAACCTACTTACTTATAAAAAACTAGTTCCTTAAACCGAATCTACGACGACAATTTCTTTTTCGTAAATAGAAGCATTCATTTTGCTGATCATTTCTTTAGTGGGCATGAAATCAACACAGGTTTTTCCTCTTCTTTTTATCGACTGTTGGGCGAAAAGATTTCCTTTTATTGTCTTCGTCAACAGCTTATTTCTTTTTTTTGTTTTGATGTCGTTGACATGACTAAAAATCCGCTCCCACTCTGCATTACAATGGGGCAGAGAGAGCACACCCAGCATAAACTTTGGCAGTATCTTAAATCTCTGCACGCCGTCTATGCCCTTTAACCCAGAAACCGAAAAAAAATGCGAAAAGTTATTCATCACCTTATTACGGTAGAATTACGACACGGTAATGCACGTTTACCGTTGACCGTAGATTATGTCAGATTACGGTGCATCTACGGTAATTACCGTGTATATGGAGACACTGGCTGGTACTGGTACCTAATGTCTTGATCACTCAATGTCACTCACTGTCAAAATTTGACAGTGAGTGACATTAAGTAATTTAATTATAAATGCGTTCATCCTTTGGGTGCGTTCAACAAATTACAAAAAATAGGTAACTTCCTGGATTGTTTGTCTGTGTTCCTTAGAAAAAGAAAAAAGAATAGGGCTTGTGGATCGAAACAATCCTGATTTTCTGGTGAGAATAGAAAATTCAAATAGATTTTTAGTGAGTACCTAGGTACTTGCACAAGTACTACATAATGCCACCAAAAGATTCTAAAAAGGCATCCAAAACGCCAACAGATAAATTATCTAGTACCTATGGTGAATCAGATGAAACGTTTTCTTTACCACGTTGTGTTAGCCTCTCTCTGACTCTAAATGGCGATCCTACAGCTCCAGGAGACTGGATATTTCTGACCGTATTTAACGGTCAGATTATTCTTGATGGCAAATGGCTAAACGGTGCTACCTTGGAGTCCGAAGCATTGCCTGTGAATCTCAAAGAACCATATTTTCAAGCATTAATTGCAGATAAACCGTTAATTCTTTTGCTTCGCCTTGGTGGAGGAAAAGGTGCGAAAGATCCCGATCCTTTATTACATATAGACAATCGAGCTGGTGCTACTGTAGATTTATTTCCACTGTTATTGGGAGAGGAACAGATTTTTATCGATATACCTTTGCTGTACACCGCTACAGGCCTGAAAACAGGTTGCTCAGTTCAAGTAAACGCACTTACAAGTGAACCTATCGAAGACGATATTGGAAAGGTCCCGCTCATGATTACTATGATCTCTGCACACTGTCTTCCTTTGGCTAAAGACGGCACAGTTTACCTTGGAGCAGTTGGTCTGGACCGAGTTATTGAACCGATTTCAGTTAATTTTGGTATGTCTGTCAGCACCTCGACAGCTGAAAAACTTGTCTGGGCTACAGCTAGCAACGCTGCCCAAGCTGGAAATTCTTCGTTCAATGTTCACAACGAGGACATTTTTGTCCCTGAAGGGTTGTCTCCAAAAGGTACCGATGAATGTCGTAACTTTTACTGGAATGCTATGAAAAGAGTGTTGGTAGATCCAGAACTGCTAAAAACTCGACTATCGTCTTCATTTTTATTTGAACTAGCTGGCGTGCCAAGGTTCGGGAAAATTGACGTCCGTGGACGCTACATGGGGTTCGTTGATGCGGCAATTTTATTAGAACCTGGTCAACTAGGTGTGACGACAAGCACAAAGCTACTGTTCTACAACGAGTCTGAACTGCCAGAATATACTGGTGCACTACTTGAACTACCTCCTAGTAGCGCTAAAGCAAGCGCGCGGGAAACTGACTTGATTATAGACGAGTTCGGGCACACTGCCTACGTAGTTTTACGATTTGACCTTACAGAGTCTTTAGTCCCTAAGGCTAAAATGGCTATGCTTTTCGAAACGATAGGGCTAGTTCCGCCAGAAGGACCAGCAACTCCGGTGGATGAACTAGAAATTGAGCCACCTCCCGAGGACCCTGTTATTGATGTAAGACGAATTAGAAAAGAAGGAGGAGCACTAGCAGTACATAAGGAGTTGAGTGGTTTAGCTTGTAGAGGAGCAGTGCCAATGAACCAAGGTATCAAACGAACAGCAGCAAATAGACTTTTAATGCGGGTTAGATCGATGTTAAAACAATTTCCACCTGGAGATTGTTCCTACGTAGAGTGGCAGGATACTGTAACTGGTCAACATGCAGCTAGTAGACGTGCCGTGACAACTTCGTTTGCTCCGCAGCCACCTCCAGTGCGTCCACCAGCTCGCTACGCTGCAGCCAGATGTCGTATGGCAGGCGACAATCGCATTGCCGACAATCACATCAAATCCAACATTAAATATGCCAGTGGTCATCCCAGGTCTCTTATATGCAAAGCTTTGCGCTGTTTAGAAGAACGAAATGATTTGGACGCAAAAAACTATATTTTGGAAGGTTTGAGCGCACAATCCAGGAATAGATTTTTGTTGTGGGTCTTTGGAGGTCAGGAGTTTGATAAGGGACGTGAAGCCTCAGAAGTGGCAGCTGCAGCGTTTCGTATTGCTGTGAAAGGAGACTACTCAGATGGAACTGCTAATGCTATTGGGTGGGCAGCATTACACACGTTGCACCATTACAACGGTAACTCATATGCTGCCTTCATCGCAGCGAAAAAAATGAGAAAATCTTTTGAACTGCCAAGAGAGTGGGAAAAAATTCTCCAGAGGTGGACTGACACGAGTGGTGAGGAAGAAGTATTCTGGATCCCTGCTGTAGTAGCTTCAGTAAACCCATTAGTAATAGCTGCAGCGTTCTTCCTTTGCCTGCGGTGTTACAAATTTAGCGAGAGACTTCTCAATTGCGTTGAAAAAGGGTGTGCAACGAGAGGTAGCCGTTTTGGCTTGAAGTCTAAACTCAGTCCTGATATTTACTACCTACGGGCGGCATCACTCCTTCTAAGACGGCAGCTAGAAAAAGCATTGGAAATGACTACACAGGGGGTAAAGAAGTTTGGACCTTGTGCCATTATGTCTCAAATGCAGGCGACTTGTTTGATTTGTATGCGTGGCTGGGATGGCGAATGTGAGAATGCGTTAGTAGAGGCAGAAAAAGCTGGTGCTGAGTTAAGTCCCTATCTTCTTTTGAGGGCAGCTTTAGCTAGTTTCACAATGAATCCGATTGGTGCTCTACAACGAGCGGCACGTGCTCATAAGATAGCTCCAAGTGCTCATACAGCTCTAATCATTGGTCGAATTTATGCTAAAATAGGCGAGGAAGCTCTGGCGGAGCGTTGGGCAGCGGCTGCAGTAAAAACGGAACCTCTACTAGCAAATGGATGGGCAGTTTTAGCTCTGCTTGCGATGTATGAGCGTAACGTAGATAAAGCAAGAACTATGCTGCGAACGGCCAAGCAAGTCGGTCCTGTTAGCTCAGACATTGATGAAGAAGTTAAGAAAGTCATGGATATGGTCCAAATAGAAGTTTTACCGGAGTCGCTTGTCAAGAATTTGTGTTTGTGTGATTATTATAACTAATATAGTTACATCAAAGTATTATTATTATGATAGGTAGGTACTTTAGCTTTAATACGAGTAGAACCTACATAGATG
Source organism: Eulithis testata (assembly GCA_947507515.1). Classification (NCBI taxonomy): domain Eukaryota; kingdom Metazoa; phylum Arthropoda; class Insecta; order Lepidoptera; family Geometridae; genus Eulithis; species Eulithis testata. The sequence continues at coordinate 10,401,199 of OX382197.1, forward strand.
ACACAAATTGAAAACATAAATAAAATGAATTTCATTTCCCTTTGAATGGCTATACATAAAGTAGTGGGTGTGCAGTTTTAGATTAGACTGTATCTACCTACTCAACATAAAGTACCCATAGGTACATTGAGTAATTAGGTATGTCAACGAAAGCTGGGCTGCATTTTCTGCCGAGAGCAACTAATTGCGTCAGAAAAGTGTCGTTAGTAGAGTTATTTATGGACTGGTAGGTAAGACCCAGTTTCAGAGAGAAAATTTATCTACCGTGAATAACTAGGTTAGATTACACCAACGTTTACGAGTAACACTCGTTGGGCTTTGTTATCATGATGATAAGCTGATATTGACGATTCATAGGTCCTAGTCATTTTCTGGGAACAATTTTGGACGACGTTTACACCGCTGTTGAATAGGCAACGATAAGCACACGTCTTGTTAGTAAATGTCGAGTGTTTAATTTCGTCCCGCGTTCGTGTTGCATCACTGCTCAGTGGCCACTGGGAACAAATATAGTAGGTAACTACAAACAATTATCTGAGGTGAAACGTACGGCTGCACGGTCTTTGTTTTGAATTGAGTTTCAAACAAGATCTCTTGGGGAATATGTGAATGTGCAAATGTGGAAATAATCATGGCTATCTCGACAAACTGCTGGAAATATCTGGTTTTAACCTTCAATGTGTTATTTGCTGTGAGTACAAAAGAGTTTGTTTTATATTTGTGTGGTAGAGCCGTGTAGAGTTGTGCTGATTTAGCGCGTTTCCCTTTGTTGTCATAACAACATTGATAAAAACCTAACTATGTACCTACGTGAAAGTGATGTAAAGAATACACAATACAATTTTTTTTTAAACTATGTGTATTAGGCTCAGTTGTGTGTGATTAGTTTTTCGCTAAATCGGGTTGATACCAAGATGACACACTTTCAAAGTTAATAAAAAGTTAACTCTCAATAAATGCAACAATTATTAAAACTACCTTGACGATTTAAAAATCTGCTTCTTTGCCGAAGTTTTTACCGTACTGTCTTTATGTATTACTGTAGCCTGGTGAAAGAAAAGGATGTCAAGCTTCCTGACGCTAAGAATAGCTTTTGAATTTTGCCGGTTTATATCTAATCCCTGTAAAGGCTCAACAGATGTCGCTATAATTGTTTCTTATATTCTTCCATAGATGTCAGCAGTGGTCCTATTCGGAGCGAGTGGATTCCTCTTATACAGATTGTTCGTTTTCCGACACTTTATTGGAGTCAATGTGGAGTATCCAGCTATACTGCTTCTGATGATGGCTATCATAACATGCTCAGTGGCTTGGATAGGCTGGAGAACCGCTAAATCAATGCACCAAATTCACGTTATCATTGTAAGTTTGATCAACACCTCAAAAATTCATAGTAATTAACATCAATATGAAGAGGCAAAAGACGAAGATTGCGATATAATCGACTTGACCAAATCTCATAGAGTACCACCTACCTATGCTACCTGAAATATCCAAATATGGAACTCTTCTCTCTGATAAGTACGAATGACGGTTCAAATATTTTTTCCCTTCCAGACCGGTCTCCTCATAGTCCTAATAGTAGTAATAGAGTTCTCCTGTTTCGTATGGGCGATGGTGGTGTGGGACAACATCGAGATTGATATAAAGACGACAATGACGTCATACTTCACGCAGACCACCGCTGCTGGGGCGGAGCCGAACTCGGTTGATGCTATCAGATGGGACCGACTACATGTCAAGGTAAATTTATGAATCGCCTATGTAAATGCCACTAACGGTCACCCATCCAAACAGTGACCGTGCAGAACGTCGCTTAATTTAGATAAATTCGGTGAAGAAGCTATCCAACGAGTGTTACCCTGCTTCGTAGGGCACTTTAAACTGTCAGTTCCGTCTCTAGCAGTCAACAAGTTGCTATACGAGAAAGATTTATAATTTACTAGCTTCCGCCCATGACGTCGTTTGCGTCCCGTAGCCAGGTCAAGGATGTGTTAATCCAGGTCAAGGAAAATATATATTCCAAGTTTTATCCAAATCGTATCAGTAGTTTTAGCATGAAAGAGTAACAAACATCCATACATACGTCCATACATCCGAACAATCTTTCGCGGTTATAATATTAGTAGGATAGGAAATAGGATGATTCTCTATAATAATCATATAAAATAACTTAGGTATATCAGTTTTATTGTTCAGTTCCAGTGCTGCGGCGTCAGTGGTTCCACTGATTTCCTGTCAACAGGGCATGTGCCCTTCTCCTGCTGTGGCCAGGGTCCTCTCGACGCGCTCCATAAACCCTACGCAGCTGAATGCTCAAATATCTACCAACGGGGCTGTGGAAACCTATTGCACGACTACGCCAGAGACCAGCTGTTGTTGGTCGCTATGACGGCATTAGCGGCTTCTATTCTCCAGGTACAGATTTTGGAAAGTCTCCATCTCAATACGTAAGGCTGGCAAAAAAAAAACCAGAGATTTGAAAAACTTGCAGTCATCATTTGCAAAAATGCATCTTTTATGGCTACAGCTAAAAGGGATATAGACAAAATTTCGCTACGTAGCATACTACGGCGTAGCAATAGGAATTCCTAAGATATTGAAGTATGTAGCGAGCGACGTGCGCTCTCCTTTATTCCTCTTTTTCAACTGCCGACGCAACGGTCAGTATAATAGTGGGCGGAGCCGGAACTGACTTCTAGCCACTCACTCTCGGCGTTGTTGTTCCGGCTGCGCTCACAGAGTATATACATTACACTATGAACTAGATTCGACCATAGACTAATATTCTCCTACAAGTATCTATTATAGTTACTTCTACGGAGATCCCTCAGTAAAATTGATTTGCATAGCACAACCTTATTGCTATTCAGGCGTCATGGCTCAGTCGGTAGTAGCTCTGCCTTCCGTGCTGTGGGTCGTGGGTTCGATTCCCACCGAGAACAAACATTTCTGTGGCAAACATAAATGTTTGTTCGGTGTCTGGGTGTTACTATGTATTATAAGTATGTATTTACAAAAAAAAATGTATATAAGAATTATATCAGCAATCTAGTTCCCATAGTACAAGCTCTGCTTAGTTTGGGACTAGAGAGCGTTGTGTGTAATGTCCAAGAATATTTATTTATTTATTTATTTATTCAAGATGAACTTTACTGCGAAAAACTGTCTAAAGTGCCATCACATTTTGCTTACATTGCAATCTTCGCAGGAATAACTATCGGTCAAATAATATTTGCCTGCTTAGAGCCTTATGCTTAGGTTAGGCAGAGATTTTAGTCTAACTACTGTAATAGGGATGACATCAGAATGACGTCGAAAACTCGTTTCTCTAATGCGTGCAACGTGTTTACAGATGAGATTATTGACGTCATCTCTATTTAAGTAGAGTAAAATTTTAATGCGTCTGATTTTGACTCTACCAATTCGCGTCGGTTATACCAGTAGTCTCTGGTTATACTGAAGCTTATCTCTACTATTTTGTTCGCGGATCACGCCTAAACTACTGGACCAATTTCAATGAAACTTATACGATTCGGAAGAATTTTTCCGGATTTAAACATAGGCTATATTTTATTGAAATTAAAAACTTGGATTCTAAGATACAGCTTCACCTCTCTAAACCAAAAGCAGCCTTTGGCACGAGGTTCATCGTATGCTGGTTGACAGATATTTTGGTGGAAAGTTTCGCACGCGTACGAAGTCGCGGGTATCAGCTAGTGTTTAGGTATAAACAAACAAGAAAAGTTGCTGCATTTTCTCAACAATTTACACTCTTATTTGCAATGCAAAGAGCAGCGCATGTTAGTTATTCCATGAAGGTTTTTAGTTCGTGACGAGACTGAAAATTTTACTATTGATCTACTATGCTTTGGCTTGCAAATGAGTATCTATCTACCTCTACTAATGTAAAAATAAATAGAAAACTACAGGAGTTAGGTATTTATATTAAAGTAATCGTTTTCAAACCTCTCCATTGTACAAAAATATCGTCCATTTTCCTCTTACCCGTATAAGGATGAGGTATGAGGTTTAGGTCATCAAATATTTCAAGTAGGTGCTTGATGACCTCAAAACTTGACTCCCACAGGGTCGTATGACCTCAGCAATACAAACAACGAATAACAATGGTCGTCCTTGTCAATAATTATCGCGTGACCATAGCAGTTAGTACTTTGATAGTACTAGGTAGCTACGTGATGCCATCTCATACAAACATCCTACTAATATTACTATTAGTTCGCCCCGAACTGAGATCTCGTGATGGTCGGAGGTTAATAAAACCAAAACAATTTTTATTGACCAATGGTTGTAATAAACTTTGCAAATCGCATCGAAATCGCCGTCTAGCTACCTACCAGTCTTACTTGAACTACAAAATCATTGAAACTCCAAGAAATGTTAGCTCACGTTATACTGGGTTTTCCAATTTAATAATTTTTACAATAACTCAAAAACTATTAGACCTAGAATCAAAATAAAAACGGTTTTGGAATGTCTAAACAAAACCCTCTCATATGACACCCCACCTAATATTTTTGAACGACTTTTCTTGTTTTTACTCCCTTTGGACCCTCATAACTTCACGACCCCTTGACCGATTTACTTCATTTAACAAACCAGTAAAACTTAAGAGTACTATCCGTATACCTACCAAATTCTGTGACGATCGGATAAGCGGTTCAAAAGACCTCGACGAACAAACATACAAACATATAATATCCATCCATCCATCCATATTGTAATATGGATGGATGGATGGATGGATGGATGGATGGATGGATGTTTGTTACTCTTTCACGTAAAAACTACTGATCTGATTTTGATGAAACTTAGAATATATATTGAGCGTGACCTGGATTAACACATAGGCTACTTTTTATAATTAACGGGATCCAACGGGACGCGAAGGAAGTCGCGGGCGGCACCTAGTTTGAACTATATAGGAACTAGATACTTAACAAGTCAGTGGACAAAAGCAATCGACTCAGCTAAGTTTCCAAAACATTTTTACATTATCCAGTATAATACCTTATATCCAGTAGGTAGACCAGGTACCTACACCAACTAACATAATATAATGCCATAAAGGACAAGGCAAAATTTAATTTTAATTACCTAGATGAGTCAACTTGACGAAGAAATGTGTCATCTATTATCAGTCGAGGGATAATGAGAATTAATTATTTTTAATTAAGAGTTTCGTGTCAGGAACTATTAGGATAGAGATTAAATAGCTGACTGTAGGTACCTAATAGTACCTACTACTACTTACTTAGTGTTTTCTAACGATTTTATAATTTACTAGGTGTGCCCGCGACTTCGTCCGCGTGAAAAAGTGTAGCATTTTTAATTACTTCCGTACAACTTTTCGTCCTCCCCTTTCAATCTCCTTACAACCCTTTTTCCGCATTAAAAAGTAGCCTATGTCATTTCTCAGGCTCTAGACTATCTGTATACCAAATTTTATTCAAATCGGTTCAGTAGTTTTGGCGTGAAAGCGAGACAGACAGACAGACAGAGAGACAGACAGAGTTACTTTCGGATTTATAATATTAGTAAGGATTGTTTAGTAAATAGACGTTTTTCTTGATAAAATCCATAGAATTGCTTTGAACTTTGCTTCTTTGGTAAAGCCCTAGGTTATTATGAACAAAGATTTCTACGTTTTTACCTATTTTTCAATGTTTATCTTCTAAATATATATAAAAAAAAAAAAAAAAAAAAAACTATTATATCTTAATATATGAAATGTAGTCTTTTTTATTACACCGTTGCCAGGTTGCCTGGAAGAGATCGATCATAGCGATAAGGCCGCCCATTGTACATCACATAATTGAATAATGAACTCTGTGTTTATTTTATAAATTTAGTAAAAGTGGTGTACAATAAAGAGTTTTCTATCTATCTATCTCTCGATATAAAACTCTTTTGAAGCTGACTGACAATCAACGCACAGCCTAAACTATAAGTCCTAGAGGTATGAAATTTTTAAGGCAGTATCCTTATACTTACCTATATAGTGTGCTCTAAGAAAGGAATTTTGAAAAGTCGCACCCTAAAGGGCCTATTCGTTTGTACGCTGCTTTATGAGTACCACGCCAGCAAAGCCGCAGGCGACAGTTAGTATTTAATATAAAACTTCCGATATGTAGCTCTAAAGGATTATCTTTGTAGTGTTTGCATCTATTCAGTAGATGCGTTACCCTGTCTCGCTTGCACGAGTGGTTAGGTAACTGTCATGTGTCAAACTCCCGACCTGTCAATGTCTCCCGACGTGAGGGCGGGAGACGAAAGGGTCGGGGCTTTAGCCGACATATACGGTGATGGACGGAGGACAGTGGAATACCAGCTCGGTGTACCAGTGAGCCAGGGATACAAATTACAGTATTTTACAATCTCGATCAAGATTTTTCCGCAGTTTCATTCTTTTGTTACAATATACCATGCGACCATCATCGCGCAAAATAGGTAGTAAAACATAAAGCGATGGTATCGAAAAAAGCCGTCGAACCGGTCTGGCACCAAAGTAATACTATTACACAATATAGAAAGTTGTAAAACTATTCGTCTCGCCCACTTGAAACCATATGACTAGCAAAATATCTACACGTGTACATCTTTATTAGTTTGTTTGAACAGTAACCAAATATCAGGTTTGTAAAAATATCATTGTGATTTTGTTGGGATGTCAAATTCCAATGGTATTTTTTTACTATTGTAAATATTTTATCCTCTGGTGTGGGCAGGTTTTTGGACCAATATAAAGCCCTAAAAACGCTTCTAAGAATGAGTCTAATTGTAGAGCATGACTTGAGACGACCGAAGACGTAATTTTATGAATCCAGTACAAAATAAAGAAAAAAGTTTTGCACTAAGTACGTAATAATCTCATAATTTCTGCGATAAATTACTATCAATAGTAGATTGTATCATAAGGGAGCAAAATTATATTTTTACGGCGAGGGCGATTTTTTGAATCCCGAGCGTAGCGAGGGATTCTTTAGTAGAATCCTGAACGTAGCGAGGGATTCAAAGTACTTCGCCCGAGCCAAAAATATATTTTGCGCCCGAGTGGTACACTCTACTTTTCATCACCAACTATGAGAAAATAAGGGGCGCCTCATATTTTATTGTAATATTATTATTTAATAAAACATATATAGTAACAACTAAAATGAAAATAAATAGTGTCTATAATGAAAACCACTTATTTCTTATGTTTTCTATTCGTTCGATTTCTTTGGCGCTGAACACTAAGATGTTCCAAATTCTAAAAGTGCGCGGCAAAGTAAATTGCTGCGCACTTATTTAAATAAGTGCGCCGGAATGAACTTTGCCGCGCACTTATTGTTTCTTATAGAATCCACCTTTGGGTGGCGATAAAGGCGAACCAAGTCGTTCTTTTCGAATAGGTGTGATGAAAAGATTATTTTCTATGCAAGCGCAAATATTTTATTTGGTCTGGGTATGCAAGTAGCTACTCCTATTACTTATATCAAGAAAATGAGGTTTCTACTGCTGCACTGCTATATGAGCTTCTATTATACCTTATACTGCGTTCACACTATGCCTATTCCGCTCCGGCATTATTGCCGCGGACTTATTGTCACAGCAACATCGCCTTTATTCTCACTAGAGCTAGGGCATGAACTTGGGCCGGGAGCCGGGACAGAGGCATGATCGTGTTCACACTATGCTCGTGCCCACTTCCCTGCCAACTGCGGCATAGTGTGAATGCAACATTAGTTGTGACATTGCTCGGGGGTTCCCCAGTTTCAGTTTTCCTATATTGTATGCCACACACACACATCTTTTCACTCAGAAACAATAGGTGTAGTGTAGTTATTACTCACCATTCTTAAAACTATTGAACTTGAGATGTCAGTCGGTGAATGCGATTAAAATTCTTGAGCAGTTATTAGAAGGCCTTACAAACAAACAGTAATAGTACATTATGATATGAGTGCGGTAAGTTGAAAATTACAGCCGAGGCGATATTGCCAGCCCGAGCCGTAGGCGAGGGCTACAAGAAAGCAGAGGCTGTAATTTTCAAAGCGCACGTATTTCATGCGACGTTTTATAACACATTTGCGAGGAAATAAATAAAACTCGGACTTTCTTCAAAGAATAAATCTTTATTCACTTGTTGAAGCAGTTAGAAAAATTTGAACAATTTGTAAAAGAATTAAATGCTTACTTTTTATCGTAGAGCGCGGCGCGCGCCCCCCGCCCGCGCCGGGCGTTTTACTGGGAGCATCTTGATAAACCGTGCGTTTTACATTACCATAACGCACGAGTGCGTAATGACATACATCACGATACTGAAATTGCTGAAATAAGAGACCCTTTACGAGCAAATGTGTTATAAAAATATTTATGCTATGGTTACTGACTGTTTAACAGTTATTGAGCGATGTCATTTTCTATATATTAAGTAAATAGAAACTTGTATTGTTGGAACCCATGGAATACCTAATTATTAGGAATAGGGTTCAATTGTCCCAGGCACTATTACCGTTAAGTGTAGGCCACAGATCATATGATACTATGTGTAGGCATAGGTTGCCTCTTGACACTGTATATAAAATCTTCAATAGATGTAAAGGCCTATTTTTAACCGACTTCAAAAAAGGAGGAGGTTCTCAATTCGGTTGTAATTTTTTTATTTTTTTTTATGTTTGTTTCCTCAGAACTCCGTCATTTATGAACCGATTTGAAAAATTATTTTTTTATCTGAAAGGGTATGCTTCCAGTTTGGTCCCATAATTTTTTTATCAAAATCGGTGTAGTAATTAGGCAGTTAAATAAGAATAACTGGAAAAAACACGTCATACGCGTACACGATATTGCATATTTTTCTTTTATGTGACTTTTCTGTGACGTTTACGAGCAATAGAATGTAAGTACCCACGAACAAATCTGACAGTCACCGCGTTAGCGTATTCCAGTTACATTGCGCGTCACTGCCAACCGTTGTCGTGTATCTCGGATACATTGCGTATTTTGCTTTTCTGTGGTGTTTACGATCAATAGAACAGTCTCAATGAACTGCCATCATCAGCATCATTTGATGATGAAGGCGTATCAAATTGAAGTCGGTTTTTCCAGTTTTTTTAACTTATAAATGATCTAATGCACGGAGATAATCTAAGTAGTTTGCAGTTTTATTCGAACTACTGGTCCGATGCTGAAATAGAACTTTCAGCATCGGACCAGTAGTTCGAATTAATAGCCTCTGATTGATAGCTACATTATTTATAAATGCCATAGGCCATGTTTCATTTTGTTGGAAAGCTTTCAGGTTTGTTTATTAAGTCAGAGAAAAGCAAACGAATTTGAGGGCATTATTTTGTCTTTGATAAAAGAATTTCCTACGTCTATAATACCACTAAGGCGATAAGCTATCTGCAATTTAACGTGAGCGTTCCTCTTGTTACGAAGATTAGGCCCCGTGGGCCATGATGAGGTCACGGTATGCAATGTTTGTTCTATCAATCTTGAACACCGGATGCAGAGTATGATCTCTGGGGATCATAATAACGTCTGTTTCCCAAAGGGGCTGAATAAAACAGGCGGCATATACCCACTATTTACAATTTATATTGTCGCTCTCTGACGACCTTGGCACTAAGACAATGTTAATATTATACCTAGGTATGTGTCTTCCATACAAATTACTCAGAATCTATATTTAGAATAGAAAGAAGGCTTAGAACGAAGAATTGTTGATTTACCTGTAAACAGAGACAGCATTGTACAGCTACAAAACCAACAACCAACCCACACATAGGTAGTTATTGTAATCTGGCAAGGATCAACGATCTGGCCAACCTCGTCCCTAATAACGACGGGCGTGGCAGGTTTTGGCTGAGATCGGGCTGTGATCTAAGATATACTGGACCTGGGCCCGAGTTTCATCCTCAAAATTAGAGGAGCTTGCTGTATTTTTAACCAACTTCAAAAGGAGGAGGTTCTCAATTCGGTTAGGTATATCTTTATTTTTTTATGTTGGTTACCTAACTCCGTCATTTAAAAATCGATTTGAAGAATTATTTTTTTGTCTAATAGGGTAGGTATACTTACAGATTGGTCCCATAAAAGTTTCATCAAAATTGGTTCAGTAGTTTGGCAGTTAAATAAGAATAACTGGAAAAGAAAACGTCATACACAGTGGTGTTTACAAAAAATTGTTCTTGATTAACCTGCCCTCGATTTCGAAAATAATCAGCAACTGCGTCTGACCAATCTATTTCTGGCAGTATTATTATACTTTATGTAGTGAATTGTTCGTTTTTGATATTGTTTTCCTTGTCTCTTCACAAATATTCATATTTTAGACGCAGCTACGCAGGTATTAAGTACCTACTACCAGTAACTACCTAAGTAGGTACCTATGGGAACGTTAATTAAAATTACCTACCTACGTAGAATCTATTATAGTAATGAAACAGTCTATTGTTCACTATTGTTTAATTTCCTAGCTAAGCATCTCTCTATACCCATTTTAAACAGTAACTTCCTAGGTAATTTGTTGGCAAGTAAGTACCTAAATAAATTAATAAAAATAATTGGAATTCAGCCTTGCAGTTGGGCAGTTTCACGCCGACCAACGCCATCAATTTAGCAATGCTCGGAGCCAGTGGGCATAAAAGGAAGTTTTTTTGCTCCATTCCGACTGATTGTTGCGTGATCGTTCGTGGAACAAATCTGGCAATTCGTGGGGGTTCTATTCTTGAACCTTAGTGTCTTGGATCAAAGTGTAGCTTCACAGCCTCGAATTCGGTCATTATCTAACCAAAGACCGTCACATTGTTATTTTGACTTTTACCTGTGTTTTTACTGGCATGGTAGGTACTTTACAGTATCTACTACGTTAATTATCTACACTCGGCCATGATGAATGAGTTGAGTATGTATGTAACATAGCGTTCCCTCTGAAACGAGATCTAGACAGTCACTGAAATCTTTAAATTCGATAGAAAACTTTTGTACCGCTAAAACGTATTTTACTTCCTGTAGTTTCTTAGGTTTTTCAACAAACAATCACAGAGTTCGCTGTTCAAACTTTGTGTTGCAGCTACTTACTGAAAACCTTGACATTGAAAGCCAAGTGCAATCGACATAAAACTTGTTCAGATTGGCCCACCCAATGAGTACCGGATATAAAGTTCAAAATTCTAGTTTTCGACCAGTTGCGACTGCGCTTCATTGGTTGACTGTATCTAATAAGAAAATTGGTGTGCCATGAGGATGTCAGTAACGAACTAATATTAAAAGCAATGTACCCACTCTATCCAGATAGGGAAGCATGAGTTTAGGAATTTGAACCTTTGGCTTCAGGTTTTAAAGTGCTGTTTTATGTGAAGGAAAGTATATTGGTGTTGATTACAGCATGCTATGAAGCTGGCGGAGATAAGTTAATGAGTTATTTGAGTACGTGGTAAAACTCAGATAGGTACATTTTGTTGGGTTGGTGAGAAAAATTGTGCAATGAAATGAACTGGGCTATAAACTGCGATCTCATTTTCATCCTCTTCGGAGTTTGGGAGTCACAGATCTCTAAGAAGTAGAAAATAAGTTGCAACTTTTTAGATTTTAGGTACCTAAGTTCTACATTTTGTAGAGACAGACCCTCAGTTTTTCACTTGCATAGAAAATGTAGAGACGAGAAATGTCTTGAGATTTTCCCTTGGAACATGCTTGTATTTTGGTCAAAATTTCAGTACCTTCATGTTTAAATCTGTTTACATTCGGCAAAACATGGCATTTTTGTTTTTGGCTTCACGGTACGATACTTTTTGGTGATTCAATATTCAGGTTTTGGTTTTTAAAAAAATATTTTCTTCTTTTTCTGTCCTAGTTTTTTTTCCTCGTCTCTACGTCTTTCGAGTCGTTATAATTTATTATTTTTGCTTTACTTGCCTGTGCGTATGAGAAGGCACACATCCTACATTTCGTTGATATCATGTCGACCTCCGCTCCCCTCATCCTCATTACCTGTGTTCATGTACTGCCAGAGAGGATCATTGAATCCATTTTTTTAATCAAGTGTTCTAAAACGAGTATACATTACAAATCTTTTGAACTTACGGCCTAGACAGAATAATTATAGCTTCGTTGTAGAGCATTTTAAGATTGGTCTGTACTTTATGGACTGAAAAAAAGTAGTCTTGGAACTGATGAGCACTATACAGAAGACAGTAAAAATTGTATACTCCTCAAGAAACCGAAAAATCTATCATAGATTTAAACTCTGCTCAGTAGGCATAACCAAACAGAAACTTGCTAAGTTATTTCATCGCGTAACTTACTTGTAGTATACTTGCATCAATCAGTAGTATGACGTAATCAATCCCGATTGAGGCCAATCTCGAGACACAGCTTAACAAACAGTCTGTAGGGTTTAAAAATATCCACTGTGTTCCGCTTTGTGTTTGTTTATTACTTCTGTATTCAAATGTGGGACACGAGAACGAAACTACGAGATAGAGCTCTATTATAGGAAATAATGACTTTTGTTTTGTGTCTATAAATGTCTTTATGTTAATTTCACAATGAAAGACGGTTTCGGCTGACCCTGACAATCTATAGATCCTCTTCATCATTGATGGTCATTATCAGGTTCTGAAGTATAAACTCCAGTTTGTCCGAGAACCTTGAGATATGAATTTTTATAACTAAAAATTTAAGAATCGGAACTTGACAAAAGTTTTCTTGAAGGAAAAGACCTTCTTTTGAAATATGAGGCCACAATAAAACCAAACCGACGGACGGACACACATAAAAACTTATCTCATCATCATCCACAGTCGGACGTTACCCACTCCTGGGCATAGACCAAGATTGTGCCATCCACTGCGGTCCTGAGCTAGTCTCTCCCATTTACGGCCTGCGACTTTGACGATGTCGTCTCGATTGGTGCACAAAAGTGGAATAGCGTAGTGCGGAAGTTCTTGGTGGTCATCTTTTTGGTGCGCAAAAGTGGAATGCTTCGTCTGCCCATCTCGCTGCAGGACGTACGTTTCTGTATGATTCTGCCAGATAAAAAACTAATATAAGTACCTAGCACATATTTTTTCTAAAGAGACACTGCAGAAGCAAAGATTCAGACAAGTTAGAGATGAGTTGAAGCATCCGACAGGGAATTAATTCAATAACAAGCTAACGATCAGAATTGGCACCACTCTCGCTCTGCTCGCGTTTAATGAAGCGAGGACCTAATTCGACGTCTGAGGGGCTAAAGGAAGAATTTTTGTACTTGTAGACTGTTTTTGTACGAAATTGATAGAATATGTAGATTCCCACCATATATCCAGCTCCACGTCAAGTCTAATGCACGGCCACTAAGGACATTTTTTTTTTGTGTGATCATGAAGAAAGAGGTTCTCAAGGTTCTCAAGGAGGTTCTCAATTCGGTTGTATTTTTTTGTTACCTCAGAACTGCGTCATTTTTAAACCGATTTGAAAAATTCTTTTTTTATCATAAAGATTAAATTCCGAATTGGTCGTATTTTTTTTTATTAAAATTGATTCCGTAGTTTGGCAGTTAAATAAGAATAACTGAAAAAAACACTTAGGTACCTATACACGACGTTCCGTATTTTGCTTTCCTGTGACTTTTCAGTGGTGTTTACGATGAATAGAATAATCCCAATGAACTGCCCTCATCATCATCGCTTGATAATGATGAAGCCGGAACGTAGTCACATTGAAGTCGGTATTTAAACTCATAAATTATTAAAAGCTCAAAAAGCCAAATTTCTTTCCTTTCTCTGAACGGTAGACTATTCTCAAATCGAAGATCAGCATGATCAGCACAAATACACAGGTTCTAATGGAACTCCATAAATGTTGACATTTATGGGGACATAACATGAAGCAAGGATTGTTACCAAGGTCCTATAGTATAGATATAAGGATAACAATAATGTGTTTTTGGCGCCAGTCAGCCCGTGACGTCATAGTGGTCTGGGGATGTTTTGAGGAAGGATGTATGTGAGGGGTGGTTTATGGGCTGTTCGTCCTTGACGACGAGAGTTATGCTGTGGAATGTGAAAATCTATACTGGGGTGTCTAGTTTTGGTCCCTGGATCGGCTTGTTACAAATTACTTTCGTCTGTCTTCCGGTATCTAAAAGACGGTTTATTACGGGGTCCGTAACATGGCAGTACAGTAACCCAGTCCAGCGCTGACTTGTTACTGGGTGCATGTAAACAATAGTTTTGTGCCGTTTTGGCAGTGACTGGGTCCGAAACCAAGATAACTGGGTCCAGTCACTGGCATTGTGTAAACCTTGCTTAAAGTTGAAAAATCTGTTATTATGTTACGCACTGGGTTTTTTCGATGATAATAAGAATCATTTACCTAGTGTAATATTTTTTTTTTATACAACTAAAAATGATAAATCGATGGCCCACCTCATATTATTAATAGGTAAACACTGCCTATCGGTATGGGCACAGATTATATAATACTATGTATGGGTTTCGGTTTGAAGCGTATGGGGTGCTGAATGTGCTGATGATGTCTCAAGAGTGGTTAGGTGCAGTGCAATGCATCACAGTGCTGTCCACATAGACATAGACAGGCATTTATTTGCTTATAAAGTAACAAAAATTACACAGAAAGAAAAATGAGATGAGTGGATTGAGTAGGTAGCTAGGTAAGCTGGCAAGTGTTTGTGTGCTTCAGCAGCAAAGGAGTTTCGTATGCCTCACCACCTCAAATGTAGTTAGGCGCTGTTATTCTGCCGAAACCACATCCACTGAGGACGTGCCCTGTGATGCATTGCACTGCACTCAACCACTCTTGAGACATTATGCCTATAATTGCATCAGCAAATTCGGCACCCATACCATTCAAACCGACACACAGCAATGCGACCATCCCGGACCAGCTGTTCCACAAGAAGCTCTACTACTGCTAAGTCAGTTTCATAGGACAAGCATATATTATCTCTGTTACATAGGACAAGCATATATTATCTCTGTTACATAGGACAAGCATATTGAAACGGAGACAAAATGACTTGCACGACAATTTATTCTCTCCTTCTTCTGTAACAATCTTTTTGCTTAGGTTCTGTATCGTTCAGGCTACAACCGTACCGCAAAGAATTCAAAAAGTACCCGGTGGTAATTTTATCACCAACCACCATGACGTCTCGAGTCATCAGTCATGAAAATCGAATCTCAATCTATGGCAACTGCTCTTTTTGGCTTGACGGGCTAGGCTTGGCATAGCGGCTTTCAAGGCTGGCTTGGCATGGCGAGGCAACTCTGGCTTGGCTTAGCTTGGCTTGGCTTGGCTTGGCATGGCATGGCGAGACAAAGCTGGCTGATGACATGGCGAGGCGTTACAATATATTATCTCTGTTACATAGGACAAGCATATATTATCTCTGTTACATAGGGCAAGCATAATATATAATCTCTGTTACATAGAACAAACATATATCTCTGTTACAGAGCACTGGAATATTCTGCACGTTCTTCCTAGCGAATGCCATCACGCAGCGTCGCCGCGCGTCCTTGAGGGCCTCTACATCCATCAGGGAGTCCACCTTCGCGGCTCCAGATGACTCACTCCTGGCATCTCCCACCGCGCCTGTCCACACTTTACCCAAGTATTAGATTTTACATATTTGAATTAGGTATTTATTTAATAGGTACGTACTTTGTGTCAATCTACCATTTTCAGAAAACTTGGTATTCACGCCCATATCCAGTAGTTCTTTGATAAGTAGTCGGCCGAATACTCAAACGCTACTCATATTAATTTCATGCTTAAATTATTGCCATCAAATGAGTAATGTCAAACATAGGCAGAGCAATTTTAAGTGGTGTTTAAATTTGAGTGACGTTTCAGTATTCGGCCCTAAAATAAGTTTTTATTTGAAGGAAGGAACTTTGAAGATATACGAGGTAGGGCGGATTCGTCCAAAAGTCATCATATTCCTGAATAAGTATCCCTTGTATAACTTTACTCTATGATTTTATTCTCAGATAAATTCGTTTTTGTTTTTCCATTGCAATATTGAGAGTAGCCAATCCTAGGTATTGCTATGCTGTATATACATAAAAACCAACTTAATTCAAAATACAATTGCTTAGAGAGCGCAACGCAATAATACATGTGCACACAAATTATCCGGGTGTCAAGTTGTCAATATCTATGAAAACTAACAGCTGTTTTGTCAAATGTAGCAGCCGCCATTAAAATATTCGTCAGTTAACTTGTTTATACCATAGATTTTGGCAGTATAAGATTTATTCTCGGATAGACAAGTTATTCGTGGAATAAGACTTGGTAGAACAAAAAGTTTCATATCACTAGAGTAATTATTGATTTTATTCGCAGTATAAGACTTATACTGCGTATAAATAGTTTGGTCGAATCCGCCCTAAGTAAATTAGGAATTAAATACAGTATACGTACCTATTTCATGGGCTCAAAAAGTCAATATCAATCAATGAGGTGAAACCACAGAGTATCTATTCAAAATAATTTCTCAGTAGGGCCTGACAAAAATGAAATTACCAATTTACCAACCCGTTGGTTGATCTGTGACTTGTCCCCTGACCTTTGACCGGACTTAGGAATATTCTGTATTTCATAATGACGTCATAACAAAGTGTCATACTCACATTACTCACTGACGTTTGTTTTTGATGTTAAGCTGTAGCTACGTCAAGCCTCGATTCGCTATACCTCCAACCATTCACTAATTCGATTAAACTTTAGGCTTGTATTTGTATAAATACAAGCCTATATTTGTATACTTGAGGTATCTGAAGTTATGGATCGAGACAAGTATGGAAAAATATAGGTACCTTTATGTAGTTTCGATCCAGACTTTTTTTCTGAAAACAGGCCTCACCTATTTATAGGTACTAAACTTACCTATATTCAATGACAAAAAAAACAATATCGTTGGTCCAGAAAACACAGTCTGAATTTACGAGTTAGTAGGTAGGTAGTACCTACCTACCTACTTAGAACATCAATTTCAACTGACTGCAGATTTCGTCCTTGACTTGACTGTCTCAATGATTTCTGCCTTTTCATCAGCTTAGGGCAGACCTGATACTGAGCTGACCTGAAAAATAGAGAAGTATTATTATGAAAAAAAAAATTACTTAATTATTTTCCACGACGCAAAAGCTCCTAAGTATACTTATATATGGAAAAAAATTTTTACGTAATTATTTTCCACGACGCAAAATATTGTATCCGTTTTATTTTGTTTTGCAATAATTATATTTTAGTCATCCTTGTCTCAAAATAACTTTATATTAATTTTATACTGCTAAGCTAAGAAACTTCAGCACGAAGAGATAAAATAATTAAATGAATTACCTATTTAATAGAAGACGCTTTGTATGGTTTCCATAAATTGTGATTTTTGTAGGACAATTCTTGCCACTGAGTGTTGCTGTTTATGCTTATGCACCACGTTTGGGACGTGGTTTTTAGAAATAATTTTATATTAGTAAATCTTTTTTGGTCGATGTTTTGTTTTCGATCACGTTCAAGTATTCTGCTATCGATGATGACATGTGAGTGATCACTATCGTATAAGTATTTAAAAAGTTTATTTAAGTTACTTTTGAAACTATTGAGGTTTTACTGTACTTTACCGTCGGAAAAGTTCAGTCCAACCGATTTCGACTTTACAGATTTATGTTTAGTAGAATATTAAGTTATTTGGCATTTTTAAGGTAGGTATGCAATTTAAAGTAGACTGATAAAATATTTGTCTTGTAGCTCAAAAAGTGTGTCGCAAGTATTTTTCGAAACGTAGTTTTTTCATTCTATTGAATAGGTAGGTATCCTATACTTCATAGTATTTCTATTAAATGAATCATAAAAAAGCAGATTTACTACAATAATTTAAGCATTTCAATTTCTATTAGATAAGGTATTAACAAAACTCAACAACTGGCTACAAATGAATAAAACAGTGCTTTAAAGAAATAACTAAAAGAAAAGACATTTCAACAACACTATCTGACGTAGACATAACAGCGAAAGCTGCTCGTCTTTAAACTAATCCATACATGTCCATACTAATATTATATATGCGAAAGTAACTCTGTCCGCCTGTCTGTCTCGCTTTCACGCCAAAACTACTGGTGGGTTACTCTCGTACACAGTTCCAATCCGGATCCATAGATTTTGACAGAAGTCCTGTCATTTTTCAGTACAAAATGACACGAGATCTTTCAAATTCCGTGAATCCGGATTGGAACTGTGGTCGAGAGTAACCCACCTGAACTGATTTGAAAGAAATTGGTATACAGATTGTCTAAAGCCTGAGAATGGACATAGGCTACTTTTTAATGCGAGAAAAGGGGTTGTAGGAGGTTAAAAGGTGAAAGTTCCTTAACCTTTTTCATTAAAACTTTTTTATTGTCACGTTTGAAATAACTGTCAGTTGTTTGACAGTAAGTTTGAATGACAGGACAGACGTCTGTCGGGTCAGCTAGTAAATAAATCGGATCGTATCTTCACAAAATGGCCAATTAGTAATAATTGTTGCCTTTAATTATTCACCTGTTTATGTTTTATTTGAGATACCAAAATATTATGTGTGAATTGTTTCAAAAATGTATTTATTCGGATAAAAAAATCTCAGTTTAATATATTTGTATCAAATCTACAAATGGACAAATAACTAGATTTATTTATGATACAAAAAAATTAATCAAAGAGCGATTAAAAAAAATGTGTTGTTGTGGGTTTTATTGTCCTTCCAGCTTGTGATTTTTGGTTGTGTGATTGTTTGTATGTTTGTAATTATATCGGGATAGGTACCTACCTAGTTTAAAACATAGTTAAGATGTCGGTAGGGAAACTTTGATATTTTTAAATGACAATAAAATATTTTAAATACATACTTTTTAACAGTGTGTTTCATTTTGCCTGCCCACTTGATAAATGCTAGATTAAAGAAGGCGTAATGTAAGTAAAAACGTCTACCTACCAGTCATGTGATTTTATTGTTTTATGAGTAATTTTAGATACATAATAATAACTTAATAATAACATCTGATCGACGGTATTGAAATAACGATGCAGAGTTCCAGCTATGCTATTGAAGTTATCGATATACCTAACTGTTGTGTAAAATTTTATAGCTACATACTTTTTTCTTGCAGCTTTTAATTTAATCATATTTTTCATATAATAACTAACACATATAGATCATCGATACTTAAAAATTAAAAGTTATATGTACCTATGTAGGTATATTGTAGGTATACGTATGTCATCGTCATCACTACATTTCGGTATTTAGGAATTTCAGTATAGGAAATAATATTTATGTACTTTTAATACAATTTCCCGTAATTATAACCGCCTAAGTAATAAGGTAGGTATTTATTTTAGGTTGTAAATGTTGTAGTATAGGTACTCAGTAAAATAAGATCTGCAAATAAAACAGTTGTGTGAAAGGTATTGATGTTGACGAACGAGAAAGCTATATTTGCGCAACCATGCGTCCTATCCGCCAGCTTTCTCCAAGCCCTACGTACAAAACTGTTGCAACTTGATTGAAAGTAAACATACTACGGTTTTGGTATTTGGTGCTTTTGCATGGGAGAAGGTAAAGCTACAAGAAGAGGCTTCTAAATTCGTGTATTAATTATGTTTCCTATCTCTGAACTCTGTCGTTTTTGCTTAATTTTACGACTTAACTTTTTTTTATTGGAAACGAATATTTTTAAAGATTACTTCGATAGGTTCATTCCATAACTTATTTCAAATTAGTATCCATCATCAGATACGATGAAAGGTTTGTAATTTTCGTCATCTGATGATGAATCGGGAAATTGAAATTGAAGACGGTTTTTCTTGTTATTAAACTTATAAAATTAAATAATCTGAATCATTTTCTGACTAATTCAATAATATAGTAGGTAAATACGGAAACCGATATCTGTACCTAATAGGTCATTTAGAACGTTAACATTGTAGCATTTTACTTAAATGAAAACCAAATCAAACGACTTGATAAGCAAATGGTTAAATTAATTGACCGAGCGAGCGAAGCGAGCGAAGCGTCTCAGTTTCCACATTGGCCAAAAATGCGTTTGTCCGGATGTCTGTCTGTCTGTCTGTTCTCCTCTACAGGTCGCATTTTTCAACCGATCTGGACGAAACTTGGTACACATGTTATATGACTTATAAGATTTTTTTTGTCGTCGGGGATTTTTGATTGGAGGGGTACTTCCCCCAAAAAAAGGGCAAAAAGGGGGCTATTTGATATACTGGATATCTCCACCAAATGAGATCCGATTTCGATTATTCTTTTTTTATTTGAAAGGTAGTAACTATAAGTTGGTCTCATAAAAGTTTGGCGAAGATCTGATAAGGATCTTCAGCATGATGAACAGGATAGCTCATCAAACAATCGATGGTTTTCAATCAAATTTGAGAGAAACACAAAGGACCTCATTCTACACAAGATGATGCAAAAAAAATCAAAAAAATCACAAAATGGAAAATGCACTTGCACATTACATTCCTCAAAAATTTACAAAATTAAATAGAAAAAACATCACATCACACACACACACACACACAACATTTTGCATTATCGTTAGTTTTCAATACGTGACAGGCTGCAAGCGTTTCGTCGCTGTTAGAATACTAACTGATAATTATCTTCATGATGTTTTCCTTCACTGAATGAGAGCATCAGCATAATAATAAGCCTTAAATTAGAAATTAATAAAAGTGCACTTAAAGACTTTCAGAAAACACCTTACACGACATTGATGATGTTGATTGATGATGTTGAATATTGGAATATTTAGTATGCTCGCGAGGTCTACAGCTCCCAGAGCCACTAGTAATGAATATGTTTGATACTATAACAATCGTTATAGAAAATATCTACCTATAAAGAGTGACGCTGTGTTGCAATCATGAAATAAGAACTCACGAATTGAACGAACAAAGAGTTTACTAATGATCTGAAAACAGTAAAGTTTTTAACTTAAAATATTTATTAGAGGTCCTTGGAATTCACAACAAACTGACCGAAACGAACGAATAAATAGTTTCTTATTTCGTGATAAAAGATCGGGATCCTGCCGAGATGAAAATAATAGAAAGAGATGCAGAGAGCATTTGTATGAAAAGAACGAGTCAAAGTGCAAGGGAGACAGACGACGACAGGTGAATGAGGGTTCATGGTTAGGGTCACCATGGTATAGTAGGTATATGAAAAGGCAAGATAAAAAAAGAAAAGAATATTTTTATTTTCACGTTGTAGGTACAAAATACATGGTATAAAATCCTTTCACGATTTACTACGATATTAGAAACTATCTACAAGATTTTGTTACTAAAGGTTAAGGAGTCCTGGTGGGTCATCTATTAATTTTTTAATTATTCGCATATTCATAAGTTGGTAGGTACCTAAATAGTATTATAGGTAACAAATATTTATAATGTACCTATCTTCCTGAAAAATTATTAATAAATTGATGTGACTGACATCAATTTATTAATAATTATTACTGATAGGTATTAGTAATGAGATTTATCCCGTGTAAGTATCCCTCATTTTAAATTTTATTTTATTTACGCGATGCACATGCGTGATCTCATCATAAAATGACGTTCATGTTTGACCATTAAACTGACGAGTGTAGTTTAACCAGTTTACAATAGCATCACCCGATTTTACTTCTCGTTACTTCATCTTCCACGAACTTTGCCTTAGTTATGTTTTGTATTTATCTCGCTCTGATTCACTGATTCTTTAGCATTGGACTGATGATGACTGTCTTATGCGTAGCTGCAACTATGACCTCATCCGACAGACGTTTCAATGTATGGTCACCCTAGCAATGATTCATGTAAAGTCTGCGGGTAGCGGGGAGAACGCGTCGCCTTCTCGATTCTCGTCGTCGCTGGCTTAGTCCCTTTTACTACACCGAAGCGAGTTGGCCGTGCCGTATCAAAACACCGCGAGTGATTCTGTGTTAAATTTTCTGTGCTCACAACAGTGTCAAGATGGGATGTGGAACGAGTTTTGTGAAATATGTGCTGTTTTTCTTCAATCTGCTGGTCGCGGTAAGTTTTGATTTAAATAAAGGGAAGGGTGGAACCGGTTTTGTAATGGTATGTTACGGGTGGTGGCCAAGAGACGAAAGCCGACGCACTCGTCGTACGAGTTTTGTGCTTGAAATACCGCGCTTTTGAAGCTAAAAAGTTACCACAGATAAACTTTATTCTGTATCTAACACAAATTAAAATAGGTAGGTTACTTAGCAGATTTTTTAAATTATTATTATAAAAGCGTAAAACCTAAAATAAGTATATTTATAAGTAAATGGTTTTAAAACCTAAACAAATGGTTTCATACGTTCTATCGTTGTGATCCCGATTTCCGCTCGAAATAGACATTATGGCCACCACAGCTTTTTTTAGTTAAAAGTTCTATTTAAATATAAGACCTTGTAGCACTGTGTAGTTATGTAAATGCTTACTAACAATTTAACTTTTTAAGAAGGTACAGTCAGCTTCATGTTCAAGTCAAAAATTGAGTTGTAACTTTCAAACTTTATCTATATATAATACAGTAAAAGCAAGCAAGCTCGTATGAGCTAGTGGCCAACTCTGATGACGGAGTTTTTAGACTACCTTAAGGCCTCCGTTGTGGCTTAACGACTGCTTGAGCCGGGACCGACAGTTTAACGTGCCCTCCGAAGCACGGAAGCGCTCAGATGTAAATGCCACTAGCGGTCACCCATAAACAATCTAACACAGTCGGCTAAATTTACGTTATCCAAAAAAATATGTAGGTAGGTAATTTGCTTAGGTACCTACGTTTCCTAATTTAAAATACTTTATTAGGTTTACTTAAAATGATAGATATAATACTGGGCAAGGAAAATGAACGTCATAACCTATTGCCACGCCGCAAACCATAATTATTAGTTGTACCTACTTGCCTATAAATTAATTAAACTGTACTTTATTTATAGGTACTTATAAATAATATTGTTATTAGTCTTACAGAAAGGTAAACTCTAAGTTCCGACAAACGCTGGTACACTTCCGGTTCCGTTACAGTCAAATAGGTAACACCTACCTATCCATTAGATTTGTTCATTAATATTCTGCCTCTATAGTCTATACACTGAATGGCGCTGCCCGCCTTTCGATCACCACAGTCATGTCTCACCTAGAGGTAGGTGCAATACAGTATCTACATATATCTACTAGGTAGTTCGTATCGTATAGTTTTTATTTACTTACTGCAAATGCAAACATTTGAGTCATTTTGCATCATTTCTTACCTTACTTTTACTACCTACTACTACATTAAGTAAGTGCGGCTATAATTTGACTTTATTATGGAAAAAGCCATACTAAAATAAATAAGTTGATGACTTCAAATGAGTCAGATATCTTAGTAATGCGCGTAGTTTTCCAACCCTTGTAGGGTTATGTATAGCTGATTCGTATCGTACCTTCCATTGATATGCTAATGTCAAATTTTTGTCCCGATTCGTACCTTAAGTAGTACTGTTGTGTTATCCTGTGGCACAACGCTGATCAGTACAGTCGAAATAAAAAGCCATTTATGAAGATAAAAATAAGGGGTAGATTGTAAGGGCGTTCAATGACGCTGACATATCATAAACAAATGACATCACAATGGATGCTGTCCCAGTCCCACACATCGCATTTCACAATCGCACGCTCACAATGACTGCTTAAAATGCAAAATATTGTGACAAGAATCACGTTTGCAAATTGCGAGAAGGACAAAGAATTACATAACAAAGAATTCTTGTGAGTGAAGTGTCACTAGCTCGTAAAGTCACTCAAAATTTAAACATCACTTAAAATTGCCTTGCCCTGCTTTGAGTGTTCTTGCGTAAACTGTATTAAGTATACTATACCGGATAAGGTTTGCTCTATCAGCAACCTTCGCATAGTACAAGCTTTGCTTACTTTGGAATTAAGAAAGTGTTATGGGAAATGTCCGTGAATGATCAGGATGAACATTCACGAATCTTTCACACAACAATCAAGTTTAATTTATTTATTTTTTGCCATCTTTTATGTGGCAGTTAAACAACTTTGTAAAGGCCTTTTGCTCGATCATGAAGTTCCCAAGGGGTGTCTTGTCAATAACCGTTGTGTATTTCAAAATATTTGCAAAAAGAGAGCAGAAACTCGTTTTGTGAGATTTTTGGCAGATGCAAATAAGAGGTAATCTGATTTAGGTTGTGGAATTTTTGGATAGGTAAGCTGGACGGAGAAAGTTACTAACGTGGAAGTACTGAGTAGGCTGAATGAGGAAAGAGCCCTTATGAGGGTTATTGAAAACCGGAGAGGAAAAATGATAGGACACCTCATACGACATGACAGTTTGATTAAAAATATCATTGAAGGAAAGGTAGAAGGAAAGAGAGGAAGGGGAAGACCGCGTAAAAGCTATACGAGCCAGCTGAAGGAAAAGATCGCTGTCATGTCGTATAAGGACGTCAAGGAAGCTGCACTGGAAAGGAACAAATGGCGAGAACTGCATAATTACACCGACAAGAGCTGAGCTCTTAAGTTAGAAGAAGAAGAAGTTATGTATCTATCCAATCCTACCGCAGCGTTTCGTTTTGGTTAAAACTACATTAAAGTAATAATAATTGAAAGATTAATAAGAATTAATTGTGACATTGAAGATAAATAACAACTTTACGACAAGCTTCCGTTGTCAGTGTTTGCTATTCTCAACTCAAGGTTATGTTCAGATTACGTCTTAAATTGCAATAAAAACATGACTTCTATTGTGTTTCTGTATAATGTAGGTAGATAATTTTTAAAACAACCTACGTAGTAGTCTTTTAATTCAAACAATATTATAAAACGAATACTGAGGAGGATTTTGATTAGATACCACATTTTAAAAAGGCCTTTTCGAGTTCGAACGCATACCTTTCGGTTTGACAAATGCACCAAAGCGATCGGTAATCGGATAGGAAAGAATAGAGTAGTAACAGTAGTAGTATAGTAACTAATGGCAATGGGTGTTTGATACTTTATTGAACATAGCTCTATGCGTGGTAGTAATAACAGCTTAGGTATCAGGAAAGCTTATTGTCATGACAATAACCTTTCCTGATACCTAAGCTGTTGCTGAATCGATTGATATAAAACTAGCTAAACATAACAAAGTTATTCCACGATCTAGTTATTTATTATTTAGACAGTTTCCGCTTACTATTATATATCTGGCTATCTGCCAAATCTTCAATTAAACTACTATCGCTGTACATTCAGATAGAAAGCTAAATCTAAAAAAAATAGAAATAAAAGTTTGTTCTTAAGAAAGTGACAATCTGTGGCAATTTAGATGTCATAAATTCTCTAATAATCATGGTTAACCTACTGCATGGTCATAATGGTCTGGCTTGACTGTTAGTTGGTTTGGTCGTAATATAAAAAATAATAAACCTTGTTTGGAAAAACCTTAAAAGATTGCAAACTTTTTAGGGTTTTTTTCACAGAAGAGTGGTCTAAGTTGAGTCAGACGATAATGCCTACACTTCCTACGTCATACCAATCATACTTTAGTATACTCATCATGGTTTTGAGTAGGTACACATTGTTTCACTGGAGCACGTCCGCACACTTGCTAACATTTTAATCAAATTATTTACAACTGGTGTAATTTCAAGGGATGATATGAATCAAAGTTGTATAATCTCTTACTGTTATTACCTACAGTCTAACTGGGTCGAAGGTTTGCGTGACTGGGGACTGTTCTGTCACCCCCGAAACCCGTCAACAGGTGGATGTATAGTTAATGAATGGGGTTTGGAGGTTTTAATGAGATATTGATCTCTAAACAATTACATATAGGTAAGGTATAGGTCTAGTCAACGAATGGTTCAAAAAGAAGTGCGTGAGCCGGGACCTAAGGTATATTTCTTCAGGAGCACCCTGGAACAAGTTTCCGAAGGAATCTCTTAGGTTCCTGGTCTCGCACTCTACTAAAGGAGTTCCTTTATTGATTCAGGGTGTCCCGGAACCAGCAGGGTGATTCAGGCTATGACAACAAACTGCTATTATGTGTAGCAGGTTTGCCAGAACGTAAAGGATGACGAATCAATCCTGTGGTACTTTACAGGTCTCAGGGTTGTAAAATTTCCTAATAACCATGGTTCAACGGATCTGAGGTTGACTAAATTAAAATATAACCGCTGATAAGTTTGTTTAAGTATTGACATAGTTTTAGTTTCCAACTAAATGTCTGAAATTCTGCAAGAGATTCGTAGGGAAACTCATCAAAAGTGGTAAATATAAAGTGGTCAAAGTGCGACTTTACCAACTTGTGTTAGCTTTATTACTTCGTCACATTAGGCTAATATTCCCACAACTGGGGGTTCCACACCCGCATATACTCAAGGGATCTAAATTTTGCGACGCTGACGTATTTTTCATACCCCGGGTCTATTCTGTAATCTGTAACTTACCTATATGATTTGAAATGTCGACCAGAGTTTTAAAAACAAGTTTTTTTTTTCCAACATTTTTTTAACTCAATGTGTGCAATTAGGTACATCTTATCTTATATATAAAATTCTCGTGTCATAATGTTCGTTCCCGTACTCCTCCGAAACGGCTTGACCGATTCTCATGAAATTTTGTGGGCATATTAAGTAGGTCTGAGAATCGGCCAACATCTATTTTTCATACCCCTTAGTGATAAGGGTTGAACGCGAGCAAAGCCGCGGGCGACAGCTAGTTATATTATAATATAACAAAACATTCTCGTAGACAGTGTGCAATGGTGATAGGTTATAACTTAGATAAGGTTTTTATAGTCATGGTAACAGTGATGCAGTGGAATGATCGTTTCGTATGATTGGTAGAAGAATGATTCAGTTTCATAAACTATACAGTACCTACTAATATTCCCCGTTTTTTTTTTAAATTTTATTCTGGCACTGGAGGCTTGTCCTTTTGCCAAGTCTTTTTTGTTGTCACTTTTTTGTTCGCTATGTTTCACTTTGAATATTCCCCATTATGTGTGAGTGTTCCAAGGCCAAAATTATTAAAACCTCTTCCAAGACCTTCCAGAAATTCAAGGATCTCCGTTTCTGGTGAACTGGGTCAAGGAAAAGTCCTTAGCTCTGAGGAAAATGGTGTCTCGCCTCAAGGTTTACTGGGCAAACTTCCGTAACGCTTGTAATACTCATCGCATAAGTCACATAAGTACTCAAGTTTCTAGGATAGCCGGGATTGCAAGTGATTGGATGGAATCAAGGTCTTGCTACTTTGACGAACAATGTTTATCTAAGATGTTGGTAAAAAACAAAGCAAGCTACGCAGCTCCACTATTAGAGAATAGACATCTATCAACCTGAAGAAGTCCACAACTTGACATAGCATAGATCTCATAGAAAACTAATGCATGAAAATTACATTACTAAACAACAGCTTCCAAACATTGTTGAAATCGTTGGAGCGTTTCATGCAATAGTGGATGTCCAATGGTCTGATGCCAGAGACACCAAAAGAAATCAATGATCTTGCAACAAACTTCATAGAGTCATAGAGTCACATTATACTGGCATCCAAGGTCGTAACTCGTGATTAAGTCAACACACAAACACGGAGTGTGAAAAGGTATTCACACGTATGCGATGATATCATCGTGGTTTCTCAGACGAAACTAAACGCCTAGGACATTACTCAGACTATAGAAAAGACTATTTTCCTGTATAGCCTTTATAGCTATGGGAAATATGCTAAAACCTGTTGAGATTTTGATAGTTGAAAAGTAATTGTTTTAAAAACCCAGTTTATTTGCTAGAATCATTATCATTGGCAGCACGTAAACACTCATGGGTGTTGAAAGAACCTTGGCAAGCCAACAGCCACGTGTATAACATCGTTGTCACACCTAAAAAAACTTTATGAAGAAAAATGATGAAGAACCAAAAGAAACGAGTGCTATTTCAGAAAAGCCGGTTTTTGTAGCCTGTCACTAATGGAAAAAATACCACCATTTTATATAGTCTCAAAATACCTAAGCAAGAGAAAGATAAGGCTAAACAGTAAACATTTTTACGATGCCAGCATGTGGAGTCTCTGAAAATGATCCTATAAAACACAAACTGGTGAGACAAGTCTAGTCCACCCAAATGACAAAAGAAACAAACAAACAAGAAATACGTTCACACGGAAAATAACCAACTCAAATTTTTTTTATTCAATACGGATATTTTAAACTAGAATTATTGTGCGTCTTATCTCGCTATGGAACGAGCAAGAACAGCTCATAAAAACGCAGATGAATGAGTAGTTACTAATGTTGCTATAGGCTAGGAAGTCGAGGAAGGCTAATGTGGCGTTGGATTGCAGTGTCTACAAGACACTGGTGATTAAATGCTAATGGCTGTTGTTTGTGGACCTGTGAATCATATACGTGTATGGTTTCAACTTGATATAAGAAACATTAGAATGGATGTTATGAGAAGCGTTAGCATACCGGTTTGAGACTTTTTACTCTCTCTTATAGAAAAGAAAACACAATATACATCGACGATGGTTAATTCTCGCATCGTTCATAGTAAAATTATCTCTCCAATTATGGATATTAGTGGTGGACCACATTTCCTTAAAGTTTCATTTTTAGTTTGACCTACATGACCTAGCAGATCTTTATGGTCTGTATCAATTTTCTATCTCTCATCTTGACACGTACCTAACTAAAGAGTTCTTCCTTCTAGGTTTTGGACATTAGATAATGCTTATTTGTGTATTTCACCAAAACAGGTTTCACCGCCTGTTTAGACTGCTTTTTCGGATTGGTTATACTTATTTCGACAGTGCCCTGACCAGTATCCAGTGTCGTAACAAATTCACGAAGAATATTAATCGGCTGCAGCGGACATTGCAACGTTGCCTCGTTCAGTCCTTCGTTTCACTTTTGACATGAGGTCAGGCTTTTTTTCCTCACGGAAAGGTCTTGTTTTAAATTAAAGTTTATCTTTGGACCTAGGTCAATGCTTTTATGAGGTGAATATATTAAAACTATTTATTTCAAAGTTTCCAGATTTTTGTAAAATTCAAGATATTGACTAGAAAAAATCTAAATAGTAGGTAAGTTACTTCGTAGTTACCTAAGTTACCCACTAGCAGACCCTAAAATAACACAAAGCAAAGCAAAAGATGGTTTATTACATTGTAGAATGCAACGAATGACCAAGAAGACTATGCAATGAGTTCAAGGATTATTAGCAAACCTAGATTTTGCAATTTTTTTTCTGTCCCAGTTCATACTGAGGTTGGTTTAATGTGCTATACGTATTATTAGCTGTGCCGGTCAAGCTCAATGCTAATCAATAACACGACACGTGTGAAAGAACATTATAACATACCTACCTACCAACTTACTGGCTGGTAACCAACGACCAACCGAGGGGTTGGCGCCACTTACCACCCCAAATCTTTCCATTGACCGAATTCAATCTAACATTCCATGAACCCTGATAACTCAGTTTGCTATATATATACCTACCTACTGTGATCGTGGTGGTACATCGTAGGGATATTAATTTTTTTTTGTCGTTTCGTCGTCCTACTAACTTCAACTTCTTGGTTTGTGGCTAGTTGTCACAATTCTGCCAGTGTCGAGTTCATTATCGCAGGTCCTTTGAAATGGAATTTTATTATGACACATGACATGACGCTGATTCACGTCGCAAAGTCGAGCTTGACATTGAGATTTTTAAAGTTATCTTAAAAAAATTGTCATTTTCCATGAACATTATGTAAAAATTTCTAATCACAAAATAAGTAAGAACTACTTACCTACCTAATAAGGAAGCTACCGTTATATTTCGCATGCTCATATTGTGTCCCATGTGCTTTAGCCGGGAGGCAAATGTGATTTATATTGCTCCACGATTGCCCCATCCGACTGGATGACCTAATACCAGCACTCGTACCTCTATGCCCTCTGATTTACTCGCACGCACAGCGTGATAATTTTCGTCCCGGTCGATAATAAAACCATATAAACCGGACAAATTATAATGTCATTAGTCCTATAAATAAAGATAACAATCTTCTTCTTTCTGTCAAGTACTTACCTACCTACTTAGATAACAATGATTTGAATAAAAGGCGTTGATACTACAACTAAACCATCAGAAAATCTTTTTTGTTTTAAAGCTCGCTAATATTATTGTGCTTTACGCTGTCATGCATACCATAGATAGGTAGAGTACAGCATAGAGAGCTTTGTCTATGACTGACTGCCCCGCCATTGTTAGAGGTCATTGACCTGCGAGGAACACCTGGATTTTGTTTGGGCGGGTCGTTATTGCGCAAGTCGACCAGTTTTATTTTGATCACTGTTGCGTTGATTCTCCTCATTGCTGATTCTTGGTAAAATCTATTTCAGAGACATGACAGTATCACACTGCAATACTCGTCTGGCCATTTAGCAAATATGACATTCTTTGATCGTTAGAGAACTAGAAAGAACCAGAAACCAATCAACAAGAAAGTACTCCGAAATAGACTTAACGCAAAGGCACTGATGGATAAGTTTGTTTAGTTCATTCACACAGTAACACTCTAAGTGTGTCCTAGATAAGCTACTTGTAGATAGGTGGTGAGGTACTTAGTAGAATACAGACAGTATTCTACTAAGTACTTACTTCAGTAACCATAAGCTATAGCAAATGCATGAGCACATAGTTTGTATTGTTCTATTATCTCGAAACACAGCTCGGTCGCAAAATCCTTGGCGATGTGCCATTTTGTTTTTTGTTTTCCAATTTACAGCACAGTGATCTTTTAGTTTTCGCTGTAGAAACTTGTTTGGTACTACAAAGATGCAACTTATATCACTGAAGCCGCCAAAGCTTTTTTTATCCCAAAAACAATCGATTATTGTTACAAAAACTCCCCTGACCAACTAAACAGCTTGACAGCCTGGTTAGTTGGTCAGAGAAGTTGACGGGATTGTCAGATTGAGTGGCTAAAGGACCAAAGATAGACCAATCATCATCAAATAGTGATTTGACTGATAAGGCGTTTTTGATTGTAATTTTATTTATCAACTAACCAGAGGTTAAACATGGATTAAACATTTTGTTGTTGACATTGACAGGCGTATGTGCAACCATCCCATTTTCCAGATAACCAGAGTTTTGACATAGATTAGCTGTTAGTTGATTTGAATGGGCCTGGATTAGGATTATACAGGAGCCACTTTTTACCCATGCTCCAAATGAACAGGAAACTTCAGTGTCTGGGAGATAGTTTTAGATGGAGTAAGCTTGCCCAGCACCTATACCATCCTCTCAGCCTATAGTCGGCCACAGGAAAGACAAGTTCAATATGTGCGGAGTCTGCGGAGCTGACTAATGGTTTCCCTACGATGTTTTTCTTCACTGTTCGATATAATTACCGCTTCAGATATGTGGCGTAAATAATATAAATCTGTGCGCAACTAAACTACAATCCTTGGTTTCAGTGCATGTGGGTCAGTGGATCAATAACCGTTTCATGTCAATACAGAGCGTATACCTCTCAACAATACTGCACGCTTCTCAATAATTACCTACTGACTGTAATATTTCATCATTTCCTCCCCTTTGTGCTTCCAAATTTATCCCTATTATATGGGTTGTTCTGGTAAATTTGATACAGATGGCTTATTTGTAATTTATTTCAGTTTTTGTTGCACAATAGAAAAAAAAAATTGAAATATTCTGAATACGGCGAACCCGAGCTGAAACTCAAATTTTAAGTAAATGGAAGATAACAGATTGTCTTATTATTGTATAGTGTAGATATGATTTTCTACATTGAAAATTAGTTTAAAATCCGAAAGTGGATTACCAAGTTACTACAGTAGGTGTACGGAATGTTATCAACTTTATTTGAATTGTTGGTTGCCACCCCCTTGAAACCACTTTAGGTTATCAACTCTTACTGTTTTCATACAATGTTATCTAAAATTGTTTTTTTTTATACAAGAAAATAATGAAAAGCTATTGTTATGTGTGTTCGTCTTCTCAGCGTAACCATTTCATATTTTCATCATGTTATTGCGACTCTTGTACTCTTCATTTGTAAGTAAATCTTAAACAATAATCTATTTATTCGTAGACACAGGCTTCTGTTTTTAGGTATAGGTAAACAAGTACTTTTATCTTAGAACAAAGAAGTGATTGGATACTGTGTTGAATTTGAGACGACTGTTACGAAACAAAGAAACTAGAATCCGAACAGAAGAACAGTGTTTTTTTAAATATTATTGTAATATTTCTTTGAAGTTTTTAAAGTGTGGCGGTTATCAGGTGACTTTTGAGAGTTCAGGAACAATGAACGAACGAATTTGAAATAGGTCATGCAGGGTTTTTTTACTTCATGAAAGTGTAGGTCACGTTATACATACTTACGAGTATTTTAAGCCACTCCTTGTTCCATAGGGAATGGAGAATGACATAACAATAATATTTGTTAGGATGGGACCAAAACAGTTAGAAATAAATAACTCCAAAGTATAGGTAGGTAGTAAGTAAACTACACAACCGATAAATGATACGGCAAAAGGTACGTTAAATTAAAATTTAAGAGCATTAAATCTTAACTATCAAAACCGCTAGTTACTTATAAAGGAAAATAATTCGAAAATATGAATTATGCTAAGTAATGTCTAAACCGCAACCAACAACAAAAACATTAGGTAGGTAAGTATAAAAATAAATAAGTAGGTATATACGTATGTAAATGTTAGTGGCCCTTTTGTGTTTTGGTCTTCGGATTCTTCGATTAGGTTTCACCATTCGTCAAGCCACGTTAGAAACCCTCCTACGATCAGACAAATGAGCAATCGCACATCACCAGAATTTCCTACTAGCTCAAAAAGCTACTATACGAATATTTCAAGCAAATGTCAGAAATAGATAGAAAATGGTCGCATCTCAAGATTCTATGCTTGTGATGCAACACATGTGAGCTGCGGTTATGTAAACGCAGGCGCAGCGAGGTGTGACAGTAAACACTTGTGCCTCAGTAGTAGCTATACATACTAATATGTATTCTGTGATCTCGGCTTCTGCAAGGACAGACGCCGACAAAGCTATAGCTATTTCGATTCGATTCGATTTTGATCCACCGCATAGAGCTAAAACAATGTAGGAATCGCACTTTCTCTCGAGTGATACATAGTGCTTTATACTACACCTACGAGGAAAATAAAAAACTAAAACTGAATCCTCAAACAACACACAAATTGAAAATGGCGCCAATGGCGTCTGCAATTTTCACATGTTCTTTTTTCAAATTGTTTATCCTGCCGCCGCAGGGTCGCACTGCCAGCCCGACACCATCCAACACCCAGCTAGTGGCCAGTGTCATTTTGCGAACTTGGAGATAAAAACTCACTGTAAAAACTTTTTGGCTTTTGATATTTAGGTTACCAGCTCATAGTCTTGCCCAAAATTAAAAAAGAAAAACCACGTAAGAAATGGATTTTCATACACTTTTCTCTCCCGCTCAGATGCGTTTTCTCCCCGAATATTTGTTCGATATGCAATGACGTACTTTCTACCGTAAATTTGATAAAGTATCAAGGTACTTTCCAAGCAGGTGTAGTATAAAGAATAATTATTACACAGAGGGCTTTCACATAGCTAAATCATCAAGAACTTTGACGGTGCAGGAAATTCACATAATATTTCCTGCACCCTCAAAGTTCTCCTCAAGTAGATTCTATTGCTGCATATTTCGAGGAATAATTTGATAGCACTAAAATGATAGCTATCTTTGTCGTTTCAGGGCCTCTACTATGAATAATGATTACTGAAGATTCGGTAGTGACGTTTGTGCTACACTGCGCAGTAACGCTGTGACTTCGAAAGAGCTAAGACCATAGCTCGAGGAGACCGCGCAGTGTAACACAGACGTCACTACCGAATCTTCGGAAATCAATCAAGAGGTCCAGGTCATGAGAAAGCTGGCAATAGCTATGCTGTCAAATTAGGTTAGTTTAGAAATATGCAAAAACGCTTTTCCTCATAACATTCGTGAGACAAATATTATATCAGAAGACGGACTTGCTACAGCAAGACCTTATTATTTGTGAGGGTTATCACTTCTTAGGTTAACTGTACAAGTTCCAACATTAGTACAAATTGAAACTCGTTAAACCCGAGATAATGAAAAGGGGCCGTGCCTCGTGCGTATTTGCTTTACGGCAAGCCTGCTGAGTGCTGGCTGTTACGAGTAGGTAGGTAAGCAATAATAAAATTGTAAAAGACTTTACAAGCCAGTTGAACCTTTACTTGATAGAGTAATAAAGTGCTTACATTTATGTCGGCCAATGTACCTGAGTCTACTTGTTTCATATCGTGTCTTCCAAATAGGTACAGTTTGACAATACCCTACTCCACTTTCTTCTGCATATATTTGTTTGTATGGTAAAATATTTTGTTTGAATGTCCGCCGCGCGTCGTGGTTTCTTTATTAGTAGTCTATTCACACTTTAGAAAGTTTGAAATTCTCAAACAAATTCGTTTTAGATCCTCTTGATTAGGACTCCAACTAAATCTACTGAGAATTAGATTGGAAGTTAGAATTCAAGATGATGTGGTGTGGTTTAAAGCTCCATCACTCCGCCATTTTTATTTTACCTACTCGTTTTAGGGTATTCAAATCTTCTAAATAGGTAGGTATATAAAACTCTTTTGAAGCTGACTGACAATCAACGCACATCCCTAGAAGTATTAAAATTTGAAGGGAAAAGAAAATAATTAGAAATTTGAATTAGAATTTTGGGTAGTGGAAAAGAATTTTAAAAAGTCGCACCCCTAAGGGTCTAAAATTATCAAAGATTTTAAGCAAATAATGCGCATGCTGCTACCACGCGAATAAAACCGAGGGCGACAGCTAGTTAATAATACTTACTCTGTCCATATGATGGGTACCTACCTACCTACCTATAAAAATACCAAGATGGATTCCCTCTGTTCTTTCAGTATCATTTTCAGACTCCAGGGTTTTGTCATTCAAGTGCCTACTACCCACACGCTGAGTCCATTATCAAATCGAACACTTTCAACTGGCGATGTCACTACCTTGACCCGCCTGAGTACCTACTTCTCCGATAACAGTCGTGTGACTACAGTCTGGCTTCACATTTCACCGCTGATTACTCCGTTTGGTGTTTTATTCTACATCCTATTTTTGTACAAAGTTAGGTTTGCTTATAGTAACCAGAGAGCTTTCGTAATAAAATTTTCCTTCCTTCTTCTATTTATGGCCTTCTTCTTCTCTTCATTAATTCATGTCCGTCATAACGACAGACAATTTTGCCAATGTCAAGTGATATAATTGTATTAATAGTCAAGTCAAGTCATTCGTCAAGTCGGCTGTCGTTTGTTTTGAAAAGAAAATGGTGGATTTTCTCTTCAAAACCTGACACGAATTTTCACATTCAGAAAAACCACTTTAAACACATTTATTCCAATGGCTCACACTTTATGTTACGACCTAAGTATTATTGGTTAAAATTCCACCAAAATTAAACACCAATACTCACAATAACACAAGAAAAACTATTAAAATAAAAGTGCTAGATATGTGTCGTTTCAAAAAATGACAAAACTCGTGTCCCCTATTTATGGCCTCTAATTTCGACAGTCAATTTTGCCAGTGTCAAGTGAGATACCTAGGTATTTGAAATAATATTCAGTCAAGTTAAGTCATTTTGTCAAGTCGGCTGTCGTTTGTTTCGAAGGCATAATGGTGGATTTTCCCTTCAAAACTTGGAAACTAGCATTCATATATCAAAGGTTCACACTTTATGTTATGTGACCTCAAGTATTATTGGTTAAAAAACCACCAAAATTAAACAATAATCTGGATATCAATAACGAGAACTCATACATTATTATCACAAAAAAATACTATTAAAATAAAAGTGTTTCAATAAATGAAAAAACTCGAATACTTATTTCAGATTTCTCACTTATAATTTTAAGATGTCAATCAATTCTCATTATTTGCTTTCAAAGCAACATAGAAAATACTAACTACCTAGGTAGGTACCTACTTACCTACTAGATAAACATCCTGTAAGAAAGGGCTCATACCAGTTAGTAACGGAAACGGTGACTTCATACTTCCTAAACGACTCTGTGACTGACATAATTTAACGTTAGGCTGCTACGAGTAGGTACCTACTTATCAGCATTGGAAAAGTTGTTATTTTATGTTGTACCTACCAAGGCTTCATTTCATTTTTGACGCGGTATGTGACAAGCCTTCGCAAGGACTTTGGTCACCACGGTTAGCATTCTTATTTTTGATCAACGACATTTGGACAGACAATGAACTTGTTTTTTTTTTTTTGGATCTGAAAATGGAAATGACAGGTTGTGCTCAGACGAGGGTCGCGGCTTGGTCGTCGAACACTTTGAAGAGCTACGGTCTTATTACAGAACGGGGACTAAAGAGAGCCCAGGTTTAAACGTCAAGATTTGAACGTAAACGTCACGGTTTAAACCTTGACTTTATTTAGTCCCCGTTCTGTAATAAGACCGCTAGTGTGCCAATCTGCAAGGCATGATGTACCTATACCTACCTAACTACTGACAAGCGTAAAAACATGACCAAAGATCCGGAAATAAATATGACATTATGAGCGTAGCGCGTTGTATCTAGTTCAATGTGTTTGGTGCATAGGTATTTTCAATTCTTCGGTCATCACCGTAACTAACCGTTTGTCAGAGTACTTTACGATGGTTTGATGTTTACTTTCAACTTTGTCCACAGCTCCTCGGCCTGGCAATAATCGGCATCGGCGTGGCATTCCTGCTGAACTGGACCGTGGTGAAGGATGAGTTGAAGTCTCAGCTGACGGTGGCGCCGTGGGTGTTCATCGTGATAGGAGCCGTCATGTTTGTGATCGCATTCTTTGGATGCTGCGGCGCTATACGGGAGAGCCATTGCATGGTTGTCACGGTAAGATAGAGAAATAGAATTTTAGTAGGTAATCTAGGTACCTACCTACCTCCTTAATTTAACCGGGTTATCAATATCTTTTGCCACCTTTTTCGGTGTGTTACCTTTTGCTGCTTTTTCAGCAGAAAAAGTGTCTTAATTGATTGTCCAATGTTCATGGCTGCACGGTTTTTTATACAAGTGAATTTGGTTAGTCTTATTGCCTTTCCGGTTTTAATACCTACTACATATTACTTTGGTAAATTAATTAGTGATATTTAAACCGGTATTACCCACCTAAACAGATAAGAAAAAGTTTTGACGTAAATTTTGATCACGGGTTTTTACCGCTTCTAGGAACTCCCGCTAGCTTTAAAACCTCAATAAATAGTAGATGATTTTAATATTGGAGATTTTTACTCTTCTTGGTGTAATAAATGCATCTTTCACCAATGTCTATAAAGTGGTTCTTGTGACCTCTTTTGGTAGGTTTACCTGAAGTTTACCTAAACCTTCTGTTTTCATCTCTAACCAATTTCTTCGTCTTCCAGTACGCGATATTCCTACTCGTCATCATCATCGTCCAAGTGGTGTTGGCGGTGCTCCTCTTCACGTATGGAGACACGCTGAAGGAAGGCATCGTCACATCGGTCAACACTCTCTTCAACAAGCGCAAGAGCGATAACGTCGACAAGGCCACTGAGAGTATCATCAATAACCTACAGCAGCAGGTAAAAGCAGGACACTATATTTTTTTTCGTCTTATCTATAGACTAGCTGATATATAGACGCGTGCGTAACTTTCCACCAAAATATCTGTCAACCAGCATACGATGAACCTCGTGCCAAAGGCGGCTTTTGGTTTAGAGAGGTCAAGCTGTATCTCAGAATCCACGTTCTTGATTTCAATAAAATATAGCCTATGTTTCAATCCGGAAAAAGGGCTTCCGAATGGTATAAGTTTCATCGAAATTGGTCCAGTAGTTTAGGCGTGATCCGCGAACAAACAAACAGACATACTCGATTTTCGGAATCAGAGTCGTTTTTATTTTATTAACTCTTGTACTAAATGAACATAAGTAAAAAAAAAAAAAAAATCTTTATTTTCGGAAAACTGTTGCTGGTACAATTAAAAGCACATTAAGGTTTAGATAATATTAGTAACAAGTAAGTAGTACAGTTTAGTGACTCTGTTCCTCACACTAAGACAAAAAGCCTGTAAGTATACATTATAGAGTTATCATCGTCATTACAGCTTGTAGAGTGGAATACCACTTTCTGGTACAGTTGTAAATCATCATCACAGTCTTCTGCTGGAGGCTCATAGATTTCTAAAAAGAACGATTTTGTGTTTCTTCTTCTCTATCCACCGACTTTTTTTGAGGTTGTGGCTCTACACTTTCCGCTACGTGGTCGCCATTCCAGACCCTTGCGATCTTATTACAGAACGGAAGAAAGTCAAGGTTTAAACGTCAAGATTTGAACGTAAACGTCATGGTTTAAACCTTGAGTTTCTTTAGTCCCCGTTTTGTAATAAGACCGTTGATCTTTTGATACAACCAAACTCATACAATGAATAAAATTCATAATAGAGTTAAACTGTCCTCATTTCTGAATAACCCAAATAGAGTGCTACGTAACTTTTCAAATGATTCAATTTGATGATGATGTCATACCATAATACCCACCTATGAGCTTTTGATTTTACTCACTATACTCCGTTCGCGGAGACAAGCTAATAGGGAAATCGTCCCGTCCTGTTCATTTTCATACAATAGTGCAAGAGAGCGCGCGCTCTATCAAGGCTCTATCCTGTTCATTTTCATACAATTAGAGCAAGAGAGCGAGCGCTCTATCCTGTTCATTTTCATACAATAGTGCAAGAGAGCGCGCGCTCTATTAGCTTGTCTCCGCGAACGGAGTATAGAGTCACCAGCTATTTTTATGCTAAGGTCGAATGCAAGTGTTGGTTTGTACTATAAATAAATAAAAATAAATAAATATTCTTGGACGTTACACACAACGCTCTCTAACTATACACAACTACCTTAGTTTTTTTTGTTTATCAAAGAAAATACGTAGATACCTAGGTGTTTTTATTTACAAAAATGCAATAATGTTATGGTAGGTGCATTTAAATGACATGGTATTTATTTTTAGGTCTTGACTCTTGACATTCAATTTTTTTTCTTCGCATGACGTTTAATCTTGATCCGCTGCCATAAAATACCTAAATTAAATACCTACTTATGTATTTAAAATACCAAACGAAATAAAACAAAATAATACTACATAACAATGTTTTCATAAATAGTTAGGATGTCCTCCATCCAATAAATAGGCCACTCTGGACAAAATTGAATTGAATTGTGTTGTGTAAACCTGTGTTGAGTATCCATTCTTTAAAAAAATAATGTGTTTAATATCGTCTGCCTCTTGTATTTCCAGTTCAGCTGCTGTGGTAGCAATGGCCCCCAGGACTACGGTATCACGATCACATTGCCCGACTCCTGCTGCGCACGTGACGCCAGCATCATCGGCACCGCATTAGGCGGCAAGTGTACTATTGAGAACGCCAACTCCGGATGTGCCTCAACCCTAGCGCAGCTCTACGAGAAGTGGAACAAGCCCATCGCTGGAGTTGCTATTGGTGTAGCTTGTATTGAGGTGGGTACTATACTAATGCGTATGCAGTCAGCGTTGCACGAGATAGCAGGAAAAATCGTAATCATAAGATCGCACGCCAACCTCCTTATATTTATATATATTTATATATACGCGACTTAGTCTGCGCCGGATTAGAGTGCAATTAGCTATGCAAAATCTTCCGTTTGATCAGGTTGGATTCCGTTGATTTTCCGGAATAAAAACTAGCCTAGGTGTTAATTCACGTCATGGACAATATATAATATTCCATTCAAATCGGATCGATAGTTTTTACGTGAAAGTGTAGCAAACATCCATACATAGGTACTTACATCCTTACAAACGTTCACGTTTTTAATATTAGTAGGATTTACGGATAAAATAAACTAATATTGTATTATCTTTGATTCCAGGTGGTCGGAGCTCTGTTCGCGCTTTGTCTCGCCAATTCCATAAGAAACATGGATAGAAGGTCACGCTACTAATATTTTGTACATTTAAACTGGTA
This sequence comes from Eulithis testata, assembly GCA_947507515.1. Classification (NCBI taxonomy): domain Eukaryota; kingdom Metazoa; phylum Arthropoda; class Insecta; order Lepidoptera; family Geometridae; genus Eulithis; species Eulithis testata. The sequence goes on from OX382197.1 coordinate 10,441,355, forward strand.
CCTATGAACACATTTTATTTTGGTTTTTAATCGTTTACTAACACCGGGAAATGTTCACTGCATGGTTCAGTTTAACTAACATAATAATTTTTGAGGATTTAATCAATTGGTATTTAATTAAATAATTTATCAAAACTTATCGTCTTACTGCCAAGGGAAGGTTTCCTCCAGAGACTTTCATTTATTTATTCGCATCTTTATTTTATTGAATAAAGTTGTTCGTAAAAATGATCTTGATCGTGTTCAATCACTATCTTGCAATTCTTGCCACGGCTTTACTAATTGTAAATTACCTTACTAACTATTCTGACTATTTAATAACTTGCTCTTTAGCGAAAATATGGTCTCTTTAAACATACAAAACAAATATATTAGATTTTAATTTTATAAACATTTAAAACTAAAAATTATAAAAAAATAAAGGGAATCGGAAGCTCAAACTAAATCCTTTGAATCTCTATTTTTATAATATCTTCTAGCTTTTGTGATGAAATGTGTATTTTCGTAAACTAGTGCTGTTAGGGATTATTTTTGTAGAAAGAAGGTATTTTCCAATGTATGAGATTTAACTCTATAAAACTTGGTGTTTTTTAATGAACTTTTTAAATATTGTCCCACCAGTGGGATGACTCAGTGGAACGAACGGGAATGAACGTTTATAATTACGTAGTGTTGGTTTACGACGAAAATATTATTAAATTGAAATGTAATCGATAATTACTAAGGTATTTAATGTGATAATGTAAATTGTGTTTAGTGTGTGCTTTGATAAAATATAATAAATGTAATGTTGAAGCACAATGTTTAAAAAATAGTGTTCTACTTCTATATAATACATAATAATATATATGACACGGCTAAAGCAGGTGCTTGCACTGATTTTCTAATGCTTTTAATCTCAGAAAGGTGTAATTTTGTATTAATTAAACGTTGATACCTAACGACTTTTCTTATTCAACAGAAATCGTTATTTCATGTAAAATACATCCATTATAAATTAACTACTAGGTGAGTCATATTGTAACATACCTACACTATTTTTTCTTATGCATGACAGTGTTGTGTAGTAACTCTGGTAGTGTTATTTTGGTATTGGGTCTCTGGGCATTTGTATGATGTAGCTAAAGATTTAATTAAAAGTAGGTAGGCAGTTCGTTACCTGCTGTACCTACCTTTTTATGAAATTTATTTAATTTACTAAAACCGTGAGTACCTACCTGTTTATTGCAAAAAATAATTCAAACTGATAATTATGGATTTTAATTTGGGTATTTTAATTTTAGGTATTCTGGTACGTCACAAGCAATATGCTAGGAGGTGTTAGTTTCTTTTTATTTGTAATCTAGCTACCTAGAAATAGTGCTTCTAAATCTAGGATTTAGCGCATGGACGCGTTGGTAGAGGTTTTAATGTTTTACCTTATTTTATTGTAAGCACGTAGATAGGTAAGTAAGTAGGTATATGTTTATTTATTAGCAAAGGTGTTGTCTTAGATGTTTGGGCTATTTTTTATTTTTTTTTGTAATTGTTAATAACATTAGTGCGCTAATATTTTCTATGGTACCAGTGTGTTTATTTAGTAGGAATATTTTTTTGTCTTAAACTTACCTACGTATGTCCTTACACGGCAGCCATATTGATTTTTATATCTTTTCAGGTACGCATAATAAGAGACATCACAAGAAACGAATGAACAAGACATCAACGACACAAAACTTAACCTACTATACAAGTAATTAAGTTTAGTTTTGCGTATCAGCCCACCTTTTGAAAACTTTAAGTTACAAAGCTGCGATTAACCAGCGCCATCTATTGATAGTCTTAACAAACTGTTGAGATGCAAATCCAAGAGCGTGTCGTAACACATTTTAGCGAGTCGAAATAATTCCATTTTTAATGTTTTTCAAAATAATTATCTACTTCTACTAAGTGTCAATATTCCGTTGATACATTCGTAGATTTTAAATGCACTGTTTACCGTTAACATTAATATAAAATTGTTACAAAATAATCTTATTAAAGTTAGGCTATTGTTAAGTTACCTACATTTAAGTAGGTAGGTAGTTAAGTGACTGTTTGAAGTGCGTCAAGTTATTTGTTCAAAGCAAAGGGCCAAGTTGGTTATTAGGATTAGCTGTGTACCTATATAAGCTAAAGCAGTAAGCAAAAAAGCATTATTCCCTTGTATTATTTACCAGACATCACATTTTAATTATACGCTTAGCTGTGCTAAGTACTTACCTACATGAAAAAAAAAAAACAATTTTCAGTGTTTTTTGTGATGTATCTACATAATATTTTGTTTGTCATTACAAATATCATAGTGTACCTATCTACATTTTGCAATATTATTTAGTGTATGTACCGACTTACCCGTATAACATAATAAAGTAATTAAAACTGTGTTAGAATAATCGCACTGATTTTTGTAGGTCCTACCATATTTTTTTTTTTCAGAATTATTACAAAGAGAAGGAAGTAAATTAGATAATAATTCTTCACTTGTATTGAGGATGAATGATATCTTCGCCTTTAGATTGAAAAGAACTTGATGAAATTAATTATAAGTAAAATAGGTTAATAAAACATTGAAGATATTTTATTGATATTGTATACTACCTATTTTCATAAATTCGGGATGTATCGATTGTACCTACCTATACATCACATTTGTGTAAGTACCTATTCGTCCATTTTACAATTTTTAATATAACTTTATTGCATTTGAATCTCTTTGTGCATTTCCGATGTCTTCATGAAACCGCTTTTGTGAATGATTTTATATATAAATGGCGACAAATAAATTTTCTACGACTATAATTAGTTTTCATTTATGGTAGGTATTTATACCTTGGCTCCCTGAATATCACACAACACAGATATACTTATGTATAAATATAAAATATAAATATTCTTGGACATTACACACAACGCCCTCTAGTCCCAAACTAAGCAGAGCTTGTACTATGGAAACTAGATTGCATAAGCGCAATAAGCGATTTGAATTTGAATTTGAATTGCTGATATAATATATAATACGTATATACATTTTACTAGAATTTCTAGTCTAGAACTAGAGGCTAGTACCAACCTAAGAAGATAGGTACCTACTTAACTGTAGCCTTAACTTGTTAGTACCTTCTTGACCTACCTAGTAGGTAGGTACCTACCCAACTCTCCTTCTTGTTCTTTTTGATGTTATCGAAACTCAATGGAACGAAACAACTGCGATGTTTTTGTCACGAGAGCGAGCGCGTGTCAACTACAACGTCTAGGCCTAACGTCTATGTCCTCTACGTTATGTCATGACAGCGGCTCTCCAACAGTAAAATCAAAAACTAGTAGCAAAAACTAGTTTTGTCAATGAAAATGTGTACTGCCAGTGTAATTTTTATTATACTGTCAAAGTCATTTTCAACTTCAACTTCTTGCCAACTTGTTGTCACAATTCTGCCAGTGTCTGTTTACTCTAGTGTCAAAGTAACTCTGTCAACAATGTCAACGCAGCTGTCAGCAAAGACGGATGAATAGTCAGTCAGCCCAGTCAAACGAAAAAATCATGCAAAGAGCGAACGTTTGTTTGATCACGTCTCCCTTTTGTCTTCGGTTTATATAAAATCCGCTTTCACTTTGGACTACGTAAAATCACTGCAACGTTAAAGTGCTAGCTAGTACAGAGACAGTCCGGTCGTCTCACAAATAAATAAATTACGTTTACTCATGTCATGGGCACCGCCAAATCGGAAATGGCTTACAAGAAATACTGTGTTGTTTTCATAATTTTCGCTCTCGCTATAGTGCAAGCTGTGGGCTACGACTCGGAGCTTTACGAAGCGAAGTCTTGCGACAGCTCGGCGTGCTTCGATGAGCTGCACGGCGCTCTCGGAGACTGTTCGTGCAATGTCGACACCATCGATTATTTCAACAACGTGAAGATCTTCCCTCGCATCCAGAGCCTGGTCAGTAAAGACTACTTCCGCTTCTACAAGGTCAATCTAAAGAAGGAATGCCCGTTCTGGGTTGATGACAGCCGATGTGCTATGAAGTATTGTCACATCAAGACATGCACCAAGGAAAGTGTTCCTGGCTATGAAAATGGGTACGGCGATAATGACATCGAAGCTCCAGCGACCAAATACTCTGCTGAGGCGCAGTCCCACTGCGTTTCTGATGATCACAACCCTGATTTGGGCTACCTAAACATGACTATCAGTGCTGCCAGTCAATATGAAATTGCCAAATGGAAGGTTTATGATGATGCTTTGGAGAACTTCTGTGAATGTGATGATCGAGATGCTGATGCAGACTATGTGGACTTATCCCTAAACCCTGAACGGTACACTGGGTATAAGGGTCCTTCAGCACATAGAATTTGGAGAAGCATTTACCAGGAGAACTGTTTCAGACCTAAGTTGAATCCTTATGAATCATTCCCGTACGTACTAAGCTCGGATTTGAGTAACATGTGCCTTGAAAAAAGGGTGTTTTACAGAGCTGTTTCAGGCCTACACACAAGTATCAATATTCATCTGTGTTCCAAATATTTGCTATCAGAAAAGACTATTGGCTTCGCTGCACCACCAGAAGGTGAATGGGGACCGAAGTTAGATGAATTCCAGCGAAGGTTTGATCCATCTCAAACTCACGGGGAGAGTTCCAACTGGCTGAAAAACTTATACTTTGTGTACCTACTAGAAATGAGAGCATTAGCTAAAGCCGGGCCTTACTTGGAAAATGAGGAATACTTTACCGGTAGCCCTACAGAGGATGAAGAGACTCGGCATGCTATCCGTAACATGCTTGGTGTGATCTACACTTTCCCAGACCATTTCAATGAGTCTTCAATGTTTACTGGAGGAAGCCAAGCCGCCACACTTAAGCATGAGTTCCGGGAGCATTTTAGAAACATTTCAAGAATAATGGACTGCGTCGGATGTGATAAATGCAAGCTCTGGGGTAAACTCCAAACCCAGGGACTTGGAACTGCACTAAAGATACTGTTCTCCAGTAAATGGAACAGTCCGGAAAGTGACCCGCTTCAAGGGAAGTTGGCGTTGAGGCACAAATCGCATGAACGGTTGCAGCGGACCGAGATAGTGGCACTATTCAATGCCTTTGCTAGGCTTTCAAACAGTATTCGGGAGCTGGAGAACTTCAGAATAATGCTGAGGTGAGCATTTCTTATAAATACAACAAAATTGACTTTGCATGTAATTAGGTCCTACCTATTCCACTTGTATCAGACAATAATTTCTGATGTTTTTTTCCCGATTAAACAGGAAAATTAACAAAATAACTTCAAGTTACTGCGTATTGGATCAATACTGATAATTACAAATGCTATAAAAGTTTAAATTTTAAACCATGACCTAATGCATGCATTTAAATCAATTATGTAAGATTATGATACAAGATAACATTGATTTGACATTTTATAGTTGCTAGTTGGCTCTCTGCTTTTTATTGATACCTAATAACTTGTGGGTGTATGGCTTGATGTATGGTGATGGGTGTGTTGCATGGTATTAATTATAATGGGTATTTATTTATTATACACAACATGCATAGCTGTTATCACCCTAAACTAGAATAATCTGTGTTTTATAATATTGTAGTACCTACCACATACCACAGTATCAAAATTTATTAATGATAATGTACCTAATTAATTCTAGGTAGGTATGTAGGTAGGTACTCTAATATAGTAAGTAGGGAGATCACATTTAGTTAATTTGATTTAAAACCTATTTTGTTAATGTTTATTTCAAAAAAATTTAAAAAAATGTTAATACCAACATTTTCTTAAGATTACCAGGCAATTTATAAAAGATCGCGGGAAAAAACGCTGACTCCACGGTTAAGTTTTTGATAAGTAGGTACATTATATACCTAACGCTACTTATCAGTCTGTGTTATGAAATTTATTAACCTAGTTTGCCTGACTGACGGTAATTTTCATTAATAAATAGGTTCTAAGTTTTAGAAATAGAAATTTTTTAGTTATTTTGTTACAAAAGCCAAGAATGGAAGACTCTTACGCTTGTATGGTAAAAATATGAGCCTCCAGCTCAAAAATCTCAGACTCCAGCGTAAATCGAGTATCACTAAAAGCTAATTGGTCTTAGGTGCTCTTCGTGGAAGCGTAGGTCCTCTACAGATCGGTGCTCTTTCTGGAATGCCTGGATTTTATGATACATCAATGAAAATCTGTCAAGAAATCTATGCAGTCTTTACGAGCTTCAGTACCATTTTAATTTAGAACTAGACACTCGCGTGTGTTTCTTTCCGATTATGAATCACGTGTTTCACAGACACGTAGTCTGCTGTTCTTATTATTGGTTTTTACCTGTAGCGAGACACGTGGAAAAATGTGACGAAATTTTTTCAACCTAACAACCTATCTAAGAGAACATTTGAGTTGATTTCGTCGCCAACTGTATCAATTTTAAGGTTTCAGTTACGCTGTATGTCCACAAAATCATCTGTTCTGTGGGTATGCCACTAGTCGAATACTCGACTAATATTAGACAGAAAGTTCCTGGAAGCTATCTAAATAAAAGTTATATTTAGTCATATCTTGATTAAATTGCTTAGAATGTAAGAGTTGACCTATAACAAAATGTTATGAATATTAATAAACATAAACGTTGTTACGGTCACCCTATACGTTATGGATTTCCTTTTGTTACTACCTTTTTTTACAGTTGACCTCATTGACAAGTAAGGTCCTAAAGGATTCTCAAGTATGTCTGGTTTAAGAGACTGCAAATTCAAACAATACGGAACAGTTGCCAATTCATAACTTGCAACTCTCTCTCAAGTCCCATCCTCACATTCACATCACAGTTGTAAGAGTCGAGCCTAGCGACTTGTGCAATTTTGGAGAAAGCCTGAACTTTCTCTAAGACCATCTGTCAAAATTACTCTTGCGTGCGTGAAATGCCTCTGGCTCGTTTACTGCTAAACGCTAAACAAAGTATTTTCATTGTTATGCAAACTTTACTATAAATTATCTACTGCCTGTATGTCAATAAATTTTTATTGATTTTATTAACAAATATGAGATACATTTGATTTATTTGATATATTTCAGCTCCGAGTTGATCAAATTCAAAGCTCCCGGTTAATAGCTTAAATTCGCAATCTCAATTATCAGATTCGCAAACCGTAGGATTTATCCAACAGTCTAATCTAACTCCACGTATGGAGTTCATTATCGGTGTGGGCGGATTTGTGGTCTGCTGGTTTAGTGAACGCGTCATCAATTTTATCTTCTTTTGTCATCTGGATGATGTAATCCAAAATTTATTTACATCGTTTTTACATCTAGTAAAGACGATGATGGATTATTATAAAGAAAATATCCAGCTCAAATTACCAATGAGGCATACATAGGACACTACATGTGTAAACAGGACATAGAGACATAACCGAGATTCACAATATTTTAATGAGTCAAGTTATTATTTCGTCATTCTAAGCGCAGTACACCCAGACAGGTCTGCATTTACGTTTCTCATATCACGTAGGATTTGAGTAAACCCATGAGTCAGTCCTTGAAATGAGTGTACAGGTACAGAGACAGGCACGTATAAAATATGACGAATGTAACGAAAGCGTATCCGAAGTACATTGCGCGGTGACACTGCAACGTTTGGAAGTCGTGCTGGCGTTGACGCGAAATATAACTCGAATTTAACCCGGTGATTGTCAGATTTGTTCGTGCTCATCCCCCTGAAGTACTATCTAGCAATCTACTAATATGAACAAGTGTATTGCAGATGTGTCATAATGAAGCGGATACTTCGTTTTAAGTTCGTGCGTTCGATTTTACACGGGGAGAATAATGCATACTAATTATGTTTGCTGTGTAAATATTTACCCATATAACTGCTCTATCTATACATAGGTGTTATTCATATTTGTCTTTGGTATTGTAACTATGCATTGTTAGTAAACATGTCCTTAAGTAAATTTCAGGTGTAAATTCTTTAAATTTTTTTGACGTTTATGTATCTAAAATACACAAAAAGAGCGTATTCTAGCAAGAAGAACAACTTACGGACGAAAAATAAATAATATTAATAGAAATATAAGAAATATTCAATCTGTCTATGGCTTACAATAAAATAAAACGCATCGGTATACTTACATACACTTACATTTAAAAACAAAAAAGCGTATTAAAATCTATGATAAATTAGCTATTAAATAATTATGTCCATTCGTTTATTATCTGAATACGCGCTTATCTCGAATCACTATTTCTCTAGAATGTACTACGTCATCTGGTTCAATAGTTTAATTAGATATCTGGTGCATGATACAAAACGAGTACATAATAATAACTCAACATACTCATTTTATGAATTGTTTCATGTTTGTATTTCTAGATCTGTTTTGGTACATTTACGTGCATTATACGTGCATTTTAGTAACCTATTTATTACTTCATCGTTGTAATTTCAATAGGAAACCTTTGGTTTTGATTTCTTTGCAGTTCTTCGTAAATTGATAACAAAGCTACATATGTAAGATAATTGTTTTTAAGTATAGTATTTAGATCATTGACATTGTGGGAGTCATTTAATGTTATACGCTTTATAAAGTGTGTCATATTATTTTGAAGAAGTCATATTATTGTTAAACTGTATGTCATCATTACGGTTAGTTTTAGCTATTCTTATGTTTCTACTTTCTGTGATTTTCGGCCGAATACTCCAAACGCTACTTATATTAAGTTCATGTTTAAATTATTGCCATCTCTTACAAATGAGTAAGGTCAAACTGTTTAAATTTGAGTGACGTATTCGGCCCTTTTAAAAGTTTATATAATGGCCCGGCTACATGTGTAAAAATTTATTTGGGTAACTTTTCTATAAAAAGTCTTGTGGGATAAGAAAGTCTCTTGCATGTATATTCTTAATTTCAAGATTCATGAATCGCTTGTGGCGTAGCTTGCTTAACCAATCTTCACTGATTATCTAAGTTAAGCAACGTTCTGTGCGGTCATTATTTGGATGGGTGACTGTTAGTGGCATTTACATTTGAGCGCTTCCGTGCTTCGGAGGGCACGTTAAACTGTCGGTCCCGGCTCTAGCAGTCGTTAAGCCACGACGGAGGCCTTAAGGCGGCCTAAAAACTCCGTCACCAGAGTTGGCCACTAACTCATACGAGCTTGCTTGCTTATTTCAAGATTGAGCATGTAGTTGGTGTTTTACCTATGTTCTGATTACTTCTACTAGTTCTTGAATTAAACCAAGATATACTAATCTTCCAAGGTTCACCAAACCATTATCATTCAATGTTTATTTTAGACCAAACGAATTAAAAATGTACCCTGTTTATTAGGTGTTGGTGAATCTTAGTACGAATAATGGCCTGCATGAACATTCCATAAACTGATCTGGCATTTTTACTCGAGTAAAAATGCCAGATCAGTTCATGGAGTAAAAATTCCAAGTCATTGTTTTTATATTTTGCATTCGTTCAAAAGAGGCTATCAATAACTTTGTGTAGTTGAGAGCTCTGAACTTTCGCTAAATATAAAATGGTCTTTAATGGCTAGCGTCCACAGGCCCGCATCGCACGCATCGGACGCATCGCACGCAACGGATTTTAGTTTGCCTTGTATAAAAACTAATACAACCGCGTCCACTGATCCACATCGTACGGACCTCTCATCGGCAATGCCTACATGCGATGCGTACCGATGACGTCATACGGAATGCCGATCAGTGGACGCGCCCCGCGCGCTCGCACCGCATCGTCGGCCATTTGCATTTTGACGATCACTACAAAAATCCGAATGAAGGTGGCATCGGCAATCCGATTGCTGATACTCGCGTCGGCAATCCAATCGCTGCCGATACAGTGGACGCAGTCTAAAAATCCGTTACGTGCGATGCGTCCGATACGTGCGATGCGGGCCTGTGGACGCTTGCCTTAAGCCTTTATTTACAGTCTTTCAGTAGTTATTATAAATGTATGATATGGAAAAATAGTCCTAAGGGTGTACCTTCTTTTTATAACATTTGTGTGCATGATTTATGTGTCGTAGTTAGAAAATGCCTTAATGCCTTACATCTTTCTTAAATACGTTGGTAATCTTCGTTGAACGGAACTCGGTCCATTGTTTCTTGACTTACTTGCGAACATTCACTAATCGTGAAAATCGAAAATTGCGTTCAAATCTTACAATGGAACACATACAATTTGAGCTGAAGTCTTATCCTTCCTCTTTTTTTCATAACAGAGTGCGTATACTAACGACAAGACATTTATTCAGTAAACTATTTTCAATTTCTTGATTTGTGGCTTTTGCGATTTGTTGTCATAATTTTGCCAGTGTCTGTTTACTTAAATATCATAAACGAGATGAAGGTAAGGAAAAATAAGAATATAGTCTGTGTAGGTTTGAGAGAATCAAACGAATAATACACAAGTCTTAAGCCCGTATGCTGATTTACTGCTCAACTCAACTCCGTGAATATTTATTATTTATTATTATTATTTATTTATAACTGTTCCGGACTCAAGCAAGATTTTTGTATCAAAATCTACTCATATCTATGTTTCTGTAACGAGTATACGGGACTTATAAGTTATAGTCTTGTCATTAGCGTGGGCACTCTCTTATAGTTTCGCAAAGTGTCATAAAAGTTTATTTTATCTGTGAAATTCCTCCACACAGCGCAACAAAAGACAGCCCACAGAAAACGAACGTGTTCGGGAGTAAGAAGCAATCTGAATGTACGTCGGGCAGTGGGAAGCCGAAGATTTGGAGCTAGGATTAGATAGGCTATAACACTAGTTGACTGGCGTTGATAAGGATAGAATTAACTAACCCTATCATACTGTAGATTCGGTAGAGTCAAATGGATATGAACTCTAGGCCACGGTAGGTTACTCTGTGGTCAAACTATAGATCTTGGCAATCATGGTTTGAAAAACGAACGTAACATTCAAAAATCTAAATACTTCTGTCACTGCTACCGACGCGACGCTTCATTTTTTTTTATTGCTGCGGTGATTTGATAATCCAGCACAAAAAAAAACAATACAACTGAATTGAGAACCTCCTTTTTTTAAGACGGTTAAGAAACACATCGGTACCACATTGAGAATTCACAAGAAGAACGTTTACAGTCTCTTCTTCATGTTTTATTCAGTAATTTTTATGACTATGCATCTGAAATTGTCAATTATATAAAAGTAAATCACTTTTCAACGCCATTGACATCACAAGACTTTTTTACTTGAAAACCAGTGAATTTTATATTAAGTGTAGTGTGTATGGTAGAGTCAAACAATTCACATCAAAGAGAAGTATCTACGTAAGAAAAATACATTTCCAAATGAAAAGGGACCTCACTTTATGGCGGACTACATCGATGATTTATCGATTAATATTTTTGTCTATACTTTGCAGTTATTATACTCTAAAGTGCGAAGTCGTCCGTACCAACAGTATACCTGCGTGGTTTTCCCCCAAAATATTATTTAATCGATAAAAAACGCGGCAAAACCTTTTTTCAGTCTGATATAGATACCTAGATAATCGGTTTGATTATCTACATACATTGTTAATGTATATTTCAAGCGTTTTGTCAAACAATTCACCTGCGTGTATATAATTATTGTAGTTGTTTGTCAAGTTTAAATCGATTCAATGCTGTGTCGGTTCCATTATAGTTTTCCATACATGAGGGCTTTATCTGATCGATAAATAATTAATGCACATTGCTGTTTAAAATAATTACACTGGAATGAGTGATCTCATTACATAGATAAATAATATCGATGCGGGAAACACCTACCAAAATGTTATTGAAGATTATTTAGGGCTTTTGAGAACAGTTTCCGTTGATATTCTTCTGATAACTTTTGTGTAAGAAAAAGAAACGTATTCTATATTTCGTAATTAAAATTTTTTCGGACAATTAAAGAAGTATCTGGCTAAGAAATTTATCATTGCTGGCATAATCAATATTCGCTATTGTCGGAAGCTTTTTTTATGCTAAGCTCTATCGTATCAATGTTTAAGATAATTAATGTTTAAGATCGTATTAATGTTTTTCTATGTATACTTAATTTAGATAAATTTTGCCCAAAATTGTACGCTACCTGTATTGAATAGTAAAAGTTTGTAGTTTTGGCAACCGAAAGTCATTAATTCGTTTATTTTATTCACGACACGAATTTGTAAAATGGTGTTAATTGTTTGGCTCTAGCGATGAATTGTGTAACTAAGTTAGGACTCTTAAAATAGATATTTATTTAACATTAAAACTAGCTACGGAAAACAATAGCAACGAAGTTGAAATTATGTACAATAATTTAATTGCAATTAGTCCCTAGTGCAATAATCATTTTTTAATGTGTTTTTACGTAGCTGTGGTTCATAATTATGTGAAAGGTCACAAACTATTCAATAGCAAATAATAAGTTCAAAGTTTGTACAATGATTTTATTATAGTCGGTTGTCATACCATAATCAACTGTATTCAGTCGGAATAAAAGCTATTGAAACGGCAATAAAATTTCAGTACGGCCTTTGAACTTCCCAGGAGTTTACTTAGGTGAACTAGTATTTAGTTTTCAGTATTCATTTGTAAAATCTATCGCCTAGTGATAATTACATACAAGGTTCATCATCAAATTCAATGTATTTTTGTATCAAATCCATTGTTAGACTTGTTAGTCCAAATTAACAAACAGTATCAAAGTGGTTTGCCAAGTGTTCGCAATTTTTATTATAGTTAATTTGTTACTCTACCTTGTAAATGCACTGTTTGGCAGTGAGTGGGTAGGAAACACTGAATTCTTTTTGGCAGAACCAATTTAGAATTTGGCTAATGTTTAGTTTAATTCTGAGGCAAGTTTGGTTCCAATTACTTGTACCTGAATTCTTTTTGTTAAATACTCTTATAACGAATGGTTATATTATACTCCTTTTTGTAATTTAATATACAAAAAATGTGTTCTGTCACAAATATAAAATTTTAAAAATGTCATCTGTCACATTAGTGATTTTTAAACCTAGACGTTTTTCATCTTTATGTAACTGGTTTAAACCAAGATACGATTTAGTTCCTTTATAATAATAATCATAATATTTTATTTTAGATTATTTATTTTTTATACATCAATGCAAATTTTTATTTGCTTTTGTTTTATTTTGTGTGGTTTATTAAAATAAGGAATTATATTGTTGTATGTACGTAGTAATTTATTACCTAGGTACTTAGCTACCTATCTGTTATGTATATTCTTCAAAATGCGAAATACAAAATTCATTCCGTATTTATTTTAAGAATAAATTAATTAAAGTTTGCTTTTATTATCTAACTTTATGAATTTATAAATTCTTTTTGATTTTGGTGGAATCGTGTAAAAACATATTAGGCACTTATAGGCTGAGTAGGTGATAACTTATCGGTTAACTAAAGAACTGATATGAATGAGCTAATGAAATAAAATTCATTTGCTTTTTATTAGTTTATTTGCCTTTTATTTATTCAATTCTTATCGGTGGAGTTGGAAACATTGTGGTCTGTGATTTTATTATACTTTCATGACATTATTTTATTATATTATTTTTAAATAAATGTTTTGGTTGTACCTAACTGTGTTATTATTCTATGATAACGAGTGTGTGCACTACTAACAGCACTAAAAAATAAATATTATGAGTTATATTTAAATCGAATGATTTTTCAGGTCCGAAGAAGATTCCCAAGTTTTTCTCACGTGTGCGGTGAGAATCGACTGAATTTAGAAACTTAAATAACTTACCCGTTTTACCCAGTCATATTGTTACCATTATATGCAGATTAAAGTTAATTTTGCTCATTTCTTATTCTATTTTCACTGACGACAAAACTCCTTAGTTTTGTTGATTTAAGAATGTAATTTTGAAGAGTGTGGTAATTACAGGAGCTAAACATACCCTATTCTGGGTATGAACTAAAACAACCCCGAGTAAAGGTTGGGCTTATACCTTACCTGTAGATAGGTTTTTAAGTTACTATGGTTTGAGGCACCTAACATACGCCAGCTAGGTTCCTATATTTAATCCAAGATAAAATGGCTTCTAGCTAGGTATCTCGGTTTACTAGCAAATAATTGGTATGCGTGACTGATGGTATTCGCCAATTAGTGTTCCCATGTACTCGCCTAATGGTTTACGGTTGCAGTAATAAGCGTTCAACCTGTTATCAGTACAACGGTAACAGGCAGACCTGTTCTCGCTAGCACCGGTGGCTTAGTGGTATCAAGCCTTTAGATGCTAAGGTCGTGGGTTTAAGTCCAGTCGTGAAGGGGTTTTTTATTCGCAAAAAGTGTACTGCATAGACAGTGATCTCAAACGGAGAAACAGGATTCTGCCCAGGAAACATACCTATTCTACCAAATGATAGGTACCTACCCAGACAACACTTTATGGTAAGTAGCTGAAAGAGAACTCTATGGATGGTTCGAGACCTGAGCGTAGCTGCGCCATTGTTTGTGGGCCAATGTTAGTATAAATATTTGTGAGATCGCTGCTAAGGGCAGTTCCATTTTTACATCGGACCAATCAACATCACTGAAGAAAAAGCCCAGCAGCAAGGAAGATCAATAAACTATCCTGTTTCTTTGACTCATTCTGTATCTTTGACACATACTGTTTCTTGACATTCTGTTTCTTGACTGCGTCACACGTCAACGAACGAGCGGACAGATACTAAAGTCAACGGCATCTTCGGACCACGAACGGAACGGGCACTCGGGACCGGCATAATATAGGTAGCAGAGGCGCCGCCACAGAAACCGAACCTAGGAACTGTGCGCCTTGCCGCTACAATTGTGTTGCACTGTTGCACACGTCACCGTTCCAACAAAGAAACGTGCTATAACACCTGAAACTGACGAATATCACTGATACGATACTCACTAATATCTTCCTGTTAATGCTTTATATATAGAACTGTTATTTTATTCACCGCATTGATAAAACTTGAGTTAGCGTTGGCGCACACCTGACGACAAGACGTCGTTGCCGTGTGACATGAATATTATTATTCTTTTAAAAAGCACTCTGATGGCACTCTGTCAAAAGATGGTTTTCGTTAGGTTTTTCTTCATACGCTGTTTTCGTTTGTAACTTTTATACCGGTTTGCTTTCGTTACTGAAATAGCTTTTAAGAAAAAGCATATTGTAACGAAAAAGCTCTTGAAACAACTTGCTTTTTACAAAAAAATATTAATTTTCTCTCCCTACACGACGCGACGTCTTGCCTTTTGTGTAGTTTGACGCTTAGCGATTACATTATTAACCGGGTGTCGTTAGATGCAAAGGTCCATTATCATGCCGGAAGGCGTCACAATTCAGTCGGTAATAGTTCTGCCTTCCGTGCTGTGGGTTCGATTCCCACCATGAACTTAGATTTGCGTGTGACGAACGATGTTTGTTCACCGACTTCGCTAACTACCTAGCTAGCTATTTAAGTTGTTTTTAGTTGGTTCACGACGATGATTTTTCAGAATAGGATCCATCAGTGAGAAAAAGGCACCATAGGTACCTACAATTCACAAGGTAGGTACCTAAATTCTAATTTCTACTACCAAGGTTTTGGATTGGCATTTTGATTATAGGTGTGTGTACGAATTGAGTTTGTCATTCGTATCGAATCAATTTACGGACATGTTTTATGAACGTGCACATAAATTGGGCAGTTTCCAAGAAAATGTTGTTTCTTTACGCTCAATTTTTGAACGAATATCTGCTTTGGTTTAGATTAAAATGAAATGATTATTCTCTGAGATGATTCCTCTTACTTTTCGTTTCCATCTGCGTCTCTGCTTCAAGTGCGGCTGTTGAGGCTGATGATAGCAGGACTTTGTCCCTAGGCCTCGTAGTCCCTAGGCATTTCTTCAGAGGTCACTGGTCTCTAGGTTACTGCCTAATACTTAGGTACCTGCTCAAGATTGTTTGTGAATGTCTTACGTGGTAGTCAGGGTCAGGATTTATTCCTCAGTCATCGTCAGTTACCTACATGATGATGACTGGAGGTGGTCACTCAAATAGAATCCTTCAGATATGAGAAATGTGATTGAAGTGAGGAGGATAATTATATTCCTTGTTAACATCTATCGTCATTTCTAAATATGTGCAGTAAAAACTTAGAATAATGCTAATATTATTAGAAGTTACATAGCAATGAGTTTGTCCCTCCGTTCAACCGTAGGTTCGTAGTACTTCGTAGACCCTTCGTAGTCCAGTCTGCGTAGTTGACGTAGACCTCACAACCTACGGCGTAGACGTACTGCGTCGTAACGTAAACAAGATTATCTCTAACCTATGAGATTATTCGTTTCTTTCGAATTAGTGCTTGATCTACTTAAAATTCCTACTAAATGGTACTAATAGAGATAGGTACCTACTATGGAGGAAATAAATCAAACAAATAAATAATTTGGGAACGGAATCGTTTATTGAACCCATTGTTATAGTAGAATAATTAAATTATAGGTACCGTTTACACTTGTTACTCTACACTTTGTACTGCTCAAAGTACCTACATAATCCAAGTAATTCTATCTCTTACGGTTAATCGTACCAGAATCGTACCAACATTGCACACAAAAACAAGGTTTCGTTCACTATTTTCAAATTGTGCTCCAAGATTCAACAGTAGGTAGTTACCAATCACAGTACTTTTTGGATCTTACAATTAGTTTAATAAATATAGTAGGTAATGAAAACCTATGAAAAACGATACATGACAAGCCAATTTTTAAAAAGAAAGAAACGTGAAATGTATTAATTTAGAATTAAAATAATTACAAATCAGTAGATAAAGTTTTACATAAATAACTATTAGTAAGGTAGGTATAGTTTCAAAGTTTCATTTTTAGCTTTTGGATATACGCACTGGCCAGCGTTGCTCAACATTTAAATTAATAGTGTTGGCTACCTTATCGATGAAAACTATCGATACATTCAGGTTATAAAATTGACGCGTAAAAGTTCGATTAAAATAGGCTTATTAACATAATACCTTTGCAGTTAATTAAGTTAAGTTTAATCAGATCCTATATTCTTTAAAACTGTTCCCTTGCTTATATCCAACTGCAAATATACACGATTATTTGGGGACGTCTTTTACATAATTTTCAAATAAGACAATACAAGTTACTCGGAGCCATTAGTAGCTTACACTAAATAAGTTAATATTTTAAGTTATCGATCGAGTCGTCACTTCGTTATATTAATTAATAATAGGTATAAATCTTCCTTTATTGTCTTCAATCTTCACCATCAAAAACAAAGCTGGGAAATTAAAAACAAATAGTGTTGCAGCATAACAAGTGGTGGCAATGTTCGTTCTTTCGGAAACGCTTTGGTTCAGCCATACATTACAAAAAAGTAAAACTATAAATAACCAGGTTTAAAACCGTATTCCATTGAAAAAGTAGAGTGGTTTCTTGATAGCGAAATATAAGTTTATTAGGAAGCAAAAATCTCCACGTCTGCAATCAAACAGTGAGAAGGAAAAGGAAAACTAATGTACGTAATTCTATTTACCTAATATTTTTTTAAGGCTGAAATTTATTAGAAAAATAATTTAAATATTTATTGTAAAATGCAAGGAAGAAGTTTCAAGAAGAAGAAGACCAAAAATACACCCAAGAGAGGATGTCCGTTCTACACCGTTTAAATACTAACGCAGAGATTGAAATACAAAGTCATTGTCTTACAAAATAATACAAATCTATGATATGTACCTAAGTATACTCAAATGATCCACAATACGCAAATGATAAAAAAATAATAAATAGCATTTAATGACATCGTAGTTACTTATATACACTTACAAATACTTTAGTACCCTTCGATTTAATGGATCTCTATACTGGTTAAACGATCGTTTATACGTGACTACTTTAATCAATAAGTGTTGTTACTAATTCGATAAGTAATTCGCAATCGATATTTACATAAGTACTTATTATTACAATTATTATGCGAAGACGCACTATTTGATTACTTTTTCTTGATTTTTGCACATAAAACCGCAAGAAAAAGTGATTAAACCTACGATCCTGGCTATGTTAGGTATTCTGACTTCGAGAAACCGCGGAAATCCACCCAATATCCAACAATAACGCTTCGTTTGGTTACAAAGGAATCCATTTAAATGTTTATGAAAATAAGTGGGACTTACAGTATATACAAAAAATATCACATTACTTCGAGGCCGCAGCTTTCACTTAGTCATTACTTTATTCGTCTTCCTACCTAATTGATCGGTTCCTTGGTTCGAAGCGTAAGCTAAGACAGCAGGAAGTAGGTTCTTATAATTATTATTTCCAGTGTCGATCGGCACGTTCAGATAGCTGAAAGCTTTTTATTTCAAGCGCAAAGCACTCATTTGGTAAATACCGTACAGACTTAATTAATAATTGATGAAATATTTAAGTCAGTTCAAAGCACTTTTATCGAAACTAATGCACACATCACTTCCATGCTAGGCTTTTCTCTCACACCTACAATAGATTTGTGCCTTCTCACACTCTTACTAAGTAATTCGAAGTGAAATTACTACAGAACCTACGAGATCTACGTTCAAGAAGAGTTTTAAAGCCGTTTAAGGTCTATATAAGCTGCAGCCTTACGGATCGTGCAGCCATCGTTATTACAACGCTACACTAAAAATAAAAACTATTTGGCTTATCATCAATTACTACGCGAAAGCGAGACAAAACTACAGGGCCCTGATTCTGCTAATTCACACAAGCAAAATACAACATAGGATCACCTTTAGAACGATGACAAGTGTAAACTAATCACGAGACTTGTCAAGCTGTAAGCTGCTGTTCATAACCATCTAAATAATAACTACTTATAAGTAATGCCGGGCGACAAAAAACATAAAAATACAACATGCTGCAAAGTTAGCAGATTAGAAATTGAGCGTATATCGACAACGCATGCGAACATCTCTCGACCGAACCAATCTTAACGGAACTCGACGGTTCCAACCAAAAATTAGCAGAACCGAGGTCCAAAACACACATCAGTCGACAACGGCCGTGCGCCGGTTCACGGCGCGTAAACTATCACATAGAAAAATAGAGCGATCTGGGGCCCTAGCCATATATAGCGCTATTCTACAATCGCTTGAGAATATAAAACTTATCAAAATGTGAACAAAATATCACGAGACCGTTTCAACACAAAGTGAAGCTTCTAGAGTCCACGCAGACAGTGCATATTGCCTTGGCTACGCGACTAAGCGCAGACATGCGCCTCCCTTTAGCTTAGCGAATCTTGCCGCAGCTAGTGCTTTGTATCTGAGGAGAACATGGTAGGATATGTGTCCTCCTACGAAAAGGGAAGATCTTCCACGCCGAGCGACCTTTGGCTCGGGGTCCGAGGACCAATGGATGGTATTCAGTAGTATTACTTATGTATACAAACTCCGTGATAACTTCGTTTGCGCGATCTAGGATATTTCTCATGTTAGTTCTTATGTAGCGAGATAGATGGTGCTGCATATCTATAAATTTTTCCTCACATTTTCTATTCTTTAGCGATCGTAGAATGTGAACAATGCGATGGCTAGGCGTGGGCCGCTTTTATTGCTAGTTTAGGTACAGTCTTTGGTGGCGTCCGGCGAAGATCCCCCGGAGAGTTGGTCGAGGAAGTCGAATGTTGCGACGGCGGCTCTCTCGCGGTCGCCGTAGCGCGTGAAGAAGCCGTCGCGGCCGAGTATGGAAGGCCTCCGGGGTCGGTAGCCGCGCACCACGCCGAGACCTCGCGCGCGCAACGCCGCCGCTGCGTACACACGTGCGTTACCCACGTGCCCAGGTACCCACGTGCCCAGGCACTCACGTATCCAGGTACCCACGTGCCCAGGCATTATACGCCTACAGCCGCCTACAGCCCGCCCTCTACCGACACGAACACGCGTCACGCGCGCATCACGCACGCGCACCGCGCCTCCGCACACGCACACACTGAACGCAACGCGGACAGTTTCATCGATACCTTTTCATGTTCGTTGGGCATCACTAGCAGTTATAATATTTTTACATTACATTTCCTTTAATCAGTTATTATAATAAGCTATCAACATTGCTGTTCGTAATGTGTCTTACACACATTTTATACATGTACTTTTTTAAGATATATTTTTGGTCGATAAAGTAAGCAAGAAGCTAAGTATAACAACTCTGTGGCTCCCATATTCCACCATCATACCATAGGGATTCTTAAAAATATTCTGGCATTGTCTTTTTGCTATGCGTAATGTCAGCGCGATATCTAAGAGATAGGAACAGTTATTTTCAGCAGTCATTTCAGCAGCTAGAGCATCAAGTAAGACCGTGAAAGCATTTTTTTTTGTGTTTTACTATTTCAGTAAATTTTATCGATAAAAAAGATGTGCAACACTAGTCACATAATGTAAAAATTAGTTGCCATTGAAAAATTTGCGAGGTATGAAACTGGGCGCGATGCGTTTATCTCTATCTTGATGAGGCGAAAGAGTGAGATGGTGCGAGTGAGTGAGAGCGGAAACGTGTGACGTGGCTGCACGTGACAGACAGACAACATGAAAATGAAAAAAAAAAAATTTTGTAAGAAGCCCTGTGACAAAGAGTTAAAACTAGATCATTTAAAATTGAATGAAAAGCTTAATTTTCTAAAATTCATGAATATATTTTTATCTATTAGACTTCTTACAGTAAGGCCACAAAACTTTAAGCTATCTTTAAAAAAAAAATCTATGTCTCGAAGTAGGTACTTAAATCGGAGTTTTTGTCGTTTTAAAGGTTTGTGACCAAAAAATTAGAACAAAACAATTAAGTAAAATAAGTTAAATGAACCAAACACCACCAAAAGCTCCACCAATTAGTTACCAACAAGTTAATTCTGTGTCAAAAGCCAGAGCCTTTTTCTTTGTCTTCTTTTTTTTTAGAAAGAATAAAAAAAGAATCAAGGATGGCTGACACAGAACCGACGTTAGTACAGTGAACAGAATGAAATTAATTTTTAAGTGACTGTATGAAGAATGGTGGTCGAAATAAACAACAAATAACACACAAATAAATTAAAACCCATAGTTATTTGACAGTTCCGGAATATTATTCTAGTTTATTTATCAATTTACCAGCCACAGTTTAATAAAATGTAATGACAAAGGAAAATTGGCGATCCGAAAATATCAAAATAATTGGTTTTTTTCTTTGAAACTTGGTACTTAGTACTTTTTGGTACTTTTGTACGTATGCACATTATGCTATTATTATCATTATTATTATTTGAATATTTCAAATCAACCAAAAAAATTTTTACCTGTACAATTGTAAATTTTTATAACGTTTCACTAGAATAAATGACAGTTTTTTTTAGTACATTTAAAATTTTCAGGTCGTCAGTTTTCTTTTATCCACCGTAAATAGATTATCGGACCATGCTAAGTTTGCAGCGCTTAGAATTTAAAAACATAGGTATAGTGGGAAACACAGATCATATTATGTTGGAATCATCTTCTGTATACTTTGAATCCATGTAGAAATCTTTTTAGGGTTGCCCATTTCATTGCAAACTTAGCTTGATTAGCTTGTCACAGAGAATAGTACATTACTGCAGTGGCCCGCAACAGAGGCAATGAGGGAAGAACGTGTGAGTTCCTCATTGCCTAGTTGTGGCCAAGGCTTGTATAGTACTTTTCTCAAATAATGCGCGGAATTTAAAACTAAGTACCTAGGCAAAACTTTTTAGTTGAAAATACAATTACTTTTCAAAACCAATAACGAACAACGAAGTTACAGGGTTCATTTGTTTTTTTTTTTTCAATAATCAGCTTTCTATTTGAAAGCCTGTTCGAAATTTGAATAAAACCTTTGATAAGTTACCTCCTTGGTTGCCATGTTATGGAGTAAAAGATCGTTCCATTTTTAAACAACACGACAGTAATGAGTTTTGTATGTAATTTATATGGCCGCTAAACACGCCGGCAATGGATTTTCATACATTTATTGCCGGCCGCTGCTCGCATGTGTTTGGCCAGTACTGCATTTTCGATTTATCTTGAAGAAGGTTGTCAAAATAATGCTTTAATTTCCAAGCATGTTTGAGAAAAGTATAATTATATAGTTTCAAACTCACCTGTCTTCTGTCGCCGTGATCGATGCAAGCGATGTAACCTCGAGTACGGAGGAGGTGGTTCAGCAGGAGACGAGCTACACGATGATGGAGAGGAATCGCTGGACGCCAACATCACGTCCAGGAGGTTGGCACGGGCCTGGAAGTTGTTCAGTGTATTGTTAAAAAGTACCAGGTGTAATAAGAATACGCCTGAAATCTTCGGGGGGTAAAGTAACTGTTAATGTAAACAAATTTCTCAATGGAAGTATGTTTGAGAGCTGACAATGTTGGTTCCATAGATAATCTAACTAAAAACTAGTGATATATTCTGTAACGGGTAAAAAATCGAAAAATCTAACGATAAAATACTAGGTATTCATGTAGGTACTAATAGTAGGTATACACAATGTATGCAAGTAGGTCACACACCGAATCCTTTTCAACATGTACAACATGTACCGTAAAAAAAGATATGTAAGGTGCATTGGGGTAATTGCGAAAATGGGTATATTCCGAAAATCCATAAAATCTAGTAACATAATGCGATATTTTCTTGTTGGCACGAGGATATATGGGACTGTCACGGCGATGCCAATCAAGATGGCGTCTAGACCAATGTTGCCAACAGGAAAATATCGCATTATGTTACTAGATTTTATGGATTTTCGGAATATACCCATTTTCGCAATTACCCCAATGCACTTTACGGCATGTATCCATTCAAAAAGCCCCCAAAAAGCATCATCTTTTAGCCCGTTACTTTCCTGCAAGTAAAATTCACTACAAATGTCTACAATAGTTGCAATGTATCTGGCTTAGTTTGTAGCACGTGAAATAAAAATAATTTGAAATCAAACTAACCTTGGGATCACTGAAGTCTATATCCTTTTCAACATGCACCCACCCAGTAGGTCCCCATAAGGCTCCGTCCTTATGTCCGTTACTTTTCTCACCATCGCTCTTTACTTCGGCAGTGCCAGCGTCACTTTGGCGTATCATCCTGCAATGTATGCTATCTTGTTATCGGTTGATTGCGATCGTTCGATCTGATGCGTTATTGTAATTACTAAACAATCATTGTTTGATAAATTAGATGTTATTGAGTCGATGTTTTTAATGAAAATAAGTAGTGGAATATGTTAATGGCACATGTTGAGCGATTACCTGCCCTCTACTGCAATACCAATCACAACACGTTCTCTGAGGACGTACCTACTCTGTGTGCATTGCAATGTTATTGGGTAGTAGTTAAGCTTACTATTTATTTGCTAAACTATTCAATATATATAAAACTCTTTTGAAACTGACTGATAATTACCGCACAGCCTAAACTATAAGTCCTAGAGGTATGAAATTTGGAGGGTCGTTTCCTTATCTAGTGTAGAGGTGCACTAAGAAAAGACTTTTGAAAAGTAACACTCTAAAGGGTCTACTGCTAGTTGATTATAATTATCAAAAAACTAAGACAATTATATCTGACCTGTTTAGCTCTTCGATGACATCTTTAGAAGTAGCAGCCTCATGAAAGCTTAATTTATGCGCTTGTTTCACTATAATCGGCTCAGGAGTAGCCTGCGCCTTCTTCTCAGCAACCGGAATCTTCGACCTAACCTTATTCGGCGATGAGGGAGGTCTTTTCCCACCTAAAAGTTTTGGAATCCGACTTTTATCGCTTCTAAGCTTATCCTTCCCGTCATTCTTATTGGTAATTATCACAGTTTCAGCTGTTGAAGTACTCGTGGTATTCGATTCAGTCATCAAAGGGGAGGCTTCGGGTGAAGACCCTTCTTCTTCTTCGGGGACGGTGACTAACGCGGCCGTGCTTCGTCGACAAGCACTTAACACTTCTTCGACCAAAGACATCTCTGCTTCGCCGCTGGGGAAGGTAAAACTGGACGATTTCGTAAGAGAATCTTCAGTTATCGGAACTTTGTTTAGCATAATGTTGACGGTATTTTCTTTCAAAGCTGAATGCTCGACGCGAATCGATTCTATTTCAGTTTTATCTTCCTTTAATTGCAACGGCTCGTTTTCGATAACAACTGTGCTGGTTACGTCTATACATTTGTTGATATCATTCTTTCTTTGAACTTTGCTAAGACTTAGGTGATGTTCATCAATTTCGTTTTCAGCGTTCTCGATTCTGGATAGGTCTTCGCAAAACGCTTCTGATTCTACATAGGGGTCTTCGCGTGCGATGAATCTCGGGGTTGATCTCGGCTCGGACAGAATATCACAAAAGGCGATCTTGGGCTGGTCTGAGATGACGTCAGAAGAATCGTTTTCTGAGAAGCTTCCAAAGGAATCTGGTCGTTGTCTGTCTTCAGAGACTTCACTCCGAGGTCCGATGGAATCATCATCGAAATCAGCCGTTGCATACGGAGGTGGCAATTCTCGTATCTCAGAGACCGGTCGCGATGACGTCGAATCAGACTCTTCCCGACTCCGACAGTATTTCTGCTGCTCAGCGATAAAATGTAAAACATTTTGTAACGCGTGTTCGCGGTCTTGGAATGGCATCGCTTGGACATCGTGAATTCTTAAGTGGTTACTAGCATCAGCTGAGGGTATCCCTCTCGATGAATTGGAAGCTAAGCTCTTTGTGCTTTCGTATTTCACCAGACGGTAAAAATCCCTTGTAAAGTCTAATCCGACTGCACAATCTCCGTCCTCACTAAGTGCTGTACTAGATCTCTTATCGGGGACGTCAGATGTGCTAGACCAAGACCCGCCTCTAGAATGCGTGCTTCTGCATTCCCATTGCTTTTCTGAGCTTTCTACATCCTCACCTATTCGACACTCGTCTATTTCTACATTAGCGAAGCCACAGTCGTTCCAAAGGCAATCTCCTACATCCTCTTCTAGTTCGCATCCATCGTCTTCTCTGATACTTGGCAATGTTGAGAGGGAAATTTGGCCTGGGGTTGTGATTTCCGCGAACGGTGACTGTCGGTCTCTGAGATCTTCACACGAGAGAGATAGGCTCCAGTCTTCGAGTTCTGCCCTGTCGTATTCCAAGTCTGCTATATCGCGATGTCTTTGCTGTAGCGCTGATCTGGCTTCATCTAATTCTAACCAGTGTTGGATGTAATCTGCATCATACTGGGAGCTTTCACCGCGATCGTCTAGCGTGCTTCCCCAGGAGACTCTTTCAGAACTGGTTGTTGAGGCTATGGGTCTTCGTAAAGGTCTTTCAGGGGCTGGTTTGAGATCTAAGAGTAGGACGCCTGAGCTAGGAGATGGGCTGTCTAGGCAGCTGCTCGGGCAAGTGGTGCCAGCAAGGAGTTTGAGGCAGAGATGGGAATCTGAGAAACTGCGGACAACGTGCTGGAATGGTAAAACTGGCCTGGACGGGGGATAGCTGCCTCTGACGCCAGCGAATGCTACACCTGTAAACAAAGGACAGAATACAATAAGCTTCCAGGCAAAATGAATTAAACTAGGAAAAGTTTGGCCTATTTGACCCACTACTGACTTGCCTCTCTCGGCTTTTGTTGACACACTTACCTATTGGAAAGTAGATATAATCCGCTTCAGCCAAAAGCCTAGCATGGCGTCTAGACTCTCTAGGGTTTATAGAGACTATAGTTTGATTATCAGTCTCATCAGATGCTTCGTTCAGATCTGGTAAAGCTCTATCAGCTGCGTGATCGCTTTGTCGAGAAGCATCTGCTTGCACGTCGCTAGACATGGTGGAATAGCCTTCGTCTTTGGCACCACTTTCTGGGGATTCAGCTCCGGCTTCGCATACCTCGCCACTTTCTTCTTCCGTGACTTTCTCTTCACTTGCACCTGGAATGTTTGAAAATTTTGTAAGACAACTTAGTTTCAATCATAAAACTGTTATTGGATTTGGGGTTTCTTTGGCGCTTAGATACTCTGGCCTTGATAGGTACTTATTTTGGTTTGGCCATATTATATTCTAGGAGAGTTATACCTAGAGTTACGCCTGCTTCCTAAACGGTCAGGCAGAGGCCACCGATTTGTATTTACCATTATTACTTCTCTTTCGCAAAACACAAAAGGCATTCTACATTTAGTTTATCTGATAGTATTTTCTAGCTTAAGTTTCTATTTGTCTGGATTTCCTCATTGATTTCATGATCAACATGGTCAACCCTCTAACAGCTTCAGACCCCTTCTAGCATTAGCGGATTCAGAGTGGTCTTGAACCGTTATGGAGCTAAAGCCCGCCATAAACTCCGAGTCTACTCTAGTGCAGATCAGGATTTGCCTAGAAAAACCTTCAACAGCTGGATCAAACCACCTCTTCTGAACCAAGATCTTGCAAACGTCACTGGTAAATAGATCATTGAACTTTTGTTCTTCTTTCAGTAGGTATATTAGTAAGTACCCCAGGTAGATTACAACACAATCCATTCTTTTTAAGGTTGTCTGGTAGAGATCACTGTTTAGCGATAAGATAGCCCATTGTATGTCATAGACTTAAGTTGTTATGTTTCCTGTATGTTCAGTTTTTAGTTGTGGTGTGCAATAAAGTATTTTCATTCTATCTATCTATCTATATCAGGCGTCATGACTCAGTCGGTAGTAGCTCTGCCTTCTGTGCTCGTCGTCGTGGGTTCGATTCCCACCGAGAACAAACATTTGTGTGTTGTAAACATAGATGTTTTTTCTGTGTCTGGGTGTTTCTATGTATAATAAGTATGTATTTACAAAAATTTTGTTTCCTTCCTGCACCAATTTATCCGAATGACGTTGTCAAAGTTTGAAAAAAGCGTCGTTACAACTTTTGGTCTTAATTTTTTTCCTTTCGCAACGCGCGATAAGGAACTTCATTCTAAAAATGTATGTATGTATTCTATCAGCCATTTAGTTTCCATCGTACAAGCTTTGCTTAGTTTGGGACTAGAAGGCGTTGTGTTAAGTGTCCGTGAATATTGGTAACATACCCCGTTGTGTGTCGGTGCACGGCTGCGGCACGCTGAGGCTGAGGGTAGCGGGCCGCGCGGGCGCCGTCCACAGAGTAGGGTCCACACCTGACAGAGCACGCGCTAGATTTGCAGGGGTCACTTCTAAGCCCTGGAATATTAATGGAAGGGATGGTTTATTCCATCCAGTCCTACCCGTAATATTTTTGTCCAAACAGTTAGATAATCGAACTACTGGTAGGACTGGATGGAATAACCCGAAGGGATAAGTCATAACGATTTCTGAAAATTTTAACAAATATGTTTGGAAATTCAAGCATTATTTTGACAACCTTCTTCGAGATAAATCGAAAATGCAGTACTGGCCAAATACATGCGAGCAGCGGCCGGCAATAAATGTATGAAAATCCATTGCCGGCGTGTTTAAATTCAAATAAATTAAACACAAAACTCATTACTGCCGTGTTATTTAAAAATGGAACGATCTTTTACTCCATAACATGGCAACCATGGAGATAACTTATCAAAGGTTTTATTCAAATTTCGAACAGGCTTTCAAATAGAAAGCTGATTATTGAAAAAAAAAACAAATGAGCACTGTAACTTCGTTGTTCGTTATTGGTTTTGAAAAGTAATTGTATTTTCAACTAAAAAGTTTTGCCTGGGTACCTACTTAGTTTTAATTTCCGCGCATTATTTGAAAAAAGTACTATGCAAGCCGTGGCCCCAACTAGGCAATGAGGGACTCACACGTTCTTCCCTCATTGCCTCTGTTGCGGGCCACTGCAGTAATGTACTATTGGTGTGTAGAGTCAAGGAGTATTTAGTCCCCTTATTACCTTGCTTGGATAAGTACTAATGTTTTTGCATAAAATAAATTTTGAACACATTTTTAATGAAGCTAGTAATAATGATGAATAATTCAGAGAATTGTATATTATGTTTTGTGTATTGTGTACCTTGAGTTCAGTCCATATATCAGCTAGGATCTGATGCCGCCGCTTGTCGTCCTGGTTGAGGGGGTGAGGCTGCGGTGCGGGCGCGGAGGGGGGAGGCGAGTCACGGAACGAGACCAGCGAGCCGCACGAACCCACGTCTACCAGGTGCACTGGAATATTAAGACTATTACACCGGGACAAGCCGTGTTGGCCGAGTGGGATTGCACCTCGGCTTTCGATTCGAAGGTCGTGTGTTCGAATCCCGGCCGCGCATCTATGGATTTCTCGTTAGGAAAATTTATATGCGCATTAACACGAGCTTAACGGTGAAGGAAAACATCGTAAGGAAACTCGCGGCCTAGTCAGCTCCGCACGTATTGACCTTGTCTTTCCTGTGGATATGGCTGACTAGGCTGAGAGGATGGTATAGGTGCTGGGCAAGCCTACTCCATCTAAACATTGTCCCAGGCACTACAGTGTCCCGTTAAGTGTAGGCATAGGTTGCCTCCTGACGCTGTATAAATCATCTTCAATAGATGTAAAGCCTATTATTATTATTATTTTGTAAAGGTTTTTTTTTCTCGAAATATAAATATTTCGGTAATAATGAAGCTCACGGGCCTAAGCCAAGTGCGAATCATAATTTGTTTGAGCATTTGTGTCTTCCTGCAGAAATTTTCTGACAATCCGACATGTATTCAGTATAGCAGCTTTTTGCATTGTAATATAGGTGTTCTCAGGTATATCAATTATTATTATTACACCAGGGCAACACTGTGCGGCATTGCGGCATGCCACAAGACCGCATGCTACAAAATAAAAAATGTCGCACATTGTGGCAAGAACCGTGCGACATGGCAACACCTTGCGTCATGTGGCAGACTGTGATAATTAACGATGTTGCCTCGACGTAAAATAGGCTGCCGCATGCCACTAATGCTTTCTATTTGTAGCATGCCACAAGGTGCCTCATGTCACAATATGTAGCATGCGGCACTGTCGCACGTTGTTGACCCGGTGTAATACAGCCTTTATACCGCGTTCACACTCAGCTCATGCCGCTGCCGGCATTCATTCCGGACTTACGGGTCATCCATAAATTACGTCACACGTTAAGAAGGTGGGGGGTAGTCTCACAAATGTGACAAGGACGGGGGAGGGGTCAAAAAATCACGAAATTAGTGTCACGTAATTTATGGATGACCCCTAATTGCCACATCAACATCGCTTTTATTCTAAAGGGAGCAAGGACATGAACATGCCGGGACACAGGCATGATTGTGTTTAGACTATGCTCATGCCCACTTCCCTGCTGATTTCAGCTGATTATGAACGCAACATTGAAAATTTGGGCTCACGCTGGATTCTGGCTTAACCAATGGATAGCATGCATCAAGAAGCTGATACCATAGTATTTAGAGTAGTCTCTCTAGTTTCTATTAGTGCATCAACACCTTCCTAACATCCTAGATAATATCACTGCTGGACTGGGGAAATGATGAATAGCTGTACAATGTATAGGGAAGGTCTGTGCCAGGCCACTGCTGACCAGTTCAGTAGGAAATTAGGCTGTTGGCCTCCCAGCAAGATGAAATGTAGCTAGTGAGCACTGACATACTAATGTCTTGGAGAATTCTATGTCCAGCATAATTATGTGTTCCGTGCATTCCGTTCACAAACTCGTGTTCTAAGCACTAGGCTGGTGGAGTTACCTTGCAGGTCCTTAGGTGTATGAGGTGTGACGGGAGTGTGCGGTGTGGCGGGAGAGGGACGCGGTACTGGCCGCAGTTGCCGCACCAGCAGAGCGCTGAGGGCTCGATTCTGTGCCTCCAGCTCGCGGACCCGAGCTCTAGCGCATCCCAGTTCTTCGCGCACACTCTATGAAACAAAACAGTGATGTTATTTTCTTTATTTTATACTATTTATTCAGACAACGTGGTTCATAAAGGTAACAGAAAAACTTATTAAACTAGGTTGGTACTTTTTAACTAAGCGATTGGTTGAGCTTCCAAACCAGAGGACAATTATGTTTTTCAGCAATAACATTCGGAATGCCGTTGCTAATGATAAGATCTGAATGGCAATTTGGTTCCGTGCTTCGGAGGGTACGTTAAACTGTCGGTGCCGGCTCCAGCAGTCGTTAAGCCATGACGGAGGCCTTATGGTGGCCTAAAAACTCCGTCACCAGATTTGGCCACTCATACGCTTGCTTGGAAGCCTTGCTAATGGCAATTAGCAAGGCAGGTATGGTATGGTTTTATGGTAGGTTCTCAAGATTCGTATGAAGGTGAACGGTGTTAAATGTGAAAAAAAACTTTGTGTTAAAAGAATAATATGTTGCTTTAATTAAGGCACAGGAATCATTTAACTAATATACCAGTCACATACGTGTCGACAGTATAGGTACGGGTAGGTACATTAGTTTGATGGTAAGTGATAAACCGTGACGAGGTGACATGAGCCAGTATAAATCTAAATGAATGAGCCTTTTGTAGCTACCTTCATAAAGGAAATGAGAAGTACCGACTTACGTAGGTGCTGTAGTGCAAGTAAGCCGATGTAACTATGTAATAAGCCTACGAAATGAACCGTTCTTAAGACTTTTCATTTGTTATTTAAATGTAATTCATTAGTTACCTACAGGGTCTTGCAGAGCGAATCTCATAAGAAAATCCAATGTAAAACTTTTACCCTATCTATCCGTATCTCCCTCGTCATCCCGAAGACGCGTACATTTTAATTATGCTTCATTAGATAAATTAAATTCGAGGTAATTGACGGGCCGTAATTATAAGGGGGTAAATATAGCGTAGCCTGGCAAGACATTGCACTCAGTGTTGCTAACTTTGAAGATCTCCCCAAAATCGCGGATAAACGTCGGAGTTTGTTTATTAAAAGATTGTCCGTAAAGTTTGCGGTTAAATTTAATAAAGTGAAAATAAAATTAATTATGTTTGATGTAAATTTGAGTGTTTTAGAAACACTCGATAAAGTTAAAGAAAAGTTGGGTTATTTAAATTAGTTATGAAATATTATTATAACTGTTTTCTATGTACATAGTACATAGTCAGAGTTAACTAAAAGTTTACTTTGTAGATATAAGGACTGACATAAGTAGAATAATTCCAACATAATAAATATTTTTTGAGTGATCTGAAGATATCTCCTTATCTGTTAAAATTAAATTGTTTGTAAACTTATTTGAGATTCTTCTGAATCTACTAAGTTAATAACCGGTGCAGTTTCAAAAATATTCAAAAGATTATATTCCATAACTAACAGAAATCCAACTAGTCTTAAGCCTTACCTACTTGAGTACTTTGAAATCTCTCTGTATTTAAATTTACCTAGTTATTTATGGAGATATTATCTCATAATCTCACACGAGCGGATGTCTCATCATCCTGCCACTAATTACTTGAGATAATTTAGCGTGATCACACACGGCGCCGATTTTCAATTATATCATGAAGTGTTACAGGATATCAAAGGATGAACATCCATCTCGAGTGGGTATTGAGAAGACGTTGATTGGTTTTCGGTAATTATGGCGGATAAGTACTCGCGTAGATACGTATCTCTATCACAGCGTTTGGTAATCAATTTGATATGGATAACGTTATTAGGTAAGCTTAACATCATTATCATCATTATCCACATGCTGACTTCACCTACCGCTGAGTATAGGACTCTCTTTGTTGGTCACGAGTGTCACGACCATGTGCCAGTCTCATCCAATTTATGCCCGCTAGGTCAGTGATATAGTTTGTCGTGAAAACGAAAACTATTCTACAAGAAAATGTATTTTTATATTCACTTAGGTGTACAATAGGTTGATGTGGGTTCCCGATGAAATGTAAATTAGTAAAAAGAGAGTTTTGGAAACTGTCGCACTTGTCGCTAGCACGCGGTTTCATCTTTACTACCTAACGAAAACTTTATCACTTCGCGCCAAAACTAAAACAACATGGCGGCTCAAAACTGGGATTTAAAGGCAAACGGTCGCATTATCGGCCAGATTACGCCCAGATTATAGTGGGCCAGGGTTTCTGAAATTATTACTGTGCCAGCTAAGGCCGAAATGTCCCATTTCGTGCGATTTATGTGCGAATGTAGCGCCGCATAATCCGAGCCGGGAAACGGGACTGCCATAATTATGAGAAAACAATTTCCGGGATGCATCTTAATGCTTCGTGTGGATTAAGAG
The DNA here is from genome assembly GCA_947507515.1 of Eulithis testata. Lineage (NCBI taxonomy): Eukaryota > Metazoa > Arthropoda > Insecta > Lepidoptera > Geometridae > Eulithis > Eulithis testata. The sequence continues at coordinate 10,473,530 of OX382197.1, forward strand.
CTACAGACGGACATTTCGGAGTTTTTTATGGGATTAGCAGTTAGCCACTGTAAATTTTGTGGGAGTTTAATCTCGTGTTCAAGAGTGCAGCCAACCAGGAAAGTAATATTTTGTCATAACGGTATTATTTATTGCTTTTGATTCTGTTTAATTTTTTTTATATTCCCAGAATTTTGGTTGCTCTTTTGATCTGCTGCGTTTATTAGCATTATTTATTGGTTTGATTTGTTTAATATTACTTTTCTAAAAGCTTAGGTATTTTAACAGAAAAAAAAAAAATTAAAGCTACACATTTTTTTTTAAATATGGCTGGAAGCTACACTGACCTAAATTGACAGATCTCTATCATGGTCCGACAGCAAACCTCGTCGCCACTTATACCGTGTCTAGGTAAACTATAGGGCTACCTTCTGCGTGAGCAATGCTCGCACGACCTGCTGTGCCACGTCATCGAGCCTCCGCTCGTGGTCCCCAGCCAGCCCGGTCGACAGCACCGTCAGCTGGCCCCGAAGACGCTCATTCTCCGCACTCAGCGTCGTCACTTGGTTCTGGTAGTGGGCCGCTGACGCCTGGAAATGAACACAGATTCATGCTATGCGAAGCGGGACTATGCCTATGATACATTTTCGCTATTAGGCTAGGCAATTATGTGTATGGGGTTCTTGTTTTTTTCTCTATAGAAAACATTTTTTAGGCATTGCAAGCAGTGTGCTATGGTGCATTAAGCAACCGCCTTCTGTGCACCAAAATAAATAGATACTAAAAACAGGAAGCTATATTCCTTATTTCAGTTACTCTTCACGTCAAAACGGTCACAGACAGCCGTCATCGAATCCGCTTCATTGAAAAACTCAAAAGAGGGCGCATCATTCACACTCATAATTAAGCGACCGCCCACAGTTTCAATACAAATAAACCAGTGTAAATTGACCTACTTTACCCACCCAAGCGAAGGATATCCTATTCCACGTCAGAGGTCTTCCAATATTTGCGCTGTTTCAACTTAACCTTTCAATTAGTCCTCGCTATTCACGCCCTTAAGCTCACGAATTTAGAGTTCAGTTTCAGAGTTGCATTGGTAGAAAAAATAGGTTTTATAGGTAATCAAGTAGGGATCAACACAAAGAGATGTGTTTGTCTGTCTGTCTGAAACAACACGCAATTGATACGGCGCGACAGGGGTAGGGTCTGCGTTTAATTTGAACGTGCTTTTACAGGTGGAGCGGACCGATTGGATCGGAAAACGATGAGTTTTTTTTTTCGCGATATGGTGGACATTCTGTATAGTCTTAAATATACCTAGTGAAGGCGAATGTTTAGAGAAGGAATATTGTACCAATTTAAAGCTAAATGATCTATTGGTCTGGCACTCTACTGTATAATAGATAATAAAGAAGTACATTTTAGGTTTTAATTTTTTATGAAACTTTCATATGAATTTAAACCGTAATTGTGTTCAACTCTTTCCCCTAATCTAACCCATGCGAAATGTTCAATACTAATTAAAATTCATGATTGACGTGCGATCTGATATCCACAACAATTTTCAATTTATTTAGTCGACTGAGTCTCGTTTTAATGTAATTTCAGAAAACCGCAGATGCTACTTAATTAAAATGAAAAGTGGTTTCGAATTGAATCACAGCTGAATGAAACGACAGACATTGAGGAACGAGTTAAACTAAAGGTGGAGTTCCATGGTGGGACGTTCAACAACCTTTAACAATTTTACAGCATATTTTACTAAATTTTTGTAAGATTTACAAAAAAAATTGAAATGTTGCATATGACAGGCGTCATGGCTCAGTCGGTAGTAGCTCTGCCTTCCGTGCTGTGGGTCGTGGGTTCGATCCCCACCGAGAACAAACATTTATTTTGTGTGTTGTAAACATAGAGGTTTGTTCTGTGTCTGGGTGTTTCTATATATTATAAGTATATTATTCCTTATTTCCGAGATTATCTCTAATATTTAGAGATAATCTCGGAAATAAGTACCTATGATTAAAAATCATTATTTTTGTGCATTTTATTTGAATATGCCACGACTATTGCCATGACACATAATGGTTAAACCGATGGTAAAATTGAGTTATGGTGTTTGAAAATTTAACTCGCGATTCTGCTGTTTGGCTCGTAAATAGTATTGCCATTGCCGTGAAGCGTCTGCGCTCGTAACTTGCTGTAGACATAAAGAAGATTGCCATCTCTTGATACGGTCGCTGGTATCAGAAAGCCAACTTATTTGTGACTTCATTTTACTGTGCTTTTGACGATCGGGTTGTAAACTAGATTTACCATTATTCCATTTGAATAAGGCAGACGTCTAGACTAGACGTATAACACGTCAATGCAAATGGATTAAAGATTATTCTATCAATATCTAACCTTCTAGTTAGGATTATTATTTGAATGGGGATACAGGGGTTAGAGATTAATAGGTATTAAAAAGTCTAGTCTGATATTGACGACATAAGCTTTAGTCGTTATATACCTAACCTTTAGCCTTTAGATACCTTCCTATATAATAAAGTCAAGATCAAAAATTACGGGTCATGTATAAAAACTTAAATATCATGAAAACTATGAATGCTATCTTAGTGAAATCACAGAATATTGAAATAAATATTGTAATAGTTTGATTGCTAAATTAGGTTGCATAATTATAAATAATTCCACTAAGATATTCCAGATATTCAAGTTTTTATAGATAGCCCGCAATTTTTGCTCTCGGAGTGTATTTTTCTAGTATACCTACACCTATTTAAATTATGAGTCTTTGTAGAGGCAATAAAAACACAGAATATAAAACCAACAGAACTTAGATATAATTTGTAATATCTTAAACTAAGCAGAAACGAGAGGGATCCACAATGCGATATAATTTGCCTAAAAGCTATCTTCACGCCTATAGTAATTATTCCGTCAAAATTCGTATAGTCATACAGTTGATTAATGAACGCTCTGTATTAACAGTCTGAATACTTGTAATAAAGCTTATCACACCAAAAATAAGGGGTGTTTCGTCAAATCGGCAAGCAAAATCATTGTTTTGTAAATTTCGTGCATGGAGGAAAACATTGGACTTTCATCAGTGATTACATTAGCAGCAATAAGTAGAATTGAACTGCGTGTGCCATTAATCATGGCCTGCAGTAGACATCATTAGCTTTGTACGTTTGTACGGTCACGCGTGGCGAACGTGGCGAACTGGGGTGCAGGCTGTGGGGATTTTGTTTTTCTTTTACAAAACTACGTACTTATGTAATGTAAAGGTAGTTGCTAGCAAAGCTTACTATGAATTTGCTTTGCATTCGTTGTTTTCACATGTTGTTTAGTATTGGATTACTAGAGTACATTTTTCTCAGTACCATATTATTATAATTGTAATGTCAAAAAGGAAAAACCTATTTCGTATTTGGCTGCTAGACATTTTAAAACAATACAAGCTGATATTGGCCTCAATTTGAGTTTCCAAAACACAATATACTTAGATCTCTACCTAGAGTTACCCGTATAAATACTTCGGTCTAGATTTAGACGTGAGCATAAGGTTCACTTTCGAGTAACATACCTTTCTAATTTAATATGTGTAATACCTGCCTAATATCAGAACATCAATAATGCAGAAGGTAAATCTGAAGCTCTGGTAATAGACGAAGGCCTTCCAATTTGGCCGGATTATCTTATCGAGAAGTTTGGGCTCAGTTCGGATCGAGAATAGCAATAACAGCCAAAGGGTTGACTGATTCCATTCCGACAGTACGTACGATAATCAAAAATTTTAACAAACATAAGAAAAAGAGAAAGTTTTTTAGCGTCAAAAAACTCAAATATGCTTCTGTGATCAAAATAATATGGAAATTAGTAATCAAGGGAAATACAGGTAAAACTTTGTACCTATAAAACTTCCGAGTTTACGTTGCTTATTTCAATCAAATACCACACCAATATTCATTTGAACAGTTCTATCTATTTAGAGTTTTTTACATGACTTTATATCAGTAAACTATGCACCATATTATCATGGCTGAATCGGCTCTCTTTAGATTTGACAGATAAAGACGACCTAGCTGAATTGTACCAAAAAACCTCATAAAATTACGGCACACAAACTGTTTTTCTGCAAAAATCAACGAAAAATTCAGAAGCAACATATCAGTCAAAAATCGTGTCGTAAAGTTACAATGGACACAGTCTAATTGGTTTCGTTAGCACAACTATGCCACAAACCCGCAGTCGTAGAGCATTTGCACACTTGGCGATATCGACATCCACGAGACCGACGGTAGGGGCTCGAGCTAAAATGTCTAATGCTGAAGACGGGGACTGTGAAAGGGTCTAGTGATATCGTGTCGGTGTCGTGTGGGTGGTAGTATGAAAACATCCGTATGCGGCAACGTAATTAAGAAGATACACCTCTCTGGTTTCCGCTGATTAATATTTGGAATGTTTTCTGTTTAAAATGTTACGAATTTCAGCAATTCCACTTTGGGATCTAGTTTCAGTTGTGAGTGCAGTACTCAAAACACTGGTGCAAGCATAATGTTTCTGAATTTTTAGTAGGTTTGGCAGTTTCACGAGAAATGAATTTTTATTCGGAAGTGGGAGCCAACACTAGAGTAAAATGTATCTGTTGCACTGTTAAGGCCCATTTAGATGGAGAGAGTTTTCTCGTACGTTTCGGTACGAGAAACTATACGCAACTATCGCAAGCAATAATCGCCATGACACAATCGTATCAAAATGTTTACATACAGGCAAGAACTAAAATCTCGCCTACGATTATGTCATACGAGACTCGCTTATGACTTATCGCTAGGCGATAATTGCCTATGTTTGTTTACACGACGAAAGTATAGTAAGCAGATTCTTGCTTAAGAGAATCTCGACTTGTGTAAACACGATCTCGTGTGACATATTTTCAAGTTCATACGAGTATCGTACAAATCAGTTCGAATCGTTTTCAGTGCGAGATTTGTCATTCGAGTTTAGTGATTACTAGTATATTGTGTTTCTGTGGAACTGTCCAAACTGGCATAAAATCTCGAAATACGATTATTGCTTTCTGTTTAGACGGACACAATAATATTCCATTGCGAGGTAATTGTCGCCCAAGGCAACGAGCGAGAAGAGCGAATGTTTAGACGAAAAAAAGGTTTTATTCCTTCGATAATCGTATCTTCGAGGCGAGAAACTCTCTCCATCTAAATGGGCCTTTAAAGTGGTAAAAACTAGATAAATCATGGAATATTTTATTCATCTTTTCAGAAAAGATCGTAAGAAAACCGAGGCCTAGAGTGACTCAGATCACTTTAAGAGCCCGGCATATCTTAATACTTTAGGGATTTGCCGAAAATTATTAAATCAAGAAGGAGACAAATATGTATAACCTACTAGCAGTCGATTTAGATTTAGTTAAATGTAAAGATATTTGACACCGAACCAAGAGACATGCGTCGTCCTCGAGGCAGACCACTAGCTAGATGGTCAGACGACATTGAGAGGGCGTGTGAGATCCAGTTGGTACAAAACCGCCAGGTGTGGTAGAGAAGAGGCCTTTACTCAGCAGTGGGTGTTACCGGCTGATTAGATAGAAAGATGTTTAAACTATCTGTGGCGAATTAACATAGCGCCAGAAACCTAAGTTTACAAACAGGCTAACCGTATAACATGCAAACACAATTAGTGCGCGAGTGTAAATTTGACATGCGAGCGGTGCCGTGGCCCAACGGGGGGCAACAGATACGATGCACCCTATGCCCGGTGGCCTAGAGATGTGCTAAAGCATATTGTATCGATATCTCAAAGTCAAAGTCAAAGTCAAAAATCTTTTATTCAATAAAATCTCACTGATCATTTTGAATCGTCATTACGTTTTGTATGATTAGGTATGATTACATTTTTACAGTATCTCTTCTTTAGTGATTTTCTACGATGGAAAAGATGGAGGGATGAATGAAGCGATGATGTGTCGCAAGCCGCAGATGAACGCCTATCGATTGTAGCAGACTGCACAAACTAGTTTCATAGTATGTTCATGATTAGGTACCAGGGAATCACGATTATAAAGAAAGATTTAATTGTAGTTCCTGTACCTTCCTGATTTTTTTTCAGTTTTAAAACTTTTCGAATTTTTTCTTGGTTTTTTAATTATGAGGGTAAACGTTATGATCATTTGATTATAGAGTATCTAGATAACTTGTTTTGGTACCTATTAAAAGACAGAATTGAAAAACGTAAGCCAGATGAAAAATATCGATTTTCATGATCCCATCACTACAGCCGGCTTGCCCTCTGTAACTGCGCCCTTGCACTTCGGAAGGGTGAAGCTGAATTATTGTTTAGAGGGGCGCGGGGCGGCCTTTTAAACCGGGAAACCCCCGCCATTGTGCATAGCCGATTTCCCGCTATCCGCCATTTTAATGTCCTTCCATGATGTCTGTGTGTGCGTGGGGTGCCAAGTCAAGAGCGATGGCGATCTTATCTAGGCTCTGGTAATTAGTCACCAAAGCTGGAGTGCATTTGATTGATTTAGAATGTTTTATTGTTATTTCATGTTTTTCTATTTACGCAATCTCAAAATTTAAAAATGAATCAACTCTCTTTAATAAAAAAAAACTGTTACTTATTCAACTACGGTTATTTTTGGTCTGTATACATACATAATATGAACTAAATCTAGTATATTTTTTCAGTTTATCACTCACTATGACGAACTTTACTAAAGACTATTGAAGCCTCTGCTAAATACTACGCTTATTGCAAGAACCACAGTCACTTTTTGACTGTGTTTAATATTTTTTGTATTGAAGCTACCTTACCCACACAGTGCAATGCGTGTGTGTGCAATCGTTACACGGTTTGTATGGCTTTTATTACTGTTCCGAGTATTTTTCTATTGTTGTCATGTTGTCGGCCCTAAAAGCACAAAGGGTACCCTCTGTTGAAAAGTCTAACTACCTATAAGAGTCAGGTAATTTGGGGAAAGTTTTTAATCTTGGCTCTGATTTTTCATGGAATATTATCCACTCGAGAGTAACAATTCCGGGACATCTATAAAAATTTGAATATCGTGGAAACCATGGCTAGCTTATTAAAATAAACTGTGTTTGATAGTTTAATAATAAATAAAAAGAATTGTTTAATTGCTTTATTAAGCTAATATTCATGGTTTCCAAGATATATACACGTTTTTATAAGTGACCCGGAATTTTTCTTTCGAGTGTATTAGGTACTTTTTATGTAAACATGTACCTACGGTTAAGTAAAAAAATTGTTATAATTTCTCTGTAGCAATATGTATGTGTATTGTGCTCTTTTTTCTCTTTCTTGAAAAAGAGTCTTGTTTATAGCCATTAGATTCACTTTGGAATCAGGGGAGAATCAGCAAATGGTTTTCCTCAACTTAGTTTGATGGAGTCATTTCCATACATTAGTGTCCGAAGACAGAAGGAAAAAAACATAATTTAGTTCACGACAAAATGGCGTCAGAACATACAAACCACCTACTTTCAATTCGTACTCCCGTTTAGCGAACATTAAAGAACACTTATCAAGGAAGGGGACAGGCGATCATTTTTGGATTATGACTGCCCCTACAGATAGAGGAATTAATTTACGAAACTACCAATATACCCTGATATCTGTCACCGTCAACGCCCCCTTGATATCTTCAACCGTGCTTTAAAACCTCACTGTATTGGAGAGGTCTTGTTAGTTTGGGCCGGTGGTAACTGGACGTTCTTTGAGGGATTATGGACGTTTTGAAGGGGGATGAGATGTTTTTGCGTAATTAGTGACGCAAGTGCTTGCCTTGTGATAATGTACTTGTCGCAAAATGGGAAATTTTATGTTGTTGGGTGGTGGTCGTTAATCTGGTAATGGATTAGATCGACGGACCATACACACAGCTGTGAAGATAGGCCCTTGAAGACTGAGGGGTCATTCATTTGGTTCTATATTATTTATATTTATTTATATGCTATTCCACTTTTGCGCACCAAGCTTAAAATCGATTAGTGCGCAAAAGTGGAATGCTTCCATTCTATGCTAAGCCAAATTTGTCTGAATACTTCTTCTTACCAGCTGTAAGTTAGTTTAAAAAACATGAACCCTATTAAAAATATCACAGCGTGTCTCCGACACGATTTTTTTGTATTATTTTTCGTAAAAAACAGTCGTTACAAAGCCAGTCGAAACATGCGGGCTGAATCACAAAAGGGACTTTCGGTAAAACGAATATCATTCAAAAGTGTCAGGAAATGGAAAAATCAAACTTTGCTTCCACCATCAGATAACAATGACGTCACAGGCGAACAGAATGACGATCAGAGGGGAGCTCATTTATTTACAAAAATTTATAGAGACGGCTGTTACCTATACGGATATCCGTTAGGCATCTATAATGTCTGAAAGTGCTTATAAGTGCTTATTGTTGCAGTAGCACGAGGCATTGAATGTGTTCTGTGTATCTCTGTAAGCAAGTTTGTCTAGTGTGCTATGCTAACCACGATACATAGATCACAAGCAATAAGTACCACATCTAGTAAAATTACATCGATTTTGCTGGAAATCTATAACAATAGAAAAAGTAACTAAATTAGTAGATAGGTACAAAAAAATATGTAACGTCAAACCAACCTCTTACTTCTCCGAGATTTTCGTAAAGTTTTTTATTGAAAAATGGGGGAGCGAACAATGCAGTCCAACCTAATGAAATATTCTGAATATTTGTATTTGATTCCACTTCAAAACTCCACATTTACATCACCAGTTAACTCAGACCTACCGTACTCTAGTGATTTTGTGCGAATGCTCAAAGATCAAGTGTCATTTTACGTTGGCCGGAAAATGGTTCGCGAACGGAGTCTATGCCGAATTTTTAATTTCCTCAGAATTTGTGCTATTTCATAACTTTTTATTTGTGTTTATTTTATAGCTGATACTTTCCGTATGATTACTGTGAAGCGAAATTGAATTGGAAGGAGGTTACAAATGATAGAAGTTTGAAGGGTGCTTCCTGAAGTTGTGTGGTGAAGTTTTAATTGTTTTAGAGGACATAGTCCAGCCAGACACGTATTTACTACCTAGATGCTCGTACACGGTTATTTAGCTGGATCATCTCTTATGGTGGTGCTATACTTAGTAAAAACAGTCAATTCAGGGAGGCACCTAATGAGTAGGTCTACTAGGAATAAGCCCTCGAAGTTTTTTGGAGTGGTCTTATTACACCTGGTATAAGTAAACTGCTCTGAAATGTTCACCTCATATTTATTTTACTAACCTTCATTACATTATTATATTATTCAGCGCGGCAATGCAGCCAGTGTCTTGGGCACGCTTCCGATTGGTACTGATTTGGACCAGTTGAGCTATCTATAAATCGTTTGCAACGGTTTGTGGATAGCTCAACTTTTTCATGTGTATCTTGTAAATATTGTGAATATTGTAAATACTGTATTAGTTGTAATTTTCTTTGTGAATTAATTTTAATAATTACAAGCTAAATGAATTATGATTGAACTCACCTCAAGAGCTGACGATAGAGACGCCTTCTCTTGTTTCAAAGTCTCCACACGGCTTTTGTATTGCAGAAGAGTCCGGACAGTCTCCTCCATCCTGTAACAAAGAGATGAAAAATTAGAAATATTTATTCGCATAGTACCGAGCGGAATAGTTTAGAGGCATTTTTTCTCAGTTCTTGAGGTTGGTTTTGGTGTAGCGCTGTTTCGCACCACAGGTTCTCACCACAAATTATTTTTCGCTGTTTCATACCAAAAAATTTAAGCGTTTCGACCCACATCAAATTTTTTGTACCTAGCATAATATTATGTTGGTTCAGTCGGGCAAAAAAGTGTGGCAAGACCTTCTGTAATTTCTAACCAGGGTACCGAATACACACTGCAGTGATTTTAGTGTGAAGTACGGAGAATAAAGGCAGCAAAAAGTTGTTTTTTTTCCATGAAAAAATGTCTGGATATTAGGTTATTCAAACAATAGCTCCCCAAGAGAAGAACAAATGCTAGAGTGAAGAGATAAGCCTCTAGTTTATACCTATCAGGTGGTTATTTACAAAACTGTTTTCAAGATTTCTTTCTATTTTCATCACAAGCATGTCTAAAGTTTCAGCAGTTCACGCCCATCACTGGTCCGCACTCTAGTAAAAGTCTGCGAAGTTCGGAAGACGCCGCGTGTCTTGAATATAATGTAGCGGTTCACTGTCAATATCACTTACTTCGCAATTTGGAGCCATTAGCCAACTTTACTCAACTTTACTAGACAGTATTTTGCGCTTGGAATTTTATAGATGTTTTCTACTTACAAATTAAAGAAAAATGTTTGAGATAATACGTTCTTTTCTCACACATTGAAATGAAAAGTCATTGCGTATTCATTTGTTTTTACTTCAAAATCGTTCGAATTTCAAATAATAATATAGGTAGAGCTGAGCACAACATAGAGCAAGAACTTTTTCTATATTTAAAATTGGAATGATTTAGAATAGAGCAAAGTTATAAGAAGGTTGAATTCAGTTTTTCAAAATCATTTAGCAGGTAATTCAAAATCATTTAGCTATTATTACTAAAGTAGGTACTTTCCACAAAATTAAATTAAAAAGCCTAATGAGATGTAAAATGAACAACATTTGCATCATTAGAACAGAAAAAAAAATACAAAAGACATCCCAAAACGTACTTCATTAGGCAAATGGATCAAACGAGGCTAGCGCATTTTCTGTTAGAGTAAGATAGATGGATAGTTTTGTTTAGGCTTAGAGTGAGAGGTCCCATCCAGGAAGTGCACTTAACGTTTCGTCGCCACTTCATTAGCAGACGACATCCGTTGGCGGTTTTGTGACGTGTGTTTTTTTTTGCTTTTGAGGATAAATGGTAGGTTATTCGTCTTCGACTTAAATTTATAACATGAATACTTAGTCTAAATACCTTCTTAGTGAGGAATGATAGAATAATAAGTAGTAATTACTACTTACTTAGTGACTATCTAGGCGAAATCTCTATCTTTTGTCGTATTGAAATTTTAGAATTATACTAAGTACGACGAACGATAACGATTTCCGCCACTTATTTCCATGATTCGCCTGTTTAGGACAGATGGCAAACTCAATTTTATACTTCCAAAATCAGTTCTAATCTAAGCTCCTGATATTAATCAAGATTTGAAATTTTAATAGACAATTTCCCAGAGTCGTATTACGCTCCACAAAAGCTTTCAAAGACGGATTACAAGATAATACTTGAAACAAAACACCGGGCAAATTAATAGCCTTCTTCAATATTAATACACCGCTGAGAATAAGGATTAAACATTTTGAAGCTTAGTTGCCGCCGCGAACGAGCTCTTTCAATATTGGCTGAATAAGCTAGACTTGTCTAGCCATAAAAAGCTTATACTTATAAGTTTTATATAAGTTTTATTATTGGAAAAAGAAACAAGGCACAAGTTAGTAGAAAAACGATAACATCCGCAGAAGTTTAAAAAAAACTGTGTCGCGAATATTAACGCCCTCCTCCAGTTTACAATATCCAAAACATAAACAGGTAGGTATAACTAGGTTGACTCTAAATTTAAACAATTATGACAAAAGTAGATAAAATAAACTAAGTGTAAGTGTAGGTATGTGGAGGTACGAGATATGGGTTTCAGGGTGTGTATATGTATGTGTGCGAGAGGGTGTGTTTGTAATGGTGTAGAGTGATGAGAGGGGGTGTTGGATGTGTGTAATGTGAATGTAATCTGAGCAGAGTGAAGGCGTGTACTCCTAAGAACACTAGGCTCATAAGGGTTTCATAAAAGAAGCTTTTGAGTATTTCTAAGTACTTAGAAGGTGTGAGAGTTTGGGTGATAAATGTTTGAGCGTGCGACTGATTGTGTGTGGGGGGAATGTGATGTTTGTAGTGTTATGGAGTATGAGAGGTGTGGTGTATGTATGTAGTGTAGTGTAAAGGTGTAACAGACTGCAAGGTGTGTACTCTTAATTACACTAAACTCATGAGAGCCTAGGTTTCATAAGAGTAGCTTTTAGATGTTTCTAAATACCCTAAGGAGGCTGTGATGATGGGTGAGAGTGTAATGAATGTGTAATTATTACTAAGTAACAGTGTGTATTTTATGTGGTGGGGATGAGGAGATTCTCAGTTGTATCATAAGATAATGACAGAAGCCAGGTGTGGCATGTAACTTTGCATTTATGGAGAGGTAGGGAGTAAATATTTAGCACTTTATTGATTTTATTGTAGAGTGGAGAGCTTAAAAAGTGAAAGTGGCGATTAGCTACGGTTGTCCTGCGAGATTCAATTTTGCAGACAATATCCGAGCGACGTTTGTTGATGGAGATATGAGGGTTAAAGGGTAAGTGGGAGTGTTTACGGAGAACAGTAGCTAAGACAAAAAGCTGTCTAACAGAGAGGACTTCACAGCGTGAGTATACTAGGCTCGTAGAATAGCGCCTCGGTTCGGATAACATCACTTTTAGGACAGCCCTCTGTGCTCGTTCCACTCTGATCATCTGTGTCTTGATGGAACCACCCCAGGCAGTAATACAGTAGTTCAGAATGGATTGGGCTAAAGCAAAATATACTGTCCTTAAGCATTGTAGGTCGGCAACACTTGTTAAATTTTGAAAAACATAGATGAGTTTGCGCACTCTAGCCACAGTACTATCAATATGAGGGGTCCAAGATAGGGCACTGTCCAAGTGTATACCAAGGTATTTTATTCAGAGCGTACGTTCTAGGGGTTGGCAGGAACAAGGATTAGTACTTGGTGCTAAACAAGAGTGAGCGCAGAGAGAAAAGGAACTAGGATAGGTGCGATTAGACGGGGAAAAGGTGATATATTTAGTCTTAGTGACATTAAGGGTAAAACACATTAAGGACTTAAAAGCACGCTTTTTACCACAGATTAAAAATACAACTTCATTATAAAGTGCTTTTAGAATGTACCTACTTAATCTGTGGCTGAACAGAATAGTTTTTAGAATCAGCCGTGAAACTCTCGAACTAGATTCGTACTTTCAAAAAAGGAATCATGTATGAAACGGAGGTAAAAATTTGAACTTGCGTTTCATATAAAACGAGATTTTCAGTGTGTTATTTTGGTAGAATGGGAATCCGTGTTACAATTTTTTTTTTAATTGGCGTCGCACTATTTTTGTGCATTTGCCATTTTGCGTTAAAAATTAGGGAAACATAAATATTAAAAAAAGCGCGGGATCTAACATGCGGGTTAGGAAGAAGGATCAATGTTACATATTCTTTGTTTAGAATTTTAAAACCGTTTAGGTAGAGTACAAAGAATATTTTAACCTTTTTCTAATCATTAAAGAAGTAGCACAAAAAGAAGTTGCATTTCCATTAAGTACAGACAGCTAAGCATATAATTAATTCAATTGAAATCCTTTATCAAATCGTTTCCTTGCGAATTCTTTTATTGTAAGCAGGAAGAGGGTAAAATGAATCCATTCCATGAACATTTAAAATGGAGCGTTTTCAATAACTGAATAGGACGAGCCGACGGAAGACGAACGGGGTGTTTTTTTTCCATACGACATAGATGGCGCTCTTGATTAGAATTTTATACTAAAAAAAAACTTTTCCCTGAATGAATTTGATAATGGAACAGACTGCACTGATTGAATATTTTTTTTTGTAAATTGATTTCGAAGGCAATTTTTAATATTAGAAGGATGTTTTTTTAATGAATAATGTGATGAAACAAGTACCTCTGCCTATATAACAATGCATTGCTTCAAATAGTAAGACTATTCAGGACGTACCCGTACCCAGTGAGGCAATGCCTGTAATTGCAAGCCAGCGAGTAATCTAAAAAAAGTCTCCGCTATAAACAGGGTTAGATAAACGATGAAAAAAATTAAATTTACCAAAAATTAATGAACCCGGAAACAATACAACCTTTTTTCGCGAAATTTCCCACGTGGAATATATCTAGACGAATTTTCCGTAACCGGGGGTCGATCACCCGAACTTAAGTCGTCCGGGCCTTATTACTCAGTAATTTAATGTTTTGTTTTTTTTTTCGACGAAGGTTTTTATACAGGCAGTATTTTTACGGCCTCAAGTCACGGTAGAGTATCGACCGTACAAGTTTCGGGGCGATGTAGGTAGTTCTATTTTTTATTAATAAACACACCTTAGTACTTTATTCAGGTGAATAGTGTTACATTCACCAGTTAATTAAGGTGTAAGGCCAATGAGAATGAGTATGAATTCCGTTCGTGACAAAAATGATAAGAGGCAAAACTAATAGCTAAAGTACTTTACGTTTATTGCAACATACAAATAAATACGCACTGTATTAAGTATGTAACTTACTTATAATTACAGAACTTAAAACTGTCTTTATGTTTTTTAGACACTACAATTCTGTAGTCTCAAAATAATTACGTGTTAGTGTGTAAAAGATGTAAGTAGTACATAGTCAGAACGAAAAGATTAAAAAAATTGCGTGACAGCCGAGCATTTGATTAAAATAAAATTACTAAACATTTCTACCGCTATAAAATATTTATCCAGACAGCGAAATTGAAGCTTAATTTTAAAATGATGGCTCATTGTAAACAAGTTACCAATGGCGGGATGATTTTTAAATAATTGCAAATGCCAGCATATTCTGCTGGGTTTTCAGGAAATACGATGGTTTTTCATTGCAATGAAAAGCCGGAAGCTGCAATAGGCTTATGTTACGTCGGAATAACCGAATAGGTTTTTAATACAGGTGTTCCAAAACTGAACGTAAAAATGCTCCTCAAAATGTGCACGAAATGAAATAAAAATTGTTTACTTCAGACAACTAAATCCATAGGTAATCACCACCATCTAAAACAAGATGGCATTATATGAAAGGTGATTCTAAGTAGAAGGGTATGTCTATAATGGTACCTACTCTACTTTGAGATACGCCACGTCTTGGAGGTTAAAATTGCTAAAAAGATCACGGGCATACTTCTAAAGAGCTTATATCGCGTCAAGACACAGGTGTAACCCACTTCGGTTATATTAAAAATGTACGAAGCAACTTTCGGCCTATTTCTGGAACAGGCCATAAAAATGTGGCGTTGTAAACGACTAGTAAATTACGTGATGCGATACACCGAGGTGTTTATGAGGGCCAGGTTTAGGGCCTTCCCTATTTGGCAGGTAGGCTGTGAATTAATTTAGATAACATCAGTCAAAAATATGAAAATATTTCAGGCTGAAGTCAGTGGAAACGATAGTAGCCTCGAAATTGAAAGCTAAGCAAAGTTAACGCAATTTACCTTTAAGTAATACTTTATCATCTGAAATGAAATTACTTTATTCAATACGAAAATTTGTTATTTTTGATACTAAGCATAGTTCCCTTACGAACTCCAAATAACGGCACAACCATCGATTTAAAATTTATTGCTGTAACCTCGTTAGTTATTGCGTAAAGGGGATTCAGATCGCCACTATTATTTTTTTCTTTTACAATTTTGATCAGTGAACATTGGCAGATCAATGATTTCGGTTTGAGAAGGCCTTGACCCAGTTATTAGTGTTTTCCCTAAAAAATTGTGCTTTTGAGGGGAAGGGGTAGCTTTTTTGGCGGGGTGGCTTGTACTTCCTATAGCCCCCCTAAATTCGCTAGTACCAGTGAGTCATGTGTAACCTAACAATAAACGTGTACTGTGTCTAGAAGATTAATACATTCTATTCTACCTCGCAGTTCCCAATATCCACCACATTATTCAGCCTTTAACACACCAAGTGCTTAGAATAAGTACAATACTAAATACTTACGAACATTAGGGGCACGATGTTTGTGCCGAAACTACGGTATTGAACAAAATAAACTCATAAATAAGGCTTAGCGGGGAAGCCTTGGCAGCTGGCATTTGCTTTTATGCATGAAAAGACGAGTTCAAGGGCTGTTCTGTTTAGAACCAGGTTTTCATGTGACCTTAGTTCCGATTTCTTCGTGTGACTTTTTTATTTATTTTGAGAGCTTTGTTGCTATGCAACCACATAGCCCTATAAAACATGTAACAGCTACTAAATTACACATCTAAAAAACATTTTTGCTGATATTAACTTTGAAAGAGCTTAGGTATAAACTGACCTTGTTAATTAGAATTTCACTGTTCACAATTTCAGACTGAGACACCGAGAGCTACAGTGCCCGAAACTAATCTGGACGCGATGGGTGACCGCTAGTGGCATATTTACATCTGAGCGCTTCCGTACTTCGGAATGCCAGTTAAAACTGTTGGTCTCAGCTCTATGAGTCGATAAGCCACGGAAACCTTAAGGCAGCCTAAAATCTTCGCTACAACTTGTATCTGGCTGGACGTGGTTGAAAACACACTTCGGACCTACAATACCCTGGCCTTTGTCACAGACGTCACAGACGGACGCTGTCATAGTCATTCATTGACAGTGACGTCACGAGCGACTACATTGTTGAACACAGCGCCATCTGTGCTTCAACGGCTGAACTAAATAAGTAGGTAAGTCGATACCTAATAAATCTTTCACTTCGAGTACTACATAGACTAGTTAGCTAATTAGTTTAGACAGTTGCCACTGTAGGGCGCTGTTCCTAGATATAAAAGACGCCGCGTGGTCTCGGCTCGTTCTCTTTTCCCGGCGGTCATACTGACTAGCTGTGCCTACCTATTAAATTATTAATAAATACGCTTTGTTTCATAGCCAAGGATTTCTTTCCTCCTGCATTAGACACACATCACTAGGCCAGATGAAACTTTCATCCAGGTATGTGTTATGTAAAAACCAAAGTTTAAAATAATATTACAACTGGTGGCTTTACATTCACGCCTTACAACGTTCACAGTGTTTTATTTCTACCAGAACCTTTGTTTCAAATATTACGACACTGTAGGTTAAACTGAACTTCTAAAGCGGTTCAGTGTTACCGCCTTTTGAAAGATTTTTCGAGAACAATAGTGTACAATGGCACAATGAATGGCGTAAGCCCATTTAGAGTGTGTAGTGTGCTTTCAGAGTTCCGCGCCAGGCACCCTCGATCCAGCCAAAAGGTATGGTCATACAACTATACCATTTGATTTTTAAAACGGTGCTATATAAGTAATATTTGCAGAAAGTATATTAAATGTATTTTTTGAGCAATCTAGGTCGTTGTTTAAAGTGTCCAGAAATATTTAATTTTATTTAATTATATTACATCTTGGTCTGAGAGAGGAAGATGGAAACCTTTTTTCTGTAGTGGGACAATAAAGACTGAAAAATAAATAAAATAATACTAGTAATTATACTATTTTAACCCTTTAAAATTTATACCACATAAAATTTTCTAGATTTCGAAACGTGTGGTGTATTTAGAGGCAGCTCCAAATATTATCAATAAGTAATAAGTGTATTGGTATGAAACCTGAAGTTCACTGGAAACTAAAGTTCAGAAGAAAATAATTTGATTAAAAAAAAAACTCTCAGATAGTTTTCGCTTTTCGCTTTTAGTAGGGTCATACTGCGTTTTTCGCAAGCGTTTACCTCACACCGTTAACCTCGGCACCACCTTAGAGATATTGATATAAAGCTGATAATCGTTTAATGGTTTCCAACCGTTTGTATATAACTATAGCAACAGTTTTGATATCAAATAACCCTAATTTAAAAGCTCTAAAGAAATAACTTATCTACACCAACTCAGGTGCTCGATCAACCATATCAACCAGTTTAAGAAGACCCACGGCGTCACATTCGCTTCGCGTTTCTCAAAGAGACGTCGCAGGTTTTGAACCAAATTACTCTTTAGTATTCTGTGACTGAAGGGTCTTTTTAAACTGGGCACGAACAGTTCAATTAAGACGCTTCACACAATGGGCATCAGATATAGCCTACTTTGAATGGATCACTTCTATTCATAAAGATTTTTGTAACTATTCTTCAGAAATCCAATAATAAAGAGTAAAAGATGGTTTCGGAAGTTAAATAGCTACAAATGGTATGTAGTAAATTAAGTTGGCAGTTAGAAGGGAATAAATTTGGGTCTCAAGCACCTTTTAGTTGATTGGTTCGTTAAATAGGTCAAACGTGAACATAACTTAGTTATTTTACTCGTGTAACCCCCCCTTGCCCCTAACTCCTGCGTCTACAGGGTTACTATCAAACAATTCTGTGTAAGCAAATGTTAATTCTGTTTCTCTTGGTTTACGATAATCATGATGAAAAATACTGCACCAAAATACGCAGCCTTACCCTTAATTTGGTGCAGTATTTTTCGGACTGTTCGAGACATTTTTTCAATTAAGTTGAGATACTTATTCATCTTAGTGTGACCAATACTGCTTTATCTCCAACACCGAGCCTACATCGATAGTTACTGCCTTCATAAACCATGTGATATATCAGTAGCGAATTCATAGATTTATGTCCATTAGGCTATAACCCGAACTATTACGGGCTAATCGGGGGCTATGGCGACCGGATATTGGTCAGGATTGGAACCAGATGTGTGGGATGGCAGGTGGTTCGTATGTTTATGGGGGGTTAAGAAGAATTATTGATTGTTTTGCTTGAGAAATTTAATTGTATCGAGAAATCTTGCTTATCGTTATGCAGGACTGATTTGAGGGCGTGATTCATTTATTCACTTTAGACGTTTAGAAAACAAAAGAAGTTGAGCTGAAACTCAAAGGAAGGTTGCTGAAAAAGAAGCACATCATTAGCCTCTTATGGTTTCAATATTCTGAGGCCTCATAGAATTTTTATGCTTGCGGACAGATAAAAAAAAGCTTTAGACCAGCTATGAAAAAAAAAAATTGGTACCTACACCATTGACAGAGTCTCTGCTGTTTAACCTGTGTCGACTTTTCAAAAGAACTGAATTATATAAGTATTATATCAGCAATCTAGTTTCCATAGTACAAGCTCTGCTTAGTTTAGGACTAGAGGGTATTGTGTGTAAAAAAAAATATTGAAGTCAAACGATGGCCATATAAAAAAACATAAGAGCTATTAGAAACTAGGTTCTCTGCCTACCCGTAAAAAACAGGCGTGGAAAGAATAACCAAACTATAGGCATGTAAAATACCGGCCAGCCAAGTACCTACGTCATGAAAACACACACGAATTAATACAAGCTACTATTAAAGTTTTTTGTAAATAGATTAAGTATTTAGATAATAAGATTCATATACACCTACTGTAAAAAAAAGGGCTTTATTATTATACTATTCTTAGTTTTAGGAACGGAAATCACCCTTGGATGGCCACAACTAGGTTTTCTTATCCTGTTGTTTAACTAAAAGAAACTTTGCCAAGAGCTTTTACAAAAATCCACATTGCAAAATATACTGTGTTCAAAAACTTCAAGCATCACATACGAGTTACGGGCAACACTCAAGCATCACATACGAGTTCAGTATATTAACCCAAATACATGACATTCCCTGAACTTTTATCAGTATTTTGAAGATAACTGAATGTAACTTAAATAGCATCTGTATTCCAGTTTTTACGTAAAGTAACTGAATTTACTTAATAATGAGAAACTTGATTTGTTTACGATACGGGATTAAAATAAAACAACACTATAGCTGATATGCTTTATTTCACGCAGTCACACACAAACTGTCATACATCTCTAGTTATTCATACGCTTACGTTATATCCTATTTGTTAATTTTATACAAAGCTTCTGTTTTGACTACATAGGAATGACACGATATTGATTGGAATAGATCATTGTTCTGTAACTTTATGAAGTCTGTAAAAATGAGTTATGATGTAACAAGCATAAAATAAAAAAATACAGCCGAATTGAGAACCTTTCCCTATTTTGCAGTCGGTTAAAAATACAGTCATAATGTTATTATTTTCGAAGGTAACTGATAACTTTCAGAATATTTGTGAGAAGCTATGCAAACCGAAAAGTATATCAATGTTGAATTATAAATATAAATCAGTGTTTAGAGATAGTTATTTAGTATTTCTTAAGCATGCGCCATAATATTTGCTCCCCTATAAGCTAAGAATGAATCCTATAAATGTGTCTTGTAAAGTTTACCTTGTAAAAGTACCGGTACTATTTTGCCTATATAGTACCTGTCATTCAATCATACTTCATACCGGTACCTTGTAAAAGTACCGGTACTATTTTGCCTACATAGTACCTTCCATTTAATCATACTTCATACCGGTACCTTGTAAAAGTACCGGTACTATTTTGCCTACATAGTACCTGTCATTTAATCATAATTACTACTTAACCTGTGGTTCAGGTACAAGGCATTCCACTCAGAGCGCTACAGCCTACTCGATTGAATTATGTGACCGGTTAAGAGGTCACGTGATTTATAGAGCTTTATTCAATTTAGAACCCCCGCGTTCAGTAGAACAGATTAGTTTTAGTAAACAATATGGTAGGTACTAGAAACTTACCCTTAGTGAATGTAATTTAATTTAAGTTGTTTATTTATAATAGGTACATTTCAACTGGAGTGATAAAAATGCCTTTACTTTCAAGTTAAATAAATAAATTTAATAAATACTTCTGGGCATGTCACACAACGCTCTGTAGTCCCAAACTACGCGAAGCTTGTAGTATGGGAACTAGATCGCTGATAGAATACTTTACTAGAATACTTTATGTAAATACATACTTATGATACATAGTAACCACCGGACACAGAACAAATATCTATGTTTGCCCCACAAATGTTTGTTCTAGGTGGGGATCGAACCCACGGCTCACAGCACGGAAGGCAGAGCTACTACCGACTGAGCCATTCGACTGACACGTGTCATGGCTCAGTCAGATGGTGTAAGTTGCATAGGCAGTTCTCAGAGTAAATTCGAAATAAGTATACAAAGTTGACAACTGTAACAGATAAAACTGAGAAAATAAAGATTTCGTTGCCTAGCAGTATGACGGTTAGAATAAAAAAAAATGTGTCCTCTACTACCCATACTCCAAGATTTGATTTAATTTCACCCTTTCCTAAGTTAGTTTCCGCGTTCTTATTCTGTAGAAGATACATCGCCTTTGTCTCGAACCTCCTGTAATGACGATAATGCGCCCCGAGTTTCATTTATTAAATTTTCGAGCACGTATCTACGTACTTCCGCTTAGTTTGCTTTCGAGTACAGTGGGAATGAGAAGTATTTTCTTATGTTCAGCGACTGTTCAGCAGATTATGAACGAACATATTTTTCTAACAAATTCTAGAAAATTCTTAAGAGACCTTTGTAATTAGATTTTAAAAATGTCCTTTGTAGAATTAGCTGTGAAATTGTCTGGATAATTTGTGTAAAAACTAGCAGAAAATGCTAATTTTCTTCCAGCCAAATTCATAATGAAATTAGCCCGCGACAGTTTTTGTCTCCACTTCATTTTTTTTTTAATGTAGGTACAACTCTTAGCAAAGAGATTGGCACATTAAACATCACCGTGAATGTAGCAATAACGAAACGCAGCACTCAAGAGCCAACTGTCACTTTTAGGCGGGAATTAATACGTCGCCATTTTGTCTTGGAAAGTTCTCGAATCTCGTGTAATGTTACGTTTAAATGTTGAGCGTTCGTCACGAGCGAACATTTTAAATGTATTAATGCGAGTGACATTAGCGAGTTTGAAAGCGTTTTCTTTGTAATGTCGCATAAATTGTGACTAAGTGAGACAGCTTATTTAAGGCAGGAGAATATGATGATAATGAGAGCCGACATTTTTTTAATCAAATTTAACTAGTAACACATAAAATAGTTGTTTTTGAAGAAATATATTCCATTTGATTTTATGACTTTACATTCATGTAAATGAGGTTTTTTAATTAATTGTATCATTTATGATTGCTCTGTGTTGTATGTATTTTTTTACGACAAAAGCTTCTATTAAAATTTAAAGATACATGTATTTGATTTTTAAAAGGAAAAACTCGGACGGAAGTTGAGGCGACGGAAGCAGTCATCTCCGCAACCGGAAGTGATGTCGGCGTCACAATGGCGGAGAGAGATTACACGCGCTTCCACGTTTTCATATGGAAATTCGAGTTTTCAGAGTTTCAATGGGTCTGTTAAAAGGGCTGACTTATTGCTAAGATGGCGTGTCTTCATGCTAATGTGATGGATAGATGGGAATACTTTGGAGATGTTTGGAACGTTATTTGAATGTTAGGGTGAGTTACTAATGAGAAAGAGCCTTATGCGTATTTATATTATTGTTTCGAATTTTACTTATTACGGAGATGAACTGAAAATGAATACAGGTGTTTCATCGATACTGTGTAATAGATTGACACTATATGAACTATAATTACATGCCATAAAGTGTTTTTTAGTGTATTTTATTCGAGGAATTCGATAGTGATTTCTTTAAAAAAAAATGTTTTTATTCATAAAGAAAATTCTGAATAATACAGTATCCTACTAATATTATAAACGCGAAAGTTTATAAGTATGGATGGATGTTTGTTACTCTTTCACGTAAAAACTACTCATCCGATTTGGATGAAACTTGGAATATATATTGTCCGTGACCTGGATTAACACATAGGTTACTTTTTACCCCGAAAAATCAACGGGATCCAATGGGACGCGAACGAAGTCGCGGGCGGCACCTAGTTTACAATATTTGCAAAATACACATGTAGAGCTACAAACTCTTTCTTTGGCACATCTACAAACTGTTGCAAACTCAAACAAATTATTTTTGTTATTTTTCTTTGTATTTTTTTAACACGTGCAGCTACAAAAAAAATCGCGATAGTGTACCAATTTCCCGCCCAGACCAGTCTAAGTTCATATCTTCCAGTATTAAATTACGTTAACGTCTTAGCTAACGCGTTCCAGCGCCCATTACACATCATTTATGCAAATCCCTCCCCCGGGGCCACCTCGTTTATCATTTTCCTGTCAATCTTGTCTGGATACTTTGCGTCCCGGGACTGTGCTAGACTTCTGTTTTGATAGATGCGGGGGACCTGTAAAGGGATTATCTGTCTGTTTGTATAATAAATTGGACTACCAAACCTGCTATGAAAATTACATTTATAAATATACTAGCAGCGCCTCGCGGTTTCACCCGCGTAATTCCCGTTCCCGTGGGAATTCCGGGATAAAATATAGCCTATGTTCATCAGGGATAATGTAGGATTCTAATGGTAAAAGAATTTTTTTAATCGGTCCAGTAGTTTCGGAGCCTATTCAATTCATACAAACAAACAAACAAACAAAAAATCAAACCTTTCCTCTTTATAATATTTGTATAGATACATACAGTTCGCGTCCACCATGAACGATTTTCAAGATATTCAAGTTTTTTTAAACGACCCAATTGTTCTCAAGCGCGCTTGACACAGAATAATCATTCGGCATTCGAATAAAAAATTACTAATAAAAAATTATGACATGTAGTGCTATCTTGCAACTGGGTATGAGATTTTAAAAGTTGTATGCGTTAAACGACCTAGCAGTTTGAAATAAAACAATGTCATATGATCAAAGAATTAAAAACCAACAGAAAACTGATTTACAATAAGTTTTTTAATACAAACATTGACCGGTGGCAACTTTTCACTAAATTCGTGCAATCCAAACTTATCTTAAACAAAAAATACACAGCCACAATCAAACACAATATGCAGCCAAAGTTATGTAGGATATCCATAGCTTTGGTCGCATAATGCGTTCGATTTCTTAGACTTAATGCTACACTCTGTTCTCATAAAAGAATCGAATGATAAAACATGAATTGGGACTAAAGTAAGTGTCCCAGTGAAGGCACTTTTCTTATACCTCAACCGGAAATTGTAAGAGCCCAATTACGAGATTTTTAGAACCACATCGTACATCTAAAGAGGTTTAAAAATATAAGAATTCTTGCTAAAATCTTTAAAATAACTTGAGATATCTTTAGAACCCATAGTCAAAGAAATTCAACAGTATACTTTCACACAATAGAGGTCAAAAGGTGCTATAAAGGCTTCGAGGGAACGAAAGAGAGCATGAGGGTCATTGTGCCTCCTTCAAGCCTAAACAATATCTTGTAGTAAAGTTCTTTGTCTCTTTTTATGCGCCAAAATAATGATGGACGGTTTTATAGGGGTTTTTTATTTGATGAAGATTCTTACGCCTCAACTGTTTCAAGTGTATTGTGTTGTTTAGAATCCATAAAATAAACATAACTTATTTTTGTAAAATAAAACAAAAAAGACGCCATCTTTGGGTGCTACGCAGCACGCGTCGTAGACTTCTACAAGTGTCGTAGCACTAGCGCTACGGCGTAGCTTTTTCTTTTTTTTGTTACATAAAAATATTGCCTGTACACTGCTTGCTGTTCCGGAGATAAACGGTAACGAACGACAAAATTGCTTTTAATTCTGCAAACGCACGTTAAATTAATGCGTCACGTACGTCGAGATTCACATGCTAAGCATTTTATGGCCCGGTTTTGGGTTAGCTTATTTTTTTACAGCTACCTCAACCTAAAAACGTCTCTACTGCCAAGGTCGTAAAGGTCAAGTTACCTTGCCAAGTCTGCGGAACTGATTTATGTAGGCCGCGTGGTTGATGAGGTTTTTATGACGTCATCAAAACGCTTAAACGAGTGACGACACAGAATTTGCAGCTGATAGTGATGTTTTTAGGTATCAAACGCGTTCCCGGATGACGAGAGATTGACAGGACAGATAGGTTAATGATGTGCCGAATAGTAGATAAAGCTAGCACTTGGATGCTTTAATATAGATCATTAACTATCATCCATAGATAAGCAGCAGAGGCTAACAGCTCGCCAAGATTGGAATACTTAGAAAACAAGGGCTTTAGGTAGATGAAATAAAAATAGAATGAAATAGATTTCATTGAAATATTATATCAATGAGATCTATAGAGCTTTTAAGAGCTATCTAACAGCTATCAAACATCGCCCATGACAGATCCTATCCTGTTAATATTAAAAACGCGAAAGTTTGTAAGGATGTATGTTCCTCTTTCACGCATAAACTGCTGAACCGATTTGCATGAAACTTGGAATATTATCCGTGACCTGGATTAACTCATAGGCTACTTTTTTATCCCGGAAAATCAATGGGATCCAACGGGATGCGAACAAAGTCACGGGCGGAAGCTAGTAGATAAATAAATATAAATAATAATGGACGTTTCACATAGCGCCTTCTAGTCCTAAACTAAGCATAGCTATGGGAACTAGATAAACAGATAATTATTATTGTACACGAGGAATCATCAATATATATAAAACTCTTTTGAAGCTGACATAGAATCAACGCACAGCCTAAACTATAAGTCCTAGAGGTCTAAAATTTGGAGGGTAGTATCCTTATATAGTGTAGGGGTGCACTAAGAAAGAAAATTTGAAAAGTCACACTCTAACGCGAGCAACGCCGCGGGAGACGGCTAGTAGGTACATAAAAATCTTAAACTAATTTAGTATTGTACAGCGGCCTTATCATTGAAAGCGATTTCTTCCAGGCACCTTAGCTAGATTACTGAAAGAATAAATATGTATCCAAGGATAAAAGGTAAATATGCCATATCCTCATCTTTTTCACCTTTCCCACCTCTGAAACCACCGCACAATATTGAGCGGCAGTGATATATTATCTTGCTGACGAGCCCGGGGGGTAAGAAACACCTTAATGATGAACGCTCTTCGATTGACAGGAACAAGTGGATTGATCCCTACAGGAACGTGGCTAAAAAACTGGCGCTGAGATATCACAGGGGCTGAATCTTATTTTTTTTTTGTGTTTAGGCTATCTGGCATATGGCCCACTGGTAAGCGGTCACCGTCGCCTAGAAACATCGGCAACATTGGAAGAATGTTTGATGCGTTGCCTACCTTAAAGGACACGGGACAGCAGTTCAATAAAATATCGCTATTTAAAAAAATATGATAGCCTGAAGACGAAAGCCTTCAACCAATGCGTCCTACCTGTCATGACCTATGCTGCCGAAACGTGGACACTGACAGTAGGGTTGGTCCACAAGCTGAAAGTCGCTCAGCGAGCTATGGAGAGGGCTATGCTCGGAATTTCTCTGAAGGATAGAATCCGGAACGAGGTTATCCGACAGAGAACCAAGGTAGTCGACATAGCTCAGAGGATAAGTAAGCTGAAGTGGCAGTGGGCCATGTTTGTTGCAGAACTGACAATCGTTGGAGCAAACTAATACTCGAGTGGAGACCGCGTTTAGGCAAGCGTAGTGTAGGACGCCCTCCGGCTAGGTGGGGCGACGATCTGAGACATGTAGCTGGCAAACACTGGATGAGAAGAGCCGAAGACCGGGCTCAGAGGCGCTTCTTGGGAGAGACCTACGTCCAGCAGTGGACCGATATAGGTTGATGATGATGATGATAGTTTAAAGAATTTATAATCTTAGAATAGTTTCCCATCGCTTTACTTTCTTTTATTATAGATAGATAAGCGGTGTTTGGCTAAGCTCACCAAGTGTAGCAGTAGTCTTAAGTAAAAACATAATAGAAATCTATGTTGTATTTTTTGCTAATGTACTTAGAGGTTTTCAAGTCCATAACTTGTTCCTTGTATTTTAATACGGGATCTCTATAGTTTCAGTATTTACCAATATTTTAGAATACATCACCCCTTATGTCCGTACGTTAGTACATAAATATAGGTGTTACCATAAAATTGAATGACACGTTCCGTTTTACGATCGCGGGCTGATCGCCCAAAATCGTCCAAAAATAGTTTATTCGTGACGTTGGAATGAAAGTAACATAAAAACGGAACGCATAATAACATGAAGCGTAGCTCACGGGATTGACTCATAAAGCTTTTACGTGAACGTTGTGGTAGGGTGAGGTTTTGAGCGTATTTGAAAATGCAACTCGGTAGCATTTTACTAAAAACTGTAGGTACTTATTTTTGTAGGCAACTACTGTTTGCTGAGATCGGAGTCTGCTAGCGTTTTGTTAGCGTTTTTCCCTCTAGTTACTTCGTTGTTTTAATACTGATTATATATGAATAACACAATATGTTTCAGATCTAGCTTTCGAACGCAACTTCATTTGCCTCCCGTTCGTTCCTGTGGATTTTCCGGGATTAAAAGTAACCTGTGTATTAATCCAGGTTACGAACCATATAAATTCCTTTGATCCAAATCGGACCAGTAATTACAGCGTGGTTGAAAAACCAACATCTAAACATTCACGTTTGTAAAATAGAAACTAAAACTATCATATCAACTTTTAAACCGCGCGTACTCGCGATCAACTTGAAGAAAATATCAGTAACATAATGTTCCAAAAGCAATGTTGAATGTCTAACGAATTGAAAAGAATATAAATCATGATTAAACTCGCTGTCAGTCTGGATCCACCCTTCCAAGACCGCGTGAAAACTGCGCCGATTTATGCCTGGATAAAGCATAAAAGGAATACGGAGTGATCATTCACGGCATCCGTATTGAACGTGATGCCACGTTTTTACTACACCTTCCACATGCACCTTATTAGAAAAGGAAATAAAAGTTCGTATGAGTTAGTGGCCAACTCTGGCGACGGAGTTTTCAGGCCGCCTTAAGGCCTCCGTCGTGGCTTAACGACTGGTAGAGCCGGGACCAACGTGCCTTCCGAAGCATGGAAGCGTTTAGATGTAAATGCCAGTAGCGGTCATCCATCTGTGTAGGTGTATCTTAAAGAGATAGTTAGAGGCAACAACCAAAATGGAACTATCAGCCTATTTCTTTGAAAATGTTTCTTGATCAAAAATCAACGCACTACCTTGATCCAAAAGCTTCGTGAAAAATATAAAGATTTACGTCTGATGTGTTACTGTAAATAATCCTACTAATATTATAAACGCGAAAGTTTGTAAGTGATGGATGTATGGATGGATGTTTGTTACTCTTTCACGTACTAGTCATTATTCCTGATAGTCCTAAATCGCCAAAAGCGTAAAAACTACTGATCCGATTTGGATGAATCTTGGAATATATATTGTCCGTGACCTGGATTAACACATAGGCTACTTTTTATCTCGAAAAATTAACGGGATCTAACGGGACGCGAACGAAGTCGCGGCCCGCACCTAGTAATACATAGATAAAAGATCATTCATACCTACTTATTCCTACTCTACTGCATTTTCTATTGTACAATATTATTATGTAAAATCAGTTGATTTATTCATATTTTTGATTCAATTCTGAAACGCGAAAACGGCGTACCTGCGCAAAGAAAGCTCGCGTTGCCGTGATCGCTCCAATAAAATTGGTAGGTACCAGCCATTCGTCAAACTTCAAAGCGACTGTGATTAAATCATAAATAAGCCTAACTTCCATAAATAGGCACAACTTGGGCTATTCGGAAGCGAAAATACCGATCGGCACGAACTCATTCATGATTTCACGCGCAAAACGCTTTTTGTTCTTTTACGACCTTCTTTGATAGTGTTGTGTCTAAACGATATAATTTTTGTATGAAGAAGTTACGATATTCTGTTATTTATTGTGATATTGAATGTGGAAGTTAGGTATAAGGAAACAAAACAAAATCACGCGAGATTGCAGTTGGTATTAGGGTGGTATTTTTTGAACTGTTTGTAAAAGATAGAAATTTATTAGGCATCTGTTTTGTTATTTTAAAAGGTCTTTATTTATCTTAATAAATATAAAAGTAACATAGCTAAACACAGTTTAGTACACTACAAACCTAGTATATTATAACTCGACAGGCAATAGCGCCTCTAAAAGTTTTTTAACCAAATTACTATATATGAGTTTTTGACTACCTACTCGGTAAATCTTAAATTTAGAAAAATAGTTGGTACCTACTAATAGCTTAGATTTACATTTTATGAACACTTTGTCAAGTGCGCATTTTTTAAATATTAGGCATCAAGTTTCTCTTAAATAATAGTCTACACCAAAATAATAAAGAATAATATTAAAAAGTACACAAATAAGTGCCTAACTATCTACCCCAAACTAATATAAACCAGACCAAAAGTTGCGTTGAAAACTTTACCAGCCCGAATTTCAAAATGAAAGTTTCATAGAGGATTTTGTGAAAACTCCACAAGATAAAATTAATTCCTTTCAACTCGGTATGAGTTACTACGGTGTGCGAACACAGAGCGAGATAAAAGTGAATTTATAAGTGGATGTCCCCCTGGCTGGACGGCGGTAAGCGAACGAACTAAGGATTATCGGAAGTTTACTAAATAAAAAAAAAATATGGAAATGTGCCAAATGCAATATGTATGGACGTTTGAATAATTTTATCGAATGCAATTCACATCTTATACCAAGATTATGTTAGATTTTGTAGATATAGCTCAACTGTTTCATGTGTATTTTGTAAATATTGTGAATATTGTAAATTAGTTGTAATTTTCTTTGGGAATAAATCCATCCTTTGTAAGATGTTAGTGTCTAGGAATAAAATGCATACCTTAGCTTACTCAAGTTTTCATTTTTTTTATACGATATAGGCAACTATTTGAGCACAATCTCACCAGGGGCCTTATTCACTATGACCAATACAAGCGCGTTACGCAGCACGACAAGACAGCGGCGTGAAATCGCCCTATGCCTATGCCGTATTTCCTATGCCATAAATGTCATTCCTTACGGTGACGTCATACAGTTACGGCAAGGAATCTCCTAAGTCATAGAGAATAATGCCCCTGATGTTCAATGAAAGCCACGCTAGGTTTTAAATGACATTTGTTTGGCCTAGTATCAGTAGTCCGATTATTTAGTTCGATCGGACTGATAAGACTTTGGTGTTCTGCTTACTGTTAGGTAGAGTAATAATGACAAATGACGACGATTGATAAAGAAAGTTCTACACGTGAGTATCCCATCCTACCCTCTTTCAATCTAAGTAACGTATACCCACTACTGAATACATACGAGTAAGCAATTAGTCGAGTCCCAGCTAACCCACGATTATATCAAGGCACTGCACCACCAAATTTTAACTTTAAACTGCAACTTTATTTATTCAGTGTCACCCCTCCCTCTCCCCCTTAAGCCAACCCAGCCCTGACTACGTCCTATGGCAGCAATTTGCGAGTTGGTACGTACTGTTGCGCACTGACACGGTGCTAATTTTATAATACGAACTTCTAAAAGCTAATCCTAAGCTTCTTATTTTACTCTGGTAGCAGTCTGGTAGATAAATAAATATTCATGTACATTTCACACAACACCTTCTAGTCCCAAACTGAGCAAAGCTTGTACTGTGGGAACTGTATAGAGCCCGTAGTCTGAGTTTTGTTTTGTTGATCGACACGCATATCAAGTAGCGAATTGCGAGATATTTTGTATGAAAATCCGATAAGCACCTATAGCGAGAGATTTGCAAACCATTTTTTTCCATACAAAAAATGTGAGTTTCTCGATACTCGCTTGTCGCAGATCAACATAACAAAACTCAGACTACGGGTTTAGAAGCTTTTCGTATTTTTTAATAGTAAAACGCGTTTTCATTTTTTACTTAGCAGACTGTATATTTTTTACTTTTCTTACTGCCAACCAACCTAGACAACAAAAAAAAAGTTTGGTTAACTTCAATGTTTGCATTTTTGAAGTTATACTTCTAATGCGATTTCCAACAACGTTGCGTTACGGGATGACATAGTCTCTGTCTCTTTCTATTCCCCCCGAATAGAAAGAGACAGAGACTAATACGCTACAAATGCTACAATCAAATATATAGATGGCAGTGTTCAGCAATTCAGCATTTGACCGCCCGTGTTTTTTAATATACTTAAACGACTTCCAACTGACAGCGGGGGGAATAGAAAGAGGCTATAATACGCTACAATTAAAATATAATAAATGGCAGTGTTCATGCAACTTTTTACTTTTCATTTTGAAGTGAAAATTTAGTACTGCATATTGGTTAAGTACATAAAAATAAATACTGAATTAATTTCACATTAAACACAAAGCGAGAGTGAATGCGTGGCACTCGAAGTATAACTTCTCCCGCGCGTAGGGCCTGCACGCACAGGTTTTTTTTTATTAGGTTCTAGAAAGTGGAAGCTACACACTATAAGAGAAATACAGTTGAACTCCAATTAAAAGATACATAAGCGAGCGTATAACTTTCTAGATGAGAACAACTCATTTGCATTGAACAGATTGCATGATAGACTACTTATGATCATTTGGTCTGACCAATCTAATCAATATCACTGGGGTCGCGTTTTAGCGGAAGGACTGGGAGTTAGGAGAAAACGTACACTGACCTTTGAGTTCAGGATATCTTCTTCTGCTGCCCAGGGCGGCTGCACTGGGTTCCACGAACACGAGAAACTTCACAGCACAGTTTTTGTCCTTCACGACACCATATATTTGCGGTTAAAGCGGAGAAAATTACAGCGGGTTTTAAAAGCGATGCGTGCGCGGCGAGAGTTGCGTGGACTGTTTTCATCTGTGATGACAGATGTCAAGCATTCGCTTGTCATGCGGTTCTTCCTTCCTTCGTCGATGGCGCTAGTGTGTACGTCTTAGGAAAGGAGGCGGAGGGGGGGGTAGGTATTTGATGTGAGAAGTAATCTCACTATGCTAAAGATGGCGTTACCAATCACTATACAAGCTTATACTCCTACGCCAAAACAAGTTTATATCTAAATGATCACTCAAACACCATAGACAATCTAGTTACAGAGCAGTTCCTCTGCAGCTAAACTGATTACTCGTAAGACATTATAAAGTTCGCTGAGACTGGGATGATGTATTACATTAATTAGGAGATACTTACTCGTTCTAGGTGCTCGTTGAAGAAATTTTCAGATGAAGAGTCTGTTTTGTCTCTGAGTTTTTGCTGTCTATAGAAGTGCAAAATACAAGCGCAAGTTTCTTGCCCGTTCTTCTAAGCTCTGAGCCTGTAGTTGCTATGTTGATTTGCGAGAATCGAGAAACTCGTAGTTTTGGTATGAGAAAAATAGTTTGCAAATCTCCCGCTAGAGGCGCTTTTCGGCTTTTCATACAAAATATCTCGCAAGTCGCTTCTCGATATGCGCTTCGATCAACAAAACATAACACAGACTACGGGCTCGGGTAGCGATGAACTGGCACTTAGAATTACCTAGTTTATACGATTCTAAATGATTCTTGTGGTTTTTGGAATGAAATATATTTAACTTTGCATGTGAAGAAAATGTTCTAAATTGTAACATTCGTAAGAGAGGTTGGTGCTCGAAATGTTACCAATTGCTTTCCTGATTTAGGTTTTAAAATCTGAATATTGAAAGCTTTAAATTCATGTTGAATAGTGTCAACTCTATGAACAGAACAGAAAGTAGGTTTATGAAAGGCTTGATTCCTAACAACATGATAGCCTAGTATTATGATCTGTTGTCTAGATAAGTATACCTCTTTTTGACTATTAGATTTGTACATCGAAAATAAAAACGAGTTTGAATCGTCAGGCACCCCTCCGTTCGATTCCAAAATTGAATTTATAAGAATAAAATCGCAGCCAATTTTCACCAATTAAGATTACGAAGGAGGTTTGATTTGAATACGAAACGAATTTAATAAATAGGTTGCAAGGAAATTAAAAAAAATACGCCCCTCTCGAACGGAAAGGGGTCTCAAATACTTCTGATTAAAAGAATACTTACCAACGAACGAGTTAAATTTAGTTTTTTTTTTGTGGCAGTGCTTTTGCTGCTTTGTTTAGTTCAACAACCTTAGCTGATGGTACAAAATAGAATAGGAACATTCTTTATTTTCGAAAAATTTACGAACTTTTTTACATATTTTTCAAAAATGAGGAAGTAACCTAATCAAAAGCCCTTTAAATTCATGTCCTCAACACTTTAATGGCACCAATTTTTCTCATCCCATTCATCCCTTACGTCCCTAAAGGGGTTGAATACTACATTTAGTCCTCGGTAATTAAATATTCCAACTGATTAACTACACAAAAGTCTTAAGGAACTCAAAGGGTGGTCACGAGTGATATTATTTTTAATTTCATCTTTGGGGTGGCACCAAGATTTGTGCTCGAAGGGTTAAGGATTTAATGGCTTAAAGGGGTTGAAATTGATGTTCTTTATAAAATAAATGGTAAATATTAATCGGTTTTGACTATTTTCGGGGCTTATAATTACGTAAAGGGGTTTTAAGCCGCAACCAGAATAAGTGGTTTCAGTAGGACCACAGAATATAGAATAAGAAATAGATTTTGATGTAATTATTCTAAATCAGATAGATAACTCTTTATTGTTCACTGATGAAACAGTACAACAAACATAAAACATAAGCAATAAAATATTTTTGGATTTGCCTAAAGCCTAATTTCAAGATCGGCGCGACAAGGTTAAGAAATTTCTACTGTGAAACATTCTGTGAATGTTTAATGTTACAACTGTTAAACATAAATATTTTGAATTTACTTAATTTGTAATTTCATGGACCTATTTAGATGTGAAACATAAAATAATCACAAAGCAGAGCTTTTACGACCAGCAGATAAATTTAAATGAGCGTTGATAAAAGAGCCAGTATCTAGCAGTAGGAAAGTTCATTTACAAAAAGAGAAATAAAAACACAGTCATTCAACTGTCCATGAATTGAAACAAAGAATAGAAGTTTCATTTGAGTTGAGACAATGATTACGGCAATTTATGGAGATAGAAGTTTTATGAAACTGGGATAAAGAACTAAAGAATTAGTGAAGCCTAAAAAGTTCGTGCGTCACCGAAGCCTTGTGCTGAAAATCAGCGCTGAGAACTCGTTCTCAGCAGAGCTTCTTATACAGGCTTGTACATGGCAGCGTTCCATTCCCCTTGCGTAGGTACGATATACTTACCTTCTGGAAACATTAGCATTACTTGTTTTTTTTTGTAATATAAATACATATACGTATACCTACTTACTTAATTATGATTGCCTACTCCTGTCATGTACACTTTTGTATAAATAAACTATTTTGTATTGTATTGCATTGGGATAAGGATGCTTTTCCACCAAAGCTAAACTAAGCTACGTTGCTAAGGATGGGTTTAACATCCACCAATAAGAGTCATGTAATATGAAAAAAAAACGATTCCTATTGGTGGATTTCAAACAGATCCTGTAGTATAGCATAGCTCTGGGAGAACAGCACAATAAGTATCAAGTTGCGTACTGACTCGTATTTAAAAAGTAAAAAAAAAAAGTTTTATTGATTAAATAATATTCAATTACAAATAATCTGAATCCTTAAGCTACTGAGATAGGAATAAAAATGTGTGTTACAGGACCCAAAAGATGAACATAATAAGTAAAAACAAGATACCGATTATGAATTCGATTCCTAAACTTAGTTTTCTTTTGTTTCTCGAACCCAATTACGATATTGAATTAGGACTGGAATGTTTCCTGAATTTGACAGACGGAAAATTGACTTAGTGACGATTCGGACCAAATATTTTGGGACAAATTCTCCCAATCGTCACTTTTGATTTTAATAATTTTTGTTGTGACGATTCGGACAACTTTAAAAATAGCTGCATTGTACAGTCAGGTAAACAATTTTTAAGCAAAATGTGATATAGGTAGCTATTAAGGTGGTTCGATTTCCATATTAATTTATTTTACCAATTTGGGGGAAATTATATTATTATACCTAACAAGCAATTTTTATTTATTTCTTGAATCATAGAACTTAAAATCAAGATCTATTTTTTTGATGACAGCTGTCAAACTTCAAACGCCCATATCTCGGAAACTACTCACCCTAGAGTTCTCGTTCCAAAACCAAATGTAAGGTGTGATCAAGATCTAAATGTTTGAAGACAGCTGTCAAACTTCAAACGGCTATATCTCGGAAACTACTCACCCTAGAGTTCTCGTTCTAAAATCAAATGAAAGGTGTGATCAAGATCTATTTTTTTGATGACAGTTGTCAAACTTCAATCTGCTATATCTTGGAAACTACTCACCCTAGAGTTCTCGTTTCAGAACTAAATGAAAGGTGTGATCAAGACCTATTTTTTGATGACAGTTGTCAAACTTCAAACGGCTATATCTCGGAAACTACTCACCCTAGAGATCTCGTTCCTAAACCAAATGAAAGGTGTGATCAAGATCTAGTTTTTTTATGACAGCTGTCAAACTTCAAACGCCCATATCTCGGAAACTACTCACCCTAGAGTTCTCGTTCCAAAACCAAATGAAAGGTGTGATCAAGATCTATTTTTTTGATGACAGCTATCAAACTTCAAACGGCTATATCTCGGAAACTACTCACCCTAGAGATCTCGTTCCAAAACCAAATGAAAGGTGTGATCAAGATCTATTTTTGTGATGACAGCTGTCAAACTTCAAACGCCCATATCTCGGAAACTACTCACCCTAGAGATCTCGTTCCAAAACCAAATGAAAGGTGTGATCAAGATCTATTTTTTTGATGACAGCTGTCAAACTTCAAACGCCCATATCTCGGAAACTACTCACCCTAGAGTTCTCGTTCCAAAACCAAATGAAAGGTGTGATCAAGATCTATTTTTTTGATGACAGCTGTCAAACTTCAAACGGCTATATCTCGGAAACTACTCACCTTAGAGATCTCGTTCCAAAACCAAATGAAAGGTGTGATCAACAAAAACGCTCGCCTAAAAACATTAAACTTCAATTAAAATCCTACTTTATAGCTAATATTGAAAAGTATAATAATACTTACTATTTAAAAGCTAATCAACCTACCTACTTACATACTTACCTAACTAAATAGCAAGTAAACAAATTTATAACTAAAACAAGCTACCTAAGTAAATGGAATGCACTTTGCTAGATCCTACTGATATCTACCTACCTATCTAATCAGGTAGCTACCTAACCTACCTAATGTAAGGCTATCGACGCTAAGACCCATGTAGCATTATCCCTATAAACCTTGTGGTTTCCTTAGTGCTATATACAAAATAAGTTATGTTTTTTTAAACGATAAATAAATTAAAAAAATAAAATGAAAAATTATTGAATTATGCATAGAACGCCTTGTTATGTAATAAAATCGAAAAAAGTAAAAAGTTTTAAGATATAAGAAAATCTAACGCGAACTCTAGGGTGAGTAGTTTCCGAGATATGGGCGTTTGAAGTTTGACAGCTGTCATCAAAAAAATAGATCTTGATCACATCTTTCATTTGGTTTTAGAACGAGATCTCTAAGGTGAGTAGTTTCCGAGATATAGCCGTTTGAAGTTTGACAGCTGTCATGAAAAAAATAGATCTAGATCACACCTTTCATTTGGTTTTGGAACGAGAACTCTAGGGTGAGTAGTTTCCGAGATATGGGCGTTTGAAGTTTGACAGCTGTCATCAAAAAAATAGATCTTGATCACACCTTTCATTTGGTTTTGGAACGAGATCTCTAAGGTGAGTAGTTTCCGAGATATAGCCGTTTGAAGTTTGACAGCTGTCATCAAAAAAATAGATCTTGATCACACCTTTCATTTGGTTTTGGAACGAGAACTCTAGGGTGAGTAGTTTCCGAGATATGGGCGTTTGAAGTTTGACAGCTGTCATCAAAAAAATAGATCTTGATCACACCTTTCATTTGGTTTTGGAACGAGATCTCTAGGGTGAGTAGTTTCCGAGATATGGGCGTTTGAAGTTTGACAGCTGTCATCAAAAAAATAGATCTTGATCACACCTTTCATTTGGTTTTGGAACGAGATCTCTAGGGTGAGTAGTTTCCGAGATATAGCCGTTTGAAGTTTGACAGCTGTCATCAAAAAAATAGATCTTGATCACACCTTTCATTTGGTTTTGGAACGAGAACTCTAGGGTGAGTAGTTTCCGAGATATGGGCGTTTGAAGTTTGACAGCTGTCATAAAAAAACTAGATCTTGATCACACCTTTCATTTGATTTTGGAACGAGATCTCTAAGGTGAGTAGTTTCCGAGATATAGCCGTTTGAAGTTTGACAGCTGTCATCAAAAAAATAGATCTTGATCACACCTTTCATTTGGTTTTGGAACGAGAACTCTAGGGTGAGTAGTTTCCGAGATATGGGCGTTTGAAGTTTGACAGCTGTCATCAAAAAAATAGATCTTGATCACACCTTTCATTTGGTTTTTGAACGAGATCTCTAGGGTGAGTAGTTTCCGAGATATGGGCGTTTGAAGTTTGACAGCTGTCATCAAAAAAATAGATCTTGATCACACCTTTCATTTGGTTTTGGAACGAGAACTCTAGGGTGAGTAGTTTCCGAGATATGGGCGTTTGAAGTTTGACAGCTGTCATCAAAAAAATTGATCTTGATTTTAAGTTCTATGATTCAAGAAAGAAATAAAAATTGCTTGTTAGGTATAATAATATAATTTCCCCCAAATTGGTTAAATAAATTAGTATGGAAATCGAACCACCTTAATGTAACCACACGCTGGCAAAGCAATTTAAATAGCTAAATCATATTTTGCTTAACATTTTTTTACCTGACTGTACTCAACGGCTTCCTTAATTTGATGTTCTCCGAATCGTCACAACAAAAATTATTAAAATCAAAAGTGACGATTGGGAGAATTTGTCCCAAAATATTTGGTCCGAATCGTCACTAAGTCGGAAAATTAATGTTTCCTGAATTTGACAGACAGAAATTAAATGAATCTATTTTATGTATATCACTAAATCACAAGTAACAGTTTTTTTTAAAGTAAGACTTTGATCTTTAAACCTTTAAACCAAACACAGTGTAAGTCGGTCCTAGAAGCGTAATTCCAGAGGTAGCTTTAATTACAACACTTCTAGAAGTACCAACTACAGTATTACAAGACAGGCCCAGATAATTTCTTACGGCCGATCCGAGGGTCGGGCCACAGTTGAAACGAACAGTACGACAATGTAAAAAGTTTCTGATGAGACGCAAAGACAAAGGAGTGTAGTTTTGAATGAATGAATGAATGAATGAACGAATGAATGAGCTTTTAAAGTACAGTTGTGTTGAATTTAATTAAACATTTCAGTCAGATGCTGTGAAAGTGAATTTTACGTTTATTATTTGTGAAAATATCCCAAACTGAAAGGACACAAAGACTGTTTACAAACAGGTTTTTTTAAAAGCGTATTTTATGCCTCAAATGAATTTGTGGATATTTACTATGCATGTACCCATATTCATATAAACAGTTTCATAGCCATCATGATAACAACTATGCAATAAAAACTAAGATTTAAAAACTATATTTTCAAAGTTATTTTATAATTTCATTCTCTGTTAATATTATTCTGTGCCTTACTCCACGAGTAGCGTTGTATTTTCCACGGGTATATAGGTAGGTACCTAGCGGGTACCGTTTAATCACGACCAAGGGCCCGCAATAAATCCTTCAAGGCCCGTATTAAATAATTTTACAGCTCATAACAGAGTATGAATAGGTTCGGCTTGAAACTGTGATAATATAGTCTGTAGGTAAAGGTTTTATATGAGCTTGAATTGTTTTAAATTAAATGAAGGCTTTTTTATTTTATTTATATGGTCGTTTCTATTAAATTTGATTTTAACTGAAAAGGCGCTGATACTTACTAAAAATAAACCCGCGTAGTACATCGCACATAACTTCAGTTAGATTTGGTCCAAACATACCTGAAACAAGATAAAGACACGATAAGAATAGTTTAACCAAAGATATTTTTATCGTAGGTATCTTAAAACCCGGTTATTCTGAAAATCGGTAAATTCTACATTTAAAAAAAAAGCCTGTTCTAAATACTTTTTCAACTTATATTTTTTTAACTTTTAGTTTTTAACCTTACCAATAAACAAATAGATAATAAGTTGGTAA
The DNA here is from genome assembly GCA_947507515.1 of Eulithis testata. Taxonomy (NCBI): domain Eukaryota; kingdom Metazoa; phylum Arthropoda; class Insecta; order Lepidoptera; family Geometridae; genus Eulithis; species Eulithis testata. The sequence goes on from OX382197.1 coordinate 10,512,280, forward strand.
AATCTTATATGATAAGGGTTACTGAAATTAAACACATTTTTACTTTACTTTGTAACAATGTTTCAAAATATGCAAGAGGCAAAAATTTAATTTCCTGTCTCTCACTGGTTGCTTCCAACTTCGAATAGAAAATTATCGACCAGCAGGCAATCAAAATTATAATAACTGTTTCAGGTGACGACCAAAGCACGTAGACCCCTTGAAATACCCATAAAACCTCCAGCCACGTACTATTTGTAAAGTGGAAGAGGGGAGAGGCGGGTCTAGGTGATCTGGTCGAGTTTTGGCGTTACAGCTATTTGAGTATTGGGAACGTTTTTGACATTTTAATACGGATTTTGAAAGGTGCCGGTAATTGAAAAAATGCAAAAACGCTGGGATAAAATATTCTTGACTGCCACTTTTAAACTAAATTATATATAAGGAAATGTGTAAACAAATTTTTAAACAATGTTATGTAAAAGCTTGTGAGTTTCTATAGTTACAATGTTTTGTCTGCATAATATTATGAGTTTATCCTACTGTTCAAGATATATCATACATTTCTATGAAACAACGATTGCCCCCCCTCTTTTAATTTATTATTTACAAGCTGAAACTGGGCCCATAACAATGTATTAAACGTCGTGAAAAACTCCCGTTTCCCTAAAGGCCCTTTTAACGAACCATTTCATCCATTTAAACTTAATAAAGTATCGGAAAGCGTCCTTATTAAATTATAAAAAAAAGACGCAAACCCCTCTTGGAACATCTCATGGGAGAATAATTATACAGGGTGATATATTGTGCCTGGATCAACTTTTATTAATAGAGCAAATGAAGACTAACTACGAGTAAGGTTAACTGTTATGACCAACAAAGTTTTCATTTTCACTTTTAATAAAATTATGAAAAAACAATGAATTATTATTACTTACTAAATCATTTTACTTTATTCACAAAAAAAATAACGACTGATACAGTATTTACAATATTTATAGCTCAACTGGTTTAAATCAGTACCAATCTGATGCCTAAGGTCCTTCGCGCGCTATATAGGCAGCCAGGCTGCGGCAGCCAGAGCGTGTGTATGCAAATGTATGTGGCTGCCATCAGTCTCCGCGCACTAGGCATCCACGAATTCCCATATGTTTTATGACTGCGCAGCCAGGCAGCCTAGTGCGCGAAGGGCCTAAGACACTGGCTGCATTGCCGCGCTGAAGAGCAATGCTGATACGCTGGCTTAGATAAATCACCAGCCCTCGGGTTTACGTATTTTTACTTGGAAATTATGAAATAAGTGTATTTAACAGAAGACCGTAAAACTTATCAAACTCAAACGCATATTATACTATACAACTGTTATAAAACTGTAAAAAAGCCAAAAACTAAAATTAAAGATATGGATAAACTAAATATGCAGATCTACTAAATAAACGATTATGAATCCGAAAATCGAGTTTGTCTGTTTGACTGTTTGGTTCTTCGCGGATCACGCCTAAACTACTAGACCAATTTCAATGAAACTTATACCATTCAGAAGCTCCTTTTCCGGATTGAAACATAGGCTATATTTTATTGAAATCAAAGACGTGGGTTCTTAGATACAGCTTGACTTCTCTAAACCAAAAGCAGCCATTAGCACGAGGTTCATCTTACGCTGGTTGACAGATATTTTGGTGGACAGTTTCGCACGCGTACGAAGTCACGGGTATCAGCTAGTTATACAATAATACCTTTGATACATGTGCACCCAATCATCCTGTATATTAAATGTACACGGTAGAATCTTCTTAAAATGAATTTACTTTGCTATTAAGCTGTTTGATGGATAAATAATGCATTACTTACAAATATTTAGATTGGCATGTAATATATTTCAGGAGATTTTTATTTATACCAAGTTGGTTCAAGTGATAATCTAATAACGATTTAATCAACTACTGTAGATATCAAACTAGTACCGTTGAAATAAACTGCACTTCCCTATCTGTGTAAAAAGTTGTTAGTGTTTCATAAAATTTGTGTTTTGAAGATATACTTCTAATGCGACTTCCAACAACGTTGCGTTACAGGATGACATAGTCTCTGTCTCTTTCTATTCCCCCCGAATAGAAAAAGACAGAGGCTAATACGCTACAAATGCTACAATCAAATATAGATGGCAGTGTTCAGCAATTCAGCATTTGACCGCCCGTGTTTTTGAAGATAAAACGACTTCCAACTAACAGCGGAGGGAATAGAAAGAGACTATAATACGCTACAATCAAAATATAATAGATAGCAGTGTTCATGCAACTTTTTCCTTTTATTTTGAAGTGAAAACTTAGTACTGCATATTGGTTAAGTACATAAAAATAAATACTAAATTAATTTCACATTAAACACAGAGCGAGAGTGAATGCGTGGCACTCAAAGTATAACTTCTCCCGCGCGTAGGGACTGCACGCACAGGTTTTTTTATTTACAGGACATGCCTAGGGATTTTTTTTCTAATTATTGCCAGTTCGCAATTTAGATTCGTCTGTTACTTAGACCAATCAGTTTGTTTGCTCTCCCTCGGGAGATTAGTAGCTTATTTAATCTTGTTTCAATATTCATGGTTTGTTTAGGAAATTTAGTAGGATTCGTAAGATGCTTAATGGCTTTAGAGTTCCGGCTCTTGAATCCGCGAACTTCAGCGTCATACATACCTAACAGCCTTTAACGATCGTAATATAGCGGTGACCATTTTTTTAGTTACGTGACATCTTTGAAGCCTACGAAGCACGCATCAACATTCAAAATAGAAGTTTTACTCCCTGTGAATTCAAATGTCACTTTAATTATAGTGAAATCACTAATATTTAGACCAATGGCATAAAATTGGAAAAATTTGTGCGTGAAACAAACGTAATTTCAGTGTTTACGTACAAGCCTAAAAAAATAATTAATTTATTATGAAAGTCACGTGTATCTACACGCAAGAAAGGGTTCAGTAATTATGACAGACAGACAGAAAGGGTTGTTAAACGCGTCACAACGTCACATATTAATTTGTAAGTGATGTCATTATTTACCTTAATCATTTTTGGATATTTCCAAAAGGAAACCCGAGCCCAGAAAAACTTTTACATAACTCGATACAGATAATATTTAGCCTCTTATCCGATGAATGGAAGGGTCTCGAGCTGGAATGAATGAATGAATGAAATATTTATTTGACTTAATATTTAGGTAATACAGTTAAAATTTCTAGGTACACAGTCAGATTATAGTATACTATAATCTGACTGTGTACCTAGAAATTTACCTACAGACTTCGAGCAGAAATTTATTACTATAGGCACTAACCTATAGGTTAGTGCCTATAGTAATAAATTTACTTGATGGAGGCATGAAATTTCTAGTGGTGGACTTCTACGAGATGATGATTGTGATATTTTGAACTCAATATGCGGATCGTATACCTCAAGTTCTTTTATAGTTGTCAAAATGACAGATTTCGAGGTCGAGTCAAGGCGAGGATTGTTCGAAGTAACAACTAAAAATATAAAGGTTATAGATTCCATTTTAAGTTCAAGTGTTTGAAAATTTTGTAGTCTCATAAAGTGAACTATATTAAGCCTTAGCTACTGAGTATGTTTTTTTTATATTTTGACGTTATAATAAAGCAGTAGAAATAAATTTAATTAGATTTTTCTGGCTTCATCTTTCCCCCATTGAAGATAGTCCCTTATTAATCGTTTTATACCTACAATACGGACCTAATTATTGCTCATGTTGGTCCCCTATAGGGGTCCATCAAAGGAAAACTTTCCTATTCACTTTTTAAAAGTTAATTAGAAATGGTTTTTGTATGACATGACTTGGATCACTCGCATGAATATGAAATAGAGCTTGCAAAATGTTTTCTCTAGATTTTGACTACCTACTGATATTTCATCGCTTCGAATATGTTTTTTCTGTTAGAAAATATCGAAATAAGTATACATTTGATATAAATCTAGTATTTGCAGATGTAAAGTGATGCTTGTGATCTTCTTGAACTAAATTGCAATTACTTCCGATTATTTGTAAAAAGATCTAGTATTTGTCGACGATGCGAATTAATTCTTGCGATCTTATTAAACCAAATTACAATTACTTTGATGTAGGCACTCTCTACGTACACAAAAACTATTTAAATATAGAGCTAGATCAAGATCAATACGAAAATTAAAATTAGGACATTTGAAACTTCTCAGTATATTGCAGAAACTGCTTCCATATTCGCCAAAGCACATAAGTTATTTGTTAAAGCACATTTATGGGAGCTATAAGCATAGCTTAATGCAGACTGAATGGTCTCGCATTTTTATAGATGCATTCATGCCAAGTATTCCGAAGCAACTCTAAGCCAAATGTTTTAGTAGAGTATTATGGTATTTTTATCTTTCTTGCTAATGTTATTGCGGCAATTAGATTAGTTATGCGTGTAGTACAGGGTGATTCCTTCCCCTTATTTAGAAAAGCCAACAGCTACTTTATAATAAACTAGCTGTCGCCCACGGCGTTGCTCGTGTTCTAGACCCTTTAGAGTGTGACTTTTCAAAATTCCTTTCTTAGTGCACCTCTACACTATATAGGGATACTACTCTCCAAAGGACACGAACATTAGTAGTACTTTATTCCGAAGAAATTTGAACAAGTATGAAATAAACACTAGTAGAAAGCAAATAAATTGGACTACTTGATAGACCAAACCGATATTTTTTTAGAGCCTCCCTTTTTGTCAAAATTATAGAAATGTTTTGAGGGGGAAAAAAGGAAATATTATATACTTCGTCCATGGGAAAATGCGTGTAAAAGAAACGAACACGGCAATACTAAAATCTAATAGAAAAAAAATCATTTACTGTCCTGACAAGATATTATGTTCTGTGGTCCTGACGTATTGAATTTGTTGTTCCACGACTTCAGTAAAAAATTACACTTTAAGCTTTAAGTTAGAGTGAGATATAAACTCTCTAACGTAAGGCACTATCCCTTTCCTGCGGCGCGTTCCAGGGAGTGCGCGTCGCTAATATTTTTCTACAGGGTTGCCAGGCCTTCTATAATGTTGCAAGAACAACTTATTTCAATTCACGTTTAAAAAAAAACGGAGGGACCTAGATTTTTTTTTTTGTATCCGAATATTATTTAAATAGTGTGTTCCTTCACTGCTTAGAGAAATAGTCTTGCTTCGAGCTCAAGGTTATTTTTATACCAACCTCCATGCATTTTTTGGACGTCTCCTTTTATACCCCTAAGTGCGTTGATTGTCAGTCAGCTTCAAAAGAGTTTTATATATTGACTTGCTGACGATTCGGACACCATTAAAAATAGAATAGAATAGAATGTTTTTATTTTGTTATTTTACAGAGGTATTATAAAATTAAATTTTAGAACTATAATCTACTATATAAAAATAAGTCTAGTTTTCCTTCCTGACGCTATAACTCCGGAACGCATGAACCTATTTCCACGGTTTTGCATTCGTTGGAAAGGTCTCGGGCTCCGTGAGGTTTATAGCAAAGAAAATTCAGGAAAAATTTCAACAGAAAAGCGGGAAAATGGAATTTTGAAAAGTCACAGCCTAACGCGAGCAACGCCGCGGGAGACGGCTAGTTAAATATAACAAAAATGGCCACCACTCAGCATGGTGCCAGGGCAGGATATATTAGTACCCTGCCTAGGCGCTGGTTTTCAGTGCATATAATAGCTGCATTGTACAGTCAGTTAAAACAACAGGTTGTACGGAGGCGCGACGGCGGCACAGCAAGATGACGAAATACTTGTATGTATTCGAATACGTGTGTGTACCTATACATATTTAGAAGATAAATAACTTTATGATAAATTACCTATAGGTATCTAAATACGGTTGGTTTTTATGAATAAAACGAATTATCATCAAAGTTACACCTAAATCTGGTTACCACCTAAATCAACTTATTGGTTCATTCGAGCAGCTTACGCTTCGCGTTCAAGTTTGTTATTCTCGTTTAATGTTTGGATATTAGTTGTTGGTAGGTAGGTAACCTAAAAAAGATCTTCCTAGACATCAATTACTTGAAGGCTTATACGTATTTTAGTGGACTTCTACAAGTCGGTTACAATGATGATGAATCTGCTTCCGTTCTACCAAGCATAAAATACCAGGATTAGATAGTCCATCCAGTTATAAGGGTAATACAAACGTACCCAATATTATTCGGTATGTACAGAGGAACAAATATACGTTCGAACCCAATTAAATGGTTTGTGGAGTTGTGTGCATAGGACTGTTTGATACAGACTACCGGACCGTCTTTTATTTGTGTATCTTGTAAGCTGACGGTAAACGAAACTGTTTAGTCTAATGTTTAGGGATGCTCGTATTCTGGAATAATCTCAAGTCTGAACTGAAAAAGAGACCGATTTTTTTTAAATATTCATTACAAGAAATATCATTTATTCACAAAAAAAATTACAACTTATAAAGTACTATGTGCCGCCCACGACTTCGTTCGCGTCTCGTTGGATCACGTTAATTTTTGGGATAAAAAGTAGCCTATGTGTTAATCCAGGACACGGACAATATATTTTCCAAGTTTTATTCAAATCGGATCAGTAGTTTTTACGTAAAAGAGTAACAAACATCCATCCATCCATACTTCCAAGCTTTCGCGTTTATAATATTAGTAGGATTAGTATATATTCAAAAAATGCACATGAAACAGTTTATCTACAAAACTTTGCAAACGATTCATTGAAATGTATTTAAATTGTGCGATTTTACTGATTAAAATGAAGTAAACATATAAAAATCCATAGCTGCAACTAACTATATAACTTGTATCCCGATATATTTAACGAATTCAATTGATAAATAACATAACTATGAACCTGTTACCCCTTCGAGACAGTTTGGCATACTGTAAGTCGATCGTGTAGCCTTCTGAGATGTGATTTTACGGGGTATAACTTGGACAGTCGGAAACCATTTTGCTGTTGGGCAAAGGGATTCTTTGTGAAGAATTTCAAGAGATAGGGGTTGGAATTTCTGGCTTCGTTTGAGTTTGCGCATATTTATAAAGAAACTGACAAAAAGGTAAAGTGAAATGAAATATATTTCAGAAGTTAAATGTTACTTAGATTTTATTATAGTCATTTTGAGTAGTCAATTAGGTACATTTTTAGAAAATGACAGAGTTTTCAATTGCATACTTTTCGTATTCAGTTTTTTCATAAGTTAGAAGGTAGGTAGGTACCTAACCTTGTATATGTTTCTTTTTAGTAATAGCCACGTCCCTAAACACATTTTTTATGGAAAAAAAGTATAAATCGTCATAAATCTAACACGCTTCTCCATCGCAGTACCTCAATCATCGCAAACCCTTTTTCATAAAAAACCTATCATTTTCAACCTTATGTATCAAAAGATATGACTGAAAATACATCAAAGTTCTTATTCGGGTAGAACCACGTTATTCCGCATGCAATTCTCGACTCAACCATCCTGAAGATAAATCTTAAAATGCTAAGATTTAAAATTGATAGGACCAGTTACTAGCAAGTCCGGCTGAAGTATACGCGACGAATTTTCGTCTCTATTTTTACAGGCGTAGAAATGAAAGTTCGATGTGGTAGAATGAGTAGTCCAGTTGTAACAACGTGGCCTTAGGCGGGCAATATCCTGCGAAGCCTACAGAGTAGTGCAAACACAGAGCGTCCGAGCGATGAAAAACAGCCCAGAGGTTGTTTGAAGATGCCGGGTAATGACTGCGGATTGGATACCTTTTTAAGTGGAGTAGTATAGTTACTATATGATCTGTGGTAGAGTGATAGAAAAGGTTAGAGTTTACGACTAGTTGATGTGCGTGCTGTAAAACAATAATTTATACGTTTAAAAACTCAAAAAACCGACTTCAATCTGACTACGTTCCGGCTTCATCGTCAGATGATGATGATGATGATGACAGTTTATTGGAATTATTCTATTGATCGTAAACACCACTGAAAAGTTACAGGAAAGCAAAATACGCAATCTCGTGTACCTACGTGTTTAATCCAGTTATACTTATTTAACTGCCAAACATACTGAACCGATTATAAAAAATATGGGACCAAAAGTACAACCGAATTGAGAACGCTGGTCCTTTTCTGAAGTCAGTTAAAAACTAAGAATTTTGACCGTCAGTTAAAAACTAGCAATTTTTATTAAGAGAAGTGAAGAATTTAATTTTGAGATCACAAAAGATTCCAAAATCGCTTACCTCAGCTAGCTGAAACTTTTTAACGCATTAGATATAAAACATAACAAACCAGAGGTTATTTCAAAATTAGTTCTTTACGTTTTATTTTTTAGTCATGGTATTCAAATCTCCACAAGTCCTCCCATTTAAACTGAGGCATTATTTTTAGTAGCAAAAGCCCAGTCCTTTATGTAAAGCCTGCAAAATTAAGCCCTTCAGTAAACATAACACAGTATCAACATGCGGAGCGGTGAGCACGGATACAATAACGAGAGCATCGACGGTCGAAAATACAAGTACAATCTAAGATAATTGGAATTGTAGCCTTTTGAGTGAAGGATTGTGAATATTGCGTTGTACAGAATTGCCCAATTCATAAACAGAGGCTGAAAGGTCCGCCGTTTCGACCAGCATCCACCTAGAGCAGGATCTGAATCTCCGATGAACGTAGAGATTGCACCTCCACGTCAAAAGTAAATTCAGTGATTTTTTATTTATTTAATGAATTCAGAGGTTAGATGAAGATTTTAATTTTATTTTTTTAACTAGGTAGGTAGTGTAAAATAATACTATGACGAGATACCGAACTGGATAGTTTGACAATAGTAGGTGAACTAGGTATGTATCTACCGACCTGTTGAATAGGTCGCTAATTTTCATCTTAGTTTACTATTTTTATTAGGGGCTGAGGCATGCGGCAAATACGTACAGATACCATACGATATTTCAACAGTTTTTTGAGGTTGGTGGGTATAGCTAGTTATAGCTTACGGTGGCCTCTAAGGGGATTTTGAGACTGAAGAGTCTCAAAATCCCCTTGATTTTAAAATTTTGAAATCAAGGGGATTATGAGCCAAAAAATCTCATAATCCCCTTGAAGGGGACGACTCAAAGGGGATTATGAGCCTAACCCGACTCGTAATGCTCCAAAACGATTGAAGTCTGAGTTGAACATTGAGTCTCTATTTATCACTCAGTCCTAAAGGATGAATCCAACACGCATTAAATATAGGCCGGTTTCTAATTTTACATCTTTTCGGAACTGTGCAGACTCGAAATAAAACATGTTGAAAGTAATTTTGAAGTGCCGCCTCTGCGTAAATTTTATTAAAGAGAGGCGAAGTTTGTTTCATCATAATACAGATTAAGATAAAAATTGCGTTGACGTTCGGCTTCTGTCGGTAGCTGTATTTTTTTAATTTTCTCAAACGGGAACTGCTGATTCGATTAGAAGTACACCCAGCGCCGTGTTATTCAATTTGGTTTTTGAAGCAGTGAGTTTGGTGCTGCGTTCTGTAATGAAATTGTTTATGGTATTAGAAAATTTGACTTTTAATATTGTCCAACTTTTTTTATTGTCTATTTTTATGCTGTGTGTATTTGTTTTACCCAACAACGGAGAGTATGATTTTATAATTTGAAAATAACTTTTTACTTTCAACGAATCTGTAGCTATATTTTGAGACGGTTAATAATTAAAATAAAAATAAAAAAAGCCTTATATTTCTACTAACTATTACATATTAAAACGAGTTAATTTAAATATTAAAACTAAATTTATTAAATTAGTTAGGACCCCTCTTGGGTATAGGCCTCCTCCAGTTTTCTCCAGCTGTCTCCATCCTGAGCAAGGTCTAGCCATTGCGTGGTATTTGCTTCCTTTTGTATATCGTCTGCCCATCTAGTGTTTGGTCTACCTGGTCTTCTCGTTACTGTGAGACCTTTCCATTTTGTTACTATTTTTGAGACAGTTAGTCGTAGTAAAATGTAGCGCCATCTATCTCGCTACATAAGAACTAACATGAGAAATATCCTAGATCGCGCAAACGAAGTTATCACGGAGTTTGAACATAAGTAATACTACCGGAATACCATCCATCGGTCCTCGGACCCCGAGCCAAAGGTCGCTCGGCGTGGAAGATCTTCCCTTTTCGTAGGAGGACATCTATTCTACAATGTACTCCTCATTGGTGACCAGCCGACGTGATCCAGCCGTCAACCACTACGGAACAGCTGCCGAAGCCTGACGACTGGAGTTTCCTGAACACGCACAACCTTCTTCAACCATCAAGCCGATCTAGCCGGATCATCATCTATCTACTTTCTCTCATCCTCCCAGCTTCTATCAGCCATGCAGCAGCAGCAGCAATCATCAGCCAGCAGCCTCCGCAGTTCCATCGCAGCCGCAACAGTCAACGTCCTGGACCTGCAGGCTATCGCGACATCTCCTCATCGTTGCTACATCCAGCACATGAATCCCAGCACCTGTCTCGACTCACCGCAGACCCGCCAGATTCACGCCAACAGCAACGCACCGCACCGCACCGCTTCGTCTCGACTCACCGTAGACAACAAGCGCATCTCGTTCCGTCTCGACTCACTGTAGACAATGAACGCTTCGCATCGCATCTGCTCACCACGTCTCGACTCACCGTAGACAATGAGCAACGCTGGCACAACTTGGCTTTCATCGACGCTGCTACCAACAACGGATCGACCTCCGGTCTGGAAAGGGAGTGATGTAGCGCCATCTATCTCGCTACATAAGAACTAACATGAGAAATATCCTAGATCGCGCAAACGAAGTTATCACGGAGTTTGAACATAAGTAATACTACCGGAATACCATCCATCGGTCCTCGGACCCCGAGCCAAAGGTCGCTCGGCGTGGAAGATCTTCCCTTTTCGTAGGAGGACATCTATCCTACAATGTTCTCCTCATAAAATATTAAGAAAATAATTAAAAACTACAAAATAGAAGGGTTCATTAGAAACCCATTGTTAACAATATCTGTAACATGTTAAAACACATAACAAGCCTCAAAGTTGAGTTTGTAAACTGTCACCAAACCATAACCACCAAAATTTTTCAACAACAATCATCAGAATCCAAAAAAGTAAACTCTTAACGACAGAAACTCGGCGGATCGTTAGCCTACAAAGCAGTTACAATCGTCGGCTCCATTACAGAGAACATTAATATTTTTTGTTCTCTCCTAGCAAAAGTATGGAATTTCTTTTAATTCGTACCCCAGTTCCCCTCGTCTTTATGAAATAAGTTTTTTTTCTAACAAGATTACATTTTTATGAAGAAGGAATTGAAGGATAACGAATTTAGAACTGGCAGTGAGAGCTTTTGACGAATAAAGATATTTTTATTGTTTTCTTTGGACAGGCGGCAGCGTGCCACTTTACATCTACTTGTATACAAAATGAACTTTATTTTACTGAAATATTGGTTTCGACATATTTTAGAGTCCAATTTATACCCAGTTTTGTTCTTCCTTTGTGAAATTCAATCTATATATTGCACAATGCATATCACACTTTTGATTCTCCAGCTTTATCACCCGCAAATCGGTAAAGTATGATAAGGCGCCTTATCACCAAGCACATAAAGCACAAAAAGTTCCCACAAACCACCATCTTGCTCATAATCCTCAAGTTCCTCACATTCCTTGAAACATACCTACACTTCATCAAATTCGACGATAAAGGAACGAAAAAGTCGCACAAACCAGCACTATCTACCATGCTCGTGTGTGTATCGGCAGACAGTCAGATTGTTTCCATCTGCTTGTGGTCTGAGCAGAGGGGACGAACCCGGAGAGGCCAGGCGGATTATCATATCGCATGAATATTTTATGTGACTTGATTCAATTAGACATCAGGCCCAATGTGATGTCAGGAATGAGTTAACCGAGTTATGCTAATATTTATTTGATAGACGCTATTTTGTATTTGCATGCACAATCTATTTATAGAATGTGAAACTCTTACATTCATAATGACACTTCATATACCTAGTAACTATAGAGATTTAGTAGCGAGATGCCTACTATTGGACTTAGTTTATTTTTTAATTTTTAGTTGCAGTTTGTAGCACGAGGACAATATTTTGAAATTTCCATAATGATCGCATTGTGCCGAAATTTGCATTTGGGCAAACATTATTCGAAATAGAGCATTATGATCGCATAATGCCTACTTTTGTTCTCACTGGTATTTTTGTTACTTGTGTTGCCTACTAAATATACAATCAAACACAAAACTGTAGTTGTAGCGTACCTAGGTACGGTCGATTTTATTTGAATTTTCACAGTCATTTATTAACATGACGTAATAAATTATAGGTATACTTAAACAAAACAAAAATGTCAGCTTCTTAAACTAAAATAAGTAAATACCTAATTTAATAAGTATTTAAGAATCTATACTATTATACAATAAACTTTATACAAGGTTTGTAGATAGAACAACTATTTCATGTGTATTTTGTAAATGTTGTAAATACTGTATTTTAGTGGAAAGTTTCGCACGTGTACGTCGCGGGTATCAGCTAGTTGAAGTATAAGAATTTATATTTCCATTAAAAAAATCGAACTTTGCTTAGCCTACTCAAGCAAACCCCTATTTCAATTCTTTGATCTAGGAAGTCCTGAACAATTTTTTGTATGCGATCGGTTGGTATTTTTTCTTTTTTAATTTGTTTTTTAGTGGCCGGGAAATGGATTAATGTTTCTCGAATATCATGGTCGTACTTAATGCTTTCATTTTTTATACATTTCATAAATGGGAACAAGTTCGGTTTTTTTCTTTTAATAATTTTATTTAAGCATGAGTGCCAGCCCTCCACTGCGTTTATAGTACGATGAGGGTTATTGAAGCAGCTCACAGCATCTATCAATTTAAGATCCATCCACTGTTTTATAAAGTAGTTCATGAAATCGTTCCACCCTTCTACATTAGACATAATCTCAAACTGAATACCGAGGAAGCCCTCCGGTATCAAATTTGCTGGCAAATGTGCCAGTGCTACAAAAAGTGCTCCGATTTCGATTATTCTTTTTTTATTTGAAAGGTAGTAATTATAAGTTGGTCTCATAAAAGTTTGGCGAAGATATGATAAGGATCTTCAGCATGATGAACAGGATAGCTCATCAAACAATCGATGGTTTTCAATCAAATTTGAGAGAAACAACAAAGGACCTCATTCTACACAAGATGATGCAAAAAAAATCAAAAAGATCAAAAAAATCACAAAACGGAAAATGCACTTGCACATTACATTCCTCAAAAATTTACAAAATTAAATAGAAAAAACATCACATCACACACACACACACACACAACATTTTGCATTATAGTTAGTTTTCAATACGTGACAGGCTGCAAGCGTTTCGTCGCTGTTAGAATACTAACTGATAATTATCTTCATGATGTTTTCCTTCACTGAATGAGAGCATCAGCATAATAATAAGCCTTAAATTAGAAATTAATAAAAGTGCACTTAAAGACTTTCAGAAAACACCTTACACGACATTGATGATGTTGATTGATGATGTTGAATATTGGAATATTTAGTATGCTCGCGAGGTCTACAGCTCCCAGAGCCACTAGTTATTAATAAGTATGTATACAAGTAAAATAATAAGCTAGGTGTTCTTATCCAGTTTACACCTAGTACAAAAGCTACCTAAGGTACGTACCTTGGTATTTTTAATTAGCACAACGTCACTGTTATGAATATATTTTATAAAATTATTATTCATTTTGTTCGGTAAATGTAATATTAAATGACAAATTAAGTCATAAACATCTTACATGACATGATGACATTATTATTTTATTGTTAATAGTTTGTTTACCTCCTTGCACTCACGAAGGAGATAAAATATTTTGTAAATAAATGTCAGTGGTACCCTAGGTACCTACCTAAATATAATATTGAGAAATTAAAACTTAATCAAATTCTCGAACCTTTTTATCAGAACTGTACTAAAATAGGCATTATGATATTTCCGAAACGATTTAAAAAAATTTATGGCAAGCTGCTATAAAACAGAGGAAAAATAAAAAAAGTAGGCGTGGTGCGATTAAGTATACTGAGGTTTCATTAAGTTGGCGATATGCAACCTATTGAATGAAAATTTGTAAAAGTCGGCAAAGCTCTATAGTAGGCATCTTGCTACTAAATCACTATAGAGACTCCTTACCTATCCCTTAGTTTTAAAAAGTGGGACTCCAATTCTACAAAAAAACTGTACTGCGGATCTCGTCTTGTATGAACCGTACCTATTTGACTTGACATCCGTTTCATACACTCTTACTTTTTCGAGAGTTTAGCCAGATGGGTGATATGGTATGATCAGAGCCCCGAGTCTGTGCATTTGTTTTGACTTTTGACTCGAGTGTAGCACACGCAAACGCATTCGCAAAGCAAGACATTTTGTTGGGAATTGCACAATTCCCAAATTTCCCGCTAGAGGCGCTTATCCAGTTTTCATAGAAAATGTCTTGCTTGGCGAATGCGTTTGCGTGTGCTATACTCAAGTCGAAAGTCAAAACAAATGCACAGACTCGGGGCTCTGGACCTACAAATAGCGTCGCAACTACGACTCTGTTCTTCTTGTGAATCACTTTTTTACTTTTAGCTGTTTAGTGTCAAAGCCAAAGACATAACTGAGGTCATCAGTCTGTGAACTTCCAAGGTCAGCCAATGGCTTATCACAATTTAGGACCATTTCCTAAGCTATTAAGTACTTATACTAAATCAAGTTAATTGCCGTCTCGGCCATATTGGCACTTATCCAAAACTTGTCTTTATAATATTTTCATTATGTGAACATTTAAGGCACTAATGGATACCGACGAAGAAGCTAAAAGCTTCCAAAAGCTCCAAGGTCTATTTAAGGGTGAACTAGGATTTGTCGGGGGAAACCCTTAAAAAAAAACACTTCAATACTGAAATTCAGGGACCGCCACTGATTTCAAGTGAATATTTCAGTTTGAATACAAAGACGGATAGGATTATAAGGCGGGATCGCAGTAGGTTAAATTTAAATGGGAGGCAGTTTACATGAGCGAAGTAAATGGGTAACGACTGGGTTGCGCGGGAATGGCAAGTGGTCTACTCTGAAACCTGCGTATCTGTAACCTGTTTTGTTCACAGTGGTTCACACCATGTGGTGATCCATTTTTCAAGCCCCAAAGCCCACTGTGTTTTTAAGTTAAACGGGGTTAAACTCTGTAATAATGCTCGTCACCGTGTACACAGTTCTTGTGGGACCTTAGTCATGGATGTGTGACCATTGGTCATACCTCTGAGTAGGCACTCTTCGCGGTTCAGCGTTGTTTCGAACTCAAAAAGATTTTGAGCAGCAAAATATCTGAAGCGGGATTTTACTCTAAATATCCTTGTGATTCTACTTATATATCGACTTTACAGCTACCAATCTTAAGTAGCAAAAAATTTGGAGCGGCCTTTTAGTATTCTGTATACCCTGTCATTTTACTTGTATATTAACTTTACAGCTATATACTGTGCGGGAGGTAACAGTAGTAATCGTAAGCCAAATTTTACTTCCTGAAGGAAACATTTCACGGTAGCCCATCGCGGAATGAGCAAGTGGAGCAGTGAGCTGAGTATATGACATAGAGCCTTACATTACCGGTGGAACAATGCGAATAAGCTGCGTAGAAATCGCGCATACACCGTGGTGTATGCTTAGAGCTCGAGTAATAAGGTGTAGCGGAGGATAGGTACCGTAAGTCAGGTAGATGATTTCCAGTTTTCGCCTGCCGGCAGTCGCTCTAGGGTCGCTAAGAGAATTATTGGACAAGAGTTCCAGAAATCTTCCACGCAGGGGACTGACGCAGAGGAAAACTGGAATGAGCCGATTCTTTTAGTAAAATATAAGTAAATAAATAATAAATAATAAATAATAAATATTCACGGACACTTAACACAACGTCTTCTAGTCCCAAACTAAGCAAAGCTTGTACGATGGGAACTAGATGGCTGATAGAATACATACATACTTTTTTTTTTTTTGTAAATACATACTTATAATACATAGAAACACCCAGACACAGAACAAACATCTATGTTTACAAACACAGATGTTTGTTCTCGGTGGGGATCGAACCCACGACCCACAGCACGGAAGGCAGAGCTACTACCGACTGAGCCATGACGCCTGTCAAGTCTTTATTATCATTGAGATTTTATTGAGGTGTTATAAAATGGCATTCAAGTGCATTTACGCTAGAGTGTAGATATCAGATTAAATAGCAACGACAGCGTGATAGAATCGGAACGTATTTTCGTCCTTATAACAACGTCTGATATTAGTTTAAAGGAACACTCAGCCTCTACTCCGAATAACGAGTACCGAAAATTCTGAAATGACTTTTGTGTTCAACTGCGCGTCTGCCTCGTGCAATAACGCAGGCTCTTGGGAAATAACAGAGTCAGTGCGCAGTGTAATACAAACGTTTAATTTTTTCGTAGTAGAGGCTCGTTTTAACGTGTGGTAGTACGGTAGCTTGTTTGGTGATTTCTTACCGATAAAATAAGTTAGGCAACGTGGTCCGCGGTTACAATTTGCGCATAGATGGCCGCGGAATTCGCGTGACTACTTCAGAGTTTCAGGCGTCTTTTAGCTATGAAGCCTTAGAGTGGTCATAAAACCAGAACTGGCTACTAGCTTGTAGGAACTAACTTTTACTACAGCTTTTGCATGTCAACCACCAGTTAGCTATCCAAAATGTCAACCGCTTTTTACTTTTACTTTGCACCGTAACGGAACTCTTGCCAGTAAATCAGTGCGAGCCTCGACCTTCCGCCATTTTACTATGTTTATTCATGAATTGCTCATCCAACGAAAGTGAATCCTTGTTTACTTGCGAAGGAATCTTTGCTTCTAGGCCACGGTTCTGCATTTTCATTGTGGCTGGGTAATGCGGTTGGGTTTTGCTTGGCGATGTTGGATTTTGTCTTATTTAGAATCATAGCTACCTCTGTCGTGTGAGAATATTATTACTATATCCTGATAATGTGGTCTGTCGAATCTTAAGGCGGCTTGCAAGTCGGTTAAAAATTGGCGGAGTAAGTTCGAGGTATTAGCATGCAGACATATAGCTTAACCAGAAAACTACTGAAACAAAGGTTCTCGAATGGCGATCACAAAGAAATACCTTATGTTAGTAGTAAGTACCTTAGTTTTAGCTTAGTTTTTTTATTCGATTTGAAACCGTAAAGCATAGACAAAACTTGCTAAATAATCAAACGTCTATGCAGAGTAAAATAAAATCAATTCATTCAAACTTCCATTCAATTCCATCTGCAATTCTAATAAAACTTTTTAATACCAGAACGCCTGCAGCTGCAAAAGCAATTGCACCGCTCCAATCTAGTCTCACAAGAGGCGTGCTTCACAATGAATCGTGTGTCTTACAAACTAGGACTCCCTTCCTTGAAGATGTACCCACTTAGCCTACATTACGAGACTTCTCATCGCCGGATAACACTAGCACACTGCATGTGGTCTAGCTTTTGTGAGAAAATTATTTAGTAATTTTTTTTCT
Organism: Eulithis testata; assembly: GCA_947507515.1. Classification (NCBI taxonomy): domain Eukaryota; kingdom Metazoa; phylum Arthropoda; class Insecta; order Lepidoptera; family Geometridae; genus Eulithis; species Eulithis testata. The sequence continues at coordinate 10,529,865 of OX382197.1, forward strand.
TTTCTTTATTCTCAGACCAAGGATGGGGATGAAATCTCAGCTTTGTCGCGGACATTGTGAGCATGTTTCAAGTCCTCTTGACAGTTTACTATTATGTCCTGGAAAAGAGTGTGGTGTCCGAGTTTTTATGAGAAACAACAGTGACGAGACTTGCAAAATGTACTAGTCTAATGTTGATGTTACTACATTTTTGTTTCAAGTTACTATTTAAATTATTATCAAAGGTATTTTTGTTATCATCCCACACTGTCCCACTCCTGGGTAAACCTCCTCTTGAATTTTCCAAAGTGCACGGTCCAACGCTGTTTCGACTGGTCGTTAAAAGTGATAAGTTCGTCCTTCCAAGTATAGGTTCCTAATAATATCTATTTATGCTACCGAGTAAATAAAAAAGCGTACGGCCCATCTGATAATAAGCAGTTATCGTAGCTGGAGGTGAAACATGCGTACTACCGTACAGACTCTTGAGAAATGAAATGACTTTATTGAATAACCCGTAAGCTAAAAGAAGTTATAAATAGAACAGAAGAAAAGTTTGATATAAAGGTGAATGTAACCAGTTCAAGCTTTTGTAACAGTACGTAACCACTCAGGCTATATTTCGAGGAATTTCAGCCGCCCACTTCAGAAGCATTTGGATGTAAAGTCGCCATTTCATCGCGTTGTGGAAGCGACGAAAAAATGCTTATGTAAAGTGTTATTATTTTTTTAGGGAGGAGTGTTACGCAAGGGAAGTTTGGTTCTAGTGAACGCGGAAAAAAATGTATTTGATATGTTTTAGATCAGACATACAGGGAGAATTTATAAATAAAAGAAAACAAGAAACAAGATTAACGGTAAAAGATAACATTCCAGTTTGAAAAGAGATGATCCATGGAAAAATGGGACTTCGTGAAATAGATCCAACTCTCTTCTATATTCTTTCGATTTGAACCGAAATGTTCAGGTTTCGATGTAAAATTATAAAATAAATAAAACTTTAATAAAAGCAGAAACAATAAAATCGCTGTCACTAGAACCACACAATGCGGAAGTTTGTCGGCCAGCATTACTCGGATTGAGCGGAAATGGGTCACGCCAGGATTTGGCTCCAGCTCTTTGCTGATTTAAATATAACCCGAATGATGCTGAATGCTCATTGTTCCAGCCGATATGGCGGTAAGCTGCTGTTGATTAAAGTGATTGAAACTGAATTAAAGTACCATCCGAGGTCTGGTGAATGGTATTGAGCATGATAGTTCTCATGATTCGTGATTGAAGTAAACCAGTAACTGTTTAAATACAATGTTGGATGCTTACTTCGAGAAACACACTAGCATAATGTGGTTCCTCATGATAAGAATCCAACAGTTTGTTTACTAATACAAGTGTTAGTGTGTTCCACCGCCACCATATAATAATGGTAAAGATAGTAGGTACATACAAATAATACACTAATTTATGCGTTGCAAATTGCCAAAACAAAATAATTTGTTTATTGCTTCTATTTCGAGACCCTAGTTACAGCATGGGGTGTGGTGGGTCCGAAGTGTATTTCCTAATGTAATTATCATATCTATTTCCAGCAAATAATGAAACTCTAACTCTTAACTCTCTACATAGGTACTGTTACAACTTTATTTCCGAAGGAATTATTTTTAGTCTGTGCTTCGCTGCAGGTCCGGATTGAATATTGCGGTTTGTCACTGACAGGCGTTTGTAAGTGACAGTCCCATTTTTCGGTGTTACCATCTGAATTATTGGCTTCCCACTTTCCCTAAGGTTTGATGTTAATAATTTTTGTTATTTTCATGCACAGTAATTGTGGGGTGCGAAGGAGTAAGTATTTATCTTTCCGAGTAATGTTGAAGTTATTTTCAGTGAGAATTTGCGGTATTGTGGCCAGTCCAGAGAGATTTTATATTTTGGTTATAGCTATGCTATGTAACTAACATTGGGATAATCTTTAGGAGTCTTTTCCTGTCAAAGTAGTAGTCAGCTTTCGTAATTTTTTTACAGTAAATACTTTTTATTAGTGTCGCTGTTGGCCTAAAAGTTTCCCTATGTTTTGGGAAAAGTTCGAGAGGTGGCTCGAGGAATAAGGTCAAGGATTGCATTGTGAAAGGAGCCCTTTTCACCGGTGACTTGCAGACATTGCATGCCAGCAAGTTTTTATTTTAATTTAATGGAGTTGTGATAGTTTTGTGTGGCTGATACTGACGCCAAGGAAGACTTTTGTTTTATCCGGAGGACCTACACGGTTGTGTTGAGCGGTGTCAGCTTCCCAAACTCCTGCGTCGTAGGGCGGTGTGACGCCCGCGTGTTGCGTGCGTGTCCAGTTTGCGTGGTAAGATTCCTACTCTTTGGAAGAATAACTGTCCATTTTGAGGTCGCATACCTCTCATCACCTCGTTTTCCATCTTTATAGGTCTGCGGAAGAAAGGATTGTCCAATTTTTGAGGCGTGGCATCATCATATATCTTGTGCCATTTTGGAGACGTGGCATCCGAGAACCTTCCCAGCATTACCTCACCTCCTATAAGGTAATTGGTGATCTGATAAGTGAATCCAACAGTAGTGTTTTGTCCGTGTAGAAAGGCTAGGAGTTAGGTTCTATGGGAATCAATATTCCCCGAGCTCGGAGTAAGACCTAAATTGTTGCTTGTTTTTCAGGAGGTGTTTTATCCGGGGGACCTGTCACCAGGGATTCCAGAGCCTTGGAGAGACGTGTTTTGTGAAACTGTGGAGTATCGTGAGTAGGGAAACCTCTACTCGATCATTTTATATGGTGTGTTTGCCGATGAAGCTTTCTTCGATAAGAAGATAACATAATAATACACTTTTATACTGGTTGTTGTCGATGACGCTAAGGCGGCTTCTGTCGCTGTAGGACGCCTGCTTCTGTAGGTTGTGTTGGCAACTTCCCTTTGTTAGGTAGGGAAAATTTAAGCTTTCTTCATTAAGAAGATAACATAATAATACACTTTTATACTGGTTGTTGTCGATGACGCTAAGGCGGCTTCTGTCGCTGTAGGACGCCTGCTTCTGTAGGTTGTGTTGGCAACTTCCCTTTGTTAGGTAGGGAAAATTTAAGCTTTCTTCATTAAGAAGATAACATAATAATACACTTTTATACTGGTTGTTGTCGATGACGCTAAGGCGGCTTCTGTCGCTGTAGGACGCCTGCTTCTGTAGGTTGTGTTGGCAACTTCCCTTTGTTAGGTAGGGAAAATTTAAGCTTTCTTCGATAAGAAGATAACATAATAATACACTTTTATACTGGTTGTTGTCGATGACGCTAAGGCGGCTTCTGTCGCTGTAGGACGCCTGCTTCTGTAGGTTGTGTTGGCAACTTCCCTTGGTTAGGTAGGGAAAATTTAAGCTGTCTTCTTTTAGTTTCACGGTCCAACCCCGTTAGGTTGGTGGCGCCCAATTTTGTTTGTTTAAACATTTAAATTTTGGCATACTGGTGACATTATCTCTGGTGACCTACTTTAAAACCCTCGCTGAGTTAGGCTGGCATTTCTTTTAAATTTAATTTACACTGTTTGATAGTGTAACATTTTGGTGAGGAAGTAAAAGAATATAGTAGGAAACATTACATAAAATATTGTATTAGGCTTTTTAGAACCTCCGTTTAAAATTTTAACATTGGATAGCGATACAAAATTGTAACATTTTTGTGAGGAAGTAAAAGTTAAAGATATAAAATTGTAACATTTTTGTGAGGAAGTAAAAGTTAAAGATATAAAATTGTAACATTTTTGTGAGGAAGTTAATAAAATAGTAACAGCGTGTACCACTTCTTTTCTTTGATACACCCAAGACAAAAAATTGTAACATTGGCACCTACAACGTGGGGCCAGACCAGAGATAATCAGTGTGTCACTTAGCTAAATTGAATGTCACCAGTTATTTTGTTTATATGTTAAGTTTAATTTGTTTATAACAGTTTGTTTTGTATTGTGGGGTGTACCTAGTAATATACCTAGATAATATTATACTAGATTAATTTACGAATTAAGTTTGCTATATCCGCATACTCGTGAGGTGCCAGTTTAACTTAATGATGGAGCGGCCTATAGTATATAATTTATTGAAGAAAGAGGAGTTGATCTATGAGGTCGAGATTCGGTATGTGAAGCCGGAAACAACGGTTACAGCTCTTAAATCTCAAATCAAAGACTTAGCTCAGCGTATGCCAGCCGATGAAATTATAGAATCTCCGCTTGATTCAGACACAGATTTGAACGCCGTAGAAAGTAGCATGGAAGAATTGCGTACCTTCTTTGCAACACAGAAAATGACTTTTAAAAAATTCAATCGTATCCGCGCCCTTTCTCACCACCTTTTTCACAGACTTAGTCGAATTGAGCCTACCCTGGATACCATGATTAAAATGCAGTCTCGGTTGGATGAAGAGTTGAATAAAATTTTGGGAAAGGTTGATGCTCTCTTTGCTTCGTATCATGAGAGCTTCGACAAAGCTAATAATCATGCTGCGGAAGTGCCCAAAATTGAGTCACGTCCATTGGAGAAACAATTAAAGTCGATTAGCCAGCTACAGCATAAATATGGTGGTACTACCTGTGTGCGTACTTATTTGCAACGTTTGGATGAACTGTGTATTACGCGTAGAATTTCGGAATTGGCATTATTTCAAGGTGCGGTGGAGTTGTTTGTCGATCATGCTTTGATTTGGTACCGCGGAATAAGCGGCACTTTTGAAAATTGGTCTGAATTAAAAAAGGGCCTTTTGAATGAATTTCTTTCGGTTGATTTTGATAGGCGTTTGTTAGTGGAGATCCGTAATCGTACACAGGGTCCGACGGAGTCTGCTCCTCATTTTATCTCTGTCATGCTGAATTATTTTTCTCGTTTAATGGTTCCCCTCCCGGAGGCTGAAAAATTATACATTATTCAATATAACTTGCGCCCGTCCATAGTTATGGAACTGGCTTTAGAGGATACTAGCAGCGCCTCGCGGTTTCACCCGCGTAATTCCCGTTCCCGTGGGAATTCCGGGATAAAATATAGCCTATGTTCATCAGGGATAATGTAGGATTCTAATGGTAAAAGAATTTTTTTAATCGGTCCAGTAGTTTCGGAGCCTATTCAATTCATACAAACAAACAAACAAACAAAAAATCAAACCTTTCCTCTTTATAATATTTGTATAGATTTCGTCAATTGAAGTTTTGAAGCTGAAGTGTCGTTTGCTGGAGCATAGTCGTGCTAGGGTTGCTGATTTTCGCGAGCCCCCCAAGGTGAATGAACACACATTAGCCCCTGACTTAGCCTGCTCGACGCCATCGAAATCTACTTCGAAGGTCGAACAAATACAGTCAAGGCCCATGTTCTGTGTCAGGTGTAGAGTGGATGGGCATCTATTAAATAATTGTACTTCTAAAGAAGTGGTATGCTTCACCTGCGGAAACAAGGGATTCACCAGTGGGACGTGCTTGAAGTGCAATAAAAAGGAAGGATCAGCCGCCGTTTCAAAAAACTGAAATACGGTTCCTCTAATTTTGATCCCGTGGATTGGAGGAACCATCTAAATTTTCTCAGGTCATTTATGTCCAAGCCTAAAGTGGACACCATTCATTTTCATAATCCTGACGATTCTCGTCCACATCTGGTAGTAGATATATATGGGGAGCGTTACCATGGTTTATTGGATTCTGGAGCTAGCATTTCTATTTTGGGTTCTGAAGCGAGTGTTATTTTTGTTAATGCTGGGGTCAGTGTACATGATTGTGGGAGTGACGAATTTTCCAAGGTTGCCATGGCCAACGGATCGATTGCTGTTGTGAGGGGTTATTGTTTTTTGCCGGTTACTTTCCAGAATGTAACCAAGGAGATAAAGTTTTATGTGGTGCCTGAGGTTCAGACTCCTTTGATATTTGGGGTGAATTTTTGGAGGGAGTTTCGTTTGGCTCCAAATATTTTTCCTGACTTACCGGCTGTAAGTCAACCTGCGGTTCGTAGGGTTTCTGAATTACGTTCGTTACACCATTTTGAGGAATTGAGTGATACTCAACGTGCTGAGGCCCGCGCTGTTATGCGAAAGTTTGAAGAGGTGTCCTCGGAAAAAATAGGTTTAGGTCGGACCCGTCTATTGACGCATACTATCGACACCGGGACTACCGCTCCTATAAAACAACGTTATTTTTGTTTATCCCCGGAGCGCTTGAAGGAGCTGAATCGGCAGCTAGATGAGATGCTGGAGTTAGGGGTGGTTGAACCTAGTTCTAGCGAATGGAACAACCCTGTACTGATGGTGCCGAAATCTAATGGTGAGATGAGGTTTTGTCTCGATAGCCGGAAACTTAATGCGGTCAGCAAAGGTGATGCGTATCCGCTCCCTTATATTTCCCATATTTTGAACCATTTAGGGAAGGCAAAATATCTGTCTTCAATAGATCTCAAAGCAGCTTTTTGGCAAATCGGTTTGGACTCTGTTAGCTCGCGCGAAAAGACAGCATTCACTGTTCCAGGTAGAGGGCTTTTTCAGTTTGTGGTAATGTCATTTGGTTTGAAGGGAGCGCCCGCTACGCAACAGCGTCTTATGGATAAACTATTTGGGCCGGAATTTGATAACCGAGTATTTGTGTACTTAGACGACATTATTGTGGTGTCATCTTCTTTTTCAGAGCACCTATCTTTGTTGGAGAAGGTATTAGAGCGTCTTCATGCGGCGAATTTGAGCATTAATTTGTCGAAGTCGCAATTTTTTAGGAAGGAGTTAAAGTATTTGGGTTTTGTGGTGGACGAGCGCGGATTACACACCGATCCTGCCAAAGTGCAGGTGATCGTTGATTATCCGACTCCAACGAATAAAAAAGAAGTCAAGATGTTTTTGGGCACGGCCTCATACTACAGGAGGTTTATAAAAGATTTTAGTTCTAAGGCTGCCCCTTTGAACGCTTTGACTAGTACTCGCAAAAACGCTCCCCCGTTCCATTGGAGTGAGGCGGCGGAACAGGCTTTTGCTAACTTGAAATCGGCCTTGGCTACGGCCCCCGTTCTTGCATGTCCGGATTTTTCCCTTCCGTTTTCGGTACAATGTGACGCGTCCGGTTATGGTATAGCCGCGACATTAACGCAAGTACTCGAGGATGGTGAGGAACATCCCATTGCTTACTCTAGCAGATCGCTCAACAGCGCCGAGCGTAACTATTCCGCTACGGAACGAGAGGCCTTGGCTGTAGTTTTCGGTGTGGAACATTTTCGTCCATATTTGGAGGGGGGACCTCCTTTTAAGGTAATAACCGACCACTCTAGTCTCAAATGGTTCTTCAATCTTACGAACCCGACAGGTAGGCTAGCTCGTTGGGGTTGTCGCCTGTCGCCCTACCAATTTGAAATTGTCCATAGAAAAGGGAAAGACAATATCGTTCCAGACGCTTTATCGCGGGTTGTACCCGTATCGGAGATCGTCACTGCAGTGGATGATCCTTGGTTTAACAGACTTCTCCATCGTTGTACCCAGTCTCCTCGCTCTTTTCCCAATTATTTGGTTAGTCATGATAAGCTGTTTCGTTATAGTAAAAACAAGTTTGGGCATGAAGGTGAATTTGAATGGAAGGAAGTGGTTCCTTTGAGAGCTAGGGCTTCTCTAATCCGTAGTTGCCATGAAGGAGAGTTGGCTCCGCATTTCGGTATCTTTAAAACTTACAAGCGTTTAGCTCTCAGGTATTTTTGGCCAAAAATGTATGAAGATGTGGAGAAATTTGTTAATGGGTGTGATGTTTGTTCAGCTTATAAACATTCTCAGGATCGTACTCCTGGTTTGCTGGGCAGCCCAAAAGTCTGTTCTCGCCCGTTTGAAATGGTGAGTGTGGATTTATGTGGACCTTTTCCGAGATCTAGAGCAGGATATACAAGTTTATTGGTCGTTGTCTGCTGTTTCACTAAGTATTGTGTGTTGTTCCCTTTGCGAAGGGCTATCGGCAAGAACATTGTGAAATGCTTAGAGGAGAGCGTCTTTTTAGCGCATGGAATTCCGCGTACCGTAATCATGGACAACGGCACCCAGTTTACTGGAAAGGAGGTTCGGGCGTTGTTTGGGAAATATAAAATTCCAAGTGTACATTTCACTCCCCGGTACACCCCTCAAGTCAATACCGTGGAGAGATACAATCGTACCATAGTTACCGCGATTTCCATCTTGGTAGGCAAAGATCATCGTACGTGGGATGTCTCGCTGAGCAAAATACAATTTGCGCTGAACACTGCGGTGAATGAAACGACTCGTTTCACTCCATTTTTTTTGGTCCATGGTCGTGAAGCAGTAACTTGTGGTAGCATGTTTGTCGAGGACTCTTCTCCCCTTACCTTAGCTTGTTCGCCTCGTGCTGATTTCGCACGAAAATTGGGATGTTTGGAGGATGTTTTTTTTCAAGTGTCGGAAGCCTTGAGTAAGGCCCATCAGCGTAGTGCTACCCACTACAATAAAAGTCGCCGCAAGGAGACGTTTGTTGTCGGCGACTTGGTCTGGAAACGTACCTACCCCCTCAGCGATGCCTCCAAGTTTTTTATGGCTAAGTTGGCGCCTAAATACGACAAGTGCAGGGTAAGCGGAAAGATCAGTGATCTAGTCTACGAGTTGGAGGATGCCGTTACTGGCAAGCCCTTGGGACAGTGGCACATAAAAGACCTTAAAAGGGATAATTCTCCGTAGGCCGTCTATTTCGCATAGGTTTTTGTGGGTTTGTGATGCCAAGGTGATCTGTCTGTGGATCACCGTAGGCCTTTTGATGCATAAATCTTCGAGAACCTATGATGCCAAGGATTCCGTTTCCTTTTCTGATCTTATCCTACTTAATTTTACTTCTTTCTTTCGTTCGTTTACCTCAATATTTCGTTCTTGGGTGCATTGCATGTAGTGATTTATTTTTACAGGGTTTTGCTTATACGTAATGAATTGTTTTAAGTTTACCGCTGGAGGGCCAGCATGAATTTAACTCGTCTATCCTCGCTAAATTCTGGTGGGAAAAGGGGAACTGTTACAACTTTATTTCCGAAGGAATTATTTTTAGTCTGTGCTTCGCTGCAGGTCCGGATTGAATATTGCGGTTTGTCACTGACAGGCGTTTGTAAGTGACAGTCCCATTTTTCGGTGTTACCATCTGAATTATTGGCTTCCCACTTTCCCTAAGGTTTGATGTTAATAATTTTTGTTATTTTCATGCACAGTAATTGTGGGGTGCGAAGGAGTAAGTATTTATCTTTCCGAGTAATGTTGAAGTTATTTTCAGTGAGAATTTGCGGTATTGTGGCCAGTCCAGAGAGATTTTATATTTTGGTTATAGCTATGCTATGTAACTAACATTGGGATAATCTTTAGGAGTCTTTTCCTGTCAAAGTAGTAGTCAGCTTTCGTAATTTTTTTACAGTAAATACTTTTTATTAGTGTCGCTGTTGGCCTAAAAGTTTCCCTATGTTTTGGGAAAAGTTCGAGAGGTGGCTCGAGGAATAAGGTCAAGGATTGCATTGTGAAAGGAGCCCTTTTCACCGGTGACTTGCAGACATTGCATGCCAGCAAGTTTTTATTTTAATTTAATGGAGTTGTGATAGTTTTGTGTGGCTGATACTGACGCCAAGGAAGACTTTTGTTTTATCCGGAGGACCTACACGGTTGTGTTGAGCGGTGTCAGCTTCCCAAACTCCTGCGTCGTAGGGCGGTGTGACGCCCGCGTGTTGCGTGCGTGTCCAGTTTGCGTGGTAAGATTCCTACTCTTTGGAAGAATAACTGTCCATTTTGAGGTCGCATACCTCTCATCACCTCGTTTTCCATCTTTATAGGTCTGCGGAAGAAAGGATTGTCCAATTTTTGAGGCGTGGCATCATCATATATCTTGTGCCATTTTGGAGACGTGGCATCCGAGAACCTTCCCAGCATTACCTCACCTCCTATAAGGTAATTGGTGATCTGATAAGTGAATCCAACAGTAGTGTTTTGTCCGTGTAGAAAGGCTAGGAGTTAGGTTCTATGGGAATCAATATTCCCCGAGCTCGGAGTAAGACCTAAATTGTTGCTTGTTTTTCAGGAGGTGTTTTATCCGGGGGACCTGTCACCAGGGATTCCAGAGCCTTGGAGAGACGTGTTTTGTGAAACTGTGGAGTATCGTGAGTAGGGAAACCTCTACTCGATCATTTTATATGGTGTGTTTGCCGATGAAGCTTTCTTCGATAAGAAGATAACATAATAATACACTTTTATACTGGTTGTTGTCGATGACGCTAAGGCGGCTTCTGTCGCTGTAGGACGCCTGCTTCTGTAGGTTGTGTTGGCAACTTCCCTTTGTTAGGTAGGGAAAATTTAAGCTTTCTTCATTAAGAAGATAACATAATAATACACTTTTATACTGGTTGTTGTCGATGACGCTAAGGCGGCTTCTGTCGCTGTAGGACGCCTGCTTCTGTAGGTTGTGTTGGCAACTTCCCTTTGTTAGGTAGGGAAAATTTAAGCTTTCTTCATTAAGAAGATAACATAATAATACACTTTTATACTGGTTGTTGTCGATGACGCTAAGGCGGCTTCTGTCGCTGTAGGACGCCTGCTTCTGTAGGTTGTGTTGGCAACTTCCCTTTGTTAGGTAGGGAAAATTTAAGCTTTCTTCGATAAGAAGATAACATAATAATACACTTTTATACTGGTTGTTGTCGATGACGCTAAGGCGGCTTCTGTCGCTGTAGGACGCCTGCTTCTGTAGGTTGTGTTGGCAACTTCCCTTGGTTAGGTAGGGAAAATTTAAGCTGTCTTCTTTTAGTTTCACGGTCCAACCCCGTTAGGTTGGTGGCGCCCAATTTTGTTTGTTTAAACATTTAAATTTTGGCATACTGGTGACATTATCTCTGGTGACCTACTTTAAAACCCTCGCTGAGTTAGGCTGGCATTTCTTTTAAATTTAATTTACACTGTTTGATAGTGTAACATTTTGGTGAGGAAGTAAAAGAATATAGTAGGAAACATTACATAAAATATTGTATTAGGCTTTTTAGAACCTCCGTTTAAAATTTTAACATTGGATAGCGATACAAAATTGTAACATTTTTGTGAGGAAGTAAAAGTTAAAGATATAAAATTGTAACATTTTTGTGAGGAAGTAAAAGTTAAAGATATAAAATTGTAACATTTTTGTGAGGAAGTTAATAAAATAGTAACAGCGTGTACCACTTCTTTTCTTTGATACACCCAAGACAAAAAATTGTAACAGTACTTACGAGTACATCACGTATCTGCATACAACATATCTGTCCTTGGTTGAATACCTACCTAAGCTCTAATTTCAATGATTGTCTCATTTTCTTTCACTTGTACTTTTCTTTGTTTTGCACTAAATAAAATGAAATCTCATTTCACATTTGTTACTACCGTGTAAAATATATCATAACTCCACTTTGTAAACCTACTTCCATTTAATTTTGTGCTCTAATAATACCATGAATAAACTCAAACTCGTTTACCAAAGCTGGCATGCTACAAATTGCTGATATTCGTGGCTAATTCCGTAAACTCACGAGTTCTAGTCTCTAGTGAATATCAACCTCGATAGGGATGGCATTTATCTCCTGCCGATAAAAAAATCGGCCAAAAACGCGACACGACGTAAGAGCGTCATAAATAAGCAGGACGAAAAAACGGGAAGGTCTCGACAGAAAATGGTCGTTCTAAGTGAATATAGGTCCGCGTTGAGTCCGTTTAATGAGAGCCTTCGGAATTAGGAGCCGTCAGACTCCGTCATAAATTGTCGCCATTGCCAAGTTTCGGCCTGAGGGTTCCGTGTAGGGTTGTCGCGTGATTGAATGGTTCTTGATAACGTGCTTTCGCGTGAGTGATGTCAAACCTTGAAGATAATGGGTCAAGTTCTTGGAGTTGTATGATAGTCGTTAGTTTCTATTGGTAGGAACAATCAGCAATTTAAACAGTAGGAATAATAATTCTATTTAGGAATAAGAAGGTCGTATTTACTGACGTAATTTGAAATCTTTATGTAATGTTATTTACATTTTAAACTAGTCAGCATAAAGTATAAAATTATGAATTCTTTTTTTATCTGCGACTAGGTATTTAATTTTATACCTTTTGGAAGCGTATTAAAATTTTTTGATATTTCAATCAGATATTTTTTAAGGTGGTAGTCCGTGGTAGCCCTAGCCGCAAAGTAACAGAAAAGAGACAAAAGGGTCCGGTAAAAAGTCGTGTAACCGGCAACAAGAGCTCCGTCGACGGCACCCGAGGCGTTTGATTGCGATCGTCCGGATTTACGGAATCTACGGTATCTACGGATAAATTCGAGCGCCTCCGTATCTGTACCGGATTGATTTCCGGATTATGTGCACTTTGGTTTTGTGCAATTCAAAACCTAATACATTCAATTGAAGACTAAAAGATTTGTATGAGCTATGTATAACCAAATTGGTACAATCTGAAGAAACATTAGAAATTTTCTTGAATCGTTTCAGTTTTTTTAAGTACTTTAAGTCTATTAGGCGTAAACAATACTGAAAATATGCTGTAGTAATACTAGATCCAAGGACCAAAGGCTACCCACGATTATTGACCCATGTTTTGTTAGGTCTTATAATAATAATAATGTCTTATGTGTTACTACACTTATGACATTATTTAAAAGTATCAGAGAGCTTACTAAATGTTGACTAACATAAATAACGAGTTTCAGACATTTTTAAAAGCTATACAAATGTTTATAAATAAAGGTCCGGATGATTTTCAAGATGCCGCATTAACATTCCGATCTGCGACCGTTTGTCTGTCTGTTTGAATGTTTTTATCTTTATTTTTACAGAATAATGGACTAGGAAGAGACAATAAATCTCATTCCTTTTTGCGGAAACCATATAATAGTCCAGTCAAAGCAATCAACCTCGGAATGAGAGATAATAAGTTGAATTTTCGTATATATACTTTCATATTGGTGCTCTAATGTGTCTCAAAAGTCTCGCGTAATTTCGTGTCCGCGTCGTAAGTCGTTTATGAAGATCAAGTATAGAGTAGGCCTAAGGATGTCAGTTCCTCTCGACCAGGGCCTTTACTGTGAATAATGATTACCGAAGATTCGGTAGTGACGTTTGTGCTACACTGCGCAGTAACGCTGTGACTTCAAAAGAGCCTAGACCATCGTTCGAGGCGACCGCGCAGTGTAACACAAACGTCACTACCGAATCTTCGGAAAACAATATTCGCAGTAGAAGCCCAGAGCCTAGATCGGGCAAGACTACCACTAAAGCAAATACGGCATGATTTTATGTTCCAACTAGCCGTCGCCCGCGGCTTTACTCGCGTGGTAGCAGCATACGCATTATTTAGTTACAATCTTTGATCCTAATTTTAGACCCTTTAGGGTGCGACTTTTCAAAATTCCTTTCTTAGTGCACCCCTACACTAATAAGGATACTATCCTCCAAATTTAATACCTCTAGGACTTATAGTTCAGGCTGTGCGTTGATTGTCAGTCAGCTTCTGAAGAGTTTTATCTAATTAGATAGAAGATAATTTGCATAACAAAAAAGGTACGTAATAGCAATAGTCTTTTCTAGGTTGGTCCAATGATAGAAACACATTAACTATTAACATCACTTCCAAAGGCGCCATAAAATGCACAAACTCATACGTAAACAAAAAGGAGCTCGTCGCCAAAAAGTAATTTACCCGCTCAGTCTATAAAGTTTACACTCGCATGATCATTCGCTAGATAAATTCTTAAATTAAATTTCTTCGAAGCCAAGCAATTCCCACCTTACACATACCGGATATATGGAATACTTTCCTGTGGTGGTGATTGGTGAAATTTGGTGCGTCTCAAAATAATGTGAGCTTGAAAGTACGAGGAATGGGGGGTCATTGCCTTCGAACGAATTGGGTCAGATTCTGATAGTGCGACATTTTTCTGGGTCAGAACTGGATTTAGGAAATGTTTTTCTTACAAATGAGTAATGTTGGAGTCGCTTTCATTACCGCCGTCTTGTTAGGACTTTTGCTTTCTTGTAAGAGTTTCTCGCTGTTTTTGTCGCAAGATTTATCTCTTTTATGGGGAAGTTTGTTGGTTTAATACTGATTAACTTATTTAGCTAAAATACTGGGCTTTTGCACTGTTTAATAACGTTTATTGTGTAGCAAAAATCAGATTCCTTAAAATCGAAATCACTTTTAGAACCTTATTTGAAAAATCAAACTCAATTGAACATATGTTTTAGGAAGATCTTGGCTAATATACTGAGAATACTGATTTATTTGTTTTATTAGGCGTCTTCAAGAAACATTCACTATTTCGGTATTCGGTTATTCTGTGCCAAAGCCTGAAAGTTGTCTCACTCGTACAAACTGTTCAACTATCTGTGACTCAGACTACTATCCGACGAACTTTGCACTTAGATCGTATTAGAATGTTTTGTTTACTGTAAATGCTATATCCTAAACTACTCGGATTTAAACTATTTGAAACCAGCTTAAGAGAAGTTTAATCAGGCTTAGAGTATTTTTATTAATACTATTTTAGGTTTGAAAACTAATAGAATTGACTTTTTTTTTAAGTTATTACATTACATGCCTAGAGCCTATTATAAATATCAAAACTCAATATTGCACTTAGGTACTCAAAAATGTTGAGGTCGGAATCGCAGTTACCACATGTCTCACTCAGGACCATCCAACTTGATAATAAAACTAATTTGTTCGTACAGTCGTTCATTGATTGAAGCAAGTGAACAAATTGAACGTCTTCTAAAATATGGGATGGTAACAAATTCAATCGAATGTTCACAATTTTTAAATCTGATCAAGGTTCAAAATATGATTTGGTAGGAAATGAAAACCTTACCACAATTTAATTGAATAATTGAGGAGAACATGGTAGGATAGGTGTCCTCCTACGAAAAGGGAAGATCTTCCACGCCGAGCGACCTTTGGCTCGGGGTCCGAGGACCAATGGATGGTATTCGGTAGTATTACTTATGTTCAAACTCCGTGATAACTTCGTTTGCGCGATCTAGGATATTTCTCATGTTAGTTCTTATGTAGCGAGATAGATGGCGCTACATCACTCCCTTTCCAGACCGGAGGTCGATCCGTTGTTGGTAGCAGCGTCGATGAAAGCCAAGTTGTGCCAGCGTTGCTCATTGTCTACGGTGAGTCGAGACGTGGTGAGCAGATGCGATGCGAAGCGTTCATTGTCTACAGTGAGTCGAGACGGAACGAGATGCGCTTGTTGTCTACGGTGAGTCGAGACGAAGCGGTGCGGTGGCGTTGCTGTTGGCGTGAATCTGGCGGGTCTGCGGTGAGTCGAGACAGGTGCTGGGATTCATGTGCTGGATGTAGCAACGATGAGGAGATGTCGCGATAGCCTGCAGGTCCAGGAAGCTGACTGTTGCGGCTGCGATGGAACTGCGGAGGCTGCTGGCTGATGATTGCTGCTGCTGCTGCATGGCTGATAGAAGCTGGGAGGATGAGAGAAAGTAGATAGATGATGATCCGGCTAGATCGGCTTGATGGTTGAAGAAGGTTGTGCGTGTTCAGGAAACTCCAGTCGTCAGGCTTCGGCAGCTGTTCCGTAGTGGTTGACGGCTGGATCACGTCGGCTGGTCACCAATGAAGAGAACACGGTAGGATAGATGTCCTCCTACGAAAAGGGAAGATCTTCCACGCCGAGCGACCTTTGGCTCGGGGTCCGAGGACCGATGGATGGTATTCGGTAGTATTACTTATGTTCAAACTCCGTGATAACTTCGTTTGCGCGATCTAGGATATTTCTCATGTTAGTTCTTATGTAGCGAGATAGATGGCGCTACATAATCATTACTTAAATTCGAAATCAAGCACATTTTGCTTTAACTAATTTGCTAAATCCTTCTTATGTTTTTCATTTCATTTAAATTATTATTCTTTCGACATTTTATAGTGTTCTTAGAGTAGTCCCAAATAGGTAGTATACATTTCAATACAAATAATAGTAAAAGTACAGATTATATAATACTATACTAGGTAAAAGGTATAGTTATGTACACTGTACAGTTTTCTTTTTTATACTACATAATAGGCGAACAGGCATACGGCCCCCCGGATGGGAAGCGGTTACCAAAGCGTATGTGGTTTTGGTAGGAACTGGTTAAAAAGCCTTGCATTTTTATTAAAAAAAAAAAAAAAAATTGAACCTGTAACCCAAACAAAAATGTCAACAAAACTGTTTTGACGTTCGCATTTCAAAACAGTTTCAGTAGCTGAGCTTTCAAACAATTGCGTTACTAAAATGCTCGTATCTCCAGCAGCACTCAATCCTCAGTTCGACATTTACAAGCTTACACTATGTGGCTACGTGCAGGATTTACCAAAGCATACTAGTGAATTTAATTTGCACCAGAGAGTGCAACGTCTTTGATAATCTTAAGTGTAATGTGGAAATGAACACGGAGCGTGAAAACGTGGAAATTGAAAGTGTGTCTTGCATTCTTAAGTAACATACATGTAGAGTAGACTAATGTTAAGTTAGCAAAGACAAAGAAACTGATTCTGCTGTAGCATGATTTGGTTGGGAAAGCCCCGAACACGCCTTCAAAGTTAAAGTTAAAATTTTTAGTGAATGAATGAATGATATAACAAATAAGCGGTCTTCAGTGAACCAGATAAACTTCGCTAAACCTTTCATAATGACGTTGGGTTTAAAGGCGTACGTTTATGGCAGACAACCCTCTCGTTCGCACATTTCAATATTTTTTAAGATATAATATAACTAAATGTAATTATGTGAAATTGCAGACCTTCAGGGTCGAGAGAATAACAATGCAAAGGTTCAGTAAAAATATCACTTTGATAAACAAGTTTTCTAACCAAAAAATTTTTTTGGTCGGAAAACTTGTTTGGATCAATGTGTTTGGAATAGCCAGTTTTGTTGGCAAGGTTGCGGAGGTACTTATTTTTAGCTGATCATTCATGTAGATTACGACTTTCTAAGTTGGCCTCTGTAGTTTGTATAAAAGTATCGATTTCTCATGCCTTACTTCCGTAACACACAAGTTTACTACACTACTCCCGGTTCGAAATGTGTTTCCGAACCAAACAGTATTTTCCAATAAAAAGTTCCGCAAATTGTGAAGAAAATGGCTTTTTATGACTCGAACTTTGCCTTCGAGTGTCATTTTATTGGGAAAATGCTTTGGAACGGGTCTGCGGCAAGTTATTCGCGTTGTAAAAACATTATATGGTGATTTTAAAGGCACGTTTCAGGTCAAATAGTTCCTTAAAATGGTAAGATAAAAATATGAATTTCAGACAAAGTTTCACCATCATCATTATCAGTTGGTGTACATTCAATTTACATCCTTTCATCGTGCTACGGATTGCAGGCATTTTAAAACCACTCTATGTATACATACACTGCAGTAGTATTACGATCCTGTCATGTTACTGGACCTTGATACTACGTGTTTGATATTAAACCGTAAAACCACGTATCGTGACTTTATTTAGTCCAAGCGCGTATCGCGTAATTGATAATGATGATGATGTCTCTATGATAAATTTTTGCAGAAAAAAAAAATTGGTGTTCGAAATTGGAACCGCGCGTTCCGCTTGCATTGTCTTCCGGAAACAAATGGCCGCCAGGGCAGGACTGCCGGAAATGGCGCGTGTGACCAATGCAATCATGGCGACTTGTATACGGATACCGGCGGCACAGATCATATAATACTATACCTACTACCTACTAGGTGGCTATGGGTAAAATCAAATGGAGGAACTATTGTGGATTCCTTTTAAAGAACAATATATTTGTCTAAACCCATCTAGCCAAGTTGTCATCACAAACGCTATAAAAATAAATACGTAAAAAAATTATAAGAATAATCTGTGGTCATGTGACATATCGCTCAGAAAATTTCATTGTAATTTCCATTATATTTTTATTATAATTCAATTCTCCAGACTCTTAGAGATTGTAGAATGTAAACTTTGGCTATATTAGAGCGGCAGATATTATACCAATTAAAGTGTAGGTCCTTAATATACGCCTTAGAAAAAAAAAGTAAGTCATGGTGTTGGTAAAAAATACCCAAAACTAAATACTTCCCCAAAGAACAAACAGTACGCTTAACTACTATTTTTTACGACCAAACTTCGCCACAGACGTAATTAGAGATCACACCGCGTTAGTTGGACGATAAAATACTTTCTTCATCAGTCTAATGGGGTGTGTTGATTCGCACCCTTAATACTCGACAAAACGAACAAAGCGAACTCAACCTTAAGCCCGCAGCGTAAGAACACTGAAAAAAACTTGTAATTATTATAGATTTGCCAGGATTTTCCAATTTCAACTCTATGCGAACGTAGTAGAGGTGATAAGTACGATCTTGGGAGGGAAGGTCGTTACTCAACCTTTTTTCTGGCAAGTCACTGTTGTGTTGGCAGCATTGTTTTGATACTGCCTTTTTGTGATGAGGATGTGACGTTAACATATTCTAAAGTAATTTGAACGTTCATTTAACGTTTCAATGTAATCATCCGGCGGTTTTACACTTCACCCATGTCTGTTGCAGCTTTTTTGATACTCATTTTATGAAGAGAATGAATGAATGAAAGAGTGACTTCTTTTTCTGCACAAAATAACTCACTCATTTCACTCTCGGAACTCCTGAAAACCAGCGCTAAAGGAGACACTGTGCATCTTTAGCATTTTAGTAAGTACCTTTTTAACCAACTTCAAAAAAGTAAGAGGTTCATAATTCAGCTGTATATATTTTTATATATAATATGTTCTGCGATCATTCTGCCAATTATGAATCGATTTTGATGATTTTAATTTGTTTCCTAGATCTTCAGAGGTGAGCCTGTATACATTTTATCAAAATTGGTTTAGTAGTTTGGGTAGTAGCTATTCGTATATCCGAACGTCTTACTATAGTAAGAATAGTACCTAAGAAGTATTCAATATGTGCAGAAAGATAAAATTGTGTGTTTTCCAAATAAAACCCAAAAAGACAAAACACTCAATACACTAGTTATCTCAATAACTCAGACATGACAATAAAAGTCGATGTGGTAAACACAACGCTTCCATAAAGACGGAGAAAAGTAGGTACAAGAAGGGTGCAGTGGCGCCAACCACGCGGAATGACGATAACTGGATGCCGGAAACATGATTAGAGACCTTTCAGGAAGTTAGAGTCAAATGAGTGACTTTTCACACAGAAAAAACCATGCTTGATAATTTTTAAGATGAATTATAAATTTAACTGATATAATTATTATATTATCTGTTTAATTAGCTAAGTATTTATAAAAATAAGCACTATTATATAATTTAATTTCAACCATAGAAAACTATGGTTACCAATTTTGCTATAAGGATCTAAGATAAATGGTTCTAAGTAGACTGGTTTTTCTGCGTGAAAGTGAATAATTTTCTGGTGTGTACTGCACTGGAAACCATACATAAAACGCCTCGGACGTGCGTGACGTAACGTTAAGTATAGCTACTCACTTTTAATTTATAATGGCAGGTTTGTCCTCGTTCATTAATTCAAAAATAGAATTTACCTGAAACAAAGAACCATAAACGTTATTAAAAAAAAATTAGAAGAAGAAGAGCCTGGGAAGAGCCTGTCATAATTTCTTCTACACAGTCGTTATTTAAAAAAAAAGTTTTTACTTGAATTTCTTAGAAGAGGTTTCATTCATAAAAACTCCTCGTATTATCAGAACCTAAGCATCCGTACCCAATTATTTATATTTAACCTCATAAGATCTTGTTTGCATAACAAGAGATTGCTCCCAGCTATTTGTAACACAAGAATTAAAAAGGCAAAAATAAAAATGGCGGATAATGGAGGGAAATATCTCAAATATGGTAAAACAGCCTTAGGGTGGAATGCAGTAACAGTTATCTAATTCCCATAATATGCGTTACTTGTCAAAGTTTTCTGATAGGGCGCTTTATGGGGATTTTTCCCATGCTGGCATTTTTTCGGATCGTCAGTTTGAATGTTTGGGCCGGAGGCTTCTTGAGATAGGAATGTTGTTTATGGTAAGTTCTAAAAATAAACATTTTGTAAAAAAAATTATAAAAAAATACAGATAATCATTCAATAATTAAATTAACAAACATTCTCGGACACAATGCTCTTTAGTACAAAACTGAGCAAAACTTGTACTGTATGGGAACTAGATTGTTGATAGAATATTTATACACATTTTGTTTTTGTAAACACATACTTATAATACATAGCAACACCCAGATATGGAACCACCATCTATGTTGCAATAACTAAAATGCTGGTTTCTCAACGGTCATTTTATTAGCTCCGTTCTATAAAACACAAAAAAACAAGTAAAAAATCGCCAGCTAAATTCACTTCTGCTGTGTAATGAAGGCTAATCTTATTTTCACGTAAAAACTCGAGAAAATAGAGTCCAGTTCAAAATTAAATCAATCCTACAAAACCGAGGAAGATTTAATTTGTCCAATCAGATGAGAGCATTGTTTGGGACGACGTATGCACTCGTAGTGAGGGTAAAATATACGAGTAAAAATATTCTATCAGCGCTCTACTACGAACAGTAATCAGTATAAAACCAAGGTGAACCAGAAAGGGGTAAAACATAGTGTAAAACACGAAGCACTATATTTAATTCACCTGGGGTAATTCACCCGGGTGCAATAAGTATACTTTTAGTAGACTTGATTCACCCAGGTCATTTCCGGGTGCATTAAGTAAACTTTGCAGTAGACTTAAATCACTTTGGTAAATCAATTAATTATCTTTACCTAATCAGAGTATACTTTATGAACCCACAAAACGTCTTTGAAAAAAATAATAATTATGGATTAATATCGACTTATAATAATAGGAGTTATTCCGGTTTGGTCCCACAAGTTACTGGCCCATTTGGGACCTAACAAAAATCGGGAAGAAAAAGGACGCAAGCAACGCTTGTTTGTAAAAAAAAAATCATCATGCGCGCTCTACATTGTTCTCTCGCCGAGGTAAAAAACCCAATTTGAGTCTCGTCCAACGATAAAGAACCTAATACTTTTTAATTTTATTTCCTCGTTGAATAGGGTTAATTTTGCGCTCGCGAGAAAAATGTGAGTCCACACGGAAAAGCGATAAAGTGTTTGGAAAGAGATGGGAAAAATCCTTTTGAGTGCATTCATTGCAGTATAATAATATGCTGTAAGGCATAATTTTGAATAAAAGAAGACTTTCAGCTGAGACATCTTAGTGGAATTTTGGTAGCAACCGACTTGGTCAGAATAAAACTTAACATGGAACCTATTCATTGAAAGAGGATTCGAATTTTGACATTTTTTGAAACAACACGTAGCATTTTTATTTTAATAGTTTTTCTTGAGTTATTGTGAGTATTATTGTTTAATTTTGATGGAATTTTAACCAATAATACTTAGGTTGTAACATAAAGTGTGAGCCATTGGAATAAATGTGTGTAAAGTGGTTTTTTTGAATGTGAAAATTCAATTCCAGTTTTTTTTTAATGTGAAAATAAGAACAAACGACAGCCGACTTGACGAAGACTTGACTTGACGTATAATTTACGCAAGACAAACACATAAATAAATTAACATAATATGGGAAAAAACATAACTTTAGACTAGGCGGTATGGTTTTAAAGCTATAGCCTGCTCCAAGGAGCGAAAAAAAAATCATTGAAAACTTGACTAATAATCGCGTGAGTTTTGAATCCAGCCTGGAAAGGAAAAAAACAGTGTTCTGGAAAAAGGAACATAGGAAAAAGCATGACTTCACCATGCTAGCCATGTTTAGAGTGTTTTCGAAAAAGAAACATGGAAGACAGTTTTTTTTTTTCAATTAATTTACTTGACATGTCCTCTTCCAGCAATTCACCCATAGCCCTACCCGTGACCACTTTGGTCGATGACCCCTAAGGTTTCTTAAGTACCTTCCCTAAGCCGTGTAAGTGCTATTTATTCTGTGGCCTGCTGTCTAATGTGTGCAGATCATCCGGTATTAAGAGCGATGCAGATAGACAAGGAATGGGAGGAGATAAGTATTTAGGTACCTACTTGTATAATGCGGGTATGTTTGTAAGAAAGTGGTATGGCATTGCGGATGGGTTTTAGAGGGTAGTTTGGGTATGGCAGTGCGTAAGATGGATCATTTGTTGCAGACATGTTGGCATAGGGTAAGTTTTTGGGGCATTTTTCGTAAGGCTGAAGTACCCGTAGGTTACCTATTTTTGGCAAAATAAATGGCTATCATAAAATGTTTTTTCGTACCACTTGCTCAAAAAAGTGACATTCTATGCCACAAAAAGCGAACATAACAATAGTCATTTTTAATCTGTTAAAAACAGGGAGAGAAAATTGTACTGGATTTCTTTCATCCTCTAGGGGGAGAAAGTGATTTAAATTTGGAATACAATTTATACTGAACTAGATCTGTGTTTACACCATTAAGTTTGTATACAAAGCATTATACATCTTTTTGAAAAAGGAATACGCATTTATTATGCAGGCCGTATGAGCTTGATGCCTTTGCTTTTCCGACAAAAAATATTAGTCTAGGAAAATGCCGCGTTTTTGTTTTCTTCAAATACATAAACGTTAAGTTTATTTTAATTTATTTTTATAAATAAGTTAATGTTCTAAAATGCTATCTCATATTATTATTGTGTTAATTTTTTCGCAAATGGTACAAAAAGTAGAGTATTTTCCTCGGTGATAAAGCTGTCTTAGTCTTGGGTGAACTTAAATCCCTCGCTACTCTCAGGACTCGTCTTAAATCCCTCGCTTCGCTCGTGATTTAAGTTTTTAACACCCTCGCTACGCTCGGGAGTAAACTTCGAGTCCTTCGTTACGCTCGCGATTTAAATCGTCACCCGCGACAGAAGACACTGCTTTATCCCCTTGTATAATAATCTACTATTTTTTGGTAGCTTCACAAGTCAATAGGTTTATTTAACTTGACTGTTATAAAAAAATTAAAATTATTATAGCGTATTGTCTGGTTTGAGTTCATAATTAATGAGTTTTTATGTAACTGTTTCAGCTATTTTGAAAAGTTATGGATTGATATGAATAGTGTTAATGAATATTTAGTGTTATTAATTAAATTACTAAGTTGTTATAAATAGTTATTCAAAAATAAAATCACGTTCTTATTAATATTCATAAGCGTAATGAATAGTTTCAAACGTAGATTTAAATCCAATAACCCAATAGGTACAATTAGTTGGATAAACACGCAACTAAATTTATTCACCGAAATATAACACGTGGAACAAAACATGGTTAATTAATGAAAATCTGACCGAAATCCGATCAAATGAAGCTCCAACGTAATGCTGATACTGCTTATTTATTGAAGGTAATCCATTACAAACAAACCACTCCACAAGGATCTCCTACTTAATACATTCTTACTCTACTCGGAGATCAATTCAAAGTGGATGCAAAAACCATCCACGCAATGAAGAACCTTAATCCCACACATCTTAGTTCAAGACAAATATCTTCCGAAAGTGGCCGCACAGAAAACATTAGCCATTCTAACGAGACCGTTTTCATCACACTTGTTATATCCAGACAGAGATCTTTCATAAGTGGAGGAAGAAACAGCCGTTATAGAGAGATACTTTCCAACCTTTGTTTTAGATGAGTACGTAGGTCTTTATTCGCCGGCCGCACTTGAGCTTTAATAGCAGTTGAAGTGGTCATGTCTTGCAATCCGTCCAGTTTACGCAGACCTTCCTTGCTGGTATGGCTAAGTTAATTTCGATGCGTTGTGGTCGATCTTAGACGGGTCTGGCTTAAGTGGTGGTGTGGAGTGCTTTCAAGAAAGGGTGTATTTTAGCCGCGGCTTTGCTTCCTGAGAGTTCACTTGTTATAAAATACCATCCGATCATTGGAGTAACTACAATGTTTTTACTTTTAGGTAAAAGTAATAAAAACTTTTATATGATATCAACAATTTTTGTTCAGTTAAAAAAGAAAATTCTTCTGAATTCAAACGAGAATGAAACTAAAACAGTTTTCCACAGCGGAATATGAGTTTTCACTGAAAACGGTGTAAATTTAAACCCTACACCTCCTCTTCATGATAATTGCATGACTACCCTCATGAGTTGAAACTGAAACGACTAGTCTAGCCGGCGAAAGGCTTAAAAATATTTAGGGCTGTCCCATCTTTTTTCATCTATATTTTTTCATAATAAATGTGACGAAAAAATCAGATGATGTCTTGATGTCAAACGGATGTCCAGTTGGTTAGTCTGGTAGATAACCCTACACTATCATCATCATAGGTAAACAACTCTTCATTGAACTGCCCCCAAATCGTAAGCTCTGAACTGCTTTTGCTGCCCAGCATAATGTCAACTGACGTGGCTACAAATATACGAAAATAAGAAGCTTTTGACGGCAAAAAACGCGCTGAAACGCGCGAATGTCACTATTTAGTCACAAAATACCTATGATTTAGTATGAAAACAGTTCCAGAAAACCTGCCAGGTTTTTATGAGACAACGATTGCCTCCGTGATTAGTATTTTTTTCAAAAGTCAACATAAAAAGTTCGTTAAGTTATTATTTTGCAATTTTAAAAGCGATAGCCCTAACAGTCGCCGCACAAATATATAAAAGGTTGTAATTAGTATAGCGAGCCTGCAAACAGTTAATTAGTGCTCAACATATGCTCACTCTCGTCTGCCTGTCACAGTGAAATATTGACAGTGGTTAGAGCATTGCACTTTTGACAAACATACTATAGTCTGACCAAGCTAAGTTTAAATTAAAATAAATATCTTTTTCAAAAAATATATTTCAATAAACCATTTAAACCAACAATACAATGCCGAAACTCACACAAACTGTCCCGCCCTGAAACGTGCAACAAAACTCAATAAAGCAAACCAATGCTGAACCGAAACGCACATGCTGCCAGAGCTACCCAACCTGAGGACCGCTGACATACCGAGCTCTACGAACCCTTCAATTATTGTAGTTGGTTAAAAGTCTTGTCAGACATTAATTTTACAAACATTTGTGATCAACTTATTAGAATTTTTTTCTCAAAACAATACTACAATAATAGTTAAACTTAGAAGTGATGTAAGGTTTAAAGTTGCTAAATTGCAAGCGATAAAAAGCACGCCGTTTTCCCGTGGTCCTACTATTTTGTCCTATTAGTAGGACCACGAGGGAGACCAGTTTCTGTTCGTCCTACTATGACATATTAGAGCTGTAATTATTTATTTATACCACCTGTATATAATGAACACTAGTAATATAGAAGGAAGAAAAAAAACAGTCATTTGTAACATTTTTTTTTTAGCAATGTGATTGAATAAAAAAGAAACTTGATTTGAATTTGAATGATTTCACCAAAAAAGTTCTTTGTGATCGTTCCAAAATTTGGCTCCTAACATAGAGTCTGGTAAAATCGACAGCAAGGAGTTTTCACGCGGGCCCTAAACGCAGCAAAGTTCAAAGCGACCCGCAGAATAGTGCTAGAGCACGTCTGCTTTATATAAATCAGCGCTGGCGAGAATTAATTCATTTCCTAGAGGAAGTACGTGACGTCAACAGCTGCGAGTGGACAATGGAGGTTGTGGATAACATGAATTTAATACCAAATTTCAGCCAGACGCAGCGGTTTCACAAAGTTATATGTGTAAAGTTTTGAAAGGGTTGATTTAAAAGTGTTTTTTTAGATTTCACAACTGTTTGGACAAATGTTTGTGCGCACCTGAATTTTGATAATAATCAATTAAAACTATGACATTTACCTAAAAAGTATTTAGTTTTGCCCCATCTTCTCAAACCCAGACGCAAACAGCTGATCAATTAAAAATGGCGTGCCTCAAGGCGTCGTCCTTGGGCCTCGCTCCTTCACAATACATCCATCAGTCTTCGAAAGCCTGATTTACGAGACGACTGATTTTATAGTCAGTCTTAAACGACGCCAATAAAAACTTGCGCTATAAACGCCGAGCTTATAGCGAATACATTTTAGTTTGTATTGTACATAGGGAAAGTGATAATAGAATTTATTTCGTAGAAGGTAAGATTTGAAATGGAATGAGCGATTTACAGATGAACATTGGGTCGAAATTTGAAGAGGCTGGTGCAGAACCTTGTAGAGTGGTACAATGAAAGAAAGGCCTCATAAGTACCCTTCCTTAGACTACTATTAGTCGGTGAATTTAGATTGTAGGCTAAAAACATAAAGGGTCTGCAGAAGTCTAGAATTAAAAATTATCCAGGTAAAAAAAGAGAGCTGAAGATTTTTTCCAAACCCTCGCAAAATACAAAATTCGCAAAAATGTTCTTCACGTCTCAGTGATAAAGTGATAAAAACACAGCAGATATAAATAACAAACACACAATTTGAAAAGAACACCATCGAATTGAACAATCATAAAGACACATACGCTAGGATTAATGGATACGACATACGACAGAAATTGATTTTAGATATGGAAGCAATCGTCAGACTGAAAACGTAGGAAATTGCAATGTCTGAGAGACTTGTGACTGGTACGGAAAAAGAAGTAAAAGTTGATCTATTCGCTTATTTCGTCTGCTCGTAAGGAAGAAGTGAATTTCTGAGATTGAAAATATTGACGAAGAGTAGGTATTGTTTTTCTTTGCGTATTTAATATGCATGCTAATCAAGTTGTGCCTTATTTTATACAGTTTTTAAAGAAAATAATAGATATAATTTTTGTAGTGAATGACAGCGAAGCCTGCACTTTCTACTAATGTGTGACTGCCTAATTACTGGTTATTGCGTATTTTTAAGGGGTTTTCAATTAAAACGATGCGTGTAAGTTTTAACTGACATGGCGTATAATGACGTATTATTTTGATTTTGACATTTTGTTCATAGAGAATGGAAAAGTAGATATCATAGACTTAAACTAAATAGGGAGTAGGTAGGCGTCATAGACAGGATCACGAACATGCCGCCGGCCTTGAAAGTACCCAGGTAGTAAGTAGCTTTCAATAATCCTCGAGCTGCGTCGCGTCGGCTCCTCATGCGTAGGTATCTTGAAGTAGTGGACAGATTTTAGCGTAGCTCCGTCGAACAATTTGCATTTTCGTTCAAAAATTTGCTTTACCTGCATTCTAACAAGATAATTAATTAACTATTGAAGTGAAAACTTCTTTTGGCGCACCGTACACAGATTTTTCCGTAGGTAGTAAGTTTATATTCATATTCATATCATTTATTGCAACTATTATGTTACATGGTGAGGTCTTAAGATTAAAATAGTAGTGCATAATAGCCCTTAAGCTTAGGGCATAGCAATATTTGGAGTGGAAGCGGGCCGTAATTTGAGTGAAGTTAAAATTAAATGCTAATTGTTTGTGTTCATTTCAATTAAGTTACAACGCAGGCAGTTCATCATTGAAAAAGTCATTTAAATTATAATAGCATTTTTTAATTAATAAGTCCTTCAATTTGCTTTCAAACGTTCTATCCTTAGGCCTTAAGTTAGGCTGATCCGTCACTCTCTGAGGTGAAAGGCTCGATCGGGTGAACCCGGGACCGCCGAGTGTACCCGAGCGGGGAAGATACAGCTGCTCTTTGCTGTTGTGTCGCTGTGTTTAGTATATTCAATTCATACGTAATAATTGTCTTTATTAATTTAATAGTTATTATTGGTACGTAATAAAAATTTTTTTGACAATAAAATTATTTGTTTTTACATTGTGAGGTTAGTGTGTGTAGTTAGCGGTTTATCGTGCTAATATTATATATTAAAAAAACATTGTATAAACATGAAGTTTTCACTTCTGCCGTGCGGTCTTAAGCACACACTTTTTTTTCTATTTATTTCCAGCCTATTGCAGGCCAAAAATATCTCTACCTTTTTACACGACTGCGAAGATTAAAGGATATAATTTTGTTTCCTAATTTCTTAATTAATAATCATTAACAGTACCTACAACCGTGTTTCTCTTTTTTTAATGTTCCTAGTTCATTATAATAAACGCTATCGCATCCAAAAACACAATGAATGTAATAAAACCTGCGATAGGCGAATCTCTGATAGGTGCAATATACGAGGTCAGTTGGCCTTCCCTCCGTAAATCTGTCTCCACTGGGGTCACACGTATCTAAGAATGCGATAGGGGTGTACGCACCCTGGTTTAGAAAATTGCAGCAATTGTTATGTTATATGGGACTTGTGGTAGCTCGCGGGGTTTCCGAGAGAAAAATACGTTACAGGCCACGATATCACAGAATGATAGACATCAGTCGTCTGACGATGATGATGATGTGGGAATAAGCCATCTATACGTGCTTTAAAAGAAATGAGAAGCAATAAAAGGACTCTTATTTATTTCTTACGTACCTAACTATCTCATACCAATTAACGAATCCTTTAGTAAAACTAAAGGAGCCTTTGAAAAAAAAAAGACCTACTGAAACATCTCACTCTCCCGGGACATTTTACTAACCTACTTATGTGTATCAAAGATGCAACTTCAAAACCAGAATTAAACAGAAAAAATCGTCGATTCTCCCTCATTATTCCCATGATTCGAACAAAACCCGCGTCGGTCGGTTAACGACTACGGATCGGGACCCGGGGGCAGATTAGCGAGCCTCCCAGAGGGCGCCACGATCGCACCGTTTATCGGCTATCAGTTTACAAGGAAATCAGGAAAAGGCTTGCGAAAGCCTTTGGAGAGTATAATGAAGGTACAATGACACCGTTTCTGTAGAATTGGTAAAAAATTGTAAAACTTATGTGGCCTTTCAAGAGTTTAGAGACGCATGTGATTAAGAAAATTCTTACCTATGAAGCCCTCTCAACGATGAGAAGATGTCAAAACTAAATACCGCGCCGACTTAGTAAGAGCGACGATCTGAGTTTCCCTGTCACACCGAAACCTCTGATCTTAGGAAGATAGTTTTTGTCTTTGTAAGTTAATCTTCATTTTAAATTTTTAGTAAAACACTGATTGATTATTATTTATCTTGTTGGTTCTGGCTATCCACTGTTGGATTTACGACGCCTCCTTATCGCGCCTAGTTACCATACCATATTCCTCAGAATATTTTCCCATATTCTTGATAAGCATATCTTATCACTTTCAGATTAATTAACGACTATTACAATATTATATTGAAAAAACTCTAGTTTTTTTTTAGTCTCTTCTCTAACATGTCAAATAATTTATTAGTCCGTATTCGACAACCCCGCTCACTCGGTTTCACCATAGACAAACAATACCAAATAATTTTAAAGAAATTTGGTATTTTTTGTCTATGCTTTCACACACAATACTGCACTATCTAATTTGAAAAATGCTTTTTTGCACTCTGCTCTTTTTCGTTTACCAAATCAATGAACGCCGAAATATCTGCCCGAACCGAACAACGAATGTCCGTTCGAATTCCTATTGTCTGTCAAAGCGATTGCACTTTCAGTTGAAAACTACACACAATACAAGTAGCTGCAGCATAACCTGTGTTCACAGATTGTGTTGCGAACAAACAGACTCTGGCAGGCGGACTATAGGGACTGGTGCTCTAGCCTCGCGACTTTAAGGTTTATATCAAGGATGCTAGGGTTTGAATTTCTAGTGTATATTATGGTGGTAGGTGAGTAATGTTTGCGGAGGCGAGGGCTTCAGAATTTGCACGTCTACCGCGCCGGTGCGGTGTTGCGGTCCACGACGTGTGACGTCACACACGGCCGCGCAGAGTGCACAGTATTTATGAGTTTGAGACGTTAGACGGAAATGAGACTCGACTGGGTGAAAATGATATTTCTAGCACTATGTGACACTCTGGGAATTTATGGTCGTAATAAAGATTTTATTTATTGAGAATTGAGAATGTTTTTGAAAAATCTTAATAAGTGAACCTCTCTCCGCTGATTTAAAGACCAGGATCACATTTAGTTTAATGATCGGTTCAGAGCTTCGGGGACTTTTTTCAATTAGATTTTTTGAAGTGTTAGTTCTGTAGTCTGTATGTATGGTCACCTTTAAAACGTTTACCACCTCTGTCAACTTTAAAATCTTAATACCTATAGTAGAAAAATTTCACAAAATGCAGCTAAATAGATATTCTGTTGTTCTAAAAAATCAATGAAGTGTCCTTCTTATCAAATGACGATTTATAACATGGGTCCCAGAGAATCACTAAGAAATAAGTTTAAGGAAATAAATATAATGACAGTACCTTGCCAGTACATCTATGAAAACTTATTGTATGTTCAAAAAAATATCAATCTATTCAACAAAAAAAGTGATAATCATAATGTTAACACTAGAAATAAAGACAAACTCGCTGTTCCCACCACTAGGCTCACAAAAATTAGTAAATCTTTCAAAGGGCAATGTGTACGCTTCTTTAACAAAATCCCAAGTGATGTGTCTCAGTTGTCGATTGGCAAGTTCAAAAACGTAATAAAACAGAGACTTCTTTTAAAAGCATACTATAAAATATCTGATTATTTAGAAGACAAACAAGCTTGGGACGAACTAGCTCCAACTCATCCAATAAAAAAAATTTGTAATCATACCTAATCATACAAAACGTAATGACGATTCAAAGTGATCAGTGAGATTTTATTGAATAAAAGATTTTTGACTTGACTTTGACTTTGACGATGAAAGCAAGCAAGGTAAGCGTTCGCCCCATGTGTCACACAGTCAATATTTATCGGCGAGGTTATTGGTAGGCCGCGCCGCAAGTAGGCACACAGTAATTACTGCTACAATACGAGCTCGGGCTGTGCTTGTCACCTCATGTAATAGGTATCTGTAGTGGAGCATTGTAACTATTTGAGCGAAAGTGTTATTGTGTTGTTGGTATCAGAGAAACGTTGATATATTATTGGTATATCAAACATCATCAACTTCCTACCCTTGTCCCACGCTAAGTGGGGTCGGTACAACATGTCTTCGTCTTCCACTCTCCTCTATCAGCCGTCATTTCGGTGTTCACTCCTTTCTTACTCATATCTTCTTTCACACAGTCCATCCATCTTTTCTTTGGCCTACCTCTACTTCTACATCCGTCCACATTCATTCATTCATTATTCGTATATCAAACGAAGTTTTAATGTGTAAGTACTTAAATGTAAATATTTTGAATTTAATAACAATAATTTAGGGGTATTAGGTAAATTTTTCAAATATGATTTCAAGTGGTGCTAGAATGATAGAGGCTGTCAAAAAGAGGAATGGATACAGAATGAGAAATGACGTCTCAATTTCTTAATAGAAATAAGAGACAAGGACACTCAAGGAGAAGTCATACTTTGATAACCTGCAATTTCAAGTAGACAAAATTTTAAACACACGAATACAATTATATCACACTTACCAACTCCTTAAAAAATAAAATGTGGAAAGATCTGCAGAACACTCTTTTAATTTCATTCATAGCAATTTAAGTAACTTATAACCCATTACCTCATCGTTTCAGAAATCCTCTGGCCAGAACAAATGGCTTATCGTCTTTTCCATTTGCACCAAGCAGAGGGCGTTACTGTAAAACCTATGAATCCCAGGCTCTTCCAGATTCATTCAACCAAATGCACGTTTGACTCGACATGACCGCTTTCGGTCCGTTTCTTTCACTCGGACTGGAACATTGCAGGTCTTTGTTCTCCAAATTCAAACGGTAACTCCTTTGGATTCATGAAATAAGCGGATTGGTAAGGTCGTATTGATTTGTAAGTGGTCTATCTGGTGACGTAGACTTTAGACTCCCGACGGACATAGTTGCTGGTAGACTGCCAGCTTTAACTGATGACTGCGAGAAACTACGAGCCACATCACAACAATTATAAGGGGTTTGTGGTAAAAATGGTGTTGCAAAAATACTAGCCTTATTTTGTTAATAGCAAATTGCAAATCGCGTGCAAAATAGTTTAGTTCTTTCAAAGCTTAGTCGGCAAACTCTTTTATCCAGGCGTCTTCGCCCGCCGAACCGCAAGCCGCAAGGCTATTGTGAGGCATTCAATCGAAACTGTTGCTCGCTGCTTTCCGTTTTCTCACAAAGTTGATCTAGTCTAAGCCTGGATTCTCACAATCGATGCTCCCACTTTCGCTCCTCCCGTCTGGACGGTTTTCCAATTTGTATTAGCTTTTGTAGGCTTAGATTGTGCTTTGTGTCTGCTGTCTGCAGACTGGTGCGTCATACGTCTAGTTATCCAGCATTTGCCCGTGGGTTTGGTCGTGGATTATGGATAAGTGGCTTTTTGCCGACGGTAGCGAAGGCAGAGTCGCGCCATAGCTTAGCCCTCGTTCCAATACATTTTTATAACTGTATTACTACTGTTGATAAGCTTACAAAACATAAAATCAATGTGAGTAGTAGGGATTGATTCATTCTGGCTCACCCAAAAAAAGTTGCGATTGGGGTGGTCTTGCCAGGGCGCCAGCTAAAAAAAAAAAAAAAAAAAAAAAAAAAAAAAGTTTAGACTCTTTTTGTATGTTTTGGCACACGCCTGATCGATTGCGCTAACCCATTTTAACGCACCCCGGCCCATTCAAAAGTTACGAAGCCACTTGTATACTCAATGAACAAACAATAGCGTTTTATTGAGGGTCGAGCCATTGTGTCCGGCTTGCGGGGCAGGTACTATAGATAAGCAGTCCCCATCCGTTGACGAAAAGAATTTGTGTGAATTAAATTAGTGTAATGCTTGTTCACATCATTAGGTATTAAATCGAGAACTATGTAGGTCAAAAATTAACCTCCAACTGAACTTTTTTTTATGTGACATCTCTCAAGCCGAAAACTTCCCTGGCGGAGGGTGGATGCGCGCGCATAAAGGCTGCGTTCCGAGCACAACCCCTAATATTAAGCCCGCGTTACAATAGGTAATTATCTATAATATCATATTATTATATTATGATAATATGATAATCAATATTTATTATTTATTTATTAGCAATACACAAATATATTTTTATTTTATATGTATATTATTTAATATTGTACGGCCCCCCACGATACATATAATATGAAATTATTATTTAAGTATTAATTATTTAACCATTATTAATTATTTTTATTATTTAAATAAACTAACCTAACACCTTCACTGTGACGCACTGTCCGTCGCCTGATTAACCAGCAGTGGGCATTAATTATAAGCTGTGGATGATGTAATTGCAAATAAAATTTTCATGAAGTTCATCTTTTAGCATCATGTTATAACGCGATACAATCAATGCAAATATAAAAACCAGCCGACAGGTAGTGGCCACCCAAAAAGGCATTTTGCTTGTCGGGACATGACGCGAGTTTATTGCTACGTGAAAAGGGCGTCAGATAACATATTCGATAAATCAATGTGAGTTATGCGACGCTGCAAAAAACTATTAGGCACCCATCACAAACCAAGAAAGTTTACCTGTTGAAACATGTCATGAGTTTTTTGCGATATTTCTCTGCTATAAAGGTCTAAAACCCTCGAGTTACTACCACAGTCTTACGCCATTCGTGCAGTGAACTACAGATAAATATTGTTATAACGTCTAATAACATCTGCGTGTATTCTAAAATTATTCGTTACTCAACACACAGTATTTGCCACAATAAATAGTGTTTCCGTGTTCTACCGTATAAAATGGAGGTAAGTTGTTATATTACGTATTTACTTTGAACCGATTTCACCTTTGCACTTAAACGCTATCAATATAAGCTAAACCGAGTTCAAGATACCCTTGATGACAAACTTTTGTAGCAAAACTTTGACTTTATTTGATCTATGATTTTGCATTTATGTATTTTTAAAAGTAACATGTCGTTACAGGACACGCCAAGTTACTCCCCCGTGGAGGAGGTTGAAGAACATAACACTTTCAAGCAATTCTATTATAATGCTATATCTGATAAAGAGGACATATATATCTAATGAAGAGAAGACGGTCAGAGGAACAAAACCATTTGGAAACACCATCAACATCGCGGGAAGCATTTGACTCAATTTTTGATAATGAATTACTCAATCTTTGTATGGAAGCTGAAACTGGAACTGTGGATTGCACTACCTGCAATTTGCCAATAAAAAAGAGGTATTTAAACAGCCATTTCAATAGTAAACAACATAAATATAACTCTGTTAAAATTCAACATTCTTTATCGAATGTTGATCTTATACAATCAGCTTTTGGAAACCGTGTTTATACATACAAAATAACATCTAAAATAGATAAAACGAAAATAGATTTTGAAACTCCTGAATTATTTGTAGAATCAATCAATGAAACAATTTCAGTTTTAATCAATGAAGCTATCGAAGAACTAACAATTTTTAAAGTTAACTTTATATTGTACGCTGATTTTGTACAACAAACAAAGGAAATAAAAAACTCATTTGACTTTCAAACTAGTAACTTTATAATCATGCAAGGTGATGATTTAGATATATTTTTAAAATCATTAAAGGACACTTTGTCTAGCAAA
This sequence comes from Eulithis testata, assembly GCA_947507515.1. Classification (NCBI taxonomy): domain Eukaryota; kingdom Metazoa; phylum Arthropoda; class Insecta; order Lepidoptera; family Geometridae; genus Eulithis; species Eulithis testata. The sequence continues at coordinate 10,564,289 of OX382197.1, forward strand.
ATAAGCGAATTTGAAAAAAAGGATAGTGGCTGGAGTTTATCTAAAATTGTGAGCATTGATATGAATATCAATAAATTTAACCCCCTACGTGGTACATCATACATTGAATTACCACATGATATACAAACAAAAAAAGCAGTAGTCAATGTTAAAAACGCAGACGTTAAATGTTTCCAATGGGCATTACTATCGGCATTGTATCCAGTTGCAAAAAATGCTGATAGAGTTACATCATATGTAAGAAATGAAAATAAATTAAAACTTGATGGGGTTTCTTTCCCCGTTAAACTATGTGACATCTCAAAAGTTGAAAAATTAAACAACATGAGTGTGAATGTTTTCGGATTAGAATATGATGATGTTAAAAAACAAAATTCTGTTGTTGGTCCCTTATATTTCACAAAGTGTCGAAAAAGTTGTCACATTAACTTATTATACATAACAAATGGTTCAAATGGTCATTATTGCTATATTAAAAATATGTCACGTTTAATAAGAAGCCAACTCACCTCGCGACACGCCGCAATACATTTATGTGATGGCTGTTTATTGTATTTTTCAAACCACGAGCAGTTATTGCAACATCAAAAGCGAGATTGTAATCAAATTCGTACTGACTTACCTTCCGAAAAACCATGCTTAAAGAATTGGTTCGGTGAAAATGTTTCCAATAATAAGGTTTCATTCGATAAATATCAAAAACAACTCAAGGTTCCGTTTGTTATATATGCGGATTTTGAATCATTTCTGAGGCCAATCACATCCTGCTCAAATGATCCAGATTTACCTCATACTGAAAATGTTCAAAGACATGATGTATATAGTTTCGGGTATTACATTAAATGTGCTTATGACGACAGTCTTTCCAAATACAGAACTTACGTGGGTGATGACTGTGCAAAAAAGTTTATGGAAAGCTTACAGAAAGACATTGAAATAATTACCAAAATAAATAATTTTCAAAAATGTCCATTACCTTTATCAGATATGGACAAAGTTAAAATAGCTGTAGCTACTACATGCTACATTTGTGGGAGAGATTTAAAATGCCAACAAATAATAGACCACGATTGGTATACAGGCGTTTTTCGAGGTGTTGCTCATGAAATATGTAGCAGTAAATTTAGAAGTCAATGTTTCATTCCGGTTATCTTGCATAATCTAAGTAATTATGATGCTCATTTTATTGTTCATGCCTTAAATTTTGCCGAAGGTGCAGTGGAAATAATTCCCCAAAACAAAGAGCGTTATATATCTTTTTCAAAATTATTAAAAGTTAATAACCATCGAGTAAGTTTACGGTTTATAGATTCTCTGAAATTTTTGTCATGTAGTTTGGAAACACTAGCAAATAATCTAAACATCAATCAATTCGATGAATTGAGGAAACATTTTCCGAATGAGCAGGATTTTAACCGATTAAAAAGAAAAGGTGTATATCCTTATGAATTTATGACCGGGCTAGAAAGTCTTAAACAAAAATCTCTTCCTACACAAAACCAATTCTTTAGCTCAATAACGGGTACAAACGTTTCAAATGAAGACTATGAACATGCTAAAGATGTTTGGCAGCATTTTGAATGTCGTTCTATGAGTGATTATTCGGATTTGTACTTAAAGACAGATGTTTTATTGCTAAGTGACATTTTTGAAAACTTTAGAACTGTTTGTATGAGCACATATGGTTTGGATCCTGCGCATTACTATACAGCACCAGGTTTAAGTTGGGATGCGATGTTAAAATACACAAAAATAGAGTTAGAGTTGCTAACAGATTTTGATAAAATTGCCTTTATTAAATCTGGTATTCGAGGTGGAGTATCACAGTGCAGTCATCGATATGCCAAAGCAAACAACCACTACATGAATAATTACGATAGAAATCAGGCAACATCATTTTTAATATATCTTGATGCTAATAATTTATATGGTTGGGCGATGTCACAGTATCTCCCCGTTGGAGGTTTCCAGTGGGTTGATAATGAGACAAATTTCAAAGTTGCAATCGATTCTGAAATCGGCTATATTTTAGAAGTAGATTTAGAATATCCTGATAACTTACATGATTTACATTCTGATTTTCCACTCTGCCCAGAAAATGTTTGTATAGGGAATACAAAAGACTTTAAACTGGTTCCAAACCTAAATAATAAAAGTAGCTACGTAATACACTACAGAAATTTAATACAATGCTTAAATATGGGGTTAAAAATAAAAAAAATTCATAGAATTTTAAAATTTGATCAAAGTCCATGGTTAAGCAAGTATATAGAATTAAATACAAATCAAAGAACCAAAGCCAAATCCGATTTCGAAAAAGATTTCTATAAGCTTATGAACAATGCAATCTTTGGAAAAACAATGGAAAACATTGAGAAACGGGTAAATGTTAAATTGCTCACTCACTGGGAAAATCGAGGGAAGATTCAAGGGGCTCAAAGTTTAATAGCAAGACCTGAATTTCATAGTCTTTCCATATTTTCAGAAGAATTAGTTGCAATACAACTTCGTAAAACAAAATTGGTTTACAACAAACCCATCTATTTAGGATTGTGTGTTTTAGATATATCCAAAACTTTGATGTATGATTTCCATTATAATTACATGAAAAATAAATTTCAAACCAATATCAATCTGTTATACACAGATACAGACAGTTTGGTTTACCAAATATTTACAAAGGATTTTTACAGAGATATTAAAGACGACATTCAAACATACTTCGATACATCTGATTATCCAACAGACAATGTATTTAATTTTCCACTTGTCAACAAGAAAAGAGTAGGGTTATTTAAAGATGAAAATAACGGTAAAATCTTTACAGAGTTTGTGGGCTTACGATCGAAAATGTATGCAATGCTGGTTGAAAATAGAATCATTACAAAGGCTAAAGGAGTAAATAAATGTGTAACTAAAAAACTTACAATGGATAACTATAAGACGTGTCTCTTTGATAAAAATATTCAATTTTCTCACATGTATAGATTTAAGTCAATAAAGCATGTAATTTTCACTCAAAAAATTAACAAAACATGTCTTTCACATAATGATACTAAACGTTTTATTTTATCGAATTCTGTAAATACTTTAGCATGGGGGCATTATAGTTTAAGAAACTAAGTTTAAGTAATATTAGAATTTAAGTATCTAGTTAGGTACCTACCTCACCGCACCTTTGTAAAGTACCTAGCTGTTAATGTAATAATATATTTATAGAGTTAAGACATAATATAAGACATAATTTTTAATCCTATTTTAAGTTTACATAAATATATATATATTTGTATCTTTCAATACATTGTTTCATTATTTTCATTTACCTCATACCAGAAACACGTGTTGGTAGTCAAAAATGTTTCATTTCAATCATCCATTTACTGCAATAGTGGCTGGTCCAAGTGGGTGTGGAAAATCCAATTTTGTTACAAACTTTATTAAATATGTAAAAGAAGTTTGTAGTGTGAATTTTGTTCAAACTACATGGTGTTATGATGAAATGCAACCGTTGTATAATTTGAGAAACGTAAATTATTTTCAAGGAATACCAGATCTTAGTATGTTCGATGGAAAGGATCCTCAACTTATAATTATCGATGATCTCATGAGGGAATCCGATGGGCGCATTGTTGATATTTTTACAAAAGGTAGTCATCACAGAAATTTGAGTGTTTTCTACATAACACAAAACTTATTTCATCAAGGTAAAGGGCAAAGAGACATATCACTAAACTCTAGTTATATCATCTATTTCAAAAATCCTCGTGATAAGACTCAAATTCGATACCTAGCACGACAAGTTTCGCCAGAAAATATTAAGTTTATGGAAGATTCTTACAAAGATGCGACTAATGAAGCTCATGGATACCTAATGATTGATTTAAAACAGGATACTAATGACGTGTGTCGTTTTAAGACAAAAATATTCCCTTCAGACGGATATTGTACCGTGTACATCCCAACAAAAGTGTTTAAATATGCTAAGAATCAACAAATTCATATCAGTCATAAATAATGCATCGAAGACTAAAGACGCATACGGATTTACTTAGAGCCCTGCATACACTTAAACCAAAATACATAAAAGCTCTTTTAAAATCGTGCGATGAAGAAGAAATAAATTGTATTTGTGAATGCATTCATAACGTTTTAAAAGGAAAAGTGCCCTTAGAAGAAAAAGCTAGAAAAAAATTGAAAAAGTATAAAGACATACTTCGCAAACTAGTACGTAAAAGTACAAACAAAATTCGCAAAAACATAATCATTCAAAAAGGGGGTGCCTTTTTACCAATGATACTGGGTTCAATTTTAAGTGCATTAGTTGCCTCTTTTGTTTGAAAAATGGAACATGCCAAGAAAATGTTGCTTGTTGATCCAAGTGTAATAGAAAAACTTAATCAGCATAATACGACTGATAACCCCCTATCACGATTAGATATGGAAATGCAAGACATTTTAAAAAGTGATATGGAAGAAAGAAAAAAGTGTACTCTATACATGCAAGTTTTGCAGCGATATTTACATTTTGCTGAAGAAGGACGTCGACCAATTCAATTACCCATCGTATCAAATATTGAAGTATCTGATAGGGATAATAGTGGATATGACACAGTTGATAATAAAAACAATGAAATCAGTGTTAAAGATTCAGTTACTGTTCAGTCTCCAGACGAAGGTGAGGAACAGGTAAATATTACTGTTTCTCATGAAAAACCAACTCCTTACACCCCAAAACACATACTCAGCTTGGTACCTAAAACATATATAAGGAAGGGTGAGAGATTATTGTTTTTGTTGGTATCGAACAAAAATAAAATTTATTGGGATGCTGATGGTATAATTACTGTAGACAAAGAAAAAATCCCTGGGAGTAATATTGTTGACTTAGTAAATGATTTTTTGAGACCGCTAAAAAGAAGTGCTCCAATAGGATGGGAGAAATTTGCAAAAGCACTGAAAGATATTAAAATACCAATGATTTATATTGGAAATCCACAAAGAGTCGACTATATGCAGCAGCTTCCGATCACACCATATAAAGAGGAGGAAGAGTTTTCAACACCAGTTACTAGCAAAACCAGACAGAAGATAGATTGGGAAAAATGGAGTCCTTATTAGAAATAAACAATATCTACTATAACCCTTCACACCCAGCGGGATATGCTAGTATTGATAAACTGGCTAGTGCTATGAAAGGTAAAATGAACAGAGAAGATGTTAAAAGATGGTTACAATCACAAGAAACATACACACTACATAAACCGGTTCACAAAAAATTTCCACGAAACAAATATGTCTTATCTAATCTTAATGAACTTTGGCAAGCTGACTTAAGTGACATGAGAACTTATTCAAAATATAATGATGGTGTTAATTATATACTTTGTGTTATTGATGTTTTTACCAAATTTGCCTATGCTCGATCAATGAAAAATAAAAATTCTGAATCGATTAAAACATGTTTTGAAAGTATATTTCGTGAAGCCGATATAACACCAACCCATATACAATCCGACAAAGGAACCGAATTTGTTTCGAAAGATGTTCAAAAATACTTTAAAACGAAGAATGTCAATTACTATACTACAAACAACCCCGATATTAAGGCTAGTGTAGTTGAAAGATTTCAAAGGACACTCAAAATGAGGATGTGGCGTTACTTTACTCACAAAAATACATATAAATACATTGATATTTTACAGGACTTAATATATTCATATAACCACAGTTACCATTCCAGCATCAAGATGTGTCCTTGTGATGTAAACTCAAAAAATATAATGACAGTGTGGAACAATTTGTATACACGTAAACATGTTCAAAATAACACCAATACATCTCCAACACTGCCAAAATTTCATATTGGAGACTATGTAAGAATAACAAAATATAAACATATATTTCAAAAAGGATATGAATCTAATTGGAGTGATGAAATATTTGTAATATCTTCAGTGATAGATCGGGCTCCATGGATTGTGTACACACTAAGAGATTTACAGCAAGAAAACATTGTTGGAACCTTTTATGAAAAAGAATTGCAAAAAGTGACGTATGACCCCTCTCTAAATTATAAACTAGATAAAATAATTAGTTCCCGCTATTCTGGCAACAGAAAGCAAGTGTTAGTGAAGTGGAAAGGTTATCCAGATAAATTTAATAGTTGGGTTCTAGTTTCCGATTTAAAACAAATATGAATAAAGAAAGTTTTTATTTAACATTACCTAGTAACAGTTCTATGGAATATTTTCCAGACAATGTTACTACAAGATTTTCAACTAAATTACCAAAACCCATAAAATTGGAAGGGCAATGGACCGTCGGAGTTGTTGAATTTCAATATCCATGTACCATGTTTACTGTTCAAGAACATGAAAATATTATTTACATAACTAAATCGATGGTGATGCCAAATGAGAAAAAACCTTCATTGGTTTATTATAAAAAACACATTCCAGCTACAAATTACGATAACATTAATCATATTTTAACAGCGTTGAATAATGTGAAGGAAAAAGTAAGATTTCGCTATGATGAAATATCAAAGTTTGTGTCAGTTTCAGTGATGGATGATTCAGTAAAATCAGTGATTCTAAAACCCAAATTGGGTGTTCAACTCGGTTTTGAACCTAATAGGAATCTTGTAGATAATGGTCTTGGAAAATGCCCCGCAAATTTGCATTTAGGGTTACCATCACAATTATTTGTCTATTGTGACATAATCGATCCTCAGATAGTAGGAGATGTTATGTCTCCTCTCCTGAGAATCATTCCTTTAGATCCAGCAAAGTATATATATGGCGCAAATAAAATGCATGTTTTCTCACCTCCTCACTATTTACCAGTTATGCGTAGAGAGTTTGACACCATTGAAATAGATATAAGATCCAGCACAGGTCAAAAAATACCATTCCAGTTTGGGACAGTGTGTGTTAAACTTCATTTCAAAAAATTATAATGTATCCCCGTGACAGCATAACTTGTCCATATGAACATTATTATTCTCATCAAGCTGGCTCTGGTATTGGAGTGATTTATAAAGGGGCGCCTTATCAACGTGGTCATGGGATCGGTAGCTTTTTAGGAGGGCTGTTTAGATCAGTTTTACCCTTACTTTCTAGTGGCGCTCGCGTTATAGGCAAGGAGGCTCTAAATGCTGGTGTCGGTCTTCTATCAGATATGGCTAGTGCCCGCCCCATGGAAGAATCAATTAAAAGTCGGTTAAAAGTAGCTACTTCAAACTTGAAAAGAAAAGCTCATGATAAAATTGATGGATTGAATATGTCTGGTTCTGGATATATAACCAAAAGGAAGCGTCTTAGTTCAGTCATTCCACCGTCGACTACCAAAGTGAAAGCTCTAAAAAAATTACGAGTTAATAATCAAAAAGATATATTCTCATAAATAATTTTTAAAATGTCATTCTTACATAGCCATTCCTGTGAATGTATAAAATCAGAGTTAGATTTATTTGCTCTACCATCCACGCAAACTAGTATAGAAAACGGGTTATGGATACACTACAAACCCATCTCATCTCTAGCTGATGATGGACCCATAGAATTTCAAGTACCTGGAACAGGTGATGACTACATGGATTTATCCCATACATTGCTGCACATAAAAGCCAAGATACTAAACCAGGATGGTACGAAATTAACTGAGTCAACTGTTGTGGCTCCAGTAAACAATTGGCTCCATTCTCTTTTCACCCAACTAGATATTTATCTGAATCAAAAGCTAGTATCACCGCCAAACAATACATATGCCTATAGGGCTTACATGGAAACTTTATTAAATTATGCTCCTGCAGCTAAGGAATCTCATCTGACTTGTGGTCTTTGGTATCAAGATACGGCTGGGAAAATGGATTCAACTGATGAAAAAAATGATGGATTTGTTAAAAGACGAGAATTAGCATGTGAAAGTAAGGAGATAGAAATGATTGGTCATCTTCATGGAGATATATTTAATCAAGAAAAGTTTTTAATAAATGGTGTTGAAATGAGTGTTAAATTAGTTCGTTCGAGAGAAACATTTAACCTAATGGCTTCTACATCCGACTTGAAATTTAAAGTATGCATTACAGATGCAACACTTATTATACGTAGAGCACGAATCAATCCTACTGTATTACTTGCACATCAAAAAGTTTTAGCCTCTACTACAGCTAAATATCCTATCACTCGAGCTGAAGTCAAAGTTTTAACTATTCCTTCGGGGATTCAGGGTAAGACTCTAGATAATATTTTTTTGGGGCAAGTTCCCAAAAGGTGTATAATCGGTTTTGTGAACAATGCAGCGTTTAATGGGGGTCTAACAAAAAATCCATTCAATTTTGAAAACTACAATATAAATACATTTTGTTTATACATTGATGGTCAACAAATACCTTCGAAAGCTTTGCAACCATCATTCGATAATAATATTTACACAGCAGCCTATCACACACTATTTTCAGGGACAGGTATACATTTTCTGAATGAAGGTAATGGTATATCTAGGGAGCAATATGCAAAAGGATATTGTGTGTTGGCGTTTGATCTAACGGCTGACCTCAGCTCAAATTCAAACACTCATTGGAATCTTATAAAACATGGTAGCGTTAGACTGGAGGTTCGTTTTGAATCTGCTCTGACTCAGACGATAAATTGTATTATTTATGCAGAGTTCGATAATGTTATTGAAATTGATAAGAATCGTAATGTAACTGTAGACTATAGTAGTTAGGATGTAATAAAATTGTATTGTTTTGAATGTACTGAGACTATAAATTGAATTATTCATGCAAAGTTCGATAATGTTATTGAAATGTAACCGTAGACTATCAATTGTCAAGATTGAATAAAATTGTATTTAGTTATATAATAAATAAATAAAACATTGATGTATGCATACCTACATATAGTTTTATTTCCTGAAACCTCTTCTTTATTTTTTCTCTATAAAAAGTAATTTACATATTTCCTTGTCACATTCTTGGTTTGAAGATTGAACTTGACACAGCTTACCTTATTAAGAATAATGGATACAATTGATATTCAAAAATATTTACACTACATTCACCCAGCTTTACACAAAAATGTGTATGCTGCAAACAGGCTACCACTGCATGTAAAAAAACCGGTGTATCTAATAAGCAATTTGGATCCGGACAACAAGCCAGGGTCACATTGGATTGCCATGCACATAGATAAAAATGGAGTTGGTCAGTATTTTGATTCATATGGACGCGCACCTAAAGACTACCACAAAAACTTCTTGCGCAGGAACTCAAGACAGTGGGATTTTAATAGATATAGATTGCAGCACGACTTAACTACAGTGTGTGGAGAATATTGTTTGACATATCTGTATTTCAAGTTTTACGGAAATACTATGACCGATTTTATTGAATTATTTAGTAACAATACTATCAATAACGATCTATTTTTACACAAGTTGTTTAATGAATGCTTTAAAAATAAAAAGGACTAGATAGAAATAGTTAAAGTTAACTAAATTAACTAAGTTAACTAATCGATGAATGTGGTTAAAAGTGGATCATTAGACAAATAAAACAAAGTTTAATGGAATTAAAAAGTTTTTTATTTAAGTATAAAAAGAAAATACCTGATATACAAGAAAATATTGACAATGTTATTACCTATTCTAAAAATCATTATTTACATATTTAGTTATTACATCTAGCTAGTTATTGATTTTTGAAAGAATATATTTTGCTGTCTTCGGATTCCGATATCTCCTTGGTGATTTGATAAACAATTTTTTTCAAATTTTCATAATTTTTGTTATTCAATTCCTTGCAGTAATATTTAACGCGAACGTCAGCGTGTTTCCAATGCTGGGTAGGAGGAATCTTGCTCAGCTTTTTCATATCAAACACATCAATTTTTATAAGATGTGCTGCATTAACACTGTCGTCTGTGTTTGTTGATATGTATGATGTACCACCCTCTTTGTTCATTCGTCCAACGTTTGATGAGTTTTTTGCTTTCTTCTTTTTTGGTGGCACTTCCGGAAAGAACTCATCTATGTTGCTGAGACTACTGCGGGGGCGCTTCAATATAGATTTCTTTGCAAGGTAGTATGGTACGCAATTGGTGGTGTCCTCTTCATCAGATATATTATAATAGAATTGCTTGAAAGTGTTATGTTCTTCAACCTCCTCCACGGGGGAGTAACTTGGCGTGTCCTGTAACAACATGTTACTTTTAAAAATACATAGATACAAGTAGACATACAACATAAATGCAAAATCATAGATCAAATAAAGTCAAAGTTTTGCTACAAAAGTTTGTCATCAAGGGTATCTTGAACTCGGTTTAGCTTATATTGATAGCGTTTAAGTGCAAAGGTGAAATCGGTTCAAAGTAAATACGTAATATAACAACTTACCTCCATTTTATACGGTAGAACACGGAAACACTATTTATTGTGGCAAATACTGTGTGTTGAGTAACGAATAATTTTAGAATACACGCAGATGTTATTAGACGTTATAACAATATTTATCTGTAGTTCACTGCACGAATGGCGTAAGACTGTGGTAGTAACTCGAGGGTTTTAGACCTTTATAGCAGAGAAATATCGCAAAAAACTCATGACATGTTTCAACAGGTAAACTTTCTTGGTTTGTGATGGGTGCCTAATAGTTTTTTGCAGCGTCGCATAACTCACATTGATTTATCGAATATGTTATCTGACGCCCTTTTCACGTAGCAATAAACTCGCGTCATGTCCCGACAAGCAAAATGCCTTTTTGGGTGGCCACTACCTGTCGGCTGGTTTTTATATTTGCATTGATTGTATCGCGTTATAACATGATGCTAAAAGATGAACTTCATGAAAATTTTATTTGCAATTACATCATCCACAGCTTATAATTAATGCCCACTGCTGGTTAATCAGGCGACGGACAGTGCGTCACAGTGAAGGTGTTAGGTTAGTTTATTTAAATAATAAAAATAATTAATAATGGTTAAATAATTAATACTTAAATAATAATTTCATATTATATGTATCGTGGGGGGCCGTACAATATTAAATAATATACATATAAAATAAAAATATATTTGTGTATTGCTAATAAATAAATAATAAATATTGATTATCATATTATCATAATATAATAATATGATATTATAGATAATTACCTATTGTAACGCGGGCTTAATATTAGGGGTTGTGCTCGGAACGCAGCCTTTATGCGCGCGCATCCACCCTCCGCCAGGGAAGTTTTCGGCTTGAGAGATGTCACATAAAAAAAAGTTCAGTTGGAGGTTAATTTTTGACCTACATAGTTCTCGATTTAATACCTAATGATGTGAACAAGCATTACACTAATTTAATTCACACAAATTCTTTTCGTCAACGGATGGGGACTGCTTATCTATAGTACCTGCCCCGCAAGCCGGACACAATGGCTCGACCCTCAATAAAACGCTATTGTTTGTTCATTGAGTATACAAGTGGCTTCGTAACTTTTGAATGGGCCGGGGTGCGTTAAAATGGGTTAGCGCAATCGATCAGGCGTGTGCCAAAACATACAAAAAGAGTCTAAACTTTTTTTTTTTTTTTTTTTTTTTTTTTTTTTAGCTGGCGCCCTGGCAAGACCACCCCAATCGCAACTTTTTTTGGGTGAGCCAGAATGAATCAATCCCTACTACTAATGTGTGTAATAAGCTACAAAAGTTTGGCAATAAACGAATCACCCTGATCAGCAGATCTATAGAACGAAAACTAGGACAAATTACCAAACAACGAAGTCCCTAAATAACACACAGCGGGTATTTCAGCCGGTATAAAACCGGTGTTTTTATTCATAAGCACCGAAGGCTCCGACAGTAAAATTGGAAATCATCGAATTACGCTGAGCCGAAGTGCCGAAACGATGGGGAACGTCGTAAAGAAGGCCCGAAGGTTCGAATGCCAGCGCTGACAATAGTACTGCAGTTTCTTGGAAGTTTTTTGTGGAGGAAGTTCGCGAGAAACTTGGACTATCTCGGAACAAAAGGCTGTGAAAAGTCTATAGCGGACAAGTTGAAAGAGGTAAAGGAATGCGTCTTTTTGCGTTACAATTTTGAAGAAGTGAAGACCCATTTAGTACCTAAACTAATAAACGTAAAGTAGATACACATTGAGTAACATGAATACTACACATAGGTAGGTAATAAACTAAGAAAAGATGGATGGATTGCAAGAAAGGATGACATGAGTAAGAAAGGAGTGACAACTGACATGACGGCTGATAGAAGAGCATGGACGAAAAACACATGTGCCGACAAGGGCAACATTAATGATAGGAATTTAAATTGTAAGCGGATATTTACTACCCCGTAAATAATTATACATTTTAATGATCACCGAGTTCGATTCAATGAACATACCATAAAAGCAACATACTCAACAGATTCATCGAATCCACAATGTAAAATAATGAGTTCAACTCACAAAGCGGTGAAATTTAGCCCTGGGCGGCCATAATAGCCCAATCTCTATCAAAACCATGTACGAACACACAATTATCGGAAACCCCATGTTATGAGATGAGCCTATTGTGTGAATGGGTGTGTGAAGTGACATGATCTGTCATAATATTCATGGTTGGTGAAAGCCCATAGCTGTGAAGAGTATAATTGTGAATCAAAAAGCAAGCAAGCTCGTATGAGTTAGTGGCCAACTCTGGTGACGGAGTTTTTAGGTTTTTAGGCAACGACCGCTAGAGACGGGACCGACAGTTTAACGTGCCCTCCAAAGCACGGAAGCGCTCAGATGTAAATGTCACTAACAGTCACCCATCCAAATAGTGACCGCGCAACTTATAAGTTAAGATTGGCTAACTAAGCTACGCTACGAGCGCTTCCATATAATTTTGAATGGTTTTATAGTTAGCATTTTGATTGGTAATGTGTTTACGAGTGAGATTTGAATAACATCAAAATGACTGGAAGGATTTTGTCTTTTTATTATTTGATTGGTTTGTGTATTCATCACCATAACAGTCTGCAGATGTCCACTACTAGACATAGACCTCCCTTATAGAATAGTATCGACTTCCTTGTCCTACACTACTTCTACTTCGGTTTCTGTATTAGGTAAATAATTATATTATTTAGTGCGCAAATTGACAGAATGCTTTGTTGATACAAATTCAGAGAAAAGTTCAGTCAGAAGTTTATTTCTGGCTCACGTTATTAATTATTTTCAGATCAATATAGTTTCGCGTCATGCGAATATACATAAGTTAACTCATTCTTGTAAAGATCTGAGAACAGGCTTTTAAAACCACAAATTTCTTACACGAGCTTTGGGAAACTCCTGAAAAATATGATTATTTCTTTCCCACTTCCCCTAACATGCTTTTATTTTCTATCTTTGTCACACGCTTGGTATGTTCTGAGGCAGTAGAGGACATACCACAAATTGTGTTTACGGTTATAGGCTAAAGAAAAATATCTTATGGGGCAATATTTTTTACGCTGAGCCAGTGAAGTGGGAACATGATAGGCGATTTGATGTTTTCTTGTTGATTTTTACGCACTTTTAGATATACTCAACTCACAGTCACCTCTCTTGTCACTTGGAAAACACTGTTTTTGTTGTTGTCTATTGTGAGTTGTGATTGTAACTTTATCTAGTTTTGATAGTCTATTATTCGTTTAAACAGTTCGATATGAAAATGAAATATCGATTAATTCGTACAAAAAATCTGCGAAGAAAACGAGTACAAGAGAAATTTTAAACGAATAAAAACGTAAGCTCAGTTTATAACTACATCAAGCCATTATCCGTTAAATAAAAGGTCAGAAGGCTAACAGGATAATTATCGAAAATGTGCACAGTCGGCTGTTCTGATTTCATGCGGAGTCACGTCCCACGGGACCGACGGATTTTTGCAAATACCTGCAAAATTCGAGATAATGCTTCCAAAAGTTAAGTCAGCTTTACCTTGTTTATTCAGGGGTATCATACACCCCGGGTACTGTACACCCAGAGGTGAATGGTCCTCTACATCTCGATAATTAGCACTCAGACCCTTATTAGATTTACGAAAGGGTCAAGAGTGGGACAAAAATATTGGGTTTGCGTAAGCCCAAGATTGTGGACGTGGTTTCTTATGGAATGTTTGTAATGTACAGTTGGGGGCACATGTTTACCGGAATCTCTACATACCTTTGCGTACACATTCCTATGAAATATGGGTTCGGTTCTACTCTTTGTTTAGGGAGGTGAATTATTTTCGTTGAATATGATTACCTTTTTGGATACGAGAATATATAGATACTTAGCAGAATTTGTGAAATACAAACAGAATTATGTATAGCAAGAGATAAAAAGAGAGAAAAGTTTATTTGTTACACAATAAATTCATAGCAAATAAGTAGGTAAGTATTAAGACGGTAGGTCGTTACCTACCGTCTTAATACTTACCTACTTATTTGCTAATACTCTTAATACTCTCTTTAAGTACCTTCTTGAAAAGCATAAGACGAGATAACATACTATAACAGCCGTTCTTCCGTAACCGGTCTAAATAACGTTTTCTTCACATTAAAGTAACCAACTACAATTTCTATCAAAACCTCGATAAAAGGCTAATATTAATGAATTTGGGAGTGAATTGAATATGCGAGCCAAATAGCGGAATATTTTTGTTACTTAGTAATAGGATTAGGTATCCTTTGAATCTTCCGATATCAGCCAGGAATAGCGCCCGATCGGGGAGAGCAATCTCTTTATGCGCGCCGCTGCCAATTGTCAAGGAAATAAGCTGTGGATGCCAAGATATATACGGTAGATTTTAGAAATTGTCGTGAATATAATGTTTAGCTTTATTCAATCATATCTATTTTTTATTCTAAAAATATAAAATGCTTTTGAAGTTGACTGTCAATCAACGCACCAGCCTAAACTATAAGTCCTAGGACTTATAGTTTAAGCTGTGCGTTGACGTATGAAATTTGGAGGGTAGTATGCTCGCAATTCCGGAATTGCCAGCAAAGCCGCTGGCAACAGCTAGTTAAAGATATTTGCTTTAAATATTACTTGTAAGTGAAGTCAACATTTTTGAGTTAGGTGTGTTTCGTCTAGAAATACACTTAGGTATCTAAGTTCTAGATTGTAAAATTTCTGGGTGAGTGAAATGACTGGGTTGAAAAGAGTCCTTATCATCGTCTCTCGCCTGACACCAAGAAATACACTAGGTATCTAAGTTAGGTAAATTTTGATCTTACTTCAACTGAAATTAAATTAATACCAAACTGAACTAACAAAAATTAAATTGAACTTTGAAAGTACGTTTGAATCCTCCCCATTGGTTACATTCAAAGCAACCAAATCAAAGCCAGTCCAAGCACAAACAAAACCATGGTTATTGGTTAGGTTATAGGACGTAAATACGTACTGTTACGTCCTACACAGTACGTAGTCATAGCTTCCAATTCGCAACACGCAAGTTGCCGCACCGTTGCTGGCTATTGTGTCTGTCGATGACAGCTTCGATTGTTATCGGGACCATTGTGAGGATGAATGGTGAGATGCAAACGTAATGTGCTAGTATGCATTGATTATCACCTGTGCGTGTTGTGCAGTCTAGGTAGTTGTACAGGCACTGTAGCGTTCCGTTCATTGAGGCGTGGGTAAAAAGTGGCCCCTGATTACTGCATTTATCTAGATTACCGGATCACCAATATTGTAAAACTTGTAAGTAACCAAAGTTTTTGATTTCAACTACTATTTTTAGCGGTCAATTCACTGGGGCTTACGTCATATCTCGGCTGAAAACTCGTCATTTTGACGTCATCCCCACTAGAATAAAATCTTTGCTAATTAAATGTGAGCATACGGTACCTGGTTCAGGTTCAACTTCACTACATAGTATAAAGCAAAGTCGCTTCCCGCGTCTGTCCTAATGTCTGTATGTATGCTTAGATCTTTAAAACTACACAACGGATTTTGATGCAGTTTTTTTTAATAGATAGAGTGATTCGAGAGGAAGGTTTATATGTATAATACATCATCATCATCACTGCATTTCACCCTTGCGAAGCCGGGGCGGGTCGCTAGTTTGATATAGGTAACTATAACGGAACGCGGATCCACGTCATACACAAAACATTGTCCATTGTGTCTATAATCCACACTAGAGGTTAAAAAAATCATAAATATTAAAAAGATACATTCATTCACAAGTTCACAGCTTACCAACTCTTGCAGTAAACAAGGTACGTAATGCTAAATCAATTGTTCACCATAGGTACTGTTGTATCAATAGCATCGGGCCCTGTGAAGCGATGTGTCGGCACTGCCATTGTAAACAAGCCTGTCCGAACATAATGCTGAACACCCCTGCATGTATTAATTAACGATAAACCATTGTGTACATTGCTATTTGAGCTAGAGTTGTAGCAGTTAACTATCTGATCCGATTGCACTGAATTCACGTTGTTATTATTTCCTTCAAAGCCTATACGTACAAAATAAGGTGCAAGCTTAAGATGCGTACCCTCCAAAGATGTGTATGAGGAAAACAAAACACTTATACTTACAGAGGTTCAAGTCTGATTTTTTTTTTGTTATTATGTAGTAACGAATATCAAAAAGCGACTTGCGAGAAATTTTGTGTGAAAACTGGATAAGCGCTTCTATAGTAGGTGCCAAATAACACACAAAACAGGTCATTCATCCACGTTCACCACGATGTCGCAAAATTCAATTTATGTATGGCTAATTCTGTCGCTTTCCATACAAACCTGCCGCTAAGACGGTATCGAACGAATCTCGTTAGTACTCTTTGTTTACCATACATAAATTCAATTTTGCGACATCGTGGTGAAGGTGGGTGAATGACCTGTACTGCCGTGTTATTTGGCACGTACTCTAGTAGGAGGTAAGCATACTAAAACTGCGAGTTTCTCGATTCTCGCATTTCGGAGATAAGCCAAATAAAACTGAAACTACGAGGTCTGAAACTGCGTTATTTTTGGATATAAAATACTCATTCACATTTTCTACCATTGCTTACTAAGGAAGTTTCAGACAACAATAAAATTAATCATCACAGAAGCAAAAACTAAAGCAGTACCTCTCATGAACATTACAAAGTTTCCCAATTACAGCTTGAGTTGGCTTTGGCACATTTCCTTGTTTTACCTACCTGCAATGTTGGAACCGCTTTGTATGAGTTTTTTTATGTTGTCTAGATTTGGAAAAAATGGAAAGCTTATGTTTGTCTATACAGATATAGACAAACGTAAGCTTTCCATTTTCTTTTTGCGATTGCTCAAAAGTCGATGTAAAATACAGTCAAGGCAATTACGAGTCATCTATAAAAAATGGGTATTTTGGAAACCATGTATGCTAAATGACATAAATTATGTATGATAGTCAATTTTCTATTCGTTAATACTGGCACTAAAAAAGCTTAAAATTGTTTAATTGGATAATTTTGTTCTTTATTCTTTATTGTACTCAAAAGTAATGACATTATAAGGGAACTTAAAGATAGGTCATGTACAAAGGTGACCTTAAACCTAATAAGAGTCCAGCAGTCCAGTATAGCAGCAAACCTACCACGATAGAGAGATTTATGATGATTTTTTGATTTTTTAGAGATTTTGTTGGTACATTTGAATGTAACGAATGAAATGTTAATCTTTTTTATTCATCGAAACCCAAGAAAATATTCTAAAAAGCCCGCAAGAGAAAATAATGCGGCCGACCTGTCTGTGACAGCAAAGATTTGGTATAAATCTGCGTTCAAAAGGCGGGAGAACATTAAAAATAAATAAGGGGATAGAGAGGCAACGCCGGATGTTTATTCAGCTTTTAGTACTGTTTACTATGAGTGTTAGTGACAGTTAAAATTCAGATCTACTTAAAGAGGAAATACACAGTTCTTTAACGGAAAAAGCGGTTTTACTGTGTTTATTTTTCAGCGAATGGCAGCTAGTTTTGGCTGCGTTTTACCACGTTTAATTTTGTTCATATTTTTACGAGCTCTAGTATATCTAATGGAATGGTTTATATTGAATGTACATTAAAAAACCTTACACACGCCCGAATACTGGAATAAACGTCACTCATATGTTAAAAACCGATTAGAATTGTCCTACCTCATTTTTACCTTACCCATTAGTAACAGGCAATAATTTTAAGTATGTAGCCTAAATTGTGTTTCAAAATACGGGCTTTTAGTCCAACTAGATCTCGGAGCGTGCATTTCGTCAGATGCCGTGTTAAAACGAAACCATGAAAACTACAAAATAAACTTCAAACTCAGCCGCATATTTGAGTAAACGCACACCAAATAAAGCCTCGCATACATAACCGAAACATTCCCAATTTGCATGGAGATGGCGCGACCCGAGGGCTTGGCACCGTCATAATCCGAAACTCGGCTAAACTGATTTAAATTTTCACCATCGAGAATGATCCTGCTGTATGTAACTCGCTCTACGAGCTGGTTTAATGCTACACAGCTCCGGGTCCGGACCGTGGTCTAGATGTCAGTTGAATTTAAAAATATATTCGACAAATCGGCGGGGATTACGTAGTTGTGCAATCACATGCAATTCCTTTTTCTATAAAATTAAAGTAGTCGACCTTAAGTATTATTTCTCGGGCAGCACTTTTAACAACTTTAGGCATTGAAAACAAGACTTTGATCACAGAAACCAAATAAAAACGCACTAGCATCCGAACACAATAACAGCACCTGACAACTAATTTAAAATTTAGTTTTAAAATTTAGTTCCGGAAATTTCCGCGGGTCTTCTTTCATGAAAAGGACTCTATTTAATAAACTTTATTGCACATACACAAGTTAAGTACGCCTTTTCTGACATAATACCTCTGAGCTGACGTTGTCGCTACGTTTTTTGAACGCCATTTTTCAGCTCTAACATTTACTGACGGCTCGAAAGTCAATAGTTTCTGAGAACTAAGACTGCGATTTTCCCGAAATGCTAGATTGAGGGATCCTGTTTTTCGGCATAACTGCTGCATCGTAGGTTTTACAAATTTTTGGATTAGTTTTATCAATTCTAACAATTTTTAACATTTTCCTGCCTAATTTTAATCTTGATCTGAGTATACGAATCCAGACTGACATCTCGGGCCCGGTCCGGCTCCGGAACGTAGTGTGAATACTTAACCCTCTTGCAGTGATGAACGTGCAACGAAATTATGTATTTAGGTGAATCTATGCATCGCTGTCGTTGCATCAGAGATGTTAGTTCGTGTTCTACTATGTCGGTATAATCAGAGATTCATACCTATTCCTTGCGTCGTCGAGATTGATGCAAACTTGACGTCGACGTCAAAGAGAACACCAATAAAATGTGACGTAGCAATTTTGAAATCAGAAATCAGAATAGAGTAAGTTAGCGACTGGACCCGGTGTGGCCCGGTTAACACTAACAAAACATTTTATATATTTCATCCCCAACTAGGCCCACAAAATATTAATTTGTAAAGAAGCCCTACGTCTTACGAGACCTACGTCCAGTAGTGAACCGATGTAGGTTGTTGATGATGATGATGATGATGATGATGATGATGATGATGATGATGATGATGATGATGATGATGATGAAAGAAACCCTTAGGAATACAAGTTTGTATAATACATTAAATATAGTTTTGTTACTAGGTATATTGTTAATATTAGACTAAGAAATTTAAATAATTCAACTATTGTAGTTCTGAAATTGACTTGTTTAAGATGTTACAATAGGAAATAGTAACAAAACTCAGTTTTATAAAACAAAGAAAAACTAAGTGAGTTTCCTACTTCATATTAACTTAAAAGAAAACAATTTGCGCCACCATTGAATATAATCGTTCCGGCGAGACTCGAAAGAAACCTTATTAAATAGGAAAACTTCTGGAAAGTTCCACGGTCAAAGACATTTCTCTCTAACTATTTAAAATATTGCAAAAATGGATGCAGTGCTACGCATCTCAAAGAGTTTTTAATATAATTAATTGAAGAAACTAATTTACGTTTGAGGACTGCCGTCAGACTACAAAGATCTTTTTTGCATAAATAAGCAAGGAAGCTCGTATGAGATAGTGGCCAACTCTGGTGACGGAGTTTTTACGACTGCTAGAGCTGGGACTGACAGTTTAACGGTCATCCAGCCAAATAGTGATCGCGCAGAACGTCGCTTAACTTATATAATCGATGAAGATTGACTAAGCAAGCTATGACACTAGCGCTTTATTGTGTAAAAAAAGTCATATTGAATTTTGTAACCATTATCGGAACCATAAGTACCTAACTTATTATTTTAAAGTTAAACAGCTTTATTACTTTGGCTTTGTAGAAAAAAAAACACGCACGTCATTTATCTAAAAGCTTGAAATAATTGCAGTGGTTTTTGTCTTTTCCAGCCGCGTGAAAACTTTCACACAGAAACATTGAATTTTTAAAAGAGTGAATAGAGCCATAGTCTGCTAACTATTAGGACCTTTGAGTTGTGTAGCACTTCGCGTACTTGACGAGCTTCCTACAACTATTATAGCACTGGTAATGGGCACGCTAAAGAAAATGTAAATACACTTACATTTTTCTGGGAGAAGTCTTTGAGACGTTCCGGGCGTCCGCGTTTTATATAGATAGCTATTTTGTTCGTAGTTGCCGCTATTTTTGAGCTGTTTTTATTTGATAACTTGGTGTATTTCATCTTCAGAATACTACATTTTTTGTTATTTTTCATTAAAAATGCAGACGTAATACCAATTTACAACAGTTATTTAAAATTGCTAACAAATTTTTGTTTAAATTGTTCGCTTTGATTGTTTTTTTAGTTTATTTTTGAACAGCTATTCTATGTTTTCTTAAACCTCTGAGTACTTAAGCTTTTGACGATATCATCTAAATATATAAAACTCTTTTGAAGTATCCTTATACTATGCATAGTGTAGGAGTGCACTAAGAAAGGAATTTTAAAAAGTCGCACCGAAAGCGTCTAAAATTATTAAAATCAAATATTGATGAATATGCGAACTGGCAAGGAGTGGAACTTTCTGCCACCATCAGTATTTCCTGAATTTTCAAGAAAAGAGTGAATAGGTGGATTATAGCTAAGCGTGCTCCACCTTAGGCTGCAGCTACACTTACCACCAGGTGTCCTGGCAGCCAAATGCGTAGCTATAGCTCATAAAAAGATTTTAACCAAATAATGCGTATGCTGCTACCACGCGAGCAAAGCTGCGAGCAACAGCTAGTAGATCATATATTGCTATACTATAATAATTCTAAGGAGGATGATGTAAAGGGTCCTAAGGTCCAAACACACTTAACACGTTGTGGTCAATGTTTGGTATTTTAGAAAATTGTTGCCAGATAAATCAAACTAATAACAATTTGTAGGTTTCTTCGTATCATTGCAATGTCAAATATCATACATTCCACCAGGGACCGGATTTCTGTCCCATATTTATTTCGCTTCGCAAATAATGTCATTTTATTTTGCTCGCCAGTAATGGGGCATTAATCTTCAAGCTATTCGAGTGGTATTTGACATTTTGCCTCTTCCCCATTGGCCGCAGAACTTGCAGGTAGTGCGAAATTGAAGATAAATTGGGCCCTTATAATGGTCGGGCTTGGCTTTGGCGTTTTTATTTGTGGGAACTTGCTGACAAGGATCTAGTTTATTCTGGAGTGTTCTTAAAAAAATGGCTGAAATGTAGAGCAAAATGTAGAGTACTTACAATTTATTTTAAAAAATACCTTAAAATGCTGAATAGTTTAATTTTACTCCATTACCTGAAACAAATAATAAAAATAATGATTATTAAAAAAAAAAATCAGCATTTTTTTGATTATGTTTAACCAGACATAGATGACATTGACATAGATTGCAGAAAACCGGTGGAAAGAGAACGCTGGAAATCTAGTGAAGAGGCCTAAGTCTAGTATTGGACTTCAAACTAATATGATGTTGATGAAACCTTTGTTTGGTATGCATTGTTTCATCCCAACTTAAAATGCAGTGTCATGATGTGACATGATATACCGTGCTCATGATACGTGCCACAATAAAAGCTCGGCCCACCACACATCCCAGAACTATGAACGTTGCTTAAAGTTCAGCTTAGGCACGTGAGACTTAGTCGCGCGACTTTTGTTATTAACATAAGTGTAGTTTAACAGTAGCGCGTAAGTCCTTTGGAAGAAATCAGATATAATCTATAAAAATTAAAAATAAACGTTATAGGAGGCAAAGCAAATAAATTACAAATTAGCCACAATTAACGTCCACTTTTTGTAGTCTAACACTTTTTCCTTATACCTCATCCAAATGTACATACCTACTTAGAACCTAAATAACATGCGACGTTTATAAAACTAATCTTATAAGTCGAAATATTCTTATGATTATCATAGTAAATCCAACCCTTTCAAACCCTAATACCACTGCAAACGAAATAAAAAAAAATACTAGTTGTCTATCACAAACGTTTGGACGTCTAACTGGATGAGTATGACGCGACCAACGTCAGCGACTGCGTTTTTAAGTCGCACATACCAAACTCACCTTATCGAATGTCAACACCAGTAAATCATCGCACCGCTATCTGAATTTATGAATGGTGTGTGACACTGAATAAAACGAATACCGTCCTCGTAGGCTCATGGGCTATTGATTTCATTGTGAAACCGCGGTCGGTAAACAATGTGACTGCTATTTGATTTCGATAAACAGAAACAATAAATATAGGATTTTATTGAATGAACGTGTTAGATTTGGATATATTATGTAATGTTAATATCGTGAAGTATATAACAAATTAAGAACCGTTAAATTTATATCGAACCACTATGACAACACTGTAGCTAAGCCTTTGTATTTTTACATTATTGCAACACAAAGTTGGTCTGTACGACGTTCACGTTGGTTGCGAATACAATTAGTATTTTACATTCCATCAAAATGTATAAAAACCTATTGATTCAGATGTATAATAGTTAATGTACTATCTAAATTAGTTATATAATTTATCATGAATATCCCAATGTATATCAGTATCTAGATATGTATACTTGATTGTTTACATCCGTTGATAAGATCGGTATTGTATAGAACTAGCAGTACTTTATAATCGTAATTGATATTGCTAAAATCATATACTAATTTATTATAAATATCAAAGTTCAGAGTATCCCCAAGTTATATTTTATATTGCATTATGTAGAATGTTAGATTGTGTACTGACTTCCGACATTTGTTTACGTCTTACAATGAACTGTAACCAACTTCACTTGGCTTTTGCTAAAACGACCGGCACGGTGTGAACGGTAGTGTGTTGAGATTATTCGACGAGGACAGTTTTGTGTTGGATTTGGTACGGGTAACATGGAAGTCTATTGCCGATTTGATATCATTCAAGGAGGCTATGTGCCAACAAGTTATAAAGGTATGATATTATTTTCTGTACCTACCTGTGTTAAGTAGGTAGACTATTGTGCTAGTTATAACCATGGCTTATTCTAAGAAGTATTGTGTTAGCGACTGAGAAATAAACTACTAAGTTTGAAAAGGATTTCTACATCTTTACTTTATAAAACATACCCATTTTACATCCTGACGAACAGGCTATTATTTTAATCAATAAATAGCTTATTGACGAGTTTTAGATGATTTCTAGTAAGAGTAGAATGATTAATATTCAATTATAGTAATCTATATATGGATTTCTCTCTCTACATATTTATATAATCTTTTATATTAAATAATATATATATAAATAAAATCTAACAAACGCGTGATATCACTTTCGTCAGTGAAAATGCTTCAGTCCTGGGCCTCTACTGTGAATAATGATTACCGAAAATTCGGTAGTGACGTTTGTGCTACACTGCGCAGTAACGCTGTGATTTCGAAAGAGCCTAGACCATCGCTCGAGGCGACCGCGCAGTGTAACACAAACGTCACTACCGAATCTTCGGAAATCAATATTCGCAGTAGAGGCCCTGGTACGAGATCAAACTTTTTGACCTAAACAATTTATACGTACTAAAAACCAGTGATTTATAAAAAAAAACACAGTAAATGCAATCGTTTTCCCAAAACAAATGAATACTACATTAAAAACCTACATACAGGCTGTAGTACCCACAAAAAACTAAATATATAGTACCTACTGAAACAAATACTTATTATGCAAGCAAAGCAACCTGTTTATCTGTTCATTTATATAAGTTTCAGAAATATATGGTTATCCGGTGATTAGTAATTCAAAATCATTACCGTAGCGTCGCTACGTTGATCGTTTTTGCTAAAATTTTCTTAACTACGCAACTTTTTCTTATGCTATCGTTTATTTGATTGAATTTCTTTTGACTTGCAAATTGAAAGCCACGGGACACTAATTGAAACTTCGGAGTTAAAATCAGTTAGAGTTCAGTAACCTTTCATGTCTTATAATGATTTTATTTTAGAGTAATTTTAAAAGCTTTGCACACAAAATAAGTAAATATTTATGGACATTTCACACAGCGCCATCTAGTCCCAAACGAAGCAAAGCTTGTGTTATAGGAACTAGTTTGCTTATTATACATTTATTGATATAATTAATAAAATTTTATTTATTTTATTTTATTTTAAGAATTTTAGGAAAACTCACAGCTAGGTATAAGACAGTAGGAAGATAAACATAATAAAGTACACTGAAGGCCAATTAAATATCATAAATGTGCATGAACGAACGTCGTCTTTTTGATAGTTGATTAGTTTTTTGACCTTATAATAAAAAAAACCTGCAGCCAATAACAATGAAAAAAAAAAATCTTTTTTGCTAATAGGTGTAGCAAACCACTAAATCTAAATTAATGGTAGGTCTATTAGTAAAATTTCCTGTAAATTGTCACTGAAATAAAAAAAACTTACAGAGTTCATAACAAAGGAGTCACTACCTACCTATCTACAGCTTTTATTCTTATTAGGTTCTTATTACTGCCAGTGGAATCAATTCTATTTACTCTACTTAACTCTTAGTTTGACAAAGCTCTGATTTGGCTCTGATCTTGATTGGAGAAGCTAACTCGATTTACCAACACTATCGAGTTCACTTTTGAGCTCTGACATTTGATTTCGGAATTCGAATTCCGAACTTGATTGGCAAGTCACTGTCAATTTTATCCGCTCCATTTTTTTATCCTCTTAACCGTTCATCGGATTTTTAGTTAGTTTTTAAAAAAGATCTCAATAACGTAAAATCGAAGCTAACCTTTTCTGTAAATAAATTTTATTTTATTTTATTATTTTTTTATTTATCTTTAGTGTTATTACCCTGATAAAATAGCGTCAGTATTCGAGTCAGTAAATAGAAAAAATAATAAAAACAGTCTAAGATATTGAACATAAATAAGATAAAGAGAAAAATCCAGTATTTTTCTTTCTCACAAATACGTATGTAGAAATTTTCCGTCAGAACAAGTTGATGCGGAGCTTGGTCAAAATAATTGCCGTCGTTAAGGAGCATTACGGATACAAGAGAGGGTTTATTGACTTAGATTTTTAGGTTTGCTACACCATTTTGAGTCTTATAGTATTCATTTCTAGTAAATATCAGAAATTCACGGCAGTAGCCAGTGTACAGTAGTGAAATATAGGTGCTTTATCACACTAAGGATTTACGAGCAAGTTCAAAGCGAAGCGGACTGCAAAAAAATTAATGTAAGAACGGGATAGTTAAGTGAAACCGCGGGCAGAAGCTGATATTTAATATACTCTAGGATTTGCTTGGAACGATAAACCACGAGCAAAAATAAACTGATCATACTATCCTATTTCTTATTAATATTATAAACGCGAAAGTTTGCATGTATGGATGTATGGGTGTTTGTTATTTACGCAAAAACTACTCATCCGATTTAAATGAAACTTCGAATATATTATTGTCCGTAACGTGAATTAACACCTAGGCTTCTTTTTATCCCGGAAAATCAACGGGATCCAACGGGACGCACACGAAGCCACGGGTAGAAGCTAGTATTCAATAACCACCAGGACTTGGTCGGAACTAAGCACAAGAATTTATTGACACCTCCATTTATAATCCTCATAATGTTATCACATCGTAACACGTATAATAACGGTGATCTATTAACCAATAGATTCTAACACACCCGTTATTTGGATAGCCATTAACGTAGTCACGCGACGCCTTGTGTGTAGGGGCCTTATAATGAACTTGGATGAAAAAATATGGTTTAGGTCAATTACTTAAAATCAGGGGAGATGGTAGTCAATAACTTGGCCATAAATTGTAAAAAAGTTGGATTAATCTTTACCTTTGGTCTTTAAAATGTCTGATTACGAAACAAACGGTTTAGTTAGTTCATTGGTCAATAGAAAAGTGCTTGCATGACTTCGCTGCAATTTATTTAAAGATAAATCATTTCCCTGCCCTTATCCCACGCTAGGTGGGGTCGGCACAACATGTTTTCTTCTTCCACCCACTCCTACCATTCGTCAATTCTAAATTCATATGCTCTTTCACACAATCCAACCAACCACTTCTTCTTCGGTCTTCCTCTACTTACCAGCCACACTCATATTCATAACTCTCTTCGTTATAATGACTTTCATCCCTCCTCATTACGTATCTATACCATGCTAATCTACTACTCCTCATCTTTTCAATAACAGTAATCCATACTAATATTATAAATGCGAAAGTAACTCTGTCTGTCTGTCTGTCTGTCTCGCTTTCACGCCTAAACTACTGAACCGATTTGAATGAAATTTGGTACACAGATAGTCTAGAGCCTGAGAAAGGACACAAGCTACTTTTTATTGCAAAAAAAGGGTTGTAAAGGGTCGAAAGAGGGGGGTGAAAGTTCCTTAACCTTTTTCATAAAATCATTTTTAATGTCACATTTGAAATCACACTGTCAGTTGTTTGAAAGTAAGAGTTTGAATGACAAGACAACGTAAACAATAATTTATTTAAAGATAAAGTATACAGAAATAGATCAGTTCCTAACATTCACCGTTAATATTATGATTGCAACAGCAGCTTGACGCGAACAGTCTAAAAATACTCTAAACACAGTAATATACGTACACCAAAGTCCGTTCTATTGCAAAATCAATACCCTTCAGCAACAAAACAATTATTCTGAGCTGTACTAAAGTACCGTTGAGCTGTTCTAGCTCAAGTTGAGCTGGAACTTGTCCGATGTAATGCCTGTGTCCGGCGGCCGCACGACTAAAGGCTGAATTACACCGGGGCAACACTGTGCGGCATTGCGGCATGCCAGAAGGCCGCATGCTACAAAATAAAAAATGTCGCACATTGTGACAAGAACCGTGAGACATGGCAACACCTTGCGCCATGTGGCAGACTGTGATAATTAACGATGTTTCCTCGGCGTAAAATGGCGTCATGCCACTAATGCCGCAAAAACTTCTATTTGTAGCATGCCACAAGGTGCCGCATGTCACAATATGTAGCATGCCGCACTGTCGCACGTTTTTGCCCCGATGTAATTCAGCCTTAAGGCCAAGATTACTGGCTGTACGTCACCCGGACCCTGCCTGTCACTCTTGAGCAAATACACTTCCTTGCGCTGTGTTTAGAAGCTATTTAGTAAATAGTTTACTGAAGAGGCCGACTACGTACGCCGAGTTTGGGATGCGGCGCTTGTCAGAATTCAAAAACCTATTGTTTAATGACAGCCGACTTGACGAATGACTTGACTGATAATATTTCAAATATTTCACTTGACACTGGCAAACTTGTTTGTGGAAATGACGGACGGAGGCTATATAGAAGAGAAGAAGGAGAAAATACTGTTTGTACCTCGAAAATAATTTTACATCATCATCATCAACCTATATCAGTCCACTGCTGGACGTAGGTCTCTCCCAAGACGCGCCACTGAGCCCGGTCTTCGGCTCTTCTCATCCAGTGTTTGCCAGCTACATGTCTCAGATCGTCGAACCACCTTGCCGGAGGGCGTCCTACACTACGCTTGCCTAAACGCGGTCTCCACTCAAGTATTCGTTTGCTCCAACGATTGTCGGTTCTACGGCAAACATGGCCGGCCCACTGCCACTTCAGCTTACTAATCCTCTGAGCTATGTCGACCTCCTTAGTTCTTTGTCGGATAACCTCATTTCGGATTTTATCCTTTAAAGAAACTCCGAGCATAGCTCTCTCCATAGCTCGCTGAGCGACTTTCAGCTTGTGGCAAGTCAAAATTTGACATAATTCATGTCGTTCTGTCAAAATGTAAGCATTTTGTACCAGTTTAGGAACTATTGCATTATCTGTGGTACCTAATGGTGTCGACAAAACGCGCCATAATGTACACTTTTGACACTTCTTAGTCGTCGTACCTCTCTGAGGACGAGATAATAGTCATGCAGAAATGTCAAAAGTTGAAAATTCAAAGGCGCGGTTTCTCGACAACATTACCACAGATAATGCAATAGTTCCTAATACAAAATGCTTACATTTTGACAGAACGACATGACAAATATCTCGCGGTGCGCATCTTAGGGCCGCACGTCGCCAGAAAAAGGTTAAAGATACCGTCATTATCGTAGCATTTCATACGGAATTCAACTAGATCTTAATTAGATACATGCGTGATATTAATACTACATCTCAAACTGTATTTCATCGTCAAAACTCAAAAGAGAACCACCTTAAAAGTTTCCGTAAACTTGTTAACCCTTCACCGTTAACAGTTTTCCGTCGGCAAGTTTTCGACAGTTGCCAATTAAAAGTGAGTCCAGCCGTGCGTGATTCTAGCTGTAATCTCTAGCGAGTCGAGCTCGTGACTCGAATGTTGGTGACATGTGTAGGCTGATGTGCGGAAAATAAAGCATTTGTAGCGCAAAAGCTGCTGAAAATTTGACTGTTTTTAGGTAAAGCAAGCAAGCCCGTATAAGTTAGTTGCCAACTCTGTTTTCTGGAGTTTTTAGGCCGCCTTAAGGCCTTAACGACTGGCTGGCTGGAGCCGGAATTTTTAGGTTAGATCACTAATATCATATTAAAAACCATATAAAAAATACTCTTTTAGGACTATTTTTTTAACTCAGCAACCGCGACTTTTTGGATAAAGATCAAAAAGTTCATAAATGTAATTAGTTCCTTTCAGAGCTTCATTAATTCATAGGTTATCTGATATACAAACCGTACCTAATTAAGATCGTGGTGTTATTTTTAATTCAAAAGTTAATGTATTTTGGAAACCCTCCCCTCGTAACTGTCCCAGGTGATTTACGTTCACGTTTTAACTATTACGTTAAACTGAAAACCGTTAAAATGAAGCCTGTAATAGCTATTTTAATGGGAGATAGGTTTTATAGTGATTGAATGTGCTGTAATGTTCTTTGCATGCGATGGTACAAATATCTGTTAAAAAACGTCAGTAAAAATAACAACCCAAGACACATAAAAAAAAAATCTCATTTAGTTTACGAGGTATTAAAATGGTTAAAAAAAGCATTTTATCCGAAAATGAAGTAATGCAACTAATGGATAGATCATCTGATGTTAAGTGGTTGCCTAATTTGCCTATGCCTATATATAACAATGCACATTATAAAGAATGAATGAATGAATGAATGAAAACCCTTTATTACTTTTTACCTTAAAACTAAAAACAAGAATAGTAGCGATTTTTTTTCACACAATAAAAACAGATTATACGGCGATATTGAGGCATGTTCTTAATTATTTATTAACCATTATTTTTTATCTCAAGTAAAGAAAAAATCGTATCCTTAACCTTTGGTATGCCGGAACGCAAATCAACGCGAGACGCAATACATTTACTTGTGCCTGAAAACTAGGTATACTAGAGGTTAAACTAAAAATACTTGAGCCACACTCACAATAAAGTTGATTTTCCCTTGCAAGTGGTGTTGAAGTGACGCGCCCTCATCGTCCCACTTTGTATTCCACCGCGGTCGCCGAGTACCGAGCTGGTGCTTTCGGGTAAATAACACTTCCGTAAACAACCGGTTAGTAGCCGGTTAGTAGAGTTCGATTGTTTGCACAAGTTATCGGTTATGGAGCTACTAATATTTTCAAGGAAGCAAGGAATATTGGTCTTGTTCCGTTATTTTGAAGCCCTCATGGCTAGACTTGTTTACTCTTACTCAATCTTCACTGACTATCTAAGTTAAGCGATATTCTGCGCGGTACGTATTTGGATAGGTGACCGTTAGTGGTGTATGGGCAACTACAGAAGCTCGAGTGTCGAGTCTGAGTTTGGTCTTGTTAATAACGAATATCGACTTGCGAGATATTTTGTATGAAAACCGTATAAGCGACTCTAGCGGGACGTTAGAAAGCGATGTTTTTCTATACGAAAACTGCGAGTTTGTCAATTCTCGCTTTTCGGACATAAACGAAGTAAACTCAGACTAGTTAAATTTTTACTTTATACGAGAACTTTAGAGAACTTACGAGTACACAAAATCATTGCATTTTATCTGAATTAGACTGAACATTTTAACATGACCTAGTAGGTGCTAGGTATGAAAAAGGATAGAAAATATCACACGTGTGTTATCCCCTTGCGCAACAACCACTTAACTCTACACTGCACAGCTCTAGCATTCGAGAAAAGCGCATTTTTGCTCCCGAATCAAATTACAACCGTCACAAAAGTTGCACGAAAGCAACAAAACGTCGCACACGACAATGCTCTCGTCCGGCATGGTCTGTCAAACACAATTACTGCTAAATTCGCTTAACAACGTCACTGCAGGCCAATTTGCAGAGTGCGCTTGTTAGTGCGACTGGCTGTACGCGAACCCGTGTGGTAAGATTCGGTGATATTTTCCGGATGGGTTTCGGCAGCTAATTAGGTCTTGTACATTTTGGTAAATAATTTTATTTCATAAGGTCTTAGTAGTTCTACGAATAATTCCATTTTCCGCACCTAAGCTATTCCACTTTTGCGCACCAATCAATTTTAAGCTTGGTGCTCAAAAGTTAAAGTTTTTTGGCAACAAAGCATAATTTTTTGCGTATGTATTATCATGCTTCAGTAATTTCAGTAGCTCTCGCAATAAATTGAAGATTACATTTGTAACGAGATACTTTAACCAATTATATCTCTCCAACATTAGAAGGTTTAATTTTAATGAGCTGGTTCCCTACCCTAATACTGAGCCAATATTGACTCAAATCTCTTCAGGTGCACCAGTATAATTTGACACCAAAGGGTTAGAAATAACTCTGCAAATAGAGCTCTACGTAATTTTGTTAGACAGCATTACGAATTTGTCTAATCTTATTTGATACCTCAGAGCCAAGTATATCTTCACGAGTAAGGATCTTGCTATTTTGGACGGTGCCAATACTGTATTGATGGATAGGTTTCCATCCAACCAGTACAGTAGACACCTGAGTGGACAGAATACCTTTGTAAGCAAGGATCTTGTTATGTTACGCGGTAGCTATGTTACATTCACATCAACCCGTTTAGTTAGATACCCAACAGCTAAGGATTATCTTAGTGAATACAGGTCTTGTTACACTAGCCATAATTGTTTCTTCAGGTGTGTGCAAGCCAAATGAAAGCTCATTGTCCTTAAGTAAACACAGTAGGTATGATGGGTACCTAAATGTTTGCTCTTGCATATTGATGGTTCAAATTAGCTTGTAATTTTAGATGATGTCTAATTATGATAATTTACACAGTTTATGTGGTATTACTAGATTTGCCAGAATATTCACTGTATTTAAGTATAATTCTTTGTAGGAGAAACAGACAAAAAAGCTCTACGAACCGCCGTACTTTGGTGAATGGAAATCAGTAATTCTGTAATCCAAATTCAGTTTCGTAATTCAGTAAGAGTGGTAATCAACTTCTTCAAATAATGCCGATTGCACTTGACCTTGACTTAGACAATCTGTAAGTAGTCAGTCGGCCAGTCAGTCAGTCAAGATTGCAAATAAATTAAAAAAAAACCAGTGCGTGGAGTCCCTACGCGCGGAAGAATTTATACTTCGAGTGCCACGCATTCACTCTCGCTCCGTGTTTAATGTGAAATTAATATATATTTATTTTTATGTACTTAACCAATATGCAGTACTTATTTAGTCAGAAAAGGTTCTAGTCGCCATCTAGTTCTGATTTCAGAACTAGATGGCGCTGCTAAGTTTGTCCGGATCCCAGAACGCGCTATCGAAGCGTTTTGACTTTTTTGGTGGTAGTCTCTGTGTCTTCCCCAGGAGCGTTAAACGTGTTGGAAGTCGCATTAGAAGTATAACTTCAAAAATAAATTTGTCAATCAATGTTTTCAATAGCTAGATCTCAATGAATTAAAACTTGGCTTAAACCTTCAGCCTGTCAACCTCTGAGGGTTCCAATGGTTTCAATCTCACAATGGCTTACGCCTGACTTAATGAAATCGTATATCTTTCTGTGCGTAATTCAATTATACGAAGCAATCACACTCGCCGACTGAGTATAACAGGTGCGTTTTATACTGCCACCAAAGGAACCCTAGTTCTATAGAGGGGGCGTGGTACAAGTCACAAAAAAAATCCGAAACTTAAAATAATAAATGAAGGAATGTAACTGATAATAATTAACAAAAAGCAAAACTAAGGACTAAAATCTATTTTTTTTGCAAACTGAACATATTTTTATTGTTACAGAAGTAAACCGAATCGCGATAATGTTGACGAAAAGTGGTTTACGTACGTATACGCAGACACGACCAGCGCCTTCCACTTGCGGATGACTACAATATGGAATCCTGTGTTCCTAGCAAATGACCATCGAAGTGATCAATAATGATTTGTGATGCGATTATTTCCAGCGGGGCTATAATGCGCACGCGAAATTTTTTGTCTTCTTTTCTGTCAAAATGAAAGCATTTTTACCCCAGCTTTGGAACTATTTCAAAACTGGTGCAAAATAAATAAATAAATAAATATTCACGGACACTTAACACAACGCCTTCTAGTCCCAAACTAAGCAAAGCTTGTACGATGGAAACTAGATGGCTGATAGAATACATACATACCTTTTTTTTTTGTAAATACATTCTTATAATACATAGAAGCACCCAGACACAGAACAAACATCTATGTTTGCCACACAAATGTTTGTTCTCGGTGGGGATCGAACCCACGACCCACAGCACGGAAGGCAGAGCTACTACCGACTGAGCCATGATGCCTGTCAACAAAAAAAATGGCTTCATTTTGACAGAACAAGAAGACAAATTATTTCGCGTGCGCATCCTAGTCCACAGTACACATTATTTTCACGCCAGGTCGAGTTTCACCGATCTAGTATAGTATTATTATGATCTGTGACCGAACTAAACTTATTTGCCCGCTACTTGCTTCCGCTTTAATCTTGGACCTCATATCACAAGCGACTATAAATCGTGGAACCCTCGAGTATTCACCACTGCCATTAACACGGACCAGAGTTGGATTTTATACCGCCAAGAATAGAGCAAGCAAACATGGCATTCCATACCCTTCGGAACAAATCTTACGAAAGTTTCGGTATTGCTTTAGCGAACCTGAATTCAACTCTTACCATTACATTTTATTATTTAATATAGGTAATCTATAATTACTTAGGATGCACCCACACATGACTGTTTTTTTACCTAACTAAGACCTAAACTATTAGTATAAACCATGTATGCAATCAATCAATAAATTAAATTAAATTAATGAACTCTACTAAATGTACCTACTTATGTAAGTTGGGTAATAAGCATAAGTACCAAGAATAAGTAAGTTTCTTCTATTGTAAGCTTAAAGGACCGTAGGCCCATACAAACATCATTACATATTATTTGACAGGCGTCATGGCTCAGTCGGTAGTAGCTCTGCCTTCCGTGCTGTGGATCGTGGGTTCGATCCCCACCGAGAACCAACATTTGTGTGTGGCAAACATAGATGTTTGTTCTGTGTCTGGGTGTTTCTATGTATTATAAGTATGTATTTACAAAAAAAAATGTATGTATGTATTCTATCAGTCATCTAGTTTCCATCGTACAAGCTTTGCTTAGTTTGGGACTAGAAGGCGTTGTGTTAAGTGTCCGTGAATATTTATTTATTTTTATTTATTTTATTACACAAGCATAGATTTGAGTAGAGATTGTCATACGAAAATCAATGCTTGTGAATTTGATTTCGACTCAATTCTGATCAGTAGTAAATCTGCATACGGGTCTAAATGAAAGTAAGTTGGGCAATAAGCATATACAGAATAGTAAGTAATTTGGTATCTCTAGTCTACATTTAATTAGAGCAGCTTTTAGAATTAATTCGCTTTGAAACTGTACGTGTAATCTCGAACCGCCTGACTGGACGCGTTTGTATTTGGGTGTTGGATATTTCGAATTTATTTGCTCGTTTGAAATGATTATGTACTAACTCTGTTATTAATAAACTCCATGTGAACTTGGAATTATTATACCGTGTTCCGTCTCTTTCCATCGAATTTGAATTTGCTTGTCAATGCAAAAGACAAAACACGGTGTAAATATTAAAAGCTTGAATCAGGTGATTTTATTAAAGCTGCTCAAAAGTAGGTATACCTTTTCGAGTAGTGATTAATTAAGCTATACTTTTTACGATTTTGAAAAAAGAACCAGTTATAAAGTCAAAGTCAAAGTCAAAGTCAAAGTCAAAGTCAAAGTCAAAGTCAAAAATCTTCTATTCAATAAAATCTCACTGATCACTTTGAATCGTCATTACGTTTTGTATGATTATGTATGACTACATTTTTTTTATTGGATGAGTTGGAGCTAGTTCGTCCCAAGCTTGTTTGTCTTCTAAATAATCAGATATTTTATAGTATGCTTTTAAAAGAAGTCTCCGTTTTATTACGTTTTTGAACTTGCCAATCGACAACTGAGACACATCACTTGGGATTAAAGATGCGCACACATTGCCCTTTGAAAGATTTACTATTTTTTGTGAGCCTAGTGGTAGGAACAGCGAGTTTGTCTTTGTTTCTAGTGTTAACATTATGAATAAAACCTTCATAATGAAAATATGCGAAAAAAATGATTAGAATTATTCCATTTTCAATTTTATGGTGACACCCACAATGACACATCTTTACACAGACACACAAACATATGTGTACGTACAACGTACATCACTAAGCTCATCTTCTCGACTCCCAAAGCAACAGTTTACTGAAATCACTGTGTAAAAAAGATACGAGACATATTCGGGGCATACATTGCCGTTACGCCCCCACTGCACCTGAGGCTGGATTTACGACCAGGGTCCAATGATGAAGAGCTGTTTTGACACCTGCTTCTATGTTTTAATTTGCCATAAACAATGGTTGTATTTTTTACAACTTTTTATTCTTATTTTAATACAAATCGTCGTCTTACGACTTTTTACAGCGCTACTAAAAAATGGCGGATGTGGACTATGCTTAAACGGAACTCTAGTCAATCAAACATCTACAGTGAAATCATCATAGAAAACCAATAAAAATGTATAAGAAATGACATATCCGAATTGTTTTTGATAGCTTCTATTCTCTACTAGGCTATAGAATGTTAACTGGAGGCTGGTATGACGTATAACAACTTTCGGTGAAACCCACACATGGTAAGATAGAAGGGGACAATTTCAGAGGTGGAAGATATTCAACAAATCTTAATCTGTGTTCTGATGAATGTTGCCTCCCCTTGCTCTACAGAGGGTGCAGCCAGCTTGGAAACATTTACAAAGAAGCAGTTTTAATGTGGTCGCTTATCATAATTTTCAAAACTACTTAGGCATCTACTATAATAATATCTATTCTGTGACCTAGGGATCTTATTTTAATCTTAATTTACAAATTCATATTTGGAAGCAATACCCGATTTTATTCAATGTTATAGATCAAATCGTCTCAAAGATTATCATTAGTAAACATTTTAGAGATTGTTGAACTATTTACCAAACTGTTA
Source organism: Eulithis testata (assembly GCA_947507515.1). Taxonomy (NCBI): domain Eukaryota; kingdom Metazoa; phylum Arthropoda; class Insecta; order Lepidoptera; family Geometridae; genus Eulithis; species Eulithis testata. Next base: position 10,600,225 of record OX382197.1, read on the forward strand.
CTTTAGTCTCTTAATATACCTACCTAATCTATCTATAAAGCCTGTATGCACCCACTGCCGGGTATAAGCCTCCTCTTTAGTACCGCTTACCTAACTACTTAATAGTTACAAAAAAATAAGAATGATTGATTGAAGCAAGCTGCATTATATCAATCCGCACGTCCACTGAAGTAGATGCAGAATGGGTAATATAGAGGAAAAACGAAAAGAAGTGCAAAAATAATGTTGTCTATATACCACAAAATTCAGTCAAACCACAAACCTCAAAGTTATCACGCAACAAAACCATTGACTGTTGCTTGGAGCCTTCCCTCGATTGAAGTGTCTGTCGGACCAAGACGATGTTGCGGTCAAAAGTCATTTCGGTAGCACTTCGCTGAACAAAAGTGTGACAACACAATAGGCTATAGAAAGAACCGTCTTTATAGCCTTCAGCGGATTTAATATGTTTGGTCTATTGTTCTAGAAACGCCTTCGACTGTGGTTCAAACGAAAACTTAATAGTTTTACGTTATTTATTTTGGACGCACGGTCTTATGGAAAAATTATTAATACTTAGCCAATTCAGGCGTCCAAACACCTGCAACTACACAGGTATCACAGTCCTGCAAGTATAGCCGGAAAAAGATCTCTTCTGTGATGCCGACCCTAACTTTAAAACGCCCCATAGTGTGGTCATTGTAAATTATTTTGGCCGTACACAGATTACCGATATTTTCAGAAAGAAATCTAAGTATCATTCCAGGTACACTGGTTCATAACATTAAAAAAATTTACTTTATCTACATCTGCGATCCAATAAGCTTATAGTAAATTTTCATTGCGACTCCATCCGTCTGTTTATTGGTACTACGTACTTCTTGGTAAGCAAACAAGCACCTGATGGGAAGCGATTATTGTATGGACGCATCCATAGGAGGGTTAGTACAAACTAATGGAGTCGCAACTTAAAGTTATTTTTTTAAAAAGATTAGTTTTATAAATAATATTAGCATTCAGCTCATGACTTGCACTTGAAGTCTTAATAAAATGTATTGACGGCATGTGGGCATAATTCTACTTCGACAGCCGCAAAGCGATTAAGCTTAGGCCTACAAAAGGCGATAACCCTTAAATGCTAATAGGGTATTATAGACCCCCTCTTACAAAGAGCACGCGCGATTTCTAAAGGTACTGATTTAAGGCATTTGTAGGGACATAGGTATTGTGTGGGTTGAAAATGCACGTAGAATCCTCATATAGATTAGAAAGCAATTGCTTGAGACCAAGCTTTTTGTTTAGAAACCGAAAATATATAGTAAAATGTTTGGTTCAAAGGAAATCCTTAGCAAAAATATTCTCCAACAGACCGTTTATTTGGTGTTTCTCAATAAAATCGTCGGCAAATCGAAATTATCATTACGTGCAATACCGACACTTTATACTTCACAAGTGTTACTCAACACAACAACACCCAAACAAAAGTTATTTCACCGTCGACTATTACAAAGGCGTGAAGCGGTCGTTTGTACCCCTTGCTTATTAAAGAGTTGTGTTTACTTGTGACGTTAAAATACTCATGTGGAAACGTTTAATGCTATTGAAATGGAAATTTTCGTTTGAACCTTTTAATGTAACAGTTGGACGTTTCGCCTGAATACTGAATACTGTGGAGGAATGGAAATTAATTAAGCTACGAATACTGATGGATAGATAGGTACTCATTAAACAAAAGATATAGGAGATCAGAAAAATTGTGACTTTATAGTTATTAGGTAGGTATCAGAATTTTCTACCTTATTAGTTTAACTTGGCAAAAGTTAAAGAGGATTTTATCCAGCTTCGCGGATCCCTAAAAAGATGAAAGTTTTTATCGTAGTCGTTACCTCGAATAATTCTCGCCTCGATTCAACCTCGAAATCGAGCTTTGGGTAGTTTTGGGTAAGCACGATTTCGAGGTAAAGTCGAGGCGAGGATTATTCAAGGCAAACAAACAACAAAGAAGTTGAGGGATGTTACCACAAAATTGTATAAAAAAAATATGTAACCAGTCAACACAAAATTAAATGATGATTCATATTATTAAGTGCATAATGTTACAGCGTACTGTTATTATTCTGTGGCACTAGCGTATAGCGATGTTTGTTTCGTCCACGAACAATCCATAACTAGATAAAATATGTCCCAACAATAAAGCGCTTTCCTTCCATAAATGCAAAACCCAAACAAACCGCTTCTAAAATATTTCCAACCGCAACGCGAAACCCCATGCTTTCGTCTTCCGACTCATTATTTTACCCCAAACTTAGGGAGATTCGACATCAAAGCCAACACACTTTCAATATTTGAGTAGCGGATCCGCCGCTCAAATAATTACCCAAATTAAGGGGAGTTTTACGCACACGTAAATAAATGATGAGACAAACTTACCTGTTTATAAACTTGGGCTGCGTTTAGACTTAAAGCAGGCTAGCGCTTACCTTCCGGTAACCCTTAGTTGGGAATCTAATCAACATTGATGCAGGAAAAACTTAACAACTTGGTATCTAATTGTCACAAATAGTTACTACTACCAGTATTTTGTCTTTTTCTTTTATGATTGTCTCTGTTTTTAGCTACCTGCTTTTCATGGTATAGGTACATTACAAAATCTATCGCAAGATAAATAATTCTTTAACTAGGTAATCGTTTTCTCTTTCCTAAGGTGACAATAACAACAGCGACAAGCTAATAATAATAATAAATAAATATTCATGAGCATTTTACACAGCGCCATCTAGACCTAAACTTTAATCAGTGTTTCAATTACGCAACATTCGTAAAAGCATTGGTGCATAGCGGAATTTGAAACAATCGCATTATCCCATCGACTGTACATTTCTTTAAGTTTTATGTTTAAATTTGAACCGTATAGACCAGGGTACGAATCGGATATCATTGTATGGGATTTCAAAATTAATTTTTATGATTTGCATAACAATGGAAGGCACGAATCGGTTATAACCACACTTTTTAAACTAAATACCTAATCGATATTATTTAATTTTATTTTTAATCACTAAGTACACAAGCACGCCCTCATGGTTTTACTTGGAATTCCCTCATTGCCGAAATACTGAAATACTGTTTTAAAACAGTGGTTGTCTTTTGACAGAAGTTGAGAAGCAATTATAAGTAATCCTTCCAAGAGTTCTACTAAACGTAAGTTTTATACATAGAGATAATTTACAGTTTTCAATATGACAATTTATCCTCGAGCATAGCAAATGTGTTTGAAATCCCCCAATAGGGATCGTTTGTTTTCATAAACGTTTCCTATTGGTAGATGTCAAACACATCCTTATAAATTAAGCGAGGAATTCACTAGACGGACATGCTCGCGGACATGCTCGCGGACATGCCCGCCGGACCGATGTTTGCTAGAGTAGGACCGTCGCAGACTGTCTGCCAAACTGTCTGCAACGGTCCTACACTAGCGAACATTGCACAGACCTATAGTAGCGAGGTCCGGCGGGCATGTCCGCCAGCATGTCCGCAAGCATGTCCGTCTAGTGAATTCCCCGCTGTAGCTTAGTTTAGCGCTGGTGGAATAGCACCCTAAACCAGCTGGCATCGGTGATAGTTCACCTGGTTTATACATAAATGCGTTCATAAGATGGGTTAGGCACCTAACTTATTCATGGCTTAGGGGCTGTAAAGTCGTGTTTGATATGAGGCACCTCATACTACGTAAGAGAGATAATAAAGGAAGCTGACGTATGGATGGTAAACGAGTATTATAAGTTGGCACGAAGTAAGCGATCTCTCATTCAATTTAAACAATAGCAATTGAAGTACGACAGGAAAATAAAACGATGCAAGCAAAGTTACATCGTTTTTTTTAGCTGCTACATTGGTGCTGTAAGCTAGATTTTTCACTTTTTTTTTAGCTTCGTATCTAGAATATTTAAAAAATAGCACACTAAACATTAGCGGCCTCATCACGTTATCAGATTTATCTTGGATTTATAGAAAAATCCTGTCTCTAGCTCGTGTTTTGGACTAGGTTTTTCATATTACGTTACATATTTAGCACCTTCACCGAGGTCTAACTATAGACTTTCACTAAACCGACCCCACCCCAGGTTTAACTCGGATCTAACTTCACATTTGTCATGAAAACCAATTTGGTAACTGTTTTTTATCAATTATTTTATATTATTTACTACGTACTGTTTTTTCGAAAATATATTCGTCATTGACATTTACATTGATAAAATCATTAACCGTAATTACCTACCTACCCCTTGTTTTGCCGCTAAATTCTTTTTTGACTTCATTTATTGATCACTTTTGAGTGAATGAATGACTAATGTCACAAAAGAACGGGTTTTTCTAAAACTTCGCGGAAAGTCACGTCTCAGTTTTAACTCGAGCCTAACTTTAGGCCGAGCCTAGCTAGGCCGGGTCTAAACCCTCGAAAAATCCAAGATAAATCTGATAACGTGGTAAGTAAAAGGCAAGTAGCTAGTTTACCAACAGTAAAACTGTTATATCAACGTAGAATTTATTTCATTCTTAGGAGTCTCCAATATACTTATAAAAGATCAATCACATTGCTGGAATAGTAATAAAACGTCTCACAAAAAAATATATATATTAAGTTGAACTTTCGTACATACTTATATAAAATTCCAAAATGTCTGTTGAATACAGGTGAACGCGAGGTAACTCAGTTACACCTAAACACAGGGTGCGGGGTTTTCAGTTAATCTGCATGCGATAACCTGAGGGGTGCAGCGACATCTGTCGAGCATCTGCATAACTTTGCGTTTCGCCCGATTTCGGCGCCAGCCTTTTGAATTTGTATGGGCTTATGAGATCTATACAGAGTGTTCACATTTTAATCTTTTAAATATATAAAACTCTTTTGAAGCTGACTGACAATCAACACACAGCCTAAACTATAAGTCCTAAATTTGATGAAATAAGTAAAAAAATTGTTTTTTTTTTAAACTGTTGTATGGTGCTACCACGCCAGCAAAGCCAGGCGGCAGCTATTTTAAAATAAATGGATTTTATAAAGTGTCAAAACCAATCGACCCGTGTTATTATTATTTTTCTTAACCACTACTTTTTGGAAAGTTTTCCGATCCGAATAGTCCCTTTATGATTGGCGAACTCCTATGGAACTTAATCATGAGTCTATATCAATTTTATCTCAATGTATATACGCTACCAAGCAGAACTAATAGTTGGAACTTGCTGTATCGACAATCTAAAGTTATTTCTGACTTTACCTCTTGAAAATTTATTATGTAAAATTTGTAAAATTTATTGTTTATGAATTCAACGTGCTTCCGGTACTGTTAAAGCGGAAACAAAAATCCCTTCCGGTGAGCGGAACTACGACATTTTTCGGTACATCAATGAGTATTTTAAATATTGCAGTTGAATTTCACTGTAGGTATTACAGTAATTCAAACATAAATCCTAAGTAATTTTATTTTTACAATATTACTAAAATTCTAGTTATTTTTTTATTAAAAATACTCGTAATAAACTAAATAAATAAAACTAAATAAAAATATCATTATAATGACATGATTTTGATGTGTATAAAATAAAATGCGTGGGAACTTAATAAAAATGGGTTTTATAGAAAATACTTTAAGAGACACAACCGCTGGTAGGGATTTCAAACAGGAAGAGAAAAAAATTATTTCCATAACATAAAAATACAAATCGGCTGTGAAAATGTTACAATAACTTATACTAAAATATTACCATGTTTGGCATGGCGTTAGATATTATATTAATTACAATAATATATCTAAACATATAGTTTAGGAATATTATTGTTCTAAACAGATGGTAATAAGAAAAAAAAACTCGTGACTGTGATCTTGTAATAAACATGAAAATTTTTCTTGTGTGGACATCTTTGATAAAAAAATATTATATGTTTAAATTTTATCCAATGTATGTCGTGCTGGTTGTATTTCACATTCGATAAACTAAACAGCCTGTTGTTGCGCGTCTGGCCACTCCCCATATTATTATGAGTTTTCCCGAATTTTCCCTCAGGTTTTCATTAGCAGGGGTGCGTTTTAGTGACTTATGCAAACAAAGGGAAGGGTGCGAACTCTCTCTAGTAAGTTGCATGCTGCACCGTTTTTGAACAAATTGTTTGGGCTGAATTATTTCGCTTAAATAAATCATTGTGAATTTATAACGTTTACGTGATTTGGTTTCAGATTAATTTTTGCTTGACTTACGACGACTTTTGTGGTGTTTTTTTTATTATGTAGCCTGTAACTTATTTGAAACCTACAAATTGGAGATAGACGGCGCTTCCGTTTTTGACTTTTGGGCGCTGTATTGACTCTCCATACCTAGTTTGTGAAGCATTTTAGTTCATGTAAACTCCGCAGGCGCCACCTGTCGCTGACTTCGAGCGGGTCGCTCGGGTAGTCTCCTCAGTTGGCGTTTGACTTTCGTTGCGATCAGTTGGGTGCAAAAAACGACGAAGTCGTTCGAAGTTACATTAATATATTTATTTTAAAGAATAAAAATTTTAGTGCAACTCAAGTCAAACTGTAAGTAAATTCTTTTAATATTACAGTAAGAATTCCTTCCAATATTATAATAACTTTGTGCTTCTTATTTTTAGGGGAATAATGAGTAACAGCGAAGCACAGGAAGTTGGCTCTCCAGTTCCAGGACCGAGTGGCGTAAGGAGAAAGATTAACTACAAGCGACCACGGCGGGTTTACAGTAGTAGTGACGACGATGGTGATGGTGAAAGCACTGCTGGGCCTCCGACACCAAAACGTGCTTGTACGAAAGATGACGTGGCTGAACAGAGGTTGGATTTTCTCCAAAAACAGGTTAGCGAGCTTAAATATCTAATAACTAGAAACTACCGTCACATGCCAATATCTACGGCCCAAACTGACAACCCGCTTGAAATGAGGGATGATGATTCAGTAGCCTCGTGTTTGATTAAACCTGATGTCCCTGATTTTGAGTGGGACGATTGCACGACGTCGGAGGCTGTGAATCGCACTGCTGAATCTAAGCTCAATTATTTGCGTAAAATCCAACATTTCGACAGTAGTGAGTGGAGTAGTGTCCGCTATACGGACGCCCAGAAGAAATACATTTCTTCGCCTGCATTTACCAATCTGGCAATGAATGATGAACTTTTAGCTTTTGAAACAAAATTCTGCCAATCTAGGTCACTTGACCAAAGTTTCGGAGCCCTGACTAATATGTTGATTGCTCAAAAGGAAGCCTTGCAAACGGCACTAAAAGATTTGCTAGCCTGGAGTGCTGACAGCGGCACACGGTTAACAAAGGATTCACTAACATCCAAAGTCCATGAGTTGTTTTCTAATACGTGTCCTTACATGTGTGTTTCAAAAGATATTTTGCATCTGGTATGTGGAAGACGTGCAAATATAATAGAGCATCGACGAGAAAACGCCCTGTCCTCAGTCAAGGACAAGTATAACAAGGCGATTTTGCGAAAAATACCTCCTAGCTGTGAAAATGTTTTCCAAGCAAAAGAATTCAGCGAAGCTGTGGTCAAGCTAGGAGGTGGCTCTAAAGTCTTTCGTAGACCAATCCTACCTGCCGAGGGTAGTCAGGTCACTCACAACCGGCCATACATGCCTGCCGAACGCAACCAGGCCGCACCAAGGCGGTCAACCGACCCTGCGGTGTCATTTCGAGGGTATTACAACCAAAACCGAAACCAGCAAGCTTCCGCTTCTGGAAAAGGCAAGTCACACGCTGGGAAACGACCGTATTCCAATGCGAAAAATAAATTTCAAAAACCGAGAGAAAACTACCGTGACAATCAACGAAGACAATGACTATGCCGTAAGTTTCAAAGCCGGTCAACTGCGCCATTACCAACATACATGGCAATCGATGGGGGCACCAGCCCATATATTGAAAATTATACAAGGTTATCGAATACCTTTTTTAAAGAAACCACCATTACGTCTTGTATACAAAAATCAAGCTCGAATGCTGTCGTCACCAGAACTAAGCCAAGAAATACAGCAGATGTTGAAAGAGTCGGTGATCGAAATAGCTCCTCGGAATCCAGGTTTTCTTTCAACCATGTTCCCAGTAAAAAAACCAGACGGCTCGCGAAGACCGGTCTTAAATCTGAAGGCCTTAAACTTGTACCTACAACCAAAGAAGTTTCGGCTCATAAATATGCAAAAGGTTCCTCAATTCTTGCAAACCGGAGACTACATGATGAAGATCGATCTACATCAAGCGTATTTTCACATACAGATTGCGAGATCGCACTGTCGGTTTCTGAGATTCATCTTCAAGGGTACAACGTACCAGATGACATGTCTAGCCTTCGGTCTTGCAAGCGCACCAAGAACTTTTGCAACCTTGTCGAATTGGGTAGCGCAGAAGCTCAGAGAAAAAGGAATACGAGTGATAGTGTACTTGGACGACTTCCTACTGGTGAATCATTGTCCTCGAGTTCTTCAACAGCAAATGAAACAGACCATCGACCTTATGACCAAGCTCGGATGGGTAATAAACAAGAGAAAGTCGTCCAGCATGCCTGCTCAGGAAATAGAGTTTCTCGGAATTCTCTGGAACACCCGGCTAAACCGAAAAAGTCTTCCAGTAAAAAAGATAACCGCTCTGAAAAACCTACTTATTCGCGCTCAAGGGTCAAATACTCTAACCCTATTGGATCTACAAAAGATTATGGGAACCTTACAGTTTTGCAGTTTTGTAATAAACCACGGCATGCTAAGGTACCGAAATCTCCAGTCTTGCCTAAACCAGGCCCTGAAAATGGGTGTGGCGATCCCACTGAACCCTGCCGCCAAAGAAGACATCAGTTGGTGGCTACAGAACACCCTTACAACAAGCGAAATTTGGCCAGCTCCGGTATCATACCACATAATCACAGACGCGTCAGCATGCGGCTGGGGAGCATACGTCAACGGCACTCACATTCAAGGCCCGTGGATGCCAGAAGAGCATCAATGTCATTCGAACCTAAAAGAACTCCTGGTTGTTTACAAGGTACTCTCACACAAAGATGTAGCCATAGATTGCAGCAACAGATCCGTTTTAGTCCAAAGCGACAACCGAACTGCCCTAGCTTTTCTACGCAGACAAGGCGGCACAAAATCTGTCAGTCTAATGCAATTGACCAGAATGATTTACCGTCTCTTAGAGCAGTACAAAATCAATCTTATAACCAGCTACCTTCCGGGCCCTCTCAATGGGATAGCCGACAGCCTTTCCAGGTACAAGGCCCTAACGGAATGGCACCTGTTGCCTCAGGCTTGCCAGCTGATCTTCGAGAAGTGGGGGACCCCTCAGGTGGACCTGATGGGGTCCAGAAGAGCCCACGTAGTAGCAAGTTACGTTACTCTAGACTTAAAAGATCAACAAGCTATTGCTCACGATGTTTTCAGCCTCGTTTGGAATCACAGATTAGCGTGGATCTTCCCACCTCCATGTCTGATGTACAAAGTATTATCATGTCTGAACGAAGCCAAGGGGATATACATAGTGGTTTGTCCGAGGTGGAAGAACGTTTTTTGGAGAACAGACCTAAAGAAAAGAGCAATAGCCCCTCCGTTCACAATCAAGAACCTAGAGTCAGTGCTGATAGACACGAAAACGAATCTTCCCCCAGCACAAGTAAACAAGCTGGTATTAGAGGCATGGAAATGTCGGGGTGGGATGATCTCCTAGGTGACTGGACGCTTTCGGAAATAAAAATAATAGAATCTAGCTGGAGACCTAGTACATTAAAAACCTATAAACCTGCCTGGACCCGCTGGCTAAAATGGTGTAAGGAATCTGGGATAAATAACAAAACTCCAGGAGGCCAAGGCCTCGCAAAATATCTTATTTATTTGCATACAAAACAAAGCTTAAGCTACAGGACAATACTGGTACATAAGTCTGTTATATCATCATTTTGTCAACCAGAATCCGAAGCAAAACTAAGCTCTAACATATTGGTAAGACAAGCATTAAAAGGAATAGCAAATAAATCTGCAGCAAAAGATAAAATCAAGCCTCCGGTATGGAATCCGCAGGTAGTAGTAGACTGGTTGCTGAAGTCGGATCCCAATCTTGACAGTATGTTCGATGTTGCTCGACGATGTGCCACGTTGCTTCTTTTGGCCTCTGGCAGAAGAATCCACGATCTGACGTTGTTATCTGTAAAAGAAGATAAATGTATTATTGAAGATGGATCGTTTTGGCCGCTTTTTGGATCAAAAACAGACACAATTAATCACAAACAGTCTGGGTGGTTACTTTTATCCGGAGAGAACTGGAAAATTGACCCTGTTTTTTGGATTAAAAAGCTAATAGAAATCTCTCAACAAAGGCGACTAGAAGACACTAACATAGAGAATCTGTTTGTCTCTACGAGAGGAAAGTCCAAGCCTGCAAGTCGGACAATCATCGCTGGCTGGGTTAAAACTGTTTTGGTTGATGCCGGAATTCAAGACTCACCTGGCTCAATACGGTCAGCAGTTGCATCGTTGAATTGGATGAATGAAATGCCCTTGGAAGACATTTTGGCTCGTGGAAACTGGACATCTTCCAACACGCTTATTCGGTTTTACAAACGTCCGGTAAAACCTTGTATCTTATCGAACACACCGGGTTTAGTTAGTAATTTTACTCCTGTGTAATGTGTCTCTGTAAAATAACATGATTTGTTTTGAATGGCATTTTGTAACCTAATTACTTTATTATTCACAAGTTTGATTAAGAGTATAATAAAATTACTTACACTTTATGTTACAAACCTTTGTTTGAAATAAATGATTTCTTGAAGTCACAGTTGGCTTTACATTTTTTACACCTAGTTTAGCGCCACCATGCGAGAATAAACAGGTCTCAATTTGTAGGTTTCAAATAAGTTACAGGCTACATAATATTAGAATTTTTCCTGAAATAAAAATTACTTATTATGTACCTAACTTATTTGAAACCTAAGTAAGGGCTGCATGGTGATTGAGACTTACTGAGGAGACTACCCGAGCGACCCGCTCGAAGTCAGCGACAGGTGGCGCCTGCGGAGTTTACATGAACTAAAATGCTTCACAAACTAGGTATGGAGAGTCAATACAGCGCCCAAAAGTCAAAAACGGAAGCGCCGTCTATCTCCAATTTGTAGGTTTCAAATAAGTTAGGTACATAATAAGTAATTTTTATTTCAGGAAAAATTCTAATAATAAATTGTTTAATATAATTCATTTTGAGTTTGCAAATAAAGCTTCCAGTTGACAAATACGATATAAAATGACAAAGAATTTACAATTTGCTTTTTATTATAATTTTATAATAATTTTTCAAACAATAATACAAATAAATATAATCTCGAAACGTATCATTTATTTATTTGCCTCAAATCTCCAAACTCTTAAAAGAGCAAAGTACAATAACAATTTAGGAAGGATTAGACGAAAACAAAACAAACGGATTTACCCACTTTCCGAAGTATATGCAAAACTCCAACTTATTTACATCAAACAAATATTGAAAGTGCAATAAACAGGATGTTCAAAGTAATAACGATCTTTATACAGGATGGAGAGATTCGGCTGGAATCTTTAATGGATGAAAGTTTCAGAAGACACCTGAAAAAGTCTAGACAGGATGGAACAGTTTGTCGCTACAAAGTTTTTAAGTGCTTCTTTTAAGATGTTTCGTGAAATAAATTAAATTCTGTTATAGGAAAAAAATAAATTTACTTACCAATCGGTGAGTGAATTATTGATATTTTTTTTAACTAAAAAAAAATAAAAGAATACCTAAAACAAAAAAATAAATTGGTTAAAATAAAATTACATAAATTATTTATTACCCTGCAGGTCTTATAAAAAAATTCAACATCTGGAAATAAAAAGCGTACTCTAAATACTCATGTTTCCTATCACACATACGTTTGTTTTCGTTGGGAGATCGAAGCCACGACCATAGCACGAAAGGAGCTAAGACAGAGACAGAGCTGAGACGTATTTCTATAGATCAAAAATATTTAGCAATGTAAATATCTTTTACAGGTTTCACATACCATGTGTAATGGAATGGCAACATGAAAAAAGAAGAAGAAGCCATCTAGGACGTGATCGGTTGGTGTCTAAGCACTGTAGATACCACTAGATTTTTTTAGATACGTTATTCAGAATATTCGATAATAGGGCTAACTTTCAAGGAAATAAACAATTATGTGAAAATAGGAACATTTTTATTCATAACACCATGGGTTGCTATGTTAGAAAATACAAGGTATCCACAGTACTTCAGCAATTCATATCCTCAAAATTCAATAAGCTGACCGTCGTGTCAGGTGTCACCAACGACGAAGCATTGCCGTTTATACGCCCATAATTCAACACCCCTGTAAAAGACGGAACCCGCTTGATTTGCATTTGACAACGACTTCAGTAATGGCTATGGAACCCCAGTTTTTGAAAGCGAAAATTATAGGAAGTGAGGATAATGATATTACTTTTTTTGCAAGAGAACTTTGTGACAAATTGATTTTTATAATTTTTGAAGCGGAGACTGTCGTTGGCCCTTTTTTTATTGCAAGTGATAAAAAAAGTTACCAAAACGACTTGTTTTAGATAAAATTTTGGATCGTTTGAACTCGTAATTTCTCAACAATAATGTGCCACTACTTTATTTGGATCCAAATTTTGATCTTTTCTACCAAAAAAATTTGTACACAACTTTTTTTTGCTTGATACGCGGTACAGACACAATATACCACAAGACTTCTTGACAGTTATTAGTAGCAGAATTGTCGACAATTTTCTCCCAATGAAGACCACCCGGGGAGATCAATTGACCACTTAGTCGCCATGTCCCCTCCGTGACCACTTCTCAGGACAATTACCGGTGGAATTACCCTGGCGAGCCGTTAGATATGCTTCTTTACGAGTATTCACTGCAACTATTGTTTGTGGTTGAAACAAGCTCTTAAAACTATCTACGGATCTTGAAAAAAAAATGGGGCCTTTACGTTCCGAACGTAAAGGCCCCAGAATTTGTCATGGTCAACTCATCAATCAAAATACTATAAGTAATATTAATATTTATTTCTTTAGTATGAATCCTTCGATACGAAATAAAAAATTTTTTTATTCACAAAGAATGTTACAACTCGTACGGTATTTACAATACCTATACAAAATAACATGACACAGTTGAGCTATCTACAAACCGTTGCAAACGTTTTATAGATAGCTCAACTGGTCCAAATGAGTACCAATCGATACGAATGATTGTAATCATAAATTATCATCCTTACATTTTTCGATGTAGCAATGTAGTTTTAAAATTGAAAACATATATTTTTCATTTATTCAATGCGTGATGAAATGAATTTTTATAACCTTTGATTTATTCAGGTAGCGGTGATTAAAACCAATAAATGTTTTTTGTAAATTTTTACTGAAAAATGCACCCCAACTGCGACGAAATAAAATTTATTTTTGAAATGATGATGTTTTCATCACGTGCGTTGCCAATTCTCATGCTATAACGCCTCTTTTTCACAATATCGGTTCAGTGGTTTAGATGTGAAAACGTACAAAATGAATTTTCAGATTTATAGTGTGAATTCTTTTTATGCGATAAGATCCAAAAAATTTAGAATATACGTACGAAATTCTATAGTTTTCCCTTTTGTGATGAACGCACTTCCTTGAAATTGAAAGTTGTTGAAATATCGCACAGGGCATAGACATTTGAACTTTACTTTTTTCATAACGACCGGGTACCGATGAAAAATTTGGTAGTTAATCACATCCCAGGGCGCTTTCCATTTTCACATCCGATTTGAAAATGGAATCAAACTTCAAAATGAAATGCTAATTGGATCAAACATTTTGAATTATTTTGAGAACGTTGAGTCAATAAAATTTAAATTTCTTGTACCTACATACTCGTACCTTCCTATAATATTTTTACTGAACATTTGAAAATTAGATAGCTTAGCTGTAACAGTTAACAGTACTACATATATATAATATATATATATATTGAACTCATATTATTAGCTAGAAAATTTAATTTAATAAAATTAATCTCCTAAACCTCGGAAACGGGAAATAAAACAGTCGTGATAAAGATAATATAGATCATAAAACTGGGAAAATTTGCCTTAAGCGGGTAGACGATTAATTCTTACATTTGCATGACAATTGCATTAGCAAACCGCGCCGCCAGAGGGCGTAGTTCCGCGTACTTCCGGTTCTTAATATATCCGCCTATGGATTGGATGTGAACGAGTACCTAGGTACTTTTATTGTTGGAGTTGGTACCTACAACTGCTGCAACTGAGACAAAATAAATTTCTTAAATTTTTTACAGGACGACAATGTAGTCCAAAACTCAAATGTAAAACAGCTACGATCGGATCAATTTACATATTTTTTATCTGAACTATACTGTGTACTTGCAGCCTAATAGTCTTAATTGTAGAATAGAGGCACAAATGAAAAAATAATATATATTCTTGAACATTTCACAGAACGCCTTCTAGTCCCAAACTAAGCAAAGCTTATACACTATGGGAACTAGATTGCTGATAACAATACTCGTACTTTTTTTTTTGTAAATAATTAAAAGGAAACTTGGGACAGAGAACATTGTAAGTCTTTGGGGCTTAACTTTGCCCAGCAGTGGGACGATTTACGTTAAATTAAATAAAAAATATCGTAACACACATTTTAACTCCTGTCCATTTAACCATTGGACATTTTGACGCTTATACTTTTTGCCACATAATTAACATAGACAGCCGATCCATAAGACATTTTCCCGCAAATTATGTTTCCAGATTTATCTTGGATCTAACAAAAACCGTCAAAAACCGCGTGTGTTTTGGACCCCTGTCAATAAGTTGTCAGATTTATATGTTACAATAAATCTGACAGACAAGGAACTAAGTCCAAAACACACGTGGTTTTAGGCGGTTTTTGTTAGATCCAAGATAAATCTGATAACGTGGTAAGGCCGTTAGACACCTGCACATTTCTAACCGTTGAATATTTTGACATCTTGACCACTCAGTCCCTAAACCGACATACCCTACCCACCCATTCATAAATAAGCAACATCGTATTTGAGGATGTAAAATGTAAAAACTCTTACACCAAAATAATAGGTACCTTAAGGTACTTTAAGGTATTTTAACTCAGTTTGTTAAATTAAAATAAAAATAAATATTCTTTGACGTTACACACAACGCCTTCTAGTCCCAAACTAAGCAGAGCTTGTACTCTGGAAACTAGATGGCTGATATAATACTTATATACTTCTGTTTTTTTTGTAAATACATACATATAATACATAGTACCTAACACCCAGACACAGAACAAACATGTATGCTTGCCACACACAAATGTTGGTTCTCGGTGGGGATCGAACCCACGACCCACAGCACGGAAGGCAGAGCTACTACCGACTGAGCTATGACGCCTGTCAAATTCAGGTAACATTGCATCAAATGCTCAAACTCTCAAAACATTATTATCCCAAGTAATGGATACAGTTGTAATCCATACCAACCGACCCTTAGGCCTCTGCATCAGGCTTTTGCACATTAACCGACACCTACACGATATTAAGGCTCCAGTTTTCCCCTGCGCGCGTCCCCTGCGTAAGGGATTTCTGGAACTTTTGTTCAATAATCCCCTCAGCGACCTCTGCGACTGTCGGCAGGGAAAATAGTC